>CM060374.1:27867098-29121757 GCA_030545235.1 Helianthus tuberosus
TGACAGCAACATGACCAAGCCCACCAAGACCAACCACACCCACCTTCACACCAGGCTTGTCTAGTCCAAAGTGTCTCAGCGGGCTGTAAGTTGTGATGCCAGCACATAACAACGGTGCTCCGGAATCAAGTGGCAAATTCTCCGGCCAAGTAAGAACAAAATGCTCATCGGCCACCATGTGATCTGAGTACCCACCATATGTAAGCGTGCCATCATGGTAGGGGACGCTGTAAGTTAGAATCTGTTTCGGACAGTAGTTTTCAAGATCATTAGCACAGCTTTGACATGATCTGCAGGATCCCACCATGCATCCAACTCCCACATAGTCGCCAACTTTGAATTTCTCGACTTTGCTGCCCACTTCGGTCACTACACCCACGATCTCATGCCTACATTAATTAATCGATTGGATTGATCATAACACTTTGTGTTAGCATTACAAAAAGAGCATATTTTCGGTTGTAATTTAAGATCAATTGTACATGAACAATAAAGAGGCCACCATTGAATCTTGATGAGAATAAACTGAAAGATATTGATGAAAGAAAACTAAACACTTCAAGCATAGATCAGGATTTCGTGGGTCAAAGCATTCATGGGGTTGACCATCTAATTCAGTCAACATTGCAATTTACATTTACCCACAAAATTAGTCAGAATCTGAAGTTTTTCCCAATCAATGACAAACATGTGTTTTACAAGTTGAGTAGAAACTCATGTTTCTCCGAAAAACAAGTTTCGGATGCATTATATACAATGCTCTTGAAGCATAATTTGTGAAAATATGTAATTTTGCAAGTTTAGAATGGACATATAAAATTCTCTAGTGGTGTAAACCATAGTCACCTAATTCGCGGTTCGCTTCGGTTCGGGTACGTGGTTCGGGTTCGCGATTCGCTAGATAGGATGAATTCGGTACGGAGGGGGGTAGGTTCATTTCGGTACGATCCGGTACGGTGAACCATTGAGTCTGGTTCGGAATACACAAATTAAAATAGAAACTACAAATCCAAAGAACCAAAATCCAATATTCATATTACTAAATAGAAAACAAAAATATATAGTTCTAAAAACACACATTAATTTTTTTTATTTGATTTATTGAAAACCCCTTAGCTGTCAAACAATATAACCCCAAATAAGAAAAAAAAAAACAAAACTAAAAACCCTAGAAATGCTTTTAACAGCCGCACACACAAACTATTTCTTTTTATTTCTTTTTCTTCACTAAACAACACAAAAATCCCTAACATTTCTACCAGCCGCTCCTTTTTCACATTACCAGCCCACGACACCTCTTCTTCTTCTTCTTTGTTTCAATCAGACACAAACAACAATCAAACATATTCGAATTGCAGACCATGATCAACGAGCAAATTGAACCATATACGTCCAAATTGAACCTCGTACGCTTAGATTTTTAATCAAATTCGCCGTACCTTATCAAATTGGAGCACTGTACCTGATCGATTTGGACCGCCGTACCTGATCGAATTGGATCGCCGTACCATGGCGTTTTGGATCGCTAGCGACTGGCGATTGGGTACACCACGATCCAATACGTGGATCGTGGCTACCCTAGCGATTTAGGTAACTATGGTGTAAACGAGCCGAGTATAGCCCAAGCTCGACTAGCTGGTCAAGCTCATTTAACTTATAAGAGTTCGAGCTCGGCTTTGTATGAACTATATTTCTAAAGCTCAAGCCTGGCTCGTGAGTAGTTTTTCAAGGATGAACTCGGTTTGGGCTCGACTCGTTTGTTATTTATTATAATTGGGTTAGGACAAAAGGACATAACGTGCAGGATTTTGAAATGTTAAGTATAAATCTTGTCAACTTTCGCGTCAAAGTACACTCACTGAAAAAATGTGTTTAACATAAAGGACAAAACTTGTAATTTACTCTTAATTGTATACATAGCATAGTAGCATACTATATATTATTTAGTTCTTTTTATGATAACTTGATACATATAATAATAATTATTATTTATTATTATACAAAGATATATATAATATTAAATAGAATTTATATAGATAATGGGCTCGGTTAGGCTCCGGTTCGAGCTCCATAAGTGAAGCTTGGTCTAGTTTTTTAAAGAAGCTTATTTTCAGACGTAAGGGAGTAAGGAGTGGTTAAACACTTGAGAGTGACAAACTAAAAAATCAACCAATAAGAGTGTGTCATGTCAAAGTGGTAAACTATGCTCAAAAGTGTTGGCAATGATTAGACAATTGGTGAAGTGGTAAACTTTAAAAAAAAAGGAAAAAGGTGTGATTGGTTGAGATTGAAATAGACCCCACCGACACTACCCCCTCTCTCCTTCCTTTCCCTCCACACCGATCGGCGTTTGTTCACCGAGCGACGATGAAACCGAGCGGCAAAGGGTGTCGGCGGCGGTGTTGCCGCGCGGCAACCCCCTTTGCCGAACTCGTTTCCCGCACCACACCGTATACCCTAAGCTTATTTAACTTCGGCTCTATTCAAATTTTAAACAAGCCGATCTCGAGTAGCTAACAAACGGCTTGGTTCATTTACACCACTAAATTTCTAGCCCTCTCTAAACTTGTAAAATTACTAAATTAGTTTTTTTTTTAACTAATTTTTTCCCTTTAAATACTTACACCTCCAAAGGATTGAACCCGGGGCCGGTCCATAGGCCAGTAACAACTAATTTTTTCCCTTTAAATACTTACACCTCCAAAGGATTGAACCCAGGGCCGGCCCATAGGCCAGTAAAATCAAGCTAGGGCTTTAGGCCCCAAATTTTATAGGGCCTGCATCAAAAAAAAATTACATGGGGGGTCTGCGATTCGGGCTAAAAAGGGTAAGCTTAAGAGGAATTACTTGGGCCGCATAGCATGGACATATGCAATGAGCGGACCTTAGCAGCGCATTAATTCAAATAGGGTCTGCAGCGCCTTTTGGATAAAAACGAGGTAATCACGCATTCAATATCGAAATAGAAATCAAAGTTGTTCGGTTTTCATTAGCAGTTTGGGTCAATCAAATTCGTCAATAGAAGTTGTTTTGTTGTGCTTTGCAATCATAATCGTCAACGTAAGCTTTTTTGTTTGAAGGTACACTGTTATGGTTTTCTGTTTTATAATCTTTTTTGTGTGTTTTGCGATTATTTTGTTTGACATTAATCACTTTTCTGTTTGATAATCCAGGCCTGTTGACAATCTGTTTTGACTGCTGATTTCATAGAGAAGTAGTTAAGACTTAAAGATACACTATTATGTATTTTTTTCATCCAAAATTCTAGCTAAAGTAATTTGAAGTTGTACATATGTTGTTGTCCACAAATATTTCATGCTCATTTTGACTTTGTTTAGATTCTAGCTGACACCCAAATGCACATGCTATTCAGAGATAATATTATCTTTTTCTTTTGAAGTAGGAACCACATTCTAAAATTACAGAATTATAGTTTTTAATATGCTCTTTTCCAAATTATGAGTTTTTTTATGCACTATTATCATGAGTCTTTTTTTTGTCAACACCATTGCTTAAGTTTACTTTCTAAAAAATGTTTCAATTTGTTATTTTGTTATTGGCAGTGAATTAACATTTTCAGGAAGACAAATGTTCTCTAGTGTATGAACATGCTTATGATATCAATGTATTAACCACTAGGTACTTAAAATTCATGTTCTCATAATGTTTCAATTTTTTATTTTGTTATTGGCAGTGATATATATGTTTCACCACTTTATAATCATAAATCCAAGCCCTTGAATGCATCTAAATCCAATCCCTTGAATGCATCAAACAACCATAATATTATTTATTAAAATCATAAGCAAAACTATAAGTTTTTAACAAAAGGGCCCTGTTTTTAGACTTTGCTTTAGGCCATCAAAAAGGTTGAGCCGGCTGTTCTCTCCACCGACAAGAGATAATTTCTCTTGACCACTAGGCTATAGCCTAAGTGGCAATTACTAAATTAGTTATGAAAAGGAAACCAAAACAGAGAGAAGAGTCGGTAACACATACCCAGGAACAACAGGATAAGTAGTGAACCCCCATTCATTCTTGACAAAGTGAAGATCAGAGTGGCAAATTCCACAATACAAAACTTTAAACCTCACATCTTTATCACCAGTAGCCCTGAAAATCATCATAAAAAAACCAATTTAAAACGTAGTTCCAATAACTAGTACAATGAATTTGTTATTTATGAATGAACAATGTGCATCACCTTCTAGAGAAAGTGAATGGAGAAAGAACACCGGAAGTGTCTCGAGAAGCATAACCATAGGCCTTGATGGGATGCTCATATTCATGTGATTTTGCCATTGAAGAAGAAGCTTTTGAAAGAGGAGACAAATGGTTGGTGTTATGCCATAAGTGTGTGTTGGTGGTATAAATAAATAGAGTGGAGTGGAATCAATAATAGGAAAATGACATGGTGTTAAATTAGTTATGACATAGGCACTGACGTTAGGACCATACGATGTGGGCGTGGAAAGAGGGCGTGAAAGCCTTTCACGTCGGGAACACCACCCTACGTATGGCATGGAGGGCGGCGTTTGTGTGGGGCTTGAGAATTTTCACCGGCATGAGGACAAATATATGGGTGAGGTGGAGACTTTTGATTAGTGGGTGTAGTTTAAGTTTGTTTTAATTGGTTGATATTTATTGTTTTTTAATTTTTTTATTCTCTTACACGCCATGTTCTCACCACGTGTTTTTTTCTCCATGCCACCATGCTAACATGGTTTCCACGTGTCGCTCCACGCTCTCCCTTCAAGCCCCTCCATACTGTATAGTCTAAATGAAGATCCTTAATAGGTGACTTAATATATTTATTATGGGTTCATGTTACGGTTACAGCTACTATCGTAAATTGTAAACAAGTAAACTCATTCTCGCAGAACACTCGTTAGAAGTTTGAATAGAAGTACTAATGCTAATTTGATAAACGAGTTCAACCTTAAAGCAAGCTCGCGAGACTAAACAACTGTATTATTCAAGTAATTTTATATAATATATTATATTTGTATAAAAAAATTTGTTATATATAAAATAACGATAAAAGTAACTAAATAAAACTATTTAAATAATCGAGTTCAAAAACAAACAAATGACCCCTTTGGGTGGTGTTAGTGTTTCAAACCGAACCAGAACACTTTTAATATTCATAAGGTGAGTATAATATAGTAAAAATAAAACTATTATTTTTTAATGGTAACGTTTCTATTCTATTATTCCAATAAATTCTAAATAAGTCGCTCATGCTTAGATTTGAAACTAAGACCTCACCTCTAAGAAATATATGATTTTACTAAGAGAGCTAGTCTCACGTATGAAATAATAAGTGTATTAAATTAGGAAAAATGTATACAATTAAAGAAAGTTTTCATTGTTTAATGATATTTTTCTATATTTAATGTAAACGGGTTGAATATGTATTCTATTTTATTAATAGTCAAAAGTGTGGAATGTAGATAGTTTTTTTAGAATGATTACTTTCTTGTATTAGGCTATCGCACTTTTTAAATTGGAAAGTCTCGTTGCCCTACTCTGGCCAGACTATGTTGTCTTAACTGGGCCTATGCTGGCTTCAGAGTTTGGCTTAGGCGTTTCCCCGGGAAACCATACCGCCGGCGTAACACACGGTGGGACGAAAACGTGGGTGGGCTCAGGATAGAGCCTAACACCTCTGCAAAAAGGCTAGGCTCTATCTATCATTGTCTTATCCACCAAAGTGACACAAGTGGGGATTGAACTTAAGTCTCCATTGGAGAACCTAAGTCACCGAACCACTAGGCCACAAGTGGTGGATAAATGTAGATAGTTAATATTATAAACTTTTTTTATCTTCTTTTAAATTTTATGTTGTTTTATTATTATAACTAATTTGAGCATGTATTATTTTTAAGTATAACTTTTGAAATAATTATATTTTATAAAACTCAAAGTATATCATTCCGACATGCCTCCTTTTGTCTATGTCTCTACGTAAAAGAAAATGAAACCAAGTTGTTAGTAATGATGTAAAAGTAATTGAAGCAAAAACATATATGCTATCAAAGCTACCATCGTATATGTCATCACCATCACACCATCATATGGTTTATGATGATGATCTACAATATGGGGTTATCACCATTATCATCATATTGGTTATCATCATTCTCATCATCAAATCAACATATGGGTATCATTATCATGGGTCTTCATCATATTTGGTTATCATCATCATCACATCATCGTATTGGTTATCATCATCATTTGATTTGATTAGGTTATCATCCTCATCATTATATTGGTTTTCATCGTCATCGGGTGAGCATACAACCGAATTAACCGAACCGTGACCGAAATAACCGAAATAACCGATAACCGAAATAACCGAAGGGTTGGTTATTTATATTTTTAATAACCGATTTTTGCGGTTCGGTTATGGTTATTCTCATTTTTATAACCGCAAATAACCGAACCGAATATTTTAAACATAGCCAAATCCGTAGCACCATAAGTCTTTAAGTTTGAATTTAAATGCTTAACCATGGCCTAATCTATATGTATCTTTGGTGAAGAATGTTTTAACTTTTAACCATGACCCAACCTTATTGGCCTATTATAGTTTACACTAATAAAAAAAGAATGGGTCCGACCCTAGTTTATTGTTTGCGCATTAATTTTGCACGACCCACACATTTAAAGTCCAACATTAGAAATAATGAAAATAACCGACCTATAACCGAACCGAAACCGCATTAACCGCAATAACCGATTAACCGAAACCGAACGGTTATGACTTTTTGATAACCGCAGTGTGCGGTTATGGTTTCGGTTATAGGTAATAACCGAACCGAACCGCACCATGCTCACCCCTAGTCATCGTCTTAGTATGATGATAATGATCATCATCATCGACCAACATCATCATCATCATCTTAGTTATCATCACCTTCATTATCATATGGGTTATCATCATCGTACATCATATGTGTTATCACCATCAATTATCATTATAATCATAACCCATATTTATACAAGTAAATAATAATTTCTATTTTTTAAAACTAAACGTTTCTCTAAATTATTATTTTTACTATTAATTAATTGTTTCTCTAAATGATTAAAAACGCACTTGTCTCACTCCATCACTCTCGTTCACTTGTTCATCGTTGCAAATAAAAACCCTAAGTCAAGATCCCCATGGAATCGTCCACATCGGCCAGTAGTAGAAGCACTTGATCTCCTGGTTATCATGACAACATTTATTGCAATTTTGGTCAACTAGAGATTATAAGAACATCACGGACCCAAGAAATCTAGATCAGAGGTTCTACACTTGTGCATCCGAGGTAAGTGAAATTGAAATTGAAGTTGGAATTTCTACACCTTTTCATGAGCTAATGTATATACTCGACATACTTGAAATAGGGATCATCAAAATGTCGTTGTTTTAAGTGGTTAGTTCCTTTGTCGTGCGACAATAATAACATCATTTCTAGCTTGTTGATTGAAAAAAAAAAATGAATTTCAGAATCAACTTGCACGGAGTGAAGGATTCACTCTATGTTTGAATTTAAAAAAAAAAAAAAAAATTGAAGGTTAGACTCTTTATGAGCTGGTTATTTTTTATAATGTTTTTAGGGCTTGTAATAGTTGTTATTTGTAATAATAATGTTTATAATATTTTTTGGGAGTGAATTGCAAGGATTGTCCTTTATCTTTATACCCATTTGCAGACGCTGTCATTTATGTTTAAAATTGACGAGTTTTGTACTTTATGTTTTCAAATCATACACGTTTTGTCCTTTAGCCCTAACCTGGTTACTTTTTTCTGTTAGATGGAGGGCAAATTGGTCTTTTTATCTATTTATTAAAGAAACCATTTTAATAATTTAATTTAATTTAATTATATATAAAGAAAAACTTTTCTCTCTCACTATATACCCTCTCTCTCCCTCTACCTCTCTCCACAACCACCATCTACAACCGAACCCAACCCACATCACCTGAAAACTTCCGCCACCAACCACCAACAACCGATATCAAATTAAATATTTATTATAGTTCTGTGAGTACTGTGTGATTCCAATTAAAACTAATGCAGGCTTCAACCAAACAGGATATAAAAGCAGACAGACACAGTATTAAAACAAACAGTTGGCGTGCAGAAACCCCAAACTGAAAAGTGAAAACAAACCTGCAAAAAACGAACGGGGAGATGGCCCCTACTCTTGGCAGCTGATATGGACTTAACCTCCTAGACATTGGTGACCAAAGCCACTTTTCCTTCTCTGGTAGATGCCAACCACATTCCTCCAGCGGTGACATCTCTGCCACCCAACATCTTCCCCCTTTGCCACCAGTTTAAGGGCTCCGTCTCTCTAAATTACATATGAAGAAGATAAGTATGAGAATGATTGAAATTGTATGGTAAATATGTCTCACCCACCGGTCAAGATATTCATCTCGATTGGCTAATAGAAGAAGCGGGTAGAGTGGATGAGCTTGCCATAGTAACACTGATACACAGTATTAGGGTTCATCGAGAACTATATATCATTTCAAGCTTCGGATACATCAAGAATCACAATCAACAATGGCGCTTGATATTCTCGGTGAAGGGTGGTGGTGGTCGCCGGAAGTTTTTAGGTGATGTGGGTTGGGTTCGGTTGTAGATGGTGGTTGTGGAGAGAGGTAGAGGGAGAGAGAGGGTATATAGAGAGAGAGAGAAAAGTTTTTCTTTATATATAATTAAATTAAATTATTAAAATGGTTTCTTTAATAAATAGATAAAAAGACCAATTTGCCCTCCATCTAACAGAAATAAGTAATCAGGTTAGGGCTAAATGACAAAACGTGTATGATTTGAAAACATAAAGTACAAAACTCGTCAATTTTAAACATAAAGGACAGCGCCTGCAAATAGGTATAAAGATAAAGGACAATTCTTGCAATTCACTCTATTTTTAGGGCTTGTAAAAAAAGTTATTGTTTAATTTCTACCAATTTATATTTTGTTGCTTTAACATTTTAGGGCTTGTTGCTTTAACATTTTAAGGCTTATAAGTTGTAACACTATAAAGTATAACAATAACATGCAAAATGCTATAAAGTTACCAAAGTATCCAATAATAAAGGCAAAATTGCACTTTTCGTCCTTTATGTTTCAGGATTTCTGCAGGCGCTGTCCTTTAAGTTTAAAAATTACACTCTATGTCCTTTATGTTTGCAACCTGTTACAGGCGGTGTCCTTTCTCATCAACCCAGTTAACTTTTGATGTTAAATCCCCTCTTTGTAAAACTCTTAACAACAGGGACCATATGTGTTAATTTTTTATTTTAAAACCCTTCTTCCTTTCCTCCCACAGATCTGCAGACAACGAAAACCCCCAAATCATACCATTAAACCTCCATTAAACGTCTAAAATCATACCTTCATTCCAATCGACGTTTCCTCCCTTATCCCCTTCACGACAAAGCAATCCATCTCATGTTTCCACATTATAACCTCCATTTCAAAAACCCCCAAATTTTAGGGTTCATTATTATTCAGCATGACGGTTGAAGGCGACGGAGAAGATGAAGAGGTGTTGGACGACGAAGGTGGTTCAGGTACTGTAGATAACACGGTGATGAAGGTGTGAACTCGAAAACACGGCAGTTGCAGGTGGTGGTTATGGAGGTCCGACGGTGAAGGTGATGTTGAACGATGGTGATGATGATGTTTGTAGGTGGTCGCCGGTGGGAGTTCGACAAAGCTGTGATGATGATGGTTCTCGTAGTGTAAGGTGTTTGTAATAGACTTCACCCTTTTTTGTCAGATCAAAACTATGGAATCACAAAACATTATTGTGTGTGCCGATTCGGGTTAAGGTAAGAGTGTTTTTGAATTTTTTTGGTTTAATTGTGTGAATTTTGGTTGGAATTTTGAGTGATTTTGATGAATTTTTTGGTGGGTTATGAATTGGTGACAGTATCTGGAGGACCGTGGTGGTCGTAGACGACTGCCGTAGAGGGTGGTGACATGAGGGCGGAGTAAGCCCTAACCTTGTCGGAAATTTGAACAGGGGGCTGGAGGGAACGCTGAGTGAGAAACCCGGCACACGCCACCATTGTGGAGGTTTGATTTTTGTTTGGATCGGAATCGGATCCTCCTTATTGTCCTAGAGCATGTTGATTTGTGTCGAAACACTGAAACATAGTTGCAGGTGTAAACTTTTCTTCAACGAATTGGTTTAGATCCGAGTCAAAGTTTGTTAAAAATCAATTAAAATTTGAAAGTTTTTTGGATGATGTTGTAATTTTGATCGGTTGTTTTATACTTTACTTGATTGGATGATGTTGTAATTTTGAAGGTTTTCGATCTGTTGAAATGGAGAAGAAGAGTGAACTGATTTTGTTAAGGCTGGTGTAGTGAAAAGTTTTTTAAGAAAGAAGAAGAGTGTATATTTCAGGTCCCTCATGTTTCACCTTTTTACATAAAAGGTCCCTCATTTTAGGTCCCTCAAGTTTTAACATCAAAAGTTAACTGGGTTGATGAGAAAGGACACCGCCTGTAACAGGTTGCAAACATAAAGGACATAGAGTGTAATTTTTAAACTTAAAGGACAGCGCCTGCAGAAACCCTGAAACATAAAGGACGAAAAGTGCAATTTTGCCAATAATAAACCACTTACAATATATCCAAAACAACACAACCATCTCTATATAACCACCACCAAAAACCAACAAAAAAACCACACAACCACAAAAACCCCCTCCCCCAATTGCATCCCTCAGTACCGATGAAACTTGTAAGCCAGAGTCCTGGTTAGGTCAATATGATTCTTAAGAACTTCACCCTCAACTTGAAGAGTGAATCCAGAGTGGCTCTATTGGTATGCAGTTTCTCCTAGAGCAAAATGCTATACTGGTATCGTTGCTCGGTAGGGGAGTTTGGGCTATATAATCATCCGACAGTTGCCCATTTTCCTGTCTGATTCTCCTAACCTTGTTTATATTCCTCTCAATTTATGTTAGGACCTACAATTGTAAAGAGGCAAAGAAATCAGCTATTTTCTTTTCCATTTTTATATTTCATTTTTTGGGTTGTAATCTATTCAATTGGTATCGGTACCGAATATACCGATTCCACCGGTACCGGTGTTTTACCCGTAAATACCGGTATCGTACAAGTACCGAAAAATGGGGAAACTGGGTACTAGTACCCATACTGGATATACCCGATACCAAATGCTCATCCCAAGATCATACATGTGGTCAAACCACTGATCTAGATTCCATAACAATTTCACCCCTAGGGGCCAATTCCACCACTTCCTTTTCAAACCACTATTAACCATGATACAAACAGAGGTTTCACTAGAAAATTTCTAATCATGACCCTCACCACAAAATTCCATCATTCCTTACACTGGGAACAATTTGTTCCCTAGCTCATATCTACAAGAACAAGTTATAGGAGACATCAATGCAGGAGTGCTCACAAGAAGCCAAACCTCAAATGTCTGCCTCTTTGCTGGTTTTTTGTCACCAACCCAACCTGTCAAATACCAAGAGGCATTAAGAGAAAACATTTGGGTAGAAGCCATGCAGGAAGAGCTCCTTCAGTTTAAAAAAACAAGAAGTGGGAACTTGTTCCATTACCAAAGGATACAAGTCCAACTGGTACAAAATGGGTCTTTAAAAATAAAACTGATGAAAAAGATTTTAGATACAAAGGATATAAAGTGTGTCTTTCTCTATGGAAAAATCTAAGAAGATGTATATGTGTGTTGACCACTAGGATTTGAAGACACATTCCATCCTGATTGTCACACCCCCAAAAATACCCCAAGTGGAAACCCACGTGAGGCGTGTGACGTACCAGGATCTAGCCACTAATCACATTGAACTCATACAAGATTTTAGATAAAAGATTTCTTTCATTAAATAAAGTATATCAAAATAATATCTATAAATTCAACATATTCAGCGGAAGCATAATACAAGGTTTAATCACAAAAAGCCCAAGTGTATGTAACCAATTAGTCTAGTCTTGTGTTTCCAAGTATCTCGGCCCATGACCACTCCAGCATCCCAGACAGCAAGTTCCACATCCAAATATCTATAACCTGCGAGCATGCAAACAAGTGTATCAGCATAACGCTGGCGAGTTCATAGTTTTGTAAAAACGTTTAGTTGCCAAAATTTAGTTCCAATTCAAAAGCAATGTTGATAATAACTCGATACCGTACAAGATGGCGTCAGTTTGTATGCCCGTCCCCAATGACCCTATCAAAGCATTGGTCATGATTTAAGGTCATTAGTTCACGCTCGTCCTCTCAGGTACGGTGTGAGGTTGCCAAGCCTAATAGCGCTATCAACTAATAACCCGTTACCTCTCAGGTAACTAATTCGGTAGAAGACGGGACTTAAGGTGATAGGAGTGAGTGTATTATCCAGCATCCCAGTTTTAACCCAGAAAAGACGTATTCCTCTCAGGAATACCCGTTTGATTGTCCCACCCTCCGGGACGCATGCTCAAGAGAAGTAAACTCACCTTAGATTGCTCGGTATGTTATGTTACCCATTCCAAGTTGGTCAACCAAACCCTACCGTGGTCACCGGGACGCATGCTCAAGAGAAGCGAACTCACCTTAGATTGCTCGGTATGTTATGTTACCCGTTCCAAGTTGGTCAACCAAACCCTACCGTGGTTACCACAGACAGTCAGTTTGTATGCACATAAATCATGTATTCCACATTCATGTTGTGTACAAGAAGCACTCATATTGCACGCGTCATAATAATTAACATCACATCTCATTTTCATCAAGTAATCACATAACATGTATTCAGTTATCATATAAGTTTACACCACGATTCGAAGTTTCCATAATCACTAATCAGTCAGTTAATATTCATCATAGAAGTGTGCGACCCACATGGCTCGTCTACAGCCCAACACTATGACACGACCCATATGAAACTAGGGTGCTTAATGGAGTGTGCGATTGGTTTAAACTGTGCGACCCAACTGATATACTAAACCCAATCAGGTGTGCGATTCGTTTGTGTTTGTGGCCCACCAACTAGTGTACAGCGCAACTAACAAAACAAGCCCATGTACATGTGCGATTCTATGGTCAATGTGCGGCCAGAAGTAAGTGTGCGATTAGGAGTGTGTGCGACTCCTTTTTGGTGTGCGATCAGGAGTGTGTGTGCGACTCCTTTTTGGTGTGCGATTACAGCTATGTCGGTTACACTTTCCTTTAATTCAGGGTCAATAAATTTACGTGATTTGATCGGTTACTTCCCCACAATTTCCGCAACCGACAATCATCATTAAATCATATTTCAATTTGAGTCAATTAACATGGTATCTTTTAAGAACCAAAATAACAGTTTATGTTTTTATCATTACTAATCAAATCGGACCAACAATTGCTCGTTCTTAAAACATACAAGATCAAATCATTTATCATGAATTCGTATCACCCTAATCATTACCTAATGATCAACATATCATTATCATGCATTTCATAATTCAACTCACCATGATTTAACTGATTCTTACACGTGTTATATCATAACCATGCATCCAAGAAATTCATTAACGAACAACCCTACATCATTCTATCCATACCATTCGATCATCACATGTTTCTAGCAAAACCCTAGGTTACACAAGAATCATGGCCGTACATACAATTAAATCGATAAGTTATCAATCTCAGTCATACCATTCATCAATTTCTAACAGTCTCATACATGAACAATTCTTATGATGGTTCATACGAAACCGAAACAATCGAAACACAAACAAGATAGTTCACAAAATATAATCAAGATAAACCAAGTATGGGAATCCTTAACTGATTAAAACGTACCAATCGATCAAGGAGGAATGCAAGCTCGAATGCGGCAGGTGATGTTTCTGGAATGGAATCTCGACCGATGGGGATGGTGTCTCCAAAAGATTGTTGTCGTCACTTTGTTTTGAAGGGGTCTTAGGGTTTGTAATGGTTTGGAAAAGAATTATGTGAACCTCCACATACATACACGCATACAAAGAAAGAGGAGGAGATGGGCTGGGCTCGGTTGGGCTTAGGGGGAACTAGGCCGAGGGTGTGAAACGGAATAAGGTGTGCGATCCCACGGGGTGTGTGACTCCAAGCACTAGTGTGCGGCTAGAGTGTATGTTCATATAATCTAAGTATTTACCATTCAATTCGCAACGAACGCACAACTCTCCAATTATAAAAATCCAATGTCATTAAACAAGTTTAACAAGTTACAAAATTGTAACCATAATGACGATGTTTAGTGGGATATGAGGGGTAGCGATACAGGTTAAGTGTCACGAGATTAGGCAATGCTAACCTTGGGAGTATGGGTTGTCACATTGATTATGTCTAAAAGCTAAACAAAGCTTTTTGTGGACTAAAACAAGCACCCAGAGCCTAGTATGATACTCCATCCACTTTTTTCATCCACTGGAAAAGGATCCAGAAGATACTATGTCTCCGAACTTTGAATTACAATTCAAATGTCAAATCAGAGTGAAGTTGATAAGGAATAAAAATTGATCCAATAAACATTTGTTTTAGCATCATATGTTCTAGGGGGAGATTGTTGGGCCTACAAAAGAGCAGATGATATTTAAAAGCCAAAACATGACCTATCTGATCAAGAAATAAACAATAGATGAAGCATTCTCCTCCCAAAGATAGTGAATCTTGAACACTAATCAGAACATCTGATTGAAGATATGCTAACATCTGTTCTAGCCTTGGAAACCACTGTTGAAGAAGAACCAAGAACTAATCAAGACCAAGGTGCTGTTGAAGCAAAGATCTATTCAAGAAGGCCAAACATTTGTTCAGGCCAAACATATGTTTTATATGAAGTAATAACGGTTTGAAGATTAGAGGTTTCATCTATGTAACATTATTTTGTTTGTAACAGAGTTTTAGTATATTAGATTAGATGTTAGATTCCCACAAATGTTAGATGTTTGCTAATATCTGTGGAATCTATTCTATTAGGAATGTTAGATGTCAATATCAGGGTGACGTCAGATTTTTCAAACAGACCTTTTGTACTTCGTATAAATAGATCTCACATGTTAGAGATCTATTTATCACTTCACATACATTCTCTTTTGTACGAACAAATCTGTGAGTGATCAGGCTGATGGGGAGATTGCATAATCGTCATATTGTAATTTGTAATCAATTGATTTCAATAGAAAACAATTGCTGATATATCTTCCTGCTTGTGTGTTTGCATTTATTTGTCTTCCAATTGATAAAGTTGTTTGTTCGTATTTTTGCTTAAAAACAACAAGTATCAAACTCAGATCCTAATAGAAACATGGAGGCGGGATGAAAGAGATTGTTCAAAGACAACATAACACTAAATTTGAGACAATAGATTAAAATTCAAATTTCATTTCATCAAATTCAACCATTACATTGTCTCAAAGAAAATACAATAATTTTAAGTTACAAGACTAAAATGTAAAAAAAATGCATAAATAAAGTTTGGTGAGTTTCTAAATCCACCCTAAGTAGATTTTTTGCATCATCAATTATTTCCAGCAACATGTATAAAATATCCATCAACACAAACAATGTCGGTGAACATACTAGTTTTTCTATATAGCATATGTATGAATAAAAGTCTCAAATCCATATCTTAATTGTATACTAAGTCACATAATAATACTAGCATGCAATATCTTCATATCAAACCAAAGTATCCACTATCGTAATCTTATCACCTAAGTGAATAAGACCGTTAAGATTGAATACTTTACAATGACCAACAAACGGGGCGGTGTGCTACTCCTATATTGCTATACATGTTAAAGGAGGCTTTTTAAATTTAATGATAGATAGCATGGCATAAGATTGTCCTAGTATGTATAAACAAGTAGTATAACAAGTAAGCATGTTTAAGGATTGAGTGCTTGCATAAGATTGAGTGTATGTGTGATTGTGAATTTAATACGAATACATGTTGCAACCTAAATAGTGTTAAAGCGTAAAATGGGTCAAGTATGAACTCACGGTTTTCATAGGTAATTTCCACATATACGAGCCTACGGTTTTACCCTAAAAAGGATAAATAAAGGTGTATAAGTTTAATGATTTGGAGATTGGAAAGTAAATGAATTTTATAAGGATGAAATTACATAAAAAATATCTTGCTTAAACACTTGGACACTAATTTTAGTTGTTTTTTTCATGGGTGCTAAGTCACCCATTAGAAGTCCAAAGCAAAGAATCTAAACTAAGATATTTCCCACCTTGTCACATAATATTCAACCATGAGTTTGGTTAATATCATGGTTAGGTTTTGGAGAATTATATCATATATATTAGATGTATATTTAGTCGTGTATATAGTCATGTATATAGGCATGTTTTAGTCAAGTATATTGTCAAGCATTAGAGGTAGGGTAATTGTAACAGCCCAGCGTAACCGCACCATTATATTGTTCGCTTTGGCAACCTGCACGCCCTCAGCGTCCGCCCCTCACGGTTTTCAAAACGCGTCATGATGGTGAAGGTATCCAGCCCATTATACGGAAGCCTTTGTTCCCCTTCACAACCGATGTGGGATATTACAATCCACCCCCTTTAAGGGGTCCAGCGTCCTCGCGGGACCTGGCACCACCGGTCCGCCCTGGCTCTGATACCATCTGTAACAGCCCAGCGTAACCGCACCATGATATTGTCCGCTTTGGTAGCCAGCACGCCCTCAGCGTCCGCCCCTCACGGTTTTCAATACGCATCATGATGGTGAAGGTATCCAGCCCCTTATAAGGAAGCCTTTGTTCCCCTTCACAACCGATGTGGGATATTTGATATGATATCCCACATCGGTTGTGAAGGGGAACAAAGGCTTCCTTATAAGGGGTTGGATACCTTCACAATCATGACGCGTTTTGAAAATCGTGAGGGGCGGATGCTGAGGGCGTGCTGGCTGCCAAAGAGGACAATATAATGGTGCTGTTTCCGATGGTATCAGAGCCAGAGCCAGACCGGTGGTGCCAGGTCCCGCGAGGACGCTAGACCCCTTAAGGGGGTGGATTGTGATATCCCACATCGGTTATGAAGGGGAACAAAGGCTTCCTTATAAGGGGCTGGATACCTTCACTATCATGACGCGTTTTGAAAACCGTGTGGGGCGGATGCTGAGGGCGTGCTGGCTGCCAAAGCGGACAATATCATGGTGCGGTTATGCTGGGCTGTTACAGTAATCCACTAACCTCAAGAGTTCACCAATGCACAAAATCATCACATGGATGATTCGAATGGTCATGAATACAAGTATGAAGAACATAATTAAATCATCTAATTCACCAAGTAACCAAGTGAGTTTAACTAGACAAGTGCTTCCAACATGGTTATGGTTGGAGACTTGTTGTAGTTTGTTCACTTTATTTGCTTGGAAGCTACTTGCTGACTTAGGTTGTATGAAATGTAAACATATTATCTCAATATTTCTGAAACAAAACTTCAATCCAAACCTATCCAACATAGGGATTTGTTGGCAAATTGAAGATGTTCCAAAGTTAAGGAAAGATGAACATGTTTAAAAGTTCTTAACAAAAATCAAGAAAAATCCTAACTTTGGACCTCAAAATGGTGATGTACCATCTTTTTTTACCTTGGTAAACATGTGGTAACACTCCTAGAGGTTATCCAAGGAAGGAGAAGCAAGAAAATAAGAAGAAAAGTTGCATAAACAAACTCAAACTCACTGATTTGGAACTTGTATGAATCTGTCCAAAGTTGAGAAATGTGAATATTAAAGAGTGTTAATACATAATATCTAATGCCTACATCTTAGTCAGAGTCTATTTAGTTTATATTTCTTTTTAAAGTTAAGTTTGAAATGTAATGCCTCTGCATATCGTAGACTTTTGTTGACCATTATTGGTTGAATTGTTGACTTTGTGCTCATGGGTGTTGTGCACAACCATGCCCATAGCCTGGCACGACCGTGTCTATCTGGGAACTTGCTGATTTCCTTGGAATTTTGGATTTTTGCCTTCTTTATGCTCATTTTTCACTTCTTCTCATCCCGAGACCTTAGAACCCTGCATTTGTCAAATAGGAGCGATTTAGACAATATTTTCAACTATAAAGTCATAAAAGTACAAAGAATTAGGGGATAACCATGTACTAAAAATATGTATAATTGAGGGCATATCACTGGGCTTCTACATGGGCTCCTCTAATACCAGGATCTTTTGGCCCAAACTTTACTAAACCTCGTGATGCAGCTCAATAGGCCCACTTCACATAAGTTAATCCTATGGATTCTTCAAAACTTGAAGCTGCCTTCTCTACCATGACAATGAAACCAGATTCAAGTCATGTACCACGGATACTGGCGAAACATCACATCTTGCATCCGAATCAGGTATGATCACTACCGTGTAAGACTTCTATTACATCTATTTTAGTTGGAAATGTTAATCGAATACCGGTTCATGGATCGGGTCATACCACGTTATCAAATACCAATAAACCTATCCAACTTAAACACATTCTCCATACACTATATGTCATTGAAAATCTGGTTTACGTGTGTAAAATCACCGTTGATAACTATGTATTTGTGGATTTTGACCCTTTTATATTTTCTATGAAGGACCTGAAGACTAGGAAGCTCCTGAGTCGACATAATAGTTTAGATCGCTTATACGCACTTACCGGTCCCGCCTCTGGTACCGCTTTCGCTATTCACACATCGTCATCAACATCATGGATCATCGCCAAGGACATCCAGGATCTCACATCATGGATTTTCTTAGTTCAAAACATTTTATTTCTTGCACTAAATTAAGTACTTCCTTTGTTTGCCATTCATGTTAGATTTCTAGGAATAAGCGTTTATCGTTCTCATTATCTACTTCTTATACGGTTTCACTGTTTGATATCTGTTGGTCCTAGTTTGGACTAAAAAAACTTCTTTTCACGTAATATGGCAAGTGATTTCAATAGATGTGAAAATAGTGTGCGGAAATAGAAATCAGACTTTCAAGAAACAAGACCTACAGAATTTTCAAGTTTATATCACTTTGAAACAAAATGGTTTACAAGGTGATTGTAAGATTATTATCTATTACAAATGAATACTTGTGAATTCTGAGGTGAAAGGACAATGGAGTTTGTAGTATGTATTGAATGCTAAGCTTAACTCATTGTTCTCTGCTTTTTGAGCCTTCAATTTATAGACGACTTTGATACATGAAAAAACATTTGTTTATTCATGTTTATGTCCTGGAAAAGTAGCTTCTTGACATATTCATTGAATCCAACAATCAATTTGCCTTTGTCATCATGATATCCAATAATGTCAACTTGCTCGGTTAGTGTGGCAGGATAGAACTGATTTTTAGACAAGTGGGGTTTCATCAGAATTTCTGATAACCACTTCATCAGAAATTCTGGTGAATAAATCATCAGAAAGTCTGATGATCAGAATAGCCAGAAACTGATGATATTTCATCAGATTTATCATCAGATCCATCAGAAAAGCCTTCTCTGATAATCTTCTTCAGTTCTTGATCAACTTTAGATTCTTTGAAGTAGATGTTCTTTCCAATTGCCCTTTCCGGTCTTCCTTTTGTTGTTTTGATCTTCAGGACTTTTATCTTCTTCGTGGATTAAGCTGAATTTGATTTTCTACAATACTTACAAATAAAGTTTCCTAACAGTTTCCCCCTATGTATTGTAAGAAAATGAACCACCTCATGAATAGAAAAAAATTCCAAACATTGGAAACTTGAAATTTTCAAATCAAACAAGTTACTACTATTCTGAAAAACAAATTACATGATGAAATAAAATTTTAAACAAACATGTTCTTCAAAATAGCTTTGCCCTCTTTAGTACATCTCCATCCTTCAATTTCTTTTTGTAAGAAATGTACTTGTTGCAGATATCATGCATGTCTTTGTACCAACTTCTTGCTTGAATCCAATCTTCAATCATTTTTTTCAATTTCCTGTCTTTGATTTTCTTTGTTCATTCCTGTCATCTGAAGTTTTTCTTGTCTTTTGTTCATACTTTTCATAATAAACTTCAGAGTCAGATTTGAGTACTTACAGATGTCAACACTTCTGAACAGAGCCTTGTTCTTCTCAAAATCTCTGAAGACTACACTGTAGTTACGTCTGTCATTTATCATTGGTAGTTCAATGATGTCTCCAGATCTTGCATCTTCTATCAGCTCTGAGGGAATGGTTGTGTCTGGTGTACTGAGATAGACCTTTTTGTTGTGAACATTGTGACAACTGTGCTTTGTAAAGGATGTAAAACAATATCAATTATCAATAAAATGATGTGTTTTGGTGTTATTATATGTGTATTTGTGTTTGATGATTTTACGATTTGATTCGAGTTTGATTTCAAGCTTTTAAATCGCTTTCTGGAAAGTTATACGCAAACTGGTGCGTAAACACAGTCAGTTTAACGCGACAAACACTTTGGAATAGTGATATAGGCTTAACATACCTTAAATAACCTAAAAATAACTTAGAAATAAGTTTTGGAAGGTTTGGTGTGTCGAAAACAAGTTTATTCGATCGCAGGGACTATTTGTGTCAAATTGCGAAACTATGCCGATTCATATGATAACGAACATTCCGGAACATGATCATAAGTTAAACATGCCCTAAATATCCTTTATATAGCTTAGAAATGGGCTTTGAGGTGTTTAGTGCGCAATAAACTTATTTGATCAACAGGGACTAAAAGCGTCAAAAATTGCATAAGTTTGCATTTTCGCGCATATCTTACGTTCTGAACATATCCGGACATCCAAAAAATTTTTTAATCATTAAAATATTTTATTTTAGTGATTGGAATGCAAAAATACCATTCGTCGCACAATTTGGATCGATTTCGCGTCCGTTCGAGTTTCATCATAATTAACCGAACAACGCAACCGTACGACCAAACAAACCGACATCCGAGATATTTTCAAGCATGTTTCAAGTCCCCTATACTTAAACTTCATTATTGAGCTTTGAAAATGGGTTAACGGGGTTTAAACGCGTCGAAAATGGCTTAAACGAGCTGCAGGGACCATTTCTGCCATTTTTGCAAAGTTTCTGGAACTGTGCACTGGTGGCGTCGCGCCACAGCCTAGTGGTTGTGCTGTGGCGGCACGCCACACCCTCATCTAGGCAGAAAAACCAGTTTCAGCAACAACATGCCTATTTTCAGCAACCGACTTGAAGTTCAGGGTCTTTTGTGTAACATTTGCAATAGCTTGAGCTATTTTTGGACACCCATAGCATTGTAAATCAATGGGTAACACTTGGATGGTTCAGATTGAAGCTCAAAAATCGAGGAACGATCCTAACAATTGTAGAAAATCTATATAAACCCACTTGAGTTCACTCATTTTCCTCACATTTGATCTCAATTCCTTCTCTAAGTTGAAGCTCTCCGTTGAGAAGCTTCATACCTGAGAAATTTGAGTTCAAATCTTCATAGCTTGGACCTTTTGTAAGCTTCTTTCATGCTTTTCATGTATTTCAAGCATGAAAGTCAAACAGTGTTTGACTTTCTGCTTTGACCATGAATTGGTCAACACAAAGTTCGTTTGAACTTTGCAACGTGAGTGTAGTCACGATGGTTATAGTCCCTTGTGACTATACCTGCTAATTACCACGTCGATTAGTCGAAGTGACGAGTCAAAGTTTCGGTCAAAATACGAGTTTATGCGTATTTTGCATCGAAGCTATTTTCGGGTATCAAAACACTTTGTTTTGATATCAAACTTGTTTTCTAACTTAGTTAAACATGTTTTAACATGTTTAACTCGTCACTTTTAGTCTAGTGCTTGTATAGGGTCGTAAGATAAGCGGTCTTAACAACCGCTTAGACTTTCGAACTCGACTCGTTTGGTCGATCGTTAGGATCCGACCAAGCACATTTAGTAACCATAGTTGCATATGGAATAACCTTCCGAGGTTATACCTTATGGTCACTGAGTTTAATTAGTTGTATAATGGGTAGTTTATATGCCTTAAGTAAATGACCAAAATGCCCTTTTCATGCATAAATGGTATTTAAGCATATATAACCTAAATTTTATCACTTAAACTGATTATGCAACATATTTAAACGTGTTAGGGTATATAATACTTGTTATAGGACTAGTTAGGCGTCTCGAACGCGCTTTTGCACGAACAACGCGTTAAAGTAGCGTAAGCTACCTTAATGGGTCGTAACGGGTCGAAAGCACTTAGGATAGGTTCCGATTTAGAATGTAGGCTTTGTTAAACCATATCACATGAGTTCCAATACTCATTTGGTTTACAAGACCTCATTCTACCCGATCTCCCGATTAAGGTGTCGATTTATTAACTTAGTGATCCGATTACTAGGTGCTACTTGAATTCCTTGGTTTACTCGAGCTTTGCTAGTTCATTAGATCGAGGATACATTACACTTCGATGTGAGTACATAGTTCCCCTATTTTACTGTTTTCAATTGTTTTGGGGTGATTCATATGTGTTAAACGATTTCGACGATTTCAAAAACGAATACTATGGTTTATATTAAACAAGAACGATCTTCGATAATGTGAACGAACTTGTTGGACGTATTTACATAACGAATAACATTCATTAACATTGATCAAGCCGACCAGTATTAGGTTATGGTACCATAGGATCTGACAAATCCCGTTATCGGACTGCACCCATGGTTATGTGTGGGGGTTATGTGGGTAACGACTGAACCTGTTGATTGTTAACTTACCCTTTGGTGGTTCGTTAATACGAGTTTAACGATAGACGAGTTACGAATGTTTGAATGTTATTAGCGAGACGACCAAAAGTAGTTTTCACAATTTAAAACGAGAACGATTGAAACGAATGAACGATTTGAACGATTAAAACGATTTGAACAAGTTAGATGAATTGAACGAACGAATGGTTTTTGGTTAGTGCTTAGATAACAGGACGGGAGTAATGTGATAAAAGCATTGTAGATACCGCGCTGGTACTTCTTATATATAAGTGTTTTTATCATATTACATTCCGTGGCGTTATTTAGTTCACTTGGGCGAACGATTTGAAACAATGTCACACAAACGATGTCTACTAAACGATATCATCCATACGAGTTATTTTACGAGAACGATTTACGATTTGGGCTTACATAAACAAATATTTTGAGTTAAGATTCATGGCATCGAGGTTTTATAAACTATAACCGATCTGTTTGACTTGGTTATTCATTTTACAATACAAATGTTTTACAAAACAAGGTTTTCCAATATCGATTAACGAAGTTGTACGAGTTATTTCAACATGTAAACGAGCCATGAATCTGACACTCATACAAAACCTATGTGCTCGCCGGCATTTCTTTGCTGACTTTATTTTTACATATATTTCAGGTGGTATCGAATGATGTTGATTACAAGTAGGATGCATGCTCACTTAGGACTAGACGCGGCCTTAGTGACTTAATAACGATGATAGACTATGTTTAACTTGTTTATTCTAATCCTTAAGACAATGTAAATGTTTAACTATTCAATAAAACGAAACTTTTGAATCCATGGTTGTGAAACAATAATTCTGCCACTCCATTCCCCGACGTTTCCGCCGCGGTTTCGTTGTTTTAACGCGGTCAGGGTGTGACAGAAGAGTTGGTATCGGAGCCAATGGCTATAGGGAATTAGGTTATTAGTAATACTTTGACCTAGACTATAACTTCTCTAGGACCCTAACGCAAGAAATTTGCGTTTAGATTTTTAAAACAATACCGTCACCTATCTTTAGGTGATAACCACAACGAGAATACAATAACAAATCCGATTTGAAAACCAATCATCTCTTCGTAGATGATTTATTATAAGGTTTTGAACCTTCAAAGTTTCCAAAATGATTTTGAAAATAATCACCCACCCTTTGGATGATTCATTTCTGGCTAATGCCTTCCAAAGTTTTCAAAATCTCGTCAAAGTTTGGGTCTAGATAATGTGAACACGTGCAATCTGGAAGGGTGGATGCCTGTATCCTGAGTTTTCTGTCTAAGGCTAGAGTGTTCGTACAAATCCACATAATCGGACCAGTCACTCTTACCTGGGAACTCTTGGGGTGAGTGTCCACTTATAGGCTAAAGCATGTCTTCGCGATACATTATATTGACCAATTTACTTTGATTAGTCACTGCGTGTCGTTTGTTTGTTCGAGGTAACAAACAAATGATCGCCTTCCTTATGTTTTGTCGATGTTTTCAATGCCTCTTTTGTTTGTCCAATTGTCGATCTCACTCGTTTCTCATGTCTCCTTGTTCTTTTTAGAATATGCCAACTAGACGTGATCCCGAACAGGATGCTGCAATCACAGCCCTTGTCGCTCAGCAAATCGCAGCTGTGCTTCCGAACCTAGTAACTCAGATTAATCAAGCGAACAAAAATAACAATAATGCTCAGTGTAGTTTCAAGAATTTCAATTCGGCTAAACCATTAAAGTTTTCTGGGTCTCAAGGAGCAACTGCGCTCCTACAATGGTTCGAGAGTTTGGAAAGCACCTTCAGACATGTGCAATGTCCGAATGAGCGTAAGGTTGAGTTTGTGTCAAGTGTTTTTGAGAAGCGTGCTCTAACATGGTGGAATGGTGTGATGCGTGATAGGGGTGTCGATGTGGCAATGGCACAAACGTGGGAAGAGCTTCGAGCTCTCATGATGAAAGAGTTCTGCCCCCGTCACGAGATTAGGGCTTTGGAACGAGAATTCGATGATTTAAAACAAGATGGGGGAGAACACCGTGCGTACACGGATCGCTATGAGGAGCTCAGTTTGTTGTGTCCTACTATGGTTACCCCGTTGGAGAAAGCAATTGAGAGGTATATCGATGGTTTGCCCGACACTATACAAGACATTGTGATTAGTAGTAATCCTACCACTGTTCGTCAGGCGATTGAATTGGCTGCTACTCTGACTGAGTATCAAGTCAGAAAAGGTAAACTGACCCACAAGGGTGATAAGAAGCAATCGACCGACGCTACTCAAGACAAGGGTAAAAGCAAGAAGAAAGGCGAGTCTTCTAGGAGGTCGAGGAAGCGCAAGGCTTCCCAAATTTTTTCCATCACCAACCAGAATGCTCAGAACCCACCGGCACAACCTCCTGCCAAGAAACCGTATGCTGGTACTGCACCTCACTGTGCTCGATGCAATGGTCATCATGCTGCCCAACAGGCTTGTAAACAGTGTACCACTTGTGGTAAACTTGGGCATCTGGCCAACATTTGTCGTATGGGTCAGAATCAAGTTGCTCAGAATCCAGCACAGGCTCAGGGAAATGCTGCTAGATTCCCACCTGGATCATGTTGCAATTACGGAGAGTTTGGTCACTTCCGCAACAACTGTCCAAAGCTTGCAAACCCAAATGCCATTGCAAACGCTAATCCCGCTCGTGGGCAAGCGTATAATTTGAATGCAAAAGAGGCGCGTGCTGACAACGAGGTTGTTAACGGTACGTTCCTTGTTAACCATCAACCTGCATCTATTCTTTTTTATTCTGGTGCCGATTGAAGTTTTGTTTCGTTATCTTTTGAGCCTTTGCTTGCGATACCTAGAACTAAACTGTGGAAACCCTTATCTGTCGAAGTTGCTACTGGTAAACCCCTCATACTCGATTCTGTTATTCGTAATTTTCAATTGAACCTCGATAACCATCTTTTTCCTATTGACCTCATACCAATGCAACTTGGGAGTTTCGACGTTATCATAGGGATAAATTGGTTAGCTAAGTCTCATGCTGAGGTGGTTTGCTTTGATAAGATTGTTCGTATTCCTCTTTCGTCTGGAGAAGTTCTAGAGCTTCGAGGCGAGAAACCATCTGGTGGATTGAAACTCATGTCGTGTACTAAAGCCCAAAGTTACTTACGAAAAGGATATGTCGCTTTTCTGGCACATTTCACCGAAGAGAAAGGCAAGAGCAAGTGTGTTCAAGATATGCTGATTATTCGAGATTATCCAGAGGTGTTTCATGATGAACTGCCTGGTTTGCCTCCAGTTCGTCAAGTCGAGTTTCATATTGACCTTGTACCCAATGCTAACCCGATTGCGAAAGCAACTTATCGTCTTGCACCGTCTGAGATGCAGGAGTTATCGAAACAACTTCAAGAGCTATCTGACAAAGGATTCATCCGACCAAGTTATTCACCTTGGGGAGCTCCACTCCTGTTTGTGAAAAAGAAAGATGGGTCTTTTCAAATGTGTATCGATTATCGTGAGCTTAACAAGCTTACCATCAAGAATCGATATCCCCTACCACGAATTGATGATCTCTTTGATCAGCTGCAAGGTGCTACATGTTTTTCCAAGATCGATCTGCATTCTGGGTATCATCAGCTTCGTGTACTCGAAGAAGATATTCTCAAAACTGCTTTCCGTACGAGATATGGACACTACGAGTTTACTGTCATGCCTTTTGGTTTGACGAATGCCCCAACTATCTTCATGGATTTAATGAATAGGGTTTGTAAACCTTATTTAGACAAGTTCATCATTGTGTTCATTGATGACATTCTCATTTATTCGAAGTCTCGAGCCGATCACGAACAACACCTTCGTCTGACACTAGAATTCCTGAAGAAGGAACAAGTTTTTGCTAAATTCTCCAAGTGTGATTTCTGGATTAAAGAAGTTCAGTTTTTGGGTCATATTGTTAACGAGCAGGGTATTCATGTGGATCCTTCCAAAATTGCTGCAATTAAGGATTGGAACACACCTACGACACCCACAGAAGTTTGATCCTTTCTTGGTCTTGCTGGGTATTATCAACGATTTATTTCGAACTTCTCGAAGATCGCGGTTCCACTCACTGCTTTTGACTCAAAAAAATAAGCCTTTTGAGTGGGGACTAAAGCAAGAAGAAGCGTTCCAAACGCTTAAACAAAAACTATGTGATGCCCCAGTTCTATCTTTGCCCGAAAGAAACGATGATTTCGTTGTCTATTGTGACGCGTCAAATCTAGGCCTTGGTTGTGTTCTTATGCAACGAGGTAAAGTTATAGCATATGCGTCAAGACAATTGAAAATTCACGAGAAGAACTACGTGACTCATGATCTTGAGTTAGGTGCTGTGGTTTTTGCTCTCAAAATCTGGAGACACTACCTTTATGGAACGAAATGTGTGATTTTCACAGACCACAAAAGTCTCCAGCACATTCTTAATCAGAAGGAGCTGAACATGAGACAACGACGCTGAACGATTATGATTGCGAGATTCGCTACCATCCTGGTAAGGGGAATGTCGTAGCCGATGCACTAAGTCGAAAGGAACGAGCCAAGCTTCATTTTGTTCGAACTATGTCTGATATTCAATCACCTGTCCTTCAAGCACAACATCTTGTGTAACCAAAGGTTTGTTGAAATATGAGCTACCACTTCAACTTGAGCTTAAACTCGAAACGAAAGACGATGGGTTACTACATTTCAAGGATCATTTGTGGATCCTGAAACAAGACGATCTTCACACTTTAGTGATGAACGAATCTCATAAGTCTCGATATTCTATTCATCCTGGTGCTGACAAAATGTATAAGGATCTTCGTACTCAATACTGGTGGCCCGGTATGAAGAAGGATGTTGCCTTGTATGTATCGAAATGCCTAACTTGTCTCAAAGTCAACGCTGAACATCAACGACCATCTGGTTTGCTAGTACAACCAGAAATACTGGTATGGAAGTGGGAAAACATTGTGATGGATCTTATCACTAAGTTACCGCGCACATCTCGAGGTCACGATGCTATTTGGGTAATCATTGATCGATTAACGAAGTCAGCCCATTTTATACCGATTAGCGAGGATCTATCTGCTGATAAACTTGCAAAGATTTATGTTGATGAGATTGTATCTCGACATGGTGTTACTTTGGATATCATATCCGATCGTGATGCTCGATTTTCATCTCATTTTTGGAAGACCATGCAATCTACTTTGGGAACTCAACTAAATCTAAGCACAGCTTATCATCCCAAACAGATGGACAAACCGAGAGAACGATACAAACATTGGAGGATATGCTTAGAGCATGCGTGATAGACTTTGGTGGTAATTGGGATTCTCATCTACCGTTGATCGAGTTCTCTTATAACAACAGTTATCATGCTAGCATTAATACGGCACCGTTCGAAGCTTTATACGGTCGAAAATGTCGTTCACCTGTCTATTGGAATGAGATCGGTGAACCTCAGCTTACTGGACCCGAGCTCGTTCTGGAAACAACAGATAAAATCAAGAAGATTCGCGATAACCTTCTGACAGCTATGTTGGGTCTAAAATTGAGACTGAAGCTTGCCAAATTGAAAGTTACAACATGCATGAAGTTGACGGTTATAAAGATGATACAAGCGTTTGATAACATTAGCCTAAGGGGGAGATTGTTGGGTCTAAAACGTGTAGTCTAATGTTATAAACGAATCAAGTCAACAAAGTCAACGCGCAAGTCGACACAAGGAGATCGAAGAAAGATATGGCGTGTGAACGTTCGAGATATGAGAGTTTTATTACTTTGGATAATTAAATATATTTTGTTTAGTCAAAATATATTTATTATCTTAGTTAATTTGTTTTCATGTTTAGTGCCCCTTTTAGTAAGTTATTATCTCTAGGAACTTAATTGTAATTAGCCTAAAATGGTAAAGGCTATAAATAGATAGAGATGTTTAGGGTTTTAGCCAACACACACTTTGAGAGAGATTTGGGGGCTAAATGTTTTTATCATTTGCAAATCAATCTAAAGGTTTTCAAGTTATATTTTTTTGTGTGTTCATCTTGATTTCTTATACAAAATCAGATTTTTAGCTCGATTTGATCCTACAATTTGGTATCAGAGCTTGGTACTCGAATTTGGGATTTAACAATCTTCAAATTCATCCTAAAAATCTGATTTTTATTTGAAAAGTTTTGAAACTTTTAGGTTTTTTTATTTTATTCACTTTTTCTTCAAAAATCTTGTTTTTAAAAGGTTTAAATTATGTGTTTGCTGATTGTGACTTGAGACTAGTATTATTTGAAAGATTCATAGTGATTTTATATCATTTAAAGAGGTTTCGGCTCAAATCAGAAGGTTTTAGATGAGTTTTTGAAGTTTATGGACGATTTTTTATGAATACAGCGATTTTATTTTGAATATAGCGTTTTTATTGAAAGTTCCGGCGTAGTTGTGTTTTCCGGCAACTGTTCCGGCAAAATTAAATCTTGAACGCGAGTTCAAGTTCTCCGGCGTATTAAATACGCCGGTAAGTCACATTTTCCGGCGTCGTTATTCCGGCCGTTTTAATCCGACCGGCGTATTTCTTAAAAAAAATAGAAAGAGTAGAAAGAGTAGTTTTTGGGTTTTTGGGTTTTTGGCTCCTGTTTGTTTCACTCATCTCCGGTCATCATCACTCGTAACCATCAACTACACCTTACATCAAACATCAACTACATCTTCAACAATTTTGACAGTTAAAAGAAAGAGTAGAATCAGAATTTTTTTTATAACAAAACCACAGAAAACCTACATTACAAAAAAAAAAAAAAAGCTCCGTACAATAAACCCACCGTCCACCGTCAAACCACCCACCTCAGCTGTTGCAACCCTCAACTCCACCACCTTGGTTCACCGTTCCAAATCACCATCACCGTCCTCTACATCCTACACCATCTCCAAACATCCATCTGACCCTTCACACCTCCAAGCTTCCATACCTCCAACCACAACCGTCCACTCGCCGCCGGTGAAATCACACGACGGTGTTTCGGTGAGAGAGAGAGAGATCCCAAAAATCCGGCACCGTCTCCTCCGCCGTACTCTTCTTTATCAACCTTTTCCATTTCGTCTTCGAATCTGACCTGTTGAACATCGTAGAGAGAGAAAGATCTATTGTTTTGTGTCTGCGTAATAGAAAGGAGAAAGAAAACTTGGTTGGCGGCTGAATGTTTTGATCTTTTAGGGTTTTGATGGTTTTGTGAAGGGGTTCAAATTTTTATCTATATTCTAGTTAAGTAACTATTTGACATCCGTTCATTTAAAATATAGGGTGGAGATATAATAGGAAGTTAATTTGGCTAGGAAGGCTAGGAAGTGATCTTGACCATCCATTAAGTAAATCAAGGGTTAAGATTAAATCAGGGAAATTGAAAGTAAGAAAAGAGGCGCGTGACTTTTTTCAGGGGCATTCTAGTCAAGTAAGCCAATAGTTTCTCTCTCCTCCAATTCCCCCCCATTTTTTAAACGTTAATAACTCTTTCATACGACATTATTTTTTTATAAAAATTGCACCAAAAAAACGAGCGTTTTTTTTATCTTTAAAACGAGTATACTATTGCTATATTTTGAAAAAAAAAAATTAAAACCCAGTTGCGTAAAACGCAATAGAAAAACCCCCAGTATTGTAAAACGCAATGAAAAAAAACCCTAAAAAATGACATTTTTCTAAAACGCAATGCATCAAGAACACAAAGAAATGACTTATTTGTAAAACGCAATGGCCAGAAAACACAAAGAAATGTTTTATTTCTAAAACGCAATAGCCTAAAAACTCAAAAGAAAATGTACTTTATAAAACGCAATGGACTAAAAACCCATAAAAATGTGTTTTACCTAAAACGCAATGCACCAAAAACACATAAAATGTGTTTTACCTAAAACGCAATGCACAAAAAACACAAAGAAATGTTTTATTTGTAAAACGCAATGGCCAGAAAACACTTAAAAATTACTCATTCTAAAACGCAATGGACTGAAAACACCTAAAAATATGTTCTACCTAAAACGCAATGACTAAAAACACTTCAAAAATGTGTTTTACCTAAAACGCAATAACTAAAAACACTTAAAAATGTGTTTTTTCTAAAACACAATAGCTAGAAAACACATAAAACTCTATTATTTCTAAAACGCAATGGACACATAAAACTGTCTGAGAACTGTCTGTGAATTGTCTGTGAACTGTCTGAATTGTCTACGAATTACTGTCTTCGAAATGAGCCAATTTCTGGAAAATTAATTTTTCTGAGCCAATTTCTGCAGCTCAACCCCAGCCAGGGGCTCTGCCCCTTGGACCCCGCCAGGGGCTGCCGCCCCTGGGACCCCGCTACCGGGGGCTGCCGCCCCCGGACCCCCGCCAAGATCGTAAAACGCAATGACTAAATCAAAAACCCAGTTTGTAAAAATGAAATTAAAGAATTTGTTACCTGGATCGAAGTGATTTCTTCAACAATTGACGAATTTTGAATGATTGAAACACTTATCGGCTCTCGAATCAAACGAATCGAGTAATTATCTTCAAAATCACCCGAAAAAACGAGATTTTGTATGAATTTAAACTGGGTTTTCTTCAAAAAAGCTGAAGAACACGTTGATCGGGTGTTTGAATCATTGATTGGTGATGAAAATCGCACTATAATGTAGTGATTATTGAGATAGAAAGTGAAGAAATGGTTGAAGATGGTGGGTTTTGAAAATGGTGGGTTTTTGAATTTACTGGGTTTTGAAAAAGGAAGAAGAAGGAGTTGGATTGACTAAAATACCCTTTCTCTTTATTTTAAAATTTGCCACATGTCATAATCCTATGGCTTCCTATCCTTCCTAGCGAAAATTAACTTCCTATTTGATCTTTACCCTTAAAATATAAATATAAATATAAATATAAATATAAATATATATAAGGCTTTTAAGTGGGTTCATTAGAATTTTCTATTAAAAAAAGGGGGTGTTAGTTAATTGTCCTCCGTAAACATTTTTCATATTCACTTGTGGGAGTTTGTGGATTTAAATTTAAATATATAATCCTTTTACAAGAAAATGAGACATTGAGATACGATGTAATTTTTTTTTTATGAGATGATGCTTTGAATTAGTCAACTTTTATAAGGATTCTAATAGTCAATTTAATTTAATCAATTTGAAATCTGGATAGGTTTTTAATTTAAAATCTGAACATCCATTTTTTTTAAGTTGCTATATTGAATGTTTTATGATTATTTGGACCGGTTCTTAAAATTTTTATTTGTGGGCCTAGAATTTTGATCAGTTTTAGGTCGGGTTTTAAGTTTATTTTATTTGTACCTTCTAAAAAATTAATTTGTATTCGCAAAATTAAGTTGGGTCGGGTATTCATAGTTTATTTTTGGGCCTTTTAAAATTAACTTGTGTTTGCAGAATTTCACCTGGTCAGGCGTTTCAAGTTCATTTGGACCAAGTACTACTAATATTTGGAGTTGATACGGGTTTAATTTTTGAAGTAACTTGAACCGGGTTTTAAGTTGAGACAAATATTTTTCGGGCTTTATAAAAAAACATGGATGAAATTCAGAAGGAGTACGATAACTATAGAAGTGTTCATGGTGAAAGTTTTTCTGATCATATTACAAGGTTCATGAATTTGCTGACAAAGATGAAGAAAGTTGGAATTCCTGTTACCAACAGTGCTAAAATCAAAAGGTTGCTAGATTCACTACCAAAAGAATGGAGTATGCGGTGCATGAAGATTAGAAATGACTTTATAATGTATCCTACAACGTTGACAGATGTCGTGGACGCTTTGAAATCTCTTGAAATGACGGTGAATCAGATTAGTGTCACTCCAAAAGCAAGCCCAACAACACCTACCAACATGGGTTTCACTTCTCCAATCAGTGTAGGAAGTTCATCATTTGTTTCAGCCAGGATACTAAATAATCTTCCAGCAAGTCCTGCAAAAACATCTTTAAGTGAAAAAGAAATGGTGGAAATTGCAAAGTCAACAACTGATAATGGGAAGAAAGTTACTGAGGAGGATGATAAGGTGAAGCAGATTGAGAAGGTGGATGCAGGATTCAGTGAAGCAGGTAGAAAGAATGAAGAGAAGACGCCTTTTGAAGCCCAGCATGCAGAATCTAGCAAGGAGAAGGAAGAAAAGGACTTGGTAAACAGCATTCCGCACGAATTTAAAGTAAAGTTATGCACACAATCATGCGTAGACGTCGTGGCACACTATAAGTATCTTAATCTTGAATTTATGAGGGAAAAGGACAAAGTTTTAAAATTCAATAAAGAACTCAAACAAAATGAGGCCGCATATCAGAGAAAGTTGAATTCAACTTTAGCTGAAATGCAAACTCTAAAAGAATTCGTTTTTAGAAAAGATTTTATCATCAATGATTTAACAGAAAGATTAAAAAAAATCTTTGAACGAAAACAATAAATTACAAATTATAATAGACAAAAGGAATGTCAGTCAAAAGGCATTTACTGACATCAAAAACTGCCAACGACCGAAGTATGTAAAAGATGGGATCGGGTATAAGGATAGGCAAGGAAATGAAAGAAAACTCTTCTTTCCGCCACATAGCAAAAACTATGTACGCATTCCATCTCCTCATCCTGATAATGATTTGATTAATGAAAATGATCTTACTGCTCAAAATGTTTCTTGTGAAAATGAAAAAGTTACTAACGTTTCTGAAAGCAGTGCAGAGGTGATTGAGCGTGAGGAGGATGTGTGCGATGAGGATTGTGGTGGCACGAAAATAGGAATAGGGTATTCAGGCGACAGTTATACTACTGTTAACTGGTTCGCCTAGAACTGTGAGAAATTAAACAAAACTTTAAAATGTGTTGACTTAAAATATGCTTTTTGTGATGAACAAGTTGTGTGTGAACCTCCTATGTTTGTTCCAGAATTGAAACAAAACAGATTTGGAAAATTCCTCACTGAGGAAATTCCAGAATTTGTTCCATCTCATACAGGTACCTCAGAGTCAGAGAAAGAGCTAAATGAAGAAAGTAGCAGTGAAGACTCAAGCACCACAACTTCAGAAGGTGGCGAAGGAAGCTCAAGTGATTCAGAAACTTCAGTAACAGATGCTGGTAGAAAGGTTGAAAACCTTGAACCATCAGGTGTTCAAGAACCAACAACCCCAAATGACTCTGCAAGTCTAGTAAATCAAGATCCATTGGAAAAAGACTTCCACATTGATGATTGCACGAGTTCAGATGATGAATAAAAAACAAATGAAAGTCTTGGGGAGTCAAAGACCAAAAGATCATCTGAAGTTGTCGAACATCACGTTTGTGAACATGCTGAGTCAAGCTCAAAGCAATCCCCTCCCCTAGTTGCATCACACGAAACTGCAAAGTCTCAAAAGCCATTCAAGGCTTGTTTTAGGTGTGGAAAAGAAGGTCATGTGCTCAAACAATGCCCAGAGCGACACGATCCAGATGGTAAAGGCAACCAGTATTGCTTCTCTGGATCAAAAGGTAAAAATCACACATCTTTGAAAGATCAGATGAAAAACTTTTCATCCAGGTCTCCACATGTGAAGCCGGTTTCACATGATTCAAAGATAAAAAGGACCAACACATCAAAACCTCAATCTTTCCCTCCGGGTCTTAAACATAAATTATTTCAAACTTTAAATCTTTTACAAACAAAATTTTTAAACCAACACAGGTTTGGCGAGTCAAACCAATGGTTGTAAAAGAAATCAACGAGGGAAAAGATTTAGCATATCGAGAGGTTTCTTATTTTGATGAAAGGGGACAACCCAAGACTACGATGGCTTGGGTTCCACTCTCTAACTGAATTGCTTATGAGTGTAGGAACATCCAAGGAGGACTGTTAGTAACACCGGTTATTATCAGTGGTTATTCCATATGCAAGTTTAACGAGGAGGAAAATAATAGGTTTGGTTATGGTATCTAACCTGGTCGTGCAATCAACACTGCTATGACACACTCATTTTCTTGTTGACATATGTTTTTGTGTGCCTGGTGTGGAAGACTTTATTTTGTAAATATAGTTTTTTTTTGTAAACGGTTGTACATAAATAAAATTTTAAGGGGGAGTATTAAAATACTTCCTAGACCATGAGATGTGATTATTGCAAAATAATCATGATCTTATATGAGAAATGATAGGAACTAACTTGATTATGTCTTTGCATGAATATGATCTGATGGAGGATACGGCTCCAAGTTAACGATATGTCGGTAGATTCAGCATTTCAGATAAGTAAACTGCATCTTGGTGATAAAGATAAAGATCGTATGATAATGTGGATACCCACCGTGTTGCAGGATTGCACGAACCGATTATGTCCAAAAGGGGTTGCGAGATTAAATTTAGACATTCAAAAGACACACAATGTTGTTCATATATATATTTATTGAAAAGACACCAATGTGTGCAACCAAAAGACACAAATGTGTGCAAACCAAAAAGAGCAAAAAGACACACAATGTTAATGTCGTGCTATAGGAATAAAAGATACGCCAAAGCGCGTACATATATTAAGTAAATATTTTATTAGCTATGCTCTCTAAATCAGATGATCATCTTCTCTGCTTATGGAAACATAGACCTGAAGCTCTCATCATCTGATTTAAGGTGATCATCTCCTCTGGTTATGGAAACATAGACCTGGAGCTCTCATCACCTATTAGATACTATTTCTAAGTTGTTAAGGCAGTCATCTCAAAAGACCACGAGGACAGAAAAGTTTAACCGAACACATGTGGGGTCCACTAGCTTCATCCTAAATATACCCAAAACATGATAATTAATCACCAGATGTATGTCGAAAGAATGGCGCATGGATTTAAACGGACAAACATACCAGCAATCGTTCTTGAGTCGTAGCTATCCTAAAGAAATTTGAAGTGTGACTAGGCTTTTCAAGTTGGTATGATCTCGTATTTGATCAGCTCTATATCTCAAAGGTTGAAAGTTAAAAAAAAAAATCTAAAATCCAAAAATATTTTGATTTGTGTACAGTTGTTTTTCGAAGTCTTCCATATCACATCAATCGTGTCTCAATCCGCTTGAGATACACTTTCCATTGCACACTACAGATGAATATGGTTTTGTCTGTACTTTGAATCTATATAAAAGAAAATTCGGAGTTGTGTTTGTGATTGTGAACAAGTTACTTAGCCTATTTGCTGCAATGATGGCCGATCATCAATTGAGCAAGATACCAGACCAAAGCACCTGTTTCCTCAAGATTGTAGAAGATACCGAGCAAGGGATCCTCCTCCTACGTCATCTGATTCACTCAAGCTAAAGAGAGTTGGAAAAAGTTTGTTCCGGTTTGTCAAAGATGATGCATGCAAAAAGGGGAGCTTATCCAGATAAAGTACTCAAAGCACAAAGTGATAAAAGAAGATCTTCAGTGAAGAAAATTTGGAAAGCATCAGTCAAGGGGGAGATTCTTGGGTCTAAAATTGAGACTGAAGCTTGCCAACTTGAAGGTTACAACATGCATGAAGTTGACGTTTATAAAGATGATACAAGCGTTTGATAACATTAGCCTAAGGGGGAGATTGTTGGGTCTAAAACGTTTAGTCTAATGTTATAAATGAATCAAGTCAACAAAGTCAACGCGCAAGTCGACACAAGGAGATCGAAGAAAGATATGGCGTGTGAACGTTTGCGTGTGAACGTTCGAGATATGAGAGTTTTATTGCTTTGGATAATTAAATATATTTTGTTTAGTCAAAATATATTTATTATCTTAGTTAATTAGGTTTCATGTTTAGTGCCCCTTTTAGTAAGTTATTATCTCTAGGGACTTAATTGTAATTAGCCTAAAATGGTAAAGGCTATAAATAGATAGAGATGTTTAGGGTTTTAGCCAACACACACTTTGAGAGAGATTTGGGGGCTAATTGTTTTTATCATTTGCAAATCAATCTAAGGGTTATCAAGTTATATTTTTTGTGTGTTCATCTTGATTTCTTATACAAAATCAGATTTTTAGCTCGATTTGATCCTACAAGCTAGAAGCCGTCAAAAGAGTTATGCGGATATACGACGCAAGCCCTTGGAATTTCAAGTTGGAGACCATGTCCTACTCAAGGTATCCCCTTGGAAGGGAGTGGTGAGATTTGGAAAGAAAGGAAAACTTGCACCACGATATGTTGGACCATTTAAGATTGTTGAAAGAATCGGAAAGGTTGCCTATCGATTAGAGCTACCACCTAAACTTCGGAATATTCACCCAACATTCCACATGTCCAATTTAAGAAAATGTTTAGCCGATGCTGATCTTCATATCCCACTCGAGGAAATTCAAGTTGATGAAATAATGCACTTTGTCGAGAAACCTGTGGAGATAATGGACCGTGCAGTCAAACGGTTGAAGAACAAACGAATACGATTGGTCAAGGTTCGCTAGGAGTCCAAACGTGGCCTAGAGTTTACTTGGGAATGTGAGGACCAAATGAAGGCGAAATATCCACAATTGTTTTCACAAGTTTCCTCTAATTAAAATTTCGGGATGAAATTTCCTAAAGTAGGGGAGACTGTGACAACTGTGCTCTGTAAATGATGTAAAACAATATCAATTATCAATTAAACGATGTGTTTTGGTGTTATTATATGTGTTTGATGATTTTACGATTTGATTCGAGTTCGATTTCAAGCTTTTAAATTGCTTTCTGGAAAGTTATACGCAAACTGGTGTGTAAACACAATCAGTTTAACGCGACAAACACTCTGGAATAGTGACATAGGCTTAACATACATTAAGTAACCTAAACATAACTTAGAAATAAGTTTTGGAAGGTTTGGTGTGTCGAAAACAAGTTTATTCGATCGCAGGGACTATTTGTGTCAAATTGCGAAACTATGCCGATTCATATGATAACGAACATTCTAGAACATAATCATAAGTTAAACATGCCCTAAATATCCTTTACATAGCTTAGAAATGGGCTTTGAGGTGTTTAGTGCACAAAAATAAACTTATTTGATCAACAGGGACTAAAAGCGTCAAAAATTGCATAAGTTTGCATTTTCGCGCATATCTTACGTTCTGAACATATCCGGACATCCAAAAATTTTGTAATCATTAAATATTTTATTTTAGTGATTGGAATGCAAAAATACCATTCGTCGCACAATTTGGATCGATTTCGCGTCAGTTCGAGTTTCGTCGTAATTAACCGAACAGCGCAACCGTACGACCAAAAGAACCGACCTACGAGATATTTTCAAGCATGTTTCAAGTCCCCTATACTTAAACTTCATTATTGAGCTTTGAAAATGGGTTAACGGGGTTTAAACGCGTCGAAAATGGCTTAAACGAGCTGCAGGGACCATTTCTGCCATTTTTGCAAAGTTTCTGGAACTGTGCACTGGTGGCGTCACACCACAACCTAGTGCCTGTGCTGTGGCGGCACGCCACCCCCTCATCTGGGCAGAAAAATCAGTTTCAGCAACAACATGCCTATTTTCAGCAACCGACTTGAAGTTTAGGGTCTTTTGTGTAACATTTGCAATACCTTGAGCTGGTTTTGGACACCCATAGCATTGTAAATCAATGGGTAACACTTGGATGGTTCAGATTGAAGCTCAAAAATTGAGGAACGATCCTAGCGGTTGTAGAAAATCTATATAAACCCACTTGAGTTCACTCATTTTCCTCAAATTTGATCTCAATTCCTTCTCTAAGTTGAAGCTCTCCATTGAGAAGCTTCATACCTTTTGTAAGATTCTTTCATACTTTTCATGTATTTCAAGCATGAAAGTCAAACAGTGTTTGACTTTCTGCTTTGACCATGAATTGGTCAACACAAAGTTCGTTTGAACTTTGGAATGTGAGTGTAATCACGATGGTTATAGTCCCTTGTGACTATACCTACTGATTACCACGTCGATTAGTCGAAGTGACGAGTCAAAGTTTCGGTCAAAATACGTGTTTATGCGTATTTTGCATCGAAGCTATTTTCGGGTATCAAAACACTTTGTTTTGATATCAAACTTGTTTTCTAACTTAGTTAAACATGTTTTAACATGTTTAACTAGTCACTTTTAGTCTAGTGCTTGTATAGGGTCGTAAGATAAGCGGTCTTAACAACCGCTTAGACTTTCGAACCCGACCCGTTTGGTCGATCGTTAGGATCCGACCAAGCACATTTAGTGACCATAGTTGCATAGGGAATAACCTTCCGAGGTTATACCTTATGGTCACTGAGTTTATTTAGTTCCATGATAGGTAGTTTATATGCCATAGGTAAATGACCAAAATGCACTTTTCATGCATAATTGGTTTTTAAGCATATGTAACCTAAATTTTGTCACTTAAACTGATTATGCAACATATTTAAACATGTTAGGGAATATAATACTTGTCATAGGACTAGTTAGGCGTCTCGAACGCGCTTTTACGTGAACGACGCGTTAACGTAACGTAAGCTACCTTAATGGGTCGTAACGGGTCGAAAGCACTTAGGATAGGTTCCGATTTAGAATGTAGGCTTTGTTAAACCATATCACATGAGTTCCAATACTCATTTGGTTTACAAGACCTCATTCTACCCGATCTCCCGATTTAGGTGTCGATTTATTAACTTAGTGATCCGATTACTAGATGCTACCTGAATTCCTTGGTTTACTCGAGCTTTGCTAGTTCATTAGATCGAGGATACGTTGCACTTCGATGTGAGTACATAGTTCCCCTATTTTACTGTTTTCAATTGTTTTGGGGTGAGTCATATGTGTTAAACGATTTCGACGATTTTAAAAACGAATACTATGGTTTATATTAAACAAGAACGATTTTCGATAATGTGAACGAACTTGTTAGACGTATTTACATAAAGAATAACATTCATTAACATTGATCAAGCTGACCAGTATTAGGTTATGGTACCATAGGATCTGACAAATCCCGTTATCGGACTGCACCCATGGTTATGTGTGGGGGTTATGTGGGTAACGACTGAACCTGTTGATTGTTAACTTACCCTTTGGTGGTTCGTTAAAACGAGTTTAACGATAGATGAGTTACGAAGGTTTGAATGTTATTAGCGAGACGACCAAAAGTAGTTTTCACAATTTAAAATGAGAACGATTGAAACGAATGAACGATTAAAACGATTTGAACAAGTTAAATGAATTGAACGAACGATTGGTTTTTGGTTAGTGCTTAGATAACGGGACGGGTGTAATGTGATAAAAGCATGGTAGATACGCCGCTGGTACTTCTTATATATAAGTGTTTTTATCATATTACATTATGTGGCGTTATTTAGTTCACTTGGGCGAACGATTTGAAACAATGTCACACAAACGATGTTTACTAAACGATATAAACCATACGAGTTATTTTACAAGAACGATTTACGATTTGGGTTTACATAAACAAATATTTTAAGTTAAGATTCATGGCATCGAGGTTTTATAAACTATATCCGATCTGTTTGACTTAGTTATTCATTTTACAATACAAATGTTTTACAAAAAAAAGGTTTTCCAATATCGATTAACGAAGTTGTACGAGTTATTTCAACATGTAAACGGGCCATGAATCTAACACTCATACAAAACCTATGTGCTCGCCGGCATTTCTTTGCTGACTTTATTTTTACATATGTTTCAGGTGGTATCGAATGATGTTGATTACAAGTAGGATGCATGCTCACTTAGGACTGGATGAGGCCTTAGTGACTTAATAACGATGATAGAATATGTTTAACTTGTTTGTTCTAATCTGTAAGATAATGTAAATGTTTAACTATTCAATAAAACGAAACTTTTGAATCCATGGTTGTGAAACAATAATTCTGCCACTCCACTCCCCGATGTTTCCGCCGCGGTTTCGTTGTTTTAACGCGGTCGGGGTGTGACAAACATAATCATAATTAATGCATAAATCAAAGTCAGAAAAAGCCACTCTTTCAAACAGCTTTATTCCAGCATTTGACATGCTCTTCAATGCTCTTCTGATTTCTTTTGTGTTTTTCTTTTCCTTTTCATAATGATCCTTCATGAACAGAATGTCTAAAGGATGCAATCTATCAGCAATGTCTTCATCAGTCACTTTCTCTTCTTCATCATTTTCTCTGAGAAGTGTGTACCAGTTCTGCAGATAAGTTCTCCAACACCATCAGTTCCAATTTCTACTTCATCCACTTTAATGATTCTTTTTACTGGATTCTTATTGGTGTAGTGAATGCTGCTTGGACCTCTTTCTAATCTTTCTGCTCTTATAGCCAATTTGTGAGAAGTTGGTGGCTTCTCTGGTACATCTTCCTTTGACCAATAGTATTTCACCAGATTGTATTCAGAAAATATCATTATACCCCTGTCAATCTCTCTAACCATTACAGATTGAGTTTCAGAGATTTTTCTTTTGACAATCTGTGGTTTTCTTTAATCAGCTTCTTGTTCCCATTCATTCATTGTTTGCATATTTATCAATTTACTTATAGCAGTATCATCAGAAGAAGTTGGTTTTGGAACAATTTGAGAAGTTATAAGTTTCAAATTTGTGATAACTTGAGGTTTGGAAGTTGCTAACCTTTTCAGCATTTCATCTTTTGAAATATTTGGAGGTGGACCCATTACAGTGGTTCCAGCTTTAGTAATTGACATAGTAGATGATTGTTGTGGGGTTGACTTTGGAATTTCTTGGTGAGATCCTTCAACAGGAATTGCTTTCATGATTTCTTTGGGATCCACTTTAGCCAATCTGGCAATGTTGAAGTGCATTCTCTTCATCAGATGTTGCACTTCTCCTACCAGATTTGAGTTGCTGGCTATGCTTTTCTGAACTTCTGTAAATTCAGTTTGAGCTTTTTCTTGCATGGCAACCCATTCTTTTCTCAGCTTCTCAAGTGCATCTGTGATACTGTTGTTGCTTGCCCTTAGAATGGTGACTTCCTCCAAGACCTTGTTTGCACTGCTTGCTTGTCTTGACTCCACAACATTTGTAACTTGTGTCTTGATCTTTTCTATTTCTGTGAAAATATTCTGTATTTCTAATGCAGAGATGTTGGTTTCTGGTGCCTTTTCCTTCAGCTTTTGCAGAGACTTTAATGCTTCAGTGTTTCTTTCAGTTTGTCCCTTAATGACCTCCACTGATCTGATAAAGTTTTCATATCTGCCCTTTGACCTTGTATCTCTGTCAGCAACAAATCGAGCTTTTCTTCCACTGGACTCTTTTTGCAGGCTTTGATAACATTTTCTAGGACAGTTTCCAAATTTTCTTGTGTCATGGGTGTTCCGGGAATATTTGGAACAACAGATTTTCCCTTTAACATTCCAGCTGTAAACACATTTGCAGCTGTTTTGGAAATGATAGGGCCACTTTTGGCTTTACCAGATTTTGGTGCAACCTTAAGTGTACCAGAATCAACTCCACCAAAGGTGAAAAACACATTTTCATCCTGGATTTCCTTATGTCCTTGAATCATATCAGTTAATGATTCTCTATAAGTTGTTGAGGCAAACAGATTACCTTTTACCAGATTTCCTTGATCAGTTTCCTGATCTCTATCTGTTGAGATCTCAACCTCTTCCTCATTTTCTAATTCAGAGTTGAGATGAATGGAACTAGTAACCTCCTCATTAACATCAGTGTTTCTATATTCTAACTTGTAAGAAACATTAATTGATTCTTCTGAGTTTATTCCTTTTAAAGATGTATCAACTAAGACTGTGTTTAAAAGAGATGTACCAGCAACCCGAGGCTCATCATGATGTATAACTTCAGTAGCTTCATTTGTTGTTCCAGCAAAGTAAGTTTCTTGATAATGTTGATCTTCAGCCTCTTCATGAGTTCCTCCAGCAATATAAGATTCTTCATAGTGTTGATGTTCTGTTTCTTGATGAATTTCAAACTTTAAATGAGTTCCAGCTTCAGGAATTTGATGGCTTTTGATGTATTGCAAAATACATCTCTTATTCGTGTACAGTTTGTATATTTTCTCGTTATATTTAGTTTAATTTTCGTTAGAATGTGCATACTTTGATGAAATTCTGTGTTTCCAGGTTGTTTATGCTAAAAACGCTGAAAAACGAGCCAAAATGCTGAAACACCAAGTCCCGGAACAAGTTGAAAAGGAGTTAGAATTATTTCTGAGTTTTTGGTATGCTAGAGCTGGAAAAAGGACACAACAGTCTGTGGAATTTGTGCCGTCACGCTGTGCCGCGGCTAAATGTCATTCTTGTGGCGCCCCGCCACCATTAAAATGAGATTTTCTAGGTTTTTGCACTGTCGTGTTTCGCGACCTCAACATTACTCACCCGTCGCGCGACGCGACGGGGCTATATTACGGTAATTGTTTGTGCTGATTAGGGTTTTCGTATATATTCTCAAAAAAATCATAACTAAACGCTAGTTACAAATTAAGGAGTTCTTGGGCGATTCTTGGAGCATTCATTAAGCAATTTTGAAGGTTTTGAAGCACGAAAATCAGTGGTACGAGTTCGGGACGAATAAGACTTTCTCGGGTTTTCCAATTCCTTGTTTGTTGATTTTCTTTCTCGAAACTTGTTACAATGAATTCTTACTTGAACATCTTTGATTTGTTTTCATTATTTAACATGCTCGGCTAAACTTTTATGCCACCTAGACTATGATGACTGGAGTGAATAAAGTTTAAACCTTTTTCGTTAATTGCATGATTTTTATGGATTAATTGTGTTTAGTAAACAGTTTGGTTTATTGATTTGATGTGTATGCATACTTTGATCTGGTTTCTTGTTATCAATTGCTTCGTATGATTCTTGGTGACGGTCTTTATCACATAATAGATTCATGCTAGGGTTTAAGATTTTGGTGAGTGTCTATATCACATAATAAATCTTAACTCTTTAGGGTGAAACTACGCAAATAACCCCTAGAAGTAATTGTTAGTGATTTGCTAGATTTTAGTGTTCTACTAGTCCTTATAGCTGGAAGGTGCGGGGCTATTGATAGGCCTTACCCGACAAATTGCTTTAGACAGTCCTTGGAAAAGGTCGTGCCTTAGTTACCCCGTCGGTTTATTAGTCTATCAAGTCAAGCTAAGAAGCCTAAACTACCCTAGATCTATAATTGGAAAAGAGTAGGTCAACATTAGGGTACTTACATAATAATTAGACAATTTGAAAGACGTCAAATAACCAGTAGGATTAACGGCCTAGGTAGCGCCATAAGTTTCACCTCGAGAAGGGTTGAGGGGCTTAGTTGGTGTCTTAATAGGTTTAGTATCATAAGATCCCGGTTCCATAAATCATGCAGTTAACTTAATTGGTAATTCTTAAAATCAATCCAGGATTCTAGTCTAGGTTGTTCTCATTCATCATATAAGAAAAGCCTTCGCCTTATTTTGTATTAGTCTTGTTTTAGTTTAATAATTAGTTTAAATAGATTTCCTTAGATTTTCTGTACCCCCCCCCCCCAAACAATTAAACAGTTTTAGTCGTGTCTGTCAGTATCTGTTAGAGTCTAGTTAACGTGATAAATAGAGTCTTGTGGTTCGATATCCGGACTTCCTTAGGTCATACTACAGTGATCGGTACACTTACCGATTGTGTGGTTTAGGTCAAGTCTAGAATTAAAGCTTTTTAGTGTCTAGCTTAGAGAGTCTAATTTAGTTAATTTTAATAGTTTGTTTAGCACACATCAGCTTTCAGCATGTTCAGTTTCTGTCTTGTTTTCTGGTGAGTTAGCTATCATCAGAGTTCCTTCTTCTCCTATGTGCTCAGTTTCTGATGTCCAGGACTTCTCAACTTCTTCTTCTTCTGGTGATGAAGAGCAGTTAAAAACTTCTTTGCTAGGTTCTTCTGATGGAGTATCTAATTTGGTAAGTAGTTCTTCATGTTGTAGTCTGTATTGAGAGTTTGGTGCAATGAGGTACAACATGCTTTCAGGTAACTCAGGGACATCTTTGTCTGATTCCCATCCATTAGTGGCACTCCAGGCTTTCATGGTATTTGAACTCCAGACATCTTCCAAAATTGGAATTTCTTTGTTTCTTTCAGCAAACGTGTTAGTGCACTATGTCTGTGGACTTCGTCTTATATGCTAAACTTAAGCGTCAGATTGCTGATTTAGAACAGGATAATAACAAGTTAAAAAGTTATCACGCGTCGTCATATGTGCTTGAAAGAATTTCAACATAAAACCGGATGGAAAAGATTCTAAGCAAAACAAAAAGGGCATTGGCTCAGAGTTTCATCAAGTTCCACCACCGGAAAAGTTTGCATTTTATGATGATGAAAAGGTCGAAAAAGCTTTCAACATGGTAGATCAATTGCCAGATAACATTGACGTAACCTATTCCAAATCTGATGATTCTAGTGATTCAGAGGTGGTAGGTAAGGTCGTTGAAAGTGTGTTGAAAGAAGAGTCAGTTGATACAGGTAAATCTGAATCACATGATGAAAATGAAGGTAATTTTCATGATGGATATCTGAAAAACTCAAAATCTGAGATAAATTTAAATGATGATTCAAAAGGATTGGTTTATACCATGATTGGATCGGACAAATTATTCTTTGATGTTGTATTCCCGATTCAGAATGTGATTTCAGAAAAGGTTGATAAAGTTTTCAAAATGGTTGAGATTGAAAAATCTGATATTTCAAAGTTTGCTGGAAAAGGTCACAAAACTTTTTATAACAAACCTGGTTACAAGAAGAAAAACATGAAGGTTGGGTTTGGTTATAAGAAGAAACAAAGTCGAAATAAAAATGTAACGCAAAATTATCTGGTAAAGATGAATTTTGTTCATGGAACAAGTTTCGAAGAAGAGAAAGAACTCCAATTTAGGCATCAGTCTAATGAAGAGTTCTATGCTCAAAAGAAAAGGCAACAACCACAGGTCAAAGATGTTTAAAAAAGAACGTGTTTTAAATGTGATCAAATTGGACATCTTGCACGCAAGTGTCCAAATCTGAAACCTGCGGATGTTGACAAAAAGTAGTCTGAAAATGTTGAGAAACAGAAATATGAGGATGTGAAACAAAGGTCAACCAAATTTGATTCAAAACAAACTTGGAGGTACAACACAAACAAGTTTGTTTCGAACCAAACTTGGAAATCAAACCCAAATAGGTTCGATTCAAGACAGACCTGGAATTCTCACACACCCAGATTAAGTACAACACAAAGTTGGAAAACAACTGTCGATACAACAAAACCAAACGAGTTTTGGAAACCTAAAGTTGTTGTTCAAAATCAAAATGTTCAAAAAGAGTCACATTTTTACAAACGAGGTACTCCTAAAGGTCAAACATGGAATGTTAAGAAACAAATGACTTCGGTAAAAGATGAAAATGTTGAAGTCAAGGTTGAAAAAGTCTTTGTTCAGAATGACAAAGATTTTCCGAAGTTGAATGAAGCATATTGTGTTGAAATGCCTAAGGTCAAACAGACCTGGGTTAAATTGTTAAAATAATTAAGTAGTTTGAATGTGCAGGTGCTCAAGAAAACTAAAGATTATGAAAATGAAATTCGGAGCAGCCTGGCACAACGGGAGGAGGAGGCTGCCGAACCCTGGTTTGGTTAAACAGGGAGTTTGTTTGTATTCTGTATATAAATAAACAATATTTCAAAATCCCTAAAAATTGAAAAATTTAAAAACCAAAATATGTTTTTACTTTGTTAAAATTTTGAAAAATCAAAAATATGTTTGTTTTTAAAATTTTTCAAATATTAAAAAATTCAAAAATATGTTGATTGAATACGCCGAAACCCTCACGGCTGAACAAACATGATTAATTTCACAAGATTGTAAAACGGTTTTCAAACTGTAAAATATCAATGTGTTGTAAATCATGGGGGTACGTTATATTTTCTGCAAATCAGTGCATGAGAAGCAGAAAATGGATGGCGAGACAAAGCTATCAGTATCGGATTGTCAAATTTTCTTTAAATGATTTTGCATTTTAGGGGGAGTAATATTTGTCAGAAAATCCAAAAACATTAGAAAATTTGAAAAAGGCAAAAACATGATAAAAGTCAAAAATGAGTTTTTGTGTAAAAAGAGGAAATGATAGTACATCAGTAGAAGACAGTTACAGTATGCTAAAGAAATGTAATGATTATATAGCGTTAAACGGTCTCACTGATGATATGCCGATAGGTTTTTATACATTTAGTAAACTTTTTCGGGATATAAACATAAATTCAAACTTGCTTATTTCGTGGGGAATACTACTTGGATATATAGGTAACCCCTGAAATTTCGTTTGAAGGACCCCTCTTTCTGAGATACTAGGTCTTTATGCTTAGTGATATCTGGGGTATTATCCCGGGACTTCTGATTTTGCGGAAGCAATGGCTTAGTCCCCATATAATACTTTCTGCATGCTTGAAATATAGCTCGCCCTCAGCATAAAAATGATGAAACATTGAAAACTGCTAATCATGTGCTGTTGAAGAAAAGATCCTCTAAAGGAGACACACCAAAATTCGAAGCCGTCATCTCTCTGCTGAACGGAAGTTCTGACCTGAGCTCTCACGGCCCTCGCAATTTAACCCCTTACAGATATCATCTAGGTATACTCACCTGTAAGACTGAATATTGGGATCTGGATACGGGAGTATATTCAAGAGGTGGGACACATGAATGAGTTTAAGTTCTTAATACATCTAACTCGTATCCTGAATCAGTTGAAATTTGTGTGAAAATTTAAGTGGATCAGTATATCGACAATCTAAGTGAATTGTTTAATTCTTATTGTGTAACTAAGCTCAAAGGTACTTGTGACTTGTCAAAATCTGATATGATCCTCTGACGCAAAGTCAAACAAAAATATTATCTGTAAATATGTTTGTAAATATTTCTTTACTGTTTTATTTTCAGAAAAATACAAAAAGATTTTTGATTCTGCTTTATTTTCGACAACCGATGTCTGAGTGTTGAGTTTCAAAATCTAAGTATGCTGATTGGGTTTCTGAAAATAAAACAAGTTCATTAATTTGAAACTTAAAGTTTTTAAACAAAAATCAAAACAGTTTGTGATATCTCCAAGGTCATTAATTTGAACTCGGATGATTAACTGTGAGCGATTTGGATGCTTATATTGTTAAAATCTTTGAAATAGAGTCAGGTTCCGATCCTGAAATTTGTTAAAGAGTGTTAGTTTATAAAGTTTGAAAAAGCCAGGTTTTCAATCCTGGAAGTTCAAAATGTTGTTACTTATAAATGTCTGAGTGATTGCAGATGAGATTCCAGAGTACGATCCCGATAGTAGAGTCTAAGGGGGAGTCTGAAGACGAGCTCAAAGCAAGGGGGAGCTTGTAACCAGAAGGCAAGGTGTCGATCCCTAAAGCATGGAAGCTTGATGAAAGGGGGAGCCTGAAGAAGAAACTATTAATGTTAGAGCCAGAGTCAGATTCTGGTACAACATTCAAAGATAGAAGCTGTTCAAAGAAGAAAGATTGATGGATGCTTACAGTGTTAGACAATTTGGAAAGAGCATGAAGACTGATCAAGACTGAAGATGTGTTATGATAAAGACTCGACACTGAAGACTTCGTCAACATCCAAGGGGGAGTCTGTTAGTGCACTATGTCTGTGGACTTCGTCTTATATCGAGTCATGTAATAGGATAGGATAACCAGTGCTCGGGATGCTAGAAACTGAGATTTGGGTGTTTATTGGTAATTTCGTTTGAAACAGCCAAGGACCATTTCAAACGAAATTAACAAAGTTAATTCCGCTTGAAAGTGTCCTTGACCATTTCAAACGGAATCACCACACCTATATATAGAGGAGCATGGTGTGTCATTTAACACGGAATTAATTTTTCTGATTCGGTAACGAAGTGCTGCCGAATTGTCTCCAGGTTGTAAATTGCTGTTAGATCAATAATATAGACATTTAAATTGATTTGATCGTCCGTCTCATTGATTCCGCCTTTGATTAGGATCCAAAACTCTTCTGAACGACTCATTCAGGTCGCACAACGATCCTACAAAACGTATCAGAAATGAAAATTGAAATAAACCTTGGATATGGCAGATGTGAGGTTATTCTTCCATTTCTGGTAAGGATTGATCTCTTGAGTTGGTTGAAGATTTCTGTCCCATAATCAAGTTTGAACCCTGTTACGAGTCCATACATGATTGATAGGATAGTTTGATTGACTTGATCAGCTCCTCCTATCTTTGATGTGAGGCATTTGTTTAATACTTCCATCATCACTTGCTAGAAGGCTGGCATTTCATTTCTTCTTAGTGCTCCAATTTTGTTAATTTTCTTGTTCTTGTAACCAAGCTCAATGATAAAGCTTATCAGATCTTCTCTACTTGGTGCTTCAATGTAGTTTTCAAGAACTGGGAGTTCAAGCCATTCTCTTACCCTTGCAGGAGTTAATGTTACTGAAACATTTCCCCACACATGAGCAGAGACTTGATTTTCTCCATCTTCACTGAAAGTGTGTACAAATTGCTGCAGTAGCTTTTCTTGTACTTCTCGTCCCTTTGTTAAAGCACTTGAGATTGGACATTTTGTGAGGTATTCTATCAAAAGTTGATATCTTTCATCATATTCTAAATGCTCTGCATTCATCAGCAGATTATTTTCTTTCTTTGGCAAGAATTATGTGTCTTCAACAAAAGGTGCATCATGTTGAACAATTGGGATGTTGTGGTTTACTTCTGCCATTGCTAGATTTTGTGAGTTAGGGTTTAAGATTTGGGAATTTTGGATTTTGAGTGAAAGCAGGGGATATCGAAATATGAGGTTTTGTGAGGAAGAAGGTGTCACACCCCAAAATACGTCGCAGCGGAATATTAAACGTGGTGGTGATGGAAGTTGGTGCCCATTTATATCTTGTCGAGCGATGCATTTTTATTGTTGGACATATTGATTTATTTTAAACATAAGTTATTAAACATTAGGTTTTAAGACACGACACAGCCACATAGTTAAGATGTCTTTGATCCTCGCAGATCTTATTACGAAACGTCCCAGAAAGTTTAAAAGTTGTCCAACATTTTCAAATTACACAACATGCATCATCAAACACAAGATACGCCATGATTTCCCGAAGCAGAACTCAAGTACCTGTAGAACACGTTATAATCAAGTGTCAACACAAAGGAAGGTGAGTTCACATATTCACTTAAAACCAATTTTATTTCAAGGAAAACTTTCTGTTTAGGTGTTTATTTGAAAACATCCATATAATTTTAGAAAGTAAATTTTACTTCCTTAATAAAATCCATGGGCCTTCCGTCGGTTCATCAATCCGACAACTGCAATATATATATATATATATTGCCCAGGTTTTGTATATTAAATTATTGCGTCAATTTTCAGACTCGTATGTTAGCTAGACGATACGAACTATATATTAACCATGCAGGGATAATCAAAGCTAGACAATAAACAGAATTTAAATTCGTCGTTTGACTTGACACGGGGCGACCGACCGGTCACGACGGGGTTGTCAACCCGATAGATCTACCAACAATTCATCGCGTGCAATACTTAAATGATTAAATGACATCATGGGCGCATGGTTCTCTCTTTGAGAACAATATGATGTCTGCCTCACGTACAATATATATATCCTACTAATATGACAATTTAATACACGACGTTGTACAAATTCCCCTTACTCTCCATCATATGAGACCCAGTCAAGAATTCGTCCCCAACTGTACGGTCATGTTTCACTTAGGAAATACCGTACTTTCAATATTCATTCATCAAAAACATTTTACTTCGAAACGTATGACTTATCAAATTTCATATATTTTCAACGAAAATATATTTTATATTAAAAGGTATGTTTTATTTCGAAAACATTATTAAACCCTTTTAATGACGTGTTCTACCCCCAAAATATATACAAAACAGTAAAAAGGGGGGTTTAGTGACACTCACCTTTGGGTGGGTATTTTAATATCGCAATCCAAGAGATTGATTTTCTACACGTCCTAATATAGGAACGATTCTAAATCAATATACATGACACAAAAATCCTAAGTTTCTCCGTTTCTTAGAATTATCACATAACTTTGAGATTTTCTCGAAAAGTTGTCATTTTTTATTATGTTGGCACGTTAATATATATATATATATATATATATATATATATGTGAGTCCATATATATATATATTGATGATTTTTGCGACATGAACGATTTTATTGGTGACCATTATTGTGTAAATCCGTTAGCTCTCCCGTTTATACGCAATATATCTACGATTTGCGCATCGTAATATATATACATAAACGTTCATAGAATTTTAACACCGAATACGCGAAATATTACTAACTTATCTATTTTATCATTTTTAAAGCAAATATACATAAAACATCTCATATGTACCAAATTTCATGCTCGACAAACAAGTTACACATTTAACACAATTTTACCGTTTCTACCACACAAAACGTACATGCATACATGTATAGTCTAAATTTCCCATTATCAAATTAACACTTAACATATTATCACATTTACATGTTTAAATTACTTAACACATTTTATCTCATAAGGTTTGTCACACCCCGACCACGTAAAACAACAAATCGTGTTGGAAACATCGGGGAGTGTCGTAACAGAATCATTATTTCACAACCATGGGTTAAATAGTTATGTTTTATTCAATTATTGAACTCATTGTTTTATTGCAAATCAGATAAATACAAATATTGTCTTTCAAGTTTTAAAGTCGCTAAGGCACGAGTCCATCCTATGTATATCATGCATCAACAATCATCATATAGCAGCACCTGAAACATATGTAAAAATAGGTACGTCAGCATAAAAATGTCTGTGAGATACATAGGTTTTATTAATGCAGGATTCATGACTTGTAATTTTAAAAGAATGTTTAACAAAAATAGTCATGAACTTAAAAATGTTTTCTTTATAAATCATATAACAAGTGATAAGAAATCAGATGATATAAAAGAAAGAATGCATAAATAAATAACTAAATAAAATGAGTTTGTATAAAATATGTTATTTGTAAAACAATGTTTTGATAAAAAGGTTTGTAGTATATATAAGAATACACCTTGGTTTTAAGAAAGTCGAATAAGTAATATATTAAAATATATTTTAGTTCCAAATTAGTTAAACAGATAATATATCAAATATACTTTAGTTGTCAAAATAATAGTTTTCAGTAGTATCTCATAAGTATACTTTGGTTTTATAAATAACATATTAAACTATGTTTTGGTTTTGTAAATAACATATCAAACTATGTTTTAGTAATTAATAAAATATATGTTGGTTTTGTACATAGTATATCCAAATATACCTTGGTAAACAATATCACATATGAGAGCATATCAAACTATACTTTTGGGAGTACAACAAAATATACAAAAAATGTGATTTAGAATTCATTCAAACCTTAGTATATCAAACTACACCTTAGAAACTATAGAAATACCACAAAGGCAATCTCTATTTGGATAAAATTTGGTTTCTGACATAACATTCAACAGGAATGGGGTGTCTAGTCCTATAGCCCTATATCATACTACCAATCGGTTTGGTGAATGTATAAAATAAGTACAATCCAACAATTTGTTTTATAATCTTTGAAAAATCAGTATTTAAACCATAGATAATTATTCAGTTTGTCAAAAGATAAGTACTAGCATGTATAATCAATTCATACTTTGAAATCATGAAAATAACAAATAGGTACACATGTTTTACCCCAAAACATTTGAAAACAGTAAAAGAGGGGACTATGTACTCACTTGAGAGTGCTTAGAAGTCTTGAATAACAACCAGGCAAAGCTAGAGGGGTCACGGAAATCAAACGACACCTAATATAGGTAACTACATTAATAAACCGGACCTAAATCGGAAGATCGGATAGGATGAGGTTTCGTAAACCAAATGATTGTTGGAACTCATATGATATGGTTTAACAAAGCCTACATACTAAATCAAAACCTAACCAAAGTGCTTACGACCCATTACGACCCGTTTTGGTAGCTTACGCCACTTTAACGCATCGTTCGCGTAAAAACGCGTTCTGACCACCTAACTAGTCCTATGACAAGTATTATATGCCTTAACATGTCTAATAATGTTACCTAATCAGTTTAGATGTAAAAATTTAGGTTACATATGCTTGAAATGAATTTATGCGTAAAAAGGGCATTTTGGTCATTTTCCTAAGGCATATAAACTACCTATCATACAACTAACTAAACGTTGTGACCATAAGGTATAACCTCGGAAGGTTATTCCCTATACAACTATGGTCACTAAACATGCTTGGTCGGATCCTATTGATCGACCAAACGGGTCGGGTTCGAAAGTCTAAGCGGTTGTTTAGACCGCTTATCAAACGACCCTATATAAGCACTAATCTAAAAGTGACGAGTTAAACATGTCAAAACATGTTTAACAAGGTTTGAAAACAAGTTTGGTATCAAAACAAAGGGTCTTGATACCTATGAATAGTTTGGTTGCAAAATACGCATAAACGCGTATTTTGACCGAAACTATGACTCGTCACTAAGCCTAAATAACGTGGTAATCAGTAGGTATAGTCACAAAAGACTATAACCATCATGATTACGCTCACGTTACAAAGTTCAAACGAACTTCGTGTTTACCATTGACTGGTCAAAGCAGAAAGTCAAACACTGTTTGACTTTCATGCTAAAAACGCATAAAAGCACGAAAGAATACTTACAACGGGTCCAAGCTAGGAAGATATGATCTAAAATTTCTCAGGTATGAATCTTTTTAAGCTCCAACTTAGAGAAATCAGATCATGTGTGGGGAAAGAATGAAAATGGGGGTGGGTATATATAGATTTCGGAGAATTGTTAGGATCATTCCTCGGTAAACGAGCTTCAATCTCAACCATCCATGTGTGCCCACTGAATTAGAATACCATGGGCACCCCTAAACAAGCCCATAGGATGTTCAAAACCATTTGCAAACCCAGGACACAGCTAGAACAAGCTGGAATCAAGAATCTGCTATCTGATGGTCTGTCACGCCCCGCGTAATAGCCAAGGCTGGCTTACGCGACCCGCCAGAGCCATCTTTGGCAGAATTACAAAACTAGTCCCTGAACATGTAAAACTTGATTTTTGGCACTTTTAAGCCCCGTTAACCCCATTTCAAGGCTCCAAAATGAAGTTAAAGTATAGGTAACTTGAAATGTGCTAAAAAATATCTTGGATGTCAGTTCGTTTGGTCGTACGGTTGCGTTGTTCAGTTAATTACGACGAAACACGAACGGACGCGAAAAACGATCCAAATTACGCGATGAATGGAATTTTATCATGCCAACCACTAAAATAAAATATTTTAATGATTACATAAATTTTTGGATGTCCGGATATATTCAGAACGTAAGATATGCACGAAAATGCAAACTTACGCATTTTTGACGCTTTTAGTCCCTGTTGATCAAATAAGTTTATTTTTGCGCACCAAACACCTCAAAGCCTATTTCTAAGCTATGTAAGGGATATTTAGGGCATATTTAACTTATGATAAAGTTCTGGAATGTTTGTTACAGTACGAATCGGCATACTTTCGTAGTTTGTCAAAATTAGTCCCTGTAAGCGAATAAACTTGATTTCGACACACCAAACCTCCCAAAACTTATTTCTAAGTTATGTAAAGGTTACTTAAGGTATGTTAAGCCTATGTAACTGTACTAGAGTGTTTGTTGCATTAAACTGATTATATTTACGCATCAGATCGCGCATAATCTTCCAGAAAGCGATTTAAAGCTCGAAATCGAACAAGAATTGATATGTGCTAACGATACACATATTTATACAAATTCCAAGTATGAAATAAAATATTTCATTGGTTTGGTATTTGTATGATGGTTGTAGTGACACAGGTGTCACAGTCTCCCATACTTTAGGAAATTTCGTCCCGAAATTTAATTTTAGAGGAGACCTGTGAAGATAACTGTGATTGTTTCGCTTTCGAATGAATCCTTCGTACCCTAAGTAAAACTCTGGGCCACGTTTGGATTCTTAGCGAATTTTTCAACTGTCAAGGTGATGTCGTTGTTGTAACAAAAGCATGGAGCTTTGAAGAATGGATAGGAGAATGTTTCCATGTGTGTGCTCGAAATCGGTGTCGAAGATTGTAAGATAAAATGACATTGGTCAAGGTCCAGGACTTCTAGTAACTTAAATAACGCTACGTTCGCATTGTAATAAGGAACACTTATATATAGGAAGTACCAGCGGAGTATCCACCATGGCCTTTCTACATTATTTCCGTTTCGTTATTCTCATCACTAAAGGTCTTAACACATAACAAAACTTGTTGTGGTTTCTGTGCACTGAATTCCATAATTATGTATGCATCCATAATTACGTAATTCCTTGCACAGTCCGCACAGTTCATTTCATAATGCGTAGGGGAAAAATCAATTGAATAAACATGTAGTGACTTGACTAGACCACCAAAGGATCTTTTTAACTGGATCAACGAACGATCTTTTTAACTAGATCAACACAAGATCTCCTTAACTAGACCGTCGTACGATCTCCTTAAATAGACCACTCAAGGGTTCTTTTCAGCTATATCATCACATGATATTTCTAACCAGATTTTGAATCAATCTATTTAACTGGAACACTCAAAGGTCCATTTATAGAATAGTACTTCATAATCCAAGGGTCTTAACTATTACGTAAAAGCCCATTAAGGATTTAAGGTAGTAATTTTGGATATCCTACTATGAATCCCTCATATGGAGATATGGAAGATTCTATGAGGATTTGGATAATGAATATTCGGATTACACAAAAACACAAGACATAAAGAAATCATATAAGCACATAATCACATAATTGTTTATCTTGGTTTACAAGTTGTTATTATTTTGTTAATTTTCTTGTTAATTGTGCACACGAGTATTTAAAGCATACCAGGAATCCAATTCGTGAATTCCATTTGGCACTTTAAATATCTTCAAGAATCTAACTATGAAGATAGGAAGATCTTAATAGGAATTCGGCTTTGTTTCTTAAAAGAAACGAGTATTTAAGATTTTCGAGGAGATCACAAGTGATCATAAAAATGACAGAACCACACGAGTAGTTTGTCTTGGTGTCGGCATCGTAGGGTTGTATCAAACATTCACACAATTGCATCAGCTTCATAAAATAAAACTGAAACAACAAGTTTTATTTATATAACAGCCGAATTGTCTTAAACATCAAAAGATAACAACCAAGGAATTACAAAAGACTAATTGTTCACTGCTGCATCGTCGTTTGCGTTTGCCTCGTTTATGTTAAACACTTGTCTACGCGCTGGATTTGCATTAACAAGTCTTGGGCAATTGTTTCCGTAGTAAGTAAGGTCACCACAGTTATAACACGACCCCGGAGGAAACTGTGCTTGCGTAGCAACAGGATTTGCAGCAGCTTGATTTGCATAACGGCAGGTATTGATCAAATGTCCCAATCACGCACAATGGGTACATTTGGGACACTGTTCTTGCCCTAGATGATGACGGTTACATTTGTTGCACAAAGGTGCGGTACCAACATAGTTTTTCCTAGCACGAGGTTGTACTGGCTGGTTTGGTGCAACCTGATTGTTCTGAGCGGTTATTGCGCAGTTTTGTGTAGCCTTGCGCTTCTTCTTCTTAGATGTCTCGACCTGTTTATCCTTTGGTTCTTCTTGTGCAGACTTGTCAGATGGTTTCGGGTCGCCCTTTCGTAAAACTTACCTTTCCTGATCTGGGATTCAGTCAGGGTAGTAGACAATTCAATGGCCTATCTGATGGTAGTAGGGTTGCTACCAGTAACGATATCCTGAACTAGGTTAGGAAGACCATCAATGTACTTTTCAATCGCCTTTTTGTTAGTACACTTTTGTGTCTGTAACTTGTCTTGTTTCGTTGTATGTTAAACAGTCTTTTGTTATCGAGTCTGTACGTTCCGTCGTGTCTACCTAGTCGGATATCCTCCTATCCTACTTGGTATGACAACTTGTCTTTGTATTTGTATCTTAACCTAATGCTAGTGTGCATTATGTCTAGAGGTTGTGTAATCATACTTGACTGTCCAACCATGCCTTAGTTATTCTGTCCTTGTTTGGTTTTGACGAAAACACATGTGTTTTCGTCAACAATCACATCAACGAAATCCCTTTATGATTTCGTCATACATGTGTGGCGAAATCACTGATTTCGTCACTCATGATTTCGTCCATAGGGTTTTCGTCCAAGGGTCAGTATAAATACTAAGCATGTTTCACAGTTTAGTTTATGAGAGCATAGAGAGAAACTGAGAGTTTATCGTCAAGCATTGTGTGTATGTGTTTGCAGTTTGTTCTCGTCCTGTTAATCTAAGTGAATCTTTGATTATCTGTTCGTGTTATCCGCTTTACATTGTTTGGTTTGCACCGTTACGGGGATTCCGCACCCGTGATAGTGTTTGTGATAAACAAGGATAGGTTACATATTAGATCCTCTGAGAAAAAACGGACCTACAAGTGGTATCAGAGCCTTGGCTCTTTTCCTTGTTTAAAATCAAACATTGTGTCGTTTGAAACAAGTGTGTTCTTATGATTTTCAGTTTGTTGTTCTTGAAAAGTTTATTTTTCTTTCTGGAAATTTTGTTGAAAATCTGTGTTTAATCAGGTTGTTTTTGCTATAGTTTTATTGAAAACCTTGTTACATTACATGTGTGCATGTTTATATTTTGGTTTTTGTTGAAAGTGTAAGCAAAATCATTTTCCAGAAACTTCATATCTTCAAAGTGTTCTTGAATGTGTTCTTGAAAATATTTAAATTGTTATTTGCATGTTTCTGTGTTTGAGGTTTGATGATTCTAACTGATTGTGTTTATCAATATTATATTACAAGTGTTTGAAAATTGTGTACTGTGATCATTAGTTGGTGAGAAAAAGAAGTATCGAACATCAGAAAAGCATGGTTTATTGAATTTGTTGTCAACTTGTCAGAGGATAAGGTTTGAAAAATATCTAACAGCTGGTAACCATAGTCAATGAAATCCCATCTAGAAGAAATCACCTGTCTGGACGAAAACGCTCTTTTACGAAATCACTTGTCTGGACGAAAACACTCTTTAACGAAATCCCTGTTTTCGTCTGGATTTGCATTTGTCAAAGAAATCCGATTTCGTCCCACTCCACAGTCAACGAAAACACTTGATTTCGTCATATAACACCCTGGATGAAATCACCTTTTTCATCAAACATATCTGGACGAAATCTCAGTGATTTCGTCACACATAACATCGATGAAATCACCATTGGATTTCGTCAAACATTCTTATTCTTGAAATTTTAAACAGAGGACTTGCAAAAGTGTTCTAACTTTGTGATTTCAAATGTTTAATCCAGTACAGTTGTTCTAATATCAAATATGAGTAGTACAAGTCCGTGGGATTGGAGTACGGACCCACGACCAGGTCAAGATCAGACTTCGACGGTCGCATGGTTAATGAATGTCATGCCTCAACAATCAATAAGTTCAAGTCAATGGGCATTGGTGTCGAATCAAAATCAAAACATTCAAAGTCTATTGCTTAGTGAGAGTGAGACGGATAGCAACAATCGCCCGCCAAAGTTAAATCACATGAACGACTATCCATCATGGAAGGGTCATTTCCATAATTACGTTCATGGTCAAAATACAGAATTATGGACGTGTTTCACCACTGCATTTAGTCAAGCTCTTGAAGAAGCAGGATCAAGTGCGACAACTTTCAATAATATGCAAGAAGCCGACAAAAAGGCATATGATCTGGAGAAGAAGGCGTTTGCTATTCTAACACAAGCTCTTCACAAAGACATCTATCATCAACTCAGCTATTGTACTAGCACGAAAGCTTTATGGGATGCATTGGTAGCGAGAGGAGAAGGAAATGTAGCTACTAGAAAGACACGCCATGATTTATTAAAGAAAGAGTTTGAATCATTTCAATTCTTGGAGAATGAAACCATAAATGATATGAATTCTCGTTTTTATCATTTGATTAGTGAAATGTGTTCTTATAATGTTACTGCAACTCATCCGGAAATGGTTGCACGGTTTGCTGATGGTCTACCTCCTAAGTGGAGTCCATTCATTGAGCTTCTAAAGCATACGGGCGCTCTTGATACGGTCAATATCTATGAATTCATTCAGAAGTTGGAGCACAAGAACGAAGAGGAAATTCGAAAAGCTAAAAGGATTGCAGCTCCTCAAAACACAGAAATGTATTTGCCTGGTTCTGCTCCTTCAGCTAGTTCTAGTTCCGTTCAGCAACCGAAGCTTCAAACGGCGTTTGTATCCAATACAAGCTCATCTCCGTTTCCACAGTCAGCTCCTCAACCGATTTTCGATCCAAGTGTTTATCATCCGCCAGCGCATATGATTGCTCAAGCTCATGCTTTCTCAAAACGTCAATTCGATGCAAGTGCATGGCTTCCAACACCCCAACCTCCACCTCAAGTTACCACACCTCAAGCCCAACCACAACAACAACAAGCACATTATACCAACAATTCTCCACCCCAAAATACCAACACTGTCAGAGTTGATACTTCGAACCTCTCAAATGTTAGCATTGAAGTAGCGAAGGAGCATATGGAACTCATTAATACAATGGTCAGTGCTTACTGCGGTTTGGTCTCAGGTCAAAGTGGAAACATTAATTTGACCAACGAAGATTATCAACAAATCAATTGTGATGAAATGGAGTTGATGGATATAAAGTGGGCGTTTGCAAGTGCTGTTAGAAGGGCGAAGGACTTTATGGTTCGAACAGGGAGAAGTTCTTTGGAAAGTAAACAGGATACGAAGTACGGATTTGATAAAGAGGCGGTTATATGTTTCAATTGTGGCGAAAAGGGGCACTTCAAACGTGAATGCACCCGTCCAAGCAAACAAGGCAATCAGAACCCATTCAGAAATCAGACGAGTACTTCCAATGTCAATGTCAATCAAGAAAATCGTGAACGAAGGATAGTAGCGGTGAACAACAATCAGAACCAGAACCAGTCTGGACCTTCAAACACAAACAGAGCATTAGTTTTTCAAGCTGATGAAGGGTGTAATTGGTCTGTACAATTAGGGGGAGGTGATCAAGAAGGAGGGGGAACAGCTTGTTATGCAAAGATCATCAATCACATCAAGCACGTTCACAAGGAAGAATTTTCTGAAAGTGACGACAGTTCGGGTTATACCGGGAGTTCTGACGAAGAAAGCTCTAATTCGGGTGGTTATAATTCTGAATCTGATGTGAAGAAAGAAGCGAGTTCTGATGTTGATGATTTATTGACTGAAGCAGAGGAGTTGAAGAGTCAGAAATCTGTTCTGATCAAGAAGGCTGCTGTAGCATCTAAAGAAATAGAGAAATTCTTCTCTGAAGACGGATCTTTTTCTTATCAGACTGCCTTTATGGCAAATGTCTCAGCCTCTACGAGTTAGGTAAAATCTGAAATTCCTGCTCCTAGTGTTTGTAATGTTTGTGCTGATTTGAAACTTGAATCTAAAAAGGTTCATTGTCATAACCAAAGTTTGGTTATTGAGTTGTCTAAGTGTAAGGAGGCAAATATGGCTCTAGCTAGAAACGAAAAGGATTTTAAATCTGTGATTGAAAACCTAAAGAAAAGTGTTTCCGAGCGAACAAAAACTATTTTCAATAAGCAAATTGGTATTAACAATTACATTAATATCATCGAGGAAACCAAAAAAGAGCTAGCTGTTGCCAAATGCGAACATGATGCAATCAAGCTCAAATTGGAGAGTTATTCTAACTCCCGATATGTGCTCGATCATATCATTGATGCTTAACAACTCAAAGGTAACAATAAAGGCGTAGGGTATAAGAAGTGTCCGCCCCCTTTAAGACAAATTATACTCATATGCCTGATGAAGAAGAAATGCCACGATTTGAGCCCAGTGTGCCTCTTGATTATGAGGAAATTACTACTGGCCTCGGGTTCAAATTGGACAGTTCTTCAAGTACATCATCTGAACAAACAGAAACTTCAACATCTACGAAACAAAGTCCTCCAATCATTGAGGACTATGAGTCGTCTGATGATGAATTAGAATCAGATATGAGTGATCAGGATAAATCACTTGACAAGATGAAGGGAGTAGAAGTTCCAATTGAGAATCATATTCTTTGTGATCCTCCTACTCCTACTGTTCAATCAGTATCTGTGTCTGCTGTTAAAAGTAATAACGTGTTGTACACTTTGGTTGGTGATTCTAAAATCTATTCAGATCATGATTTTCCAATTAAAAATGTCAATCCATCTTCGATTGATAAAGTTTTTGAAGATAATCTTCTCCAAATTGCCCCCACAGGAAAGGTGTCTTCATGCACCTCCCACACAACCAATATCCACTGGAATAAAATATCCATTGAAGCCTGATAATGGGATTCGCCCCATTGCTGTGGGGGCAATTTGGAGAAGATTAGTCTCCAAAGTAGCCATGAAGAAAGTTGGGAAAGAAGCTGTTAAGTACTTGGGGGACTATCAATTTGAGGTGGGGGTCCCCAATGGGGTGGAGGCGGTGCTGCACAGTGCTAACAGGTTTCTTAATTCTTTTCATTCAGACGGCTCGCTAGCCATGCTTACGGTTGATTTTTCCAACGCTTTCAACTTAGTTGACCGTTCAGTTTTGCTTCGCGAGGTCCATCGCCATTGCCCCTCCATATTCCCATGGGTTCAATTTCTGTATGCTCAGCCTGCTAGGCTATACGTGGGAAATGACCGCATCGTGGCATTCACGGGGGTGCAGCAAGGGGATCCTTTGGGACCTTTTCTTTTTGCCCTAGCTTTACACCCCTTAGTGCTTCAGGTGCAGGAAAACTGTAAACTCCCCTTCCATGCTTGGTACTTGGATGACGGGACAATTATCGGGGACGCTGTTCAGGTTGCTAAAGCTCTCGACATCATCGGTTCGGAGGGTCCAGCATTGGGGCTACGACTTAATATTAGAAAAACTGAAGTATTTTGGCCGACATGCAACGGGGTGAAGGTCCAGCCAGGGCTTTTCCCCAGTGAGATTGGGAGGCAGGAGAAAGGTGTCAAACTGCTAGGAGGGGCAGTCAGCCGTGATGCTAGTTTTATAAGTGGTCTAGCGGCTAAGAGGGCAACGCGTGCTGTTGACATTATGGGACACCTTCCCTTGTTGCGGGATCCTCAAAGCGAACTCCTCTTGCTTAGATCTTGTATGGGGGTTGCAAAGTTGCTATTTGGTTTGCGAACTTGCCAGCCCCCCTTTGTGGATGATGCTGTTTCATGTCTTGATAAAGGTCTTCGGGAGGCAATAGAAGACATTGTCGTATGTGGGGGTCCTTTTTTTGGTGATCTACAGTGGCGAATCGTGAACTTGCCAATGAGGCTTGGTGGGTTGGGCCTTCTCTCGGCCCGGGATGTGGCTGCCTATGCCTTTGTTGCTTCCAGGTCTCAATCTTGGGAGTTGCAGGACCACATCTTACGTAACAGTGGGGTTGCTAACACTGATCCGGATTATGCCAGCGCCTTGGAACGCTTGCATGAATCTCTACCTGACTTTGATCTCGACGGTTTCTCTAACAAGGACACCGCCCCCAAAAAGCCACAGAAAACTTTGGCGAATGCCCTTTGTTGTCGAATCGCACAAAGTTTGGGAGAAGATTTCCATTTGTCACCCCGCCAGAAAGCTGTCATTGAATGCCTACAGAGGCCTCACGCTCAGGATTTCTTAACTGTTATTCCTATTGATGGTTTGGGTCAACGTATGTCAGCGGTGGAGTACCGGTCAATCCTTAAGTACCGTTTGATGATCCCCATGTTCCCGAATGATGAAACTTGCCCAGTCTGCCGTAAAGCATGCCTAGATAAATACGGGGAGCATGCGTTACACTGTAGAGAGTTGCAGGGGTTTAAGTATCGCCATGACTTTGTGCGAGACGCGTTAATGGATATTCTCAGACGAGCAGGGATCTCGGCGAAGAAAGAGGCACCGGTTAATTTTCTTACAGACCCGTCGGAGGGGAGATCCACCCTACGCCCAGCTGACATGCTAGTTTTTGGTTGGGAGGGCGGGAAACATGCTTGTGTCGATCTCACAGGTGTATCCCCACTAGCCGAGTTCCGGGAAAATGGGTTTGTGGCGGGGCAAGCGGTACTGAAAGCAGAGTCAAAGAAGGTGGAAAAGCACGCGAAAGCTTGTGAGGATAATCAGCATGCCTTTGTCCCCCTGGCGTTTGACACGTTCGGCTCCTTGGCGCCGGAGGCAGTTCGGTTCTTGTCTAGAGTTCAGCGTGTTGTCCACATCAACTTTTCGACCCCTCAGGGGCGAGGCTTTGTTTTTAGTAGAATAGGGTTTTCTATTCAGAAAGGGATGGCGTCGCAGTTTGTTGCTCGTCTACCCGCTATCCTTATGTAATTTGCCCTGATGATTCGAAATATTAATGATTAAAATAAAAATTAAATAAAAAAAAATACAAACAAGTTTTTGGGAAAGACAATTCCAAGAGTCATTGTAACTCAATGTGACCCAATTCCAAAAGCTGAAATCAGGAAACAATTTGGAAATCATAAATCACCAACAAAGCAACAACCTATTGCTTCTAACGGTAAACAACCAGAAAAGCGAGCTCAAAAGCATAACGTTTCTCAATCTAAATTTGAAACTAAAAGAGCTCGTTATCAGAAGAAAAACAGTAATGTCAGATTTGTGGAATCGAAGGGTACGGATAAAATTGAGACTTTTGAAAACAAATCAAGCACCGATTTTGTACAACAAGTTAAGATTTTAAAACGTAATAGCCAAAACAATTACACTCAACATACAAACGGGTGTGATGAAAAAGCAAGTACCTCGGGTCCTACGGGTTCGACATCTGTTCGTCGATCAGATTCTCCTAACTTTGTGGAAAGGAGAACATGTTTTAAATGTGGGGAGTTTGGACACATCATTAAAAATTGTCCAAACACTCCCAAGGATAATTTTGTTGAGAAAGCACCACCTGAAAAGGTTCACCCTCAACGTCGTCCCGTTTCACCAAAACATGATAAAAGAACTGTTAAGGAACAAGAAACAAAACAACGACGTCAAAACGTCAAAGCTGTTGAAAAGGCTTTAAAATCTGAAGTAAAAACGGTCAACAGGGAACCAAGTTCTTCACAATTTTTAAAACCAGAAGTTTTAGAATCTGTTCATAAAAATGTATCTGGTAAAGCAAATCAAACTTGGAAACCTAAGATGGGTGAAAATTTAGGGGGAGGTGTTGTATTACAAAATCATCAAGAAATCGAGATCATCTTTCATGATGCTCAGGGACGACCCAAGACCACTAAGGCTTGGGTCCCCATCCTCAACTGATCATTGATGATATGTGCAGGGTGTTCCAGGAGGAACTATTAATAGTCATTGGATTATTGATAGTGGAGCATCTAGGCACATGACAGGCGACTTACAGCTTCTATATGATGTAAGAAATATTAGAGGAGGCTATGTCGCGTTTGCTGGTGACAAAGGCGGATACATCACTGGAGAGGGAATGATCTCCAATGGTGTTGTATGTTTCGATAAGATCAATTATGTTCGTCAAATTGATCACAATCTTCTCAGTGTTTCGCAAATCTGCGATAAGAAGTTCACCGTGCATTTTGATGATGCCGGTTGTTATGTGCTGAAACCTGGTTTCAAAATTCTAGAGGAATGGATTCTCTTATCAGCTCCAAGAGTTAATGATCTTTATATTCTTGATGTGAGCCAAGCTATTACAACGTCTACGCAAATCACTTGTTTTGTCTCAAAAGCCACGGAGAAGGATTCTATATATTGGCACAGAAGAATGGGGCACATTCACTTAAGAAAAATGAACCATTTGGTGAAAAACAATCTTGTGAATGGTGTGCCTGTGAGAAGTTTTCATCTACAAGATATCTGTGTTTCATGCCAGAAAGGGAAACAAACGAAGAAGTCTCACCCTCTGAAGAAAATCAACACTGTTAGCATGCCTTTCGAACGTCTTCATATGGACCTCTTTGGACCTATGAGACACAAGACAACATTCGGGGATGCTTATTGTTTAGTGGTTACTGATGATTATTCTAGATTTTCTTGGGTAGCTTTTATGGCACACAAGAGTGATACTCCTGGCATCCTCAAGGATCTTCTTACAATGTTGGACAATCTCTACACGTTGAAAGTTAAGAGGATCAGAAGCGACAATGGAACTGAGTTCAAGAATCGTGTGATGGATGAGTTCTGTACTTCTAAGGGCATTCTTCATGAATACAGTTCTCGATACACTCCACAACAAAATGGTGTCGCAGAGAGGAAGAATCGGACGATAATTGAAACTGCAAGAACGATGTTGGTAGAGTCGGAGCTTCCTGTTCAGTTCTGGGGGGAGGCTGTGTCTACTGTTTGCTACACATTAAACCGAGTTCTTACAGTTAAGAGACATGGCAAGACTTGTTTCGAACTTCTACAGAAAAGGAAACCGGATCTGTCTTTTCAAGAACCTTTTGGCGGTCCATGCACTATGATTGAGCCGGATGGAAAGTTTGGCGCGAAAGCTATTGAGGGTTTCTTCCTTGGATATGCTACTCCGAATTTTCGCGTATGGAATCTGGCAACCAAAAAGATTGAGCTATGGAGTGAAGTAAGGGTTCAAAGGTATACAAGTCCTGTTAGGGCTCCAGGTGATCCTTGGATGTTCGACTACGATGGGCTATTCAACTCCTTTAATCTGCCAACCTTTGATGAAGATTCTGCAGCTGCTAGAATGTTATTTGATAGTGACAACGCTGCTGGCTCGCCATTGGTTAGACCTGTTATTATTAACCCCCAAGGTTCTAATTCGGTTAACAACACAGTTCAAAATGAGGAATTTGAAGATGCTTCTGAGTACAATGAGTCATCAGAAGATGATGAATATCTTGATGCGACTGAAGGCACTTCAGCTCCAGTTGCTCCTGTTCAGGGCACTTCTGTTGAAACTCCTCATGTGCAGGATGTTGATACTGCTGAAGGGAATGCATCCACTTCTACACATATTCCCGGTGTGGAGTTGGTTGTTGATCTTAATATTAATAATTTGGGTGTTAATGCTCGTGTTCCTGAAAATCCTGAAATGAGGATACACGATACCCATCCACAACAGAATATCATAGGAGATGTCCAACGCGGGGTGCAGACATGTAATCAGCTGAGAAACAACCAGAGTGCTGGTTTGTATTCAGCCATTAGAGAATCTAGTCTTAAAGGATAATTCTTAGGTTGAAGCAATGCAAGAGGAACTACAACAGTTCTAGAAACTAGGTGTTTGGAGACTTGTTGAAAAACCCAACAACTACAAGAAAATTGGCACCCGTTGGGTTTACAAGTGCAAAAAGGATGATCGTTGAGTGGTCATTCGCAACAAGGCGAGATTGGTTGTTCAGGGCTTTCGTCAAATTGAAGGCATTGATTACAACGAGGTTTATGCACCGGTTGCTCGTCTGGAGGCTATTTGGATCTTTATAGCTTATGCTTCTTTTAAAGGATTCAAAGTCTATCAGATGGACGTCAAAAGCGCATTCTTGCATGGTATTGTTGAAGAAGAGGTGTATGTTGAACAACCTCCAGGTTTCGAAGATCCTATCCATCCCGATCGGGTTTGGTTGCTCAACAAAGCTCTCTATGGGTTACATCAAGCACCGAGGGCTTGGTATGCAACCTTATCTACTTATCTGCAGGAGAACGGTTTTCGCCGGGGTCTTATCGACTCTACGCTTTTCATCAAGGAACAGGTATACGTTGATGATATCATTTTTGGTTCTACTAACGATACTTTGTGCAGGAAATTTGAACGTGTTATGCAGGAGAAGTTCGAAATTAGCGCAATGGGAGAGATGAATTTCTTTTTGTGCTTACAAGTTCAACAAACTGAGTCTGGGATATTCATACATCAGACTAAATATGTTGGTGACATCTTGAGCTGATTCCAGATGTCTGAAGCAACGCCCATTGGTACCCCACTTCCGACTAATCACGGGATTACTCCGGACTTGAGGGGTGAAAGTGTCAACTCTTCTTATTATCGCGCTATGATCGGATCTCTCATGTATCTCACAGCATCGAGGCCTGACATCATGTATCCAATGTGCCTGCTTGCAAGATATCAAGCTAACCCAAAAGCATCTCATCTTGGAGCTGTTAAAAGGATTTTTCGCTATCTGAAGGGTTGCCCGGACACCGGTCTCTGGTACCCAAAGGATGATAGTTTTGACTTGGTTGCTTTTAGTGATTCAGATTTCGGCGGATGCAAAATAGATGGTAAATCCACAACGGCTGGATGTCAATTCTTGGGAAGTCGCTTAGTCACGTGGTAGTGCAAGAAGCAAACTTGTGTCGCTACATCAACTTGTGAAGCTGAATACATTGCTGCCTCAAGTTGTTGCTCTCAAGTTCTGTGGATTCAGCAACAAATGCGCGACTACGGTTTTGAATTCCTATCTACCTCTATTTTTGTTGATAATAATGTTGCTTTATCTATCACTAGAAATCCTGTCCAACACTCCAAGACCAAGCACATCGAAATTAAATATCACTTCATACGTGATTGTTTTGACAAAAGATTAATCGATGTTGTTAAAATCCACACTGATGAACAGCGTGCTGACCTGTTTACAAAAGCTTTTGACAAATCTCGTTTTGACTATCTTTTGTTGGTCAATGGTATTAAGGTGAAACAAGAGTAAACTTCTGTCGGCTGATCGTTTTTGTAAATATTTTCTTAAGCGTCAAAAATCCAAAAAGATTTTCAGTTTACTTATCTTTTCGCATTTTAGGGGGAGAAATTTCAGAAAATACAAAAACATGTGAAAATTAAAAAATCCAAAAATATGTCGTTTACTTTCTGTCTTTAAGTTTGAAAAATCAAAAATTCAAAAACAATAGAAAATCAAAAATGAGTTTCTTGGAGAAAAGAAGGGAAAGTGATGATATACACTGGTGGAGTCTGTCAATATGGTCAAAAGAAAAAGAAAAATTGAAAAATGATAGGTAGCTTTACTAACGATGTATCGGTAGGCTCACAATCAGACTAAAATATGCAGGATGTTATAAACCTAACATACTTCAAGTCAGGTGGGAACCATTCATTGGCATATGGTCTTGGTACCGAAATTTCGTTTGATTGATTGCCAAGGTTCTGAGATATTCAGTCTTTATGCTGTCTTATCATCTGGGTATCATGGTTGTCTCAAACTGTAAAAATAACGGAGACGAAGTCTAGATCTTCCATGATACTATACATACGTATACATATTGCATACGACCTCAATAAGTGATCAACAATCACATGTCCAAACAAAACAAGTGATAATATATCACATTTATCCGGGAGTCAAGTTCATCTCTTTGCCGTACGAAAGTACTGACCTGTTCACGGACTTGCTCCTGTGCCCTTCATGCATCTGAAAATCAAGTTCCTCATCAATAAGTGATTCTATCACATAGGGCTTGTTTTCAATCAAATAAGTGAGTTTCTCACATATTTTATGCGGTCAAACGGATGATAAGCAGTATACTCACCGGTAAGATGAACTCTCGTGCATACCTTGATACGGGAACATGTCGTGAGTGGATGAACACCGACAAGTAAGTATAACTCTTACCGTAAATCATATCTCCTAATTATGATTACATCTGATAAGTTGAGCTTAGGTGGACAACAATATCGATAATTGTAGTAAAATACTCATCTAAAGCTTTAAACAGAAATCAGAAACCGTTTTGACAAACACCGTAAGCTGGTAATGATTCTCTTACCTTGAAACTCGCAAAAATATTATTCCTTGTACAAATTATTTATCTTATTTTCTTTCGTTAGTTTACCGCACTTTAATTTATGTTGTAGTGTAAGTTGTAAATCTTGTTTTGATTAGCCGATGTTGGTAACTCAAAGTTTTATGCCGAAAAGCCTGAAATCGACTTGTTTGTGCTTTTTACTTCATAAAATGTTCTTTTTGCAGTTGGTTATTCTAAGAAGGCCAAAATGTTGTTTAACTTTGTTCAAAAGTTGTTGAAAATGAAAAACTGGTTTGACTGGTCAACGAAAACACAATTTGGTTTGACTAGTCAACGAAAATCCCTTTTTGGTCTTGGACGAAATCCCAAAAATTGTTTTAAAATGACGAAATCACTGATTTCGTCATCACAGATGTTTGGGCTAAAAGTTTAAAGCCTAACTCATGAGATTTCGTCGGCCCAAAGTGTTTTCGTCGACCCCAATGTGTTTTCGTCGGACTAATGTGATCCAAGTGATTTCGTCGGTCCAAACAAAGAAAGTTTGACCGGGCCCAAAGCGATTTCGTCCACTCACATAGGTTTTCATCGCCTTGTGTGTTTTCGTCGAAGTGGACCAGGATATAAAAGGGTCCCATGTGCATTATTGATTTCACTTTTTCCAAACATCACACACAAAAAGATCTGTTCTCTGTTCATCATCTCTATCGGCGTAACCCCACCCCTCTAACCGACTTCAAAGTATCTTTGATTCTCTGAGATTTTTTTTACCAAACAAAGGTACAAAAAGGGATCGACATCATGATTGGAACCTCTAAACCCACTGATTTTGATCTTTGTTTGTTTAAAACCCTCATTAACTTGATGACGTTTGTTTATTCAATATACTCATCTGCTTATGATCTTATAATTTCTTGTTTGACAATGACATGATATGTTTGATTGTAACGGTTTTTATGTGTAGATGTTATTGACTTAACTGGGTTTTTGATTCGGGTTACCAAACAGGGGTCTGGGTTTTGGTTTTGGTTTTGGTTTTGGTTTTGGTTTTGTTCATGTTTAAAATCTTGATTTTTTTTTGTGTTGATATTGTACAGAAATGCTTATCATACAACTGGGTTTTTGTTTGCATAACTGTAAATCGATTAATCAGAGGGTGAGATTGATTTGCTTGATCAAACTGGGAACGAGTATGGTTGTTGTTCGATTTAACGGTGTTTGTTTAAACACTAGGAGTTTTGGTTAAATGTCTGGGTTTTTGATGTGATTGATTAACACTGGATGTTAGGTTTCTTAAACAACTGGGTTTCCCCAATTGGACGAAATCACGTTTTGTCAAAACCCCCAAATGTCTAAAACCCTAACTGTTGCCGAAATCACTTTCTGCTAAAATCACGTTTTGTCAAAACCCCCAAATGTCTAAATCCCTAACTGTTGCCGAAATCATCTTCTGCCGAAATCCTTTTTGCCGAAATCACCTGTTTTCGTCGGACCACAAGTGTTTTCGTCGTCCCACATCTGATTTCGTCATCCCAGGTGTTTGGGCTAACTGTTTAAAGCCCAACACAACACAAGTGTTTTCGTCATATGTGAATAACCAACTCTTTGATTTCGTCACAGGGTCCATTATACAACACTTAGAAACATTTTGTTAACTGTGAACTTTGAAACCTTAAACAGTATATATAATTACACATGGTTAATGTCCAAAATACACATTAAAAATGTATACATATATGTATTTTATAATTGTCCCATTCCTAGTTCTCATTACGCGTATTTGTCAAACACAGAATGGCTCCGAAATCTCGCAAAGCCCCCACAAAGAAAACCAACAAGACTGAAGAAGAAATTATGTCAGAACCGCGACATAATATGATTGCTCATCTTGATCCGGAAAGAAAGTTTGTCGATTTTAAGGAAATCACGCAATGGCTACGAGAATCATGGATAAACAAGGCCGCTACTTTCTCAACACCGGTGTACAAGACATTGATTAAAGCATTTTGGGATACTGCTCAGATAATTGAAGTTGATGGAAAGGAAGTGATTCGAGGACAGGTTCATAAGCTGAATGTGGATGTAACTCCAGAGATTCTCAACACTGTTTTGGAACTTCAAGACGTTGCTGATGCACCGTTCTCTGTACTAATCATGTGCACGCGTGGATGTCTGCTCAGGATGAAATGTACTGCTAATATTTTTGCTGGGCAAATCAACAAAGCTACATTGCCTATGCGGTACAAGTTCTTGTTACATGTACTTATTCAATGTTTAGGCAAAAACCGTGCAGCTTATGATATGACCGGATTCGATCTCATCGGTTTGATGGTCGCGCTTGTTTTGAATAAGCCATTTAGCATATCACAGTTCTTATTCGATAACATGAAAGACAACTTACGAAGAACTGGATCTCGAACGACCGGCAAGAAATTCTGGATGTATCCGAGATTCATGCAAATGATCATGAATGCTCAACACCCTGATCTTCCCAAAGCTGACACTGACATTCTCAAGATTGAAACTATGTTGGATCATTCCTTTAACTTGTTCAAAGGTCACTCGGCTAAGAAATATAAGGAGTCTGGTCCTCCAAGGAAGATGTTTGGTGCTCTAGAGAACAAAGCATACGTTGCTCCTGCTAATGACAAATGGCGTCACGACGACAGCCAGTGCAGGATATTCACTGTGTGGCCATCAAGCGCGAACACGGCGTCCAGTATTTCAATTCGTTCCTGAGTATCACATCTCAGCCATTCTATGACGCTACTGCCTTAACGAAATTGAGATTGATCAATCGCTCAAACTATGCTGGAGCAACTTTGTTCGAAAAGAAATTGAGGTTCAATCGTCGAAACGGGTGGAAGGATGAACTATACAAACCGCAGTTTCCGATCTATCAGCAGATCAAGTATACGTTAGATCCTGAGACTAACACAGGTCGATACAAGCTTATCTATCAGCCTTCGAAAGTCATGGATAAAATTCCGCTGATGCCGATGAAACAGAATTTCTTGGGGAATATGCGGTTATGGTGTTACGATTCGGATACGCATGAAGCGGTTATTGTATTTAAAGATCAGGAAAATTTCCGTATGCTAGATCCGATGTGGATTGTCAACATGTCTGCGGCCGACATCAACAAACTGTTTCGGCATGATATCTTCTATGAAGACGAGTACGCTCAACAAGCTTTAATGTTCCAACGTGTTGCTTGTTTCTGCTTTTACCGTGGTATTCTTGCTGGAAGCACCTGGTCCGCAAAACACTGAAGATTGAAGACTCAGAGAGCGAAGACCAAGCAACAGACAAGGGGGAGTTTGTTAGTACAGTTTTGTGTCTGTAACTTGTCTTGTTTCGTTGTATGTTAAACAATCTTTTGTTATCGAGTCTGTACGTTCCGTCGTGTCTACCTAGTCGGATATCCTCCTATCCTACTTGGTATGACAACTTGTCTTTGTATTTGTATCTTAACCTAATGCTAGTGTGCATTATGTTTAGAGGTTGTGTAATCATACTTGACTGTCCAACCATGCCTTAGTTATTTTGTCCTTGTTTGGTTTTGACGAAAACACATGTGTTTTCGTCAACAATCACATCAACGAAATCCCTTTATGATTTCGTCATACATGTGTGGCGAAATCACTGATTTCGTCCAAAGGGTTTTCGTCCAAGGGTCAGTATAAATACTAAGCATGTTTCACAATTTAGTTTATGAGAGCATAGAGAGAAACTGAGAGTTTATCATCAAGCATTGTGTGTATGTGTTTGCAGTTTGTTCTCATCCTGTTAATCTAAGTGAATCTTTGATTATCTATTCGTGTTATCCGCTTTACATTGTTTGGTTTGCACCGTTACGGGGATTCTGCACCCGTGATAGTGTTTGTGATAAACAAGGATAGGTTACGTATCGGATCCTCCGAGAAAAACGGACCTACACTTTTCCACAGGCGTAACCATGGCAGGACATAACAGGCTCAGCTCCTCATAACGGTCAGTGTAGGCTCGATGTTCACCACTGTCTTGCTTTAAATCGTTGAATTCCCTTTCCAACGCTCTAAGCTCATGACGAGGACATAACTCCTTCATCATTAGAGCTCGAAGCTCTTCCCAAGTTTGAGCTAGTGCCACATCGGCACCCTATCACGCATCACACCATTCAACCATCTAAGAGCACGCTTCTCGAATGCACTGGATGCAAACTCAACCTTACGCTCATTCAGACATTGCACATGTCTGAATGTGCTCTCCAAACTTTCGAACCATTGCAGGAGCGCGGTTGCTCTTTGAGACCCAGAAAAATTCAAAGGTTTAGCAGAATTGAACGTCTTGAAACTTCACTGAGCATTGTTGTTGTTATTGTTGTTGTATAACTGATGGATTTGGGTTACTATGTCCGGAAGCACAGCAGCCATTTGCTGAGAGACAAGGGCTGTGACTTCTTCGTTGGTTAGAGGTTGTGCATCTCGTCGAGGAGGCATTTTCTAAAAGGAACAAGGAAACACGAGAGAAAACAAGTGAAATGACATTGGGTAAGAACAGAATGCTGCAATTACTAATAAAAAGGCATGGATGATGGTCATTTGTTCGAACCACGAAGCAAACAAACGACTCACAAAGGCTGAATCAAAGTAAATAGGTCCTCATAATGTATCGCGAAGACATGCTTTAGCCTATAAGTGGACACTCATCCCAAGAGTTCCCAGGTAAGAGTGACTGGTCCGATTATGTGGATTTGTACGAACACTCTAGCCTTAGACAGAAAACTCAGGATACAGGCACCCACCCTTCCAGATTGCACGTGTTCACATTAATAAGACCCAAACTTTGACGAGATTTTGAAAACTTTGAGGGTTCAAAACCTAGTAATCAATCATCCTAGAACAGATGATTGGTTTTCAAAGCGGATTCTAAATTTTGTGTTCTTATTTTGGTTGTCACCTAAAGATAGGCGACGGTATTGTTTTAAGACTAAACACAAGATAACTTGTGTTAGGGTCCTAGGAAGGTTATAGTCTAGGTCAAAGCATCACTAATAACCTAATTCCCTATAACCATTGGCTATGATACCAACTTTTCTGTCACACCCCGACCACGTAAAACAACAAATCGTAATAGAATCATTATTTCACAACCATGGGTTAAATAGTTATGTTTTATTCAATTATTGAACTCATTGTTTTATTGAAAATAAGATAAATACAAATATTGTCTTTCAAGTTTTAAAGTCCCTAAGGCACGAGTCCATCCTATGTATATCATGCATCAACAATCATCATATAGCAGCACCTGAAACATATGTAAAAATAGGTACGTCAGCATAAAAATGTCTGTGAGATACAAAGGTTTTATTAATGCAGGATTCATGACTTGTAAGTTTAAAAGAATGTTTAACAAAAATAGTCATGAACTTAAAAATGTTTTCTTTATAAATGATATAACAAGTGATAAGAAATCAGATGATATAAAAGAAAGAATGCATAAATAAATAACTAAATAAAATGAGTTTGTATAAAATATGTAATTTGTAAAACAACGTTTTGATGAAAAAGGTTTGTAATATATATAAGAATACACCTTGGTTTTAAGAAAGTCGAATAAGTAATATATTAAAATATATTTTAGTTCCAAATTAGTTAAACAGATAGTATATCAAATATAATTTAGTTGTCAAAATAATAGTTTTCAGTAGTATCTCATAAGTATACTTTGGTTTTATAAATAACATATTAAACTATGTTTTGGTTTTGTAAATAACATATCAAACTATGTTTTAGTAATTAACAAAATATATGTTGGTTTTGTACATAGTATATCCAAATATACCTTGGTAAACAATATCACATATGAGAGCATTTCAAACTATACTTTTGGGAGTACAACAAAATATACAAAAAAATGTGATTTAGAATTCATTCAAACCTTAGTGTATCAAACTACACCTTAGAGACTATAGAAATACCACAAAGGCAATCTCTATTTGGATAAAATTTGGTTTCTGACATTCCATTCAACAGGAATGGGGTGTCTAGTCCTACAGCGCTATATCATACCACCAATCGGTTTGGTGAATGTATAAAATAAGTATAATCCAACAATTTGTTTTATAATCTATGAAAAATCAGTATTTAAACCATAGATAATCATTCAGTTTGTCAAAAGATAAGTACTAGCATGTATAATCAATTCATACTTTGAAATCATGAAAATAACAAATAGGTACACATGTTTCACCCCAAACCACTTGAAAACAGTAAAAGAGGGGACTATGTACTCACTTGAGAGTGCTTAGAAGTCTTGAATAATAACCAAGCAAAGCTAGAGGGGTCACGGAAATCAAACGGCACCTAATATAGGTAAATACATTAATAAACCGGACCTAAATCGGAAGATCGGATAGGATGAGGTTTCGTAAACCAAATGAGTGTTGGAACTCATATGATATGGTTTAACAAAGCCTACATACTAAATCGAAACCTAACCTAAGTGCTTACGACCCATTACGACCCGTTTTGGTAGCTTACGCCACTTTAACGTGTCGTTCGTGTAAAAACGCGTTCGGACCGCCTAACTAGTCCTATGACAAGTATTATATGCCTTAACATGTCTAATAATGTTACCTAATCAGTTTAGATGTAAAAATTTAGGTTACATATGCTTAAAATAAATTTATGCGTAAAAAGGGCATTTTGGTCATTTTCCTAAGGCATATAAGCTACCTATCATACAACTAACTAAACGATGTGACCATAAGGTATAACCTCGGAAGGTTGTTCCCTATACAAATATGGTCACTAAACATGCTTGGTTAGATCCTATTGATCGACCAAACGGGTCGGGTTCGAAAGTCTAAGCGGTTGTTTAGACCGCTTATCTTACGACCCTACATAAGCACTAATCTAAAAGTGACGAGTTAAACATGTCAAAACATGTTTAACAAGGTTTGAAAACAAGTTTGGTATCAAAACAAAGGGTCTTGATACCTAAGAATAGTTTGGTTGCAAAATAAGCATAAACGCGTATTTTAACCGAAACTATGACTCGTCACTAAGCCTAAATAACGTGGTAATCAGTAGGTATAGTCACAAAAGACTATAACCATCGTGATTACGCTCACGTTACGAAGTTCAAACGAACTTCGTGTTGACCATTGACTGGTCAAAGCAAAAAGTCAAACAATGTTTGACTTTCGTACTAAAAACGCATAAAAGTACGAAAGAATACTTACAACGGGTCCAAGCTAGGAAGATATGATCTAAAATTTCTCAGGTATGAAGGTTTTTAAGCTCCAACTTAGAGAAATCAGATCATGTGTGGGGAAAGAATGAAAATGGGGTTGGGTATATATAGATTTCGGAGAACCGTTAGGATCATTCCTCGATAAATGAGCTTCAATCTTAACCATCCTTGTGTGCCCACTGAATTAGAATACCATGGGCACCCCTAAACAAGCCCATAGGATGTTCAAAACCATTTGCAAACCCAGGAAACAACTGAAACAAGCTGGAATCAAGAATTTGCTGTCTGATGGTCTGTCTCACCCCGCGTAATAGCCAAGGCTGGTTTACGCGGCCCGCCAGAGCCATCTTTGGCAGAATTACAAAACTAGTCCCTGAACATGTAAAACTTGATTTTTGGCACTTTTAAGCCCCGTTAACCCCATTTCAAGGCTCCAAAATGAAGTTAAAGTATAGGGAACTTGAAATGTGCTCAAAAATATCTTGGATGTCGGTTCGTTTGGTCGTACGGTTGTGTTGTTCGGTTAATTATGACGAAACACGAACGGACGCGAAAAATGATCCAAATTACACGATGAATGGAATTTTATCATGCCAATCACTAAAATAAAATATTTTAATGATTACATAAATTTTTGGATGTTCGGATATATTCAGATCGTAAGATACGCGCGAAAATGCAAACTTACGCATTTTTTGACGCTTTTAGTCCCTGTTGATCAAATAAGTTTATTTTTGCGCACCAAACACCTCAAAGCCTATTTCTAAGCTATGTAAGGGATATTTAGGGAATATTTAACTTATGATCAAGTTCCAGAATGTTTGTTACAGTACGAATCGGCATACTTTCGTAGTTTGTCGAAATTAGTCCCTGTAAGCGAATGAACTTGATTTCGACACAGCAAACCTCCCAAAACTTATTTCTAAGTTATGTAAAGGTTACTTAAGGTATGTTAGGCCTAATTCACTGTACAGGAGTGTTTGTTGCATTAAACTGATTATATTTACGCATCAGATAGCGTATAATCTTCCAGAAAGCGATTTAAAGCTCGAAATCGAACAAGAATTGATATGTGCTAATGATACACATATTTATACAAATTCCAAGTATGAAATAAAATATTTCATTGGTTTGGTATTTGTATGATGGTTGTAGTGACACAGGTGTCACAAGGTTCACTCAAAATTTACCCATACTAGTGTTCATCGAAAGATGCGCATTTTAGCGATTCGGTAACGTTTTCGGGCGTCATAAGTCATGTATGACCAACCAAACACCAAGTAAACTTAAAATTAGTTAAAATACTTGTTTCTAAACTAAAAACATCAGTTTATTTACTGATCTAAATCAGTTTTACAAAAATCACCCGAAAAGCCGATTTTTGACCGTTTTAACGCATAGTTTTGCGTTAAACGTTTCCATAACCATCCCAACTCGAAATGATTTGATATTTTAACACAATACATTTTATTTACTGATTAAAATAGTGGTTATAATCAGATTAGTGCAGTGTTTGTGTAAGTCACATAAATCATGCGATTTCACGTATTTTACAACTTTTAATGCACCAAGTACAACATGCAAAGCTAGCAAACATTATGACAAAGTTATATATCATTAAACACTTCAATATAACTTTATTTTAGGGTTTATAATCTGATAAAAATTGATTTTTATCAAATCATGGTCAAATGATCATTTCATGTTTTCATATTATCATGCATGTTCACATATGTGCATCTAATGCACTCATACAACATCATCAACATCATTTATGATCTAATCATACTCAAGAACACATTAATATCATGTTCTTACAAAACACAACACACACATCATCATGATCATCCAATCATTCATACTCATTCATACATAAATGCTAATATCCTTCACATTTAGGAATATATGACAAACTTTTATATGCATGCATACATACATATATATGTATATATACGGAATATATATATATACACATATAAACCACCAAAAATTCACTTTTCATCATGTCACTTTCAAATCTTTAATCATATTTAGAACATTCTTATATGACACACATTGATTCTTACATGCAATCCTACTTTTCAAGAAATCATGTAACTCAAGAATCTGTTGGTGCATTACGTCTGTCGACTTCGTCTTGTATCGAGTCTTGTTTTAGAATTGTTAGATCAGGGCACGTTGTATGAGAAAGCTAGGGTTTTAGTGTGTTTTAGCTAATTTCGCTTGAAAGTGACATGTGTCATTTCAAACGAAATCAACTTGGTTAATTCCATTTGAAATGGAAACTGCCACTTTCAAACGAAATCACTACCTCTATATAAACCCTTCGAGCGAAATCATTTGTAAGGTTCTTGTTTCCGGTACCGAAGTGCTGTCGACGTGTCTACTGATCTGTAAATTTGTTATAATCAATATACAAGACATTTAGAAGTGAAACAAACTGTTTTACAAGACAATTCATCTGTTTCCGCCTCTTGAATTGACTAAGAACTCTTCTGATTGACTCGTTTGGGTCACAGAACGATCCTACAGAATCTATCAACAAAAATAAAAAACACAAACACCTACACATACACACACACACACCCACGCCATACATACATATATATAAATATATATATATATACATCCATTTTATTTCATTCAAAATAAAACCCATTTGTATTATGTTTCAAGTTTGTGATTAAACTCAAGATCAAGAGAAACTTCCATTACTATTAAGAAAATTAAGAATCAAAACAAGGTTTTTAAAATAAATTTATACCTTCAAGTTGTTGAATGATTCTTAGTAAGGATTGGTGATGTGGGTCTTGATTGTTGTTTGAAATGCCTTGAAATCACTTCTAAACACCCATTTTAGCTTGAAATCACCTTGAAAGGGATATGAATCTTCAAGATTAAGTTTAAAAATGAAAATGTGGGTGTTCTATGGGGTGTTCGGCCGAGAATTTGAGAGAGAGAGAGAGAGAGAGAGTTGTGATTTTTGAAAATATTTCTTGGATTATGGTGTGATTATGATGGTGTGTAAAGTTATAATCATGACACACATTTCTCTAGTTCTTACATGTGTCATATTGAAAAAATCAAGAAGAGATGGGCATCCCTATGGGCCGCCACCTCTCACCCCACTCACATTCATCATATATACATACATACTTATATATAAATTAGTGTTAAAAACAGGTATTTTACTGGATACCGGGTATTATATCTAGCGTTTTAAACCCGTTTTTGCGCGTTTTAAATTATTTCTAATGCTCTATAAAAATAAACCTGCCAAAATATTACGGGACAATATTTTGTTTGCCCAGACTGGCTATGTTGTCGGTATTTGGCAGTATGCACGCTGTGCTGCGCGGTACGCGTTTGAAATCGCAAAAATAGAAATTTAAGCGTTTTTATTTATTTTTGTCATTCTATAAGAATAAACTTATCAAATTATTGCTAAAATGATTATCAGTTGCCTTGACTGGCTGTATTGAGAGTGTTTTGTCGGTATACGCGCTATATTGCGCGGTATGCTCGTAAACTCGGAAAATAGAGTTTCTTAGCGTTTTAATGTATTTTTCCACACGGATATGATTAAAATTTATTATTCTAACCATAACAGATTATTTTTAGGATTTTAACACTGATCGGGTGGTCACCGATGTTCGTTTCGCATTTTAATCGTTACGCGATAAGCGTTTATCTTACCGTTGCCAACATAATTTTTATCAAAGTTTAATTTTACCAACACATTAAATTTCACATATAAACGTTATAACCAGTCAAATATAGCCCTGTTACCTATTCACAACACGTGTTACAATTGTACGGTATGGCCTGAAAAGCCGGGTGTCACAGTCTCCCCCTGTTTAGGAAATTTCGTCCCCGAAATTTTTACTTTACAGGTTTTTTTTCGCACTAAATAAGAATAACAAAAACGAATGTAATGAATATAGTCTTATAGTTTCTGCGAGAAACTTGGATTCTTGCGAAGAATCCTTGTAGACCTATATTACACATATCTTTTATTCCTAAACGCACGTCTCAACGTTCTCCACCCTCTTCAGGGTCCAACGTTCACAGACTCCTAATTCATGAAGATTCAAGTCAAAGTTCCACCATTTCGGGTATCCACCAGTTACATAACCTATAAATCGCAGGTACTACTAGAATGCTGAAATCGCCCTTCCGGTTAGTAACATAACTCTTCTGGCTATACGCACTGCTTCTTCGATGCTTCGATAAACCTCCGTTTATCTCCCAAATAATCTTTACAAAGCGTAAAATTAGTGTATCACCCATTATACACCTCTTCAAATGCATCCGAATAGTACATCATGTACACCACTCATTTCTGATGGTAACTTGAGCACATATGCAACTGATCCAACTCAAGATGGGCTCTCGAAATGACCAAGTCAATGTGGCTCAGCTTTTCTTTCCTCTGCTAAACCCTATAGCATCCCTCTCAATATAACTCCTTTAACGTAACTAAATCTTCAATTGTCCATGTAATTCTTCTGTTGATCAATTGGCGACCTTTAACCTTCCCTCGATCTAGACAAATCCAGTCGCTGGTTTCCTAGATAAACTAAGGTCTGGTTAATTGTTCTTTGTCACGTTAGCTCCACGTAGTGACGATCAACTCTTCATCTATGCAAGGCTTCAAGCTGAGCAACCTAAATACTAGCGTGTTAAGTATTGTTGTAAGATATCTCTGCCAAGGGCATGTGAGTATCTTAACATCCTTCTAATTCCATGATACACGCTTCCCAATCTCAAACTAATCTATAAGCATACTTTCATCATCCTTTCCAATTCCATAGTTAGCTTCAAACGTTACTTATAATTCTCTTTGGTTCGGGGATAGACAAACATGTCGTCGATGACTGTTATCACGAACATACCTGATTAGGGTTTCCATACCCTATTCATGAGATTTAGGAATTTAAATGGCACATTAATTAAATCAAAGGGCATGACTAATATCTCGTAATGGCCATATCACGTTTGAAAAGCAGTCCTTGAAATTTCTTCATAGCAACCTTCAACTGATAATATCCTAGTCGTAGATCGATTCCTCGTATAGCGGCTGAGTCCCGGTAGCCTGATTGAATAAATTGTCTAATTCTCGGTAATAAGGTACCAATTCTTGACAGTTGATGACGGGGGTAGCCCAATATTGAATAAAATGGCTAATTACGTAAATGCTTAAATGGTTCAAGGCTTAAAAAGCTGTAAGAAAGGAAAAAGCAACACGGAAACAGTAGCCAGTCACATCTGGAGATCGCTTCACCAACCCACAGCCGCAAAGGCAATGCAGGTCTGCACAATGCACGCTATTACCCGGGGGACAAAAGCCTTCAATTCCCAAAAGGGGAAACCCTCCACTGCAAGCGAGGTTGCTAGTCTAATCCATTCCACTTCGGGAGATACCTTCTCTTATAAAATGACACTTCATTTACTTCAGAGAGGACATCCGGACCAGCTCTGATTCCCCAATCTCTGGTCATTCACATCGAATGCTTGTCTCGCACAAGTCATTCCCTTTCACATCCAACACACACATTCCCTTTGCTTCCACTTCCGAATCTGAGCACAATTCAGAGGAGGATCCATAGCAAAGAATAACAATAAACTAGTAAACCTCCTTCCACGTCTCGCAAACGTGAGGGGACCCCACGACATGCGTTAGGCAAGGTTGAACCCTTCAACCATTCTGCCTAGCCAGTCCAGCTACCACCGTTGGTCTTGTATTTGTTGTAGCAACAAGTTGGCGCCCACCGTGGGGCTACGCCGCTATTTCTTCTCAAAAAGACCTAGTAGTGTAGCTCTATTCACTTAAAATCACCATGTCTGAAAGTGGATCCCCAGAAGAAGTGAATCAGATTCCAAACACTTCTACTCCGGGTAGTAGCCAAGCTCATGTGGCTATACCAACTTCTTTCTCAACTCCGGGGAGCACACCCGAGTTCCTCAACTTCAACACACCAACTCCGTCCCGATCCGGAGTTCCATCTCCTAATATCGGTGTCTCTGATGCCCCATCATGTGTTGAACTCACCCCTGAAGGGGTTGCTAACAATTTCCTTGTGCTAAGGACTCTTCTCAACCAGCACGTGAGTAAAGAAAGAGAAAAGGGAGTGAGGATTCGTTTAGACTATGACGAACCTGAGCCAACATTGTCTCCTGGACCACCTCCTCCTCTTTTTGCAACAAGAAGTGAGGCTGGTCCCAGTAACCTTTCAAACCCTCACCCTTATCTGTCCACTATGACAAATCCTACGGTGCATCCTATCTTCTCTTCCCAACCAATTACTAGTGGTGCTCCTCTGGGACATGAGCTAACTCTTGACCAGCTCCTACAATCCCCGGTGACAAGCTATCCAGCATCTACTACAACTACATGGGAGCAAGCTCTGTCCGTGCTCCCTTTAACACGAAGTGCTGTTATGAGTGCTCCCCTCGGGATAAACTGCTCCACTGGCCCAGGAAGCCTTCAAGGCTTCAACCCTATGCCCAACATGATGACCCAGATGATGGCCAATTTCCCATGGCAACACTTCATCAATCAAGTGCTTGCCACTCAGGGAAACAACGGCAATAGCAGTACTGTGGATGCAAGGACTGAAGAGGACTTGGCTAAACCATACAAGCCAAGTAACCTTTCATGCTTTTCAAGACAGATAGCCGATTATGATTTCCAGTCAAAGATCAAAATGCCGGCACACATCAGGACATATGATGGGACTGAAGATCCTGAGGACCATCTTCAGATCTTCACCGGTGCAGCTCGGATAGAGAAATGGTCCAACGCTGAGTGTTGCCTAATGTTCATGCAAACTCTTGTTGGATCCGCCAGGATCTGGTTCAACGATTTACCTGCTCAAAGCGTTCGAAGCTTTGACGATCTCAGCAAGGGTTTCCTGGCCAATTTCTCTCAACAAAGACGATATGTCAAAGACGCAACAGTGATCTTTCAGATAAAGCAACGTGATGATGAAAGTCTCCGTGCTTTCATTGAACGATACAAGAAGGAAGGTCTGACTTATGTAGGGGCCGACGAGAAAATGAGGGTGGCTGGTTTCATGAATGCCATCACCTCTAAGTACCTTACAAGGGATTTCAACAAATCTCTACCCAAGACCTTAGAAGAAGCTCTTGAAAGGGCCGAAGCCCACATCCGGGGAGAGGAGGCAGTAGACATTAAGGAACAAAGAAAAAGAGGGTCCGGCTGGAGAAGCAACAGTCCAACCAGAAAAAGAGGGAACTTCAACCCCTATGACAGGCGGCCAAAGGGTTCAGATCCTCGAAGGTCTGAAGGTCGGAACCTTTCGAGCAGGGAGAAAGGCATAAGCTTCACGCCCCTCACAAAGACCCCTCAAGAAATCCTTGCAACAGAAGAAGTTAAACAAAACTTTCGGCCTCCTAGACCTCTCCCCAAAAGCAGGAAAAATGAGAACTCCACCCAATACTGCGAGTTTCATGAAGAAAAGGGTCACCACACCAATGATTGCTTCCAACTCAAGAAAAGAATAGAAGAGGCTGTTAAATCCGGAGAACTCGCTCATTTGGTAAAGGGAGTCCGGGACAAAATGGCTGAAGGAAAGGGTAAGGAAGTCAATATGGTAGATTTCGACGGAAAGGTTCCTCACAAAAGACAAAGGTTGGAAGCTTGGGAGCTTCAATGTGTCTGTTTCCCCCCTACGGAGAATGACCCTCTCTCTAGCCCTCTCGTGGTAGAGGCTACCGTGGGAACGTTGCAAACATGCAAGGCATACATAGACACGGGTGCAGCCACCGAAATCATGTTCGAAAAATTCTTCAACCAATTGAGCAATGAAGAACGTTCAAGGCTTCAACCTTCTGGAACCTCTATAAAAGGTATCGCTGACATACCCCTCAAGCCTTTAGGGCAACTAACACTTAATGTTCGTTTTAGTGAAGGTTCAAAAGAAAGAACCCAACCACTCACCTTTGTGGTTATCAACATCCCCTCAAGCTATGATGTGATCATCGGAAGACCAGGACAGTGTGCATTTTACATGGCCGTGTCTGTTGGCCATGGCACAGTCAAATTCCCCACCGAAAGGGGCATAGCAACCCTTCAACCCTCTCAGGAGGCCTACATGGTTGAAGGTGAAAGTTCAAACAGTGAAGAAGACAGGAAAAGGTTGGTCATAAACCATAAATACCCGGAACAAAGGATAAGGGTCAACCCTGACCTTTCTCAAGAGACCCTTTCATACCTTAAAAAATTTCTAACACACTACAGTGATGTATTCGCTTGGTGTCCTGAAGATATGACCGGGATCCCCTGGGATATCGCCGAGCATGAGTTGAGAATACCACCAGAGGTCAAGCCTGTGGTCCAGAAGAAAAGAAGCTTGGCACCTGAAAGAAGTCTGGCAGCCTGCCAAGAGGTTGAAAAGCTTGTGTCAGCCGGCATCCTCCGAGAAGTCAAGTACCAATCATGGGTTGCAAACCCAGTTATGGTCAAAAAACCAGACAACTCTTGGAGGATGTGCATAGACTTCAAGGATCTTAACAAAGCTTGTCCTAAGGATTGCTATCCACTACCAGAGATTGATCTCAAAGTTGACTCCCTCACCGGGTACTCGTTCAAATGTTTTCTTGATGCATACAAAGGTTATCACCAAATCCTCATGAAGGAAGAAGATGAGGAAAAAACAGCTTTTCACACGGACAAAGGAATCTTTTGCTATCAAAAGATGCCTTTCGGCCTCAAAAATGCAGGAGCAACCTATCAACGGCTCGTTGACAAAGCCTTCGAGAGCCAAATTGGCAAAAACATGGAGGCATATGTTGATGACTTGGTTATTAAAAGCAAGACGGAATACCAAATGCTCGATGATATTCAAGAAACTTTCAAGAACCTCAGAAAGGTTAACATGAAGCTTAATCCAGAAAAAGTGTTCATTTGGATTCGAGGAAGGAAAATTTTTGGGCCACATTGTTGGAAAACAAAGCATCAAAGCCAACCCTAACAAAGTAAAAGCCGTCCTTGAAACCAAGCCACCAAAGACCAAGAAGGAGGTTGAAAGCTTGAATGGGAAACTTGCAGCCTTGAAGCGTTTTACCTCCAAGTTAGCCGAAAGATCTCTGCCCTTCTACAAAACGCTCAAGAACTGCTCAGAAAAAAAGGATTTCAAATGGACTGAAGAAGCTGAAGAAGCTTTCAACCAGATGAAGCAACATCTAGCTTCCCTACCAGACATTGCGGCACCAAAAACCGGGGAGTTAATATCGGTGTACCTCTCAATCACGGACGAGGCCATCAGTGCAGTCCTCACCATTGAGCGAAACAAGGCCCAGGTACCCGTTTATTTTTTCAGCAAAACTTTAAAATTAGCTGAAACGAAATACCCTCCCCTTGAAAAACTTGCCCTAGCTTTAGTTCAAACAGCTAGAAGGCTTCGAAGGTATTTCCAAGCACACCCCATACAAGTGGTCACCGACCAACCAATTAAGAGTGTGCTTGAAAAACCTGAAAACTCGGGGCGATTAGCCAAATGGGCCATAGAACTAGGTGAACATAACATCACCTATGTCCCAAGGAAAGCTATCAAGGCTCAAGTCTTGGCCGACTTCTTGTCCCACGCCGATTCTTTCTCAGCAAAACTAGCAATCTCCTTCTTCATCACAGCCATGGAGGATTTCATTTTATCTTTCTTCTTGGAGAACTCTTCATACTCCTGCATCCTTTGACGAAAACGGGCAATGCCTTGAGGAAGCATGGCAGCAAGATTGCAAGTACTTAAAATCATACGGGACAACATCAGATCATCATCCATCCCAGCAATGGTCTTGTGAACTGATGGAGGAGCAATGTGACTTAGAGCATCCTCACAAATAGCAGCATCTTTGAAGCTGTCATCATTCTTCACTGACCAAGCAGGCACATAAATCCCTTCCGGATCCTACCCTTCAACGTCCCTGCTTGAGGACTCCTGAACAGGAGTGGCAACAACCTTCTTGCTTGAAACCTTTTTGCCATGAACAACCAATTCCTTAGCCTTCTCAGCACCTGCTTCAACATCTTGATCTTCCGAAACTTCAATATCATCACTCAAGTCCACATGTTCAGTAGAAGTGGATTGAGGACCAGCTTTCAACAACCGACGAGAAGATCGACGAGTCGAAGACTTAGGAGCATTAGACTTAGAAAAACCCTTGGCAGTAGCAGCACTAACATAGCCTGAGCCCTCAAACCTTTGGTCAGCAGTCCTAACCACAACATTCTCACCAGGAACAGACGGAGCATCCTCCAAAACAACGTCAGAAGTATCGTCGCTCTTAATAAAATCCAAAGCAGACATGACTGCAAAAAACAACAACACATAAGTCATAAATTAAGAATAACATAAAAAGAACAAAAAAGGAAAATGCATACCCATGCCACTCCTCATAAGAACCGGATCCCGATCAACATTCCCCCAAATTTTACTAACCCCTAATAGAACAAGTAAGTGTTCAGGAAAGGGACGAACCCTCGAAGGGCACCCCCGGATGGCATTGAGAAAAACAGCATTCAATTCAGACTCGGAAGGTTCCGGAGCATTGAGAACAGCATCCGGATTCCTCCACACCATTTTGAAGGGGACGATAGTATCGGAAACCCAGAAAAAGCGGTCTTTCCAAGCCCCAAGTGTAGTAACCATCGATGAAATAAGGCAGGTATCAACTTTGGTTGTTTCAAAAGTAAACTAATCGCCATTCTTAGCCAAACGAAAAAACCGGCGAAAGAGTAAAAGGGAAGGATCATAGCCGAGAGCACGACATAAAACCTCAAAATGCAAAACCCTAGCCATCCCCTTTGGATGGACTTGCCCAAAAGAAACACGATAATACTCCAACAAGTTCAAAACAAAAAACGAAAACGGATATCGAAGATTTGAGAACTCAAAATGACTACAATAAAGGGCAATCGAACCAGAAGGTGGTTTATCAACGGGAACATCACAAGCAGGGGCAGTGGGATCAAACTTCCTATCAATACCATATTCCATACAAAATAAATCTACCTCCTCTTGTGTTAACCGGGAAAAAGATTTTGCTAAGTCCTTACGAGCACCCATTTTTTGAAAACGGAAAATGCAGAATGAAAGATGAAAAGAAAACAGGGACTTACCTTAGAGAAGGAGAGAAAACGGAAGAAACTTGGAATAAATTACGAAACAAATAGATAAGTATGGAAATATAAAATAAATATAAGTCTACAATAGGGGTAATAATGTCAAAACAGTAACCCCTGCGAAAACCGCCACCCTATCAACTGCCATACATCAATCAAATCAATTGTCATTTATTTGAAATTCAAATCCAAAACATTAACTGCCGTTAACCTTTCAAGCCTTCAAGCATGGAACCATTGAAACTTTTAGGCAATAAAACACGCGTATAAAGTCAGAAGTCTTTGAGCTCATCTCCCAAAAACCTCTGACTTGGGGGGCTGATGACGGGGGTAGCCCAAGATTGAATAAAATGGCTAATTACGTAAATGCTTAAATGGTTCAAGGCTTAAAAAGCTGTAAGAAAGGAAAAAGCAACACGGAAACAGTAGCCAGTCACATCTGGAGATCGCTTCACCAACCCACAGCCGCAAAGGCAATGCAGGTCTGCACAATACACGCTATTACCCGGGGGACAAAAGCCTTCAATCCCCAAAAGGGGAAACCCTCCACTGCAAGTGAGGTTGCTAGTCTAATCCATTCCACTTCGGGAGATACCTTCTCTTATAAAATGACACTTCATTTACTTCAGAGAGGACATCCGGACCAGCTCTGATTCCCCAATCTCTGGTCATTCACATCGAATGCTTGTCTCGCACAAGTCATTCCCTTTCACATCCAACACACACATTCCCTTTGCTTCCACTTCCGAATCTGAGCACAATTCAGAGGAGGATCCATAGCAAAGAATAACAATAAACTAGTAAACCTCCTTCCACGTCTCGCAAACGTGGGGGGACCCCACGACCTGCGTTAGGCAAGGTTGAACCCTTCAACCATTCTGCCTAGCCAGTCCAGCTACCACCGTTGGTCTTGTATTTGTTGTAGCAACAACAGTCAACTTGCTTGGCTTTCTGAAGTCCTCACATATCCTGAAGAATCCATTCTTCTTTATTCCATCAAAGCAGAGGCATCTTAAGGCGAAAAGCTCAATCGAATGAAACCCTTGTCCAAAAGCTCTTAAAACTATCTCGTCATTTCTATTATTTCAGGCGGTGCTTAATCTATAAGAAGATTGTGCAATCGGGCGCAACATCGTGAGTCAGATCGATTCGAAATTCGATCCATCTCGCAGGGAAGATCCAGGTAAGTCTTTTTAGGAAGACCTCCGGATGGTTGCGATTGATAGAAATCTCTCCGACATTCCTACATTCGGTTTCTACATCCATCACATTCACTGAAAACGCAGGATAGTCCTTTCGCCACAACTCAAGCATCCTCACAACACTAACCACTCTCGACTATTAACACTCAACACTCGACTCAATCGATTTCCGTGAACAACTTACGTCTTTCTACTGTCATCAGGATGAGGTATTCCAACTAGCTTCTTCGAGCGATAGTCCCCACTTCATCCTCAGAACGTGAATTCATTCTTGCATCTTCGTCAAAGCTTCTCAACTCCACTGATAATAAACCAATTTCTAGAACTACAATCGCCTATCTAAATACTATAACCACGAACGACCTTGCTAGTTTCTATCAATTTACCAACTACTAGTTCTATCGGACACTTTATACTTAGCTTATGTAGGAACGTTTTTGGACCCGAATGAGTCAATCAGAAGAATTTATGCCCAGAATGAAAGGTGGAAACAGACATTCTGAGGTCAATTCAGCAAGATATACTTATAAACTGTCATTTTTATTGATTTGATGACAAATTACAGCGAGACGACACTTCGGCAGCACTTCGTTGCACAAACCGGAATCCTTATATCTGATATCGCTTGAAACCTATTTATAGGGTCTGGATTCCGCGTGAGAGAGTTCCAAACGGAATTAAAATTCAAAGCGGAACTTAATTCCGTGCGGAATTACATACAAACAACTTTCATGCGGAATTACTCATTCAAGCGATATTACCTGATTTCTCGTAATACGTGCCCTATTCTAACATTCTAAGACAAGACTCGATACAAGACGAAGTCGACAGACGATTGCTCTTTATCGCCTCAATCTTTGTGGGATCAACATGGATTCCATTTCCATTAACCACGTGTCCAAGGAATTGGACGTCACGTAGCCAAAACTCGCACTTGGAGAATTTGGCATATAACTGTTCCTTTTTCAGCAACTCCAAAATAGCCCTTAAGTGTTGTTCGTGTTCAGCCTTTGCCTTTGAATAAATCAAAATATCTTCGATGAATACAATCACGAACTTATCGAGATACGGCTTGCAGACTCGGTTCATTAGGTCCATAAAAACTTCAGGCGCGTTTGTCAACCCAAACTGGATAACTAGGAACTCGTAATGTCCATAACGAGTCCTAAAGGCTGTTTTCGGAATACCTTCCTCTTGTATCCTTAGCTGATGGTACCCAGATCGAAGATCGATCTTTGAATAAAAACTTGAGCCTTGCAATTGATCGAAAAGATCATCGATCCTTGGCAGGGGATATCTATTCTTGATAGTCAACTTGTTCAACTCCCAGTAGTCAATGCACATACGAAAACTACCGTCCTTCTTCTTGACAAACAGGACCGGAGCTACTCAAGGTGAGAAGCTTGGTCTGATGAATCCTTTGTCTAGCAACTCTTGAAGTTGTGTCGACAATTCCTGCATCTCTGATGGTGCAAGTCTATAAGGTGCCCTAGCTACAGACGCGGCGCCTGGAACTAAGTCAATGTGAAATTCCACTTGCCTTTGGGGTGGCAATCCTGGCAAGTCCTCTGGAAAGACTTCAGGATATTCCCGCACGATAGGGATGTCTTCGATTTTCGGCTCAGCAGCTTTCTTATCCACGATGTGTGCCAGGAAGGCAGCACATCCCTTTTGTAAACACTTACGAGCTTTCAGGCAACTAATAATTCTTAAAGACGTATCCCGCTTCTCCCCATGAACCACAATTGTTTCTCCATCTTCAGTTGGGATACGAACGACCTTTTCGTGACAAACAATCTCAGCCTTGTTGCTTGATAACCAATGCATTCCTACTACCACGTCGAAGCTCCCCAGCTGGACTGGTAGTAGATCCAAGGTAAACTCACACTCTCCTAATTCAATCACACATCCTTGGACAACTTCACTGGTCTCAACTAGTTTCCCATTTGTTAATTCGATCGAATATGGGACGTCTAACTTACTAGGCGTCAAACCAAGAATATTCTTAAATTCTAACGACACGAAGCTATAATCGGCACCAGTATCAAACAAAATAGATGCAAAAGTTTTGGTTGTTAGAGAACGTACCAGTAATCACGCCTGGATCCTGGCATGCTTCACAAGCTCCGATGTTGGATGTTCTTTCACGGTCTTGTTTCAACTTCGGGCATTCCCTCTTAAGATGTCCAACATCCCCACAATGGAAGCATCCTGGCACTCGGCCATTTCCTTTCACCTTGAGCGTTGTTACTATTTTCTCCTTGTCTGGGACTCTTCATGCCACAACCATCCTTGTTGTGTCCTTTCCTCCCGCACCTAGGATTCCGACATCCACAATCGTGGTGATACTTGCACCCAGCACGTCTTGGTTTAGTTTCTAAGTAAATCTTATCATTGGCCTGTTTGTTGTTAGGGCAATCTTTCTTGAAATGCCCTTTGTCCCCGCAGTCAAAACAACCTCGAATAGATCTTTGTTCATCATTATTTGTTCGGGTATCTTCGGTGAGCTTCCTTTTGTTCTTTCCGGACGACTCTACCCGAGTCTCCTTGTCAGGGTTTGCAAGTTTTTCTAGTCTAATTGCTTCCGTAACGAGTGCCAAGCCCATCTTACTTGCAGCCATAGTTGTTGGTGGCGTAGATGCTGTCATTAAGCTCAGGACTTGAGGTGCCAGTTTCCAAATGAAATGTCCTAATTTCTTCAATTCTGGTTCCACCAAGTACGGAACGACTCGTGCCAAATCATGAAGTCTTTGCATGTATTCCAACATTTTTGGACCTTCCATCATCAGGCTCTGGAATTCACCTTCCAACCTCTGGGTTTCTGTTTGGGTGCAATACTTCTTACGCATTATTCCTTTCAACTCATCCCAAGTTAACGCGTATGCTGTAGTTAGGCCCATTATTCGAACCTGAAGACTCCACCATAATCGAGCTCCATCTTGAAACAACTCGGAAACGTATGGGACTTGTTGTTCTGGCGTACAACCACTCATTCGAAAGATGGAATCCATACTTTCAATCCATTTCACAAAAGCTATGGCACCTCCAGTGCCGTCGAACTTCGTAGGCTTGTAGTTGAGGAAGTGCCCGTAGGGACAACCGTTATTTTCTGAGGTACCTCTGCTTGGTTCGGAGTGTAGGGCCTCGTGCTGTGCTATAGCTGCATCAATTATCTCTTGAAGTTCCGCCTCTGAGGTGGGCATGCGCATTTCGCGTCTTGGTGGCATCTTCTAAAAGATGTTTCACATAGGTTAGGTTATAGCAAGTAAAATGTACGTATGTATTCAACAATATCAAAACATAACATCTCATGCTATAAATAAGTTAACCACATAACATCTCATGTCATAGAACATAAACAATAGATCAAACTTCACAAGTGATGAGAATACTGCGATTGCATTGCCACAAATCGAGACCACAATGTAAAGCTTACAAGTACACAACTGTATCATACAACATCAATGACATAGTAGGGGACGACCCTAGACAAGTCGTGCGATCGCTGGACATGTTCAGGAATCTCTGGTTCGTCCATTTTCAAATTCCAGAACTCCACCTCAAGCTTTTGAATACCAGCCCTAGAACAGTATTTCTTCTCAATCATTTCTTTGAGCTCGTCCCAGCTCAGTGTATAAGCAGCATCTGTACCAAGGGTCTGAACCTGAAGATCCCACCATGAGAGTGTGCCATCTAGAAATAACCCCAAGATATAGGCAATACTCTGTTGGGGCGAACAGTTACTCATTCTTAGAATGGATTCAGTCTTCTCGGACCAACGAACAAATGCCACGGCGCCTCCTGCTCCGTCAAAGTTCAAAGGCTTGCAGTTCAGGAACTGCTTATAGGTGCAGCCAGTTGGAGGGTTATTTCCAGGAATGCCATCGTTGTGCTTAGAGCGGAGGGCTTCATGTCATGCATTTGCCTGTGAGATGCGTTCTTGCAACTCGGCTTCTGTCCTTGGCAGTGTACTGGTGTCTGTGTCACGCCTGGGTGGCATTCTCTTCTGTCGCAGTGGTATGAAGTGGGTTAGACAACATTTCAATTGTCTATGAGATACATAGCACCATAAGCCATTAGGTAATCACCCAATTTCACACGTAAATATACTCAATGTATGAGTGAGGATATAAATTTCTGCGCCTTCACATAGGCTTGCCAAAATGGCTTGTTGCTTGTAATAGAATGAACTCGAGGCTACATCGCCTTGGTCATTCGTGTTTTAGTTATTTCTTGCTACATGGGTTTTCATTAGCTTGACCCGCAGAGTCCACCAGGATTTCTGTGCACTACAATCCGTTATTACGTGGGCCCCCGTAATAATAGATTGTCTTGCACAGTTACCCCAATTTTCTCTCGTCCAAGCAGATGATCAATCAAGGAGCAACAGCAGGTGCATCGGCATGAACAGGGTCATGCTCCAATGCGGGGTCAGGAGCAACGCCTGGCTCAGGGGCTACGGCTGGCTCCGGATCAACAAACTCCATCTCAAAATCAGCTGGATCAACAAACACAGGGGTTACAGGATCCTCCAAGGGCTGGTCTAAGTGTATGAACTCAATGTCATGGTCTGGATCAAAACCAGGTGGAAAAACAGGATCATCCTCAATATCGTGATCAAACTCAAAGCTGTGTGCGGGAACCGGTGCAGCTAATGACGCCATATCAGGGTCGGCGTCGTGTGAGTGGTGCTGCACTCCCTGCATATGCGAAGATGCGGACGCCACAGACTCAAATGAGTTTGGGACAGGTGAATGAGCATGAGCCTCCTCTGCAGGAGCGTCAGCAAGCAGTAGGCTACCACCAGCAGCAATAGGGCCTCGCCCTCAAGTGGGTCCTCCTCTAATAGTTCGAAATCGTCGTCAGAGACAACGTCGGGGGGGCATATGAACAATGGGATAAGCCCAAGGGGCACAGGAGCAGGGATCACCGCGAGTGGCAAATCTCCAACAAGATGGCCATCAGCAGGCTCTGCTACGACATCAGGCAGCGCAAAGGGCTGAAAGTCGTCATCGTCTGTGCTGGTAGTATTGGAAATGTACACCTCGTGCTCCGATGAAACTATGTCGCCTGATACTATGTCCATGGGATCTATAGTGTCCGACTCTCCAGTATCTGATGAAGGCATGACGTTTTGTAATACAAACACACATATGCACAAATAATCAATCATATAGTCAGATAAACATATTAGTCACCAATAAGCAATCATATAGTCCTCCTAGTCCCACTAGCCTACTTCCTCAGCCTCCCAGATCGAGCTTCAGCCTTCCAGACTGAGCCTCAGCCTCCCAGACTGAGCCTATAACTAACAATTAAAATGCGCTCAACTTTGTTTGTAAAAGCGTTTTGGATCTGGACTTAAGTGGTATGCAATGTAAAAATGTTTTCGTGAGAGCCCTAGTGATCATAGTCTAGACTCGAGAAAGAATCCTAGTTCGCTATGATCGAGGCTCTGATACCAAGCTGTCACACCCTGGCTTTGCGGAAGCGTGGGTTTATTTGGTGTGACTTGAATATTTATTGTGAGGGCGTTAGAATTATTTTGGAGTCGTTAATATTCGGTAATATTATTTTTACCCTAAAAATAATATTTACGTAGTTCACAAAATAATCATAAAAATCTCACAAGCGTTGTTATGGAAAATATATACTAAATATATATTTTAGCAAGTTTTATTTTGTGAAAATCCCACCTCCGACACTTGGAAGTTTCGTAATAAAAATCGTGGCTAAAGTTATTTGGGAAAACAAGTAAAAAAAATATATCCATAACACTTGTGATAAAAATATTTACAAGTGTTAGATTTTTGGAAAAATTTCGCCAGAGTTTCCCCTGTAACCGGAGGTGGCCACGCTTTCTAGCGTATCATTTTCTTTTTAAAAATTCAATTCAACAATGTTCCCAACATCAATCAACAAAGTTTCATCATCAAATTAGTCAAAATAAATATAAATCGCAAAACACATGAACTTGTGGTTTGAGTAAGATATGTAGTAATTTTCCCCATATTTTTAGTAGATCTTTCTATAAATAAAATCGGTTTCTCACGAATCTTTTTCTTTTAGAAAATGCATCTGTACATCTTCTTGTCAAATATTACAAAAAACAATTCTTTGTCAAAACTTTTTGTCACACAAGTGTCTACACACTTGTGTGTTTACAAAAATCACCTTTGTTTAGGAAAGATCCAGCTTTAAAAATTATGATTTCTTTTGACACTTGGTCCTTTGAAAATACCACTTGTAGATCCGTAGATCTACTAGTTTAGAACTCCTTTTTACAAAAAGAATCACTTTTACACAAGTTCATGGTTAAGTAATAGTGTTCTTCTTCTAACCACTTTTCACACTTTAACATACACTAGGTCATGTTCCATGAACATGACTTAGTCGGGTTAGATGACGATCCGAGCTAACACTAGCATAAAACAACACTAAATAATCATAACAAAACAAGTCTTATAAGTTTTACACCAATATTCATCTATTAACCACTTTGTTTATATTATTTTAGTAGACTTTAAATTTTGTTCTTACATGTTCATAAATTTCAACCGTCAAAATTCTTATTAACCACTTTAGAATAGATCAAAAAGGCGTTTAGAGTCACTTACTACTAGCTCGAGGCTAGGGAAGAAACTAGTCGAAAAACGGGTGGTTAAAAGCAACGTGGGGAGGTCCTTGGCAATCCGCAAGCACCGGGCTTCCTCATACGCGATCCTTCACACTTGTATATGCTTGGAATTACTTGAATGAAATCGAAAATGGTTAGAGGTGGGGCTTTGTTCTCGGCCGAGAGGTTCAAGAGAAAAGAGTTCAAACCTTTTTTTTTTAAATGTTGAAGCGGATGAAATGCTTATCCATTAATCCTTATTATAAACCATCACCCACTAAACCCAATGGATTTTATGTCAAGTAGATATTGGGCACATGGATTAAACTATTCAAAAGAAATGTGGTGGTTGTTCCCTAGGGGGAAAACCGATCGGGTGGGGGTGGGGTAATATGATTTGTTTTGAACTAGGTAGTTAGGTTGTAGTTAGTTAATTAGGGGATTAAATTAGAGTATAATGTGTGTAGTAATTCATAACGGGTGTTAGGGTATTCGGGGACCCTAACTGGCTCAGAAAAAAAAGTGAACAATGTCATTGTCAATAATTTTATGTCCCGGGTTAAGTCCGGTTGTTCGGTTGGATACTAATCCGTTAAAGTGTTAAATAATTATTTAAAGTGTCGTTAATATTTCTTTTAGTGACACAATTTATTCCCGACACTATGGAAAGTGTCTAGTAATATTTTTCCAACTTTTTGCACTTTACTAGTTTAGATAAATGCTGAATTTTTATATTAAAGTGCAGATTTTTTGTACTTAAAGTACGTTTTAGGCACATCCGGTCACTATAATTATCACCTAGTGACGCAGTTCTACAATCCTCACCTCCCTACACTCTCTACTAGTGTAGTAAACTATTCCCGGCTCATCCTCGTAGACCTATATTACACATATCTTTTATTCCTAAACGCACGTCTCAACGTTCTCCACCCTCTTCAGGGTCCAACGTTCACAGACTCCTAATTCATGAAGATTCAAGTCAAAGTTCCACCATTTCGGGTATCCACCAGTTACATAACCTATAAATCGCAGGTACTACTAGAATGCTGAAATCGCCCTCCCGGTTAGTAACATAACTCTTCTGGCTATACGCACTGCTTCTTTGACGCTTCGATAAACCTCCGTTTATCTCCCAAATAATCTTTACAAAGCGTAAAATTAGTGTATCACCCACCTCTTCAAATGCATCCGAATAGTACATGTACACCACTCATTTCTGATGGTAACTTGAGCACATATGCAACTGATCCAACTCAAGATGGGCTCTCGAAAGGACCAAGTCAATGTGGCTCAGCTTTTCTTTCCTCTGCTAAACCCTATAGCATCCCTCTCAATATAACTCCTTTAACGGAACTAAATCTTCAATTGTCCATGTAATTCTTCTGTTGATCAATTGGCGACCTTTAACCTTCCCTCGATCTAGACAAATCCAGTCGCTGGTTTCCTAGATAAACTAAGGTCTGGTTAATTGTTCTTTGTCACGTTAGCTCCACGTAGTGACGATCAACTCTTCATCTATGCAAGGCTTCAAGCTGAGCAACCTAAATACTAGCGTGTTAAGTATTGTTGTAAGATATCTCTGCCAAGGGCATGTGAGTATCTTAACATCCTTCTAAGTCCATGATACACGCTTCCCAATCTCAAACTAATCTATAAGCATACTTTCATCATCCTTTCCAATTCCATAGTTAGCTTCAAACGTTACTTATAATTCTCTTTGGTTCGGGTATAGACAAACATGTCGTCGATGACTGTTATCACGAACTTACCTGATTAGGGTTTCCATACCCTATTCATGAGATTTAGGAATTTAAATGGCACATTAATTAAATCAAAGGGCATGACTAATATCTCGTAATGGCCATATCACGTTTGAAAAGCAGTCCTTGAAATTTCTTCATAGCAACCTTCAACTGATAATATCCTAGTCGTAGATCGATTCCTCGTATAGCGGCTGAGTCCCGGTAGCCTGATTGAATAAATTGTCTAATTCTCGGTAATAAGGTACCAATTCTTGACAGTCAACTTGCTCGGCTTTCTGAAGTCCTCACATATCCTGAAGAATCCATTCTTCTTTATTCCATCAAAGCAGATGCATCTTAAGGCGAAAAGCTCAATCGAATGAAACCCTTGTCCAAAAGCTCTTAAAACTATCTCGTCATTTCTATTATTTCAGGCGGTGCTTAATCTATAAGAAGATTGTGCAATCGGGCGCAGCATCGTGAGTCAGATCGATTCGAAATTCGATCCATCTCGCAGGGAAGATCCAGGTAAGTCTTTTTAGGAAGACCTCCGGATGGTTGCGATTGATAGAAATCTCTCCGACATTCCTACATTCGGTTTCTACATCCATCACATTCACTGAAAACGCAGGATAGTCCTTTCGCCACAACTCAAGCATCCTCACAACACTAACCACTCTCGACTATTAACACTCAACACTCGACTCAATCGATTTCCGTGAACAACTTACGTCTTTCTACTGTCATCAGGATGAGGTATTCCAACTAGCTTCTTCGAGCGATAGTCCCCACTTCATCCTCAGAAAGTGAATTCATTCTTGCATCTTCGTCAAAGCTTCTCAACTCCACTGATAATAAACCAATTTCTAGAACTACAATCGCCTATCTAAATACTATAACCATGAACGACCTTGCTAGTTTCTATCAATTTACCAACTATTAGTTCTATCGGACACTTTATACTTAGCTTATGTAGGAACGTTTTTGGACCCGAATGAGTCAATCAGAAGAATTTATGCCCAGAATGAAAGGCGGAAAAAGACATTCTGAGGTCAATTCAGCAAGATATACTTATAAACTGTCATTTTTATTGATTTGATGACAAATTACAGCGAGACGACACTTCGGCAGCACTTCGTTGCACAAACCGGAATCCTTATATCTGATATCGCTTGAAACCTATTTATAGGGTCTAGATTCCGCGTGAGAGAGTTCCAAATGGAATTAAAATTCAAAGCGGAACTTAATTCCGTGCGGAATTACATACAAACAACTTTCATGCGGAATTACTCATTCAAGCGATATTACCTGATTTCTCGTAATACGTGCCCTATTCTAACATTCTAAGACAAGACCCGATACAAGACGAAGTCGACAGACGATTGCACTAACAGACTCCCCCTCGAATGTTGACGAGTCTTAAGTGTCGAGTCTTCAACATCTTCAGTCTTCGGGCTCTTCTTCGAAGTATATTACCGCATTCACGTTTCTGACCATTATTTTGGTTAGCATCACGCTGTTCCAAGGCAGTATTAACGTGTTGGGTTATGAGTCGTGCCAACTCTTCTGGGGTGGCAGGTAGTCCAGTATCCTGTCTCGCTTTTGGTGGCATTTTCGTCGTTTCTATTATTTACAACAACAATAATCATATAAGACGATAACCAAAATAAAAATAATTCAGTCATTAAATATTATTGGACCAAACATTACGCATGCATAATATCCACATATTAATGAGAAAATTTTTTAAACCAAAAGTTAATCATCTGATATTATCATAGAAATTAACAAACTTGTTTTTCAGTACATGATATCTATCATTGGCATGTCTGCATCAACACCCATAACAAGTTTTCACAAAATTTCTACCTAATATCACAAAATATAATCGGCACGCAGGCCCCCAAAACCAAAAGAGTATCCAGTCACAACAACCAAAAACAAACAACCACAATCAAACAAAGACAACATCTAACGCTTCATCCCTATGAAATCTTGCATCTTCCTAACCAACTCCTCCAGATCCACTATCCTCCAATGCATCTGATCCATCGCGCTGTCATCTAATTCCTTCAACTCATCGTACCAATCCATTTGCCCCTCGAGGTCCTTCAGTTTACCCTTAGTCGTTTCCAGTTCTTCACGCATGGCAGCAAACTGTCGGTCACAATGGCAACATCGATCCACCCAAACTCCTTTCTGCTTCTTAGAAGCAGATGCAGTCTTAACTTGTGATGTAGAAGCAACCTCTCCAGCAGGCCTAACTTTCCGCGGCGATGTTACACTATTAGAGGCGTAGAAGATGCGTTTGACTCAATGACAGTTAAAGATGACTCTGACAAAACAGGTGGAGGGACCTCAACAACAGGCTCGATCACAGTAGCATGTGGAGCAACAGACGGCTCTAATGGTCGAGCTGTGACAATAGTGACATCCATTGCTGGTGCAATACTAAAAGGTCCTCCAAGTACAGGGACATCTCTGATCACGTCATCGATAACTGGTACTGTGCCAGATGATTGTCCCATCTCGTGAATCGAGAGAGGAGCGTCATCGTTGTCATCAATCCACCCGTTGCTTGTGAAAGCATATCGGGGGTCTACCTGGCTAGCGAAAGCAGGGTCGACACAAAATGATGAAGCAAACTCAGCCATACCAACCATCTGTGGGATCGTGAGTCTTTGGTAAAATGGATCTGGGTGAAGTCTCGAAATGTGGCTCGCTACTTGAGTCGTTGATCTCGATGACCTCATGCTCGTGCGACATCTGTGACACATATGTAACCATACAAGTAAGTGTGTGATCAACATGAATAGTAACACATAGGGCCCAAAATAAACAGAAAATCACGTATGTACATAAAAACATAAGGGTTTTCATACATGATACAATTTTTCTTTGTTTATTTAAAATTCCTGGCTTCGAGAATTTTGGACTTATATTTCAAAATTCTCCAGCTGAAGTCTAGTGTTTTCCTCCGAAAACAACTAGTTCGCTAACAACCAATGGCTCTGATACCAACTTCTGTCACACCCCAAAATACGTCACAGCGGAATATTAAACGTAATGGTGACGGAAGTTGGTTCCCATTTATATCTTGTCGAGCGATGCATTTTTATTGTTGGACATATTGATTTATTTTAAACATAAGTTATTAAACATTACGTTTTAAGACACGACACAGCCACATAGTTAAGATGTCTTTGATCCTCGCGGATCTTATTACAAAACGTCCCAGAAAGTTTAAAAGTTGTCCAACATTTTCAAATTACACAACATGCATCATCAAACACAAGATACGCCATGATTTCCCGAAGCCGAACTCAAGTACCTGTAGAACACGTTAAAATCAAGTGTCAACACAAAGGAAGGTGATTTCACATATTCACTTACAACCAATTTTATTTCAAGGAAAACTTTCTGTTTAGGTGTTTATTTGAAAACATCCATATAATTTTAGAAAGTAAATTTTACTTCCTTAATAAAATCCATGGGCCTTCCGTCGGTTCATCAATCCGACAAATGTAATATATATATTGCCCAGGTTTTGTATATTAAATTATTGCATCAATTTTCAGACTCGTATGTTAGCTAGACGATACGGACTATATATTAACCATGCATGGATAATCAAAGCTAGACAATAAACAGAATTTAAATTCATCGTTTGACTTGACACGGAGCGACCGGTCACGACGGGGTTGTCAACCCGATAGATCTACCAACAATTCATCGCGTGCAACACTTAAATCATTAAACGACATCATGGGCGCAGGGTTCTCTCTTTGAGAACAATATGATGTCTGCCTCACGTATAATATATATATCCTACTAATATGATAATTTAATACACGACGTTATACGAATTCCCCTTACTCTCCATCATATGAGACCCAGTCAAAAATTCGTCCCCAACTGTACGGTCATGTTTCACTTAGGAAATACCGTACTTTCAATATTCATTCATCAAAAACGTTTTACTTCGAAACGTATGACTTATCAAATTTCATATATTTTCAATGAAAATATATATTTTATATTAAAATGTATGTTTTATTTCAAAAACATTATTAAACCCTTTTAATGACGTGTTCTACCCCCAAAATATAAACAAAACAGTAAAAAGAGGGGTTTAGTGACACTCACCTTTGGGTGCGTATTTTAATATCGCAATCCCAGAGATTGATTTTCTACACGTCCTAATATAAGAACGATTCTAAATCAATATACATGACACAAAAATCCTAAGTTTCTCCGTTTCTTAGAATTATCACATAACTTTCATATTTTCTCGAAAAGTTGTCATTTTTGTTTATGTTGGCACGTTAATATATATATATGAGTCCATATACATATATATATATATATATATATATATATATGATTTTTTGACTTGAACGATTTTATTGGTGACCATTATTGTGTAAATCCGTTAGCTCTATCATTTATACGCAATATATCTACGATTTGCGCGTCGTAATATATATATACATAAAAGTTCATAGAATTTTAACACCGAACACGCGAAATATTACTAACTTATCTATTTTGTCATTTTTAAAGAAAATATACATAAAACATCTCATATGTACCAAATTTCATGCTCGACAAACAAGTTACACATTTAACGCAATTTTACCGTTTCTACCACACAAAACGTACATGCATACATGTATAGTCTAAATTTCCCATTATCGAATTAAAACTTAACATATTATCACATTTACATGTTTAAATTACTTAACACATTTTATCACATAAGGTTCACTAAAAATTTACCCATACTAGTGTTCATCGAAAGATGCGTATTTTAGCGATTCGGTAACGTTTTCGGGCGTGGTAAGTCATGTATGACCAACCAAACACCAAGTAAACTTAAAATTAGTTAAAATACTTGTTTTTAAACTAAAAACAACAGTTTATTTACTGATCTAAATCAGTTTTACAAAAATCATCCGAAAAGCCGATTTTTGATCCTTTTAACGCATAGTTGTGCGTTAAACGTTACCATAACCATCCGAACTCGAAACGATTTGATATTTTAACACAATACATGTTATTTACTGATTAAAATAGTGGTTATAATCAGATTAGTGCAGTTTTTGTGTAAGTCACTTAAATCATGTGATTTCACGTATTTTACAACTTTTAATGCACCAAGTACAACATGCAAAGCTAGCAAACATTATGACAAAGTTATATATCATTAAACACTTCAATATAACTTTATTTTAGGGTTTATAATCTGATAAAAAATGATTTTTATCAAATCATGCTCAAATGATCATTTCATATTTTCATATTATCATGCATGTTCACATATGTGCATCTAATGCACTCATACAACATCATCAACATCATTTATGATCTAATCATACTCAAGAACACATTAATATCATGTTCTTACAAAACACAGCACACACATCATCATGATCATCCAATCATTCATACTCATTCATACATAAATGCTAATATCCTTCACATTTAAGAATATATGACAAACTTTTATATGCATGCATACATACATACATATATACGAAATATTTATATACACATGTAAACCACCAAAAATTCACTTTTCATCATGTCACTTTCAAATTTTTAATCATCTTTAGAACATTCTTATATGACACACATTGATTCTTACATGCAATCCTACTTTTCAAGAAATCGTGTAACTCAAGAATCTTTCAACAAAAATCAAAAACACAAACACCTACACATACACACACACCCACGGCCATACATCCATATATATATATATATATACACATCCATTTTATTTCATTCAAAATAAAACCCATTTGTTTTATGTTTCAAGTTTGTGATTAAACTCAAGATCAAGAGAAACTTCCATTACTATCAAGAACATCAAGAATCAAAACAAGGTTTTTAAAATAAATTTATACCTTCAAGTCATTGAATGATTCTTAGTAAGGATTGGTGATGTGGGTCTTGATTGTTGTTTGAAACGCCTTGAAATCACTTCTAAACACCCATTTTAGCTTGAAATCACCTTGAAAGGGATATGAATCTTCAAGATTAAGTTTGAAAATGAAAATGTGGGTGTTCTAAGGGGTGTTCGGCCGAGAATTTGAGAGAGAGGGAGAGTTGTGATTTTTGAAAATATTTCTTGGATTATGGTGTGATTATGGATGGTGTGTAAAGTTATAATCATGACACACATTTCTCTAGTTCTTACATGTGTCATATTGGTAAAATCAAGAAGGGATGGGCACCCCTTTGGGCCGCCACCTCTCACCCCACTCACATTCATCATATATACATACATACTTATATATAAATTAGTGTTAAAAACAGGTATTTTACTGGATACCGGGCATTTTATCTAGCGTTTTAAACCCGTTTTAGTGCGTTCTAAATTATTTCTAATGCTCTATAAAAATAAACTTGCCAAAATATTACGGGACAATATTTTGTTTGCCCGGACTGGCTATGTTGTCGGTATTTGGCAGTATGCGCGCTGTGCTGCGCGGTACGCGCTTAAAATCGCAAAAATAGAAATTTAAGCATTTTTATTTATTTTTGTCTTTCTATAAGAATAAACTTATCAAATTATTGCTAAAATCATTATCAGTTTCCTTGACTGGCTGTATTGACAGTGTTTTGTTGGTATACGCGCTATATCGCGCGGTATGCGCTTAAACTCGGAAAATAGAGTTTCTTAGCATTTTAATTTATTTTTCCACACAGATATGATTAGAATTTATTATTCTAACCATAACAGATTATTTTTATGATTTTAACACTGATCGGGTGGTCACCGATGTGACAACCCTCACCAAACCAGGTATCCGTACGAACTAATTAATAACTAATTACTGCTTAATTACTGTGCTTGCTTACAGTTGTGATTAAACTGCTTACTGGTTACTGATACATACATACTCATGCATCACATTTTATACTGTCACTCTATTATTTATACACAAAACTTCAGTGACAACCTTGATGCACAAAAGCACAGTGAGCACACTATACGGATAACCCAGTAAACATGCTGACTAGCCAGCATCAGACAGTTACTGTCTCTAAGGCCAGTTTGAGCCAGGAATAGTTTACTACACTAGTAGGGAGTGTAGGGAGGTGAGGATTGTAGAACTGCGTCACTAGGTGATAATTATAGTGACCGAATGTGCCTAAAACGTACTTTGAATACAAAATTCAGCTTTTAAGCTATCTAGTAAAGTGCAAAAACATGAGAAAAATATTACTAGACACTTTCCAAAGTGTCGGGAATAAATTGTGTCACTAAAAGAAATATTAACGACACTTTAAATACTTATTTAGCACATTAACGGATTGATATCCAACCGTACAACCGGACTTAACCCGGAACCTAAAAATATTGTCAATGACATTGTTTTCTTTTTATGAGCCAGTTAGGGTCCCCGAATACCCTAACACCCGTTATATATTACAACACAATATTACACTAAATTTAAATCACCTAAAAAATCTAACTAATCACTAAATATGAAGTGGAAATCCAACTAAACCTTTCCCCTATATGAAAATCGGCTCCTACATGGCCCCCTCTTCTCACACTCGATTTCCCCCATGTGCCACCAAATCTTCCAAGTTCCCATGCAAGTTGACTTTTGAATTGTGAGAAAGATGAGTGAACTAATATTACTTACACTCAACACCCCAAAAGAACTTACTTGTTTACCTAACAACTTTCATCTAACCCCCCCCCCCCCCCATTGTGCAAATTTACGGCCCATGAGGGCCCCCCTAATCAAAGTTTGTTAAACTTTCCTTGTTCCCAATGTAAGTTTCTTGGTTATGTTGAGACCTTGAGTGGACATCTTGGTACATCCGAATACTTACACTTAGCATACTTCTAGTCACAAATTACCCACCAAATTTTGCAATTAACCTCCCCCCATGGCTGCATTTTCGGCAAGCATGACCCCACAAGATATTTTGTTTGAATTTTGTGTATTCCCCATGCAATCTATGTGTAGATTATGGATGATATTGTTGTGTACTTCATAAACATATAACCCAATGGATTAAAGGAATTTAGATTATAAAATACCATCACTCCCACTAACCACACAAACTCAAAAACAGTTTCTTTCCTCCCCCAAACAAAGCTTCTGCCGAACAACCTCCCACACGCCACCACCTTTTTATTTTCCATCCATTCCATCCAACTATATTACAAGGTGCAAGGAGCCATTTTAGGAGGTGTGGAGCTCACGGTTTGTCAAGGACCTCTCTAGTTTGCCTTTATCCACTCGTTTTCTCTCGTGTTTCTTCCCTAGCTTCAAAGCTAGTAGTAAGCTCCTTTGATCATCTTTTATTTTATATTTATGGTGGTTAAAAATTATGTTGTGATGTAAATAAAAGAACACTAGAAGATCATAAATGCAAATTTGAACACAAACTTGAACATAAAGCTAGTATGAGGTTAAAATAAGATAGAATCTTGTTGAAATAAAATTGTTTTGATGTTGTTATTATTTATTTGTTGATGGTTAGTAAGATGATGTTTATCATCATAGTAAACTTGTTAAAATAAGATTAAAAACCTATGTTAACAAGTTAGAAATTGATTAATGTTTTATATAAAAAGATCACCTCCATGTTTCAACATAAACTTGGTAACGAAGTGATTTTTTTTTAAAACAAGTAAACTAAGCGAGTAGATGGTCATATGGACCTGAGAGTTTTACAAAAATAAACACACTTTGGAGGGTGACTAAACCCACTAAAAACACCACTAAATTACTACGCGTTTTTATGAAACGCCAAGTTTATGTTGTCATGAAAAATGCATTGTTTTTAGCACTTGACTAGTGTAACATTGTTTAGTAAATTGTTGGTTGATTTGAATAATTTTTGAAAAAGAAAATGATGCGCTTGTAAGCGTGGACACCTCCAGTTACAGGGGAAACTCTGGCGAAATTTTTCCAAAAATCTAACACTTGGAAATATTTTTATCACAAGTGTTATGAATATAATTTTTAACTTATTTTTCCCAAATAAATTTCGCCATGATTTTATTACAAAACTTCTAAGTGTCGGAAGTTGGATTTTTCACAAATAAAACATGCTAAAATATATATTTAGAATATATATTTTCATAACAACACTTGTGTAAATTTTTATGATTATTTTGTGAACTACGTAAATATTATTTTTAGGGTAAAAATAATATTACTAAATATTAACGGCTCCAAAATAACGCGAACGCCTTCACAATAAATATTTAAGTTACACCGGTATTTTTTATACCACCCGAACCTTACAACGTAACTTACGTATTTTCAGAAAATACTCATAAGTGTGTATTTTGACAAGGAAATTATTTTGGAAAATTATATAGAATAAAATATAATATTTTTGGGAAAAATATTTATATTTTGGAAGTAAAGTATTTTAGACAAATGAAATAAAATATATTTTATTAAGTGAGACTTAATAATATATTTCGAAGTTATACGAACGCACATGTATTAAAAACCCCCATCCTTGGGAATGAATATATTTACAAAATAATTACGAAGTGTAATTACGAAATAGTTGCCTAACTATTTCCCCAAAGACATTAAACCTTAAGCTAAGACACGGTCGTCCGTCTAATAGAAGTTAGTACGTGTAGGTCGTCGCACAGCAGTTTGACCAGGAGATTTCTTGTTAGAGACGCACTTCGGTGAGTTCATGTCCCCCTTTTCTCTTAACTGTTTTCAGTTTTTTAAACTGCGGGGGCGAAATACATGTTACTATGATTACGAGTACTTTACACATGGTATGATTAGCGTAAGGAGGGTTACTACTTAGATCATGTGAGTGGGTAGGCGGGAACTGAAGGCCATTAATCCTCAGTGTAGGACCGAGGGACAGTAGCGGTAGATCTATCTGGGTGTAGCGAGCCCAGCCCCAGGCCCAACAGTACGGACCTCGGGGTGACTTTGTGCCCGACGCATAAATCTGCTAGGTTTGAGTCTTCCTACAGCACTTCACACATATCAATGGCCTTGCAAACCATTGGTGATCTCTTTATTTCCTTATTTGCTACATACCAGGATTTTATACTTACAAAGGTTTTACATACTCACTTACACATGAACTCGCTCAACATTTTTGTTGATTTTTCCAACTTACATGTATTTCAGGGAACTAAGGATCTGGCACGGTATGCTACGTTTTCACGCTGCGTTAGAGTTATGGGATCATCCAAGTTTAGGGGTTGTGGCTTTTACCTGGACGAGTCACAGTTCTTAAACTACGTCTATTTTAAGTTTGTGGTTGTGTCTTTCAAACAAAGTTTTTATGTTATTAGGTTGTAATTTCCGTTGTATGTGTCAACGCCTCAAGACAATGTTGTGGTATTTTACTTTTCAAACTTAAGTCAATGGATGATCTGCATGGTTTTATTTTCATATAGCTTTGTTGTGATTAAGCTATGGTATTAAGAAGTTACACCAAATATACCCATGCTTCCGCAAAGCCAGGGTGTGACAGCTTGGTATCAGAGCTCTGATCATAGCGAACTAGGATTCTTTCTCGAGTCTAGACTATGATCACTAGGGCTCTCACGAAAACTTTTTTACATTGCATACCACTTAAGTCCAAATCCAGGTCATAAAATGTTTTTACAAACAAAAGTTGAGCATATATTATTTGTTAGTTATGGCTCAGTCTGGGAGGCTGAGGTAGTGGTCTAGTGGGACTAGGAGGCTCAGTCTGGGAGGCTGAGGGAGTTGTCTAGTGGGACTAGGGAGTCAGTCTGGGAGGCTGGGAGGATTGTCTAGTGGGACTAGGAAGATCAGTCTGGGAGGCTGGGAGGTTAGGCTAGTGGGACTAGGAGAACTATTTGATTGTTTATTTGTGACTAATGTGTTTATCTGCCTATATGATTGATTATTTGTGCATATGTGTGTTTGTGTTACAGACGATATGCCTCCATCCGGCACAGGAGAGTCAGACACCACTGTCCCTATGCCTATAGTATCGGACGACAGAGTGTCATCAGAGCACGAGGTGCATACTTCGGACGCCACCAGCACGGATGAGGACGATTTTCAGCCATTCGCGCTGCCCGATGTCGTTGCTGAGCCCGCTGATGGCCCTATCGTCGGGGATTTGCCGCTTGCGGTGATCCCTGCCCCTATACCTCTCGCCGCGTACCCTGTTCTTGATATGCCCCTTGACGTAGTCGCTGACGACGACGTCGACTTGTTTGACGAGGATCCATTAGAGGATGACTTTGAGGGCGAGGCCCACATAGCTGCTGGTGATCTCTTACTTCTCGCGGATGCTCCTGCAGAGGAGGCACCCATCCATTCACCCGTCCCAGACTCCTTTGAGTCTGTGGCATCTGCACCATCACACGCGTAGGGAGCGCAGCACTATTCGCATGATACAGACCCTGATAGAGCATCGTCCGCTGCCCCTGCCCCTAGTTTCGCTATCGATCATGACATTGATGATGATTCAGACCCCGTTTTTCCACCTGGTTATGATCCAGACCAGGAGGTTGAGTTTATCCTTCTAGATCAGCCCATGGAGGACCCTGTTAACCCCGTTGATCCCATGTTCGCTGATCCCGCTGACTTCGAGATGGAGATTGACGATCCGGAGCCTGCTGTGGCCCCCGAGCCAGTAGTTGCTCCAGACCCCGCAGTCGAGCATGACCCTATTCATGCTGGTGTACCCGCTGTTGATCCTTTGATTGCTGATTTGCCTGTTGACGATCACCCTATTGTTGCTCCACTGTTGGAGGGTGATCTTGTTGTTGCTGATGCTCATGTTGATGTTCCGTTTATGTTAGGGGATCCTGTTGTTGCTCCACCGGTAGTGGACGATCAGGTTGCTGATATACCCGCTGATCCTGTTGTTGCCCCTATTCCTGACCCAGTGCCTGTAGAGCCTGATCATGCACCCTTTGCGACACATGTTGACCCTCGATATGCGCACACCCGAAATGGGTGGATAGACGATGATGATGACTCCCCGCCTTTTGTGGTACCTGTTACACCTGCTTCAGCACCTACTTCAGTTCCTACTGATGTTCCTTTGCATCCCGTTCATACTACCGGTGTTCACCACACCGACTTACCTGTTATGTTCCGTCAGTTTACACCGCCATCGCGCCTGGGAGAGGGTTCCTCGACTCACCCCGTTGGTCATGTGCCGATATCTGTCCCGGTCATACCACAGTTTTCTTCTGTTGTTCCCCCTGTTGCACCGTTTGCGATACCACCCTTTGCTCCATCTAGTGAGCCTTTTCTTTGGACTTCACCACCTATTATGCCACCGACGGATCCATATCACCCATATTATGTCGGGCCTTCTACTGAGGATGTCCTTGTTTCTTTTATGATCCAGCAGGAGGCACTGGCTCGGCGCGTGCAGGAGCTCGAGAGAGCACAGCGACCACCATGCCGGTGCCAGGGCCAGACTCACCCTGCGATCTCACACCCACCTCGTCCGTTATCTCCCGACTCTGCTGCTCGTTTTTGGACTCAGGAGTAGCAGATAGCGTATCTGTTACGTTCTCATCGAGCCATGGAGGAGGATTGGCTTCACATGCGCCGTTTACTCTTTTCTCATTTTCCCCCTCCTCCACCGCCATCAGCGTAGGGCTATTTTGTACGACACGGGTAGACTTTTGTTGAGAAGACGACGATTGCACAGATTGCACAGCTTTTGGGAGACTGCATATTGATCCTGACTTTTGTTGTTATGTATATTGGATATTGTTGACACTGATTTGATATTTTGAACTGGGGTGATGTAGCCCTTAGTCATTGATGTTGTATGATACAGTTGTGTACTTGTAAACTTTACATTGTGGTCTTGATTTATGGCAATGCAATCGCAGTATTCTGATCATATGTGATGTTTGATTGATTGTTTATATTTGATAACATGAGATGTTATGTGGATGATTTATTTATAACATGAGATGTTATGTGTTTGGTTTATTTTAACATGAGATGTTATGTATTATTATTATTGTTATATACGCACACTTTACCTACCATGACCTGACTTACGTGAACACATCTTTTAGAAGATGCCACCGAAACGCGATCCGCGCATGCCTGCCAACGAGGCAGAACTTCAACAAATCATCGCTGCCACCATAGCGCAGTACGCAGCCTCACAAGGAGGACCCAGCGGAAGCAACTCGAACAATAACGGCAATAACAATCCACCTCATGGTAATACTAAGACATTAAGGCATACCATGATACAATTGGATATCTCTAGCATGTTAGCTAATGACATTTGTATGTTCTAACGCATGTGCAGGGTGCACATACAAGCAGTTTCTTGACTGCAAGCCTGTAAACTTTGACGGCACCGGAGGTGCTGTTGCTTTTGTCCGATGGGCCGAGAAGACAGAATCAGTTCTCCGAATGAGCAAGTGTGCTCCAGACCAGCAAGTTACTTACATTTCTGGGCTATTCCTGGACGGAGCCCTGTCCTGGTGGAATTTACAAGTTCAAAATCTAGGTGAAGCCGCTGCATATGCAATGACATGGAACGAGCTAAAAGAGCTTATGCGAAAGAAGTATTGCTCTCGCGCTGAAATTCAAAGGTTGGAAACTGAGTTTTGGCATTTGAAGATGGAAGGTCCGAAAATTGCGGAATATGTTCAGAGGTTCCACGACTTATCTCATGTGGTTCCTTACATGGTTAGACCGGAATTCAAGCGAATCGAGTGCTTCATTTGGGGTTTAGCTCCTCAAATCATAAGTATGGTGACCTCTTCAAAGCCGGCAACAATCACTGAGGCAATTGATCTGAGCGTGGCTCTTACTGAGGAGGCTATCCGCCTAAACAAGTTTTCTGATGTTGAGCAAAAGAGGAAGGAGACTCACGTAGAGTCGTCTGGGGGTAACAAAAGAAAATTTTCGAACTTCAAACAAGGCACAAGCAGTGATGGCAGAAAAGGAGAACCAAGCGCACCGGTTCAAGCTACAACCGGTGGTGGGAAGAAAGGAAAGGGGTATATGGGTACCCATCCCAAGTGTAACACCTGCCAGCGTCACCATTCTGGCCGGTGTGGGTCAAAAGTATGTGAAGCATGTGGAAAGGTTGGTCACTTGAAGGATACTTGCTGGGCCACTGTTGGCCGGGGAGGCCAAGGAAGTTTTGGAAATAGAAACAATAACCGGGGTGGAAATGGAAATCGTGCACAAGGAAATAACGAAGGGAATGGAAATCGAGGCAACAACGCGAATCAAGCTGGTACTGTAAACCGAAACCAAAACAACAATCAAGCTGGGAATGGAGGTGGAAACGGGCAAAGACCAGGTTGTTTTAACTGTGGTGACATTGGGCACTATAAGAGGAACTGCCCAGAATTGAACCAAGCACGGGGAAGGGTTTTCAATATCGAAGCGAGGGAAGCGCGCCAGGATCCCAATGTTGTTACTAGTACGTTCCCCATAAACCAACGCTTTGCATCCATTTTATTTGATACCGGTGCCGATTATAGCTTCGTATCGTTAGAGTTTAAGAATATGCTCGGGTTTGCCGCTAGTAAATTAGATATCCCCTACTCAATTGAACTGGCTAATGGGAAGTTAGTAGAAGCTAATGAAGTGGTCAGAGGTTGTGTAATCAAATTGGGAGAGCGTGAGTTTGCTTTGGATCTACTACCAGTCAAGTTGGGAAGCTTCGACGTGGTAGTAGGAATGGATTGGTTATCAAGTAACAAGGCAGAAATTGTCTGCCACAAGAAGATCATTCACATCCCAACCGAGGATGGTGAAACGATTGTGGTTCATGGTGAAAAGCGTGATACGCCTTTAAGAATCATCAGCTGCCTGAAAGCGCGAAAGTGTTTACAGAAAGGATGTGTTGCATTCTTAGCACACATCGTGGATAAGAAAGCTGCTGAGCCAAAAATCGAAGACATCCCTGTCGTAAGGGAGTATCCTGAAGTCTTCCCTGAGGACTTGCCAGGTTTGCCACCCCAGAGGCAAGTGGAGTTCCGTATAGACTTAGTTCCAGGCGCCGCGCCTGTAGCTAGGGCACCTTATAGACTTGCACTGTCAGAAATGCAGGAATTGTCGACACAACTCCAAGAGTTGCTAGACAAAGGATTCATCAGACCAAGCTTCTCACCTTGGGGAGCTCCGGTCCTGTTTGTCAAGAAGAAGGACGGTAGTTTTCGTATGTGCATTGACTACCGGGAGTTGAACAAGTTGACTATCAAGAATAGGTACCCCCTGCCAAGGATCGATGACTTATTCGATCAGCTCCAAGGTTCAAGCTTTTACTCTAAGATCGATCTTCGATCTGGATACCATCAGCTAAGGATACAAGAGGAGAGCATCCCGAAGACAGCCTTCAGAACTCGTTATGGACACTACGAGTTCCTAGTTATGCCGTTTGGGTTGGCAAACGCACCTGCAGTTTTTATGGATTTAATGAACCGAGTTTGCAAGCTGTATCTCGATAAGTTCGTGATTGTATTCATCGACGATATTTTGATTTATTCAAAGACAAAGGCTGAACACGAACATCACTTAAGAGTTATTTTGGAGTTGCTGAAAAAGGAACAGTTGTATGCCAAATTCTCTAAGTGCGAGTTTTGGCTACGTGAAGTCCAATTTCTTGGACACGTGGTTAATGGAGATGGAATCCAAGTTGATCCCACAAAGAACGAGGCGATAAAGAGCTGGGAGACTCCAAAGACGCCAACCGAAATTCGCCAGTTCTTAGGTTTGGTTGGCTATTATCGAAGATTCATTGAGGATTTTTCTAAAATCGCTCAACCCCTTACCGCGCTCACACAGAAGGATAAGAAGTTTGATTGGGGAATCAAACAGGAGGAAGCATTCCAGTTACTGAAAGACAAGCTTTGTAATGCACCGATTCTATCGCTACCCGAAGGAACTGATGATTTCGTGGTATACTGTGACGCCTCACGTCAAGGATTGGGTTGCGTGTTGATGCAACGCCAGAAAGTTATAGCTTACGCGTCACGCCAGTTGAAAGTTCATGAAAGGAATTATACCACGCATGATTTAGAACTAGGCGCAGTGGTATTTGCGCTGAAAATCTGGAGACATTATTTGTATGGTACAAAGTGTACAATTTTCACGGACCACAAGAGTTTACAGCACATATTCAACCAGAAAGAGCTAAATATGAGACAAAGACGTTGGGTCGAATTGTTGAACGATTACGACTGCGAGATAAAGTACCATCCAGGGAAGGCGAATGTTGTCGCCGATGCCCTAAGTCGTAAAGAAAGGATCAAGCCCATAAGGGTTAGGGCTTTAGAAATGATTATCCAGCCAGATCTCTCTCAACGCATTCGTGCTGCACAGAGAGAAGCTTTGAAAGAAAGGAATATTGGAGATGAGTATCTCCGTGGGATGGAGAAGCAGTTGGTGCCAAACGAGGAAGGAACTTTATGTTTTATGAAAAGAATTTGGGTTCCTCTGTTCGGTGGGTTGAGAAAAGTTATTTTTGATGAGGCACACAAATCACGGTACTCTATTCATCCCGGTGCGGATAAGATGTACCAGGATCTTAAGGATTATTATTGGTGGCCCAGGAGGAAGGGCGACGTTGCTGTTTATGTTAGCAAATGTTTGACGTGTGCCAAGGTGAAAGCTGAATACCAGAAGCCTTCGGGACTTCTGCAACAACCTGAAATTCCCAAGTGGAAATGGGAACAGATTTCAATGGATTTCGTAACGAAGTTACCAAGGACGCCCAGAGGCCATGATATGATTTGGGTAATAGTTGACCGCCTAACAAAGTCCGCACACTTCCTGCCAATCAAAGAGAAAGACAACACTACCAAACTTGCGGAAATATACATGCGGGAGATTGTTGCACGTCATGGAGTGCCTCTCTCGATCATCTCTGATAGAGACAGAAGGTTTGTGTCAAGCATATGGCAATCCTTCCAAGAAGCTTTTGGCTCACAGTTGAATCTGAGCACTGCATTCCATCCGCAAACTGACGGTCAAAGTGAACGAACAATTCAGACTTTGGAGGATATGCTGAGAGCATGTGTAATAGATTTGGGTGGTAGCTGGGATAATCATTTACCATTGGTCGAATTTTCGTACAACAACAGCTACCACACCAGCATTGGAGCCGCGCCATTTGAAGCTCTTTACGGACGAAAGTGTCGATCACCACTATGCTGGGCTGATGCAGGTGATAGGCAGCTTGTTGGTCCCGAAATAGTCCAAGAGACAACAGACAAGATTGCGCAGATTCGAAAACGCATTGAAGCGGCTCGCGAAAGACAGAAAGCCTATGCAGATCCAAACAGGAAACATTTGGAATTCCAAGTTGGAGATATGGTTTTATTGAAAGTTTCACCCTGGAAGGGTGTGGCACGCTTCGGAAAGCGTGGGAAGTTGAATCCGCGTTACATTGGCCCTTTCAGAATTCTGCAAAGGATTGGGCTTGTAGCCTACAAGTTGGACCTACCTGCTGAACTCCATGGTGTTCACGATATATTCCATGTATCAAATTTGAGAAAGAGTCCAACACAAGATACGGTGATCATTCCGGCTGACGAAGTTCATATCGACGACACGCTCCACTTCACTGAAGAACCTGTTGAGGTCACGGATTGGAAAGTTAACAAAACTCGCAGGAGCAGTGTCAAACTCGTCAAAGTTCGTTGGAATGCAAGACATGGGCCGGAATTCACGTGGGAACGTGAGGTTCGAATCAAGGAGAAATACCCCCATCTTTTTCCAAAGACCCCTGCAAATAGAAGCAGAACTTAAATTTCGGGACGAAATTTATTTAACGGGGGGAGAATGTGACAACCCTCACCAAACCAGGTATCCGTACGAACTAGGGATGAGATCGGTACGATACCGGTACCGTACCGGTACCGATACCGTAAATACCGTTACCGAAATTAAGGAAATGTGGATACCGATTACCGTACCGTATTTATAGATTCGGTTTCGGTACGGTACCGATATCGGTACCGGTATTTCGGTATTTTACCACATTGGTACCGCTTTGGTGTCATCCATGTTTTACCTAAAAAAATACCATTAAATTGCAATCACCCATTTCTTGTTATGAGGTTAACATTTGATTCCTTATTAAAGATAAAACTTTTTTTTTATTTTTACTTTTACCATTTTAATAAAAGCTTCATGGTTTTTTAAACATTTTTAACGTCTATAGTCGAGGCGATTCCCAACAGTTTTCGGATCTAAACAAACTCGCAAGAAGGTTTCTCCATAACAATCTTGACTCATCAACTCCGAATCCAAGTAAAGCCTACATACAAGAAGTTGTTCATATCTAAAATGCAATAAACAACTTAGAAGAATTTAAATCTAAAATGAAAAACATAAAAACTTATCTATATTAAATTCGGTATTAATACCGGTATTTACCGAAAAATACCGGTACCGATACCGTTTTTTACCGATACCGAATTTTGAAAAATCTATTACCGATACCGGTACAGTTTATGATCGGTACGGTACGACATCGGTACGGTACCGGTGCGGTACCGGTATTTCGGTAAAAAATCTCATCCCTAGTACGAACTAATTAATAACTAATTAGTGCTTAATTACTGTGCTTGCTTACAGTTGTGATTAAACTGCTTACTGGTTACTGATACATACATACTCATGCATCACATTTTATACTGTCACTCTATTATTTATACACAAAACTTCAGTGACAACCTTGATGCACAAAAGCACAGTGAGCACACTATACGGATAACCCAGTAAACATGCTGACTAGCCAGCATCAGACAGTTACTGTCTCTAAGGCCAGTTTGAGCCGGGAATAGTTTACTACACTAGTAGGGAGTGTAGGGAGGTGAGGATTGTAGAACTGCGTCACTAGGTGATAATTATAGTGACCGGATGTGCCTAAAACGTACTTTGAATACAAAAATTCAGCTTTTAAGCTATCTAGTAAAGTGCAAAAACATGAGAAAAATATTACTAGACACTTTCCAAAGTGTCGGGAGTAAATTGTGTCACTAAAAGAAATATTAACGACACTTTAAATACTTATTTAGCACATTAACGGATTGATATCCAACTGTACAACCGGACTTAACCCGGAACCTAAAAATATTGTCAATGACATTGTTTTCTTTTTCTGAGCCAGTTAGGGTCCCCGAATACCCTAACACCTGTTATATATTACAACACAATATTACACTAAATTTAAATCACCTAACAAATCTAACTAATCACTAAATATGAAGTGGAAATCCAACTAAACCTTTCCCCTATATGAAAATCGGCTCCTACATGGCCCCCTCTTCTCACACTCGATTTCCCCCATGTGCCACCAAATCTTCCAAGTTCCCATGCAAGTTGACTTTTGAATTGTGAGAAAGATGAGTGAACTAATATTACTTACACTCAACACCCCTAAAGAACTTACTTGTTTACCTAACAACTTTCATCTAACCCCCCCCCCCCATTGTGCAAATTTACGGCCCATGAGGGCCCCCCTAATCAAAGTTTGTTAAACTTTCCTTGTTCCCAATGTAAGTTTCTTGGTTATGTTGAGACCTTGAGTGGACATCTTGGTACATCCGAATACTTACACTTAGCATACTTCTAGTCACAAATTACCCACCAAATTTTGCAATTAACCTCCCCCCATGGCTGCATTTTCGGCAAGCATGACCCCACAAGATATTTTGTTTGAATTTTGTGTATTCCCCATGCAATCTATGTGTAGATTATGGATGATATTGTTGTGTACTTCATAAACATATAACCCAATGGATTAAAGGAATTTAGATTATAAAATACCATCATTCCCACTAACCACACAAACTCAAAAACAGTTTCTTTCCTCCCCCAAACAAAGCTTCTGCTGAACAACCTCCCACACGCCACCACCTTTTTATTTTCCATCCATTCCATCCAACTATATTACAAGGTGCAAGGAGCCAGTTTAGGAGGTGTGGAGCTCACGGTTTGTCAAGGACCTCTCTAGTTTGCCTTTATCCACTCGTTTTCTCTCGTGTTTCTTCCCTAGCTTCAAAGCTAGTAGTAAGCTCCTTTGATCATCTTTTATTTTATATTTATGGTGGTTAAAAATTATGTTGTGATGTAAATAAAAGAACACTAGAAGATCATAAATGCAAATTTGAACACAAACTTGAACATAAAGCTAGTATGAGGTTAAAATAAGATAGAATCTTGTTAAAATAAAATTGTTTTTGTAGGATCGTTTGCACGACCAAACGAGTCGTTCGGAAGAGATCTCGTCCAATACGAGAGGCGGAAACAAACGTATCGGAGTTATTTCAGCTACAAACACCCGAGAATCACTTTAACTATCTCTTGTATTGATTCGATGACGATTACAGACCTGGAGATACTTCGGCAGAGCTTCGCTACCGGAATGACCAAGTTACAAATGAAAACAACATGTCCACTATTTATACTAACTCCACTTCGTTTGAACAAGCATCTCCAGTTCATACGAACTGGCCACTTCGTTTGAACTGGCCACTTCGTTTGAACTGGCCGCTTCGTTTGAACTGACCACTTCGTTTGAACTGGCTTGTTCACCTCTGTATCCTGTTAATCTTGAACTATGTGACTTGTTTCATCTATTCTATTACATGACTCGATACAAGACGAAGTCGACAGACGTATGCACCAACAGACTCCCCCTCGGATGTTGACAAGTCTTCGGTATGCCTTCAGAACATCTTCAGTCTTGATCAGTCTTCAAGCTCTCTCCAAAGTATCTGACAATGTAAGCATCCTAAATCTCTATCTTCTTTTTCTTATCAGCAATAACAGCATCTGGCTTTAACCAATCAGAAACCTTGCTTTTTCATCTTCAGACTCCCCTTTTCAATCAACTAGGGATCGTAGTCTGGCTAACCTGCACATTCTCTACCTCAAAGTAAATTTCACAAATTTAAAATTTAACGAATTTAATCTCACTTGCAGGTATTAAACACTCAATAAATGATTTTTACAATGTTAATCTTTGATAAACCACTTGAAGAAATATCATTTTTCAACACCACACACACTCCCAAACCTGTTCGTCAAGTTCAGCACTCGGAATTTTGAAAATCAGCTTTTCAACATTAGTTGTCTAAAATCTTTTTGAATTTTCAAAAATTTATGCTAAAACACACCGAAAATCTTTTTGAATTTTGAAATAAAAGACATGCAGTAAAGAAATATTTACACACACTATTTTTGTGAGTTTGTGCAAGAGGATCATATCAGTTTTTGAGACAAATCACCAACACCGTTAAGCTTTAAACATTTTAAGTTCTAAACGATTCACTTAGATTGTCAGTATACTGATCCACTTAAATTTTCACACAAAGTTCAATTGTTTCGAGATATGATATTAATGTTTTAGAGACTTAAACTTATTAGCGTGTCCCACCTCAGAATATACTCCCGTATCCAGATCCCAATATTCAGTCTTACAGGTAAGTATGACACAAATGATATCTGTAGGGGAATAAATTATGATCGAAATTGTGAGAGCTCAGGTCAGAACTACCGTTCAGCAGAGAGATCACGAATCGACTTTTGGGTGTGTCCCCTTTAGAGGATCTTTTTTACAACAGCATTGCTAAGCAATTTTATTGTCTTATCATATATGCTGAGGGTGATCTTATGTTTCAAGCATTGCGGAAAGTATTATTCGAGGACTAGGTCAGAACTTCCATTCAGTAGAAGTCCAGGAATAATACCCCAGATATCACTGAGTATAAAGACCTAGTATATCCGAAAAATGAATCTTTCAAACGAGATTTCGGGGGTTACCCATATATCCGAGAGATGTTACCCACGATATAAGCAAGTTTAAATTTAGGTTTATATCTCGTCACAATCTACTCAATGTGCAAAAACCTACTTGACACATCATCAGTGAGACCGTTTATCACATTTTACTTTCCATTTCTTTAGCATGCCGTGATCGTCCACTGATGTACTATCATTTCCTCTTTTATACAACAAAACTCATTTTTGAATTTTATCATGTTTTTGACTTTTTCAAATTTATTTTATCATGTTTTTGACTTTTTCAAATTTTCAAATGTTTTTGGATTTTCTGAAAATTTTTACTCCCCCTAAAATGCAAACACAATTTAGGAAATTTGAAAACAAACTGTACAATAAAGTGACAACCGATATCAAATCGCTTCAATTCGCCATCCACTTGGCATAAACAATCAGAACCCCCCCTTACAACAAACTATTTTCCCATTGTGATTTCAAAACACTTAAGTCTATTTTAATCAAATGGTTTTTCCGGAAAATAAGTTTTGTTGATTTTCAAACCATTTGTAGGTTAGGGGTTCATCACATTGTTTTCCCAAATATCACTTGTAAATATGGTCCAATCAAGTTCAACTTAATGACCTTGATTAACCACTTGTCAATGAAAACCTCTTTCAATCACTTACAGGTTCTCTCATCAAACACAACTTCTTGCAAAAATATAACAATTCAAAGATACCACATGTTGATTTACCACCTGTACCACTTGAATGAGCATTTACTAAGAAAGATGCCGATTCCTGCTCCACTCTTACCAACCTGGGAGCTCCGGCAAGTCAGGAATTTATGGTGAAAAAGCTGTCACCCAAGCCTGACCAGCCTTGGGTGATTTTGGCGGCAAACATCTGTCCCACCAACATTTTGATTTGTAAAACTCTTTTGCACTTTTAACCTTCCCATCAACCATCTTCCCGAAAATATGTTTGACTTTCCCATTGAAAGCCTTCTCAACATCAAATTCTCCCTTATCAGCGAAGAATTGATTTGAGATCTCTACCTTTCCCACTTTCGTCATCAAATTTTCTTTTGATAATGAAGGAAAGTTTTCCTCGTTCATCTCAGGAATGGAATTATCAACCTTTTTATCAACCAAAGACTCCTCTGATTTTATGGAATCAGATTCAGTGTCAGAATTACTCTCAGATTTAACCACCCACTTTTGTTTACTCAAATCACCTCTTCTTTTGTAAAATCTTTTTGAACTTTCTCCTTCCTTAGAAGTAGAATTTTCAAAATTTTTAACACTTTTCACAGATTGTTCTTTCTCATCAACACAAGTTTTTCTCAAAACAGAATTAGAAGAAACTTCCTGTTTTTGGTAGTTGGTCTTGGGGCAATTCCAAGCTATATGTCCAACTTCTTGGCATTTGAAACAGGTTCTTCTGTCAATTCTTTCAGCAAATCTTTTCACATTCTTCTTTACTTCAGCAAGAAACTCTTGATTCGACTGTTTCCATAACGGTTTCTTCTGTTCATCCTCTGAACTTTCTCCTGAAACAAATTTTGTTTTTGGTTTATAAGTTTTCTGATTTTTATAATTTTCTGAAGAATTGAAACCCAGACCTTGTTTTTTGAAATTACGATTGTGGTTTGGTTTCTTTTGATAACGTGAACCATAACCGTAACCCTTTTTCTTGTTCAATCTCTGTTGAACTCTTGAAGTGTATTTTTTAGGTTTTTCATGAAGATTTAAATCATTTATTTCAGAAATATTAATTTCTGTTAATTTGAAAACCTGTTTGATCATTTCAGTTTTGACACTTCTTATTGGAAATTCCTCATCAGAATATAATTTGTCTGAATCATATAAAGTATAAGCCACTTTGATTGATCCGTCATTCAAATTAAATTTTGATAATAGGAATTCTTTATTGTAAACCCTGTTAACCGGTGAACTCGGACTCTTTTCTGATGAACTCGAACTATCAGACTCAGACTCCGGTTTTGACTCTTCATCCATATCTAACACCTGATCGACCACTTTCTTTAATAACTCGGACTCATGATCAGTGTCAGACGCTATGAATGTAACATCAATATTATCTGGTAATTCATCAATGATTTCAGACTTTAATTTGATGTTGACTGCGTTTTTAGACGCTCCTCGTTAGGATTCCTGGGAGAATAAGTTTCATGGATCGGGGGCGGACATCTGTTATACTTGACACTTGGTTTCTTACCAGTATCAGTATTTTCAGTCTTTTTATCCATGAACGCTTCAAGACCTACAACAGTAGGATAAACACGATCAATCAAGTAATCACAAGTAGTATAACTGAACAGTAATCGTTTAATCCTTTCACCCTCAATCTTCTCAAGCTCCAACTCCTTTTTCAGATTAGCACAGTCTTCGATGTAATCATTTATGACACTCTGCTTTGTCATTAATGTTGCGCTCATTTTGTCATTTGCTTTTTCAATTTCTGAATTTGTTCTTTTCAAACTATCAACTGTCCTATTCAGCACATCGTACGACTCCTTCACATACTTCACATCAGACAGTAAATCTTCTTTCATCTTCTCTAAATCAACAATCTTCTTGTCTTTTTCTTCACAAGCTTTACAAGATTCTGAACACTTCATACAAGGTTTAATGATTTCGAATATCTTATCAACCTCAACAACTTTCTCAACTTCTACAAATTTTTCAACCTCAACTACCTTTTCTATCTCGACAATCTTTTCAACAACTGGTTCTTCAGATTCTATTTCAGCTTTCTGTCCCTTAGTTTCTTTTGTTGAGCTTTCTTCAACTTCTGCTTTCAACTCATGTTCTTCAATTTTCTGAATAAACTGTGCCAGATTCATGTTTTCATGTTTTCTCATATGTTTTACAATCAACAGATAAGTTCCCCATTTTTGTTGTGGTAATGCATCAGCAAGTTTATCAATCCATTCATCATTGTCTTTCTTAATGTTCAATCTTCCCATTTCCACGACTAAATGACAATATCTATCAATGGTCATCTTTGTTGTTTCATGTTCAAAAGCTACAAACATGTCAAATGACTTCTTCAACAACTCCTTTTCGATGTTTCAAAGTCAAGGCTTCACAAACACAAACTTTACTTGTTTCAAAAATACTGGTCTCACACAAACTGGTAATATATCAATCAATCCACTAATTTTCCAATATGAATATTCTTGCGGCCCAATTACAAGTTGATCCAATAAAGATCACAAATCAATTATTTTCCCAATATCAATCACAAATTCTAGGCCCAAATGTCAAACAATAAAACTTCGGCCCAGTTCACTTCGGCCCAGTTCACTTACAAAACCAATTTTTTTTAATTGCCTCGAAAGTCACCAGCTGTGACTTAACCTCGTTCGACCCACTACTCTATTGAATGCACTAAACGACAATGAACTACAAGCTTTCATGCAACCTTATAACATGCATTGTATTGAAATTTGTAAACAATGGGCGACAACATTGATATCAAACACTTTCTGATTGCACCGCTTAATATGAACTTGATGTGAACTGAACCCTATTTCAAACGTACTGATCTTTCACACGAAACAAACCTTCAGACGACCTGGTCTCTCACACGAAACAAACCTTCAGACGAACTGGTGTGCAAATTCAGACGAACTGGATTCAACTGTTTCAGACGACGAGGAGAACAAACGAACTGAATCTTCCTTAAACGACCAGGAAACTGATGCGAACAGAGATTCAAAATTCAGTTCGTCTGAACTAATACGAACTGAGATTAACTCTCAAACGATCTGCACCATTTGTTCAAACGATCTGAGGATTTTCCAAGCGAACTGAATCGGAAATCATCCAAACTCCAATATCCTGATGAAATTGAAACCCTAGAATTGTTCTTCATCAAATTCCGATCACAATGATGTGTTTATCGTTCAAAATCGTCCACTGAAACGTCGTAGATCTGAGTTCGAAGTTCCGGTTCGTGTGATATGGATCTGAAATGAACTGAATGTTCTTTCAAACGATCTGATGAGTTTTTTATGAAATTGATCACGTTTTAGTTAGTTTTAAGGTCTGAAACTTTTACAGATTATGCAAAACACTATTTCGCACAATATACTTCAAAATCAATCCATTTTATCCTGAAAATCTTGGTTAATTTCGAAAAACGTGACAGAATGGAGTAGAAATCAGAATTATCGGCGAATATCGGCTGAAATATCAAGAGCTCCTCCTCCTGAGCTCTGATACCACTTGTAGGATCGTTTGCACGACCAAACGAGTCGTTCGGAAGAGATCTCGTCCAATACGAGAGGCGGAAACAAACGTATCGGAGTTATTTCAGCTACAAACACACGAGAATCACTTTAACTATCTCTTGTATTGATTCGATGACGATTACAGACCTGGAGATACTTCGGCAGAGCTTCGCTACCGGAATGACCAAGTTACAAATGAAAACAACAAGTCCACTATTTATACTAACTCCACTTCGTTTGAACAAGCATCTCCAGTTCATACGAACTGGCCACTTCGTTTGAACTGGCCACTTCGTTTGAACTGGCCACTTCGTTTGAACTGACCACTTCGTTTGAACTGGCTTGTTCACCTCTGTATCCTGTTAATCTTGAACTGTGTGACTTGTTTCATCTATTCTATTACATGACTCGATACAAGACGAAGTGGACAGACGTATGCACCAACAGTTTTGATGTTGTCATTATATATTTGTTGATGGTTAGTAAGATGATGTTTATCATCATAGTAAACTTGTTAAAATAAGATTAAAAACCTATGTTAACAAGTTAGGAAGTGATTAATGTTTTATATAAAAAGATCACCTCCATGTTTCAACAAAAACTTGGTAACGAAGTGATTTTTTTAAAAACAAGTAAACTAAGTGAGTAGATGGTCGTATGGACCCGAGAGTTTTACAAAAATAAACACACTTTGGAGGGTGACTAAACCCACTAAAAACACCACTAAATTACTACGCGTTTTTATGAAACGCCAAGTTTATGTTGTCATGAAAAATGCATTGTTTTTGGCACTTGACTAGTGTAACATTGTTTAGTAAATTGTTGGTTGATTTGAATAATTTTTGAAAAAGAAAATGATGCGCTTGTAAGCGTGGACATCTCCAGTTACAGGGGAAACTCTGGCGAAATTTTTCCAAAAATCTAACACTTGGAAATATTTTTATCACAAGTGTTATGAATATAATTTTTAACTTATTTTCCCAAATAAATTTCGCCATGATTTTATTACAAAACTTCTAAGTGTCGGAAGTGGGATTTTTCACAAATAAAACTTGCTAAAATATATATTTAGAATATATATTTTCATAACAACACTTGTGTAAATTTTTATGATTATTTTGTGAACTACGTAAATATTATTTTTAGGGTAAAAATAATATTACTAAATATTAACGGCTCCAAAATAACGCGAACGCCTTCACAATAAATATTTAAGTTACACCGGTGTTATTTATACCACCCGAACCTTACAACGTAACTTACGTATTTTCAGAAAATACTCATAAGTGTGTATTTTGACAAGGAAATTATTTTGGAAAATTATATAGAATAAAATATAATATTTTTGGGAAAAATATTTATATTTTGGAAGTAAAGTATTTCAGACAAATGAAATAAAATATATTTTATTAAGTGAGACATAATAATATATTTCGAAGTTATACGAACGCACATGTATTAAAAACCTCCATCCTTGGGAAGGAATATATTTACAAAATAATTACGAAGTGTTATTACGAAATAGTTGCCTAACTATTTCCCCAAAGACATTAAACCTTAAGCTAAGGCACGACCGTCCGTCTAATAAAAGTTAGTACGTGTAGGTCGTCGCACAGCAGGTTGACCAGGAGATTTCTTGTTAGAGACGCACTTCGGTGAGTTCATGTCCCCCTTTTCTCTTAACTGTTTTCAGTTTTTTAAACTGCGGGGGTGAAATACATGTTACTATGATTACGAGTAATTTACACATGGTATGATTAGCGTAAGGAGGGTTACTACTTAGATCATGTGAGTGGGTAGGCGGGAACTGAAGGCCATTAATCCTCAGTGTAGGACCGAGGGACAGTAGCGGCAGATCTATCTGGGTGTAGCGAGCCCAGCCCCAGGCCCAACAGTACGGACCTCGGGGTGACTTTGTGCCCGACGCATAAATCTGCTAGGTTTGAGTCTTCCTACAGCACTTCACACATATCAATGGCCTTGCAAACCATTGGTGATCTCTTTATTTCCTTATTTGCTACATACCAGGATTTTATACTTACAAAGGTTTTACATACTCACTTACACATGAACTCGCTTAACATTTTTGTTGATTTTTCCAACTTACATGTATTTCAGGGAACTAAGGATCTGGCACGGTATGCTACGTTTTCACGCTGCGTTAGAGTTATGGGATCATCCAAGTTTAGGGGTTGTGGCTTTTACCTGGACGAGTCACAGTTCTTAAACTACGTCTATTTTAAGTTTGTGGTTGTGTCTTTCAAACAGTGTTTTTATGTTATTAGGTTGTAATTTCCGTTGTATGTGTCAACGCCTCAAGACAATGTTGTGGTATTTTACTTTTCAAACTTAAATCAAAGGATGATCTGCATGGTTTTATTTTCATATAGCTTTGTTGTGATTAAGCTATGGTATTAAGAAGTCACACCAAATAAACCCACGCTTCCGCAAAGCCAGGGTGTGACAACCGATGTTCGTTTCGCATTTTAATCGTTACGCGATAAGCGTTTATCTTACCGTTGCCAACATAATTTTTATCAAAGTTTAATTTTACCAACACATTAAATTTCACATATAAAAACGTCATAACCAGTCACATATAGCCCTGTTACCTATTCACAACACGTGTTACAATTGTACGGTATGGCCTGAAAAGCCGGGTGTCACAGAAGGTGATTGATTTGTGATTTTCTGCTATGGTTGAGTTTTATAATGAGGGTTTTAGCAGAAACGTAAGGGTTTATGGAGTTGAGGGGACATAGAATGTGCCATGTAATGGCAGTTAAAAGATCATTAATTATCTTTATTACCGTTAGATCGTGTGATGAAATTTGGTTCAGAATGTAACTGTTGGATCGTGGGTATCAAGACATTTAATGACTGCTGATCGTGTAATCATGATTATGCCTTCTCAACTTGTAGTTTCTTCAATTATTCCATCAAAAAAATTTTAAACTGAATTTTGATTGGAGTATACTATCGGTCACATGACACCTTTTTATTTTTGTGGACCCCATTTTGTTCATGGTCCAATCATCTTTCTTCTTAATATTCCTCCTTTTTCAAAGTCAAAAATCCATTCTGATGATGTCATCAGAAATTGACCATAAATTCTGTTAAGAATATATTTTCTTCTGATTTGAATTATGTTGACCTTTCACAGATGGTCAACAGAAGTCAACAATTTTTAACAGAATTTTTCAATTGGAATTCCCCCTAAATTTGTGAGGTTTTTCAACAGATTTTTGAAGTTTCTCTTTTGATTGAATAAAATATATTCTAGTATCCAAATATATTTTTTTTAAGATGAGAGGGAATGAGATGAGGTTAGTATACTTACATATGATTCTCTGGTGGCATCCAAGTCTCTTATCTTTTTCTGATATTTTCTAAAACTTTTTATCATTTTGAAGTTTTAATAGAAAAAAAATTAGAGAGAGAAATTTTAAGTTACATTACCAGATTTCAATCATATGTCATCAGAAATTCAGAGTATTGTGGCAAATGATTTGTTTTCTGATGATCATACGTTGGCTTTTGTGAATATTTGACTTCTCATATATCTTCACCCAATTTTGTTTTTCCTTCCCCCCCCCCCCAATCCATGAATCAGAAAACAAGTCAACTTTACGAACATACTATATAAACAAGTTATCAAAGAGAATATCTACACAAAAGAAGTTAGACAAAAATAACCTAATCAAGGTCCATCCCTTCTCCATGATCCATCTCAAGGAGCAACCATAGTTCCGTCACTAGACTAAAATTTTGGTCAGTAGGTATGAGCATGTTGAGATTCATGTTCTGTTGAAGTCTCATCTCAGCTCTGGGGTAACCTGCAGGAATACCTCCAAAGCCTAGCTGACTTGTGATTATCCTCATCAGAAAACGGGGATAAACTAAGAATGGCTTGCCAGACCACAAATTGCTTGCAATATCTTTCATTAAATAATAAGAGAAATTGTAAGAGGTTTCTAGTACAAGTGATCGTACAGGCTCCATCAACCTATGGGAGACTTCTTGATGGTTAAAAATCTTCTTTGAGAAGCATGCTCCCATTTGTGTGACCAGATATTGCCATGGCTTGATGAAGCCATTTTTGTTGATTGCTCCTAGTGGGTTAGCAGGATTATAACCCATCAGTTCCAAGGTTTCACCTATCTGTGCTTTTGTGAACATCACGACTTCACTATCATCATTGAGTTGTAGAACCGTCCTGATGATATCTTCAGTTACCATTATTCTTTGGTTAAGCACCACACTCTTGATAGAAGTACGTCCTCTACCCTCATAGCTTAACAATCTTGCATTTTTCTAGAATATTTGAAGAATGTCTGGGTAGACCATGATGTTAGCAGTGAGGGCATATTTCAACCTACTTCCCATGATTAGGTTTAGTATGGTTTGGCATCCTTCCCATTGAGGACCCTCAAGGTTGGTCCTTAGTCTGAGGTTGTGATAAGGATGATAAGGAAGTGGGAAACGATCAGCTTTGATGGTAAGCATGTTTGTGAGAATGAAGAAGTGTGAGTATGAAGAAGAAGATGAAGTTGATTTTTTTAGGGTTTCTTTTTGTGATGGTGACAGTCTTAGCACAAGGTGATGATCATTTATAGTAAACTTGAAGTTTGCCATAAATGATATCTACCTACTTATAGATTTTTGTTTTATCAAAATCTTTGTTATTTAATTTTCTGTCCGATGGCATAAGGAATAACTGAATTAAACTCTCCTGCATTTAATGATTTAGGCGGCTATTTTCTGATAACTTATCATGATTACCTGCCTATATGTCACTTCTATCTCCTTAATATTGATGCGGTGTATTGAATGAAGGAGAGAAAAAACTTAACTACCATTAACGAGTTCTCAGAAAATTTTTCTGTTTATGACGTTATTAACCAAAAGAAAATGCAATATTTAAATAATAAGAAATCGAAAAGAAGAGAGAAAAAAAAATCTACAGTTATGTTTACGCAAATATGAGATATGAATAAGGATGGTGACATGCATGAATTCGTTCTGATAATCAAGAATGATACTGATGTTTTAACAAGCTTTCTGATGTTTTATCAGAATTTCTGATTATTCATCAGATGTTCTGATGATTCATCAGAATTTCTGATGATTCATCATATTTTCTGATAATTTATCAGATATTCTGATGTTTCATCAGATTGATGATCTTGTTCTTTGATTATCATCGAAATTGTAGGATCGTGTATCGACCCGAATGAGTCGTTCAGAGGAAATTCTATCAAATACAGATGCGGAAAATAAGTATTTGACTTAGGAACAGCTAGCAAATTACTTTAAACTTCTATTTGCATTGATTTATGACAGTTTACATTCAAATCCTGGACCGGCATCTTCACTTATGGTTCGCTCAAATGTCACCTATATATAGGGCATGGAGATCCGCTCCAATGGACATGTACGAATAAGCGGACCTCCATTGGACACATAAGCGGACCTATCTGAATGACATAAAAGCGAACCTCCTATGACCATATAAGCGAACCTACCTCTTAACACACATACAATATCCTGTTTTCTCGTAAAACGTGCCCTGATCTAACAATCTAAGACTAAGACTCGATCCAAGACGAAGTCGACAGATGTAATGCACTAACAAACTCCCCCTCAGATGTTGACGAGTCGTTCATCGAGTCTTTGATAATGTCGTGTCTTCGCACCTTCAGTCTTGATCAGTCTCTGGGCTTCTCTCTCCCTCTATCTTCATTTCTTTCTCTTTTATGTTGACATCTTTAAGTTCATCATTATCAACATGCACTCCCCCTCAAATGTTGACATTTCCTACATAACACTCTACCACAAACATAAGTTTTATGATAAACATTTAAGCATATAGACACCATTGAAGATCACGAATAAATCAAATAATTTCATACAGAAGAACCATTTGAAACAGTATCATTTTTCTTATCAAAACAAACACAATCTCCCAAACCAACTGTTCATCATGTTTAGCACTCGGAATTTTGAAATTCAGCTTTCCAACACCGGTTGTCGAAAATCTTTTTGGATTTTTCAAAAATTTATGCTAAAACACACTAAAATCTTTTTGGATTTTCTGAAAGAAAATAACTGACATCACTTGTAGAATCAAGAAAATGCAGAAATGAAATACAATAAAGAAATATTTAAAGACAATATTTTTGTGAGTTCGTGCAAGAGGATCATATCAGTTTATGAGACAAATCATCAACACCGTTAAGCTTCATTTCATTTTAAGTTTTAAACGATTCACTTAGATTGTCAGTATGATTGTCCACTTAAATTTTCACACAAACTTCAACTGCTTCGAGATACGAGATTAATGTCTTAAGCACTTAAACTTAATCGTGTGTCCCACCTCAGAATATACTCCCGTATCCAGATCCCAATATTCAGTCTTACAGGTGAGTATACCACAGATGATATTTGTACGGGGTTAAATTGCGAGGGCCGTGAGAGCTCAGGTCGATCTTTCGATACGCAGAGAGATGACGGCTTCGACTTTTGGTGTGTCCCCTTTAGAGGATCTTTTGATTACAACAGCAATGACTATCAATTTTATTGTTTCATCAATTGGCTGAGGGCGACGCTATGTTTCAAGCAAGCAGAAAGTATTCTCCGGGGACTAGGCCATTGCTTCCGCAAAATCAGAAGTCCCGGGATAATACCCCAGATATCACTGAGTATAAAGACCTAGTATCTCAGAAAGAGGGACCTTTCAAACAAGATTTCGGGGGTTACCCATATATCCGAGAGATGTTACCCACGATATAAGCAAGTTTGAAATTTAGGTTTATATCTCGTCACAATCTACTAAATGTGTAAAAACCTACTGGCATATCATCAGTGAGACCGTTTGTCACATTTAACTTTCCAATTCTTTAGCATGTTGTGATCGTCCACTGATGTACTATCATTTCCTCTTTTATGCAACAAAAACTCATTTTTCATTTTATCATGTTTTTGGCTTTTTCAAATTTTCTAATGTTTTTGGATTTTCTGAAAATTTCTTACTCCCCCTAAAATGCAAACACATTTTAGGAAATTTGAAAACAAACTATACACAAACATGACAACTGATATCGAATCACTTCAATTCGCCATCCACTTGGCATAAACAATCAGAACTCCCCCTCACAACAAACTATTTTCCCATTGATTTCAAAACACTTAAGTTTGTTTTAATCAAATGGTTTTTTCGAAAAATAAGTTTTGTTGATTTTGTAAAACCATTAGTAGGTTAGGGGATAAACTCATCATTTTGTTTATCAACCATTTGTAGAAAATCAGATACAACTTAATGTCCCTGATTTACCACTTTTAAGATCAATCTGATCCAAATTCTGAACCACTTGTAACAATCACAAACGTACAACTCAAACCTGTTTTTCAACCAATTTACCATCTGTTGGTTGAATTCTCAAATTCCTACTCCTCGCTTACAAACCTGGGAGTTCCGGCAAGTCCTGCTTTTCAAAAATACATTATACAAACATGATAAAAATAATGCCGATTCATGATCCACGATTACCAACTTGGGATCTCTGGCAAATCAGGTTTTTACTCTTTGAAAAATATATCCACCCAAGCCTGACCTTCCTTGGGTGTAACTACTTCTTCTTCATCTTTTCTTTCAACCTACCTGTGAACACGTCTTTTAGAAGCATAAAATTCTTTAACACCTTTGGCCTTACCATTTACCATTTTGCCAAAAATGTGTTTCACAGTTCCATTGAAAGCTTTATCAACATCAAATTTTTTCTTGTCAGAATAAAATTGATTTGAAATTTCAACTTTCCCAACTTTCTTCATAAAATTTTCAGCACGCAAAGGTGGAAAATTCTCATCGTTCATAGTTGGAACTGATTTATCAACCTTTTTCTCAATACGTGGCTCCTCTGATTTTGTGGAATCAGATTCATCACCAGAATTATTACCTGAACCTTTCACAACCCATTTTTGATTTTTTACATTTTCTTTTCCTTTCAAAACACTCTTTGAACATTCTCCCTTCTCAAAGGTTGAATTTTCAAATCCAGTAAATGGTTTGGTTGTAAGTTCAGTTTTCTCCACAACTTTCTCTTTCAATTTACCAGATACTTCCTGTTTTGGTTTGAATGTTTTCGGACAATTCCTAGCAACATGACCAGCAATCTTGCACTGAAAACAGGTTCTGGTTTCAATCTTCTTCTGAATAACATTCTTCTTCAACTCTTCTTGCTTCTTGGCAAGGAATTCCTGATATGTTTGCTTTCTGAATGCTTGCTCTTTTCTTCTTCTTCTGCTGATGTACCTGAAACAAATGTCATCTTTGCTTTAAAATCACGAACATATTTTTCATTTTTCTGTTCTAATTAATTTGATAACGTTTACAGACTCTGACAGCACTTCGTGGCTTACCGGAAGAGATCACCTAGAACTATGTGTGTGGTTCGCTCTTTCTCATCATCTAAAGAATTTCCTGAAACAAACAAAGTTTTTGGTTTAGAAAATTTTTCATTTTTATAATTTTTCGGTTGATTAAATCCTAATCCTTTCTTTCTGAAATTACAATTATGGTTTGATTTCTTTTGGAAACTATAACCACAATTGTAACCCATTTTCTTGTTAATTCTTTGTTGATCTCTTGAAGTGTATTGCTTAGGTTTTCCAGAAAGATTTAAATCTTTTATTTCAGAAATATTAATTTCTGTGATTTTGAAAACCTTTTGAATCATTTCAAATCTGACACTTCTTATTGGAAAAGCTTCATCAGAATATAATTTGTCAGAATCTTTCAAAGTATATGCCACTTTGAATGATTCATCATTCAAATTAGATTTTGATATCAAAAACTCTTTATCATAAACCCGTTTGTCCTTTTTGACTGTTGACTTTGACGCATCGGACTCAGACTTTGACTTGGATTTGGATTCCGGTTTTGACTCCTCACAGTCATCTTTATCTAACACCTGATCGACCACACTTTTTATCAACTTTGACTCATGATCAGTATCAGACGACGTGTACGTGACATCAATATTTTCTGGCAAGTTATCTGACGGCCCAGACTCCCATTGTAAGTTTATTGCCTTTTCGACTCTTTCAGAATTTGGATTTCGAGGTAAAAATCCATTTTCGACCGGGGGCGGACATCTAGTGTAGACCACACTTGGTTTCTTACCAGAAATCTTCACTTTATCTTCATCTTTTGTCACAGATTTCTTTTCTTCGGACGTCTTCACATCTTTAAACGTCTTCAAATTCTCCACAACTGGATAAATCCTGTCAACAACAAAAGTAGAACATGAGTAACTTTCTAATAACTTGTTAACTCTCTCAGTTTCTATCTTTTGTGTTGTTAACTTCAACTCTAGATCAGCACATTTCTTTATGTGAAAGTTGACATCATCCAGCTGTCTCAGGTATGCTATCTTCAGTGTATTCATTGCCACAACTTGTTCACCGTTTGAATCAGTATACTTGTTGATTTCTCTGTTCATTGTATCATAGGATTCTTTTAATCTGTTTATATTGTGCAACAACTCATTGTTCAGCTTGATTAAAGAATCACAATTCATGCACTTTTCAGGAACTTTAACAGGTTCAACATCAACTTTGACTTCAAATTCAGGAACCTCTTTGACTGTTCGGTTTGATTGTAAAAATTCAGCTCTTCTCTTTTTCTCAGCTTTAGCTTCGGCTTTTAATCTCTCTTCCTCTTCTTCCTCTTCTTCAAGCTTTCTCCGTCTTGCTTCTGCAGCTTCCATGACTTTTCTGCACTTTTCAGCACATTTCAAATCATAAGCATTTGCAATTAAAGCTTTAACTTTTGAAGTGTCTTGATCTGGGCAAAAATCGTTCCAACTGAAACCTTCAGCCAGTTTTTCATCATCTTGTTCTGCCAAACACACTTTGCTGTTTGTTGGAACATATTTATCCCAGCTAAAATTATCATACTTGCCTGGATTAACTAGACATGCTCTTTTTGAACCTTCAATCACATCTCTTCCGTGAGCAGTTTGTGCCTGATGCGGTGCTGATGGTGTAATTTGATGATAAATCGCCTTTTTGTGATAATCGTTGTTTCCAAAAGGATTTTGGGCTCCAGTAGCTTCACGATTTTTGCACTCTCTCTTGAAATGCCCATTTTCCCTGCAACGAAAACATGTAACTTTAGATTTATCAAAGCCTAAATTTGAAACACTTGCATCACGGAAATCATCTCTTCCCGTAATTTGTTTAAACTTCTCAGCTCTTCTCATTACACTGGCCATGCACCATTTAATATCCATCAATTCCATTTCCTCAGCATCGATTTGATCGTAATCTTCTTTTGTGAGCATTGGATTGCCGATCTTACCGGCCACAAAACTACTATAGGATTCCAACACCATTCCCAACAAAGACATTTGATTTTTGGCAACTTCTTCAGAATAATCTTGATCATTTTCAAGATTTAATACAATGTTACACTGAAGTTTTTTTCCATTCTTTGTTGCAGAAATGTTTGGATCAAATGATGAAAATCTTGTGTTGCTTGATCCCTGGGATGATTTCTTTTCTGAAAAATCTTTAACACTGTAAGCAGTTTTGACTTTTGGAGAAAAAATTGACTTTTCGTTGACACCACCTTTGTAATACAAGCTGATATCTTGTTCTCCATCTTAGTTTTTCATCCTGGCAATCTTCCTTTGCTCCATCTCTTGAGCTTCCAGGTGTTTGATGAAATCTCCCAGTGTCATATTTTTATAATCTTTTCTGTTGGATCTCAGCATCATCAGAAATGTTCCCCATGTTTCATGTGGTAGTGCATCTGCAAGTTTTTCAATCAATTCATCAGTATCTTTTTTAATTCCAAGTTTTGTCATATTTCTCACCAAGTTACAATATCTATCAATTATTTGCTTGGTGTTTTTAGATTTCAAACCACGGAATAAATCAAATTCTTTCTTCATGAGAGACATTTTATTTTTGAGCATATCATCACTTCCAACAAATTTTGCTTCCAATTCTGTCCAGATTGAGTAAGCAGTTCCATCATGTTGAAGCAGTATCAAGATATCTTCTTTTAACCCTTGCTGAAGCAGACTCACCATCAATTTCTCATCTCGATATTTCTTTTTATCTTCCGTACTCATTTCTCGAATTGTTAACTGCACATTATTTGTTGTGGGTCTAACATATGGTTCCTCAGTGTGTTCCCACGCATCCAAATGATACGCTTCAACCCAATTCCCAAACCGTTCGGACCATGCATTGTAATCATCAATATCCATGAGTTTGGGTGGTTTTTGAGACGTCCCGGTTTCATTTTCATGCAAAGCACTCTGAGTGATTGTAATTGGACTAGCAAAAGCATGGTAGAACTCGTTTTCCATGTTTCGAATTTTCAAATGAGCTGTATCACCTTGTAAAATACCTGTTTGACACAAACAAAAAAATACAATCAGGTTAAAGAATTATCAACTAACAAAATAAGACTGATACTCGAACTGGTGAGAATCCTGTTCGGACTGAAAGTTGACACACTGTGCGAACTGCTATGACCCGGATAAAAAACAAACGACCTTTTCCAATGACCTGGTTCACAAAGACACGACCTTGACCCTTTCGAATGACTTCGCCAACTGAAATCAAACCGTGTGATCTGATTGAATGGGCCGAAAAAAATAATTGATTCAACTGAGCCACACAATAAGACTTCAACAATTAAAATTCAAACAATACACTTTATACACTTGGGCCGTGAACACTGTAGTGGACTAACACTCTTTGATTTGGCTGCGACTATGAATCACAAAAACACTATTATTGGGCCGTTCAATGATAATTGCAAAGATTTATTATCTCCATAAATTGTATAATAAGCCAAGAACAAATCACATGTGCCTGACACAACTCAAATGAATTCACATGCAACCCGACAACTCTTAATATCGAAACAATTCTATTTGACCTCTAAAAGGTTATCACATGTAAACCGAATTTCTATATCTCGAGACCTGTGATACTTGATTTTATAACCGACTTACATATCTTTATCATCTTTCAAATGCAAACCGACACAAGCATGTGATATCTTATCTCAACCAACTGACACCTCAAATTCAATGAACTATCACATGCTCTTGTAAAATGATTTACACAACTCTATATATTTTTCAAACGGTTCACACTTTTCAAGCAGACTTAGACTTTGATGGTTACAAGAGCGAAATCCCAAGGTTTTATGATCACTGGAGCGAAACCTTGAGTGTCACAAGATCGAAAGTCCTGATGTTCAAATAAGCGGACCAGAATGTTCGAATAAGCGGACCAGAATGTTCAGATAAGCGGACCAACAGACTTAGTGCACCTATGAGCCAACCAGATGAGCGGACCAGATGAGCGGAACCACTAAAAAAAACGTCTTTGGAGCGGACCTATCTGGTAATTTCGAGCGGACCTACTCAAAATATGTCCAAAAAGCGGAACTAGCTGACCCTTAGAGCGGATCTAACTGGTAATTTGAAGCGGACCTGTCTGCTGATGTCATTTTTTGAACGTGCACGTATAAGCGAACCCCCTAAAATCCTAAGTTCTAGGTTGATTTTAGATCTGAAAATTTCAAGGGTTTACTAATACATGATTCCGAGTGCACTGTGTGAAATTGAGCAGGTTTTACCGTGAAAAATTTTTGAAATTTGAAGAAAGTGTAGAAAAACAGATGAAATGCAGCTGAAATGGCAAGAACTCCTCCTCCTGAGCTCTGATACCACTTGTAGGATCATGTATCGACCCGAATGAGTCGTTCAGAGGAAATTCTATCAAATACAGATGCGGAAAATAAGTATTTGACTTAGGAACAGCTAGCAAATTACTTTAAACTTCTATTTGCATTGATTTCTGACAGTTTACATTCAAATCCTGGACCGGCAGCACTTCGGTACAGTTTTCAAGATCTTCACTTATGGTTCGCTCAAATGTCACCTATATATAGGGCATGGAGATCCGCTCCAATGGACATGTACGAATAAGCGGACCTCCATTGGACACATAAGCGGACCTATCTGAATGACATAAAAGCGAACCTCCTATGACCATATAAGCGAACCTACCTCTTAACACACATACAATATCCTGTTTTCTCGTAAAATATGCCCTGATCTAACAATCTAAGACTAAGACTCGATCCAAGACGAAGTCGACAGATGTAATGCACTAACAGAAATCAATTTTCAAGCATTTTTCTGATAAGGTTATCTGAAAGATCTTTTTCACAAAATTGATCACAACACAGCAGATTGTACTTTAAGCCTTCTACATAGGCTACTTTTTCTATGGTCAGACATCCATACCTTATGCATCCATATCCAAAAATCCTCCCTTTTACTCCATTACCAAAATTTACCAATTTACCAAGTTTTGAAACAAAGTTACTGAGTAAGCTCCTGTCCCCAGTCATGTGCTTGGAGCTTCCAGAATCGCAGTACCAGATCTGCTGCATATGATGGTCCTTAAATGGAAAAATTAGAGGGTTTTTGGTACCCAGACTTACTTGGGTACTCTTTCTGATGAGATTTTAATCAGGTTGTTTTCTCTTGATGGTCTTTCATCAGAATATCTGTTGCATGCTGAGCCATGAACAGATTTTTCATTTTTCATTTGGAGATGGTGTTGAACAAGCTTCAGTATGTCAACACACATACAAGATTCTTTATCAGAATTTTCTGATTTCTTTTCTTGTGATGGAATGAGTGAATAATTTTGAAACAATGAGTGAACTGCTTCTGTAATATTTAAAGATTTTTGTTTGGTTTCACTCCTTTTTACTTTAAAGTTGGGTTTTGAAATTTCAAAAGAGTTTTAAGAACTGGTTGATTTGCATGATTCAGAGTCAAATTCTGATGTAAATTTATCAGAAATCTAATGTGTTTCTTTTACAAAGATGGTGGGTTTAATTTCACTTGTTTTTACATACCCTAAACCCTCTCCTTTGTTCTTTGGTGTGGATTCAATAAAGTTAATAAATTCCTTAGCTTGTTGAAAACCTTTTACATTGATTTCTTTATCATGAATTTTCTTGTAAAGATCTTTTCTTTCCTTTTCATAAAATTCAATTTTAGCTCTGTGATCTAAACTTTCTTCTATCAGTAATTGGTTTTCAAGTACAACTTTATTCATGGTCCTTTGCAACTCATCAGATTTTTTACTATCTGATCTCTGTTTATCTTGCAGATTTAGAAAATCTGACATTAGCTTGTTTAACTTGTGTTCAAGATCAAGATTATCTAAATTTACCTTCTGTTCTGAAGTTTCTGGTATTTCATTAGAAAGTGCCATAAGGTAGAAATTTGCCATCTCTTCTTCTTCTTCTTCATCAGAAGAATCATCAGATAGCCATGTATCTGTCCTTGCAATCAAATTGACTTGTTGTTGCTTCTTTGCCTTCTCCAGCTTCTTTTCATAATATGCAACATCCTTCAGTTTCTTGGTTTTGCATTCTGATGCATAATGACCTCTTTATTTGCATTTATAACACACAACTTCAGTCTTTCCCTTATCCTTAGATCTACCTTCTTCCCTAGATCTTCCTTCCATCCTCCCTCTATCACTTTTTTGGTATCTTTGGCCTCCTCCCCTCAACCTCTGCTCAAACATTTTAGTGAGCAGTGCAATTGCTTCAGCAAAAGCTGAAAAATCTGATGATGTGTTAGAAATTTCAAGATTTTGACTGTTTGAAGGTTGTGGATCATTGGTAGGTGTTCTTTGTGAGTTTGAGATTAAAGCTAAAGATCCCCCTCTTTGAATGGATTCTTCAAACATTTCTTCTTCTCTAGGAACCAGAATGCTATATACGTCATGAAGACTCATATTACCTAGTTCTAAGGTGGAGGACAAAGTCATGGTTAGACTTCTCCATTCTCTAGGTAAGGCATCCAGAAATTTTTTGTTTCTTTCATCATTTGATTTTGTTATCCCAAATTTCTTTAGCTCATTCAAAAGTTTTGTAAATATTTGATATGTTTCATTTAGTTTTTCATTTGGTAAGCTTTTGAATCTCTCATATGAGGAAACATTGTTTGTTCTTTTGTTTCTTTTCATCCTTTCTCCTCATTCACAAAGATTTTCCAACTGATCCCATATTTCCTTGTCCGATGCACATGCATCAACTTGTGAAAATATGTCATTAGGGATAGCAATTATTAAAAGTGACTTTGCCCTTTCATCTGTAGCCACCAGATCCTTGTCTTCTGGGCTCCAAAGTGTTTCACTTTTGGGAGCCCGGGAGGCAGGGATTGCTGGTGATTGATCAGTTGCTGGAATAGCTGGTATTACAGTCATTGGTACATGTGGACCCCTTTCAATGGATTGAAACAGAGCTCGGTCATGTCCATTAACGAAATTGACTATCCTGATTTTCCATTGGGGATATTCCTCTTTGACCAGAGTTGGAGGTTTGGACATTGAACCAATGTTAAAAGCATTATTCCATGTTTGAAAGCTGGCCATGTTTAGAGAAAAGAAGATGAGCGATTGATCGTTTGAAAATGATTTATTCAATCTGCTCTGATACCAATTGTTGGTCCCAGTTTGGACTAAAAAAACTTCTTTTCATGTAATATGGCAAGTGATTTCAATAGACGTGAAAATAGTGTGCGGAAATAGAAATCAGACTTTCAAGAAACAAGACCTACAGAATTTTCAAGTTTATATCACTTTGAAACAAAATGGTTTACAAGGTGATTATAAGATTATTATCTATTAAAAATGAATACTTGTGAATTCTGAGATGAAAGGACAATGGAGTTTGTAGTATGTATTGAATGCTAAGCTTAACTCATTGTTCTCTGCTTTTTTAGCCTTCTATTTATAGATGGCTGTGACAACTGTGCTCTTTAAACGCTGTACTATGTAAAAGAATATCAATTATCAATAAAACGATATGTTTTGGTGTTAATATATGTGTATTTATGTTTGGCGATTTTATGATTTGATTCGAGTTCGATTTCAAGCTTTAAATCGCTTTCTGGAAAGTTATACGCGAACTGATGCGTAAACGTAATCAGTTTAACGCGAAAAATACTCTGAAATAGTGAAATAGGCTTCAGATACCTTAAATAACCTAAACATAACTTAGAAATAAGTTTTGGATGGTTTGGTGTCTCAAAAACAAGTTTATTCGATCGCAGGGATTATTTGTGTCAAACAGCGAAACTATGCCGATTCGTATAGTAACGAACAATCCAGAACATGATCATAAGTTAAACATACCCTAAATATCCTTTACATAGCTTAGAAATAGGCTTTGAGGGGTTCGGTATGCGAAAATAAACTTATTTGATCAGCAGGGACTAAAAGCGTCAAAAATTGCATAAGTTTGCATTTACGCGCATATCTTACGCTCTGAACATATCCGGACATCCAAAAATTATTTTTTTTTTGGGTAAAAAAATCCAAAAATTTTTTGTAATCATTAAAATATTTTATTTTAGTTATTGCAATGCAAAAATACCACTCGTCGTGTAATTTGGATCGTTTTCGTGTCTGTTCGAGTTTTCATCGTAATTAACTGAATAACGCAACCGTACGACCAAACGAACCGACATCCGAGATGTTATCAAGCATATTTCATGTTCCCTATGCTTTGACTTCATTATGGAGCCTTGAAATGGGGTTAACGGGGCTTAAATACGTCAAAAATGCATCAAAAACTAAGTTTTGGGCTTGCAGGGACCATTTTTTACATTCTGTGAAACTTGCCTCACGGGCCGCGAAGCCCAGTGTGCCTATCTTTGCGGGCCGCGACTGATACCCAACACAGAAACTATGAATCTGGTCAATTCAGCTAATTTCAATGGTTTTAACCCCTGATTTGTGATACCATTTGATAGTTTTTAAGTTCCCCTTGTATTGTAATCTATGGGCACAAGTGTATGGTGAGATTTGAGCCTTGATTCTTGCAAAAACACATGTCAAGATCTTGTAAACTCAAGAATTACTATAAATACCCACTTGTTCCTCATTCATTCTTCACACATTTGCTCTAAATCTGCTCTAAGTTGAAGCCTTAGCTTCATACCTGAGTGTTTTAGATCAAATTCTTCATTGCTTGGACCTTTTGTAAGCTTCTTTCATGCTTGTTATTGCTTTTCAAGCATGAAAGTCAAACAGTGTTTGACTTTCTACTTTGACCACGATTTGGTCAACACAAAGTTCGTTCGAACTTTGCAACGTGAGTGTAATCACGATGGTTATAGTCCCTTGTGACTGTACCTACTGATTACCACGTTGATTAGTCGAAGTGACGAGTCAAAGTTTCGGTCAAAATACGTGTTTATGCGTATTTTGTAACGAAGCCATTTTCGGGTATCAAAACACTTTGTTTTGATATCAAACTTATTTTCTAACTTAGTTAAACATGTTTCAACATGTTTAACTCGTCACTTTTAGTCTAGTGCTTGTTTAGGGTCGTGAGTCAAGCGGTTTAAACCACCACTTAGACTTTCGAACACGAACCATTTGGTCGATCATTAGGATCCGACCAAACATATTTTGTGACCATATTTGTATAGGGAATAACCTTCCGAGGTTATACCTTATAGTCACTTAGTTTAACTATTTGTATGATAGGTAGTTTATATGCCTTAAGAAAATGACCATAATGCCCTTTTCATGCATAATTTGAATTTAAGCATATGTAACCTAACTTTTGTCACTTAAACTGGTTATGCGACATATTTAAACATGTTAGGGCATATAATACTTGTCATAGGACTAGTAGGGCGCCTCGAACGCTCTTTTGCGCGAACGATGCGTTAAAGTAGCATAAGCTACCTTAATGGGTCGTAACGGGTCGTAAGCACTTAGGATAGGTTCCGATTTAGAATGTAGGATTTGTTAAACCATATCACATGAGTTCCAATACTCATTTGGTTTACGAGACCTCATTCAACCTGATCTTCCGATTTAGGTGTCGATTTATTAACTAGCGATCCGATTACTAGGTACTACTTGAGTTCCTTGGTTTGCTTGAGCCTTGTTGAGTTCTTTAGATCAAGGATATGTGTTCATAGTTCCCCTATTTTACTGTTTTCAATTGTTTTGGGGTGATTCATATGTGTTAAAAGATTTCGATGATTTCAAAAGCGAATACTATGGTTTATATTAAACAAAACGATTTCGATAATGCGAACGAACTTGTTGGACGTATTTGCATAACGAATGACATTCATTAGCTTTGGCCAAGCCGACCAGTATTAGGTTATGCTACCATAGGATCTGACAAATCCCGTTATCAGACTGCACCTATGGTTATGTGTGGGGGTTATGTGGGTAACGACTAAACCTGATGATTGTTAACTTACCCTTTGGTGGTTTGTTAATACGAGTTCAACGATGGACGAGTTACGAAGGTTTGAATTTTATAAGCTAGACGACCAAAAGTATTTTTCACAATTAAAATGACAACGATTAGAACGATTGAACGATTATGAATGATTTGAATGATTTGTAACGATTTGAAAAATGAACGATGGTTTATTACATGAACGAATTAAATGATTTTAAACAATGTCACACAACGAGGTTCACTAAACGATATAAACCATAAGAGTTTTATTACGAGAACGATTTACGATTTGGTTTACGAAAACAAATGTTTTGGGCTAAGATTCATGGCATCGAGGTTTTATAAACTATAACCAATCTGTTTTGACTTGGTTATTCATTTTACAATACCAACATTTTACAAAACAAGGTTTTCTAATATCGATTAACAAAGTTGTACGAGTTACTTCAACATGTAAACGAGCCATGAATCTGACATTCTCACAAAACCTATGTGCTCGCCGACATTTCTTTGCTGACTTATTTTTACATATGTTTCAGGTGGTGTTGAATGATGTCGATTGCGAATAGGATGCATGCTCACTTAGGACTGGACGAGGCCTTAGTGACTTAATAACGATGATAGACTATGTTTAACTTGTTTGGTTTAACTTGAAGACAATGTAAATAGTTAATAATTCAATAAAACGAAACTTTTTAACCCATGAGTTGTGAAACAATAATTCTGTCGCTCCACTCCCCGACGTTTCCGCTGCGGTTTCGTTGTTTTAACGCGGTCGGGGTGTGACAGAAGAGTTGGTATTAGAGCTAATGGTTATAGGGAATTAGGTTATTAGTAATGCTTTGACCTAGACTATAACTTTTCTAGGACCCTAACGCGAGTTTCTTGCGTTTAGATTTTAAAACAATGCCGTCACCTATCTTTAGGTGATAACCACAACGAGAACACAATAACAAATCCGTTTTGAAAATCAATCATCTATTTTTAGATGATTTATTATAAGGTTTTGAACCTTCAAAGTTTTCAAAAATCTCGTCAAAGTTCGGGTATTATAATGTGAACACGTGCAATCTGGAAGGGTGGATGCCTGTATCTCGAGTTTTCTGTCTAAGGCTAGAGTGTTCGTACAAATCCACATAATCGGACCACTCACTCTTACCTGGGAACTCTTGGGGTGAGTGTCCACTTATAGGCTAAAGCATGTCTTCGCGAAACATTGTTTTGACCCATTTACTTTGATTAGTCACTGTGTATCGTTTGTTTGTTCGAGGTAACGAATGAATGATCGCCTTCCTTGTGTTTTTTCGATGTTTTCAATACCTCTTTTGTTTATCCAGTTGTCGATCTCACTCGCTTCTCATGTGTCCTTGTTCTTTTTAGAATATGCCTCCTTGACGAGATGCACAACCTCAAACTAACGCCGAACTCGCAGCTATTATCACTCAGCAGATCGCTGCTGTGATTCCAAACCTTATAACTCAAATCAGTCAAGCGAACAACAACAATAACAACAATGCTCAGTGTAGTTTCAAAACATTTAATTCGGCTAAACCACTGAAGTTTTCTGTGTCTCAAGGAGCAATTGCACTCCTACAATGGTTCGAGAGTCTGGAGAGCACATTTAGACTTGTTCAGTGTCCGAATGAACGAAAGGATGAGTTTGCATCCAGTGTTTTCGAGAAGCGTGCTCTTACAATGTGGAACGGTGTGATGCGAGATAGGGGTGCGGATGTGGCTTTGGCACAAACTTGGGAAGAGCTTAGGGCTCTCATGATGAGAGAGTTCTGCCCCTGTCATGAATTTAGGCCCTTGGAACGAAAATTCGATGATCTGAAACAAGATGGGGGAGAGCACCGTGCGTATACGGATCGTTATGAGGAGCTAAGTTTGTTGTGTCCTACTATGGTTACCCCGTTGGAGAAAGAGATTGAGAGGTATACCGATGGTCTACCCGATTCTGTGCAAGATATTGTAACTGGTAGTAATCCTACCACCGTGCGTCAGGCGATTGAATTGGCTGCAACTCTGACTGAGTCTCAAGTCAGAAAAGGTAAACTGACCCGCAAGGGTGATAAGAAGCAGTCGACCGATTTTGTTCAAGACAAGGGAAAGGGTAAGGGTAAGAAAGGAGAGTCTTCTAGGAGGTCGAGGAAGCGAAAGGCTTTCCAAAACTTTGCTGTCACAAATCAGAATGCTCAGAACCTACCCGCATAACCTCCTGCAAAGAAATAGTATGCTGGTACCGCACCTCACTGTACTCGGTGTAATGGTCATCATGCTGCCCAACAAGCTTGTAAACAGTGCACCACTTGTGGTAAACTTGGGCACACGGCCAACATCTGTCGACTAGGTCCGAATCAAGCTGCTCAGAATCAAGCTCCAGTTCAGGGAAATGCTGCTAGATTTTTACCTGGTTCGTGTTATAACTATGGAGAGATGGGTCATTTCCGCAACAACTGCCCGAAATTGGCGAATGCAAATGCCAACGCCAACGCTAATCCCGCTCGTGGACGAGCGTACAACTTGAACGCCAATGAGGATCGTGCTGACAACGAGGTTGTTAATGGTACGTTCCTTATTAACCATCAACATGCATCTGTTCTTTTCAATTCTGGTGCCGATAGAAGTTTTGTTTCGTTATCTTTTGAGTCTTTACTTGCGATACCTAGAACTAAACTGAGGAAACCCTTATCTGTCGAAGTTGCTACTGGTAAACCTCTAGTACTCGATTCTGTTATTCATGATTGTCAATTTAACCTCGATAACCATCTTTTTCCTATTGACCTCATACCGATGCAACTTGGGAGTTTCGACGTTATCATAGGGATGGATTGGTTAACTAGGTTTCATGCTGAGGTGGTTTGTTTCGATAAGATTGTTCGAATTCCTCTTTCGTCTGGTGACGTTTTAGAAGATCGTGTCGAGAAACCTTCGAATGGTTTGAAACTCATGTCATGTACGAAAGCCCAAAGTTATTTACGAAAAGGATATGTGGCATTCCTGGCACATGTCACAGAGGAGAAAGGCAAGAACAAGTGTATTCAAGATATTCCGATTGTACGAGATTATCCAGAGGTGTTTCCTGATGAACTGCCTGGTTTGCCTCCAGTTCGTCAAGTCGAGTTTCATATTGATCTTGTTCCCAATGCCAACCCGATTGCGAAAGCACCTTATCGTCTTGCACCGTCTGAGATGCAAGAATTATCTAAACAGCTTCAAGAGTTATCTGATAAAGGATTCATCCGACCAAGTTATTCACCTTGGGGCGCTCCAGTCCTGTTTGTGAAAATGAAAGATGGGTCTTTTCGAATGTGTATCGATTGTCGTGAGCTTAATAAGCTTACCATCAAGAATCGATATCCCCTACCATGAATCGATGATCTCTTCGATCAGTTGCAAGGTGTTTCATGTTTTTCCAAGATCAATCTATGTTCTGGGTATCATCAGCTTCGTGTACTCGAAGAAGACATTCCCAAGACTGCTTTCTGCACGAGATATGGTCACTACGAGTTCACTTTCATGCCTTTTGGTTTAACGAATTCCCCAGCTATTTTCATGGATTTAATGAATAGGGTTTGTAAACCTTATTTAGACAAGTTCATCATTGTGTTTATTGACGACATTCTCATTTATTCGAAGTCTCGAGCCGATCACGAACAACACATTCGTCTAACAATGGAACTCCTAAAGAAGGAACAACTTTTCGCCAAATTCTCCAAGTGTGAATTCTGGCTCAGAGAAGTTCAGTTTTTAGGTCATATTGTTAATGAGCAGGGTATTCATGTGGATCCTTCCAAAATTGCAGCAATTAAGGATTGGAACACACCTACTACACCTACAGAAGTTCGCTCTTTTCTTGGTCTTGCTGGTTATTATCGTCAATTCATTTCGAACTTCTCGAAGATTGCGGTTCCTCTCACTACTTTGACTCAAAAGAATAAGCCTTTTGAGTGGGGACCTAAACAAGAAGAAGCATTCCAAACGCTAAAACGAAAACTCTGTGATGCTCCTGTTTTGTCTTTGCCCGATGGAAACGATGATTTTGTTGTCTATTGTGACGCGTCGAATCTAGGCCTTGGTTGTGTTCTTATGCAACGAGGTAAAGTCATAGCCTATGCGTCAAGACAATTGAAAATACATGAGAAGAACTACACGACTCATGATCTTTGGTTCGGTGCTGTGGTTTTTGCTCTCAAAATCTGGAGACACTATCTTTATGGAACGAAATATGTGGTTTTCACATACTACAAAAGTCTCCAGCACATTCTTAATTAGAAGGAGCTGAACATGAGGCAACGATGTTGGGTTGAGCTATTGAACGATTACGACTACGAAATTCGCTACCATCCTGGTAAGGCGAATGTTGTAGCTGATGCGCTTAGCCGAAAGGAACGAGTCAAGCTTAATTTTGTTCGCACTCTATCTGATATTCAAACTCGTGTCTCTCAAGCTCAGCATACTTGTGTTACACAAGACTTGATGGGTAAGGAATTACCACGTCAACTTGAGCTTAAACTCGAAAAGAAAGACGATGGGTTACTCTATTTTAAAAATCGCTTGTGGATTCCGAAACAAGACGCTCTTCGTACTTTAGTGATGGACGAATCCCACAAGTCTCAATATTCTATCCATCCTGGTGCTGACAAAATGTACAAGGATCTTCGTACTCAGTACTGGTGGCCCGGTATGAAGAAGGATGTTGCTTTGTATGTATCGAAATGCCTAACTTATCTCAAAGTCAAGGCTAAACATCAACGACCATCTAGTTTGCTTGTACAACCAGAAATACCAGTTTGGAAATGGGAGAATATTGCGATGGATCTCATCACAAAGTTACCACGCACATCTAGAGGTCACGATGCTATTTGGGTTATCATTGTTCGATTAACGAAGTTAACTCACTTTATACCGATTCGCGAGGATCTATTTGCTGATAAACTTGCAAAGATTTATGTTGATGAGATTGTGTCACGACATGGTGTTCCATTAGATATCATATCCGATCGCGATGCTCTATTTTCATCTCACTTTTGGAAGACCATGCAATCTGCTATGGGAACCCAACTAAATCTAAGCACTGCTTATCATCCCCAAACGGATGGACAATCTGAGAGAACGATACAAACATTGGAGGATATGCTTAGAGCATGCGTAATAGATTTTGGTGGTAATTGGGATTCTCATCTGCCATTGATCGAGTTCTCATACAACAATAGTTATCATGCTAGTATTAATAATCGGACCACTCACTCTTACCTGGGAACTCTTGGGGTGAGTGTCCACTTATAGGCTAAAGCATGTCTTCGCGAAACATTGTTTTGACCCATTTACTTTGATTAGTCACTGTGTATCGTTTGTTTGTTCGAGGTAACGAATGAATGATCGCCTTCCTTGTGTTTTTTCGATGTTTTCAATACCTCTTTTGTTTATCCAGTTGTCGATCTCACTCGCTTCTCATGTGTCCTTGTTCTTTTTAGAATATGCCTCCTTGACGAGATGCACAACCTCAAACTAACGCCGAACTCGCAGCTATTATCACTCAGCAGATCGCTGCTGTGATTCCAAACCTTATAACTCAAATCAGTCAAGCGAACAACAACAATAACAACAATGCTCAGTGTAGTTTCAAAACATTTAATTCGGCTAAACCACTGAAGTTTTTTGTGTCTCAAGGAGCAATTGCACTCCTACAATGGTTCGAGAGTCTGGAGAGCACATTTAGACTTGTTCAGTGTCCGAATGAACGAAAGGATGAGTTTGCATCCAGTGTTTTCGAGAAGCGTGCTCTTACAATGTGGAACGGTGTGATGCGAGATAGGGGTGCGGATGTGGCTTTGGCACAAACTTGGGAAGAGCTTAGGGCTCTCATGATGAGAGAGTTCTGCCCCTGTCATGAATTTAGGCCCTTGGAACGAAAATTCGATGATCTGAAACAAGATGGGGGAGAGCACCGTGCGTATACGGATCGTTATGAGGAGCTAAGTTTGTTGTGTCCTACTATGGTTACCCCGTTGGAGAAAGAGATTGAGAGGTATACCGATGGTCTACCCGATTCTGTGCAAGATATTGTAACTGGTAGTAATCCTACCACCGTGCGTCAGGCGATTGAATTGGCTGCAACTCTGACTGAGTCTCAAGTCAGAAAAGGTAAACTGACCCGCAAGGGTGATAAGAAGCAGTCGACCGATTTTGTTCAAGACAAGGGAAAGGGTAAGGGTAAGAAAGGAGAGTCTTCTAGGAGGTCGAGGAAGCGAAAGGCTTTCCAAAACTTTGCTGTCAAAAATCAGAATGCTCAGAACCTACCCGCATAACCTCCTGCAAAGAAATAGTATGCTGGTACCGCACCTCACTGTACTCGGTGTAATGGTCATCATGCTGCCCAACAAGCTTGTAAACAGTGCACCACTTGTGGTAAACTTGGGCACACGGCCAACATCTGTCGACTAGGTCCGAATCAAGCTGCTCAGAATCAAGCTCCAGTTCAGGGAAATGCTGCTAGATTTTTACCTGGTTCGTGTTATAACTATGGAGAGATGGGTCATTTCCGCAACAACTGCCCGAAATTGGCGAATGCAAATGCCAACGCCAACGCTAATCCCGCTCGTGGACGAGCGTACAACTTGAACGCCAATGAGGAGCGTGCTGACAATGAGGTTGTTAATGGTACGTTCCTTATTAACCATCAACATGCATCTGTTCTTTTCAATTCTGGTGCCGATAGAAGTTTTGTTTCGTTATCTTTTGAGTCTTTACTTGCGATACCTAGAACTAAACTGAGGAAACCCTTATCTGTCGAAGTTGCTACTGGTAAACCTCTAGTACTCGATTCTGTTATTCATGATTGTCAATTTAACCTCGATAACCATCTTTTTCCTATTGACCTCATACCGATGCAACTTGGGAGTTTCGACGTTATCATAGGGATGGATTGGTTAACTAGGTTTCATGCTGAGGTGGTTTGTTTCGATAAGATTGTTCGAATTCCTCTTTCGTCTGGTGACGTTTTAGAAGATCGTGTCGAGAAACCTTCGAATGGTTTGAAACTCATGTCATGTACGAAAGCCCAAAGTTATTTACGAAAAGGATATGTGGCATTCCTGGCACATGTCACAGAGGAGAAAGGCAAGAACAAGTGTATTCAAGATATTCCGATTGTACGAGATTATCCAGAGGTGTTTCCTGATGAACTGCCTGGTTTGCCTCCAGTTCGTCAAGTCGAGTTTCATATTGATCTTGTTCCCAATGCCAACCCGATTGCGAAAGCACCTTATCGTCTTGCACCGTCTGAGATGCAAGAATTATCTAAACAGCTTCAAGAGTTATCTGATAAAGGATTCATCCGACCAAGTTATTCACCTTGGGGCGCTCCAGTCCTGTTTGTGAAAATGAAAGATGGGTCTTTTCGAATGTGTATCGATTATCGTGAGCTTAATAAGCTTACCATCAAGAATCGATATCCCCTACCATGAATCGATGATCTCTTCGATCAGTTGCAAGGTGTTTCATGTTTTTCCAAGATCAATCTATGTTCTGGGTATCATCAGCTTCGTGTACTCGAAGAAGACATTCCCAAGACTGCTTTCTGCACGAGATATGGTCACTACGAGTTCACTTTCATGCCTTTTGGTTTAACGAATTCCCCAGCTATTTTCATGGATTTAATGAATAGGGTTTGTAAACCTTATTTAGACAAGTTCATCATTGTGTTTATTGACGACATTCTCATTTATTCGAAGTCTCGAGCCGATCACGAACAACACATTCGTCTAACAATGGAACTCCTAAAGAAGGAACAACTTTTCGCCAAATTCTCCAAGTGTGAATTCTGGCTCAGAGAAGTTCAGTTTTTAGGTCATATTGTTAATGAGCAGGGTATTCATGTGGATCCTTCCAAAATTGCAGCAATTAAGGATTGGAACACACCTACTACACCTACAGAAGTTCGCTCTTTTCTTGGTCTTGCTGGTTATTATCGTCAATTCATTTCGAACTTCTCGAAGATTGCGGTTCCTCTCACTACTTTGACTCAAAAGAATAAGCCTTTTGAGTGGGGACCTAAACAAGAAGAAGCATTCCAAACGCTAAAACAAAAACTCTGTGATGCTCCTGTTTTGTCTTTGCCCGATGGAAACGATGATTTTGTTGTCTATTGTGACGCGTCGAATCTAGGCCTTGGTTGTGTTCTTATGCAACGAGGTAAAGTCATAGCCTATGCGTCAAGACAATTGAAAATACATGAGAAGAACTACACGACTCATGATCTTTGGTTCGGTGCTGTGGTTTTTGCTCTCAAAATCTGGAGACACTATCTTTATGGAACGAAATGTGTGGTTTTCACATACTACAAAAGTCTCCAGCACATTCTTAATTAGAAGGAGCTGAACATGAGGCAACGATGTTGGGTTGAGCTATTGAACGATTACGACTACGAAATTCGCTACCATCCTGGTAAGGCGAATGTTGTAGCTGATGCGCTTAGCCGAAAGGAACGAGTCAAGCTTAATTTTGTTCGCACTCTATCTGATATTCAAACTCGTGTCTCTCAAGCTCAGCATACTTGTGTTACACAAGACTTGATGGGTAAGGAATTACCACGTCAACTTGAGCTTAAACTCGAAAAGAAAGACGATGGGTTACTCTATTTTAAAAATCGCTTGTGGATTCCGAAACAAGACGATCTTCGTACTTTAGTGATGGACGAATCCCACAAGTCTCAATATTCTATCCATCCTGGTGCTGACAAAATGTACAAGGATCTTCGTACTCAGTACTGGTGGCCCGGTATGAAGAAGGATGTTGCTTTGTATGTATCGAAATGCCTAACTTATCTCAAAGTCAAGGCTAAACATCAACGACCATCTAGTTTGCTTGTACAACCAGAAATACCAGTTTGGAAATGGGAGAATATTGCGATGGATCTCATCACAAAGTTACCACGCACATCTAGAGGTCACGATGCTATTTGGGTTATCATTGTTCGATTAACGAAGTTAACTCACTTTATACCGATTCGCGAGGATCTATTTGCTGATAAACTTGCAAAGATTTATGTTGATGAGATTGTGTCACGACATGGTGTTCCATTAGATATCATATCCGATCGCGATGCTCTATTTTCATCTCACTTTTGGAAGACCATGCAATCTGCTATGGGAACCCAACTAAATCTAAGCACTGCTTATCATCCCCAAACGGATGGACAATCTGAGAGAACGATACAAACATTGGAGGATATGCTTAGAGCATGCGTAATAGATTTTGGTGGTAATTGGGATTCTCATCTGCCATTGATCGAGTTCTCATACAACAATAGTTATCATGCTAGTATTAATATGGCACCGTTCGAAGCTTTATACGGTCGAAAATGTCGTTCATCTGTCTGTTGGAATGAGATCGCTGAAGCTCAGCTTACTGGACCTGAGCTCATTCTGGAAACGACAGATAAAATCGAGAAAATTCGCGATAATCTTCTGACAGCCAGAAGCCGTCAAAAGAGTTATGCGGATATGCGATGCAAGCCCTTGGAATTTCAAGTCGGAGATCGTGTCCTACTAAAGGTATCCCCTTGGAAGGGAGTGGTGAGATTTGGAAAGAAAGGAAAATTTGCACCACGATATGTTAGACCATTTAAGATTGTTAAAAGAATCAGAAAGGTTGCCTATCGACTAGAGCTACCTCCTGAACTTGGGAATATTCACCCAATATTCTACATGTCCAATTTACGAAAGTGTTTAGCCGATACTGGTCTTCACATTCCACTCGACGAAATTCAAGTTGATGATACGATGCACTTTGTCGAGAAACCTGTGGAGATAATGGACTGTGAAATCAAGCAATTGAAGAACAAGTGAATACGATTAGTCAAAGTTCGCTGGGAGTCCAAACGTGGCCCAGAGTTTACTTGGGAATGTGAGGACCAAATGAAAGCGAAATATCCGCATTTGTTTTTACGAGTTTCCTCTAGCTAAAATTTCGGGACGAAATTTCCTAAAGTAGGGGAGACTGTGACAACTGTGCTCTTTAAACGATGTACAATGTAAAACAATATCAATTATCAATAAAACGATGTGTTTTGGTGTTAATATATGTGTATTTATGTTTGGCTATTTTACGATTTGATTCGAGTTCGATTTCAAGCTTTAAACGCTTTCTTGAAAGTTATACATGAACTGATGCGTAAACGTAATCAGTTTATTGCGATAAACACTCCGGCATAGTGAAATAGGCTTGACATACCTTAAATAACCTAAACATAACATAGAAATAAGTTTTGGATGGTTTGGTGTGTCGAAAACAAGTTTATTCGATCGCAGGAACTATTTGTGTCAAACTGCGAAACTATGATGATTCGTATAATAGCAAACAATCCGAAACATGATCATAATTTAAACATACCCTAAATATCCTTTACATAGCTTAGAAATAGGCTTTGAGGGGTTCGGTATGCGAAAATAAACTTATTTGATCAATAGGGACTAAAAGCGTCAAAAAGTGCATAAGTTTTCATTTACGCGCATATCTTTCGTTCTGAACAAATCCGGACATCCAAAAAAATTTTTAATCATTAAAATATTCTATTTTAGTGATTGGAATGCAAAAATACCACTCGTCGTGTAATTTGGATCGTTTTCGCGTCCGTTCGAATTTTCGTCGTAATTAACCGAATAACGCAACCGTACGACCAAACAAACCGACATTCGACATGTTTTCAAGCATATTTCATGTTCCCTATACTTTGACTTCATTATGGAGCTTTGAAATGGGGTTAACGGGGCTTAAATACGTCGAAAATGCATCAAAAACCAAGTTTTGGGCTTGCAGGGACCATTTTTGACATTCTGTGAAACTTGCCTCACGAGCCGCGAAGCCCAGTGTGCCCATCTTCGCGGGCCGCAACTGATACCTAGCACAGAAACTATGAATCTAGTCAATTAAGCTAATTTCAATGGTTTTAACCCCTGATTTGTGATACCATTTGATAGTTTTTAAGTTCCCCTTGTATTGAAATCTATGGGCACAAGTGTATGGTGAGATTTAAGCCTTGATCTTGCAAAAACACATGTCAAGATCCTGTAAACCCAAGAATTACTATAAATACCCACTTGTTCCTCATTCATTCTTCACACATTTTCTCTAAATCTGCTCTAAGTTGAAGCCTTAGCTTCATACCTGAGTGTTTTAGATCAAATTCTTCATTGCTTGGACCTTTTGTAAGCTTCTTTCATGCTTGTTATTGCTTTTCAAGCGTGAAAGTCAAACAGTGTTTGACTTTCTGCTTTGACCATGATTTGGTCAACACAAAGTTCGTTCGAACTTTGCAACGTGAGCGTAATCACGATGGTTATAGCCCATTGTTACTATACCTAATGATTACCACATTGATTAGTCGAAATGATGAGTCAAAGTTTCGGTCAAAATATGTAGGATCGTTTTGTGACCCAAATGAGTCATTCAGAAGAGATTTTATCAGTTTCAGATGCGGAAAATAAGAAACTGATTTTGAAACAGCTTGGTTATCACTTTAAACACTGATTTGATTGATATAATAGCAATTACAATCAGTCTTCACACCGGCAGCACCTCGGTATGGAATCTGAAAATCGTTACAAATGAATAGAACACTCCCCTATTTATACTATTCACGGTCTCGCTTGAAATGAACAAGTCAATTCAAGCGAACTGTTCAAGCGAAACCTCCCTCATGACTTTCAAGCGAAACATACTACTTTGTCTTCAAGCGAACTCAATTCTTTGTCTTCAAGTGGAACCTTAAATCTGATTTGTGTGAATGTTGTAGACATGATGTAATAGATGATGTCACATATATGATGTCATCATTGATGTCACATATGTGATGTCATCATTCTTGACAATGACTTCATTCTCGAACAGAACCGTAACAAGTCCAAGACTCGATATAAGACGAAGACGACAGATGTATGCACTAACAGACTCCCCCTCAGATGTTGACGAGTCTTAAGTGTCGAGTCTCCGCATCTTCAGTCTTTTATCAGTCCTCTCGAACTCTTCGAAATGTCTGACGCTGTAAGAATCCCAAACTTTATCTTCTTCTCCTCTTCAGCATCAACAGACTCCCCACGAACAATCTCTACTCAGATGTCTTCAGACTCCCCCTTTCGATATACTGGGATCGCAGTCTGGAATTAGTTATCACCTTGAGATCAAATCCTGGCTTTAAATCTGTTTAAGCTCATCACCTACACAAATCTCATCAAAACATAACTTTTTACTTAAATCAATAAGAAAAACTTATTAGAAATAGTTCCATCAAATTCAAATTAATGACCCTGATTAACTAATCTCAACTTCTTTCTCAAATCAAAAATTTTCAATTCAATACACACACTCCCAAACCAGTTCATCATGTTCAACACTCGGAATTTTGAAAATCAGCTCTCCAACATCAGTTGTCGAAAATCTTTTTGTATTTTTCAAAATTTATGCTAAAACACTCCGAAAATCTTTTTGAATTTTTGAATGTAATGAAATGCAGAGAAGAAATATTTACATACAATATTTTTGTGAGTTTGTGTAAGAGGATCATATCAGTTTTTGAGACAAATCACTAGCACCGTTAAGCTTTAAACATTTTTAGTTCTAAACGATTCACGTAGATTGACGATATTGTTGTCCACTTAAACTTAATCTAAAAACTTTCGAAATGCTTACCGATACATTAAGGTATATTAATTTTGCACTAAATTCTTATGGACCCCACGATCTCAGCATATCCCCTCATCATGCAATACACTAACTCAAGTAATGCCTTTAAACTTTTATCAACTGTGAATTGTGCGAAAACAAATCAGAATGTTTAAACATTAACAATCAGGTCGATACTTCCGTATACGCAGAGAAAGTCCAATGTTTAAACAAAATAAGAAAATAAAAATAAGTTGAAGTTGTTTAGGCTTTAACCACCAGGTCTATACTTCCGTATACGCAGAGGTGATCCAAAGCTTAAACGAAACACCAAAGAAAATAAAGCAGAACGTTTAGGCAATAACATCCAGGTCGATACTCACGTATACGCAGAGGATGTCCAATGCTTAAACAAAATAAAGAAATAAGACAAGTTTAAATCTTTGCAAAATGAAATGCACAATCACAGCGATTTTTCAGCAAAGTTGTGAAAGTTCACAAACTTAACCAGTTTTATGTCTTTCGACAATCAGCGATTACTGAGTAGGCACACAATCAAGAAGGACAAAACTAAGTACTATGCTTTTGATCATGTTTCCCACTAGAACTAGGCTTTTTCATTTAGGTTTGTATCGTTCTCGCAAATCTACTAGTCTAGCTGAGCCTACCGTCACATCTTAAGTGAGATCGTTTATCACATTTTATCTCTCCATTTCTTTAGCATGCTGTGACAGTCGCACTGATCTATTATCATTTCCTCTTTTTACAACAAAACTCATTTTTGCATTTTTCAATGTTTTTGACATTTTCAAATTTTCTATTCTATTTTTTTTTTATTTTTCTCCCCCTAAAATCAAAATATGTTTCAATTTTGATTTTCTGGGAAAATTTGAAAACAAAGCAGTAAACTATACAAACAAATTGACAAACTGATAAGAATTGCCTCAATTCGCCATCCACTTGGCTTAAACAATCAGAACTCCCCCTGACAACAAAACATTTTCCCATAGTGATTTCAAAACACTTAAGTTTATTTTAATCAAAATGGTTTTTCCGGAAAATAAGTTTTGTGAGTCATTTCTCAAACATAGGGATCATTCATCACCTTGTTTTGTAGAAAATCAGGTACAATTTAATGTCTCTGATTTACCACTTTCGTGAATTTCTCAAGAAATGTGCCGATACCTGCTCCACTCTTACCAACCTGGGAGCTCCGGCAAGTCAGGTTTTTCATTTAAACAGATTCACCCAAGCCTGACGGTCCTTGGGTGCTTTAGAATTCTTGTTCAACAATGGTGGAAAATTTGCATCATCCATTGTTAAACCAGAATTCTCAACTTTTTCCTCAACACAAGGCTCTTCTGGTTTTACCACACCAGATTCATCGCCTGAACGTGGCTTGTCTGACTTTAACAAGTCAAATTCATTGCCAACAACTGGCTCCTTTGTTTCCGGAGAAACAAATTCATCACCAGGAAGTGAATTCTCCACTTTCTTTTTCTTTTTTCCCTCTTTCGTCCTCATATTTGTATCTGATGAATCCATTTTGCTTGATTTGTCATTCTTTGGCGAGCAAGACGACTTATCAGAACTTTTATCTATTTTACCAGTTGTATCCGAGGACAAAATCTTCTCCAGATACTCTCTGGCCTTCTTCCTCAGTCTGTCTTTTTGTCCCTGAGAAAGTTTCACTTTCTTTTCTTGAACTTTAGGTTCTTGAACCTTCTGTTCTTTGGGCTTGACATTGACTGGTTTCTTCACCTGTCTCTGAGATTCAGCCCTCGATCTTCTCATTGATCTCATTGAGCAATCTCTAGCAATATGGCCAATGATGTTGCAGTTAAAGCATCTCCTTGACTTAAACCTCCAACTCTGGCAGTTAACAGCATTGTGTCCTTGATAGCCGCATCTGTAACACACTCTGTTATCGTACCAATCACCATTTTTAGCCCAAACATTCAGATCATAACACTGTTTGGCTTGGTGATAATCTCCTCTTCTCTTGTTTGTTGGATTTGGCTTTTGAGCACTGTGATCCGACCTGCACCACTTATTGCCAACAAATTTTGAATTTTGAATTTTTACTTTTTGTAATTTTTGATTGCGATTGGATGATTGATCTGATGAACTTTTATTTTCTTTTTGAACATTTTTCAAAATTTCTCTTTTTGTTTTTGTTCCACTTTCTTCTTCAAAGGTTTTTGCTTAGAGCATTCTCCCTTTTCAGTTGATTGTGGAACAGTTTCTTGAAACTTTTCTTTTAACTTCAAAAATAAATTCTTTTTCTTCATTTTTTCATTTTCATCATCAGATTTCTCATCGCAATCTTCAACTACGACTTTGTCATAGTTTGTGACATAGTCACTTATTGGAACTGAATTAACTGGTTTTGGGCAAGGAATAGCTGAAGTATTCACAAACACCTTCAACTTTTCTTCCCATTCCTTGATTTTACCTTCTAACTCTTTGATTTTCTTTTGAGCACATTCAGCTTCTTTTTCAAGTCGAATAATCGTCTGAAGATGAGAATTTATCATTTTTTGTTTTTCAATGTTATTCTTGCTAAAAACAGATCTCCCATCTTCAAGAATTTTTATTTGACTTTCAAAATCTTTTTCAATCTTTACTTTTTCATTTTCCAAATTGTGTATTTGATTTTTCAAAACATTTTCTGATTTTTTAAGATTTTTGTTTTCTAGTGACAAACTCTCAACCTACTTCAAGAGTTTGTCATTTTCAGATGTCAACTTCTCACAATTTTTCAGCAAAACAAGAATCTGTTTCTCATCAGCTTTTGTCTCAACCTTTAAAGCTGAAATATTTTCAACCTGTTTCTTTTCCTCATGAACACTTTCATCCTTACTCTCTTTTTCTGATGAATGATCAAAGATAGGTGCATCTTCTACAACCTCTTTCTTTAACTCTGGTTCAGGGTTCATAGATACAGGTTTTTCAGATTCTTCTTTCTCAATCTTGACCGCTGGAACTTTTTCAACCTGCCTTTTCACACTAGGTTTGATTTGCTTTTCTGTTGTTGCTGCTTTTACTTCTTTCTTAGCTCTGATCTCTTCTTTAACAATAACTGCCTTTTGATTCTTTCTTTTTGCATCTTGTTTTTCTTTCAACTTTTCAATTTTATCGGCATAAAATAACTTTCCACTACGTTGATCAGATGGAAGTTGTTTAAGATTTTCAAGTCTTTGGATTTCTTCTTCATACTTGTCATTCTCTTCATCAGACAAATAATCAAAAACTGGAATTTTTTCAACAACTTCTTTTGCTGAGACTGTTTCTCCTTCTTGCTTTATCAGAATATACTGCTGAGATTCATAATTCATATACGCCAATAATTCTTCAAAATCCATGTTTTGATTTTCAAAGTTTCTTAAATTCAACTTTTCACGAGTCACACTAACCGTTTGTATCCCAATCTCAAAATCTCGATTCAAATGAAAACACCAGCTCAATTTCTAAAATTTTCGGCCCAAAAGCTTTGATCCAAGCCCATTTAATCTCAAATTCTTGATTCAATTATAAATGGCCGACAACACTTTTTAAAGTCAAACTAATTGGGCCTTTTAATAACCCAATCACAATTTGGCCATAGTTATAAGCATTACATGGACCGAGATTCTATAATTCTGTTGAGCCGAGACTTGTATACTAGAGAAATTAATGAGCCTGACAACAACACATGCAATCTGGTATAATCAAAGCACTTTTGCCGACAACATCAATTCATACAAAGTTTTAATTGGACCTCACTTTGAATCCCATGCAAACTGATATATTCACATGGGAGAACTGATTTGTTCACATGCAAACTGACCAACTTGTGATTCATATTCCAACTTACTGACACCTCGTTTAACGTTTCACAAAACTCGATGTACACACTCAAGCGAAACAAGTGAGCGAGATCAGACCTAAATGTATTTTCAAGCGAAAGATCAATGTATATTCAAGCGAAAGGTCGTTTTCAAGCGGAACCTCAGTGTAAACTCAAGCGAAAGGTTGTTTTCAAGCGGAACCTCAGTGTAAACTCAAGCGAAAGGTCGGTGACATCAGCATTTCGAACAACTTTTCAAGCGAAAGCATGATTTTAACCAGTTTTAAGTCGATTTTAAAGCTGAAACTTTCCAGGATTTGTTAATACATGAATGCGCACAATATGTGAAAGTTTGAGCCATTTTTAACCGTAAAAAATTTTAAATTTGAAAAAGAATGGTGTAGAAATCAGAAAAAGTGACGAAAACAGGCTGTTTTGGCAAGATCTCTTCCTCCTGAGCTCTGATACCACTTGTAGGATCGTTTTGTGACCCAAATGAGTCGTTCAGAAGAGATTTTATCAGTTTCAGATGCGGAAAATAAGAAACTGAATTTGAAACAGCTTGGTTATCACTTTAAACACTGATTTGATTGATATAATAGCAATTACAATCAGTCTTCACACCGGCAGCACCTCGGTATGGAATCTGAAAATCGTTACAAATGAATAGAACACTCCCCTATTTATACTATTCACGGTCTCGCTTGAAATGAACATGTCAATTCAAGTGAACTGTTTAAGCGAAACCTCCCTCATGACTTTCATGCGAAACATACTACTTTGTCTTCAAGCGAACTCAATTCTTTGTCTTCAAGCGGAACCTTAAATCTGATTTGTGTGAATGTTGTAGACATGATGTAATAGATGATGTCACATATATGATGTCATCATTGATGTCACATATGTGATGTCATCATTCTTGACAATGACTTCATTCTCGAACAGAACCGTAACAAGTCCAAGACTCGATATAAGACGAAGACGACAGATGTATGCACTAACAAAATACGTGTTTATGCGTATTTTGCAACGAAGCCATTTTTCGGGTATCAAAACACTTTGTTTTGATATCAAACTTATTTTCTAACTTAGTTAAACATATTTCAACATGTTTAACTCGTCACTTTTAGTCTAGTACTTGTTTAGGGTCGTGAGTCAAGCGGTCTAAACCACCGCTTAGTCTTTCGAACCCGATCCATTTGGTCGATCATTAGGATCCGACCAAACAGATTTTGTGACCATAGTTGTATAGGGAATAACCTTCCGAGGTTATACCTTATGGTCACTTAGTGTAATTAGTTGTATGATAGGTAGTTTATATGCCTTAGGAAAATGACCAAAGTGCCCTTTTCTTGCATAATTTGAATTTAAGCATACATAACCTAACTTTTGTCACTTAAACTGATTATGCAACATATTTAAACATGTTAGGGCATATAATACTTGTCATAGGACTAGTTAGCCGCCTCGAACGCGCTTTTGCGCGAACGACGCGTTAAAGTAGCATAAGCTACCTAAATGGGTCGTAACGGGTCGTAAGCACTTAGGATAGGTTCCGATTTAGAATGTAGGCTTTGTTAAACCATATCACATGAGTTCCAATACTCATTTGGTTTACGAGATCTCATTCAACCCGATCTTCCGATTTAGGTGTCGATTTATTAACTAGCGATCCGATTACTAGGTACTACTTGAGTTCCTTGGTTTGCTTGAGCCTTGTTGAGTTCTTTAGATCAAGGATACTTTGCACTTCGATGTGAGTATATAGTTCCCCTATTTTACTGTTTTCAATTGTTTTGCGGTGATTCATATGTGTTAAACGATTTCGATGATTTTAAAAGCGAATACTATGGTTTATAATAAACAAAACGATTTTGATAATGCGAATGAACTTGTTGGACGTATTTACATAACGAATGACATTCATTAGCTTTGACCAAGCCGACCAGTATTAGGTTATGGTACCATAGGATCTGATAAATCCCGTTATTGGACTGCACCCATGGTTATGTGTGGGTAACGACTGAACCTGATGATTGTTAACTTACCCTTTGGTGGTTTGTTAATACGAGTTGAACGATGGACGAGTTACGAAGGTTTGAATGCTATAAGCTAGACGACCGAAAGTAGTTTTCACAATTAAAACGAGAACGATTTGAACGATTGAACGATTTGAACGATTTGAACGATTTGGAACGATTTGAACGATTTAAACAAATGAACGATGGTTTATTACATGAATGAATTAAACGATTTTAAACGATGTCACACAACGAGGTTCACTAAACGATATAAACCATACGAGTTTTATTACGAGAACGATTTACGATTTGGTTTACGAAACAAATGTTTTGGGTTAAGATTCATGGCATCGAGGTTTTATAAACTATAACTAATCTGTTTTGACTTGGTTATTCCTTTTACAATACCAACATTTTACAAAACAAGGTTTTCTAATATCGATTAACGAAGTTGTACGAGTTATTTCAACATGTAAACGAGCCATGAATCTGACACTCTCACAAAACCTATGTGCTCGCCGGCATTTCTTTGCTGACTTATTTTTACATATGTTTCAGGTGGTGTTGAATGATGTCGATTGCGAATAGGATGCATGCTCACTTAGGACTAGACGAGGCCTTAGTGACTTAATAACGATGATATACTATGTTTAACTTGTTTGTTTTAACTTGAAGACAATGTAAATAGTAAATAACTCAATAAAACGAAACTTTTTAACCCCTGTGTTGTGAAACAATAATTCTGTCGCTCCACTCCCCGATGTTTCCACCGCGGTTTCGTTGTTTTAAGGCGATCGAGGTGTGACAACGGCTTTGATACATTTGTTTATTCATATTTATGTCCTATAAAAAGTAGCTTCTTGACATATTCATTGAATCCAACAATCAAGTTGCCTTTGTCATCATGATATCCAATAATGTCAACTTGCTTCGGTTAGTGTGGCAGGATAGAACTGATTTTTAGACAAGTGGGGTTTCATCAGAATTTCTAATAACCACTTCATCAGAAATTCTGGTGAACAAATCATCAGAAAATCTGATGATCAGAATCGCCAGAAATTGATGATATTTCATCAGAAATATTATCAGATCCATCAGAAAAACCTTCTCTGATAATCTTCTTCAGTTCTTGATCAACTTTAGATTCTTTGAAGTAGATGTTGTTCTTTCCAATTGCCCTATCCGGTCTTCCTTTTGTTGTTTTGATCTTTAGGACTTTTATCTTCTTCATGGATCAAGCTGAATTTGATTTTCTTCAATACTTACAAATAAAGTTTCCTAAAAATATCATTCATTGTGGCTTATGGACGTCCCCATTATTGAGCAAACACGGTTCCAAATATTATATGATCCTCATTGATGATTTCACCAATTTTACTTTTGTATACCCACTGAAATTCAAATTTGAAACTTTTCTTAAATTTACCCAATTTTGTAAACGCGTCACTACAATTGACAATTGCCCTCATGGTATAAAAGTTTAAGGTAACTATGATAACTTGATTCGACTCGGTAAGCAATAATTGAAAGGGAAACTAAAGCGGTCTTCTGACAAAGTACCTAACCCTAGCAATCTAACAACCTAGACCTACCGATAATCTCGCACCTCACGGATATTAAGATTAGTTGAACAACTATACCTACTTGACTCACGAATATAACTTCTATGGATACTGCGTCTAGCAAACCATAAACTAATAAAAAACACAACGTAGATGATCTAACATGAACCAAGACTTTTAACAAGGAACATGTGAAGTATACACCGAATCAAATAAATCAAGTTTTTTACTTTAATAATTATCCATAAATATTCAAAACCAATAAAAATCCAATCTTTAACATGTAATCATCTTTCCTAGGTAGAGTTTATGGTTTCTAGCCAATAATCATAATCAAGAAAAGTAGCAAGTTCATAAAATAAAGCAAAACATGTCCAAACGTACCAAAAACACCAAGTTAAAGATAAATATCAAACTAACTCTTTTCTAGAGTGAAATCACGAATCCACAATGTCAAAATTGATCCCAACACCTTCTTTCCACTCCAAATCACCTATGGAACTTCTAAAATTCATCTAGGATAAGTCCGGGTATGATTAGGATTATTTATGGGCTTTTCTAAAACATTAAAACAACGAGGTTGTTTGGATTACTTGAGTTTTGTGAACTAACGCGAACATACACTTATAGACACTACATGTGATAGGTAGTGGTTAACCAGACACCAACTCTTTGGCTTTTGCGTACTCGGATTTTCTTCGTAAACTGTGAGTTCACTACTTTTCTAAAATGCATCCCTGGTTTGGGACTACTTATATTCCTAGGAGGAATACTTTTACTTTGAATACCTTAGTTTAATTTCATGTCTATAGTGGACTAAACGACCTCTATCTTGAAAGTCCCTACATTTATACTAGGGTGGCAAACGGGATATTACTTGATAGCGCTATTTGGTTTGACAAACCACACACCGTGCTAGGAGCTGGGAGTAGACTATTGACTCTAACTTCGTATCAATGCTGATAGACATTGATGTGGGGCACAAATTTACTTAGTCAGTTTTCGGTACTTCAAGTTTAGTTGCTTAACCTTGGGTCAGCTACCCCCAACATGTCCTTATAACTTTTATGTTTCGATTTACTCTTGTTGAACTAAACTTGTGAAATCGCCAAATTTATGTTGATACACTTAAGCATGCTTTTGCAGGACGTTAGGTACAGCACGCTTAGGATATTATAACAACCCTCCTAAATTATTTCCGACACTCCTAAAATATTTAGAACACCCCTATACGCCCTAAACTACACCCCGTATACGAGAAATAGGGCCGAAATACTTTAAAATTAACAAAAAATTCAAATAAAACAAAATTAAATAGCCTGTGGCGGCCCGCGACAGACACACCACAGGGTGTCGCGGGGCGCGACAGCCGGGACACCAGGCCGCACCAGATCGTGCCACGTGGCCGACGCGTGTGGAGGCTAGTGGTTGACTCGACAACCCTATAACGGGACACGTAGTCCTTAGCGACCCGCGATGGGCTTAGCCTAGGGCGCCACGGGGCGCGACGGGGTCAGTGATCAGCCCTATAAATTGGATTTCGACGTTCAGTTGAAATTCGTTCATCACACATAATTCTCTCTCAATTTATGTAGTGTATAAATTATATCCGGGCATTATACCCCCTAATTAGCGAAGCTCTGCCTCGTTGTAAGTATTATAACCCCCGATTACGTGTTAGATACGCTGCCCGATTGATCTAGTGCTCCGTAACGGCTGTCGAGGCTCTGCCCGACGTAGTCGTTGAACTTCTGTCTCAGGGAGGGTATAACTAATGTAAATTGGGTTATTATACTAACGCGTGTGCATTGTTTAATTAATAGATTATAACCAGGAAGTCACAAAGGAAAAACCTAAAATACCAATGTGAGTAATATCCTTTTTGTAAACCTTTTTGCAAACTGGTTTTACAAAATCTAAATGTTTTACATTATATTTCACAATGATTGAGTATTTGTAATTCTACAATTATCGTCGGTATGTTGGGGTTTTGTATACAAAATTTGTTACTACACTGTGAGTTTAACATGACCACAAGTCGGGTTGACAGTACCCACTACAAAAAAAAGCCATCTAGTGGCACACATTTTTAATGGCCTTTAGGTTTGTTGCCACTAATTTTTGTTTTTAATGACACTTTAGGTATTTAACACATACATTTAGTGGCATTTAACTTTTATGCCATTAGTCAAGGCTTTTAGTGGCATTTTGCATATGCCACCAAAATTTTCTATATGTTTTAAGGGCACTTTGCCTGTGCCACAAAAGTTTTTGAACAGCTCAATTTAAAATTTTCAACATTTCCCTTTTTGAAATCTAAAAATTTCCCTAGAAAATTTCTTCAAATTTTTCACCAAAAATCAATTTCCCTCCCCCGAAATCATTTCATATTCCCGCTCATTCCTCTGACCCCTCATTTATTTCCCTCTCATTCTCACCAAAAAACCACATATTTGCAGATCAAAACCCACACACACATCTTCTTAAATTCTCTCTATCGATCCAAAGATTTGCAAAATAGATCTTTGCACCGTACAATGGTAATCGTCTCCCTCATACTTCTCACAGTATTTTATCTTTTAATCCTCTCAATTGTTCATATTTAATCTCTTTTAGCCGTTAAATGTGTACTCAATAACTGTTGTTTTTGTGTGGAATTAGAGCTTCCGATTTGTGAGTATAACGGATTTAATTTGAAATTTGAGCAAATCTGGTTAAAATGGTTCCATCTGTTCGGAAATTTTGATCGATTTTACAGTTTATTTTAGGGTTTCACTTTTTTAGGTCAAATGCTGACTTTTTATTTTATGATTCGATGTTGGTTCTTGTTTTGGTACTTGATATACTGATAATAGGTTGTTTTTTTTTCCTTTTTCTTTTGTTATTTAAGAATTTAGTGATGGGATCTATTATGATAAGTTTGTGAACTGGTTTAGGTTTTTATGGACATATGTCATCTTCATCTTTTGTTAAAGTATAATTTTAATTCAATGATATCCATTTTTTGCAGGACAAATATAAATGTGTAATCAATATTTACTTGGGCCTAAATATAAATTGAATTTAAAAAACAATGACGATGATGCCATGCTAGAGTAAGCTTTTGGATTATGATTATGGATTTGGGGACCTTAAACTATAGTTTCCAGCATGTATAGTTACAATATTATCCCTATTTTAGGGACGAGATAAACATAAAAACAATATAATATACATTTTCCTAATATATGTATATTTAGTATCTGTTCCTGCAGTCAAGTTTTGAACATTGAAGCAGTCAAGTTGCAGTGGGTTTGATGTTAATCATGGGTTATAAATGAGTTTGTTTAGTCCTTGTACATGTAGTTGATTAGTAAAGGGGCTAAATTCTTTTAACAAGTCACCTGGTTGGAAGTATTTCCATTGCCAAAAGACACCTGGTTGGAAATATTTCCATTGCCAAAAGACACTTGTTCCCTTGAGAATAAGTCCAAAGGACCTTGCTAATAACCATTTAAGATGATATTTATTATTTTATTCGACCCGTCGACTTTCAAATAGGTCAATTTCAAATGGGTTTGGAGTCTCCTAATGGTTGTTTTAATGCATAGAATCTTCTATCTAGTCTAGCTCTATTCAAAGATTTTGATTGTTACTGTGACGATTTGTTTTTTGTTATATTAACTAATAATTGCCTATTTATACAAACCTTAAGAAAAATAGACAAGAAAGTTCTTGTGGTCAACCAAAAACGACATGTTTAAAACAACTGTGGTGAAATGTTCAGATGAACTTTTGTTCCTAAAGGTCTAACTTAAAGGTTTGCTTGTAACAGGTTTAGCACAAAACTATACAGCCAATCATTTCTGTAGCATTTCATAGGACCAAAGCAACTTCTTTTTAATGGACATACAGGTATCTTAGAGGCTTTAGTTCTTTATTTTTAATACTGTTACTTTTTTGCGCTTTTGATATCGAGTTAAGCTTATTGAAATTTTAAGAAGGTCGGCTGGTTTCCTTTGAGGGTGCTAAATGGGTTATGTTTGCGGGTTAAACCCGAACCGAACCTGAAAATCACGTCACACATATGAACCTGAACCCATTTAGACTAATCTTAAACCCGCGAATTTCGTGTTACGTTTGTGTCGTGTTTTTTGGTCTTGTCAAAAATTCACACCCCTAGTTTCCTTGATGTAGAAAGTGGTAAAACCTATACCCTACACGAAGTGATTAGTTACTTACCAGTCACAAACATCAGCCGGGCTACTTGGTGGTTTTTTGGCATAGATGAGCTGATGATAAGATAAAAATTCCTAATCATTAAATATTTGTAGTTTAGTCTTATAGTTGCCAATATTAATAGTTTTATGAGACGTTGAATGAGGTGATTGATTTTTACGAAAGAGTGGAATTAGGTCAATCACTTTCGTGTTCTATCAGATTATATTTGCTTATTCGTTCGGGTTTAATCTAGATCTTGTGTGTCGTGCGCTTTAATCCAGAAAATAAGAAGACAAGATGCTATTTCTAGCCGATATGCTCTACCAAAAGAGAAGGATCACTCGAGGTAAAGTTTATATTATCACAATCATCTGAATGGTTTTTATTTGATTATAATTTCTGACTTTGAAATTGTCATGTCTCCCTATGGTGACTAGTTAACATGATCCCTTGCATTTGATGATTTTTAAGTACTAACTACAATAAAATATTTACATGGGCTAGCTGACAAGATCCCTTATGTTCAGTTTAGAGAAATTTCTATATACCTCTTTATTTTATTAGTCAATATAAATATTTTCTATTAACTTTAGAGTATATAGATGGTAATCATGTTTTATTTTAAACATCAGCCATTGTCCTGCTTATTTTACTAAATCTTATTATGTATTCTTCATCTGGATTCAGGTTCACTCTAATATATCTTCTAGTCCAGTGGTTGTCTACATTCACAGCCGACGATCCAGATGATTTTACAAATGATGACTACTCAAAAGTTAAAGGCCCGGAAAAAGCGCATACGTTCTATCAGTTGGAAGGTTGCCTAATGGTGCTTCTTCAACAGATTCATAAACTATTGATCACCAAAAGAACGTTTAGACTTCTCGTGTAAACATCTGGAATTTAGAATATGTACTTAATACACAATATTTTGCTAACATTTGGAATATGTTTCGGATCGAATGTATTATTGAAGTTATAATATTATGATTTCTACATTTATTTTATTGAATTTTTATTTTATATTTTATGTTGTAAATAATGTGATATTTCTGGTAAAATTATCTGCCATGAAATTGTATTTATATTTAACCGGAAACAGTTTCTTCCGACACAAAATTCGTGACACAAAAAAGGTTTTTATTTTTTTTATTCTGTGGCAAAAAAAGTGTTAGTAAAACTAGTATGGATATGTAACTATAATTAGTTTTTAAAGGCACAAAAATAATGCCACAAAAGTCTTTTTATATATTGTGGCAAAAAAATAAGTGCCACTAAAAGTCTAAAAACTTTGTGCGGCAGATTGGAAAAGTGCCATTAAAAGGCTTTAGCGTCAGCGCTTCTAGTGGCACTTTTTTTGTGTGCCACTCATTCTTATAGAGGTCTTTAGTGGCAATTTATTGTTTTTTTGTGGTACTTTTTGTGTGGCACTAAATGGCATTTTTTTTTGTAGTGTGGGTGGTAATTAAAGTAAGAATTGGAAACAAATATAATTGCGAGATCGCCCTCCATACTGTACAATGATAAAATCTGTTTTGATTAAACTGGGATTCACTCACCAGTATTTCCCACTAACAAAATGTTTTTAAACACGTTTCAGGTAACAAAATGTGAAAGCCAAATAGAAGCCAGTTGGACAGCACTGAAGGCTTGGAAAATGTGGCTATAAAAGTTACCTAAATAAAGAAGATGTTTTATTTAAATAAAATAGGGTTTATCCCTATAAACATGTTTGTAATGGAAACTTGTGTTTTACTCACGTGTTTATTATTATAAAAATGTGGTATTTTAGTGATCATAGAAACTTCAGCTGCATAGCTAGCATCCGACCGACCCAGGGGTTAGGGAGTCTTCCCCCACGTTCGGAAATAGTAACTACGGTCCTGATGTAAATTCCGCTGCCAAAATGATAAACACCGATACCACTGAATCTGAGCTCGCGACCGCCCGTTCCCAGGTGACTAAGGGCCCGGGGGTTGCGACAGAGAGTGGTATCAAAGCTATAGCCACTGATTTGGGCCATAGAAGTGTTCTACTGACAATGAAATTGTCAATTCTGTTAGGAAATAATTTGTGTCAATACATGCATACCTATGTATTATTGTTTTGTTATTTGACAATCTGTTAGTTTACAGTATGAGTGATCAAGGACCATCGGACGCCTATCGTCAATTGTCTAGTTCTCCTATAGATGAAGGAACTTCTTCCCAGCCGACCCCCTCGGGGTATTCAGCTGACACAGAGGAGGGGATCTTTATATTCAAAGCGCAATCCGAAGAGCCATTCCCTACCAAAAAGAGAGGATGGTTCAGTCGGGGAGCTCACGAGCGTAGGAAAAGAATGAGAAAGTTACAGCAACAGCGAGCTTTAGTAGCTGCGAATAGGGAGACGACCACCCAAACTCAAGATATACTCAATAGGAGACTAGCCAACTTCCACATACTAGCTACCACAGCTGCAGATCCGAACTTAGAACAACTCATATCACCACAGCCACTACCCTTGTTCCCAACACAACCCATGGAAATAGTAGAAAACCCATGAGACCAGATTCCATTACCTTCTTTCAACCCAACTGAAATCCCTAGAGTCCCAGCACCCCATCCTCCAAATTATAACCCATGGTTTGATGACCATAGAGACTACCCAGAACTCCATCCACAAGAGGAACCCAAACAAAACCCAGTAGCACCCTATCCAAACCATGACCCTCTAGATCCATACTGGGATAACGACCAATATATTAGGGAAATATTAGAAAACCCATACCCATACGAAGAACCAATGCCACAGTACCCTGACCGGATACCAGCACCCGCACCACCCATGAGCACTGAGAATGTGCAAGAACTTCGCACCTTTGGTGAGGAGTTATTAGATGAAAGTGAAAAGATAAGACAAATAGGGGAGAGGCTCGTTTGGAAGTACGACGAGCGTAACATGCAATATTGGATGGACCCCTACCAGTAATAATAATAGTAATATATATATATATATATATATATATAGGGAGCCGCTAGAATGAGAACCACCACGAGTTATGAGAACCACGAGAACCGCGACCCGCGGGTGGCCGTTGGCCACGAAATTTTTTTTACACCTAGATCCGTATATTTTAGGACCGGGTGTAAATTTTTGGTTCAAACGGCGCGCCCGAGGGGGTAGTTTTATACGCCCAAAGTTTGGTAAAAAAAAAAGAAAAATTAAAAAAATTAAAAAAACCCAAACTTTGGGCGTAAAAAACTACCCCCTCGGGCGCGCCGTTTGAACCGAAAATTTACACCCGGTCCTAAAATATACGGATCTAAGTGTAAAAAAAATTTCGTGGTCAACGGCCACCCGCGGGTCGCGGTTCTCGTGGTTCTCATAACTCGTGGTGGTTCTCATTCTAGCGGCCCCCTATATATATATATATATATATATATATCCACTAAGATAGATAATCTAATAACTACTGATGCATACTAGTATTGTATTTTAATTTCCAGTTGTGGTTTGTAATAGACGCTTATCTATAAAATAGAGTAAATGTCGCAATGCACGACGATTTTGATCAATGTGATGTTGTGTGATTATTGACACTAAATATTGCTCTGAGATATTAATACTTGGTAATTGTTTGTAAATTCAGATGGCCAACTCAGCAAATCAGGAAAACCCGAATAATGATAATCAGATAAATAACAGTGTCATTCGACACATAGTAACCCAAGGAATTAGAGATACTATGCCAGCTATCATCCAAAATGTTAGGGAAGCAGAAAATAATAAAAGTAATAGTGGAAGTAAGCGATCACATACTGAACCAGTCACTGTAACGCCTGCGTCCCTAGACTTTTACTTGTTTAACACTTTTAGTCCCTAAATTATGTGATACTTGATACTTTTGATGCTTGGTGAAACTTATGCTATGAATCTTGATACTTGATACTTGGAGACTATGATTCTATAAAACTATGAGACTATGATTCTATGAGACTATGATTCTATAATACTATGATTCTATGAGACTATGATTCTATAATTTTGATACTTGGAAGCTAGATTCTTGACTCTTGATACTTTGGTGCTTGACTCTTGAGGCTCGTGAAACTTGAGACTTGGTTAAATGAGGGACTGGAGTCTTGTCATTGGCGGAAACTATGAAACTATGGAAACTATGGGAACTTTTATGTTGAAGATATAATCTAGTTATGTGATACTATTACCCAATAATACGCAACGCAACATCTAATCTAACTCGCAAATCGAGTCAAAGACGGGAACACGGAAAGGATGGGATTGACCGAGTGGCAATCCGATCGGATGACCACCCGATCGGATGACCACCCGATCGGATGACCACCCGATCGGATGGCCACCCGATCCGCTGCACACCGCCTTCACTCACTCTGACACTATAAATAGGCCTGTCACATCACCATTCTCACTGATGTGACAGCCTCACTCGACCAGACGCACGCACTCCTCATTTCTTCCATTTCTTAGCGATTTCGGTACGTTTTACACTATATTCTTGTACATCCTTGATCTACACACTATTCTCTACATAATTCTCCTTCGAAATCTCACTTTTCACCATGAAATCTCAAAGATTGAGCTCTTGAGGGTGACGTCATCATGGCGGTTTGAACAAACTGTTGAGTGATGTCACCCCGATGTTCAAGATCTAGCTCAGATCTAAGGAATTTCATAAGTTTTTACACAAAATCTATCCTTTACAACTACAACTCATGTTCATCTTCATCTTTTCATAAGACTTTTATCAAAAACGGTGAGATCTGGATTCAAATGGACTGTAGACTGAAAGATTAGTCTGAGTTTGGTTTGGAGAAGGATTGTTGCCAGAAAAGATGACCGGAGTATGAATTCTGACATGAAAACCGTCACGAACGGGTAACTGAGCGGATGTCGCAGCCCCCGATCCCTAATCCCCGGGAACGGGCGGCTGCGAGCCAGTTTCGGTGGTATCGCATGTTTGTCTAATTTGGCAGCGGAATTTTCATCAGGACCGTAGTTAGGAAATATTTAATCAGAGTAAAATACCACATTTTCATAACATTAATCACATGGGATAAAACCCAAGTTTGCAATACACACATTTTCATATGAATAAATCCTATTTTATTTCATAGAAACATCTATTTTATTTTAGGTAACTTTATTGCCACTTTTCCAAGCCTTCAGTGCTGTCCAGCTGGCTTCTATTTGGCTTTCACAATTTGTTACCTGAAACGCGTTTTAAAAACATTTGTCAGTGGGAAATACTGGTGAGTGAATCCCAGTTTAATCAAGTTTAAATAAAAACCATTTCATAGTATTGAGGGCGATCTCGCAATTACATTTGTTTCCAAGTTATATCAAGTAACATCCATGGTACTGTCAGACCCGACTTGTGGAAATGTTACTCTTTGACCAGGTGGTAACAAATTTTGTATACAAAATCCCAACATACTCATGATAATTGTATTCTTATAAATACTCAATAACTGTTTAATATACATTTAATTGTATGAGGTTTTGTAAAACAGTTAACAAAAGGTTTACAAAAAGTGGATCAACTCACATTGCTGTCTTAGGTTATCCTTTAGGGTTTCCTGGTGACAATATATAATTTACACAAATGCACACGCGTTAGTATAATAACCCATTTTAACATTAGTAATACCCTCCCCGAGACGGCATTCCAACGACTACGTCGGGCAGAACCACGACAGCCGTTACGGAACCCTAGATCAATTGGGAAGCGTATCTAATACGTATCCAGGGGTTATAATACTTACAACGGAGCTGAACTTCGCTATTTAGGGGGGCATTAGACCCGAGTATAATGCCTATACTTTAGATTTGAGAGAGAGAAAGAAAGTTTGAACGATTCTTGACTGAAGGCCGAAGCATTCTACATATAGGTGCTGAGTTTGGGTTCTACGCGACCCACGTAAATGTAGCCAAGGGGCTATGCGGCCCGCGTCAAGGCTGGTCAACGGACAAGCTTCTCCGGATCAGCTACTTGACTTGCCACGATGATGACACGTGTCATCACCGGGCTGCGCCACACCTTTGATCTCTAGCGGCCCGCGTAAGACCCTTAAGAGGTCTACGCTGCCCGCGACAAACCTAAAAACTCAATTTTTAATTATTTTTGATAATATTTAGGGTATTCGGGGCCCTTTTTCACGTATGGGGTGTATTTTGGGACATATTGGGATATTTTAAAATATATTAGGGTGTCGGAAATAATTCGAGGGTATCGGTTTTCTTGAGGATTGTACCTTTGATCTCTAGCGGCCCGCGTAAGACCCTTAAGAGGTCTACGCTGCCCGCGACAAACCTAAAAACTCAATTTTTAATTATTTTTGATAATATTTAGGGTATTCGGGGCCCTTTTTCACGTATGGGGTGTATTTTGGGACATATTGGGATATTTTAAAATATATTAGGGTGTCGGAAATAATTCGAGGGTATCGGTTTTCTTGAGGATTGTTATATCCTCCCCACCTTGTTTTAGAGCTCGTCCTCGAGATCTACTAGATTAAGTGTGGATATTTTATTTGCATTTCAGATTCAAGCTCCCATGTGTACTCAGGTCCACTTTTGGAGTCCCAATTCACTTTGACAAGAACTAATATTTTGTGCTTGAGGTTCTTGACTTTCCTGTCTTCAATCTGTAGAGGCCTTTCTATAAACTTGAGTTGTTCATTTACCTCTATATCCTTAAGAGGCATTACTAGTGATTCATCAGCTAAGCATTTCTTGAGATTAGATACATGAAATACATCATGTATTCCTGCCATTTCCTCTGGCAGTTGTAGCTGATAGGCTACAGGTCCTATTTTTCTAATAATCTCAAAAGGTCCAACATACCTGGGACTTAGCTTTCCTCTTTTGATGAATCTTACTACTCCTTTCCAAGGAGAGACCTTCAACAATACATTGTCTCCAACTTGAAATTCCAATGGTTTTCGTCGGTTATCAGCATAGTTCTTCTGTCGATCACGTGCTGCTTTCAGTCGTTCCTTAACCTGAATGATCTTGTCAGTTGTTTCTTGTACTATCTCAGGTCCAGATAGTTGCTTTTCCCCAATTTCTGCCCAACAGACTGGGTTTCGGCACTTTCGTCCATAAAGTGCTTCGAATGGTGCAGCATTGATACTTGTGTGATAACTATTATTATAAGAAAATTCTATTAAAGGTAAGTGATCGTCCCAATTATCTCCAAAATCAATTACACAAGCTCTAAGCATGTCTTCCATTGTCTGAATTGTCCTTTCGCTTTGTCCATCTGTTTGAGGATGATAAGCTGTGCTTAGATTTAACTTGGTTCCCATTGCCTTTTGGAAACTTGACCAAAAATGAGAGGTAAAAAGGCTATCTCTATCAGAAACAATTGATAAAGGAATTTCATGTAATGAAACTATTTCATTTACATATAATTTAGCTAGCTGTTCCATACTGAAAGTTTCTTTAATTGGTAGGAAATGAGCTGACTTTGTTAGTCTATCTACAATCACCCAGATTGTATCATTACCTTTTCTTGTTTTGGGTAATTTGGTAACAAAATCCATTGTTATCAATTCCCATTTCCACACTGGCGTTTCTAACTGTTGTAACAAACCTGAGGGTTTCTGGTGTTCAGCTTTAACTTGTGAACAAGTTAAACATTTAGAAACATAGGCCGCGATGTCCTTTTTCATTCCTATCCACTAGAAATTCTTTCTTAAATCCTGATACATTTTATCACTTCCTGGATGCATCGCATACTTAGACTTATGGGCTTTTTCTAATATACGATGACGTAGGTTTCCTAATTTAGGTATCCACATTCACTTTTCATGGAATCTCTAAATTCCATTTGTTCCTTGTTCTAATTCCTTAATCATACCTTTTAGTTTTTCAGTATCATCCCTGATTACTGATTCTTGTGCTTTTCTAATTTGATCATTTAAATCTACTTGTAGATTTAATTTGAGAGAACGTACTCTTTTTGGCTTTTCGTGATACTTTTGGCTTAAAGCATCTGCCACTACATTTGTTTTTCCTTCATGATACTGGATATCACAATCATAATCACTAAGCATTTCCATCCAGCGTCTTTGTCTCATATTCAACTCCTTTTGCCCGAAAACATACCTTAAACTCTTATGATCAGTGAATATGGTAAACTTACTACTATAAAGGTAATGTCTCCAAATTTTAAGGGCAAAAATTATAGCTCCTAGTTCTAAATCATGGGTTGAACAATTCTCTTCATGATTCTTAAGTTGTCTAGACGCATAAGCTATAACCTTTTGGCGTTGCATTAACACACATCCATAACCTAACTTAGAAGCGTCACAATATACTACAAAATCTTCAGTTCCTTCTGGTAACGCTAATATGGGTGTATGGGTTAATCTTTGCTTAAGAATGCTAAATGCTTCTTCTTGTTTTGGTACCCATTCAAACTTAATGGATTTACATGTTAACTTAGTTAAAGGAATGGCTATTCTAGAAAAATCTTGAATAAACCTTCTATAATATTCGGCCAATCCTAAGAAACTTCTAACCTCGGTTGGTGACTCAAGGGTTTTCCATTTGGTAATCGCCTCGATCTTTGTTGGATCCACATGAATTCCTTCATGGTTTACTAAGTGTCCAAGAAACTGCACCTGTTCTAACCAAAACTCACACTTTGAAAATTTAGCATAGAGCTTTTCCTTTCTTAATAGACTTAGAAGTGCGTGCAAATGCTTTGCATGATCCTCTTTACTCTTAGAGTAAATTAGAATATCATCTATGAAGACAATTATGAATTTATCCAAGTATGGCTTACATATTCGGTTCATCATGTCCATAAATGCGGCTGGGGCATTGGTTAAACCAAATGGCATGACAGTAAATTCATAATGGCCATACCTTGTTCTAAACGCGGTTTTAGGAATGTCCTCTTCCTTACCTTTAATTGATGATATCCTGACCTTAGATCGATTTTAGAGAAAAATCGAGCTCCTTGCAGTTGATCGAACAGATTATCGATTCTCGGTAATGGGTACCGGTTCTTGATCGTGACCTTGTTTAATTCACGGTAATCAATGCACATACACATCGATCCGTCCTTCTTTTTAACGAATAAAATCGGCGCTCCCCATGGCGATGAGCTTGGTTGTATAAATCCTTTTTCCAACAATTCATCTAATTGTTTCTTCAGTTCTTGCATTTCTGCGGGTGCCAATCGGTAAGGTGCTTTAGCAATTGGTGTTGTTCCTGGCAGTAGATGGATTCTGAATTCAACTTCCCTGTCTGGCGGTAGTCCTGTCAATTCTTCTGGAAATACATCTGAAAACTGAGACACTACTGGAATGTCTTGTAGTTCTTTTCCTTTAGTGTTAGTGATTATAGAAATCAAATACACTATAGACCCTTTTATTATATAGCTTGCAGTTTTCATCAAAGAGATGAATTTCGTGGATCTAGATGGTTTATCTCCTTTAATTGTGATCTTTTCACCTTCTGGTGAATTTACTTGGATTGACTTTTGATCACATAAAATACTGGCTTTGTTAGTTATTAACCAATCCATTCCTAAAACGACATCAAATCCTGCCAGATTCATTGGGTAAAGGTTTGCAATAAACTTTTGATTTAAAAACTCTATTCTTGCTCCCTGCAAGATTTCAGAAATCCTAACAGTTTCTCCATTAGCTGTCTCTACTAGACATTCTTGTGGTAGTTTAGTTAATGACTGGTTTAGAAGTTTGCAAAACGAAGTATTAATAAAACTTTGGTTGGCACTAGAGTCAAATAATACCTTAGCAAAAACATCATTAACTAAAAACGTACCAGCTATCACGTCTGGAATCATCTTAGCTTCATCTGCAGTCAGAACGAATGCTCTAGCATTTTTAGTGTTCCTGTTGTTCGCAGCTGGAGCCAATTTCAGACAATTCGGCTTGATGTGACCTTTTTCTCCACAGTTGAAGCACAGTCCATTACTGGATTTTCTCCTGCAATCTTCTTCCTTGTGTCCTGGCATCTTGCAGAAATTGCAAAGAGTGGAGCATTTTCCCGAATGCTTTTTCTTGCAGACCTTGCAGAATGGTGCAGAGGTAGAACCCATATTGCAGAACGGTGCAGAGGTAGAACCCATATTCCTACGATTGTAATTCCCAGAAGAACTGTAGACTGAAAGATTAGTCTGAGTTTGGTTTGGAGAAGGATTGTTGCCGGAAAAGATGACCGGAGTATGAATTCTGACATGAACACCGTCACGAACGGGTGACTGAGCGGATATCGCAGCCCCCGATCCCTAATCCCCGGGAACGGGCGGCCGCGAGCCAGTTTCGGTGGTATCGCATGTTTTTCTAATTTGGCAACGGAATTTTCATCAGGACCGTAGCTAGGAAATATTTAATCAGAGTAAAATACCACATTGTCATAACATTAATCACATGGGATAAAACCCAAGTTTGCAATACACACATTTTCATAGGAATAAATCCTATTTTATTTCATAAAAACATCTATTTTATTTTAGGTAACTTTATTGCCACTTTTCCAAGCCTTCAGTGCTGTCCAGCTGGCTTCTATTTGGCTTTCACAATTTGTTACCTGAAACGCGTTTTAAAAACATTTGTCAGTGGGAAATACTGGTGAGCGAATCCCAGTTTAAATAAAAACCATTTCATGGTATTGAGGGCGATCTCGCAATTACATTTGTTTCCAAGTTATATCAATTAACATCCATGGTACTGTCAGACCCGACTTGTGGAAATGTTACTCCTTGACCAGGTGGTAACAAATTTTGTATACGAAACCCCAACATACTCATGATAATTGTATTCTTACAAATACTCAATAACTGTTTAATATACATTTAATTGTATGAGGTTTTGTAAAAACAGTTAACAAAAGGTTTACAAAAAGTGGATCAACTCACATTGCTGTCTTAGGTTATCCTTTAGGGTTTCCTGGTGACAATCTATAATTTACACAAATGCACACGCGTTAGTATAATAACCCATTTTAACATTAGTAATACCCTCCTCGAGACGGCATTCCAACGACTACGTCGGGCAGAACCACGATAGCCGTTACGGAACCCTAGATCAATCGGGCAGCGTATCTAATACGTATCCAGGGGTTATAATACTTACAACGGAGCAGAACTTCGCTATTTAGGGGGGTATTAGACCCGAGTATAATGCTTATACTTTAGATTTTAGAGAAAGAAAGAAAGTTTAAACGATTCTCGACTGAAGGCCGAAGCATTCTATATATAGGTGCTGAGTTTGGGTTCTACGCGGCCCGCGTAAATGTAGCCAAGGGGCTACGGGGCCCGCGACAAGGCTGGTCAACGGACTAGCTTGTCCGGATCAGCTACTAGACTCGCCACGATGATGACACGTGTCATCACCGGGCTGCGCCACACCTTTGATCTCTAGCGGCCCGCGTAAGACCCTTAAGAGGTCTACGCGGCCCGCGACAAACCTAAAAACTCAATTTTTAATTATTTTTGATAATATTTAGGGTATTCGGGGCTCGTTTTCACGTATGGGGTGTATTTTGGGACATATTGGGATATTTTAAAATATATTAGGGTGTCGGAAATAATTCGAGGGTATCGGTTTTCTTGAGGATTGTTATAGCGGACTAGGGTGATTCCCACCCAATCAGATCTGCTGTACATTGATGTGTTTACCAGTGTCTCAATGCGTACCAAGTTGTCGTTGTTTAAACAGAAACTTAGAGTTTTTACAAGTTTAGGAACGGGACAAGGTTAACCCTATCGAGTGGCAACCCGATCTGATAGCCATCCGATCAAACTGCCATCCGATCAGGTAACCCTTGCCCCCTTAACTTTAAACACTTTGAAACCTTGGAGTCGTGATCATCGAACGGCAACTCGATCGGATAGCCGATCGAACAACCACCCGATCGAGGCAACAATGGATCTTGGAACTTTTCAATACTTAGAACCTTTGACACTTTGAAGACTTAGAACTTGAATCGAGTGGCATTCTGATCGGATAGCCATCCGTTTCCCCCACACATTGTCATCTCAATCGACTGGCGATCCGATCGGATAGCCATCCAATCGGACAACCATCCGATCCAGTGACTAATCCGACACTTGTGCAATCTCGTTGTTTTGTCCGACACTTATCCGTTGCAATCTAATCAGGCTAAACCTAAAGAGCTCCCTTTGATCCAATAACAGTTGATCTGTTAAGCAATCACTGTGAGTATACTCGATCCCTTTTTGTTTTAAACTTTTGGATGTAACATGTATTCTATTAAACTATGATACTTGAAACTTTTGAAATCTAAACTGTATCGTATGTTGTGTGAAACTTGTGATTCTCGTATTCTATTTATGCTATGTGGACTTTTAATCCAGGGTGTGTAGTTCTGCCTTAACAATAGTAGCGTTATAGGAGATGCACCTCCCCATTATTCTCGGGGGTATTGTCAGGAGGAATCTAGTTTTCCTTGAGACTTGGGAAAACAACAAAGCATAGGGATACTTGGGCTATCACTTATTGGACTGCGAACACTAGCATAGCTGAAACTATTTTGTTACATTTACATATGGATATGAGGCTTTTAATCTAGTATGCTATTATTCAAACTTGTATACTTGCCGGTACATTTTTGTACTGACCTTATTTTAATACATGTTGCAGGCTGACAGGATGCTAGAAATCTGGGAATCAAGCTAGGATGATGCTTAGAAACTCATCTAGATAAATAAGTTTTGAACAATATTTGAGACTTGATGTAATATGATACTTGCTGATGGTTGTTTGATTTTAGACAATGTTTGAATCAATCTATAATGAAACTATTTAGTGTTATGGAATCTCATGAGCAATCTGAACGCTTAGTGCTCGCACCCCGATGTTTCCGCCATCGGTTGGGGTGTGACAGATTGGTATCAGAGCCATAACTATAGGGAATTAGGATAAGTAGGAATACTTGCCCTAGTCTATAGTTCTAGGAATCTTGACCCTTATTTGTTGTTTAAGACTTGTGCATTCTACCGTATCTGCTCCCTAGCATCACACTTTCCTGCTAAGTTCACAATGCCTTTCCTAAGACTGATACAACATACACTTGACACTTGAAAACACTGCTAATCAGTGTTTGTGTTTTGCACGAAATTGCCCTCAAGTCAGGAGTGACATCCAAATATTGATGGGAAATTTCCTGATTATATTCTAAGTAGGTCTTATATGCTAATAAGTACCGACACTGTTAGGGTACGATGTTGTCAAGATAGAAGTGAAACTCAGACCTTGATAACTAGTCCCACTCCTTGATTTTTATGTCCCGCCAAAGTCTCGAAACTCCCAATCAATTTGGAACGTGAAAGGACCAAAAGGACGAATATCGTAGGCCTAACATCGATGACATATTTTTCTGAGTAAGTCAGGACATGTTGCCTCAATTCGAAAGGGGTTCGAATCACTTTGGTTAGTCTACGTTCTTCTACCCGGAACAATCTATGTTTTATGAGCCTATCTTTTATGTTATCTCGATTTTTACATGTGGTTTTAAAACTTGATCCCTCGTCTATATTGATTCTTCATTTATTTTGAGACTTTTTACACAAATCGCATGTATGTCTGCAATCTAAAATCTTAATCCTAATGTTGGTGCACACATCTGTCGTCTTCGTCTTATATCGAGTCTCTGGTTTTGTAATTTGTATGTTAGCTTGAGATGTCTGATAGCTTGAGATGTCTGATAGCTTGAGATGTCTATTAGCTTGAGATGTCTGATAGCTTGAGATGTCTGTTAGCTTGAGATGTCAGATAGCTTGAAATGTCTGATAGCTTGAACCGTGTATGTGTCATTTCAAGCTGTCTAGCATAGGTTATAAATAGGCATGTTGTGTAGTCATTTGAAGGTGACAGACCAGAGATCTTAGAGAGTGTACCGAAGTGCTGCCGGTATATTTTGTGATTGTAATCGCTGTTAGATCAATACACAAGTTGTTTAAAGTGATATTCAAGTTGTTTCTACTTTCGTTTCTTAGTTTCCGCCTCTGAAACGGATTAAATCTCTTCTGAACGACTCGTTTGGGTCACAAACCGATCCTACATCTAATCTCAGAATCAAACTAAGTTTATGAAGCTTTATTCTATCATGATAGCCTATGTGGGAATCTTGATCGACTATGATACTATGTGAATCTATCTGATGAACCTATGTGTTAATATGGTTGTAAAGCACTAAATGTAACATGACATAGAAGTACGAGAGAAAAGTGACGTGTCTGAAACATGGTGGATACGCCGCTGGTACTTCCTATATATAAGTGTTTCCGACATGTTACCAACTTTCGTACTAACTGCCATGCGAAACTTAGTGTTTTGTAGACCGGTGATGGTTTGGTTGAAATCTAATCCATGGGAAACTACTTGAGTAATCTATGAGGGATCTATGTGTAATCTATGCGTACTCTAGCATAATCTACGTGTAATCTAAGTATGTGTTGTTTTGAGAAATGAAATGCGAAACGTAGCCTAGCGCAAAAGACAAGGAGGACGTGTCATGTCCGAAACATGGTGGATACGCCGCTGGTACTTCCTATATATAAGTGTTTCTGGCATGTTACCGAGTCTTCGTACCACGCGCTAAGTGAAGTTCGTAGTTTTGTAGGCTCGGGTTGAAGTTGTTGAATCTATTTGGTTAATCTATGTTGAATCTATTCTGTTAATCTATGTTATGAAAGGTGGTGGAATCTAATGTTGCGGTTATCGAAGCGTGACACCGATGACGAGGGGGACGTGGCATGATTGAAGCATGGTGGATACGCCGCTGGTACTTCCTATATATAAGTGCTTCCGTCATGTTGCCGAACTTTCGTAGCACGTGCCATGCGGGATTTCGTTGATTGGTGGGTTGTTAACATGAATCTATTGAAAACTAATGAATCTATTGGAATCTATGAATCTATTGGAAACTATGAATTTATTGAACCTATTGAAACCGTGGAGTCTATTGGAATCTATGTGTAACTATTGGAGTAGTCTATGTTAAACTATGACGATGAGTGTGTTTATGACACGTAACATGACACCGAGTACGTGTCACACCCTGGCTTTTGCGGAAGCGTGGGTTTATTTGGTGTGACTTCTTAATACCATAGCAACAATCATAACAATGTTATATGATAAAAACACAAGATGTTCATCCATTTATATAGTTAGAAAATACCATAACATAATTGTCTTGAAATAACTACCCAAATAAGTTACAACCTTGACTTGTTTAAGAATGAGTTCACAATGGACTCAACTAAAGACCTTAAATAAAATGAGGTTTGGAGACATGTGACCCATCCAGGCAAGGGTTACACCTCCCAAACCCTACACCCCTGGATGACATCTTTTATTTAATACGCAGCTTATCGTGCATCACCCGCCAGATCCAATCAATTCCATGAAATACATGTAGTTTGAAAAATCAACAAAAGGTTGAGCGAGTTCATGTGTATGTGAGTATGTATAAACCTTTGAACGATGTATAAAAGTCCCTGGTATGTAGCAATAAGGAAAATAAAGAGATCACCAATGGTTTGCAAGGCCATTGATATGTGTGAAGTGTTGTAGGAAGACTCAAACCTAGCGGAGTTGCAGCGGGCTTCCGGCTGTAAGACACAGTCACCACAATGGGCCGCCCCGGCCTCATCGGTGTGGGCTCGCTACACCCAAATAGATCTATCACTCATGTCCCTCGGTCCTATGACGAGGACTAATGGCCTTTAGTAGCAGCCTACCCACTCACATGATCGAACGGTGTATGAAAACGATGTATGATAACGATGTATGAAAAGTCCCTCCTTAAGATGACCATACCATGTATAAAATGTCTGTGTAATTGTAACATGTATTTCACCCCCCAAGTATAAAACCGAAAACAGTTAAGAGAAAAAGGGGGACATGAACACACTGTAGTGCGTCTCCTGTATCGTAATGTCAACTCAAACTTGATCAGCTACCTGACGACCTACAACGTACTAGTGTCTATTAGACGGTCGGCCGTGCCTTGCCTTTGTATTTATGTTTGAGTTACGATACTTTGATATTATTCCAAGTTATAACTTATTGTTAAAATAATAATAATTATTTTAACTTACGTTTTATTTTAGGGTCTTGGAATATTAGTTAGACAGCTATTTCATGTTCGTACTTCTCAAGTATTTTATATGCGTAATTCCTTCCCAAGGATCGGGGGTATTTATACATGTATTTTTGTGATTTAACGTCTTGACATTATATATTTTTATGTCCCACTCTAGAAAATATATAATAATTTATTTATCAAAAATAATATGTCCCGAAATATATATTTTTCCCAAAAAATAATATATTTTCATTCTTGGTATCCGAATAATGTTTACCCCAAAATATATTTGAAATCGTATTTTCCGGATTTATAAATGTGATGGTATTTTGCTAAGTTACATTATTTTGTCCTAAATAATATAACTAGTTCCCGAATGAACAAATAATCACACAAGCTTTTTCTCATGGCGAAGTTTACTTTGGAAGACAATGTTTAAAACATATTTGCAAACACTTGTTAGAAAATAATTTTCTAAGTCTTGGGATTTTTAGAAAATCTCGCCAGAGTTTCCCCTAAAAACGGAGGTGTCCATGCTAATAAGCATATATCATTTTCTTTTCAAATTCAATCAACAATCATCAACAATTATCTTTTAAACAACTTTACATTACCGAGAGTAAAAACTATATGTGTTACACCCTAATCATGAACTTGATACTTTCTAAAAACGCGTAGTAACTTAGTGAGGCTTTTAGTGAACTTAGTTACCTTCCGAAGTGTAGTTATTTCTTTAAAAACCATTCTCTTACAAAAGTTTAGTGTTTACAACTTGTAAACAATTTTTACAAAAATAAAACTCTTGAACTCTTCTTGTAAATAAAAGCTTTTTACACTTATTTTATTTACAAAAATATGTAAGAGTATGTAAATGTCATAATTCTTTAGAAATCGGTTCTTGAACTTGGTTTATTTAGAAAACCTCTTGTAAAACTTAGATCTACATGATCATCAAGTTATTTTGTTTACTAATATATCAAGAAAATTTATTTTTATTCAAGTTCATGATTAAACTAGAAGGTGGTTATTTATGTAACACATAACCACTTTCTAATCTTGTTAAATCATATCTCTAAATTTTATTCAACAAGACTCATATGGTGATCAACATCACACAACCAAGAATCATCATAAAATTAACAACATACTCATAACAACATCCTACTAGTCACACTTCATCTTCATGTAACTTTTATATGTAAAGCTTCATGTTCATTATTCTTGTTTCTTTAGTGTTTTGAACATACTTGACAAACTACATCTTTTGATCATAGCAACAAGATGAAACAAGGTGTAACAAAGACTTACTACTAGCTTATAGCTAGGGATGATTCTAGTGAAGAAGATGATGAAGAATGATGATGAAAAAGCAAGAAACAAGGTCCTTTTGAAGCTCCACAAGTTGCAACTTCCTTAAATCACCTTCAAAGCTTGAATGGAACTTGATAATGGATGAATGGGGTGGTGAAATGGTGGTGATGGTGGCGGTTGGGTGTGAGCCGAGAGGAGGGAGAGAGAGAGTGAGGAATGAGGGTGTAAGATTATGGAATGATATGTTAGGATGTTGGCCATACTTATACATATATTGTTCACTTCAACAAGTAAGCAATCCAATAAAATAATAAGATATAATCCTGCACAAGATTGGAAGTATGGTGTAGTTTTGGGGTGGGTCCATAAGGGACCGAAATCGGTTTAGGGGGGGTTGGTTGTAACTTTTTGCAACTAAAAGGTAATCATAAGTTAGTTTCCAAGTAACTTGATTACATATGTTAGTTATATGGTTTTTAGTGGGAGTTATGGTAAACGGGGATCATGACTAGTCAAAAATAGTAAAACAATGTGTTTGGCAAAAATTTAATGTTCCGGGTAGTGTCCGGTTATCCGGTTAGATACCGTTCCGTTAAAGTGTTTAATTAGTCCGCAAAGTGTCTTTTATATATATTTTTGTAACACAATTTATTCCCGGCACTTAGGAAAGCATACATGACCATTCTGCCATATTTTTGCACTTTACTAGTATGTTACAATGCTGAATTTTGTAAATAAATGCAAAATTATGCACTTAAAGTGTGTTTTAGGCACTTCCCGGCACTTTAACTATTACCTAGTGACGCAGTTTTATGGTCCTTACTTCCCTACACTCCATACTAGTGTAGTACCCTGTCCGTGGCCCATACTGGCCTCAAAACATTGTCTATCTATGTGCTGGCAATGTCAGCATATTTCTGAATTATCCGTTAAGTGTGCTAACTGTGCTTTGTGCATCCAGTATGTCACTAATGTTTGTGTGTAATAAATGGAGTGAATGTATGAAATGTGATGCATAAGTACGTATGATACAAAAATCAAAAAGCAGTTCAAGTCGTCAGTTGTAATCAAGCACAGTCATTAAGCACATAATTAAATTTAATTAATTGTATGGATACCTGGTTTAGTGAGAGTTGTCACATTCTCCCCCCGTTAAGAAAATTTCGTCCCGAAATTTTAGGTTCTGCTTCTAGTTGCATGGGTCTTGGGGAATAAATGTGGTTACTTGGCCTTCATACGATCCTCACATTCCCATGTGAATTCTGGGCCATGTCGTGCATTCCATCGAACCTTGACGAGCTTGACACTACTCCTGCGTGTTTTGTTAACTTTCCAAACCGTAACCTCAACTGGTTCTTCAATAAAGTGCAGTTTGTCGTCAACATGAATTTCGTCGGTAGGAATGACCACGGTTTCCTGAGTTGGACTCTTCTTCAGGTTTGATATATGAAATGTATCATGAACGCCATTTAGTTCAGCAGGTAAATCCAACTTGTAGGCTACAAGACCAATTCGTTCCATAATTCTGAATGGACCAATGTATCTAGGATTCAACTTCCCGCGCTTCCCAAAGCGTGCCACACCCTTCCAGGGTGAAACTTTCAACAAAACCATATCTCCCACCTCAAATTGCAGGGGTTTTCTTCTGCGGTCCACATAACACTTTTGTCGATCACGAGCCGCTTTGATGCGTTCTCGGATCTGTGCAATCTTGTCTGTCGTTTCCTGGACCAATTCCGAACCAACTAGTTGTCTATCACCCGCGTCAGCCCAACAGATCGGTGATCGACACTTACGCCCATAGAGAGCTTCGAACGGTAGGTGAGTGTCCCAACTCCCACCTAAATCCATTACGCAAGCTCGCAGCATGTCTTCTAATGTTTGAATCGTTCGCTCACTCTGTCCGTCTGTTTGCGGGTGAAAAGCAGTACTCAGATTCAACTGAGAACCAAAGGCTTCTTGAAAAGATTGCCAAATCCTTGACACGAAGCGTCCATCTCTATCCGAGATAATTGAGAGAGGTACTCCATGACGTGCAACAATCTCTCGCATGTAAATTTCAGCAAGTTTACTCGTGTTGTCTTTTTCCCTGATTGGCAAAAAGTGTGCTGATTACGTTAAGCGGTCTACAATTACCCAGATCGTATCGTGACCTCTGGGCATCCTTGGTAATTTTGTTATGAAGTCCATTGAAATATGTTCCCATTTCCATTTGGGTATTTCAGGTTGCTGCAAGAGGCCTGAAGGCTTCTGGTACTCGGCTTTCACCTTGGCGCAAGTTAAACATTTACCAACATATATTGCAACGTCGCCTTTCATCCTCGGCCACCAATAAAAATCCTTTAGATCTTGGTACATTTTATCCGATCCTGGCTGGATCGAGTACCGCGACTTGTGAGCCTCATAAAAAATAACGTCTCTCAGACCACCAAAGGAAGGAACCCAAATTCTTCCCAAGAAACATAACGTTCCATCCTCCTTTGGTACCAATTGTTTCTCCATTCCCCGGAGATACTCATTCTCAAGATTTTCCCTTTTAAGAGCTTCCCTTTGCGCAGTATGAATGCGCAACGTAAGGTTTGTCTGAACAATCATTTCCAAAGCCCTAACCCTTATGGGCTTAATCCTTTCCTTCCGACTTAAAGCATCGGCGACTACATTCGCCTTCCCTGGGTGATATTTGATCTCACAATCATAGTCGTTCAACAATTCGACCCAGCGTCTTTGCCTCATGTTAAGCTCTTTTTGATCAAAAATGTGCTGCAAGCTCTTGTGATCAGTAAATATTGTGCATCGTGTGCCATACAAATAATGTCGCCAGATCTTCAAAGCAAACACCACAGCGCCTAACTCCAAGTCATGCGTGGTGTAATTTCTCTCGTGGACCTTCAACTGGCGAGAAGCGTATGCTATAACCTTCTGACACTGCATTAACATGCAGCCTAAGCCCTGACGCGAAGCGTCACAATATACCACGAAGTCGTCCGTGCCTTCGGGTAGTGATAACATCGGTGCATCGCAAAGTGTGTTCTTCAATAACTGAAACGCTTCTTCTTGTTTGTCTCCCCAATCAAACTTCTTGTCTTTCTGCGTGAGAGAGGTCAAAGGTTGAGCGATTTTTGAGAAGTCCTCAATGAATCTACGATAATACCCAGCCAAACCCAAGAATTGTCGAATCTCAGTTGGCGTTTTCTGAGTCTCCCAATTCTTAATCGCCTTAATCTTTGTGGGATCCACATGAATTCCGTTCCCATTAACCACATGACCAAGAAACTGAACTTCCCGTAACCAGAACTCGCACTTCGAGAACTTTGCATATAACTTCTCCTTCCTAAGCAGCTCTAAGATAGCTCTTAGATGATGCTCATGTTCTTCTTTCGTTTTTTAGTAGATCAGGATGTCGTCAATGAACACGATCACAAACTTATCAAGGTAGGGCTTGCAGACTCTGTTCATTAAATCCATGAATACTGCGGGTGCGTTTGTCAACCCGAACGGCATAACCAGGAACTCGTAATGCCCATATCGAGTCCTAAAGGCCGTCTTTGGAATACTTTCTTCTTGAATCCTCAACTGGTGATAACCTGATCGTAGATCGATCTTTGAGTAAAAACTCGAACCTTGTAACTGATCGAACAGGTCGTCAATCCTTGGCAAAGGATATCTATTCTTAATTGTCAACTTGTTCAGCTCCCGGTAGTCAATACACATGTGAAAACTACCATCCTTCTTTTTGACAAACAAGGTTGGAGCTCCCCTAGGTGAGAAGCTTGGCCGGATAAATCCCTTGTCTAACAACTCTTGAAATTGCGTTGACAACTCCTGCATTTCCGAAGGTGCAAGTCTATAAGGTGCCTTAGCTACAGGCGTGGCGCCTGAACCAAGTCAATATGGAATTCGACTTGTCTTTGTGGCGGCATTCCTGGTAAGTCTTCTGGAAAGACTTCAGGATACTCCTTAACGACTGGAATATCTTCAAGTTTCGGCTCAGCGGCTTCCTTATCTACGATGTGTGCCAAGAAAGCAACACATCCCTTCTTCAAACACCTCCGGGCTTTTAAACAGCAAATGATCCTCAGAGGTGTATCACGCTTCTCTCCGTGAACTATAATCGTCTCTCCATCCGCCATTGGGATACGAATGGTCTTCTCGTGGCATATAATTTCGGCTTTGTTGCTTAACAGCCAATCCATCCCTACTACCATGTCGAAGCTTCCCAACTCGACTGGTAGCAGTGTAAATTCGTGCTCTCCCAATTCAATCACGCATCCTCTGATGACTTCATTCGTTTCAACTAGCTTTCCATTAGCCAGTTCAATTGAGTAAGGAATATCTAACTTACTAGCAGTTAACCCAAGTATTTTCTTAAATTCTAGTGATACGAAACTATAATCAGCACCAGTATCGAAAAGCACAGATGCAAAGCGTTGGTTAATAGGGAACGTACCAGTGACAACATTCGGGTCCTGGCGTGCTTCCCTTGCTCCAATATTGAATACCCTTCCACGAGCTTGATTGAGTTTTGGGCATTCACGTTTGAAATGCCCGATGTCTCCGCAGTTAAAACATCCCGGCCCTTAGCCGTCACCATTCCCATTACCTTGATTGTTGTTGCGCTTCCCACCTTGATTACCCCGATTCCCAAAATTATCCCTGTTACCATTCCTGCCAGTGCGGTTTCCATTCCCGTTACCTCCTCGATTGTTGTTCCTATTACCAAAACCTCCTTGGCCACCCCGGCCAGTACCAACCCAACAAGTGTCTCCTGAGTGACCCATCCTTCCACAGGATTCACATTTGCTAAGCCTGCACCGGCCAACATGATGAAACTAGCATAATTCGCACTTCGGCAGAGTGCCCATGTATCATTTCCCTTTGGCTTCAGCACCCCGCTTATTTTCAGCTGGTCGGTTCACATCCTTCCTCTTGTTGGCACTGCCGGTACTCGATTTAAAGTTGGAGAATTTACTGTTGTTCTCCCCTGAAGATTCAACATGAGTTTCTTTCTTTTTCGGCTCAGAATTTGAAAACTTGTTGAGCCTAATAGCTTCCTCATTTAGAGACACACTCAGGTCTATAACTTTAGTGATCGTTGCCGGTTTTGAAGATGTTACCATACTCATGATCTGGGGTGCCAACCCCCATATGAAACGCTCCACGCGTTTGAATTCCGGCGTAACCATATAAGGTACCACATGGGACAAATCATGAAATCTCTGAACATACTCGGCGATTTTTGGGCCATCCATTTTAAGATTCCAGAATTCCGTTTCCAGCTTTTGTATCTCGGCCCGTGAACAATATTTCTTCCTCATGAGCTCCTTCAGCTCAGTCCACGTTAATGCATATGCCGCCACTTCTCCCAGGGGTTGTACTTGCAAATTCCACCATGATAAAGCACCATCAAGAAAAAGCCCTGAGATGTAAGTAACTTGCTGCTCAGGAGCACACTTGCTCATCCTTAAGATAGAATCTGTCTTTTCTGCCCATCTGACGAATGCAACAGCACCTCCAGTGCCGTCAAATTTACGCGGTTTACAATCCAGGAATTGCTTAAAAGTACAGCCATGTGGTGGGTTCTTGTTTCTTGGGTTATTCCCACTAGTTTCGCCACGCGAAGCCTCATAGTCTGCTATCGCTTTAGAAATTTGTTCCTGTAACTCCGCCTCTGTTGTGGGCAAACGTACAGCTCTTCGTGGAGGCATCTTCTAATAGAAGATCATATTGGTCAGGTCATAGTAAGTATGGTAGGTAAGTAATTTGCGTATATAATCACACCCATCAACCTCATATCACATAACATCCCATGTTATAATATAAAACAAATAATTCAACAATGCATGTAGTGAGAACGTTGCCATTGAGCTTTCATTAATCATGACCACAATATAGTTTTACATGTTTCACAGTACATCATACATCAAAGATCATTGGGTTACATCACCCCAAAATACAAGTCAGTCTACACAAAACATATACAAAAGTGTGGTCTTCCAAAAAGTCTTCGTATGCTGGCCCAATTGCGACTTTCTCACCAAAAACAATCTACCTGTAACAACCCAAAAGTATAGCTACGCTGATGGCGGAGGAGGAGGTGGAGGAAAAGATAAAAGCAAACGGCGCATAAGCACCCAATCCTCCTCAAGTGCGTGGATGACGCGCAACAGCTAGGCAATCTGCTGCTCAGGTGTAAGGAAGCGGACGTTAGAGTCCGGGGGTAGTGGAAGAGGAGTCGGTGGTGCAGCAAAAGGTGACTGACAATGGCACGGGGGAGGGCGTGGAATCCTCTCCAACTCATGAACTTTCGGCTCAGTGCCTCCTGTTTTATCTGTAGAGAGATAAGTACGTCCTCCGTGGAATATCCGACATGGAAAGGGTGATAAGGGTCCGATAAGGGCATAACATTGGGCGAAGCCCACAGAAACTGCTCGCCCGAAGATACAAAGGATGGTGTAGTGTGAGGAAACTGAGACATGACTGGTATAGCTGACGACATGGGTGGAACAAAAGCAGGATGAGGAAACTGTGGCATAGACCGGTCGGCTCCTGATATAAAAGGTACGTGACCAAAAGGCTGACTCGACGAACCCTCCCCAGGACGTGGTGGAGGAATGTCCTGGAGGAACGTGATAGGAAGGTCGGTGCGATGGACATCAGATGTGTGTGGGTGGAAAAATGGAATATCAACAGGTGCGGAAACAGGTGCCACGGGAGGGGTGACTGGTAACACAAACGGAGGGTAGTCATCATCATCCTCGATCCACCCATTACGGGTGTCAGCATAACGAGGATCGATGTGAGTGGCGAAAGGTGCGCGGTCAGCAAACGCCGGCACAGGATCAGGCGTAGGTGCATCAGTAATAGGAACATCCACCACTGGTGGTGCAACAATGGGAAAATCAACAATAGGTGGTGCAATGGCTGGTGCATCCATAAGAACAGGGTCGTGCACCGGTACAGGGTCAGGACCAATAACAGGCTCAGGTGCCATGACTGGCTCAGGGTCGACAAAAGCCATATCGAAGTCGGCAGGTACATCAAGAAGATGATCGATAGGAACCACGGGTGCCTCCAAGGGCGGGTCATCAGGAATAAACTCGATCTCGTGATCGGGGTCAAAATCAGGAGGAAAAACTGGATCAAACTCGTCCTCGAACTCAGGATCAAACTCAAACTCATGGGGTGAACCAGGTACAGCTGACATGGCTGTATCGGTAGTCAAAGTCAGTAGGATATCGACGTAATCCGACGGCGTGCAACGTGGAGGATGACACTGACTCAAAAGAATCAGTACCGGGATGATCAGATAAAATCTCCTCAGGGGAGCCTCAACAGGTGGTAGAACATCATCCGCAACCGAAACCTCAACCAACGGAATGGCGACATCATCAGCAATCGGGGCCCCACCCTCATGGTCGTCCTCAGGGGGACCCTCGAAAAGATCGATGTCGTCATCGGACACAACATCAAGTGGAAAATCCTCTACGGGAAATGCGGCAAGTGGAACAGGAGCAGGAACCGGAACGAGGGGTAGATCCCCATTAGGAATGCCATCAGCGTGCTGAACGTCGTCACTGAAATCTGGCAGCGCGAAAGGCTGGAAATCTTCGTCGTCACTACTGTCCGTATCAAATGTAAAGACCTCTGGATCGGTGTGCATCGGGTCATCTGACTCTACTACCACGGGGTCAGAAACTCCACTCGACGAAGACATAGCGTCTGTAATAACATAGGCACATATATCAATAATAGTCAATTAAGCATGTAGGTCACAATAAATGTACGCAAGTAATTATCCTAGTCTTCCCCAGACTATATTCCTTGGCCTCTAAGACCAACTCCCTGGCCTCTAAGACCAACCTTCCAAGTCTCTAAGACTAAACTCCCAGTCTCTAAGACTAAACTCCCAGTCCCTAAGACTGAACTCCCTCAGTCTCTAGGACTGAACCTCCCCAGCCACTAAGGCAGAAATATGAATGTTGAACGGTGTATTTGTGCCTTTTGTTTGTAAAATGTTTGTGCCCCGGATCTGGACTTTTAGTGCATGCAATGTAAAAATGTTTGAAAACATTTTCGTGAGTGCCCTAGTGATCATAGTCTAGACTCGAGAAAGAATCCTAGTTCGCTATGATCGAGGCTCTGATACCAAGCTATCACACCCTGGCTTTTGCGGAAGTGTGGGTTTATTTGGTGTGACTTCTTAATACCATAGCAACAATCATAACAATGCTATATGATAAAAACACAAGATGTTCATCCATTTATATAGTTAGAAAATACCATAACATAATTGTCTTGAAACAACTACCCAAATAAGTTACAACCTTGACTTGTTTAAGAATGAGTTCACAATGGACTCAACTAAAGACCTTAAATAAAACGAGGTTTGGAGACATGTGACACGTCCAGGCAAGGGTTACACCTCCCAAACCCTACACCCCTGGATGACATCTTTTATTTAATACGCAGCTTATCATGCATCACCCACCAGATCCAATCAATTCCCTTAAATACATGTAGTTTGAAAAATCAACAAAAAGTTGAGCGAGTTCATGTGTATATGAGTATGTATAAACCTTTGAATGATGTATAAAAGTCCCTGGTATGTAGCAATAAGGAAAATAAAGAGATCACCAATGGTTTGCAATGCCATTGATATGTGTGAAGTGTTGTAGGAAGACTCAAACCTACCGGAGTTGCACCGGGCTTCCGGCTGTAAGACACAGTCACCACTATGGCCCGCCCCAGCCTAATGGGTGTGGGCTCACTACACCCAAATAGATCTATCACTCATGTCCCTCGGTCCTATGACGAGGACTAATGGCCTTTAGTAGCAGCCTACCCACTCACATGATCTAACGGTGTATGATAACGATGTATGATAACGATGTATGAAAAGTCCCTCCTTAAGCTGACCATACCATGTATAAACTGTTTGTGTAATTGTAACATGTATTTAACCCCCAAAGTATAAAACCGAAAACAATTAAGAGAAAAAGGGGGACATGAACTCACTGTACTGCGTCTCCTGTATGGTAATGTCAACTAAAACTTGATCAGCTACCTGACGACCTACAACGTACTAATGTCTATTAGACAGTCGGCCGTGCCTTGCCTTTGTATTTACGTTTGAGTTACGATTCTTTGATATTATTCCAAGTTATAACTTATTGTTAAAATAATAATAATTATTTTAACTTACGTTTTATTTTAGGGTCTTGGAATATTAGTTAGACAACTATTTCGTGTTCGTACTTCTAAAGTATTTTATGTGCGTAATTCCTTCCCAAGGATGGGGGGTATTTATACATGTATTTTTGTGATTTAACGTCTTGACATTATATATTTTTATGTCCCACTCTAGAAAATATATAATAATTTATTTATCAAAAATAATATGTCCTGAAATATATATTTTTCCCAAAAATAATACATTTTCATTCTTGGTATCCAAATAATGTTTACCCCAAAATATATTTGAAATCGTATTTTCCGAATTTATAAATGTGATGGTATTTTGCTAAGTTACATTATTTTGTCCTAAATAATATAACTAGTTCCCGAATGAACAAATAATCACACAAGCTTTTTAGTATGAAATATATATTCTAAATATATATTTATCCGCTTTTATTTTCGAAAACCCACCTCCGACACTTTGAAGTTTTGTAACAATACTCATGGCGAAGTTTACTTTGGAAGACAATGTTTAAAACATATTTGCAAACACTTGTTAGAAAATAATTTTCTAAGTCTTGGGATTTTTAGAAAATCTCGCCAGAGTTTCCCCTAAAAACGGAGGTGTCCATGCTAATAAGCATATATCATTTTCTTTTCAAATTCAATCAACAATCATCAACAATTATCTTTTAAACAACTTTACATTACCGAGAGTAAAAACTATATGTGTTACACCCTAATCATGAACTTGATACTTTCTGAAAATGCGTAGTAACTTAGTGAGGCTTTTAGTGAACTTAGTTACCTTCCGAAGTGTAGTTATTTCTTTAAAAACCATTCTCTTACAAAAGTTTAGTGTTTACAACTTGTAAACAATTTTTACAAAAATAAAACTCTTGAACTCTTCTTGTAAATAAAAGCTTTTTACACTTATTTTATTTACAAAAATATGTAAGAGTATGTAAATGTCATAATTCTTTAGAAATCGGTTCTTGAACTTGGTTTATTTAGAAAACCTCTTGTAAAACTTAGATCTACATGATCATCAAGTTATTTTGTTTACTAATATATCAAGAAAATTTATTTTTATTCAAGTTCATGATTAAACTAGAAGGTGGTTATTTATGTAACACATAACCACTTTCTAATCTTGTTAAATCATATCTCTAAATTTTATTCAACAAGACTCATATGGTGATCAACATCACACAACCAAGAATCATCATAAAATTAACAACATACTCATAACAACATCCTACTAGTCACACTTCATCTTCATGTAACTTTTATATGTAAAGCTTCATGTTCATTATTCTTGTTCTTGTTTCTTTAGTGTTTTGAACATACTTGACATACTACATCTTTTGATCATAGCAACAAGATGAAAAAAGGTGTAACAAAGACTTACTACTAGCTTATAGCTAGGGATGACTCTTGTGAAGAAGATGATGAAAAAGCAAGAAACAAGGTCCTTTTGAAGCTCCACAAGTTGCAACTTCCTTAAATCACCTTCAAAGCTTGAATGGAACTTGATAATGGATGAATGGGGTGGTGAAATGGTGGTGATGGTGGCGGTTGGGTGTGAGCCGAGAGGAGGGAGAGAGAGAGTGAGGAATGAGGGTGTAAGATTATGGAATGATATGTTAGGATGTTGGCCATACTTATACATATATTGTTCACTTCAACAAGTAAGCAATCCAATAAAATAATAAGATATAATCCTGCACAAGATTGGAAGTATGGTGTAGTTTTGGGGTGGGTCCATAAGGGACCGAAATCGGTTTAGGGGGGGGGGGTTGGTTGTAACTTTTTGCAACTAAAAGGTAATCATAAGTTAGTTTCCAAGTAACTTGATTACATATGTTAGTTATTTGGTTTTTAGTGGGTGTTATGGTAAACGGGGATCATGACTAGTCAAAAATAATAAAACAATGTGTTTGGCAAAAATTTAATGTTCCGGTTAATGTTCGGTTATCCGGTTAGATACCGTTCCGTTAAAGTGTTTAATTAGTCCACAAAGTGTCTTTTATATATATTTTTGTAACACAATTTATTCCCGGCACTTAGGAAAGCATACAGGACCATTCTGCCATATTTTTGCACTTTACTAGTATGTTACAATGCTGAATTTTGTAAATAAATGCAGAATTCTGCACTTAAAGTGTGTTTTAGGCACTTCCCGGCATTTTAACTATTACCTAGTGACGCAGTTTTATGGTCCTTACTTCCCTACACTCCATACTAGTGTAGTACCCTGTCACTGGCCCATACTGGCCTCAAAACATTGTCTGTCTATGTGCTGGAAATGTCAGCATATTTCTGAATTATCCGTTTAGTGTGCTAACTGTGCTTTGTGCATCCAGTATGTCACTAATGTTTGTGTGTAATAAATGGAGTAACTGTATGAAATGTGATGCATAAGTATGTATGATACAAAAATCATAAAGCAGTTCAAGTCGTCAGTTGTAATCAAGCACAGTCATTAAGCACATAATTAAATTTAATTAATTGTACGGATACCTGATTTAGTGAGAGTTGTCACAGTACGAGGCGGAAGAAATATGCCCGAAGCGTGGTGGATACGCCGCTGGTGCTTCCTATATATAAGTGTTTCTGACATGTTGCCAAACTTCGTACAACGTGCCATGCGAAGGTCGTGGGTTGTGGTGTTAAAACTATTGTTAGCTATGTGAATCTTGTTGAATCTTGAGTCTTTAATCTATCGTGTGTGAAACTATATTGTGAGACTATGTGAACCTAGACTTATACGATCCTCTTGTTGGATCATTAGGATGTCTTCTCGAAAGCTCTTCGACACTCTCAAGAGAGCCAGGGAAAAGTCTCAGAAAAAGATAATGTCCTTCATTGCCGATCAGATCGCTCGAGTCATGCCAAAGATCGTCTCTGAGATCCAAGGATCGAACACTCGCCCTCTTCTGTTGACTCTAAGATGGAGAAAGAAAACTCTACCAAGTTCAGCTATAAACATTTTGTCTCTTGCAACCCTAAGTCTTTCACGGGCAGTGATGGGGTGACTGCTATGCTTGAGTGGTTTGAAAGCATCGAAGTTGCCTTCATTAATAGCGAGTGCCCAGAGAATCTAAAGACTAGGAGTGCAACGGGAATGTTTCAAGGCATAGCATTGGAGTGGTGGTCAAATGAGAGAAACATCCGTTCTAACGAAGTAGCCTATGCTCTTCCATGGGCTGAGGTGCGACAATTGATGATTCTTGAATTCTGTCCTCCTCATGAACAATTGAAGCTTGAAGAAGTGTTTTGGCACTTGAAGCAAATTGGGGATGATAATCTGGTTTATACTACCCGTTTCAAACAGCTCAGCTTGATAGTTCCTCACTTGGTTTCTACCCATAAACGCATGATAACCAAGTACATCAATGGTCTACCTCCTGCTATGCGTGATTCTATTGAAGCAGCTCAACTCGAAACTATTGAGGAAGTCTACCGTCTTGCAGCTAGTCTCAACAACAACCGCGTTCGTGATAAGCAGTTTGCTAACACTGCTCCCTCCAAGTCTGCACATCAAGTTACCCAGCAGCCAAGTGGCAGCAAGAACAAGAGGCGAAAGTCTCAGGGTTCAGAATGCAATGCTATTGTTCCTACCGCAAATCCTGCTGCTAAGCCCGCTCATGCTGCTACTACTCAGAACCCTGCCACACCTGAAGTCAAGAAGCAGTACTCAGGGTCTTATCCCAAGTGTACCACTTGTAACTTTCATCACCCTGTTGCTTCTGCATGTTGTTTGTGCACCAACTGCAATCGCTATGGTCACACGACTCCCTACTGTCGTCAACTAACCCAGCTCATCAAGCTCAGCAAGCCCCAGCTCAGGCAGCCCTACCAGCTCTCCCAGCTCCTCCGTAGAATCCAAAGCCAGTCAACGCAGTTCGTGCATGCTACAAATGTGAAGATACTACCCACCTTCGTAACCAGTGTCCTCAGCTGAACCAGGACCAGCAGCCAGCCGCTCATGGACGAGCGTTCAACCTTAATGCAAATCAAGCTCATAACGACAATGATATCGTTAATGGTACGTTTCTTGTGAATAACCTTTATGCTTCGATTCTATTTGATACTGGTGTCGACAGAAGCTTTGTGTCCGTAGAATTTGAATCTTTGCTAAACTGTGCACGCTCTATGTTACCTAAGTTGTTTTCGGTGGAGATTGCCGATGGGAAGTCTATTATAGTTGATTCTATCCTCTGTGGTTGTTCTTTAACTCTTAACGACCACGTATTTACTATTGATCTAATACCTATGCAATTGGATAGTTTTGATGTCATTATCGGTATGGATTGGTTACGTAAGAACCATGCTGAGATTGCTTGTCACGAGAAGTTTGTTCGTCTACCTCTACCGTCTGGTGATATCTTACATGTCTATGGAGACCGACCTTCGAAAGCGTTGAGGCTGATGTCATGCACACAAGCGAGCAGGTGCTTACGTAAACATAACTTTTCCTTCTTGGCCCACGTGGTGGAACAGAAGAGCAAGGGGAAGAACATAAGCGATTTTCCAATGGTGTGTGATTTCCCTGATATCTTTCCTGAAGATCTACCTGGTCTTCCTCCTCCTAGATCCGTCGATTTTCGTATTAATCTCATACCTGGTGCGACCCCTGTCCCTAAGGCTCCCTATCGTCTTGCACCTTCCGAGATGCAAGAGTTATCTAGTCAGCTTCAAGAACTACTCAACAAGGGATTCATTCGTCCAAGTACCTCGCTGTGGGGTGCTCCGGTGTTATTCGTCAAGAAGAAAGATGGTTAATTTCGTATGTGTATCGACTACCGTGAACTTTATAAGCTTACCATTAAGAATCGTTATCCTCTCCCTCGTATTGATGATCTATTTGACCAACTACAAGGCGCGTCCTGCTTCTCGAAAATCAATCTTCATTCTGGCTATCATCAGCTTCGTGTTCTCGAAGATGATGTACCCAAAACCGCATTTCGTACTCGTTATGGACACTACGAGTTTGTGGTCATGCCTTTTGGATTGACCAATGCACCCACTGTGTTCATGGATCTCATGAATCGTGTTTGTAAGCCTTATCTTGATCGTTTTGTGATAGTCTTTATTGATGATATTCTCATTTATTCTAAAACTAAAGCTGATCATGCTCATCATTTACGCTTGATGCTTGAACTCTTACGTGGTGAACGCTTGTATGCTAAATTTTCTAAGTGTGAGTTTTGGATTAATGAAGTGCAATTTCTTGGTCACGTCATTAGTAAGCAAGGTATCCATGTTGACCCGTCTAAAATTGAAGCTATGAAGAATTCGAGTACGCCTAAATCTACATCTGAGATTCATTCCTTCTTAGGATTGGCAGGCTATTACCGCCAATTCATTTCAGACTTCTCTAAGATCGTTGTTCCTCTTACTTCGTTGACTCAGAAAGAGAGACCTTTTGCTTGGGGTCCCGAGCAAAAGAAATCTTTTCAGACTCTTAAGACTCTTCTGTGTAATGCCCCTGTTCTTACTCTCCCTGATGGGAATGATGATTTCGTGGTATATTGTGATGCCTCGAACCATGGATTGGGTTGTGTGCTCATGCAGCGGGACAAGGTTATTGCTTATGCTTCCCGCCAACTCAAAATACATGAGAAAAACTATACTACTCACGATCTGGAGCTTGGTGTAGTTGTGTTTGCATTAAAGATATGGCGATACTACTTTTATGGTACTAAGTGCGTGGTTTTCACTGACCATAGAACCCTTCAACATATCTTTGACCAAAAGGAACAAAACATGCGACAGAGACGTTGGGTGGAATTGCTTAACGACTACTACTGCGATATTCGCTATCACCCTGGCAAGGCGAATGTAGTGGCCGATGCTCTTAGTCGTAAAACTCATGTGAATGCTATTCGTATCTCCAATGATCTCCATGCGTGTATTCGTGACGCTTAGTATTCGTCGACAAATGAAGGAAGTCTAGAAATGGAAATCCAAGACGCTAAGATTGAACAACTTGAAACTAAACCTAATGGACTCCAATACTACCTAAATCGCATCTGGGTACCAGATCGCAAAAATATCCGTGAGCTCATTATGAATGAGGCCCACAAATCCCGTTACTCTATTCATCCAGGCGCCGATAAGATGTACCATGACCTGCGTATGACTTATTAGTGGCCTGGTATGAAGAAGGACATTGTTGTATATGTTTCTAAATGCCTTACTTGTACGATAGTTAAGGCTGAACATCAACGTCCTTCAGAACTCTTAGAACAGCCCGAAATCCCAGTTTGGAAATGGGATAGCATCGCTATGGACTTTATTACCAAGCTACCCCGAACACCTTTTGGTCACGATAGTATCTGGGTGATAATTGATCGTTTGACCAAATCAGCCCACTTTCTTCCCATTCGTGAAGATTATAAAGTGGAAAAGCTTGCTCGAATCTATACTGATGAGATTATATGCCGTCATGGCATACCCCTTGACATAATCTCGGACCGTGATGGTCATTTTACTTCGCATCTTTGGCAAACTTTTCAATCCGCTATGGGTTCTCATTTGAATCTTAGCACAGCCTTTCATCCTCAGACGGATGGACAGACCGAGCGAACTATCCAGACCCTAGAGGATATGCTCCGTTCTTGTGTCATCGACTTTGGTGGTAACTGGGATGTACATTTACCATTAATTAAGTTCTCGTACAACAACAGCTATCATTCCAGTATTCAGATGGCTCCTTTGAAGCTCTGTATGGCCGCAAGTGCCGATCTCCACTCAGCTGGCATGAGATTGGTGACAAGCAGTTTACTGGCCCTGAAATCATTCAAGAGACAGCAGATAAGATTCTTCAAATCCGTGATAACTTGATAAAGGCCAGGAGCAGACAAAAGAGCTATGCTGATAATAGACGCAAGCCTCTGGAATTTGATGTTGGTGACCGAGTTCTTCTCAAGGTATCTCCCTGGAAGGGGGTAGTTCGTTTTGGTAAGAAGGGAAAGCTCACTCCTCGCTATGTGGGTCCTTTCAAGATACTCGAAAGGATTAGCAATGTGGCATACAAACTCAACCTGCCACAAGAACTAAACAACGTGCATCCAGTGTTCCACGTGTCTAACCTACGTAAATGCCTAGCTAACGAGGACCTACAGGTTCCCCTTAAAGACCTTCAAATAAACGAGGCCGTACACTTTGTGGAGAAACCGGTTGAAATCATGGATCATGGCGTCAAGCGACTGAGGCGCAACAAAATTCCCATAGTCAAGGTTCGATGGGAAGGAAAGCGTGGCGCTGAATTCACTTGGGAACTGAAAAGTGAGATGAGAGCCAAGTATCCGCAGCTCTTCGAGCAGTCTTCTTCCTAGATTTCGAGGATGAAATCTCCTAAAGGAGGGGAGACTGTAACGCCTGCGTCCCTTGACTTTTACTTATTTAACACTTTTAGTCCCTAAATTATGTGATACTTGATACTTTTGATGCTTGGTGAAACTTATGCTATGAATCTTGATACTTGATACTTGGAGACTATGATTCTATAAAACTATGAGAATATGATTCTATGATACTATGATTCTATGAGACTATGATTCTATAATACTATGATTCTATGAGACTATGATTCTATGATTTTGATACTTGGAAGCTAGATTCTTGACTCTTGATACTTTGGTGCTTGACTCTTGAGGCTCATGAAACTTGAGACTTGGTTAAACGAGGGACTGGAGTCTTGTCACTAGCCAAAACTATGAAACTATGAAACTATGGAAACTATGGGAACTTTTGTGTTGAAGATATAATCTAGTTATGTGATACTATTACCCAAAAATACGCAACGCAACGTCTAATCTAACTCGCAAATCGAGTCAAAGATGGGAACACGGAAAGGATGGGATTGGCCGAGTGGCAATCCGATCGAATGACCACCCGATCGGATGGCCACTCGATCGAAGCGCCACCCGATCTGCTGCACACCGCCTTCACTCACTATGACACTATAAATAGGCCTGTCACATCACCATTCTCACTAATGTGACAGCCTCACTCGACCAGACACACACACTCCTCATTTCTTCCATTTCTTAGCGATTTCGGTACGTTTTACACTAGATTCTTGTACATCCTTGATATACACACTATTCTCTACATGATTCTCCTTCGAAATCTCACTTTTAACCATGAAATCTCTAAGATTTGAGCTCTTGAGGGTGACGTCATCATGGCGGTTTGAACAAACTGTTGAGTGATGTCACCTCGATGTTCAAGATCTAGCTCAGATCTAAGGAATTTCATAATTTTTTACACTAAATCTTTACTAAATCTATACTTTACAACTAAAACTCATGTTCATGTTCATCTTTTCTTAAGATTTTATCAAAAAAGGTGAGATCTGGATTCAAATGGACTGTAGACTGAAAGATTAGTCTGAGTTTGGTTTGGAGAAGGATTGTTGCCGGAAAAGATGACCGGAGTATGAATTCTGACAAGAACACTGTCACGAACGGGTGACTGAGCAGACTGAGGTGATTCCCACCCGATCAGATCGGCTGAACATTGATGTGTTTACCAGTGTCTCAATGCGTACCAAGTTGTCATTGTTTAAACAGAAACTTAGAGTTTTTACAAGTTTAGGAACGGGACAAGGTTAACCCAATCGAGTGGCAACCCGATCGGTTAGCCATCTGATCGAACTGCCATCCAATCAGGTAACCCTTGCCCCCTTAACTTTAAACACTTTGAAACCTTCGAGTCGTGATCGTTGAACGGCAACTCGATCGGATAGCCGATCGAACAGCCATCCGATTGAGGCAACAATGGATCTTGGAACTTTTCAATACTTAGAACCTTTGACACTTTGAAGACCTAGAACTTGAATCGAGTGGCAATCCGATCGGATAGCCATCTGTTTCCCCCACACATTGTCATCTCAATCGACTGGCGATCTGATCAGATAGCCATCCGATCGGACAGCCATCCGATCCAGTGACTAATCCGACACTTGTGCAATCTCGTTGTTTTGTACGACACTTATCCGTTGCAATCTAATCAGGCTAAACCTAAAGTGCTCCCTTTGATCCAATAATAGTTGATCTGTTAAGCAATCACTGTGAGTACACTCGATCCCTTTTTGTTTTAAACTTTGGGATGTAACATGTATTTATGATACTTGAAACTTTTGAAATCTAAACTCTATCCTATGTTGTGTGAAACTTTTGATTCAAGTATTCTATTTGTTCTATGTGGACGTTTAATCCAGGGTGTGTAGTTCCGCCTTAACAATAGTAGCGCTATAGGAGATGCACCTCCCCATTATTCTCGAGGGTATTGTTAGGAGGAATCTAGTTTTCCTTAAGACTTGGGAAAACAACAAAGCATAGGGATACTTGGGCTATCACTTATTGGACTGCGAACACTAGTATGGCTGAAACTATTTTGTTACATTTACATTTGGATATGAGGCTTTTAATCTAGTATGCTATTATTCAAACTTGCATACTCGCCAGTACATTTTTGTACTGACCCTATTTTAATACATGTTGAAGGCTGACAGGATGCTAGAAATCTGGGAATCAAGCTTGGATGATGCTTAGAAACTCATCTAGATAAATAAGTTTTGAACAATATTTGAGACTTGATGTAATATGATACTTGCTGATGGTTGTTTGATTTTAGAAAATGTTTGAATCAATCTAAATTGTAATGAAACTATTTAGTGTTATGGAATCTCATAAGCAATCTGAACGCTTAGTGCTCGCACCCCGATGTTTCCGCCATCGGTTGGGGTGTGACAGTCACAGCATGAACAATGGACCATTACTTCAAGTGCCCATTCCAGAAAGAAGAAGAACCATGTCTTATGGTTGTTCTTACAAAGAATTCTGGTCTTGTAAACCAATAGAATTCTCGGGCAATGAAGGAGCCATTGCAGTTCTACGCTGGTTAGAAAAGACTGAGGCAGTCTTAAAAATAAGCAAGTGCACAGAGTAAGACAAAATCATGTTTGCTTCCAATTTGTTTAAGAATACTGCTTTAGAATGGTGGAACACTATTCTCTAGTCTAGGGGAAGTGACAGAGTCTATAATATGGAATGGACTGAGTTTAAGAATATGGTTGAAAGAAAATTTTGTCCACCCAATGAAAAAGAACAGATTGCTAATAAGTTTTTAAACCTTAGAATGACTAGAGTAGACTGTAAGGGTTACACTACTGTATTCTTCGAATATGCTAGAATAGTGCCAACCCTAGCTTCACCAGAACCAGTATTAATCTCCCGTTACATCTGGGGATTAATCAGTGAGATTAGACATGTAGTCAAGGCAGCTAGATCACCAACCATAGAAGAAGCTATAGAACTAGCAAATACCTTGACCGATTAATTGGTACGTACACAATAAGAAAACCAGAGAAAGAACCTAGTCCAGAAACTTACCCAGGAATTTCACTATGGTAATTCCAACCGTGGGAAAAATATAGGTTCTACTTCTGCACCTTATTGTAAGGCTTGCAAGAAGAAGCATTAAGGAAGATGCTCTACATACTGCAACTTCTGCAAGATACCAGGACATAAGGAAGAAGATTATCGGAAGAAATCCAGTAATGGAGTATGCTTTAATTGTGGAGAAAAAGGACATATTAAGACAAACTGTCCGAAACTAGCTCTAGCCATGAACAACAAGACTACTAAGATTGCTAGGGCATTCGTTCTGACAGCTGAAGAAGCAAAGATGATTCCGGATGTGATTGCCGGTACATTTTTAGTTAATGATATTTTTGCTAAAGTATTATTTGACTCTGGTGCGAACCAAAGTTTTATTAATACTTCATTTTTTAAAAATTCTCAACCAACCATTAACTAAACTCCAACAAGAATGTCTAGTAGAGATAGTAAATGGAGAAACCATTAAGATTTCTAAAATCTTGCAGGGAGCAAGAATAGAAATTTTAAACCATAAGTTTATTGTTAATCTTTACCCAATGAATCTGGCTGGATTTGATGTTGTATTAGGAATGGATTGGTTAATAGCCAATAAAGCCAGTATTCTATGTGATCAAAGGTCAATCCAAGTAAACTCACCAAAGGGTGAAGAGATCACAATTAAAAGAGATAAGCCCTCTTGACCCACGAAATTCATCTCTGTGATAAAAGCTGCAAGTTGTGCAAGGAAAGGATCCCTAGTGTATATGATTTCCATAATCATTAACACTAAAGAAAAAGAATTGAAAGATATTCCCGTAGTATCTCAATTCTCAGATGTATTTCCAAAAGAATTACCAGGACTACCGCCGGACAGGGAAGTTGAATTCAGAATTCATCTGCTACCAGGAACAACACCGATTGCCAAAGCACCTTACCGTTTGGCACCAGCAGAGATGCAAGAACTGAAGAGACAGTTGGATGAACTTTTGGAGAAAGGATTCATACAGCCAAGTTCATCACCGTGGGGAGCACCAATCTTGTTTGTCAAGAAGAAAGACGGATCAATGCGTATGTGCATTGATTATCGAGAGTTGAATAAGGTCACGATTAAAAATCGGTACCCATTACCGAGATTCGATGATCTGTTTGATCAACTACAAGGAGCTCGATTCTTTTCTAAGATCGATTTACGCACAGGATATCATCAATTAAAGGTACAGGAAGAGGACATTCCTAAGACCGCCTTCAGAACAAGGTATGGCCATTATGAATTTACTGTCATGCCATTTGGTCTAACCAATGCCCCAGTTGCATTTATGGACATGATGAACCGAATATGTAAGCCATATTTTGATAAATTCATAATTGTCTTTATAGATGATATTCTAATTTACTCTAAGAGTAAGGAGGAACATGCAGCGCATCTGCATGCACTTTTAAATTTGCTAAGAAAAGAAAAGCTTTACGCTAAATTTTTGAAATGCGAATTTTGGTTAGAAGAAGTGCAATTTCTTGGACATTTAGTTAATCATGAAGGAATTCATTGGATTCCACAAAGATTAAGGCGATTACTAAATGGAAAGTCCCTGAATCACCAACGGAGGTTGGAAGTTTTCTAGGACTAGCCGGTTATTATAGACGGTTTATCCGAGATTTAGAATAGTCATTCCCTTAACCAAGTTAACCTGTAAATCTGTTAAATTTGAATGGGGACCAAAACAAGAGGAAGCCTTTAGAATTCTTAAGCAAAGATTAACCATCGCACCCATATTAGCGTTACCAGAAGGAACCAAAGACTTTGAAGTCTATTGTGACGCTTCTAAGTTAGGTTATGGATGTGTGTTGATGCAACGTCAAAAGGTTATAGCCTATGCGTCTAGACAACTTAAGAATCATGAAGAAAACTATTCAACCCATGATTTAAAGTTAGGAGCCATAATTTTTGCCCTTAAGATTTGGAGACACTATTTATATGGAAATAAATTTGTTGTCTTCACTGATCATAAGAGTTTAAAGTACATTTTCGGGCAAAAAGAGTTGAATATGAGACAGAGACGCTGGATGGAATTTCTTAGTGATTATGATTGCAATATCTAGTATCATTCAGGAAAAGCTAATGTAGTAGCTGATGCTTTAAGTCAAAAGTATCATGAAAAGCCAAGAAAAGTACGTTTTCTTAAATTAAATCTACATATAGATTTAAATGAACAAATTAGAGCCGTACAAGAATCAATAATCAATAACGATACTGAAAAATTGAAAGAAATGATTAAGGAATTAGAACAAGGAACAGATGGAATTTGGAGATTCCATAAGAGAAGGATGTGGATACCTAAACTAGGAAACCTACGCCACCAAATATTAGAAGAAGCCCATAAGTCTAAGTATATGACGTGTGCGTATATATACATAATTTTTGCAATGAATTACACACGATTGGGTTTTAAATTTATAAAAGTGATTATTACTTTTACATCAAAACACACACGAAAGAGGCAAGTGTACCCCGTCATATATGTAATAAAGTATCGGTAAGAACCAAGTATCGATCCAAGGAAATGGGCGGAGAATTTGTACTAGACCTTTGTCACTAAACTACCGGTAAAAACATAGGTTTTGTTGATTTAAACTAAACTAAAGTAAACATAACCAAATACATAATAAAAACATAATAGATAGTAGATAAAAAGCCTTGCTAAATACACAACCACAGCATGTCAACTAAGTCAGTTTTGGCACTAGAAGCATTCGGTCAATATTCCAATTTAAGACAATTAGTATCCCTTTCGGGAATCCTAACATGACAATCATTCGGAAAGCTAAAACGATAAACACACTTTAACCACCTAAAATTTTTCTTTAACGTGCAATTGATAAATGTCTATGAAAATCTCTTAAAAATAAGTTAGTCAGCCGTTAGGATTGTTCTAACATCACTTAAACAAGGAAAGCGACACCGATAAACACAATGCAACCACCGAGATAAGCATAAACTAGATTAAATCACAACCGAGTTCATTTTACAAATCTTGCACAATAATTCACTAAGATAGCAATTTTGGCCTAAACTACTAACTAAGCTAACAAATCATGGCAAGAATTTATAACGACACCATCTAACCCGTTTAGGCCCTTACGTGACGGCAAGCTCTCTTGATTAACAATAATTACATTTTATTAAATCACTAACCATTTCTAGTATCATGATGCATACATTTAAACCAAGTTAAACTAGTTAACCAAATTCAAAGTTTACTAATACAAGATTAATTAAGCTTCATTTTTCAACTATCTTAACTAACCAAGCACCAATCATCCAACATAATTACTTATAATCAAGAATTCAATATCAATAACAAGGTTGCAAACTAATCATCAAAGATTAACATAGAAAATACTTCAAATGTCATTACAAACAAAGTTTAACAAACTAATGGTTATAATCTAGCAAGGGATTGTTGTGTTTTTGCCCAAAGGCTACAATAATAAATAAATCATAATCTAAGTACTTGAAAGATTAACAAAAACTTGGAAAGATTAGAAAATCAAACCATAAACAAGTACTAGACTAAGGATCCGGGTAGTAATCGAGCTAAACGAGACAATGTGGCTTGAATCCGGGTGAAAGCTAATGCCTCCGGAGCCTAAAAATCGCCTGCTAAGCTCTCCAAAAATCCAGAATATCGAGCAGAAAGTTTCTGCTGTGTTTTTATACTTTTTTTTGCTGTTGCACGGTCGTTCCCCATATGGAACGACCGTTCACTTTATTTAATTATTGGACATGGGTCACCATACTGCATACGTCATCGGATCGTTGACCAGATCTGAAATGGAACGACCGTTCTTTGTGTGGAACGGCCATTCAGTTCCGGGCTTCATGTTGCACGCCAAGTCGCACCTACCGTTCAGTTCCGAGACTCTGTTGATTCACCGGAGACGCACGGTCGTTCCTCAGATGGAACGACCGTTCTTCACCAAGTCGCTTGTTTCCCTGGAACGCCCAGCCGCACCGATCGTTCATTGCCGAGATGATCAGCGTTGTCGGAGATGCACGACCGTGCATCAGGTGGAACGGTCGTTCCACAGGCCCAGTTCAGAATCCTTAACAGAAAGTCCGCAGCTTTGTCGTTTTGTCCGGAAAGTCCTCGTTTTTGCTATCATCTTGTCTGGAATGCAGTTTTATGCTTGTAAACACAAATGTAGATAAATAAGTATCCGAACGACGGTTTTACGGCCAAAAACGCATAAAATAGGGGTAAAACGGGGGACTAAAATATGTGTAAATTAGAGTGTATCAAATCTCCCCACACTTAAACCTTGCTTGTCCTCAAGCAAGCTAAACTAAAAAGCAATAAAAGACATAAACAAACAAGAACGATAATTTACACACTATTTTATTGAAAACTAATATATAAACGGTTAGCCGGTTTGTCGAAAGACAACATCAAAAGATTCAAACCCAACAAGCATATGCAATTTAAAAAATGACAACCAAAAAGCCGTGACTAAACATTTAATTGACTCACATGTTAATCTTCACCCAACTCACAATGTTCACACACACTCGGTTTTATTTATGAATCATACATAAAATGTGTATGCGTAAACACTCAACGCCTAGTCAATGAAATGTGCAATATCATAAGCTTGTCATAAGATCTCGTCTCCACCAACTAACATGCAAATAAGTGTAAATCAAGAGGTCTTTACGGGTTGTAACGTTAGGCTTGGGCGAAGGGTATGGAAGTGGACATTTAAAATGGCGAAAACGGTTAAAACTCGGTAGTAGCGTTTAACTAGCAATAAACAATACAACTTTACATACAAACGCCTTAAAAAGGCGACTAAAGCGCAATCGAGCTAATCAACAAGATTTTTAACATTTAAGCATTCAAAATTGCTCGATTTCTATCAACTTCACCCTATTTTAGGGTGTTTTATTTTCTGTTTTTTTTTTTTTTTTTTTTTTTTTTTGCAAACTATACAATGAAATATAAACATTAACAAGCTAGTTAAACTATTATTTTAACCGAGTTTCAACACTAAAAAGGTTTAAAAACATAAAAAGACTAAATTTGGTTAAGTAGGCGATAATGTGGGTAAACAAAGGTGAACGGGAAGGCTCGACATGGTTAATCCTAAAGGGTAATATAAGGTGAACGGGAAGCACAACACAAAGAACAAGGTACACAACAAAGGGGTAATCTAAGTGCCTCTATCACGTTTACACAAATCCGCACGTTCATGGTCTTAACAAGTATACTAGTGACAAGTTCTAAATTGCACAAAACATCCGGCTCACTCCTATATCCGAAATGAACAAATATATAACAATCTAAGCTCAAATATGCTCACGTAACGGAAGGAATGGGTAAAAGTGTGAAAACTATCATGCAAGTCTTTCTTTGTTTGTCACGCTTTCCGGTTTCCTTTTTCAAAAATATTTTTCTTGTCGAGTTTTTATCAAGTCCGATGCTTTCTAAAACATAACCAACCGGTTTATTTACCAACATATACACAAAACACAAGTATTTTTAAATGATTTTTCTGATTTTCTGTTTTTTTTTTTTTTTTTATAAATAAATGAGGACAAACAAAGCTAAGTTAACAAAGTTAACCCCCTCCCCACACTTGAACTTCGCATTGTCCCCAATGCGAGACCCGAAATATAGAGAAAAGGGATAAAAATACTTCCCTCAAGATGATGTTGGTGCCACGAGACTTCCGAAGCTCTAACTGGTACGTGCTCCGGTCCAAGATCCGATAGATAAAATCTGCAAGTATGTCACATGTGCACCAAAACAGAACAGAAACAGAAAAAAACAAAAATAAACCATAATGTACATAAATATAAGACTAACATCCAAACAAATACAAGACATAAAGTAAATTGTATGAAAAATAAAATACAATCCGAGGGTGTTTGAAATAGTAGCCAAAATGAACACCCGATAAATACACTACTAAAAGATAGAACTTTTTTTTTTTTATAAAAAAATGCCCCTGACCATGCGCACGGGGGTGCGGATCCGATGTTGACCCATTCTAGCACGTTGACCTCGGTAATGCACGGGGGTGCGACTCGAGGTGCAGGCCAGCCCGAAATCGCACGGGCGTGCGACCCATGGCACGGCCGTGCGAGATCTGCAGACATGTCTGTTAACTGCAGAATGCAATTTCAGCGTCCGAATCGACCATTTTTCGCCATTTTTACCATTCGCACGCTGTTATAACATTATTTCAACCTAGACCCTACGCTCGGCACGTTTAAAAACTGTACAAACTAACGAAATCTACCAAACGCACCTAAATTACTCTAAAACTATAAAAGCACAAAGAAGGACGATTTTACCCTTATAGCGCCAAAGACGCTCCTGCTACATTTTTAATCACCGAGTCAATAGCGTAGACTCATGCTAAATTTTTGTCGGCGAGTCGATAGCAAGACTCATGCTAAATTTTTGTCGGCGAGTCGATAGCAAGACTCATGCTAAATTTTTGTCGGCGAGTCGATAGCAAGACTCATGCTAATTTTTTGTCGGCGAGTCGATAGCAAGACTCATGCTAAATTTTTGTCGGCGAGTCGATAGCAAGACTCATGTCCCCACGCTTGTTACATGTGCGGGTCATTACCACACCCATTTGGATTCTGCACCATATTAATAATACTAGATTTAATTTCAAAAACAGGTGCATCTATAGTAGGTCGTAGGATACTCGGCTCCAGGCCTGCCCGTCCGGGCTGATTTGATTCATTCAAAGGTGCTCGTCGTCCGCCATGATTGCGTTCCTACGTCCGCTGAGCCATCGGCTTCAGCAGGTACCACCGGCTCGTCCGCAGCTGCTGCGAGTTGCAGCGCAACCGCGCGGGATCTCTCACGAAGACGTCTCCTCAGATCACGCACGGGTTTGTCTGAAGGCTCAACAGCGTCGGGAGCGGGGGGTTGAGGACAACAACCTTCAAACGAGAAATTGACACACATGCATATAATATTATTATAATAAAGGTTTTTTTTTTTTTGCTGAAAAGAAACAGAATATTATTTTAAATGGGCTGAAAATTTTATAAAAATTCGAAATTGGGCCCGAAATTTTATAAAAATTACAACAATAAAAATAATCGAATCGGCTAATGCAAAAAATGGATACCCGAAGCCGAAAAATCAAAGAATAAACAAATAAATAAATCTGGATCGAATAAATAAATGGAACAAAAAATTTAAAAGTGTACAAAAGAATCACGAAAACGAATAAATCGAATTAAAAGCAAGAAATATTAACAAATAAATAAACAAATAAATAATCAAGAAAGTATAGACAAATATTAACAAGTATATACACCGATAACACAATGACTCGGGTCGTTCCTAAAACTCGCCATTTCCCCGGCAGCGGCGCCAAAAACTTGGTGCGTGTGCGTATATATACATAATTTTTGCAATGAATTACACACGATTGGGTTTTAAATTTATAAAAGTGATTATTACTTTTACATCAAAACACACACGAAAGAGGCAAGTGTACCCCGTCATATATGTAATAAAATATCGGTAAGAACCAATTATCGATCCAAGGAAATGGGCGGAGAATTTGTACTAGACCTTTGTCACTAAACTACCGGTAAAAACATAGGTTTTGTTGATTTAAACTAAACTAAAGTAAACATAACCAAATACATAATAAAAACATAATAGATAGTAGATAAAAAGCCTTGCTAAATACACAACCACAGCATGTCAACTAAGTCAGTTTTGGCACTAGAAGCATTCGGTCAATATTCCAATTTAAGACAATTAGTATCCCTTTCGGGAATCCTAACATGACAATCATTCGGAAAGCTAAAACGATAAACACACTTTAACCACCTAAAATTGTTCTTTAACGTGCAATTGATAAATGTCTATGAAAATCTCTTAAAAATAAGTTAATCAGCCGTTAGGATTGTTCTAACCTCACTTAAACAAGGAAAGCGACACCGATAAACACAATGCAACCACCGAGATAAGCATAAACTAGATTAAATCACAACCGAGTTCATTTTACAAATCTTGCACAATAATTCACTAAGATAGCAATTTTGGCCTAAACTACTAACTAAGCTAACAAATCATGGCAAGAATTTATAACGACACCATCTAACCCGTTTAGGCCCTTACGTGATGGCAAGCTCTCTTGATTAACAATAATTACATTTTATTAAATCACTAACCATTTCTAGTATCATGATGCATACATTTAAACCAAGTTAAACTAGTTAACCAAATTCAAAGTTTACTAATACAAGATTAATTAAGCTTCATTTTTCAACTATCTTAACTAACCAAGCACCAATCATCCAACATAATTACTTATAATCAAGAATTCAATATCAATAACAAGGTTGCAACTAATCATCAAAGATTAACATAGAAAATACTTCAAACGTCATTACAAACAAAGTTTAACAAACTAATGGTTATAATCTAGCAAGGGATTGTTGTGTTTTTGCCCAAAGGCTACAATAATAAATAAATCATAATCTAAGTACTTGAAAGATTAACAAAAACTTGGAAAGATTAGAAAATCAAACCATAAACAAGTACTAGACTAAGGATCCGGGTAGTAATCGAGCTAAACGAGACAATGTGGCTTGAATCCGGGTGAAAGCTAATGCCTCCGGAGCCTAAAAATCGCCTGCTAAGCTCTCCAAAAATCCAGAATATCGAGCAGAAAGTTTCTGCTGTGTTTTTATACTTTTTTTTGCTGTTGCACGGTCGTTCCCCATATGGAACGACCGTTCACTTTATTTAATTATTGGACATGGGTCACCATACTGCATACGTCATCGGATCGTTGACCAGATCTGAAATGGAACGACCGTTCTTTGTGTGGAACGGTCGTTCAGTTCCGGGCTTCATGTTGCACGCCAAGTCGCACCTACCGTTCAGTTCCGAGACTCTGTTGATTCACCGGAGACGCACGGTCGTTCCTCAGATGGAACGACCGTTCTTCACCAAGTCGCTTGTTTCCCTGGAACGCCCAGCCGCACCGATCGTTCATTGCCGAGATGATCAGCGTTGTCGGAGATGCACGACCGTGCATCAGGTGGAACAGTCGTTCCACAGGCCCAGTTCAGAATCCTTAACAGAAAGTCCGCAGCTTTGTCGTTTTGTCCGGAAAGTCCTCGTTTTTGCTATCATCTTGTCTGGAATGCAGTTTTATGCCTGTAAACACAAATGTAGATAAATAAGTATCCGAACGACGGTTTTACGGCCAAAAACGCATAAAATAGGGGTAAAACGGGGGACTAAAATATGTGTAAATTAGAGTGTATCAGTATACGATGCATCCTGGAAGTGATAAGATGTATCAAGATTTAAGAAAGAATTTTTGGTGGATAGGAATGAAAAAGGATGTAGCGGCTTATGTTGCTAAGTGTCTAACCTGTTCACAGGTTAAAGCTGAGCATCAGAAACCCTCAGGCTTGCTGCAACAGTTAGAAATGCATGTTTGGAAATGAGAATTGATAACAATGGACTTTGTTACCAAATTACCCAAGACCCGAAAAGGTAATGATACAATTTGGGTAATTGTAGATAGGTTAACCAAGTCTGCTCATTTCTTACCAATGAAGGAAACTTTTAGTATAGAACAGTTAGCCAAGTTATATGTTAATGAAATAGTTTCATTACATGGAATTCCTTTATCTATTGTTTATGATAGAGATAGCCGTTTTACTTCTCATTTTTGGACAAGTTTCCAAAAAGCAATGGGAACCAAGCTAAATCTAAGCACCGCTTATCATCCTCAAACGGATGGACAAAGCGAAAGAACAATTCACACGATGGAAGATATGCTTAGAGCTTGTGTAATTGATTTCGGAGGAAATTGGGACGATCATCTACCATTAATAGATATTTATTACAATAACAGCTATCATACCAGTATTAATGTTGCACCCTTCGAAGCACTTTATGGACGAAAGTGCCGAACCCCAGTCTGTTGGGCAGAAATTGGAGAAAAACAATTGTCTGGACCTGAAATCGTACAAGAAACTATGGACGAGATTATTCAAGTCAATGAGCGACTAAAAACAGCACGCGATCGACAAAAGAGTTATGCTGATAACAGGCGAAAGCCATTGGAATTTCAAGTAGGAGATAAGGTTTTATTAAAAGTTTCTCTTTGGAAAGGAGTAGTCAGATTCATCAAGAGGGGAAAGTTAAGCCCCAGGTATGTTGGACCTTTTGAGATTATTAGAAGAATAGGACATGTAGCTTATCAGCTACAACTGCAAGAGGAAATGATAGGAATACATGATGTATTTCATGTATGTAATCTCAAAAAGTGCTTAGCCGATGAATCATTAGTAGTACCTCTTAAGGATATAGAGGTAAATGAGAAACTTAAATTTGTAGAGAAGCCTCTACAAATTGAAGACAGGAAAGTGAAGAATCTCAAACATAAGAGATTAATTCTAGTCAAAGTGAAATGGGATTCCAAGAGAGGACCAGAATACACTTGGGAGCTTGAATCAGAGATGAAGAGGAAATACACACACCTGTTCCAGTAGACCTCGAGGATGAGTTCTAAAACAAGGTGGGGAGGATATAACAACCCTCCTAAATTATTGCCGACACTCCTAAAATATTTAGAACACCGCCCTAAAATACACCCCGTATACGAGAAATAGGCCCGAAATACTTTAAAATTAACAAAAAATCAAATAAAACAAAATTATATAGCCTGTGGCGGCCTGCGACGGACACACCACAGGGTGTCGTGGGGTGCGACAGCCGGGACACCAGGCCGCACCAGATCGTGCCACGTGTCCGACGCGTGTGGAGGCTAGTGGTTGACTCGGCAACCCTATAACGGGACACGTAGCCCCTGGCGAACTACGATGGGCTTAGACTAAGGCGCCGCGGGGCCCGACGGGGTCAGTGATCAGCCCTATAAATTGGATTTCGACGTTCAGTTGAAATTCGTTCATCACACACAATTCTCTCTCAATTTTGGTAGTGTAGAAATTATACCCGGGCATTATACCCCCTAATTATCGAAGCTCTGCCTCGTTTTAAGTATTATAACCCCCGATTACGGATTAGATACGCTACCCGATTGATCTAGTGCTCCGTAACGGCTGTCGAGGCTCTGCCCGATGTAGTCGTTGGAGTTCTGTCTCGGGGAGGGTATAACTAATGTAAATTGGCTTATTATACTAACGCGTGTGCATTGTTTAATTAATAGATTATAACCAGGAAGTCACAAAGGAAAAACCTAAAATAGCAATGTGAGCAATCTCCTTTTTGTAAACCTTTTTGCAAACTTTTTTTACAAAACCTCAATGTTTTGCATTATATTTCACAGTGATTGAGTATTTATAATTCTACAATTATCGTCGGTATGTTGGGGTTTTGTATACAAATTTCTTACTACACTGTGAGTAGTAACATGACCACAAGTCGGGTTGACAGTATCGTGGGTGGTAATTAAAGTAAGAATTGGAAACAAATATAATTGCGAGATCGCCCTCAATACTATACAATGTTATAACCTGTTTTGATTAAACTAGGATTCACTCACCAGTATTTCCCACTGACAAAATGTTTTTAAACGCGTTTCAGGTAACAAAATGTGAAATCCAAATAGAAGCCAGTTGGACAGCATTGAAGGCTTGGAAAATGTGGCTATAAAAGTTACCTAAATAAAGAAGATGTTTTATTTAAATAAAATAGGGTTTATCCCTATAAACATGTTTGTAATGGAAACTTGGGTTTTACCCATGTGTTTATTATTATAAAAATGTGGTATTTTTACTCTGATAAAATATTTTACTCGAATTTGATTCATATTTGATTAAAAATTTGAATTGAGTTCAGATAAATTCAAATAAATTCGGTTTGATTCAAATTCATTTAAAATAGGGGTGAGCAAATTAACTGCCATAACCGATAACCGAACCATAACCGACATAACCGAACCACTAATAACCGATAACCAATATAACCAATGGTTATGGTTATGAAACTTTGTATAACCGCTCAATCGGTTATGGTTATGGTTATGAAGCTTTGGTTAACCAAATATAACCGAAACCGAACCGAAGTTGTGATGTTAACTTTATATAATAGATTTGTGTTTTACAAAACCATATAGAGGGTTTTTACTAAGATAAAAGTATGTTAGTAACAAAATGATCTTGATATAGATGTCATTTATTTTGATAAAGAACTAAGGTGTTATGGCTATAATTGTTTTTGTTTGAGAATTGCCTTATTAAAAAGAACTCTAAATCGGTAGTTTAACCAAAAAGTTTAGTCTTCGTTATCTTATAAAATAGGCTCAAGCTAAGTTCAAATCGTGCACAACCCTATTTATTTCAAACCTTGCTTGGTTACTTAACCGAAATTAACCAAAACCGAACCATAACCGACTTCATAACCGATTAACCATAACCGAAGTTTGGTTATGGTTATGGATAATAGTAAAAACCGACCCAAACCGACCCATGCACACCCCTAATTTAAAATATGTAAGAACGACGAAAATCATAACTTTAAAACCAAGTATATATTTTAAAGTAGGCACAAATAACAATATCGCATTAAAAAGTTCAAAACTAGTGTGACAGTTGATGTTCTCAAAAGGTATAAATTAAACTAGCTAACTTTTAACCTAATTCTAAACACTCTAAGTTTTAAATTTTTAAAAAAAGACTCTCTAAACCCTAGACCACACAACCGGCAAGTATACCAATCAATGTAGTATAACCTAAGTAAGCCTGAGTATCGAACCCAATAGACTCTCTAATTACGTTTACTAGACTGTTATATTACCGGCTATTATGGAATTCCTGACTGCTTTCCAATTATATTAATAAAGTGCCTTAAATGACACCTATGGAAACATAGCAAGCTGTTATATTACCGGCTATTATGGAATTCCTGACTGCTTTCCAATTATATTAATAAAGTGCCTTAAATGACAATTGCCCTCATATTATAAAAGTATAAGGTAACTATGATAACCTGATTCGACTCGTTAAGCAAGAATTGAAAGGGAAACTAAAGCGGTATTCTCACAAAATATCTAACCCTAGCAATCTAACAACCTAGACCTACTGATAATCTCGCACCGCACGGACTTTAAGATTAGTTGAACACCTAGAACTACTTGATTCACGAATATAACTTATATGGATACTACGTCTAGCAAACTATAAACTAATAAAAAACACAAAGTATATGATCTGACATGAACCTATCAATGAATGACATTCAACAAGGAGCATGTGAAGTAATAAACATTTAATCAAGCAAGAATAGATATGCGTATACACCAAATCAAATAAATGAAGTTTTTTACTTTAATAATTATCCATAAACATTAATCAAAACTAATAAAAATTCAATCTTTAACATGTAATCATCTTTCCTTGGTAGAGTTAAAGGTTTCTAGCCAAAAATCATAATCAAGAACAGTAGCAAGTTTATCGAAATAAACCAAAACATGTCTAAACGTACCAAAAAAACAAACTTAAAGATAAATATTGAACTAACTGTTTGCTAGATATAAACAATTTGGGTCGCTCTTGGCTATAATTCTCAAGCTTCATTCGTCAAAGTGTCTTCTGATTCTTTTCTTTATTTGTTGTTTCCTTCAGAATTTGAGTCCCAGTGTCTTCCGATTCTTTTCTTTATTTGTTGTTGTTTCCTTCCGAATTTGAATTTGATGGTTGTATATGATGTCATCAAGTTAAGGTGGTACTGTGTGCTACACGTCAATTTGTTATTCAAATGTATTGATTTTTTTCCACCTATCCTATGTTTTTTAGTTTTGTTTTGTTTTAGATTTTTTTTTCATTTACGATTCATGTTATCATATATCCAAGTTTTTTTTGAAGGCAATGTAAACTTTTGATTTTTTATTATTATTATTATTATTATTATTATTATTATTATTATTTATAATAAAAATTTGATGTTAGTAGTATCGTAACTATTTTAAACACTGATATTGTCCCAATAATATCAGTACTGCATTAATTACGACCAAACAAAATATTCACTATTATGGTTTTCGACTGATATAAAACACATATCAATATTTTTTATATAATTTTGGTCGTATCGTAACTTTATTTTTTAGGTTTTATCTTTTCGTTGTTAAAAGAGTGTTGGTACATAATGGTTTCGTAATTAACCAAACCGATATCGACCAAATTCCTACCACAATACGCGGGGATTTCTACTAGTTAATTATAGTTAGTAGTGAAAAGTGAATAGTATTTTCTAATGTAAATGTGTTAGGGCCTGATTCTACAATATCCCCATCAGTCGATCATTCACTAGAACTATTCGTGCAAAAGAATATGTGTGAAGTGATAAAATAGATCTCTAACAGGTGAGATCTCTTTATACTAAATACTAAAGCTCTGCTCAAGATAGGCTGACATAACCCCGATAGTGACATCTAACATTTCTAACAGAAAAGATTCCACAGATGTTGCAAACATCTGTGCAAATCCTATCATCTGTTCTAACTATTCTAAACACTGTTACAAGATAAATATTGTTACATTGGGAAACCACTGTCTAAGTTATCCATTATTGCAGTTATCCAAACATCTGTTTGGCCATACATATGTTTGGTCTTCTCTTTTAGACCTTTGACTTCATTAGTGCTTTGGCCTTCAACAGTCTTTAGCTTTCAACATATGTTGTTTCTTCTTGAACAGCGATTCCAAGTTGATAAGATGTTTGCTTTGTTCTTAAACAGATGTTCTGATTAGGTGTTCAAGATTTACTATCTTTGGGGAGAGAATTGCTTCATTAACTATTTATTTCTTGATCTTTGAGTCATGTCGTGGCTTTTGGATATCATCTGTTCTTTTATAGGTCTAACAATCTCCCCCTGGAACAGATGATGCCAAAACATATGTTTATTTTATCAACCTTTATTCTCTCATCAATTATTCTCTTATTTGACCTTTGAATTGTAATTCAAAGTCAAGAGAAACAGTGTCTTCTATGTCTCTTTCTAGTGGTAGACTTATTAAGTCTTGCAAATCTTCAATTTTTATGCTAAAGGCACTTTTCATTGAGCTTCTCCACCTCCCCACTAGCCCTGAGCAAAGTCAATTCATGGGTGTCTTTGTTTGACTTCCATTTTAGAATTTTTTTTACTAGGAGGATTTGCCGGGACCAAAGTTATTGCTGATGAGTTTGGAGAGACTGGTCTTACCATGATTGTGTCAATTAGGTCTTCTTTCCTGGTGTCCTTCTTCTGTTCATATTTTCTTTTAAGAAATTCCCTTGCAGCTATTGAAATGTTTCTTGTTGATGGGAACTTAGAAGGCCTGACCAAAGTCTTGATAGGAAAGTTTAGTTGCTCATACTATGGCCTTTTTGGTAATCAGGGATCCTTTTCTCTTTGAATTTCCAATTATTTATAGTTTTCAAGGGTTGTTGACTCATTCCACTTAGCCATTGCTTTCATGGTTTCTATTTTTACAGCTGCAAGTTCTTTCTTCATTCTCCTCATCTTCAGAGCCCTTTTATCATTTGACTTTTTGCCATCTCTTCAATTTGGGGGTGAAGGATTGATTTTGGGAAATAGCTTCAACTTTTCAATCCTTACTATTTCATGTCGCAAGGATTTAATTGGCCATCCATTAAAATGTTCCTTACTAGCATCATATGGTTTTGTCACCATGATGTGATTAAGGTAATCCTCTCTAAGCAGCTTTTTGAGATCTGCATCAGTTATGGGATCAAGGGATCGGTTCCTACAGATCATGTTGGCATAGCCTCTTAAAGCTTCTACCTTTTTTGTATTCTTCTATCAGAATCTGCAGGATTTGCTTATCATCCTTCCCTTGATTTCTTTCTAAAACCATTCTTTTGGCCTTCATTTTCTTCAATTCTAAGTATTCTTCAACACTGGTTGGGCTAGGAAGGTGTGCAGATGGTATAGATGAAGATGGTGATGGTGAGGATGTTGAGATAGAAGATGTTGTGGTCTTAGTGGAAGGTGTTTTGATGGGTGAAGTTATCATTTTTCTTTTTCTGGTTTGAGGGATAGGTGGAAGTAATGTGGTGAGAGATGTTGTAGATATAACATCGGTTGGCCGTTTTGAAATGCCAACATATGTTTGAGTTTGAGTTTGAGTTTGACGTGTAGTTGTTTGGGATGGAAAAGTGGTTTGAGTGGATGAAACAGTGAGTTCAGTAGGTGGAACAGTGGTTTGAGCAACCTTAGCCTTTTTGGCTGGATTTACAGGTGGAAACTTTCTTAGGTTTTCACTAGTCTCCCCCTTTTTGGCATCATCTGCAAGATCCCTGGGATTTGGAGCAGCACTTGTTTCTTGAAGGAAATAATCTTTTATGGCCAGGATCTCTGCTTGTGTATCTGAAAATCTTGCATCAACCTTTTTCTGATTAATTCCATGTGAATGTTGTGATTGGCATTTGCAGACTGCTTTTGTAGTTGGAGATAAGATTGGGCATGAAACCAAACTTTCTCTGCAAGATCTGCATTTGATGGAGGAGTAGAATTTTGTACCAAAATCTTCATCACGTCCTTTATCTCAGCCACTAAAGATTCTAAATTGGATACTCTAGCAGTTAATTCTTTGTATCTTAATTCATCACCTAAGCAAACAGGATCATCTAAATTTCCACCAGAAGCGGTTATATCTGGTTTGAACTAGATACCACTATGTCTTGGGACTTGGGACTTCCAACTGTTTTTTAGTGTACAATTGTAGACTCAACAATTGTTGCCTTCAATGGGGTCTTAGTGATGTAACCACTGTCCAACTGTGAGACTGTTGTCTCTACAGTTGTAGTAGCTGCCCCACTTGAAATACCTTCTCGTGTCTCTTGAGACACAAGAGGTGTAACCTCCTTTTCTTTTAGGCTAACGCTGAGTCTTGGACTTGCCATAGTCACTTGCTGAGGTATACTCTCAAAAACTTATTGTTGAGAGGAACTAGGTTTGCGTAAACCAGGGTTATCAAGTGCATCAAGCAATGGTTTGATGGTGGATAACATAAGTGTGGTAGGTGGAGTGTAAAGAGAGGCAACCCTGGGAAAGGGGCTTGATAAGAAATGCTCAAAAGAGTCATTTCCCCCTTGATATGGGTCCCCTTATGCTTACAACACTATCCTTTTGTGAGGAAGTAACAATAGATGTTTGTTGCTTTGGTAATACAGCAGGCTCTTCTGGCACCTCATCTTCCAGGGTCACCTTTTTTGGTGTTTTCCTTTTGGTTTTGGGTTTGTGGATTGATGTGGTCCTTTTGGAAATGGTTGGTGTGTGTTCCACAGTCCTCGGTTGGGTACTGTTGTCACCAGCAGTAATGGGCTCCGCAACAGATGTTGTAACATCTGTTGTTGGTTTTTGTCTAAAACTTTTTTTTCACCCACACTTTCCCTCATGCGGGTGAAAGTTTCATTTGATAGACTTTTAATTTGAAATGCCTCACCATTTTCAAAAATTTCTGGTGCCAAGATCCTTTGTAAAAGACAGCTTATTAGTCTTCGGTATAAAAGAAAGGCTTTAGGTTTGCCATCTTTCTTGGCATTGACATTGGCAACCATGTCAAGAAACAGAGTTTTGGATAGCTTAAAATTTGCATTTGTCAAAATGGCATATCTTAAATACTGCATTTCCAACGAAATTTCATTATATGCAGGGGTTTTGGGTGATAAGCATATGAGGAGGGTACAAAGGAAAATATTCATGGCAGGTGGAAAACTAGGTTTGTAAATTGTTGCCCTTGCCATCTGTCCATCGTACCCTCTCTCTATGAATTCATGATGAAGATCAGTTTTTGAAAAAGTTTTCTTACCTGTCTCATCATTTAGACCAAAAGTTGTTGAAATCAACTCTAGTGTTATCTAAACGACAGCACCATTGACTGTTGAAATAATGGTATAGGGCTTTTTATCATGAATTAAAACTTTTGAATTTGCCCAAAAATCTTCAATATTTTTCAAGTGGATAGGTGCATTGGCAATAAGAATGTTATGATATTTGGATGCGGTGATGATGTCAATGATCAAGTGAAACTTTGTATTTACAGAGGATTTCACGAGATATGGAAGGTAATTATGGGGTGGTTTCAAGGAAAGAGCCATCTTGAAATTAGGTTAACTCTTTTGAAAATCTTTTAAATAGATAATCTTTTGAGTGTAAAGTGAGAATCATTTAGAAAATCATTGAAATGATGATCTTTTTTATTGTGGAGAGAGAATCTTATTTTTTTTTTAAATCAGTGTTTATCGCACAAGTAAGGATAATCTCTATTTGGTTAGGGTTTTTATAAGGTTTTCCATCAGAGGTCATGACGTGGCCAAACGGTTACCTTTTTGGTGACGTGGAAAGTTTTTTATTTGTTAAGGGGAAAGCTCTGTTTGATCAAAGCTATGTTTTACAAAAACCTTTTGATGAAGAAAGATAAGGTCTGTTTTTCCAAATATCTGATTGAAACCTCTGTTGTGCTCAACAGACGTTTGAGTGACCAAATTAGTGGTTTGAACATATGCATGACTTTTGGTCAACAGATGGATGCAAACCCATGCTTGAAGTCTCTGTTGGGTTAAACAGAGTTTTGAAGAGAAAAGCAGTGGTCAGTATGAAGAAACAGTGGATTTGTTTGACTTTTAGAGTCAAACAGTGGTTTTGTAAAAAGTGGTTCTTTTGCCTTCAACAATGGTTGCCCAAAGTTAAACAGACTTTTGAATTACTGTAACAGATGTTACACTCCTTTGAATAGAGTTTTTGTTGATTTTATCAATCTTTTTATTTTTAATAACTCTATTTTGATTTTTCAAAACAACATTTTTATGTTTTTATTTCGAAAACCGAAATAAAAAATTCAATCTCTATTTAACATCCTAATTCTGGAGATCAATCTTTCAAAAGTAGATGTATCCAATGCTTTTGTGAACGCATCTGCTAATTAATCTTCAGTGGGAACATGATGAAGTGAAAGTCAATCCCTTTTCATGACAATCTCTTACCAAGTGATGACGAATGTCAATGTTCTTTGTTTTGTAATGTGACACTGGGTTCTTGATAATGTTTTAGCTACTTGACTCTCCAAAATTAATGGTGTCTTTAAAGTAGTTATACCAAAATCAAGCAATTGATTCTGAAGCCACATGAGTTGTCTTGTGCAACTTGCAACTGCTATGTACTCTGCCTCTACTGTAGAACTCGAGATTGTTGTTTGCTTTTTGCTCTGCCATGAGATCAAGGCATTTCCTAGGAATTGGCAGTGTGACAACTGCCAATTTTCCACATATTCCGTACAATGTTAAACAGTAATTTGTGCATTAATGACTGTGTCTGATTTAATTAATGACATGGATGATTTTCTGAATGATGTCATATACATACAAGTGTATTACATGTTGCAAGATTATTTATCATTAATGCATGCAACACAATATGGTTCAATTAGTGCATGAAATATAGTTAGCACAGTTATAAGACAAAATAAAAGTACTGACGGGAGTTCAGTACTTAGGCAGACGTGATATTAAGACACAGAATGAGCCTGAAATCAAGAGTTACACTAAGATAGTGTGTAAGAAAGTAGGGATTACAAAACTGCCTTCCTAGTGATTAATTTAAGTGCCGGAAAGTGCCTGAAACACATCAAAACTTCAGAATTCTGCAGAAAACAACACAATTCAGCAATTTTCAGCTTTTTAACAGCAAAATATAATGCAGAATTATGGTTTAATGGTCCATAATACCTTCCTAAGAGTCGGGAATCAAAACTGTCATAAAAGGTAACATAAAGCACACTAAACTGCGCTATTTAGCACTTTAACGAACCGGTAACCAACCGAACAACCGGACACTACCCGAAACAACAAATTTTCACTAGAAGCATTGTTTTAACATTACCGAGCTAGTTATGGTCACCGAACATCATAATACATCCTATAAGTATATAACACACATAACCCTAACTAATATGCTTGAAATCTAACTATAATCCTTAACTTACCATTTCATCTCAACTAGACCCCCCCTCATGACTGGTTAGGGACAAGGGTCCCACCCCTTGATTTCTTTACACTATTTAATTAGATATGTTTTCTAGTTAGAAGCATATTAACCACAAGTCTTTTAGATGTTGGGAGATCTTTATTTAAACCAAAAGAACATAAATCCTCACATTATCAATACTTGCAAAACTTCACAACTCCTTCCCTTCTTCCCCTTCTTGGTTACGACTCCAACCACACACACATCAACACCCATTTTCATTCCATTTCAATCCATTCTAAGGTGATCCTAAGGTGTAAGAGGCATATCTAAGAAGGGTGTAGGCATTGGAACTTGAAGGACCATCTCTAGGAGCTATTAACCACTACAAATCTTCATCATCTTCCAACTTGTTCTTCCCTAGCCATAGTGCTAGTAGTAAGCTCCTTTAACCATGTTTTTACTTCTTATTTTGATGGTTAAAAGAACATGTAAAAGGTTAAACATGAAGATCATGAGGAAACAAGAAGATGAACTTTAACATAAAGCTAAATAACATAAGGAACTAAGTAGTTTTAGTGTATGTGTGAATCTTGATGCTTGATTACTTGTGTTTATGATGTTAAACATCATGTGAAACTTGCTAGATTGTGATTAAACACATGATCTAGCAAGTGAGAGGATGATCTTGTGAAAAAACCAAGATGATCATCCTATTATGTGAAACATGAACTTGAACTTGAAAATGGAGATGGTTTTGTGTAAAATGATGATGAATACATGTTAGTAGTCTTGTACATGAATGATTTCAAAGATAGTTTTCTCAAGAAACTAAGTTTAATTACAAGATTTACATAACCATAAATTTTAAAGAAACTAATCACATTTTTTAGTGTTAAATCAAGTGTAGAAGCATATTATTAACAAGAAAAATTCAAGAAGAAATGTTTTTAGAAAATCATTTTACAAGTTGTGAAAGACTAACTCTCTCAAGAATGATGTTTATGAACAAATAACCACACTTTAGAGGGTAACTAAGCCTACTAATTAACATGGTAAGTTACTACAAGTTTTTACAAAAATTTCAAGTTCATGTTGTAGTGTAAAATGCATGATTTTGGCACATGGTAAGTGTTGATTGAATTGTGGTTGTTTTGTGATGATTTTAAAAGAAAATGATATACTTTGAAAGCATGGAAACCTCTATTTTTAAAGGGAAACTATGGCAAAAATTTTCTAGAATTTAAACACTTAGAAAAATATTATTAAACAAGTGTTTAAAAGTAAATTTTAACCATGGTCTTTCATATAAAAATTGCCATAATTTTTGTTACAAAAATTACTAATATTGGAGGTTGGTTTTTGATAAATAAAAGTGACTAAATATGTATTTAGGAAAATATATATATCTATATGTCACAATTTGTGTGATTACTTTTATATTATGTGTATTAGTTATATTATTTTAGGACTTGAAATAATATAACTCACCAAAATACCAAGAATTATAACACAAAATATTACCAAAATTCCAAGAAAAATAAATATATAAATTATACCCAAAATTTGGACAAACCGAACAAGGAATATGAATTACATATATATATATATATTCCGGAATTAAGATTATATATATATATATACTTTGACGAATAAGTTAAACGGTCTTTTGGAAGCCAAAGAAACGGAAATTATAATTTTTACAAGCGTTACAAAAATATATCATATTTTTGTCAAGTAGAAAATACATTACTTTTGAGTAAAGAAAAGATGTCTATATTTCTTGAATTATTAGAAAATATATTATTTTTGAAGAAAATATATATTTTCTTAAACAAATTTAGAATATATTATTTTTGGGGTGAAAAATGGATTTATAAATATTTTATAAGTTAATCTTGAAAATATATTATTTCTGAGGAAATATAAATATTTTTGCCAAGGAAGAATTATAGATAATTTTCTATAAACGTTTTCTTAAAATATATATATTTTTAAGAATGTAATTTGGTGATTTCATTGATTAAAAATAATATTTCGGAAAGTATAAATACAAAAATTAAGTATAAAGATACTTAATAAATACAACAAAATATGTATGCTCGTACGTACAAAACACGCCGGAATACGCCACCAATACTCCAGTGGTCCGTCAGCGATCCAAATTTGCCGTTCAAAAAAAAAAATATGTCACCAATACTTGGCAAAAATACACAAGTATAAGTATACCCCTCCTTGGGGAAACTATTCATGGAAGGATTGCAAGTCAATTAAGTTAAAATATATTATTTTAACAAATATTCCAATAATTAATAAATATAATTTAAGTTAAAATATTATTATTTTAACTAATAATTATATACTTTGGAATAATACAAGTACATCAAAGATGTAACACAGAGATACTAAGTCATAACAAACAAGACTAAAAGTTGTGGCACAACCCAGCCGTCTAATAAACCATAACACGTGTGTAGGTTGTAGTACGGCGTAAGGATACATACTTTGGGTATACATGAGGCAGGACGCAAATCAGTGATTTCATGTCCCCATTTTCTTTTAACTGTTTTCAGTTTTATAACTTCGGGGGTGAAATACATGTTACAAATGTTTCGATGATTACAAATGGTATGGTTAGCTAAGGAATGAACTGTTAGATCATGTGAATAGGTAGGCGATTAACATAAGACCATTAATCCTTGGATAAGGACTGAGGGGCATGAGTGATAGATCTATTGGGTGTTGCGAGCCCCACCCATGAGCCCGCGGGTTGGACCATGTGGTGACTATATCGTTCCCGTCGGATGGCCCGGTACGAAATACGCATAAAAGTGTTGAGCCTTCCTACACCGTTGCACACATATTAATGTATTAGCTACACATTAATTGATCTGTTCATAAACGCTTTCATACTGGATTACAAAGGCATACTTACAATGATTACAAATGTTTACAATATTATTCGCACTCTTACAGAAACACATGAACTCGCTCAACTTTTTGTTGAAGTTTTCAGGATTACATGTATTTCAGGAAACGAGGTGGATCTTGGGCGCTGGTGTTGTTTTCAAGATGTAAATTTCAAGTTTAGATGTCATCCACTTTTGTTTTGTAATATAACTTGAGGGTTTTCGTCGAAACTTAATAATTTGTGTTTGTAACATTTCAAATCTATGAATGGATGAACATCGTGTTTTAATCATATATTTGTTTTTTATAATTGAATTCAATGATATTGGACAAGTCACACATCATACGCTTTCGAAAAAGTCAGGGTGTGATAGGCAGCCTCCTGATGTTGACTTTCTTGTTTTGTGGCAACCAGTAAAATCACTATCTAAGAAACCTGAAAGCTTAATATTTCCGTTAGCTGGATACCAGATACCAAGTGTGGGAGCACCTTTGAGGTATCTAAATATCCTTTTTACAGCTACTAAGTTTGACTTTATAGGTGATGTTTGATATCTTGCACAAACATAAGTTGCAAACAAAATATCGGGCTTTGATGTAGTTAAGTACATCAATGACCCAATCATACATTTGTAAAGTGTCTGCTCTATCAGGTCATCTTTCTCATCAGATATGAATGGTTTTGATGTACTCATGGGGGGAAGCACATGGTTTACGGTCATTCACGTTAAACTTTTTCAAAAGAGTTTTGACATTTTTTTTATGAATGAAAGTTCCATTTTCAAGTTGTTGAACTTGGAGACCAAGAAAATATTGTAACTCCCCCACGGCACTCATTTCAAATAAAGTTGTCATCAATTTTCTAAAATCATCACATAGTTTATCACATGTGGATCCAAAAATGATATCATCCACATAAATCTGTACAATTAACAGATCTTTCCCTTCCCATTTTAGAAAAAAGAGTTTTATCAGTTTTACCACTTTTAAATTTGTTGGATAAGAGAAAAGTGGATAAAGTATCATACCAGGCCTTGCGTGCTTATTTCAGGTCATACAATGCTTTGTTTAACTTGTAGAGATAATCAGGATGGAATGAGTCTTCAAATTCAGGTGGTTGACGCACATAGACCCCCTCTTGGATTTTTCTGTAGAGAAAAACACTCTTTATATCGATCTGATACTCCTTCATGTTGTGGTTAAAAGCAAAGGCCAAGAAGAGTCTTATGGCTTCCACCCTTGCTTCATGAGCATTGGTTTCTTGATAGTCAATTCCTTCTTCTTGTTTATACCCTTGAACCACAAGTCTGGCTTTATTTTTGATAACAATGATTCTTTCATCAGTTGTTTTTTAATACCCATGTTGTACCAATTGGACAAGTATCATCAGATAATGGTACAAGTTCCCAAACTTGTTGTCTTTTGAACTGAAGAAGCTCTTCTTGCATGGCTTCTACTGAACTATTATATTTTAATTCCTCCTAGTATTTAACAGGTTAGATTAAAGATAGAAAGTCTGCAAATAGGCAGACATTTGAGGTTTGGCTTCTTGTGAGCACTCCTGCATTGATCCCTCCTATAACTTGTTATGGTGGATGAGATCGTTGGAAGATGGTGTTTCTAGTGTATGGAATGATGGAATTTTGTGGTGAGGGAAATAATTGGGGATTATCTAGTGAAACCCCTGTTGTCATTGTAAAATGGTCAACAATGGTTTGAAATGGTGGTGAAGGGATTGGCCCAAGTGGTGAGCTATTTGATGAAGTGCATAGATTAGTGGTTTGACCACAAGCAACATTAGAGGTTTGGGGTTGACTTTGGTCAATAGAAATTCTAGTTATCGTGGACTGACTGTTGTTTTGTGCAGATGAACTTTGTGGATTAGAAGAAACTTTGTATTGATATGACATCACAATGTCAAATTCACAATCCTGTTGTGCTGCCTTTTGTTTACCTGTATCAACCTCAACCTTTGCACTTACTTCTTCAAAATTAAATTTATCAAGATCAAATAGTTCAGCTGGATTTTTAGGGATTTTCAAGGATGATAATTCATTAAACTTTACATTTAATGTTTCTTCTATAGTCATGATCCTTATGTTAAACACTTTATAGGCCTTGGCTGTAGAAGAATATCCTAAGAAATATCGACAATCCACTTTAGCTGCAAACTTTGAGATTGAATCTTTGAGATTCAAGATAAAACATGGGCAACCAAAGATTTTGATAAATGATATTAATGGTTTTATTTTGAACAAAATCTCATAGGCAGTCTTTTGATGCCTAGGATTTATTAAGACCCTGTTTTGAACATAACATGCAGTATTCATAGCTTTTGCCAAAAAGGACAATGGAAGATCACAATCTTCAAGCATAGTTCTTGCAGCCTCAATAAGGGTTTTGTTTTTTCTTTCAACAACCACATTCTGTTCAGGTGTTCTAGTAATACTAAATTGTCTCAGTATCCCTTTAGATATGGAGAATTCATCAACCTCTCAGTTTCTGAATTCTGTCATATTGTTGCTCCTGATGGACTTTACAGGAAGATCATACTGTTTTATTTTTTATGATAATTCTTTTAAAATTCCTACAGTCTCATCTTTTGAGTGAAGGAAGAATGTCCATGTAAACCTAGAAAAAATCATCAACTATCACCAAGCAATAACACTTTTTCCTCAAGCTCATGATTTTTACCAGGCCAAACAAATCCATATGCAACAGTTGTAAACATTTGGTTGTTTTGGACTCTTCAATGGGTTTGTGTGATACCTTGTGTTGTTTTCCTTTTAAACAGGAAACACAATGTTCATCACACTTGAATTGTTTGGTTAGTAAACCTCTTACAAGCTTTTCCTTCGTTAGAGTGTTAATTGTTTTTAATGAACATGTCCCAACCTTCTATACCATAACCCTGTTTCTTTTGTAAAGGCAATAGAGAATAGGCAAAAATTGGATTGTGGGTTTTATTTAGACATGTCCACTACATAAACATTAAGTTGTGAAGTGCTTTCGGCTATGATTTTATCAATCTTTTTGACAACCTTATGTCCAACGATTTTACAAGTTGTCTTTGTAAAAAATGAGCCACAGCGTTTGTCACTCATTTGTGAAACACTAAGTAAATTAAATTTTGAATTGTCTACCTGATTAACATTTTCAAATTTTAGCTTTCCAGGTTGGACAGTCCCTGACCCCATCACCTCTCCTTTAGCATTATTACAAATGGAAATGTCATCACCTACATGAGAATGGAAGTTTTTTCATTAGAGCTTTGCATCCAGTCATATGTCTGGATCTTTCACTGTCTACATACCATAGGCTATTTAGGCATGTAGATACTCCCATTTTGGTGGCCATGAATGCGCATTCGCACTTATTCTCATCTTCAGTTGTATTCCAGGGATCGTTGTTTATTACAACACTATCGTCACCCTTTTCGCAAACTGTTGTTTGTACTGGGTTAGATATACTCTCAACATTTTGTATGTTAAGAGTTTCTTGGTTGTTTTTAACAGTTTCCTCAGATTTACTGAATTCTCTATTAACTCCTCCCATAATTCTCTAGCACTATTATAGTGTAATAGTTCTGTATAGATCTCAGCTGATAGTGCCTTTGTAATTATGACAAGATCTTTGTCATCTATCTCAAACCTTTTGAAATCTAGCATAGAGTAATCTTCTGGTTTCTTTATCCGGATTTTCGACACAAAGTGTCATTGGAATATGTGTTTCGCATAGAACAGACCTCCAACATCCTGAGTCTTATTGAGATAGATAGTGTACCATCGGACATTGGCAGATATTGTAATTTGATCTGTCAAGCATCGATGGTTTTCTATCACAACCGGAGATAAGGGAATCATAGTTATTGAGTTAGATTCTCTTCTGATCTTTTTAGAAGAAAAACATAGTATGTGAACCAGTAAGAGGTCTATACTATAAGTGCTGAACGAGTTAGAGATCTGAGCCATTAAGAGCCAGTATAATGGTTAACCGTTCAATGGCAAATGTTTGACCAATTCAGATAAGAGGTCTTGACCATTCAGACTCAGTATAATACTTAACCATTCAGAGGCAAATGTCTGAATCATTTAGACATCTACTCACAAAACAAACAGTTTGAACTATTAAGTGCTGAACCAGTAAGAGGTTTGAACCATTAAGAGCTAAACACACAACTCATTAGAAAAATTACTCTAAGCATTTTTTTTGATAGCCGGAGAAGTTGTTATAAGTGGAATTTAAAAAAAAAAATCTTAGAAAAAAAATACTCTAAGCAGTTTTTTTGATAAAAAAATAATGACACACATATATATATATATATAGAGGCCGGTTAACGTACAATACCCCTTATCCTACATTATGTACACGATGCCCTCAGCCGTACGATCTTCAATCGATCAAACGCGGGCGAAACTAATTTAAATGATTAAATTAATCATTTTAATATATCTAAATCATACCAGGAAGGTTAAAAACATCATTGCGAGGTCATAAATCTCTGTAATTGACCGATGATAGTTCAAAATCAAACCCTAAATTAAATTCAAAAACCTGAAATTCTTCTTCCCCAACCTCCCTTCGTTCCTTTTGGTGCGATATCGATAATAAGAACTACTAATTTGGGAGTTGTAATGGTCAAACGGAAGAAGACTGACAATGATCGACCAGTAATCGAAGAAGATGAACAGTAACACACACACAGATTAACACATGCGATTTCATCAAAATTACACATGCGAAATTGTTATAAAAAAACAACATGCTATTTCATCAAAATTATCACATGCGAAATTGGTACAAAAAAACAACATGCGAATTCATAAAAAATTATCACATGCGAAATTGTTATAAAAAAAACAACATGTTATTTCATCAAAATTATCACATGCGAAATTGGTACAAAAAAACAACATGCGAATTCATCAAAAATTATCACATGCGAAATTGTTATAAAAAAAACAACATGCGATTTTAAAATGCGTGAAGATGATCTGACGGCTGAGATTGAAGCCTACGTAATGTACGATAAGCAATATTGTACAATACTCTTTACCTATATATATATATATATATACTACTTTAATAAGCATATAGGAAGGGCAAGAATGGTCATTTGCCATTGTACAATCATTTAAAGCACATTATACAACCTTTAAAGCATAAAGGTGTTGAAAAATCCTTCAACACACGCGTAGCAGCTCATATAAACTAACCAGATCTCTTTGACCCGTTTTACTCAAATGGATCCAATATATACTTTCTTTCACTAAATCTAAACCCTAAATTCATTTGATTCACATCCGCCCCCATCCTTCTTCTCTCTCTCTCTCTCTCTCTCTCTCACCAGACGCGGTGTCTGCATGCGACGGATTTCACCGGCGATTTCGCCGGCGATTTCACCATCCTTCTTCTCAGGTACCGTCTTTTTAACGTTATCGGCATTTTTTGTGAAATTTTAGGGTTTGACTTAGATCTGTGAAATTTTAGGGTTTCTTTCTCCGGCGATTCCGACATCAGATCTACTGGGTTCAACTTCTTTTAGGGTTTCTTTCTCCGGTGGAAAAAAGATCCAGGTACTTTTTTTTGGCCAAATGTTTTCTTAGATCTATCGTACCACCGTCGACTTAGAGGTTGTTTTGTTTGTTCTGTTATAGATGAAGATAGAGCGGTGGAGATACCGTCGACTTAGATCTACCTTACCACCGTCGAGCCAGGTAATTTTTTCTGCTGAAATTTTTCTCAGATCTACCGTCATTTTTTGAGGATTTTTGATGAATATTGACAGATCTGAGGTTACACGACTTGCAGATCTGAGTTCTTAGAGGAATATTGACAGCCCGGATCTGGTATGTTTGTAGCTGATTATGTTTGTTACAGATCTGGTATGTTTGTAGCTGATTTACATGCTTATGTTACTGATTATGTTTGTTACAGATCTGGTATGTTTGTAGCTGATTATGTTTGTTATAGATCTAATGTTACTGATTAAATATGTGTACTTTTTGTGCCTGGATCTGGTATGTTTGTAGCTGATTATGTTTGTTACAGATCTGGTATGTTTGTAGCTGATTTACATGCTTATGTTACTGATTATGTTTGTTACAGATCTGGTATGTTTGTAGCTGATTATGTTTGTTATACATCTAATGTTACTGATTAAATATGTGTACTTTTTGTAACATTTTATGATATGGGTCTCGCAGTATGTGGTGTATTTTGGTCCATTTTATGAAATTACGAATGGGTGGTTCAAGATTTTAATAGATTTCATTATCAGGGTAAAAAGATAATTGTTTGGATTATAAGTAATAGTTGGTTTTAGATAAAATTGTTCATATAAAATATATATCTGTTAGTATAGTCTTATGTTTATCGTGTTTTGGTCAATTTTCATGTCACAAAATGTTTAAGAGGTTTGTGGTGGGATGGAATGGGAGATTCAGTTTGACCAGATTCTAGATCCTGTTTGGTTGCACTTTTTGATGGATGGAGTTTCTTCTTTTTATCACATTTTTGTTTTTGTTTTTTTTTTTTTTAGTTGATAATAATGATAATAATTATAATATCGAGTCACGAGGGTTGGATCCTGTGAGTCTAAAGCCTCTATTCTATTATATGGGTTTTTGTTTTAAGTTTGCTTGATTATGTATGTTTTAGACTTCATTTAAGCTATTAGACAAAGCAATTGATTCTAGAATCAACTTCTTTGATTCGGCTGAAATGTAAGTTTTTAGTGAATAATGAATAATTTGGTTTGAGATTTGTTAAGGTATCCGGTGCCGCATCTGGCGGAAAGTTATGGATGCAATGAAGAGTATCATGTTGGCTGGAGATAGTTAATTTCAGCAGTTGCAGGTAAATTTATTATTCTTTGGTTTTGTTGATGTGATCAACTGTTTGATTATTTATTAATATTTCCTAGAGCTTAATATATATCCTGATCAGCATAACAATTACAAATGCAGAAGTCGTAGCAGGAAGTTGTTATGGTTCAGCTCTGTTGCTATGGGTCAAATGGTTGAATGCGCTCAAGTCCCGAAAGTGTATTTTTTGTATATAACATCCTAAATTACTTTATTCAAAGGTTTCGATTATTAAAACATGGCACATAGAATAATTTGATTGATGGTCGAAACAGAGCTGGTATACAGCTAAAGTTGAATTCTTGGAAAGAAGAATTTTTAATCAAGTTTTAACTTAGCTTCATGCTTTCATTATCAAAAATTTCATCAGAGAGCTTAAATGCTTAATATCTTATTAACATGAAGTTACTGACTGGAAATAGATTTTTGGCTACACTTCAGTTAGCGACATTGGTTTCGTTGTTAGTACGACTTTTAAATCAGTGACAACTGACTTCAAGTCTCATGTTTCTTATGTAATCAGGTAAGATCAATCAGGATGGGCGGCTCCTATGCATTGGGTCTCTGTGGGGTTGCATGTGGAAGGAATGATCTATTTTATGAGATCGGCATTGGTGGTCCTTGGTATGGAACTCCTTTTTTGTTTCCGTTTATTAAAATGGCAATTTTAACCAGTTCGTTTTCGAAAGGGTAGATTCTGGTTATGTTTTATCTTCAACGGGTCAATTGGGTAATGATGTGTGAAATATGTATTAATTAAATTCAACAAGTTTTAAAATTGGAAAAACCCGTAAACCACACACTACCGGCAAGTGTACCGGTCGTAAGTAGTAAAACAAGTAAGTCCGAGTATCGAACCGTGGACACAATCTAGCGACTCTCGATACTAAACCTCTATCGAGCCCTAGCCTAATAATTTGTTTGTTTGAGAGAATGGTTTCAACTAAATACTAAATAAAGCAAGTAAATAAACTCAGATAAAACAGAGCAGAAGACTCAGGAAACTGAAGGGAAACTCAAATGCTAGGAGAAAACAGCTACCTAGGTCTAGAATCCTACCCGTAACTTACAACTCTCGGAATTGGATAATGGAATGGCTACCGGGTTCCTAAAAATACGACTAACTCAAGAAACCCTAAAGACTGCTAGTTCACCTCCCGGTCTCACTAACACCTCTTGGACAATCCTAAAGTAGACGTGTAAATCACCGGTTACTAGATCAGATCACCTCCCGGTCTCACTTCACTAGGGAATGCTAAGGTACCCAAATGACTTGCTCACCTCCCGGTCTCGCTAATCACAACACACCCTAAAGTATGAAGGGGTAATCTAAGGCTGTTGACGATAATAACTCAAATTTGCTAGGAACTAAGGAAATCAAGCTAGGTTCACCTCCCGGTCTCACCTTTACCCAAAACCCAAGAACTAGACAAACCGACACTCTATCTCCTCCCGGTCTCAAGAGTGGCAAAACACTAATTTCAAAGACTCACAAGGTTGCTTATAGGGTTATCTAAGACAAGAAACCTCTAGATTATACCACTAACACAAAGTCTATGGAAAATCACGTGTAACCCTAGATCTGAAACTACCAAAGTAACAAACGTAGAGAAAAACGCAAAGCAACAATCATGCAATTCAATTACTAGTAGCATTCATACGCATTATCATCAACAACACAAAGATATTTTACCAAAACATTAAGCCAAAAATTATATTATCCAAAACCCAAGAGTTATAAGTCACAAAATATTCATCAATACGACCTAGGTAGCATAAAAGTTTAGCTACTCATGTTCAAAAACAAAGCACAAATAAATTTAAAGTTATAAAATTCAGCAAACATGTCTAATATATCAAGTTTCAACAACCCAAAAATAATAAACGTCTAACCGAACCAAAGCAATAAACTTTATGCCAAGTTTCTCCAACACAAGCCCTCTTTTTCTTCTTTCTTAAAACTTGCGCAGCCGTCAACTGTGAATTTCCTCTTTTCTTGCTGCCTTCGACTGATCTTTTTCTCTCTTTTTTTTTTACTTTCTCCTGTTACGTATATCCCCCTTCTCTCACGTCCCAATTTTCTTTTTTATCTGCATGTATGGCCTTTAGGGTTTTGTTTATAATCCATGTCCACTAATTTGATTCAAGCCCAACAAAACAATACACTTTCTAAACTCCCGTGAACATGGCTGGGGGATTAGCGGCCCACTATTGTCAAGGAAATAATAATAATAACCAATCCACTTGCTGTTAATTCCTTGTATATGATCAAGTTCCCTTTTTTTTTTTAATCAACAGGGACCCACAAGACTTAAAAGACTTCCACATTTTAGTCATTTGTCGTGACTTTTGCCTTTTAAATTCAACTTTCATGCTTTTTCCACTTTCAGTCCCTCGAATTCCAACCAGTTGTCACAATGAATTTTTCACTGTCATATATTGTTGTTCAGGTCACTTGAGCTTTATTATATATTTCTCAATTCTTCATTCTATATTCATGCAAGCTCGTTTTTAACTCTTTTTCGCGCAATTTGCACCAGTACCTGCCAAAACACTAAATAATGTAATCTAATACTAAAAACTAAATAAAACAAATAAAAATTATACAAAAACTATACAATTTACACGGGACAAATATGTGTATTTTAACCCCCATCAGGTAACATAAAAAAGTGTATCTAAAACGGAAGTCAGTCAAATGGCTCAAGAGTCGCTCAAATTGTATTTTCATTTTTCGATGCACAGGGTCCTAAATCGTCTTTTAAAAGGGATCAGATAGTTATTGAAATAATATATTTTTGCAATCATATTTTCATATTTGACACCAATTATTTTTATAAAATTTTTATGTTCTTTGACAAAGGTGTTTCAGGTCAACCCCATCCATACAAAAAAATTACCCTTTTGACCAGTAACTCAACTAACTCATTTTGACACATCTAACATTTGTCCTTTTACATTGCTATTTTCTTTGCATTTTAGGGAAAACTACGAGCAACTCAAGCAAACCCTGATGTTTTCTTTGCATTTTAGGGGGAACATGGGTGCTTCTCTCCCAGGGCATACAAAACTCAGGTTATTGGCGACAGCTCGCCATATTTAACATATAAAAAAACTTTATATGTTAAATGTGGCGGGCTTCCGCCAATAACCTGTGTTTTGTATGCCCTGTGGAGAGATGCGCCCATCTTCCCCCTAAAAAGCATAGAAAACCTTAGGCGCTATTGAACCCGCCGCAAGTCGAAACCGACAATGAATCAGGTTAAAACTCTAAACAGCTTTGCACTTGCATCAAATGAAAACTCTTTTTAATAAACTTTTTGAATAATTTAAAGTAAAAATTGATTTGAAGTAAAAATTGATTTAGTTTTTTTATGACAAAAAAAACTGAACAGTAACCTGTCAGAAAGACTTTTCGAAACCTTTTTCATAAACCTAACTCCTGATTTTACAGTTGAACAGTTGACAACCTTTCAAATACTTTTCACAAAAAGTCTTTGAACAGTTGACAACCTTTCAGAATCCAAAAGATTTACTGCTATCCTTTTTTATTTTTTTTACTGACCAGATGACTGTTCAAATACAGCTATAAAAGCAAACACTGTTTGGATTTGTCAGAAAGGAAGCATGCTTGGAAGTTTATAAATTCAACTACATTCATCACAATTCATCACAACTCTACAAGCACTCAACTTAGATACTAAAACCTTCGAATTGTAAGTCTTGCGTTGAACTTCATCCTACTTTTGAATCTTACATCAAACCTTCGAAACATCAACCTAACATATTCTATTTTACTTCGATTTCAGAATATCAATCAATACTCTAAACGTCTGGGTCTTGCGTTGTTTCTCGGCTCTTCACATCAAGGTCTTACATTTTTTTCGGCTTTTTACATCACGCTCTTGCATTGTTGTAAGTTTACTCACATTTCTTGGTTACTTTTTTCACTTTTAACTGTTGCATTTTGCTTCTGTATTGTTTAACCGTGGCCTTATACATCTGTTTGTTTTGTAACATGTATTATTTTAGTTTACATGTTTTGTAAAATAAATGTTAAGTATAGACTTTATTTCTATGTTGAATGAAAAAAAAGTTATTTGTTTCTTCCATACACTTAATGTTGAATATTGAATATATTTTGCTGTAAAATAGAAGAGTTTAAGCTTGTTTGTTTTTCTTTTTTTTTTTATGTTTTTTTTCATAGTTTGGTGTTTTACTTTCTATGATATTTCTCTTATTTTGCATTTGGTATAAATTCTAGATGTGAATGATTCTTGACTAGGTATGTAGCTGGTTTTTGTTTTTTCTCGACTCTTGTATTATAACAAATAAGCAACCATAATACTTTGTGATTTCTTCATTTAAGAACAGTGTTTATATAATTTCAGGATTAATAAATGATTTTATAACTTTGGAATATGATTTTAGTACACAAACCATAATTAGTTATGTAGTGCATTTATGAAATATAGTTACTATTTTCGTTGTAGTGTAAAGTTATCCTACAAAAACGTACTTGCATGAACTTCATGGCTATTTTCGTTGGGATACATTAAGCATCAGTAATCGTAAGATTTATTTTTTAGATACACAAGTATAAAAAGTAAGTAGTAAAATAAATTGGATACTCTAAATTCAAGTATTATCTATTTGTTTTTTTAGTATATTTTTGAATACTATTGTTTGACGAAACTTTGTTACACGAGTTAAAATATCAAATTTACTATACCTGTCCCGTTCATATTTTGTTGATAAAAACTAACAAATAACGAGTATCGCATTACAAATTGGTCCCGTCCCGTTCATATTTTGTTGTTTTCGGGTCCCAATCGAATAATGAGTTGTTTAAAACACGATAATTAACTGATGATCCGAACTGCCATTTCTTTTGGTAAAAAAAATATAAATCCAATAAACATTTGAGTTAACTTTGATGTTAAAATTGTTACAATAAAAATTGTATTTTTCAGTTTACACAATCCTTATGTTTGAGTTTACTTTGATGTTAATTTTTAACATGGTAAGAAAATTGATCTTTATATCCAATAAAAATTGTATGTTTCAGTTTACACAATCCTTTTTTTTATATTTAACCAAACTATTTTTATTTCCTTTAAAATTGATCTTTATATCCATCAAAATTGTATTTTTTCAGTTTACAAATCACTCCAAACACATATCAATTGAGAGGTATGGGTGGTGGTTATCCAATTCCCGTTGAACCACTAGGATCAACAAACCATGGACGATCATCCCGTCGCCATTTAAACCTTCCTGATTCAAACCCTCTAACTTCAAACCCTGAAGTTAGAAACCCTTTTCGTCCGGTGGCAAACCCACCTCCGGTGGCAAACCCACCTCCGGTGTCAACCCCACCTCCAGTGGCAAACCCTCATCCGGTGACAAACCCTGAACATGATGATCCATTTGGTTGGACGGATGAAGAGTTGAATTGGGTGTATGACTATACCTTCGCTCAACTACAATTTGGTGGACTACAAATTGAGGAGGGGTGCCATCGTCCGGTGGCAAACACTCCTATACTGCCTATGCATCATCCACCTTCAAACCCCCCTTATGTGGAAAACCACAGTCAAACACAAGAACTACCGAGCTGGGCTGAAGGGTACGAAACTGACCCTGGGGCGGTTTACGAACCACCATTGGATGAAGAAATGGTTTGGGAACCTTAGAACAACTTTGATGATGACTGTAGTTTTTTTTTTTCTCGAATTTGTTTGAATCTTAATTATGTAACTTTTAATTATGTATTAGTTTAAATTTAAATTTGTTGTTGTTTAATATTAATCATGTTTTAGTTTAAATTTAAGTTTCTGGAGTTTTTATTTTTTTAGTTAACTAACATTGAACACTTAATAGGATATGTCTGATCATTTTTCCGTTGAAGAATTTTCATCATTGAGAAATGATAGAGCATGGTATAATATAATCTTTGTTAAGGTGGAGTTTATTTGGCATGACGTCGATGAAAAGAGATTAGTGGTTATTTTTCTTGATCAACACGTAAGAACATTATTTTAATTTACTTTGTGTTATACGAGTAAGCGTTTTTCCACCACTAAATTTCTTTTCTTTTTAGAGACAAAAAATTGTTGTGTTCGTCCCACAACATTTGATACACATATATAATGACGCGGCATTGATGGGTGGTTTTTTTTCCTTGAATCATTTCCAAATTGAGAATCTTAACTATCATGGGTACCCAAAGTACCAGAATTACGTGTTAGTTTGGTCCGAGAAAAAAATTGTCATCAACGAATATACAAAGCTTTCTTCACTTATGCTTACGATTCCAAGGGGTGCTTCTTTATATCCATTGGTCCCTTCCATTATAGAATTGAAGCATGACAGGAGACCTCAAAAAAATATTGTTGGTACATATAAATTCTCTATCTATATTTTTTATTAAATATATAAAACTTTATATATGTATGTATAATATGGTGTATACGATTTGACTGATTTTGTTATAGATGTGGTTGGGAGAATAATAGAAGGCAAACGTGATCGATGTTGTTTTGAACTTTCTCTTCAAGATAAGACGTAAGTTATTATTTATTATTAACATATTACAAACATAATATTTACATTATATGTAAGAAAATATTATTATTAGAAGAACTTTAACCCAAAATCGTAATATACAGTGGTCACACAATACAATTGTTTTTGTCTGCCCAGAAGCCTTCCGATGTTATATGTTCCATTCGAGCCGTGCAACAAAGGTCTATCATATATGTATCACGTGTCAAGTTGGTTCATCTACCAGATAGTATGTTATGCTTTACACATGAACATTCTAAAAATTAGTTAGATTTAATGGCTCATGTAATTTAATAAAAGTTATATTTTATTTGTTATTTCAGTTAATATTTTGAAGTCTACGGAGTTGAGTACGATTACGTACGAACCAGATATGGTCGAGGCACGGGATATTTAAATTATGGATCGTTATCCAAGTTTGTGTTTAAGTTAGAAACATTTGGTGTTGTTATATGTTTAGTTGTTGAATATTAAAGTCTCTCTTGGTGTTTCGTGTTTTGCTTTTTGTTTCCCTCATATTGAAGTAATTGTAGAAGTATACTTTACTTTGTCTAATCTTATAATATGTTATTACAAGTATGTTATATTACTTGATTTACAAGTAATGGTTACACCTATTTTTCACCAAACTATAATCTTCTTAGATTGGACAACTAAATAATCATTATCTGTGTTAAACGAAGGTATAACCATGGCTGACCTTCCTGTTCATACAATCGTGTTTGAGATATTAACGAGGGTGCCAGCGAAGGATGTAGGTCATTCTAAGAGTGTATGTAAGCAATGGTATGCGTTACTGTCAACACAAGATTTCGTAAGGATACATTGTTCTCGCTCATTAGTTTCATCTAACCAGAGAGTTCTACTAATTGACGACCTAACATGCTCTGTTCATCCGATCATCTTTAAATCCAATGATTATGGGCCAAGCTCCATAGTTACATTTCCATTCCATCACCAAAATAATGATGTCTCAATACTTTCACATTTGAATGGATTGTTGTGTGTTTGCTTGAATCATACATACGAGCTGCTTCTTTGGAATCCAACAACTACTGCTTTCAAGCGTTTGTCAACCCCTGATTCTCATGGATTCTATATAAATAACCTTGATGCCGTTGGTTTGTACGTTGACGCTGACGATGATTACAAGGTCTTGCATATAAAGCGTAGGAGTGGTGTACTTGGTGTCTATGTTTATTCTAGGGAAGTAGACTCTTGGAGAAATATTCCTTTCATAACAAGACAAGAGTACCTAAGCCCTGATTTCAGTTAGTCAGCTGGCACATTTTGTGGTGGTACTCTATATTTCACTGTTTGCGAATGTTGGCTTGGAGGTACGAATGTGGTGATTTATTTTGATGTTAATTCGGAGCAGTTTAAGGAGATAAGCTTTCCACCCGTTCCTTCTATAGGAATGGTTCAAGGTGTTTTAGTGAATGTAAAAAATGAGCTTCACATGTTTGCTAGCACTGGCATGTTTGAGATGACAATTGACCTATGGACGCTACAAGGGGATTACTGGATTAAGGTCTTATCATGTCCTCCGATCCCCCCGATATCATTGTCATTGTGGTGCGATATAACACATTATGTGACAAATGGTAATTGGTTTGTGATGACTAAATTAGGGAAGTTGTTTACAATTGAAATGGATATGAAGCCCTTCGAATGTTTTTATCCCGTTACTTGGTTTCGAGGTTTTAAGGGTGCGGTGTTTGTGGAGACCATTATTTCACCAAGTATTTAGTTTGGCTTTCACTTAATGTTATCATTATGTATGTCAATGTTTTAAGGATTTGCGTTTTTTTTCTCTAAGTCACGATATTCGGTTTAAGTCATGTATTTTAATGTTATCATTATGTATTTCAATGTAATCATTCGGTTTGTTTTTCTCTAAGTCATGTGTTTGAATGTTGTAATGATTTGAGAATTTCATCATCTATGATAACTCTCTTTTATTTAATTTGCAAGGTATTTGTCACTTTATCAATTTACAATGACTAATGGACAACCAAACCATCGTAATCATGCTTCTAGCTCGAGTGCATCTACTAAAGCTGAAAAACGAAAAGAGTATCACAAAAGATACTATGCTGCACGCAAAGAAAATAACAAAGTATCTAAATTTGGGAGTGGTGATGCCTCCCAAAGTGCTTCATCAATATCTTTAATGAGTAATAGGTCAACAGAAAGGACACCGTTAAGAAGTTGACAAACTAATATTACTCAAATTACACAAACAACAAATGAGAACGCCTCAAGTGTTTCTACTATAAAACGCAAGGAGTACAATAAACGATGTTCTAATACACGAAACGATAATGGAATGCGGATTTCAAATGGCAGTCAAGTCAACCAAACCCCGATAGATGATGTTACGCCGACAACCACATTCCCCTCTGTAATTGACGTAGTCAGGCATAGAACATCACGAGGTTTCTATTTATTTAACAATGATTTCTTTTTCGAATGTGACATCTTTTACAACCTTCATTACTTAATTCAACAATTTTTTTAGGTATTCGAATTCATCCGCGTGCTTTATTACCCCAATTTGCTGAAGTAGTTTATCAACCTTCCTTCCAAGATGGGAGCATAGAAGATGATCCTTATAATTTTGTTTACAATGGTGTACCTTGAGAGCATCGTGTTTTAAAGGAACGAGGTGCATGTCCTAATTGTGGAGCAAAACGATTTCAATTTGAATTTGATACCTTTTGTTGTATGAGTGGGAAAACTGTGTTAGCAAACTTAGAAATTCCAGAGGAATTGTACCGACTTTTCACGTCTCAAGATGAAATTGGAGATATGTTTAGGCAAAACATCCGTGCTTATAACACCAAATTTTCTTTTGCCTCAATGGGTGTGACATTGGATGATACATTGAACAATATGAGAGACGGCGTATATACTTTTCGTGCACATAAAGGAATATATCACAGAATCGACCAATTAGTTCCGAGGGATGGGACCCCTAGGTACTTGCAGTTGTATTTTTACAATCCTGATGCTGAGTTAGATCACAGACTCCGATGGGGCCAAATCTTGATCGGCGTATTACTCAGATTTTAACACGCGTTCTTTCTACAAACCCATATGTCGATACATTTAGAAGACTTGCGGAACTAGGACCTCTGGACAACTATAGAGTCACTTTGAATACTTCGGTTGAACTTGACCAAAGGGTGTACAACCGACCAACGACATCGGAGGTACATATAATATTATATTAATTGCAATTATTTAATAGTATTGCTTATTTTACTTACTTATAGTTCACAATTATATAGGTTGCTGGTATTTGGGTTGAAGGTAATGACAATATCACTTCGTATAAATGAAGTATTGTTGTGTACGGTAGGTCTGAATATAGACAAACTGTTCAGCCGTACTTCAGTTGTTACGATCCATTTTCGTATCCTCTATTTTTTCCTAATGGTGAGTCGGGTTGGCATGCTAACATACCACGTCACGGAGTATCAATCAATGAGGTTCGCAACAATGACAACATCGAAGGAGAAATGGAAGGTACCAACAATTTGTTATCCTTTTTAAGTGAAGATCATAAAAATAGCGTAATGCGTTTTTTTTTATTAACGGATTGTTTTTAATACATCTTCATCGTTCAGAGGCTAACACACGAAGTGGTAGAAAAATCGTGGCTATGCGAGAGTACTACTGTTACAAGTTCCAGATTCGATCTACCGAAAATGTGCTTCTGTTCGGTGGTAGGCTGCTACAGCAGTTTGTGGTTGATGTTTACATAAAAATTGAGACGTCACGCTTAGAATTTTGTGAGAGAAACCAGGCTAAGATTCGGGCCGAATTGTACCAAGGTATTGTGGATTGCGTCAATACTGGTGAGGTTCATGCAAACAAAGTTGGGAAAAGAATTGTGTTGCCTGCATCTTTCAACGGGGGGCCTCGTGACATGCGACGTCGGTTTCTAGATGCGATGACTTTAGTTCAAGATGACGGCAAGCCTGATGTATTCCTTACAATGACATGTAATCCTAAGTGGCCTGAGATATGTGATAATTTACATGTTGGTTAAACTGCACAAGATCGTCCAGACCTTGTTTCAAGAGTATTCCGGGCTAAATTAGAAGATCTTAAGGATCAACTCTTCAAGAAACATGTCCTCGGGGAAGTTAAGGCATACGTCTATGTCATCGAATTTCAAAAGCGGGGTTTGCCGCACGCACATTTTCTCCTAATCATGTACCCGCAACACAAGATCAATAACGCGGACCATTATGATAAGGTTGTGTGTGCTGAAATTCCGTGCACACTAAGATATCCCAGATTGCATGAGATGGTTGTCAAGCACATGATTCACGGTCCTTGCGGCAATTTACGATCAAGCAGTCCTTGTATGCAGGGTGATCCTAAAATTTGTCATTTTCGCTATCCTAGATAATTTAACGACCAGACGACACAAGGAGAAGATTCGTTTCCGTTGTATCGAAGGAGAGACACCGGGATAGAAGTGGACCTACGAGGACAAACACTTGATAATAGATGGGTGGTCCCATATAACCCAAGGCTTTTGATGATGTTTAACTGCCACATGAATGCTGAAGTTTGCTCAAGTATAAAATCTATGAAATATCTTTTTAAATATGTTTATAAAGGACATGACAAACAGGTTATTCAAGTCTATCAAAGTGAGCCAGGGGTTGTTATTAATGAGATAAAAAGATTTCAAGATGCACGCTACATATCGCCCCCAGAGGCTATGTTGTAGCCTTACAACTTCATCTCCCAAATAATCTCTAAAAAGATCTCTAAATCTAACCTGCTGTTGTAGCCTTACAACTTCATCTCCCAAATAATCAGATGGTTAGATTTAGAGATGATGACATAATGCCTAATATTGTTGATATGGAAAGGGATAAGAGAACCATGCTAATAGCATTTTTTGAGATAAATAGAAACGATGAAACAGCAAGGGTACATTTGTATAAAGATTTTCCAAAACACTTTACGTGGAATGGAAGCACACGCCGTTGGAGTCGTCATTTCGGTAAAAAACAAAGATGTCGTATCGTTTCCGCTAATCCAGCCGAAGGAGAAAGGTACTACTTACGCCTACTTTTGTCAAATGTCAGAGGGCCTACTTCTTTTGAACATCTTTGCACAGTTAATGGTCAACGGTGTGAGACATTTTCGGAAAGAAGCTCTTGAGTTAGGCTTAATAGAAGACGATGAATATCTATCACAATGTCTCGAAGAAGCCTCTATGTTTCAGTTTCCCAATGCTCTTAGAAGGTTATTTCCGACCATAATGATTTTTTGCCAACCTGGAGATATTCGAAAGTTATGGAATGACCACTTTGATTCACTGTCTGAAGATCATCGGTTACACTGTCAAAGTATAGAACGAGTTCAAAATATGGTTCTTACCGAAATTAGTGTCTTGGTACAATCCATGGGTAAAAATATCAATGAATTCGACCTTCCTAAGATAACAGACGATGTTAACTTACAAGATGCAGGTTATCGTGAGTTACAAGAAGAGTATGGGATTATTTTGGAACCTGAACACTTGAGTGCCAAAGATTCACTTAATCCGGACCAAAAAAACGTGTTTGATGAGATCATGATGCATGTTGATAATGATCTTCCAGGCGTGTTCTTTATTGATGGTCCAGGTGGAACTGAAAAAACATTTTTGTACATTGCCTTGCTTGCTGAAATTCGGTCACGTGGTCTTATTGCTCTCGCAACAGCTTCATCAGGTGCAGCGGCTAATAATATGCCAGGAGGTAGAATGGCTCACTCGAGATTCAAGATTCCTCTTAATCTTGAAAATAATTCAATGTGCAATATCAAAAAACAGAGTGGGGCCGCTAAACTGATTCGGTCTGCCAAAATAATCATATGGGATGAAGCGTCGATGGCTAAACGACAGGCGATAGAGGCAGTCGATCGTACATTCCAAGACATTATAGGTGTTAGTCTCCCATTTGGTGGGAAGATAATGGTTATGGGAGGTGACTTCAGACAGGTGTTGCCGATTATTAAACGTGGCACTCGAGCACAGATTGTAGACTCCAGCGTACGAATGTCACCTCTTTGGTCTTTGACTAAGAAGATGCGGTTGACCATAAATATGAGAGCGCTGAAAGATCCATGGTTTTCTAAATTTCTTTTAAGAGTCGGCGATGAAACTGAAGAACCAATCGAAGGAAACTATATCCGCATACCCGATGACATGACAATTCAGTGTAACAACAGAGAAAACGCTATAAAAGAATTGATCCATGCCATCTTTCCATCAATTGAAGATAATGTATATTCTTCAGATTATATAATCTCTAGAGCAATATTGTCCACTAAAAATGATATTGTTGACGAGATTAATAATCAAATGATTGAAATTTTTCAAGGGGAGGAAAAATTTTATTACAGTTTTGATGAAGCTGAATGTTAGTGGTTTGCCGCCTCATAAGCTTTGTTTAAAAATTGGATGCCCAATAATATTGTTACGTAATATCGATCCATCACATGGCCTGTGTAATGGCACGCGGTTGATATGTAAGGGTTTCATGCGAAATGTTATTGATGCGGAAATTGCAGTCGGTCAACATGCCGGAAAAAGAGTTTTTTTTGCCAAGAATCCCTCTAACCCTTTCTGAAGATGACATGTTCCCATTCAAGCTGAAAAGAAAACAATTTCCAATTCGACTTAGCTTTTCCATGACGATTAATAAAGCTCAAAGTCAAACAATTCCGAACGTTGGTATTTATCTACCGGATTCTGTATTTTCACATGGACAACTTTATGTCGCATTATCAAGAGGGATTTCAAGACAAAGTACGAAGGTGTTGGTACATCTCGCCAAAGAATTCAAACAACGCGGAGTTTACACAACAAATGTTGTCTACCAGGAAGTGTTGCGTGATTAATTAATCGCATCCTTATAAAAAAGAAGGTAAGTTAGTAGATTTTGTGCCTTATTTGCTTCCAGAAATTACCTTTTAATTACTATTTTAAAGCACCTGTAGGCGTCTAACATTTTTTTATGTGTCGAAATCTGGTACAGTAGAGGAGAAGATACAAGAAAGTCATAAGCGAACGGATGTATTGGTAAAACAGAAAGAGATACAAGAGACTCCCCGCATTTTGTTTTTATTGTTTTGTCCAGCTACTTGACTGTTTTGAACTCTTCTTGTTTTTAATTACATCTACTTCCTTGTTTTGTACTCTTCTTGTAGAAGATCACGCCGAATCTACAGCTAAAAAAATTTATCCGAGTATATCACCAAAGAATCGATAAACTAACAGAAAAACCAGTGCCATCATATCACGAATAAGAAAACTAACTTAAGTACTATACAATATATCACGAGACGACGGATAAACTAACGGTAAACGAGTATCCTATTGTAAATCGCCACTCCCGCCGCAACGCGCAGGTAAGTGACTAGTACATATATATATATATATATATAGGGAGCCGCTAGAATGAGAACCACCATGAGTTATGAGAACCACGAGAACCGCGACCCGCGGGTGGCCGTTGGCCACGAAATTTTTTTTACACCTAGATCCGTATATTTTAGGACCGGGTGAAAATTTTCGGTTCAAACGGCGCGCCCGAGGGGGTAGTTTTTTACGCCCAAAGTTTGGTAAAAAAAAAAAAGAAAAATTAAAAAAATTAAAAAAACCCAAACTTTGGGCGTAAAAAACTACCCCCTCGGGCGCGCCGTTTGAACCGAAAATTTACACCCGGTCCTAAAATATACGGATTTAGGTGTAAAAAAAATTTCGTGGCCAACGGCCACCCGCGGGTCGCGGTTCTCATAACTCGTGGTGGTTCTCATTCTAGCGGCCCCCTATATATATATAGGGAGCCGCTAGAATGAGAACCACCACGAGTTATGAGAACCGCGAGAACCACACCCTACGGGGGGGGGGGGGGGGGGGCGTTGACCACGATTTTTTTTTACAACTAGATGTGTATATTTTAAACACATTCGTAAAAAAAAAAATTAAACGGCGCGGCCGAGGGGGTAGTTTTTTACACCACAAGTTTGGTGTTTTTATTTTTATTTAGTTTTTTTTTACACCAAACCTGTGGTGTAAAAAACTACCCCCTCGGCCGCGCCGTTTAATTTTTTTTTTTACGAATGTGTTTAAAATATACACATCTAGTTGTAAAAAAAAATCGTGGTCAACGCCCCCCGTGGGGTGTGGTTCTCGCGGTTCTCATAACTCGTGGTGGTTCTCATTCTAGCGGTCCCCTATATATATATATATATAGGGGAAGGTTCAAATGAAAACCACTTTTATTGTGAAAACTCGAAAACTAACTAAAAAAAACATAAAAAACACACCAAATATTTTTTACAATTTTTTATTAAAAATCGCTATTTTTTATATATATAAAAAAAACTATTTTTCAAAAAAAAATAATAATAATTTTTGTAGTACACATGTGCAATACTACACATATACACATGTGCACTAAAAAAAATTGAAAATTTTTTTATATGTAAAAAATAGCGAAAATTGGTATGCAAAAAAAAATATGGTATGTTTTTTTGGCTTTTTTAATTAGTTTTCGAGTTTTCGCGATAACTAGTGGTTTTAATTTGAACCTTCCCCTATATATATATATATATAGTGTGAGGTTTATTGGGGAACATTAAAAAAGTGGGGAACCGGGGAACACTCTTAAAAATTTAACTTAACATGTTAAAAATTAATTTTTTAAACATTTTTTTCGGCGCTTCTACTTATATATACTTGTAGAAGCATTTTTAATAAAAAAAATCAAAAACTAAAAATATTAAAAAAAAATTTAAAAAGGCTAAAAATTTTTTTTTTTAGAAAAATTATTTTTTTACTCGACTAGTTTCTCCTCCTTTTTATAAAGAAAAGCGCTGAAAAAGTTTTAAAAAAAATTATTTTTAACATGTTAAGTTAATTCTATAAGATATAACTGTTTTTTAAACATTTTTTTATATTTTTAGTTTTTGATTTTTTTTATCAAAAATGTTTCTACTTGTATTTATAAGAAAAAGCGTCGAAAAAAATTTAGAAAAATATTTTTTTTAACATGTTAAGTATAATTTTCAAAAGTGTTCCCCCGTTCCCCACTTTTTTAGTGTTCCCCAATGAACCCTATATATATATATATATATATATATATATATATATATATAGGAATAAGTTAAAATGAGAACCACCTCGAGTTGTAAGAACCAGCGAGAACCACCCCCGCGGGGGGCCGTTGACCACGATTTTTTTTTTTACAACTAGATGTGTATATTTTAACAACCTACGTAAAGTTTGGGTTTAAACGGCGCGCCCGAGGGGGTAGTTTTTTACGCCCAAAGTTTGGTTAAAAAAAATAAAAATAAAAAAACCCAAACTTTGGGCGTAAAAAACTACCCCCTCGGGCGCGCCGTTTAAACCCAAACTTTACGTAGGGTGTTAAAATATACACATCTAGTTGTAAAAAAAAAATCGTGGTCAACGGCCCCCCGCGGGGGTGGTTCTCGCTGGTTCTTACAACTCGAGGTGGTTCTCATTTTAACCTTCCCCTATATATATATATTTAAATATTTATGAATTTGTGGCCGGTATTATTTGGAAAGGGGTTTTCGTTGGTTTATCCAGCATTTTAGATGCTTCTTTTCGCTTCTTTCATTTTAGTGTATTGTCAATGTCAATTTGTCACTTTACTGGAGCACTCGTGATACATGCATCGGGAAGCCTATTATATTAAATTATTATTATTATTATTATTATTATTATTATTATTATTATTATTATAGGTTATAGACCCATGTATTATATAGGTTAAATAAATAAAATATTTTACGTGAGTTAAAGATGCTAAATATCATACAAAAAATGCTTAAATTAAACTACCCATAATCAAGAAAATATCAATTTTTTTTCTTTGAAATTTAAAGAAAAATATAATAATTTTCATATAAATTTACACATATTTAGAGAACAATATATAACGGATAATTATTGCTAATTATCATTAAATAAATAAGTTAAACCTTACAATTTAAACAACTTGAATTATAAATAATTTGAAATAGAACACTAACATGAATAATATGCTAGTACTTCTAAATGTTAAACATCTAGTTAAACATAGATTTCATTAACGGTTTTCACTTAAATATAATGTTTTCTTTACTTTTGTGTTTTTGTGGCAAAAATATTAAAGTTTAAACATATTTTAAAGTGACCATAAAATTTTTATACTCTAAAGTTTAATAACTTTTGTTTTTTTTTTCAGTTGTTATACAAAGTGTCATTACCATAATGAACCAAACCGATATCGATTGAAATTGAACTCTCGCCGAATCGCACAGTGGATTTCAGTAATTATTACTTCAAATTATATTTGTTATTGTTAATAACCAAAGCAAATCAAATATGTTCAGTTACTTTATCCCACTGATCAAATGTAAACTGAAGATGATATATAAATATCATCTGCAATAATTAGAAATAACTTAATTATTATTGACCATCAATTAAAATATAAGTTAAGTATTATATAAAATTTAATTCAAATACTCATTTAATTATTTATCATTTTATAATTTAAATATTTTAATGAAAAAAATACAAAGACGAAATCCATGTATCTTTAAAAAGTAAATTTAAGAAATTAACGAAAAGATAAATTAGATAATGTATAACAATTACTTATATTTATATATTATTAGATATATCAATAATTAATAATATTAGTGATTAATCTACAATATTAACATAGTATTAATTTTATATATAAATAAATTAAATGAGAAAATAACACATGACATTACATAAATAAATTAAATTAAAGAATGCCAAATGATATTAGATGGAATCTTTTATTAGTTTTTTTTTTGAACGACCAACAAACTCAATCTAGAGCATTCTCGGGGTACCCACTGGACAAACGGAGTACTCCGAGAGTAACCCGAGTCCACCACCAATTCCCGGGAAAACCCGGTAACCCACCCGCTCATAGGCATGACAGTGAAATTACCGGTAAAACTCGTTTGGCTCAAGGATCCAACCCAGGTTTCCCTGTGTCTCCTATCATTGCCCATCAGTGCCTCACTTTGCACCAAGTGCGAGTCGAACCTGCATCTTTTAAGAGAAATGCAAGCCATCTACCACTTGATCTAGAGATCATTGGCAGAATCTTTTATTAGTATTAGATTAAATTATATATAAACTTAAAAGAAAGGTCGGTGGCATGTCCACCCGCGTAATTACAAAATTGCCCTGTCAAAATTTTAATTGGTTCAAGTGTTGCGATTCTATTGGTCCTTGAAATTCTTTCTCTTTTCTTTTGGCTTCTATCAAGAATACAAGACGGCACTAGCAACGTTCCTCGGTTCCTGCCGGAAAAATGGTCGAACTCTTTCTCTCTCTCTCTCTCACACCTACGAGTTGTTTTCGGTAGCCGAAGGTCACAGATGTAAACACGAAACCCACCAGAGTCGTCGTCGTCATGCAAACAGTTGCTTCTGAATGCCGTCGTCAAGGGCGTAGCTTATTAAGTGCTCGGGGGTGCATCCGCCCTCTCCAATATTTCGGTTAGAAGTGAATAATTTCCGATTTTTCGTCCGAAAATTTTAAAATTATATAGGATCGCCCCTCCAATTATTTTGCCTAAATATTTATACAAGATATAAATAAAAGTAAAGTTTGTTACCACTTTAAGTCTTAAAGGTCGTCGGGCTGAGTTGTAATTTTCCGTCCAGGTTTCATTTATCTCGTACCATTATATATATATATTGGTCTTTTGTTTGTTAAACAATATTTAGTTTTTTATATGTAAGAACGGGTCCTCTGAATAAATGATTTTTTTTAGTTTTATTTGGATTATTTGACCCGACCCGAACAGCCGGCCCGACCCGGAACATAACGATAGGAAAAAAAATTGGATCCATGACTTTACGCCCCCTCGAAACTTTTGTTCAAGCTCCGCCACTGGCCGTCGTCTGGCTAGGTGGTGAACCACCGTGGAGGTTCTGACCTTCGGATAAACCGAAATCAAGACTAATCAAGACTAGATTCTAATATCTATGTCTGAAAGCGACCTACTAACCGGTTGCCACGATAGTTGACGGCTGAAAAATCACCAAACACGTGTGTGTTGCTTACTCCATCTAAATACGTGAATGAAGGGCTTTTTATTTAATTCTTAAGTGAGTGAAGAAGAAGAGAAAGTAATAATTATTGGCCATTGAAACTTGGTTAAGACTGTGGGTTATGGAGCTTGGGTTGGGGCGTGGGTTGGGGGAAAACGCTAAAGCCACCATCCCGGGTGGGCTTGGGTTGGGGCGTGACCCAAGGGGCGGGAGTTTGAAGCCGGGCGTGGGGCGGGTCTAGCAAGGTGACACGGCGGACTCTCAATGGCCAAACCAAACTAGCCGTTGGCCAACGGCTATGTTAAAAAAATTTAATTTTTCACTATAAATAACACACTTCAATTCCTATTTTTACCACATTCATCCACAATAATCATCTTCAATTTCTATAATCATCTCTATTCTCATTCTACAAAACTAAAAATGCATCCTCATAATCGTGGTTATGACGAGAACAGCCCGTTTGCATTCCAAGAAAATAATCCTAGCCCACCACCCAATCGTCCAATGCCTCTTCCATTTTTAATACACTCCCCTATGCCCGATATTGCTAGTTATGCATCGTATCTCGGGAATCGTGTGTTTACTAACTTCCCACACACCGACGATTCGATACCTTGCTCGTTTCCACAAACGCCCATCAACCTTTCACCAACATCCATCAACCTTACCCAAATCGAAACCGTCCCCGAAACTCAACCACCCAACGATGGTCCTTCCGCATCCAAACCCATCAAAAAGAGAAGTCATAAGAAAAAAACAGAGGCGGAGAAAGCACTTGAAACCGCCAAACGAAAACAACAAAAATGGGTCGTTAATGAAGAACTTGCATTGGCGAGGGCTTGGCTTCAACAATCTCAACATCCAACTTTAGGTATTTTTAAATATTTTGTAGCCCTTATTTTAATATTTATGGTTATTTTTTATATAACTTTGTAATATATTAAATTTAGTTTTTATTAAAATAGGAAATTCTCAACATCGAAACCATTTGTGGGAAGCGGTTAGTAAAACATTCCATGAAGAACTGGGAAGGGAGACTTATCGTGAAAACGATAGCTTATCCTCGAAGTGGAGCGAGATAAGCGGCCAACTTACAAAATTTAGTGGTTATTTAAATAAAGCAAAGCAAAACCCAAAAAGTGGTGAAACGGAAGCCGACTGTGTGACAAATGCATTGGTTGCATTCAAAACAAATGTGGGGAGCGACTTCTGTTTCATGCATTGTTGGGAGATTTGTAAGTACCATCCAAAGTGGGCGAATATCCCCAGTGGTAGCGAAACGAACAAGTCTTCCAAAAGGTCAAGGGCCTCGTCTCAAGCCTAATCTGATGCACGAGATCAAGAGTTTGAGGACCTTTTGGATGATTCGCCAAACCGGACTGAATATGGAAGAGATGCCGCAAAAAGGCGCGCTCAAAAATCAAGATCGGATACGACATCGCCTTCTGTTGGGAGTTCGGGCTCGCGTAGGGGAATATACAGCGATCAGTTGGATGACATTGCATGCAAGCTAGATACATTCAACGTATTCCAACAACAAAGGGCCGAAGTTCGAAAAAGCAAAGAAGCTAGAGATGCCCTGAAACAAAAACGAGATGATTTGAAATTTATATCCCAGCTCATTGATCAACTAGAGGGTGAAGAGTTTGAACTAATCTTGGAGATGAGAGAAGATATCAAGAAAAAATATAAGCGTTAGTATTTTTTTTATGTAATTTTCTTTATTTAAAAATGTAAAAAAAATTAAATTTGTTGTTTTAAAAAATATTTAAATAGCGGTTTGGGCTGGCCACGCCCCAAACTCCCGCCCTACCATACCGTATTCAATGTGGGTCAGCCCAGCGAAGCCCCCCCAAACCACGTGTCAACCCATGCCCCAAACCCCCACTCCACCATACCCCACGGTCTAAACAAATTTGTGAAACATGACTGACAAAGTAAAAAGCAAAAAAGGAAAAAAAGGAAAGGTAATTGTAGGTCATTCTTAGGAAAGAGTAAAATGGACAAGTCAAAATAAACTCATATATGAATAAGCTCATGAGATGTGGAGGAAGGTAGTTCTCAAAGGATGTTTCGTCACGTAGGCGTACATGTAAGCAGGTGTGAGAATGAGCCTAAAAGGGATGGACCTAGGGTGTGGAAGATGGGCCTATATGTGTGTGTGTGTAAAGAAGAGAGAGAGAATGAGGCCCGGCGAGAACGTCTTCGGGAGGACGTTGAGGACAGGGACGGACCTAGGGGGTGTGCTGGGGCGTCGCCGGCCCTAGGCCGCTCCCCACACCGAGTAGCCTGGCACTGAATAATATTTGGAATCCGTGTAATATGTAATTGAAATCCCATTCCATATGATGTAATATAGTTATGGGCTCCTACTACAAGTTTGTGAGCCATTACAAGTTTCTTATAAATGGATTTCAAATGGAATGTAGACGGGCTAAGAAAATTAGTGTAAGTAATGATGGGCTGAAAGTTTTTTAATGCAATATGAAGCTTGATGATCAGTTTTCAACATGCAGTGGCCGCAACACGCCGCCATGGTAAAATACTAGTAGTAAGTTAAAAATAATGTGACCTAAACAATAAAAGCATGATAATCATAGATTTCTTATACCATGCAAACCTATGTTACAAAGTTAAGAAGACTATAAGAGAAATGGAATCATGTCGAATAATGTAAAGATAAATGCTTTATACTTCTTATTTGTTGTTATAAATGTGTAACTTTTAAATTTTGAGCATTAGAATACAAAGAGAACAAAATAATATATGTTTGGGTTAAACAAGTCGTGTTGTGATAAATTGCGGATATGAGTGTGTATACAATTTTTTTGTCATTGTTGTGTTCAAGTTTATGGTTTTTTTTTTTTTTTTTTTTTTTTTTTTTTTTTTTTTTTGACTTGTGCTCATGATATGTTTGTCACCACATGACTAGTTAAGTATGTAATTCCACTTATGGTAGGCCTGGGTGGGTTTTCCCCTTCATGTCTCAAGTTCGAGTCTGGGTGATAGAGGTTTCTCATTAGGGGTTTAAATTGGGGATCTATTGTGCGAGTGAGCTCTCTAGCGCGAATCCGGTTAAAACAACGTATGCTAGACTTTCCGACATTCGCGAATAATTCACAACTTTCAAAAAAAAAAAAGTTAAGTATTTAATTCAATGTGATACATGCATCAAGAAATGATAAGTACCATAAATAATTAAAACGTGATAAAGACATGACAAGTACCATGCTTTTGTTTGGCTATTAAACGTAGGGAACACAATAACACGATACTTACTGAATTTGGTTTTGTTACATTTGTGTTGTCGTTGGTTATGGGTATAATAATAGAAAAGGATACTTGTGAATTCATGTTTTGAAGGCTTATTCTTTATTTTTTTTGTTTGGTTTAATCATGTGGAGTTTGCCCTCTGTAAAACTGATATGAGTTTAATCTTTGCAAGTACATCCAGTGGCGGATCTTGCCCGTTGAACCTGCCAGGGCCGAAAGACACGGGCACTAAAATTAGCACTACGGCCGAAAAACTTGCCAGGGCCGAACATAGTATATATACAAAATTTCGATCGAAATGCGAAAAATTAGCACTACGGCCGAAAAACTTGTCAGGGCCGTGGCCCTGCCAGTGCTCCACTAAGATCCGCCCCTGAGTACATCATTAAATGCTATTTTTTTTTTTTGTTTTTTGAACGATGACTTTTTTATATTATGATACTGTAATTTTCAAATTGTAGAGTCTTGTTGTCCCACTTCGTCCAGACTGTATTGTTTTAACCGGGCCCACACTAGCTTCAGAGTTTGGCTTCGTCGTTCACCTGAGAAACAGTAACACCGGCTACCACTTGACAGTTGTTGTGCCACTACATTAGCATAACTCTCTGACGTAACACATGGTGGGACAAAACCTGGGTGGGCTCAGGATATAGCCTTGCACCTGTACAAAGATGCTAGATTCTATCCATCATTGCCTAATCTATCAAAGTAACAAAAGTGGTGATTAAACTTGGGTCTACATTTAAAAACCCAAGTCTCTTTACCACTTAGATGTAAAAGGTTCTTGTTAAAAAATTCCGTTAATTATTGATTGATGCAAGTAAGTTCACAAATTGTTCTTGTTATCTGATCCAAATTACATATCTCAATAACTTATCAAAATCATTTACGAATCTATTTACTATTTTATCGTTTGTTTACTCATAGGTTCTTATAAAAAAAAAAAAAAAAACAAACTACCATATACTTTTTTCTATTATTTAAGAGTAAATTACAAAAATTGTCCTTTATGTATGTCAGTTATTGCAAACTGTGTCTTTTGTCTTCAATAATAACAGAAAACGTACTCGATGTTTGCAAACTCTTGCTAGTTATGTCCTTTAGCCCTAACTCAGTTAATTTTTGCAATTATATCTGACCAAATAGATTGTGTGGTTAAATCTGAACAAATGAACCTCACAAGAGAGTAAAATGAGCAAAATACCCTCATGTGGGTCCATTTGGTTAGATTTAATCACAAAAAATTAACTGAGCTAGGGCTAAAGGACATAACTTGTAAGGGTTTGCAAACATCGAGTACGTTTTCTGTAATTATTGAAGACAAAGGGCACAGTTTGCAATAAGACCTCATCTTATATGGGGGCTTTAAAGCCCCTCATTTAACTTGCATGCAATGGTTAAAAGCCTCAATCATCATTACCTAATTAATATTTTTATTATATTTTGTATTTTATTAATTTATGTGCCAATTTTATTTAAAATAAAATTAAAAAAAACTAATTTCAATAAAAAAACTACAAAGTTACTTAAAACATTACAAAGTCCTTAAAATATAAAAAAAAACTACAAAGTTACTTAAAAAATAACCTACTTGAAAATAAAAGACTACATATATTTGGCTCGGATTTTTGCCTTACGAGCCTCTAAAATGACTCGTTCCTCCTCCGGTAGGTTGGAAAAGTCTTCAAGAAACTTCATATCTTTCTGGATTTGCTTCTCCATTATAAGTTCATGCTCTTTTTCCTTGATCGAGAGAAGCCGGTCGAGTCTATCGTTAAACTCGTCTAACCTTGACGGGACATCCGATGGCGTTGAAGAAGATGTGTCTCGTGCTCGTGCAGCTGCCTTACTTCTACCCCTACCCTCCGGACATGGCAACTCTTGCGGTTCTTCAAAACTGAAAACATCGAACTCGTCGTTTAGGTTAATTGTAGTACGAGCATCGGACTCGGATGGTTTGCTAGTCGTTGTTGATTTGGATCGTTTTGACCTATGGGCCGTTGGGTAAAACGGTGGTACTAGATGCCACTTGGGAGATTTGCGAAGAGGCTTCCACGAAAGTATCATCGTAAACAGATGCCCATGAACAATCTATATTCGTTGTGGGCGGCAGTCATAATGTCCACATCGCTTGAACCGCTTCTTCTTGTATAATTGTTGAGGAGACTATTATATGTGTTGTTGAAGTTGTTAATCTTGGTCGGCATTACGGTCCACATGCTCGAAAATGAGTCGGCTGAACGATATTCGCCATGACCCATTGTGGCGAAAAATTTGTCATGCACACGCCTCCAAAATACGGATATATCTTGGTCGGTTGCTATAATTTGAAAAAAAATTAGTAACAACAAAATAAAAATAAAAAAAACATTTATAAAAGTATATTTATAAAAAGATAATGGAGAGAAAAATTACAAACAATTGGATCCTCCGACACGTCGAGCCATGCTTGTGACAATTGACGTGTGTCGGTGTGGGTATATTTTTAGTTATATTTTTAGCTCTTTTTTACTCGCCGATTTCAAGTTTTAAATTTATAAAACACGATATTCTACTATCACTCTACACACACGTTAGGGCAAGTGCACCCATCGTGGACGTAGTATAGTGATGACAAGATACCAAGGTCGTCCAAGGACACAAGAACATTTAGTGCCGGCTTATCGTCAACGTCTAATCGAACCAATTTTTGAGAAAATATTTTTAAGCAAGTGACTCATGAGGTGTTATTAGGCTTGAACCAGGTTCTCGCAGGATCTATACACTGAACGAGGCATAGAATTACCCAAACCACCCTTCTAATCTCCCTTTCGGCTTAATTAACATGCTTTATATATACCGTAAAGACATGAACATGTTGAGTAAATGAACATATGAAGAGTATTTGAATAAATTCGCCTTCAATATAAAAAAACTAATTATTAAAGTCATTAACACATACCCAATTAAAAAGTAGCCAAAGATTGGAAATCATAAAAGAAATACATAAAAAAATAAGTCTACACATCTTATGATCAAAGATTCTTATGATCAATCTTGGATCCTGAGACTACACACACACTCTAAAGATGGAAAAGTGGATGATGGTGGTGGATGATGGTGGAGTGGTGCCAATTGAGAGAGAAGTGGTTTGCCAAGTGATGAGTTGAAGTGGAACCAAGCACATCTATTTATGGTCCCGTGCCCGGCTAGCACGGCCCCGTGCCCATCTCTCTCTCTCTCTCTCTTTCTCATTAACTGCTTGTCAGATCTTGTACTAACACGGCCCCGTGTGTCAACGGCACGGCGTGTGGCCAAAGTACTTGCTGTACTATAGTAGATTCTGCAAATCTTTGAGTTAACCATTCCCCATGTTGGCTTAGCATGACCCAGTATCCATCCTTGGACACGGCCCGTGTCAAGTGGACACGACCCCTTGTCAGCCTTCTATTCTTGTTATTTTGAGGTTTGGATGTGAATCGGGGCTTGGCGAGCTGCGGTAATTCCTTCTTCTTTACATTTATGTTGGATTTTGCTGTCTTTTTGCTTCTTCTGCAAATTTAAGCTCTTTCATCCCTGAAAATATAAAACGAACGAAAACACGAGCTTTTTCCAACACTAGTACTGAAAAAGGGTTGCTTTTACGCTGTATTTGACATAATTTATATGTTGTATGTTAATCACATCAAATACCCCCACACTTGAATCTTTGCTTGTCCTCTAGCAAAACTCTATTACGTGGCTTACACACCCAAACGGAATAGGTAGAAGAGAAGGTTTTTGGGTCCTATCTTTAGAGTGTCGGGTATCCAAATTTTATATTTATTTTATTTACAATCCTATTTGTCATGATTTATTTAAAACTTAATTTACAAAAAAATATTTACTTTGGGCATAATGTGCCTCTATAAAATTCTATTTAGTTATATACAAATTTACACACCTCACAAGTATTCACTCAACACTCGGCCAATAGTTGAAATGCTCATGCCCGATTTGGAACTTACTCCTACCATAGGCTTGACAATCGATCAAACCTCCTCTTTTTGACGTTAAATCCTTATAAGTATCAAGAGGACTTTGAAGGGTAGGTGGTGGTTCAGGTTTGTTGAGTGTCATTCGAGAAAGGGGGTAAAAACGCAAACTATCGGTTTTTCTATTGCTTTTTGGCTTAGCAAAAAATACTTTGGCATAGTTTTCAATTTTTTCTTATTTTTTTTCTTTTTTTTATTGCCAAAGTTGAAACTGAGCCGTAGTCGTAATTTCTTAATCGATAAGTTTACAAAAATAAAGGATGAAAAATGAAAAGGGTAGTTTTTGTGGGTTTGAAATGAAAAAGGTTTTTAAACTAAGGGGTGTTTTTGGATAAAGCAAAGAAAATAAAGGTTTTGTTTGAAAAATGGGTTTGTCCTAATGTGTTTATCATTTACTTACTTGGATTTTTGTCGGTAAGGACTTGGAACGTATCAGGTTGTCAAGTTTCTAGATTCGTGAGAACCAAACGGGCTATTCACACAAGAAACGAAAATTGAGCAATTAGTAAAGATGTATATTTTATGCTTGGTAATGGCTCAAAACTCACTTTTGTGGGAAAAGGGTTCATAGTGTAAAAATGTATATATAATCAAATTTTACAAAGATTTATCATGCCCTTTTTTGTAATTTTTCCAAATTGGTTCTTTTTATCATGACGCTATCGGTTGTAAATTTGTAAACACATAATTTTTAGAACTTGTTTACCCAACTAAACTTAAGATAAGTGAAAAAAATGAAAAGAATAATTTTTGAAAAAGTTTGGGGTGTTTAGCGGTTACAATGTGAGTTTTGTGTAAGACTTTATTTAGGACAAACGATTCAAGGTTTTTATTATCCTTCCCCCCACACTTAAATTACACATGCTCCCCAATGTGTTCCAAAAAGGATTTATTTTGGAAAAATGTGTAAAAAGTACGAAAATAACAATTTTTTTTGGTTACTGACACTTGCCGCACGGCCCCATGTCTAAAGTGCCACTAACAAATGAAATCAGAAGACTTACAGTGGGGTGGCCACGGGGGCGTGCTGTGTGAGCACGGCCCGTGCCACCTTTTGTCACGGCCCCCGACCCGTTTAGCCCGGTTCAGAAGCCGTGAGACAGAAACCCGTGGTATTTGATAATTAATTGGCAGCGGAAATTTTAACAGGATCGTTTAAACTGAAAACACCGAGTTATTTTATTATAAGTTCGGGGACAAACCACGTATTTTACAATAAAGGAATTTCACTGGGAAATCCCCTAAGTACTGAAAACATGTTTATTTATTTACTGAGCCACTTCATTCAAGCTGGAGTGCTACGCGGCACTTTTCCTTGTTCACAGTAAATCACCTGAAACATGTTTTAAAAAGATTTGATTAGCGAAAAATACTAGCGAGTGCATTCAAATTGTACAAAAGACACATTGTTATAATTTACAGTATTAAGAGCGATTACAATTGCTTCTATCTTATAATTAGCTGACCCAGTTGTCACTCGACCGGATCTATGACTGTGGCCATATCACTATTGGGTCCGTTCAGCCAAAAGTGACGTTATCACTATTAGGTCCGTTCACCTAAAAGTGGCGCTAAATAAGTAATGTATACAAAACTCCACTTACTGTCAGTAATTTAAGATAACAAAGACTTAATCACTATAAATATAACTGGAAAACATTTAGGGTTTTGTTAAGAAACTTTGATAAAAACAGAATGACTCACATTGCAGATTTAAACGATCACAGGTTGCCTACTGGTTATGCTGGTAAACCTAGTAACATATACAATGCAAACGTAACTAGGTTAGTTACTTAATACAACATTTACGATAATTCACGAGATCGAAACCCTCATGACGAACGACAAAGTATAGCCTAATTTAGGCAATACCTAAACATCCATCAGATCGGTTTTAATCGATCAGACATTGTATCGTAGTAGTGATCGAGTTATTACCCTGTTATCGTAGCAGAGGTTCGGGACTGTGATTGTTTTTGAAAGAAACAGAGAATTGATCAACGTAACGAAGTGATTTTTACGTCGTAACATGCAAACAATTCAAGTCCCAAGCCCCTGGCTTTAGAGCCACCTTTTGACCCGGCAGCGCGTCACGCCCGGCTCCGCCTAACCTAGCGCGTGTCGCGGGGCTGACCCGTTTAGGCTAGGGTAGCCTTGTGTCTCACATAGGCTGGAAAGGTGTCAAACATTCGAAATTACGTGTCCTAAACCCTTTTTAAGCGGATAAAATCAATTAGGGGATCCCCCCTTGAGTTTTAGGGGGCCCTGTTGTTGGTTTTGTCCGTTTTACAAAAATTTCGGGTCGCACCGTACCACTTAGGGTTTCAATTAGGGTTTCTTAATGTGCCTTTTTAGAATAGAAAATAGAAAAATTTTCAAGGTTGTTACATCCTCCCCACCTTCTTTAAAATCTCATCCTCGAGATTTACTGGAACAAGTAAGGATACTTTCGTTTCATTTCCGATTCCAGCTCCCACGTGTATTTAGGTCCTCTCCTTAAATCCCATTTTACCTTGATCAAGATCAATCTCTTGTGTTTGAGATTCTTGACCTTTCTGTCTTCTATTTGAAGATGTTTCTCAACAAACTTTAACTTTTCATTTACTTCTATATCTTGAAGAGGTACTACCAGTGATTCATCATATAAACACTTCTTAAGATTAGATACATGAAATACATCATGCACACCAGCTAACTCTTCTAGTAGCTGTATTGATATGCAACTGCTCCTATTCGTTGGATAACGATAAATGGTCCCACATACCTTGGACTCAATTTCCCTTTCTTACCGAATCGGATGACTCCTTTCCAAGGAGAAACTTTTAATAGTACCTTGTCTCCAACTTGAAATTCTAACGGCTTACGCCAATTGTTGTCATAGCTTTTTTGGCGATCTCGAGCCGTCTTTAGCCTTTCCTTGATTTGAGTTATCTTGTTGGTGGTTTCCTGTACAATTTCGGGACCTGATAATTGACTTTCTCCTATTTCTGCCCAACATACTGGAGTTCGCCACTTTCGTCCATAAAGTGCTTCGAATGGGGTAACATTGATGCTTGTGTGATAACTATTGTTATAGGAGAATTCTATTAACGGTAAGTGGTCATCCCAATTTCCACCGAAATCCATGACACATGCTCTTAACATGTCTTCCAGAGTTTGGATCGTCCTTTCACTTTGTCCATCTGTCTGGGGGTGGTATGTTGTACTTAAATTCAATCGCGTCCACATTGCTTGTTGGCAACTTGTCCAAAAATGCGAAGTGAAACGACTATCCCTATCTGACACAATGGAGAGTGGAACTCCATGTAGTGACACTACCTCATCTACGTATAGCTTAGTTAGTCTTTCCATACTAAAGGTTTCCTTTATTGGTAGGAAATGAGCTGATTTGGTTAATCGATCTACAATCACCCAGATTGCATCGTTACCTTTCCTGGTTTTGGGTAGCTTAGTAACAAAGTACATTGTTATTAATTCCCATTTCCATACAGGCATTTTAACTGTTGAAGTAAACCTGAAGGTTTCTTGTGTTTTTCCTTAACTTGTGAACAAGTTAAATACTTAGAAACGCAAATCGCTATGTCCTTTTTCATTCCTATCCACCAGAAATTGTTCCTCAAATCTTGATACATCTTGTTATTACCAGGATGCATCGTATACCTAGATTTATGGGCTTCCTCTAATATCTTATTTCGTAAGTTTCCTTGTCTAGGTACCCAAATCCTTTTCTTATGGAATCTCCAAACTCCATCAGTTCCTTGCTTTAATTCCTTTATTCTTCCTTTCATTCCTTCAGCATCATCCTTGATTGCTGTTTCCTGAACACTTTTCAGTTGTTCTATTAAATCTAACTGCAGATTTAATCTAAGAGCACGAACTCGTCTTTGTTTCTCATGTTACTTACGACTTAAGGCATCTACTACTACATTTGCTTTTCCTTTGTGATATTGAATATCACAGTCGTAATCACTTAAGATTTCCATCCATCTTCTTTGCCTCAAGTTTAATTCTTTTTGTCCAAAAATATATCTTAAACTCTTATGATTTGTAAAGACAGGAAACTTACTTCCATACAAATAATGTCTCCAAATCTTAAGGGCAAAAATTATTGCTCCTAACTCTAAGTCATGAGTCATGTAATTTTCCTCGTGCTTCTTCAATTTCCTTGATGCGTAAGCAATCACCTTCTTACGTTGCATTAACACACATACTAATCCTAACTTAGAAGCATCGCAGTAAACTTCAAAATCTTCTGTTCCTTCTGGTAAGGCAAGGATTGGGGCATTTGTTTATTTCTGCTTTAGAATTCTAAAGGCTTCTTCTTGCTTAGGTCCCCATCCAAACTTAACAGTTTTACAGGTTAACTTTGTTAATGGAACAACTATCTTAGAAAAGTCTTGGATAAAAGGCCTATAATATCCAGCTAATCCTAGAAAACTTTGGACTTTAGTAGCTGACTTAGGGACTTTCCAACTTGTGATAGCTTCTATCTTGGAAGGATCTACGTGAATGCCTTCGTGATTAACCATGTGTCCTAGAAATTGCACCTCTTGTAACCAAAATTCACACTTACAAAATTTGGCGTAAAGCTTTTCTTTTCTTAACAGGGTTAAGAGTGCATGCAGGTGCTCACAGTGTTCCTCCTGGCTTTTGGAATAAATAAGTATATCGTCGATGAAGACAATTACAAATTTATCCAAATACCGCTTACAGATTCTATTCATCATGTCCATGAATGCTGCAGGAGCATTTGTTAATCCGAATGGCATGACTGTAAACTCGTAGTGACCATACCTAGTTCTGAAAGCAGTTTTAGGTATGTCTTCTTCCTGTATCTTCGGTTGATGGTATCCGGAGCGCAAATCTATCATAAAGAAATACCTAGCTCCTTGAAGTTGATCAAAAAGATCATCGATCCTAGGTAATGGGTATCGATTCTTAATGGTAACCTTATTCAATTCTCTATAATCGATACACATTCGCATCGAACCATCCTTCTTTTTCACGAACAACACCGGTGCTCCCCAAGGGGATGAACTGGGTTGTATGAATCCTTTCCCTAACAATTCATCTAATTGCTTTTTCAGTTCTAACATCTCTGTGGGTGCTAATAGATAAGGTGCCTTAGCTATTGGAGCAGTTTCAGGTATTAGATGAATTCTAAACTCTACCTCCCTATCTGGTGGTAATCTAGGTAGATCTTCTGGGAATACATCAGGGTATTCTGATACTACTAAAATTTCCTGAAGTTCTTTTCCTTTAGTGTTAATGATTACTGAAATCATATGCACGATTCCTTGTTTACGTTCATAACTAGCGACTTTCATTACTGAAATGAACTTCATTGGTCTGCGGGGCCTATTTCCTGTAATCCAAATTATTTCTCCTGTTGGCGCACGGACTTCTAAGGAATTCTGATCACATAGGATTCGAGCATGGTTGGCTATTAACCAATCCATTCCTAACACAACATCGAATCCTACTAAATTCATAGGTAGGAGATTTGCCGAGAACTTATGACCTGATAGTTCTATCTTTCCTTCTTGAAGTACTTTATCTATACTGACAGAGTTTCCTTCTGCCGTTTCTACCGTATAAACTTGCCTAAGTTTGGTTAAGGGTTGCTTAAGAGCTTCACAGAATGAAGTATTTATAAAACTTTGGTTTGCACCAGAGTCAAATAATACTTTTGCATAAACGTCATGGACAAGGAACGTACCAGCTATCACGTCCGGAATCAGATCTGCTTCTTGCGTTGTTAGCTGAAAAGCTCTTGCATTTTTCTTATTGGTTCCATCGGCCGCTTTTGCTTTGTTGTCAGCTGTCTTGACCAATTTAGGGCAATTTGTCTTAAAATGCCCGGCTTCTCTGCAATTGTAGCAGACTGTGGATTTCTTCCTGCATTCCTCCTCTCGGTTCCCCAGTATTTTGTAGAAATTGCAGTATGCTTTATATTTTCCAAAATGTTTTCTTTTACAGTTACTGCAATGTGGCGGGGTGGAAGACTGCCCGGGTCCCTTCTTCTTGGAGTTACTATTATTACCCAAATGAAAACCTTGGGTAATCTTTTGGGCCAATTCCTTTTTCCTATTCTCTTCTCTTGTACGAACCAACCCGTCAGTTAAGGTATTGGCTAATTCGACCGCATCGTCGATCGTCCGGGGTCTCGTAGCTTTGACTATGTCGCGAATCTCGCTAATCAATCCCCAAATGTAGAGAAATGAGTACAGGTTCTGGCGAGGCCAGTGTCGGTACTATCCTTGCATACTCGAAGAATTTCGAAGTATACTCATGACAATTAACATCCACCATCCGGTGGTTCAGGAATTGTTTTGTCATTTGTTCCTTTTCGTAGGAAGGACAAAACTTCCGTTCTACCAATTCCTTAAATTCTTCCCAGCTTATGGCATAAGCCACGTCACTTCCTTTGGCTTGTAGCATCGTGTTCCACTATTCTAATGCTTCTTCTTTGAAAAGGTGGGATGCATACATCACCCTGTCTTCTTCTACGCACTTACTTATTTTGATCAAAGCTTCCGTCTTTTCTAACCAATGTGGTGCAACAGTTGCTCCCTCGTTGCTTGCGAATTCGATTGGCTTATAGGCGAGGAATTCCTTATAAGTGCACCCAGTCGTTATCACTTTCCTTTTCTTAGGAAATGGGTCTTGAATTATATTATTATTATTGCCGCCATTTATGCTATAGCTGAAATTATCGTCACGGATACGTTTACTAGGTTCGGCTTTGGAAGGTTCAACTGGATTTTTAACGGCTGTGACGATTGCGGGGATAGCATTTGCTATACCCTGAGCAACTATATTTTCTATATCTTCTCTATTGAGAAAATGTTCCTGATTATTTGGTTTCGATTGATTAACTTCATTGGCTGATTGGTTTACTGCGTTATCCATCTAAATTATAGATATGACATATGGATTAATATCATAAAGTTAAATGGAAAATAAACACAATATTGCAAACACAACTAAGTCAGCACGTATAACCAAAATCGTCGACATTGCGACACTTCTATTTTTATATATCTATAGTTAAGCATCCGTACAAGCCACGTATTTACAGATGTTTTATTTATTTTATTATACATTATATTACTATTATTATATTATTATTATTATTATTATTATTATTATTATTATTATTATTATTTTTCACATTTTATTATTATTCAAAGCACCTATTCTATTGTTAATTTCCTTCAAAAGTGGAACTCCCTCTCATCATACTTCCAAGTGATGTTCTCCCCCACGGCTCGGATCCAGTTCCCTGCATCCACCAATTCTGCGCTGTAGCGGTGCAGTTCAGCAACATTCTCCGGGTTCATGGGTGGAAAAGTAGCAGGGGCTGGTTCAAACTGTGGGTAATAAGGGTTGGAATTATTCATGATGTTTTGGAAGTGCCAGTCATTGGTCCATCACTCCTCAATTTGGTCAGGCAGGGGTAGTGGGTTGACAATGGGTTTAGGGATGGCAGGTTCCTGGTTAATAGGAAGTTTCGGTTGAGTGGGAAAATTCATAAAGGTTTCATCAGCGGGTTTAAGAAGGTCGCAGTTTGCCAGTTTCCTGTCGAGTTCCTCCCAGGGTGGTAAAGTTGGGGCTTGGCCAGAACTTTCTCCTACTTCTTTCTCTTTTCCTTTTGGCTCAACAGTTTTCTTTACTTTTTGAGCTGCAGGTTTCTTCTTTCTCCCCCGTTTCCAGTCTAAAAGCCTCCTCCTCTTTATGGGTTTAGGTTTTTCCTGGGCTTGGAATACCATTGGCTCCCCAGTGTCGGCCTGGCAACCAGACTGGTTCCCGGTAGTCTCTATATTAGTGGAATGTATTATGAAATTTCGAAGAGCTTCCGATAATTCATTCATGCTGTTAGTCACACATCAGGAATCATAAAATTCCAAATTAAATTTTGATTAGGATAGGATTATTCATGATGTTTTGGAAGTGCCAGTCATTGGTCCACCACTCCTCAATTTGGTCAGGCAGGGGTAGTGGGTTGACAATGGGTTCAGGGATGGCAGGTTCCAGGTTAATAGGAAGTTCCGATTGAGCGGGAAAATTCATAAGGGTTTCATCAGCGGGTCCAAGATGTGACATCTGTGCCTCCACGGCCATCAAAAAAATACCAAATCAACAAAATATTTTATTTCATACTTGGGATTTGTATAAATATGTGTATCATTTACACATATCAATTCTTGTTCGATTTCGAGCTCTAAATCGCTTTATGGAAAGTTATACGCGAACTGGTGCGTAAACTGAATCAGTTTAATGCGAAAAACACTCTGGAACAGTGACATAGGCTTAACATACCTTAAACAACCTTTACATAACTTAGAAATAAGTTTTGGAAGGTTTGGTGTGTCGAAATCAAGTTTATTCGCTTACAGGGACTAATTTCGACAAACTGCAAAAGTATGCCAATTTGTACTGTAACGAACATTCTGGAACATGACCATAAGTTAAACATACCCTAAATATCCTTTACATAGCTTAGAAATAGGCTTTGAGGGGTTCGGTGTGCTAAAATAAACTTTTTGGTCATTCAGGGACTAAAAGCGTCAAAAGTGCATAAGTTTGCATTTTCGCGCATATCTTACGTTCTGAATACATCCGGACATCCTAAACTTTATGTAATCATTAAAATATTTTATTTTAGCAATTGGCATGATAAAATTCCATTCATCGCGTAATTGGGATTGTTTTTGCGTTCGTTACGACTCCCGTCGTAATTAACCGAACAACGCAACCGTACGACCAAACGAACCGACATCCGAGATATTTTTGAGCATGTTTTGAGTTCCCTATACTTTAACTTCATTTTAGAGCCTTGAAATGACGTTAACGGGGCTTAAACGTGTCAAAAATGAGCCGAAATGCAAGATTCTGAAGTTCAGGGACCAAAATTGTCATTCTGCCATAGTTATCTTAGGAAGGGACCAAAATGAAAAATCTAAATTACAGCTTGATCCAGGTGTTCCCCTCTTGCACATGGTTTTAATGAAACAACGGGCTCCCATGGTTTCACAAAACCATGGGCACATGTGTATGGATGAGATCGAAGCTCGTTTTACGATGAACGATCCTAACGGTTCTAGTTTTCCTATATATACCAATATCCTTTCACTTGCAAAACCCACAATGATCTGATTTTGGCTCTCTAAGTTGAAGTTTATGCTTCATACCTGAGAGTAAATCGGATCATAGCTTGCGGGGACCTTTTGTAAGTATTCTTTCGTTCTTTTATCGCTTTTCGAGTCTGAAAGTCAAACAGCGTTTGACTTTCTGCCTTGACCAGTTTATGGTCAATGCGAAGTTCGTTTGAACTTCATAACGTGAGCGTAATCACGATGGTTATAGTCCCTAGTGACTATACCTACTGATTACCACGTTATCTAGGTGTAGTGACGAGTCGTAGTTTCGGCCAAAATGCGTATTCTTGCGTATTTTGTAACCAAACTACTTTTGGGTATCAAAACCGTTTGTTTTGATACCAAACCTGTTTTCTAACTTAACTAAACATGTTTTAGCATGCTTAGCTCGTCAGTTTTAGTTTAGTGCTTGTGTAGAGTCGTAAGTCAAAGCGGACTAAACACCCGCTTAGACTTTCGAACTAGACCTGTTTGGTCGATCATTAGGATCCGACCAAGCATGTTCAGTGACCATAGTTGCATAGGGAATAACCTTCCGAGGTTATTCCTTATGGTCACTTAGGTTTAATTAGTTGTATGATAGGTAGTTTATATGCCTTAGGTAAATGACCAAAATGCCCTTTTCATGCATAATTGGTAATTAAGCATACGTAACATAAAATTTTGTCACTTAATCGATTATGCAACATGTTTAGGCATATAATACTTGTCATAGGACTAGTTAGACGTCTCGAACGCGCTTTGCGCGCACGACGCGTTAAAGTAGCGTAAGCTACCTTAATGGGTCGCAATGGGTCGAAAGCACTTAGGTTAGGTTTCGATTTAGAATGTAGGCTTTGTTAAACCATGCCATATGAGTTCCAATACTCATTTGGTTTACAAAACCTCATCCTATCCGATCTTCCGACTTAGGTCCGGTTTATTTATATAGTTATTAGGTTGCCGATTAATTCTGTGCTCCCTCTAGCTTTGCTTGGTTGTTGTTCAAGACCTCTAAGCATTCTCAGGTGAGTACATAGTTCCCCTATTTTACTGTTTTCAATTGTTTTGGGGTGATTCATATGTGCTAAATGTTTTTGAGGTTTTAACGATGGTTTTCAAAACGATTTTCGATATTATAACAATGGTTTAAAAAACGATTAAAATGGTTTATATTAAATTAATAACAATTTCGATATAGTAAACAAACTTGTTGGTTGTATTTACATAACGAATAATATCCATTAGTTTTGGCCGAACCGACCAGTATTAGGTTATGGTACCATAGGATCTGACAAATCCCGTTATCAGACTGCACCCATGGTTATGTGTGGGTTAGGTGGGTAACGACTGAATCTGTGATTGTTAATTTACCCTTTGGTGGTTTATTAATGCGAGAAGCGATAGGCGAGTTCCGAAGGTTTGGATGTTATTAGTGAGACAAACAAAAGTAGTTTTCACGATTTAAAACGAGAATGATTTAAACGACTAAAGCGATTTTTAACGAATTAAATGATATGGGTAAACGATTGGTTTTTGGTTAGTGTTTAGATAACGGGACGGGTGTAATGTGATGAAAGCATGGTAGATATGCCACTTGTACTTCCTATATATATATATATATATATATATATATATATATATATATGTTTTCATCGTATTACATACCGTGGCGTTATTTAGTTCACTTGGGTAAACGATTTGAAACGATGTCACACAAACGAGGTTTTCGAAATGATATAAACCATACGAGTTTTATTAATGAGATTTATTAACGAGTTTTATTAACGAGATTTATTAACTAGTTTTATTAACGAGATTTATTAATGAGTTTATTAACAAGATTTATTAACGAGAATTATTAACGAGAATTTTATTAAATAAATGTTTTGGGTTAAGAATCATGGCTACGAGATTTTATAAATTATAACCAACTTGATTTGAGTTGGTTAATTATGTCGCAATACAATACTTTTCAAAACAAGGTTTTTAATTAAGTATTGCAACATGTAAATTAGCCATGAATCCGACACTCTCAAAAACCTATGTACTCGCCAGCATTTCTTTGCTGACTTTGTTTTCACATATGTTTCAGGTGTTGTTGAATGATGTTGATTGCTAGGATGCATGCTCACATAGGACTGGACGAGGCCTTAGTGACTTAATAACAATGATAGACTATGTTTAACTTGTTTATTTAGATTTCCAGATGATGTAAATATTTAATGTTTAATAAAACGAAACTTCAAATTTCCGTGTGTTTTGAAACAATGATTATGTTACAACACTCCCCGATGATTCCGCTGCGATTTGTTGTTTTACGCGGTCGGGGTGTGACAGAAAAGTTGGTATCAGAGCTCATGGTTATAGGGAATTAGGTTATTAGTAATGCTTTGACCTAGTTTATAACCTTCCTACGACCCTAACGCGAGTTTACTTGCGTTTAGCCATAAAACAATACCGTCACCTATCCTTAGGCGACAACCACAACAAGAGCACAAATTTCGAATCTGCTTTGAAAACCAATCATCTGTTCTAGGATGATTTATTGTAAGGTTTTGAACCCTTTAAGTTTTCAAAGTCTCGTCAAAGTTTGGGTCTTATAATGTGAACACGTGCAAACTGGAAGGGTGAATGCCTGTACCCTGAGTTTTCTGTCTAAGGCTAGAGTGTTCGTACAAATCCGCAGTATCGGACCAGTCACTCTTACCTGGGAACTCTTGGGGTGAGTGTTCACTTATAGGCGAGCATGTCTTCAGTGATACATTAATATGACTCGTTTACTTTGATTAATCACCGTCTCATTTGTTTGCCTTAGGTAACAAACAAATGATCGCAATTTCTATGCGTTGTCGTTCTGTTTTAATTATCCGATAACATTTCATTTGTGTTCTCCTATGTCTTTCATTTCCTCTAGAATGTCTCTTCATCGCAACGACACTCAAATGTCCGAGCAAACTGCCAAATTTGCCCAGTGAATAGGCGAAGTAATCCTGAAGACTGTGGATTTAGGTATCGCCATGTCTCGTCTCAATAATGAAGCCACCCAAGAAGCATCGAAAGAAGCAGAAGTCGAGCCATCGAAAAAGTCAAAGAAGCGTAAAGCTCCAAAGGATCCCGTAGCCGTTACACCAAATCAAGCAAAACCTAGCCAGGTGGCAGCACCACCAGCTAAGAAGCCGTACTTAGGAACTGCTCCTTTATGCAATCAGTGTAACCTCTACCACTATGCCAGTGTCAAATGTCAGAAATGTTTCAACTGTGGACTCATTGGTCATTTGGCACGAGACTGTCGTTCAGTCACTGTGCTAAACCAAGCTTTTCAGAACCCCGTTCAATTTCAAGCAGATCCAGCACAGGCTCATTTTCCTCCTGGTATTTGCTACACCTATGACGAGACGGGTTATGTCAGGGACAGATACCCAAAGATTTTCAATGCAAATCCGACCCACGGATGAGCATTTGGCCGATTAGAAGAAGTTGCTGCTTTGAATAATCCGAATCTTATGTTTATGTTTCTAGTGTTTTCCTTTGAACTCGGAAACAATCGATTTTGTTTATAAATAAATCTTTATTTGCAATTCTGATGTACAAATATAGTTGCATGTGTGTATGGCATACCCTATGATACCTACACCAAAAGAACCGTATTTGTAGTTCTCTCATTCATATGATCGCTCATGATTTCCTCAAAGATGCTAAGTGCTCGTTTCATTCTAAGAAACGAAATGGCAATTTGAGTAATCATCTTTTTCCTTTTGACCTCACACCGATGCAACTTGGAAGTTTCGACATTATCATAGGATGGATTGGTTAACCAAATATCATGCTGAGGTGATTTGTTTCGATAAGATTGTTTGCATTCCTCTTTTGTCTGGCGATGTTCTGGAAGTTCGTGGCGAGAAACCTTCTGGTGGATTGAAGCTCATGTCGTGTACGAAGGCCCAAAGTTATTTACGAAAAGGATATGTTGCTTTTCTGGAACATGTCACCAAGGAGAAAGGCAAGAGCAATAGTATTCAGGATATTCCGATTGTTCGGGATTATCCAGAGGTGTTTCCTGATGAACTGGATGGTTTGCCTCCAGTTCGTCAAGTTGAGTTTCATTTTGACCTTGTACCCAATGCCAACCCAATTGCGAAAGCACCTTATCGTCTTGCACCATCTGAGATGCAAGAATTATCGAAACAGCTTCAAGAGTTATCTGATAAAGGATTCATCCGATCAAATTATTCACCCTAGGGGAGCTCCTGTCCTCTTTGTGAAGAAGAAAGATGGATCTTTTCAAATGTGTATCGATTATCGTAAGCTTGATAAGCTTACCATCAAGGATCGATATCCCCTACCTCGAATCGATGATCTCTTTGATCAGCTGCAAGGTGCTACCTGTTTTTTTTCAAGATCGATCTGCGTTCTGGGTATCATCAACTTCGTGTTCTCGAAGAAGATATTCCCAAAACTGCTTTCCACACGAGATATGGGCATTACGAGTTTACAGTCATGCATTTTGGTTTGAAAAATGCCCCAGCTATCTTTATGGACTTAATGAATAGGGTCTGCAAACCTTATTTAGACAAGTTCATTATTGTGTTCATCGACGATATTCTCATTTATTCGAAGTCTCAAGCCGAGGACGAGCAACACCTTCGCTTAACATTGGAACTCCTGAAGAAGGAACAACTTTTTGCTAAATTCTCCAAGTGTGAATTTTGGCTTGAAGAAGTTCAATTATTGGGTCATATAGTCAATGAACAGGGTATTCACGTGGATCCATCCAAGTTTGCTGCTATTAAGGATTGGAATACACCAATGACACCTACAGAAATTCGTTCTTTTCTTGGTCTCGCTGGTTATTATCGTCGTTTTATTTCAAATTTCACGAAGATTGCGGTTCCACTCACTGCTTTGACTGAAAAGAATAAGCCTTTTGAGTGGGGACCTAGGCAAGAAGAAACGTTCCAAACGCTGAAACGGAAGCTATGTGATGCTCCTGTTTTGTCCTTGCCCAATGGAAACGATGATTTCGTTGTCTTTTATGACGCGTCGAATCTAGGCCTTGGTTATGTTCTTATGCAATGAGGTAAAGTCATAACATATACATCAAGACAGTTGAAAGTTCACGAAAAGAACTACACAACTCATGATCTTGAGTTAGGTGTTGTGGCATTTGCTCTCAAAATCTGGAGACACTACCTCTATGGAACGAAGTGTGTGGTTTTCACAAGACCACAAAAGTCTCCAGCTCATTCTTAATCAAAAGGAGCTGAACATGAGGCAACGACAATGGGTTGAACTCTTGAACGATTACGATTGCGTGATTCGCTACCTTCCTAGTAAGGCGAGTATCGTAGCCGATGCGCTTAGTCGAAAGGAGCGAGTCAAGCTTCATTCTGTTCAAACCCTATCTGATATTCAATCTCGTGTCCTTCAAGCACAACGATCTTGTGTAAACGAAGGCTTATTAAAATATGAGCTACCACTTCAACTCGAGCTTAAACTCGAAACGAAAAGTGATGGGTTACTCTATTTTAAGAATCCTTGTGAATGATTATCGCCCAAATCGGAGCCCTGATTGGATTCCTTGTACACCTTAATATGTACATTACAACTCAATAAGGACAAACCGAATTCTTATTAAGATCTTCCTATCTTCATAGTTAGATTCTTGATAATATTTAAAGTGCCAAATGAAATCCACGGATTGGATTCCTGGTATGCTTTAAATACCCGTGTCCAAAGATAACAAATTAAAGGTCAAATTAAATAATTATGCAATTATGTGATTATGTGTTTATGTGTTCTCCTTTATGTTTTTGTGTGATCTGATTTTCGTTATCCAAATCCTCATAGAATCTTCCATATCTTCATATGAGGGATTCATAGTAGGATATTCAAAAGGTACTACCCTAAATCCTTAATGGGCTTCTACGTGGTTGTTAAGACCCTTGGAATATATAGTACCATTCCATGATTCGAAGGAGACCCCTTGAGTGGTCTAGTTAAAAGATTGGTTCATAATCTGGTTAAGAATGGCATGTGATGATATAGCTGAAAGGACCCTATGGTGGTCCAGTCACACTCATCACAGGTTCGTTCATTTGGTTTTCCCTTACACATTATCAAATGCACTGTGTGGACTATGCAAGGAATTACGTAATTATGGACGCGTACGTAATTATGAAATTCAGTGCACAGGAACCCCAGTAAGGTTTATCATGTGTAAGAACCGATAGTGACAACAATAACGAAACGTGAACAATGTAATGGAGGTACGGTGGACGCACCAATGGCGCTTCATATACTTGTATATAGGTATCCCTCTTACATTGCAAGCATGATGTTATTTAAAGTTACTAGAAGTTCAGAACTCTAACCAGTTTTGTTTTATCTTTTCGACTTCATGTTTCAAGCTCTCACAAGTTTCCTCTAAATAAATTTCGGGACGAAATTTCCTGAAGTAGGGGAGACTGTGACATCTGTGCCTCCACGGCCATCAAACAAATACCAAATCAACGAAATATTGTATTTCATACTTGGGATTTGTATAAATATGTGTATCATTTACACATATCAATTCTCGTTCGATTTCGAGCTCTAAATCGCTTTCTGGAAAGTTATACGCGAACTGGAGCGTAAACGTAATTAGTTTAACGCGAAAAACACTCTGGAACAGTGACATAGGCTTAACATACCTTAAATAACCTTTACATAACTTAGAAATAAGTTTTGGAAGGTTTGGTGTGTCGAAATCAAGTTTATTCGCTTACAGGGACTAATTTCGACAAACTGCGAAAGTATGCCGATTTGTACTGTAACGAACATTCTGGAACATGACCATAAGTTAAACATACCCTAAATATCCTTTACATAGCTTAGAAATAGGCTTTGAGGGGTTCGGTGTGCTAAAATAAACTTTTTGGTCATTCAGGGACTAAAAGCATCAAAAGTGCATAAGTTTGCATTTTCGCGCATATCTTACGTTCTGAATACATCCGTAAATCCTAAACTTTATGTAATCATTAAAATATTTTATTTTAGTTATTGGCATGATAAAATTCCATTCGTCGCGTAATTTGGATCGTTTTTGCGTTCGTTACGACTTCCGTCGTAATTAACCGAACAACGCAACCGTACGACCAAACGAAACGACATCTGAGATATTTTTGAGCATGTTTTGAGTTCCCTATACTTTAAATTCATTTTAGAGCCTTGAAATGAGGTTAACGGGGCTTAAACGTGTCAAAAATGAGCCGAAATGCAAGATTCTGAAGTTCAGGGACCAAAATTGTCATTCTGCCATAGTTATCTTAGGAAGGGACCAAAATGAAAAATCTAAATTCCAGCGTGTTCCCCTCATTTGCACATGGTTTTAATGAAACTATGGTCTCCCATGGTTTCACAAAACCATGGGCACATGTGTATGGATGAGATCGAAGCTCGTTTTACGATGAACGATCCTAACGGTTCTAGTTTTCCTATATATACCCATCTCCTTTCACTTGCAAAACCCACAATGATCTGATTTTGGCTCTCTAAGTTGAAGTTTATGCTTCATACCTGAGAGTAAATCGGATCATAGCTTGCGGGGACCTTTTGTAAGTATTCTTTCGTTCTTTTATCGCTTTTCGAGTCTGAAAGTCAAACAGCGTTTGACTTTCTGCCTTGACCAGTTTATGGTCAATGCGAAGTTCGTTTGAACTTCATAACGTGAACGTAATCATGATGGTTATAGTCCCTAGTGACTATACCTACTGATTACCACGTTATCTAGGTGTAGTGACGAGTCGTAGTTTCGGCCAAAATGCGTATTCTTGCGTATTTTGTAACCAAACTACTTTTGGGTATCAAAACCGTTTGTTTTGATACCAAACCTGTTTTCTAACTTAACTAAACATGTTATAGCATGTTTAGCTCGTCACTTTTAGTTTAGTGCTTGTGTAGAGTCGTAAGTCAAAGCGGACTCAACACCCGCTTAGACTTTCGAACTAGACCCGTTTGGTCAATCATTAGGATCCGACCAAGCATGTTTAGTGACCATAGTTGCATAGGGAATAACATTCCGAGGTTATACCTTATGGTCACTTAGGTTTAATTAGTTGTATGATAGGTAGTTTATATGCCTTAGGTAAATGACCAAAATGCCCTTTTCATGCATAATTGGTAATTAAGCATATGTAAAATAAACTTTTGTCACTTAATCGATTATGCAACATGTTTAGGCATATAATAGTTGTCATAGGACTAGTTAGACGTCTCGAACGCGCTTTGCGCGCACGACGCGTTAAAGTAGCGTAAGCTACCTTAATGGGTCGAAAGCACTTAGGTTAGGTTTCAATTTAGAATGTAGGCTTTGTTAAACCATGCCATATGAGTTCCAATACTCATTTGGTTTACAAAACCTCATCCTATCCGATCTTCCGACTTAGGTCCGGTTTATTTATATAGTTATTAGGTTGCCGATTAATTCCGTGCTCCCTCTAGATTTGCTTGGTTGTTGTTCAAGACCTCTAAGCATTCTCAGGTGAGTACATAGTTCCCCTATTTTACTGTTTTCAATTGTTTTGGGGTGATTCATATGTGCTAAATGTTTTCGAGGTTTTAACGATGGTTTTCAAAACGATTTTCGATATTATAACAATGGTTTAAAAAACGATTAAAATGGTTTATATTAAATTAATAACGATTTCGATATAGTAAACAAACTTGTTGGTTGTATTTACATAACGAATAATATCCATTAGTTTTGGCCGAACCGACCAGTATTAGGTTATGGTACCATAGGATCTGACAAATCCCGTTATCAGACTGCACCCATGGTTATGTGTGGGTTAGGTGGGTAACGACTGAATCTGTGATTGTTAATTTACCCTTTGGTGGTTTATTAATGCGAGAAGCGATAGGCGAGTTGCGAAGGTTTGGATGTTATTAGCGAGACAAAAAGAAAGTAGTTTTCACGATTTAAAACGAGAATGATTTAAACGACTAAAGCGATTTTTAACGAATTAAATGATTTGGGTAAACGATTGGTTTTTGGTTAGTGTTTAGATAACGGGACGGGTGTAATGTGATGAAAGCATGGTGGATACGCCGCTGGTACTTCCTATATATATATATGTTTTCATCGTATTACATACCGTGGCGTTATTTAGTTCACTTGGGTAAACGATTTGAAACGATGTCACACAAACGAGGTTTTCGAAATGATACAAACCATACGAGTTTTATTAACGAGATTTATTAACGAGTTTTATTAACGAGATTTATTAACGAGTTTTATTAACGAGATTTATTAACGAGTTTTATTAAGAAGATTTATTAACGAGTTTTATTAACGAGAATTATTAGGGTAAACGATTTGAAACGATGTCACACAAACGAGGTTTTCGAAATGATATAAACCATACGAGTTTTATTAACGAGATTTATTAACGAGTTTTATTAACGAGATTTATTAACGAGTTTTATTAACGAGATTTATTAACGAGTTTTATTAACAAGATTTATTAACGAGTTTTATTAACGAGAATTATTAACGAGAATTTTATTAAATAAATGTTTTGGGTTAAGAATCATGGCTACGAGATTTAATAAATTATAACCAACTTGATTTGAGTTGGTTAATTATGTCGCAATACAATACTTTTCAAAACTAGGTTTTTAATTAAGTATTGCAACAAGTAAACTAGCCATGAATCCGACACTCTCAAAAACCTATGTACTCGCCAGCATTTCTTTGCTGACTTTGTTTTCACATATGTTTCAGGTGTTGTTGAATGATGTTGATTGCTAGGATGCATGCTCACATAGGACTGGACGAGGCCTTAGTGACTTAATAACAATGATAGACTATGTTTAACTTGTTTAATTAGATTTCCAGACGATGTAAATATTTAATGTTTAATAAAACGAAACTTCAAATTTCCGTGTGTTTTGAAACAATGATTCTGTTACAACACTCCCCGACGATTCCGCCGTGATTTGTTGTTTTACGCGGTCGGGGTGTGTCACAAGAAGGTCGCAGTTTGCGAGTTTCCTGTCGAGTTCCTCCCAAAGTGGTAAAGTTGGGGTTGGCCAGAACTTTCTCCTACTTCTTTCTCTTTTCCTTTTGGCTCAACGGTTTTCTTTACTTTTTGAGCTGCAGGTTTCTTCTTTCTCCCCCGTTTCTAGTCTGAAAGCCTCCTCCTCTTTTTGGGTTTGGGTTTTTCCCGGTAGTCTCTATATCAGTGGAATGTATTGTGAAATTTCAGAGAGCTTCCGACAATTCATTCATGCTGTCAGTCACACATCAGGAAACACAAAATTCCAAATTAAATTTTGATTATTATAATTTAACTTTCACAGAAACACAAAATTTCCAATTAAAAGTTAAGTAATTTTCAAATACTTAGTCTGCTTAAACCAGTGGCTCTGATACCACCTTTTCTGTCACGGCCCCCGACCCGTTTAGCTCGGTTCAGAAGCCGTGAGACAGAAACTCGTGGAATTTGATAATTAATTGGCAGCGGAAATTTTAACAGGATCGTTTAAACTGAAAACACCGAGTTATTTTATTATAAGTTTTGGGACAAACCCCATATTTTACAATAAAGGAATTTCACTGGGAAATCCCCTAAGTACTGAAAACATGTTTATTTATTTACTGAGCCACTTCATTCAAGTTGGAGTGCTACGCGACACTTTTCCTTGTTCACAGTAAATCACCTGAAACATGTTTTAAAAAGATTTGATCAGTGAAAAATACTGGCGAGTGCATTCAAATTGTACAAAAGACACATTGTTATACAGTATTGAGAGCGATTACAATTCCTTCTATCTTATAATTAGCTGACCCAGTTGTCACTCGACCGGATCTATGACTGTGGTCATATCACTATTGGGTCCGTTCACCCAAAAGTGACGTTATCACTATTAGGCCCGTTCACCTAAAAGCGACGCTAAATAAGTAATGTATACAAAACTCCACTTACTGTCAGTAATTTAAACAAAGACTTAATCACTGTAAATATAACTGGAAAACATTTAGGGTTTTGTAAAGCAACTTTGATAAAAACAGAATGACTTACATTGCAGATTTAAACAATCACAGGTTGCCTACTGGTTATGCTGGTAAACCTAGTAAAATATACAATGCAAACGAAACTAGGTTAGTAACTTAATACAACATTTACGATAATTCACGAGATTGAAACCCTCACGACGAATGACAAAGTATAGCCTAATGTAGGCAGCACTTAAACATCCATCGGATCGGTTTTAATCGATCGGACATTGTATCATAGCAGTGATCGAGTTATTACCCTGTTATCGTATCAGAGGTTCGGGACTGTGATTGCTTTTGAAAGAAACGGAGAATTGATCAATGTAACGAAGTGATTTTTACGTCCTAACATGCAAACAAATCAAGTCCCAAGCCCCTGGCTTTATAGCCAACTTTTGACCCGGCCGCGCGTCGCGCCCGGCTCTGCCTAACCTGGCGCGTGTCGTGGGGCTGACCCGTTTAGGCTAGGGTAGCCTTGTGTCTCACATAGGTGGAAAGGTGTCAAACATTCGAAATTACGTGTCCTAAACCCGTTTTAATCGGATAAAATCAATTAGGAGACCCCCCCTTGAGTTTTAGGGGGCCCTGTTGCTGGGTTTGTCCGTTTTACAAAAATTTCGGGTCGCACCGTACTACTTGGGGTTTCAATTAGGGTCTCTTAATGTGCCTTTTTAGAATAGAAAATAGAAAAATTTGCAAGGTTGTTACACCTTTTGGTCAGGGAGTGTTTAACAACAGTAAGACGGGCACGGGGGCGTGCTGAGTGAGGACGGCCCCGTGCTGCAGCCACTGTTTTGCAGAAAATGAGTCGAGAGGTTTCTGTTTTACATGCATGGGTTCCATTTCATCATCCATTTTCCTCTGTTGAGTGTGTCTTACTCCTACAAAGCTAAATACTCAAAAGAAAATGTTAATCTAGATATTAAACTAAAATTAAAATAATATTAAACTATAAACTAACGGATAGTCTACGGAATGCCTCCATGGTGCACCACGTTTATAAGGATCCTTGGCTATACCCAAAGTCGGTCCAATGTTACCCGCCCGGGATGACTCACATTCTGAGTTGTAGCGTTGCAATGCATCGTTTAAGCTTGAGTCAATCGCGTTGAGGTATTTGACCGGATAATCCCCCGCTCGTTGCCCAACTTCAAACTTGATCCCTCTTTCACCAACCCTCAATGTTAGTTGTCCTTCGCTCATATCTACCATTGCTCGTGCGGTGGCAAGGAAAGGTCATCCTAGTATGAGCGGAATTTCGGTGTCTTCTTCTATGTCTAGAATAACAAAGTCGGCATGAAAAACAAATTCTCCCACCTTAATCAATAAGTTTTCTATGACACCTTGAGGATATTTTACCGACCGGTCCGCAAGTTGGATGCTCATTTTCATAGGATTTGGTTTTCCCAATCCTAGTCGGTTGAACATAGAGGCCGGCATTAAATTAATGCTAGCCCCTAAGTCGGCTAGTTCATTACTTATTGTCAATCCACTAATATAGCAAGGAATGGTGAAGCTTCCGGGATCAATCTTCTTTTGGGGGAGCTTGTTGAGGAGTGCCGCCGAGCATTCTTCACTAAGGGTGACTTGTTGGATGGTTTCAATCTTTCTTTTATGAGTGAGGAAGTCTCTCATAAACTGAATACTTTGGTATATAAGTAAGGACTTCTACAAAAGGAAGATTGATGTGTAGTTGTTTAAGCAAGCTCACGAACTAAGTAAATTGTTCGTCGGTCTTTTGCCGAAGTAAACGACCGGGGTAAGGAACCAGAGGTGGTTTGGTTGTGTTGGTGTCGGTGTTTTGGGGTTGAGTGTTTACTTGGTTATTGTTGGTGGGTGTTTCAGCTTGGATTGGGTTGTTTTGTTGTGGGGTTGGCTCACTCTCGGGTCCTATCTTCCAGATCCTTAGATTAATTACATTTACATGGGCTTTTGGGTTTGTTTCGGTGTTACTTGGTAAGGCTCCTTGTGGTTTTTTGACTAAATGTTGGGCTAGTTGACTAAATTGTTTTTCGAGATTTTGAATACTAGCCCGTTGGTTTCTTATTTCTGTTGTGAGAACCTTTCCAAGTGTCTTTTATCGGATTCGGAGAAGAGGCGAGTGATAATATCCTCAAGCCTTTCTCTTCCTCCTTGTTGTGATTGAAAACTTTGTTGCCCATTTTGTGGTTGTTGTTGAAAGTTAGATCGTTGATTTTGATTTTGTTGGTAATTACCCCTGGATTCCTTCAAACCAAAGTTGGGATGATTACACCACTCGGGAGTGAAAGTGTGTGAGGACCATGAGTTCGGGTCTTCGAACGCGCTCAGACCGGATCTAACAACCACTAGAATCCAAGAAAGTAGTAGGAGTAAGAGTAACACTGTAGACACCGTTTAACATCATTCTCATTGATAATAATAGCGATTACAAGAGCTTGAGAGAATTTTGACAGGGCTTCGCCTTGGGTGCCAAGGGTTCAGTCAGAAAACAAGACCCAAGCACCTCTATTTATAGAGGCTGCCCATCCGGGTGAAACCACTAGACTGCCCATCCATCCGGATGGACTTACAACATGTACAATTCTTATGTTTCGACCGAGGTAACATACAAAACATTACACAGACATCAAACAGGTTAAACAAAGACTCGGTACAGACGAAAGCTACAGGCATAGTGCATTCACAGACTCCCCCTTGGATGTAGCTGTAGTCTTCTTCGTGTATAGTCTTGATCAATCTTTCCTGTTGCGTCTTCTCTCCCTGTACTTTCTCTTTCTCTCCTCTGCACGTTCTGCCAGCATCCTCTTTCTCTTGTGTCTCCCTTCATTTATCGACCATTCACGCTTTTCCTTGATTCCATCCATATACTTTGACCATCAGGGAATTTTTCGTTCTTCAGATTCGATCGGAGTCTGGTCAGTCTCAAAACTCCCCAATCCCAGTCTCCATCTAGCACGCTTAGCTGCTTCAGCCATCTTCTTTTCCATTCTTTCATTATGGTGCTCTTCCTTGAGAAACTCTTCCAATTCTAGATCTCTCCACTTTGATTCCTAGTAGCGCCCTGAATTGATATCTTTCTTAAAGCAAACTTTCACTAACTTCTGATATCTTAACGCCTACTCTTTGTCTGCTTCATAGTACATAATTTTGTTGAAGAATAGGCATTCGATATCCTTCTTCGAGCAGTTCACAAGCCACATAGGATCAAGAACGTGAATGTATCTCCAAGTCTTTCCATCAAACAACGTTATCACCGCCTCACATGTTTTTGGATTGAAGATCCACCCTTTGAAATCCTTGTAGAAATCTTGTTCCATCTCTTTTAAGGGCATGTTCTTTATACAACGTGGTCGTCTGACATGTAATGTGATATCTTTCTCACCTGTAGCTGGATCGACTTTAACTGTACGCTTCGGTCTATGAGGCTTCCAATCTGGAAAGTTCAACGTAGCTTGATACTTTATATACCTCCACAATCTATTTTCGTAAAATTTGACCTCTGGACCATGAAGACATTGTTGAAGATTCTTTGTTTTCACTAACTCTTCAACATCCCACTAAGGTGGTGTTTGAATGTCTTTAAGGAACTTGAAGTACTGAACACCATATTCACGTTTGATAGCGTAAACCTTCATGTCTTCCAGATAACCCCATGATAAGATGTCTCCAACCGATTCGTTTGTATCGAGTCTTTGTTAAACCTGTTTGATGTCTGTGTAATGTTTTGTATGTTATCCGGGTCGAAGCATAAGAATTGTACATGTTGTAAGTCCATTTGGACGGATGGGCAGTCTAGTGGTTTCACCCGGATGGGCAGCCTCTATAAATAGAGGTGCTTGAGTCCTGTTTTGTGTCTGAACTTTTGGCACCCAAGGCGAAGCCCTATCGAAATTCTCTCAGGCTCTTGTAATCGCTATTATTATCAATGAAAATGATGTTAAACGGTGTCTATGGTGTTACTCTTACTCCTACTACTTTCTTGGATTCCACACAAGTCTGTGGTTGTTAGATCCGGTCTGAGCGCATTCAAAGACCCGAACTCGCGGTCCTCACATGTGGTATCAGAGCTTGGAGGCCGGATTCAGAGAAGATTATCAACGAGATACCAGAGATCTACATCAAATTCTTTCCAATTCTGATCTATTTCTACTCACTTATCATTTTTCTTAACTTTCTCATAGAAAATCTCAAATTGGACACTGAATTCATGGACAAAATTACTTAAAATTTGGACATAACATACGAAATATGTTTTTAATCAATCCTACAAAGTTTCAGATCTTAATTCGGACTAAAACACATTAAAATCAGTGAAAAACTATGAACTTCGGAACTGAGTTTGCTGACATCATCATCCATCCGGACGGATAGACTAGCCCATCTGGACGGATAGACTATTCTTGATTGAAGTTTGTTCATAGTGTTCTTGGCCATCCGGACAGATAGACATATCCATCCGGATGTATAGACTGTTATAGTTCATCCGGAAGATTGTCCATCCAGAAGTTTTTTCATCCGGACATAGTCCATCCGGGCAGAGTTCATACGTTGATCTTGTCCATCCGGAAAGTTGTCCGTCTGGACCTGTTCATCCGGAGATTGTGTTATTTGCTCATCCGGACCACGGCCATCTGGACCAGCAGTTGTGTATTTACTTTGTATTCAAAATTGTTTGACCTTCTTTGACTTCTTAGGTACTTTCAATCATGTCTGACAAATTCTTGAATCCATTTTACGATGCTTTCACCATATCAGCACCGGCATCTACGTCCACCCCGAAGAATGTGTCAAGTGTCATCTCCGAGACACTTAACATAGACAATGCTTACGGTAACTACCAAAAGCCGCCTAAGATAATGAATATCGAGGAATACAATCGATAGGCACCGAGGTTCATCAACTGGCTAAAGGCTTACGTGTACGAGAGTTGGAAGTATTTGGAGACCAGGTATACTCTACCAGTCACACCACAAGGAGAAAGAATTCCATTCACAGCTATGGGAAAACAAAATCAGGAGAATTTTACTATCGAACAACGTGGGATAGCTCTTATTCACCAATCGGTTCGGGACGACATCATATCTTTCCTTAGATATGATAATACAACCAAAGGGTTGTGGGATTCGTTAAAGAAGAAGTGTACTGGGGGTGACGAGATTGTTAAAAACAAGAAATCGTTTGAAAAAAAGAGTCTAATTATTTTAGCTGTATGAAGGGTGAGGGTGTAAAACAAATAATTGAACATTTTTGTCACTTGAAGGTTGAACTAGATAGATTCGGTATTGAAAAGACAGATGAAGAGGTGATCGAGAAGCTGATTGATGCTCTTCCAGATGAGGATGACTGGAAGTACTATATGTTAATCCTGAAGCATAATCTGAACTTGAGCGCAGTCAGTTTAGATACATTGATCGAAAAGTTAGAGGGACGCGAACTGGAGATCAGAAAGCAAAATAAATCAAACACCTCTAACTACCAACAAAATGTGAATCTCTACTACAGAGGTAGTCTTCTGTCACCAAAAGTTCAGTCATCGAAGATAGGGACAACCTTCACTGTCGGTAGTTCAAATGAGATCAGTGTCGGTAGTTCAAATGAGACACCAAACAGTGGTTCTAGTAGTGGATCGTCAGGGAGAAGTAGATTCGGATACCAAGGTTCAAACTCAACTTCACAATCACAGCCTTCACCAAGCGCTCAACAGAATCAAAGTAATTCAAACACCAATGTAGTTCAATGCAACATAGCCGCAAATCTTAGCAATGCACAGCTTCTAAGTGCAGAAGCGGGTAAATAGCAAATGGTGTTCCTCGCATTTATCTTTGAGAGTTACGAAAGTTTGGTTGCTGGCAAGATCGGCAACCCAATGATGACAAAAGAGGACTACGATCAAATAGATATAGTGGAAATGGAACTAATTAACATACGCTGGTGCATGGCTAGTGTAATCCGTCGTGCTAAGAGGTTTATGGAGATTACGGGTCGAGTGTGTGTAGGCAGTCCGAGTACCAAATTGGGTTTCGACAAGTCGAAGGTCACCTGCTTTAAATGCAAACAAAAAGGGAATTTCAAACGAGAATGCCAAAATCAAAGTGTGAACGACAGTGTCAACCCATTCAATGAGGATTATTACAAGAAAGCAATCTACCACCGCAATAAGGAACAACCTCCGAAAATCAACCGTCCGCAGATCGAAGAGGGATCATCGTCGAAAGACAAAACCAAGGCGTTGATTGTCACGCAGGAAGATGAAGGGTTTGATTGGAGCAAGTATATTCCTGATGAGGGTTCCGAATTAGTAGTTAAGTGGGTGTATAACCGACAAGAGGACATAGCTCGGAAGAAGCTTGGTGAGATTAAAATGATCTATAAAGATGCAAAGGAGTGCAACAGGTGGGATGAGGAGAGACAGTGCTACTTGGATCGAGAGGGAAATATATCAACTGATCCAGCAACAATTGATTTCGATGCACTAGTCAAAACAATTCCGACTGTCGAGGAAGAATACAAAGAGGTACTCGCTGTTATGAGGAAAGAGAAAGCTGAGAAAGAGGCGAAGTTGAATGCTGCTAAGAATGGTCCAGAGATCATTGACATGAAGCAGAAGTTGATAGCAGAAAACCTGAGGAAGATGGCAGACAATGCGTTAATGGCTAAACAAAATGAGGTAGAATCTTCAACCGTGTCTGCCGAGTCATCAAACCAGGTTAGGTCTTTAAATGAGAATGTGCAGAATGGTAAGTCCATTGATGAGAAGTGTATACATTGCATAAGAATGTGCAAAATCTGTGCTGAAAAAGAAACTGTTTTGAAAACCAAGATTGATGATTTCACCCAAATGGAAAATGTTTTGAAAGAAACAAATCAGAAAATCGATTCGTTGAAAGACGAACTTGTTCTAAAAGACAAATTAATCAAAGGTTCTAAAGATAAAATTGATCTTTTAGAAGAAACTGTGAGAAAAGGTGAATCAGAAGTTGCAAGTTTTCAAAAGATAAATGAAACGCTCACTTTCGAATTTTGAACAATAAAAGAGGCATATGATGAATTGAATAGAGTTGTTTTTGAGGCAGAAGATCGTGATTATCAAAGACATGAATTAAACAATAAACTGCAAACAACTCTTGAAGAAAAAGAAAAATCAATCAACATGTTTCTTGATGAAATTGCAAAATTAAAACTTCAACTTGAAGAGGCTAAAATCGAAAATGAGCGTATCAACTTGAAGTTCAAAAGCTAGTATTCATCCAGCTTTGTTCTTGACTATGTGATTCCAAAACCAATTGGAAAGAACAAAGACGGTGAAGATGTTTATTGAAATGGAAGCGGTATCGGGTATAACCGCGTTCCACCACCCGTAATTTTTCTAGAAGTAATTTGGGGGTGGACAAAGCTTTAAACATCAAAACTGTATCTGAGATTGATAAGTTACTAGAAAACCTTGATGTCACTTTTGAAAAATCGTCTGATGAAGAAAAAATTGATTCATAGTTGGCTAAAAATGTGGTAAATGATGTCTTAAAAAGGGAAAGTGACAATCCAAGTGAATGTTTTGAAGATGAATAGTGCTTTATGAATAATTACATTCCCAATTCCTAAAACAACTTAGATAATGAACCTACTCTGGTGATGTTGGGGCCTTTGGATCAGGATCTGTTCGTACGGAACGTGGATGAATCGACCTCGATCAATGTGCGGAATCCATGGATCAAGTCACAGAATCACAACAACGTATTCAACGATTAAATCCGTCTGATCTTTCTATTAGAATGATGTGAAACTACACAAGAACCGGTAGACAATCAGACTTGACAGAGTCTCCTAACAGAATGAGCTAAAGTCTCCAAAAGTTCAAAAGTCCTAAATGACATACCCAAGCTGGGTATTTATAGGCAAACTCAAGGGAAGATGATAAGTGTTGTCTGGTCGGGTGGCAATCTGCTCGGATGGCAATCCGGTCGGATGGCCATCCGATCGGATGACACTTGCCAGCCTTCGGACATCACCTTTACAGTTCAAAGCCATTCCCTGACCTGTCGTTCTACACACATACATACATTTACATACAAGTACACAAAAGATATATACAATACAAAATAAGACTCAATGCTGATGGAAGCTACATACATATGAACTAACAGACCCCCTTTGGATGTAGCTGTAGTTCCTTCCAGCATAGTCTTCAATCCTTTCTCTTACGTCTTCATTCCTTGGCTCTCTGTCTCCTCTGTTCGGCTTTTTCTTCTAACATTTTTCGTCTCAGAACCCTTCCTTCCTCAATCCACCGTTGTATTTGTCGGCTTCTTGGGCATATACAAATTCATATTCTTTCACTGGAGATGCTGGAATTTCATCCTCTATATCAAACTTGAATTTCCCATCATCTAACCCCAAATCCTCCAGCATTTCTGCCCTAGACCTTGTGTCACACCCCGACCACGTAAAACAACAAACCGTGGCGGAAACGTCGGGGAGTGTTGTAACAGAATTATTGTTTCAAACCATGGATACAAGAGTTTCGTTTTATTTAATTTTAAACATCGTTTTAAAGTTAAACAAACAAGTCAAACAGAGTCTATCATTATTATTATGTCACTAAGGTCTCGTCCAGATCCTATGTGACTCATGCGTCCTAGCAATCAACATTAAGCAACATCACCTGAAACATATGTAAAAACAAAGTCAGCAAAGAAATGCTGGCTAGTACATAGGTTTTGTGAGAGTGTCAGATTCATGGCTCGTTTATAAGTTGAAATAACTCGTACAACTTCGTTATTAGAAAACCTTGTTTTGTAAAATATTTGTATTGTAAAATGAATAACCAAGTTAAAACAGATTGGTCATAATTTATAAACCTCGATGCCATGAATCTTAACCCAAAACATTTGTTTATGTAAACCAAATCATAAATCGTTCTTGTAATAAAACTCGTATGGTTTATATCGTTTTGTAAACATCGTTGTGTGACATCGTTTCAAATCGTTCGTCCAAGTGAACTAAATAACACCACGATATGTAATATGATAAACGCACTTATATATAAGAAGTACCAGCGGCGTATCTACCATGCTTTTATCACATTACACCCGTCCCGTTATCTAAACACTAACCAAAAACCAATTGTTCATTCAAATCGTTTAACTTGTTTATATCATTCAATCGTTCAAAATCGTTCTCGTACAAATCATTCTCGTTTTAATTGTGAAAACTACTTTTGGTCATCTCGCTAATAACATTCAAACCTTTGTGACTCGTTCATCGTTCAACTCGTTCTCGTATTAACAAACCACCAAAGGGTAAGTTAACAATCATCAGATTCAGTCGTTATCCACCTAACCCACACATAACCATGGGTGCGGTCTAATAACGGGATTTGTCAGATCCTATGGTACCAAAACCTAATACTGGTCGGCTTGATCAATGCTAATGAATGTCATTCGTTATGTAACTACCACCAACAAGTTCGTTCACATTATCGAAATCGTTATTAGTTTTGTATAAACCATCACAATCGTTTTGAAACCATCGTCAGAATATTGAAATCGTTTTGATACATATGAATCACCCCAAACAATCGAAAACAGTAAAAAGAGGGGATCTATGTACTCACCTTCGGGTGCGTTTTTAAATGTTAACACAATCCGTCAATTGTTTATCCGCCCTAAATTAAATAAGAATGATTTTAATAATAAAAAACCCACACTTTGACATGCAAAATACTACTTATGTCATTTCTGTTTTAATATATATGAAACTGGACTGTTTTCGGACATTTAAATAAAATAGTTAACTTATTCCAAAAATTCACAAATTTTCACAGAATGTCTCGCACGAACCAAATATTATTGTGTAAAAATATCGGGGTCCAATTCATTATCAGTATTTTATAAAAATTCATTTTCCGGACTGCAATCAGATTCATCTTTTTCTGATTGCAGTCCACGGAATAATTTATTAAAATTTTTTCGTAAGTTCGATTTACGAAATTCCAGTGGGATAATTACAAATACATCAGTTGTCATCTACTGTATAAATTTCATGAGTTGATTCAACATAGATTTCCAGTTATGACTAAAAACATATCACTCATTTTCAGCAGCAAAAATGCAGCTTGAGCTGCTGTTACAAAATGACCCTTTAAAAATAGTAAACGACCTCGAAAAATTTCGATTCCACTGCCATTTGATCAGTTTTTCGAAAATACACAATTTAGGCTTTAGAAAATTAGTTTTTCGATATGTTATGGTCTGTTTACAGCCTGTTGAAGTCGGCTGAAAAAGTAACTCAGCATGTTCTTATATAACTTAAACGTTACTAAATCGTATCCACACATGTCCGAACAACGAATTTATCAAGAAAACAATGATCAAATATCAAGCATGATTTAACCATCCCTAAACCAACAACATTTCCGCTTCATGTTTCATTCTTATATAAACATTATGTATCTTTTATGTTCAGGGTTTTTGTTTAACACCTTTTTGTGTTCTTATGAAATAAACATCATTCTACAAATATTAGCCATAAAAAGTAAGATGATCAAAGGTAAGCCGAGACTTACTACTAGCACAAGACTATGGTTGAATTCTAGTGCAAAGTTGATGAGAAAAAGATGATGAAAAAGACTTGAACAAAGCTCCTTTGGAAACCCTTCAACTTGCAACTTCCATGGATGAACTTCAAAGCTTTGAATGGAACTTCTAATTGATGAAGATGAAGATGGAGAGAGAGAGGGAGATGGGGGACGGTTCATGAGGGAGGAGAGAGAGAGAGATGTTGTGTAGTGTAAGTAAAGTGAAAATATATAGGCCATGATCTCCAACAAATCTCCATGATCACACACTATCTAATTAAATCCAAGTGTATCAAGAAAGATCAAAAGAAATATTTGCAAGATCTTGAAAAAAATATGATGGGTCCCTCATGGATATGACCGAAATTTGAAAGGGGGAAAGGGGGGTGAAGTGTAATTTTGATGGTATACTAGATAAAAGTAGGTGTTTAACTGGGTACCGGGTATTTTATCTAGCGTTTAAACCTCGGTTTATGGCGTTCTAAATTATTTTAATTATTCTATAAAAATAAACTCGCCAAAATATTACTGAAAACAAATTCCAGTTGCCAAGACTGGCTGTGTTGTCCGCGTTTTGCAGTAGAAGCACTGTGTCGCGCAGAAACACGCGGTACGCACTTAAACTTGGAAAAATAACATTTTAAGCGTTTTAATTTATTTTTCGACACGGACCTGATTAAAAATAAATTTTAATCATAACAGAATATTTTCAGGATTCAGAAATTATCCGGGCGGTCACTAACGTTCGTTTCGCAGTTTTGTCGTAAATAGCTCTTTAGTTCAAATAAACATGTTTTTGACATACCGAATCCTTCGAAACTTATTTCTAAGTAACGTAAAGGATATTTAGGGTACGTTTGGCTTATGTCATAGTTCCAGAGTGTACGTTGCGTTAAACAGATTGCGTTTAAGCACCAGTTTGCGTATAACTTTCCAGAAAGTGATTTAAACTTGAAATCGGAATCGAATCAAATTGCAAAAATTAATAAACACAATTACACATATAATAACACCAAAGCATATTGTTTCATTGATAATTCACATTGTTTTACATTATACGATGATTACAGAACACAGTTGTCACAGTCTCCCCAACTTTAGGAAATTTCGTCCCGAAATTTTATTTAGAGGAATCTTGTGAAAACAAATGCAGATATTTCATCTTCATCTGGTCCTTATGTTCCCAAGTAAACTCGGGGCCACGTTTGGATTCCCAGCGAACATTGACCAAATGAATCCGTTTGTTCTTCAACTGTTTGTATGCACGTTCCACTATCTCCACGGGTTTCTCGACAAAGTGCATCGTTTCATTAATTTGAATCTCGTCGAGAGGAATGTGAAGATCAGCGTCCGCTAAACACTTTCTCAAATTGGACACGTGAAAAGTCGGATGAACATTTCCTAGCTCTGGAGGTAGCTCTAGTCGATAGGCAACTTTTCCAATTCTTTCAACAATCTTAAATGGTCCAACATATCGCGGTGCAAGTTTTCCTTTCTTTCCAAATCTTACCACTCCCTTCCAAGGCGACACCTTGAGTAGGACACGGTCTCCGATTTGAAATTCCATGGGCTTGCGTCCCAAATTTGCATAACTCTTTTGACGGCTTCTAGCGGTCACAAGATTATCGCGGATTTTCTTGATTTTGTCTGTTGTTTCCAGAATGAGCTCAGGTCCAGTAAGCTGAGCTTCACCGGTCTCATTCCAACATACAGGTGAACGACATTTTCGACCATAGAGAGCTTCGAATGGTGCCATCTTAATGCTAGCATGATAACTATTGTTGTAAGAGAACTCGATCAGTGGAAGATGAGAATCCCAATTACCACCAAAGTCTATCACGCATGCTCTAAGCATATCCTCCAAAGTTTGAATCGTCCTCTCAGATTGACCATCTGTTTGGGGATGATAAGCAGTGCTTAGATTCAGTTGGGTTCCCAACGCAGATTGCGTGGTCTTCCAAAAATGAGATGAAAATCGAGCATCACGATCGGAAATGATATCTAAAGGAACACCATGTCGTGATACAATCTCGTCTACATAGATCTTGGCAAGCTTTTCAGCAGAGAAATCCTCACGGATTGGTAAGAAGTGAGCAGATTTTGTCAAACGATCAACTACAACCCAAATAGCATCGTGACCTTTAGAGGTACGCGGTAACTTAGTAATGAGATCCATTGCAATGTTCTCCCACTTCCAAACCGGTATCTCTGGTTGTACAAGCAAACCAGAAGGTCGTTGATGTTCAGCCTTGACCTTGAGGCAAGTTAGGCATTTTGATACATACAAGGCAACATCCTTCTTCATACCAGGCCACCAGAACTTAGTACGAAGATCCTTGTACATTTTATCAGCACTAGGATGGATAGAATATCGAGACTTGTGAGATTCGTCCATTACTAAGGTGCGAAGATCGTCCTGATTCGGGATCCACAAACGATCCTTAAAATAGAGTAAACCATCGTCTTTCCTTTCGAGTTTAAGCTCAAGTTGAAGCGGTAGCTCATATTTCAATAAGTCATTGATCACATAAGATCGTTGAGCTTGAAGGGCACGAGATTGAATATCAGATAAAGTTCGAACAGAATGAAGCTTAACTCGTTCCTTTCGACTAAGCGCATCTACTACGACATTCGCCTTACCAGGATGGTAGCGGATCTCGCAATCATAATTGTTTAAGAGTTCAACCCATCGTCGTTGCCTCATGTTTAGCTCCTTCTGATTGAGAATGTGCTGGAGACTTTTGTGGTCTGTGAAAACCACACACTTCGTTCCATAGAGGTAGTGTCTCCAGATTTTAAGTGCGAAAACCACAGCTCCTAATTCAAGATCATGAGTCGTATAGTTCTTCTCGTGAATTTTCAGCTGTCTAGACGCATAAGCTATGACTTTACCTCGTTGCATAAGAACGCAACCAAGTCCTAGATTTGACGCGTCACAATAGACAACAAAATCATCGTTTCCCTCAGGTAGAGATAAAACAGGAGCATCACAGAGCTTCCGTTTCAGCATCTGGAACGCTTCTTCTTGCTTAGGTCCCCACTCAAAAGGCTTATTTTTCTGAGTCAAAGTAGTGAGTGGAACCGCTATCTTTGAGAAATTAGAAATAAATCGACGATAATATCCAGCAAGACCAAGAAAAGAACGAACTTCTGTAGGTGTCGTCGGTGTATTCCAATCCTTAATTGCAATAATCTTGGATGGATCTACGTGAATACCCTGCTCATTGACAATATGACCCAAGAACTGAACTTCTTTAAGCCAGAATTCACACTTGGAGAATTTAGCAAAAACTTGTTCCTTCTTCAGAAGTTCCAAAGTCAAACGAAGGTGTTGCTCGTGCTCTGCTTGAGACTTTGAATAAATGAGAATGTCGTTGATAAACACAATGATGACCTTATCTAAATAAGGTTTACAAACCCTATTCATTAAGTCCATGAAGATAGCTGGGGCATTTGTCAAACCAAAAGGCATGACAGTGAACTCGTAGTGCCCATATCTTGTACGGAAAGCAGTTTTGGGAATATCTTCTTCGAGAATACGAAGTTGATGATACCAAGAACGCAGACCGATCTTGGAAAACATGAAGCACCTTGCAGCTGGTCGAAGATATCATCAATTCTAGGTAGGGGATATCGATTCTTGATGGTAAGCTTATTAAGCTCACGATAATCGATACACATTCGAAAAGATCCATCTTTCTTTTTCACAAAGAGAACAGGAGCTCCCCAAGGCGAAAAGCTCGGACTGATGAATCCTTTATCAGACAACTCTTGAAGCTGTTTCGATAACTCTTGCATTTCCGACGGTGCAAGACGATAAGGTGCTTTCGCAATCGGGTTGGCATTGGGTACAAGGTCAATATGAAACTCGACTTGACGAGCTGGAGGCAAACCAGGCAGTTCATTGGGAAACACCTCTGGATAATCCCGAACAATCGGAATATCCTGAATACTCTTGCTCTTGCCTTTCTTCTCGGTGACATGTGCCAGGAAAGCAACACATCCTTTTCGCAAATAACTTTGGGCCTTTGTACACGACATAAGCTTCAATCCACCAGATGGTTTCTCGCCACGAACTGCCAGAACATCGCCAGACGGAAGAGGAATACGAACAATCTTATCGAAACAAACCACCTCAGCATGATGTTTGGTTAACCAATCCATCCCCACGATAATATCGAAACTCCCAAGTTGCATCGGCGTGAGGTCGATGGGAAAAAGATGGTTGTCAAGGTTTAACTGACAATCACAAATAATAGAATTGAGAACAAGAGGTTTACCAGTAGCAACTTCGACAGATAAGGGTTTCCTCAGTTTAGTTCTAGGTATCGCAAGCAAAGGTTCAAAAGATAGTGAAACAAAACTTCTATCGGCACCAGAATCAAAAAGAACAGATGCAGGTCGATTGTTAACGAGAAACGTACCATTGACGACGAGGTTGTCAGCTCGAGCCTCGTTTGCATTCAGATTGAATACTCGTCCACGAGCGGGATTCGCATTCGCATTCGCATTGACATTGACACTCACGTTCGGATTTGCATTCGTATTTGCCAACCTCGGACAATTGTTGCGGAAGTGACCATATTCTCCACAATTGAAACATGAACCCGGTGGGAATCTAGTAGCATTCCCCTGAACTGGAGCTTGATTTTGAACAATCTGATTCTGACCCGAACGACAGACGATGGCCAGATGCCCAAGCTTACCACACGTTGTGCATTGCCTACAAGCTTGTTGTGCAACATGATGACCGTTGCAGCGAGCACAATGAGGTGCGGTACCAGCATATGCTTTCTTCGCAGGAGGTTGAGCTGGTGGGTTCTGAGCATTTTGTGCAGTTACTGCAAAATTCTGAGCACCCTTTCGCTTTCTCGACTTCTTCGATGACTCACCTTCTTTACCCTTACTCTTCTTCTTGTCCTTCCCAGAATCAGTCGCCTTTTTTTTATCATCCTTGCGGGTGAGTTTACGCTTCCTGACTTGAGACTCAGCCAGGGTAGCAGACAACTCGATCGCTTGACGAATAGTAGTAGGATTGACACCAGTCATAATATCCTGTATGGAATCGGGTAAACGATCGATATACCTCTCTATCGCTTTCTCCAACGGGGTAACCATAGTAGGACACAAAAGATTGAGCTCCTCAAATCGATCCGTGTACGCACGGTGTTCTCCCCCATCTTGCTTCAGATCGTCAAACTCTCGTTCCAAAGCTCGAATTTCATGACGGGGACAGAACTCTCTCATCATGAGAGCTCGAAGCTCTTCCCATGTTTGTGCCAATGCCACTTCGGCACCCCTGTCGCACATCACTCCATTCCACCATGTAAGAGCACGCTTCTCAAAAACACTTGATGCAAATTCAACCTTACGCCCATTTGGACATTGCACATATCTGAATGTGTTCTCGATACTTTCGAACCATTGAAGGAGTGCAGTCGCTCCTTGTGACCCAGAAAACTTTAGCGGCTTTGCAGAATTGAAATTCTTGAAATTACATTGTGCATTGTTATTGTTATTGTTGTTGTACAGCTCGTGGATTTGGGTCACAACGCCTGGAAGCACAGCAGCCATTTGCTGAGTGACAAGGGCTGCGATTTCTTCAGCAGTAAAAGTTTGTGCATCATGTCGAGGAGGCATTGTCTAACAAGGAAATATGAGAAACGAGTGAGGTCGACAACTAGGAAAAACAAAAGAGGTATTGAAAATATCGACGAAACATAAGGAAGGCGATCATTTGTTTGTTACCTCGAACAAACAAACGACACGCAGTGACTAATCAAAGTAATGAATCAAAATAATGTATCGTGAAGACATGCTCGCCTATAAGTGAACACTCACCTCAAGAGTTCCCAGGTAAGAGTGACTGGTCCGATTATGTGGATTTGTACGAACACTCTAGCCTTAGACAGAAAACTCAGGGTACAGGCATTCACTCTTCCAGTTTGCACGTGTTCACATTATTTAGACCCAAACTTCGACGAGATTTTGAAAACTCAAAAGGCACTAAGCCAAAAATGAGTCAAACAGGAAGGGTTCGAAACCTTACTACAGAGGGTTCAAAACCTAGTAATCAATCATCCTAGAACGGATGATTAATTTTCGAAGCAGATTCGGATTTTGTTTTTAAAATTCTAAACGCAAATCAACTTGCGTTGGGGTCCTAGAAAGTTATAGTCTAGGTCAAAATTTTACTAATAACCTAATTCCCTATAACCATTTGCTCTGATACCAACTCTTCTGTCACACCCCGATCACGTAAAACAACAAACCGTGGCGGAAACGTCGGGGAGTGTTGTAACAGAATTATTGTTTCAAACCATGGATACAAGAGTTTCGTTTTATTTAATATTAAACATCGTTTTAAAGTTAAACAAACAAGTCAAACAGAGTCTATCATTATTATTATGTCACTAAGGTCTCGTCCAGATCCTATGTGACTCATGCGTCCTAGCAATAAACATTAAGCAACATCACCTGAAACATATGTAAAAACAAAGTCAGCAAAGAAATGCTGGTGAGTACATAGGTTTTGTGAGAGTGTCAGATTCATGGCTCGTTTATACGTTGAAATAACTCGTACAACTTCGTTATTAGAAAACCTAGTTTTGTAAAATATTTGTATTGTAAAATGAATAACCAAGTCAAAACAGATTGGTCATAATTTATAAACCTCGATGCCATGAATCTTAACCCAAAACATTTGTTTATGTAAACCAAATCATAAATCGTTCTTGTAATAAAACTCGTATGGTTTATATCGTTTTGTAAACATCGTTGTGTGACATCGTTTCAAATCGTTCGTCCAAGTGAACTAAATAACGCCACGATATGTAATATGATAAATGCACTTATATATAAGAAGTACCAGCGGCGTATCTACCATGCTTTTATCACATTACACACGTCCCGTTATCTAAACACAAACCCAAAACCAATTGTTCGTTCAAATCGTTTAACTTGTTCATATCGTTCAATCGTTCAAAATCGTTCTCGTACAAATCGTTCTCGTTTTAATTGTGAAAACTGCTTTTGGTCGTCTCGCTAATAACATTCAAAACTTTGTGACTCGTTCATCATTCAACTCGTTCTCGTATTAACAAACCACCAAAGGGTAAGTTAACAATCATCAGATTCAGTCGTTATCCACCTAACCCACACATAACCATGGGTGCGGTCTAATAACGGGATTTGTCAGATCCTATGGTACCATAACCTAATACTGGTCGGCTTGATCAATGCTAATGAATGCCATTCGTTATGTAACTACCACCAACAAGTTCATTCACATTATCGAAATCGTTATTAGTTTTGTATAAACCATCACAATCGTTTTGAAACCATCGTCAGAATATTGAAATCGTTTTGATACATATGAATCACCCTAAAACAATCGAAAACAGTAAAAAGAGGGGATCTATGTACTCACCTTCAGGTGCGTTTTTAAATGTTAACACAATCCCTCAATTGTTTATCCGCCCTAAATTAAATAAGAATGATTTTAATAATCAAAAACCCACACTTTGACATGCAAAATACTACTTATGTCATTTCTGTTTTAATATATATGAAACTGGACTGTTTTCGGACATTTAAATAAAATAGTTAACTTATTCCAAAAATTCCCAAATTTTCACAGAACGTCTCGCACGAACCAAATATTATTGTGTAAAAATATCGGGGTCCAATTCATTATCAGTATTTTATAAAAGTTCATTTTCCGGACTGCAATCAGATTCATCTTTTTCTGATTGCAGTCCATGGAATAATTTATTAAAAATTCTTCGTAAGTTCGATTTACGAAATTCGAGTGGGATAATTACAAATACATTAGTTGTCATCTACTGTATAAATTTGATGAGTTGATTCAACATAGATTTCCAGTTATGACTAAAAACATATCACTCATTTTCAGCAGCAAAAATGCAGCTTGAGTTGCTGTTACAAAATGACCCTTTAAAAATAGTAATCGACCTCGAAAAATTACGATTCCAGTGCCATTTGATCAGTTTTTCAAAAATACACAATTTAGGCTTTAGAAAATTAGTTTTTCGATCTGTTATGGTCTGTTTACAGCCTGTTGAAGTCGGCTGAAAAAGTAACTCAGCATGTTCTTTTATAACTTAAACGTTACTAAATCGTATCCACACATGTCCGAACAACGGATTTATCAAGAAAACAATGATCAAATATCAAGCATGATTTAACCATCCCTAAACCAACAACATTTCTGCTTCATGTTTCATTCTTATATAAACATTATGTAACTTTTATGTTCATGGTTTTTGTTTAACACCTTTTTGTGTTCTTATGAAATAAACATCATTCTACAAATATTAGCCATAAAAAGTAAGATGATCAAAGGTAAACCGAGACTTACTACTAGCACAAGACTAGGGTAGAATTCTAGTGCAAAGTTGATGAGAAAAAGATGATGAAAAAGACTTGAACAAAGCTCCTTTGGAAACCCTTCAACTTGCAACTTCCATGGATGAACTTCAAAGCTTTGAATGGAACTTGTAATTGATGAAGATGAAGATGGAGAGAGAGGGAGATGGGGGACGGTTCATGAGGGAGGAGAGAGAGAGATGTTGTGTAGTGTAAGTAAAGTGAAAATATATAGGCCATGATCTCCAACAAATCTCCATGATCACACAATATCTAATTAAATCCAAGTGTATCAAGAAAGATCAAAAGAAATATTTGCAAGATCTTGAAAAAAATATGGTGGGTCCCTCATGGATATGACTGAAATTTGAAAGCGGGGAAGGGGGGTGAAGTGTAATTTTGATGGTATACTAGATAAAAGTAGGTGTTTAACTGGGTACCGGGTATTTTATCTAGCGTTTAAACCTCGGTTTATGGCGTTCTAAATTATTTTTATTATTATATAAAAATAAACTCGCCAAAATATTACTGAAAATAAATTTCAGTTGCCAAGACTGGCTGTGTTGTCCGCGTTTTGCAGTAGAAGCACTGTGTCGCGCAGAAACACGCGGTACGCGCTTAAACTTGGAAAAATAACATTTTTAAGCGTTTTAATTTATTTTTCGACACAGACCTGATTAAAAATAAATTTTAATCATAACAGAATATTTTCAGGATTCGGAAATTATCCGGGCGGTCACTAACGTTCGTTTCGCAGTTTTGTCGTAAATAGCTCTTTAGTTCAAATAAACATGTTTTTGCCATACCGAATCCTTCAAAACTTATTTCTAAGTTATGTAAAGGATATTTAGGGTACGTTTGGCTTACGTCACAATTCCGGAGTGTACGTTGCGTTAAACTGATTGCGTTTAAGCACCAGTTTGCGTATAACTTTCCAGAAAGTGATTTAAAGCTTGAAATCGGAATCGAATCAAATTGCAAAAATTAATAAACACAATTACACATATAATAACACCAAAGCATATTTTTTCATCGATAATTCACATTGTTTTACATTATACGATGATTACAGAACACAGTTGTCACACCTTGGTTCCTCAAGCTCCCCCTCATACCGAGCATGTAAATAAATGACAGTTGGTTGTGTGAGGAATACCTGGTCTGTATGTTGTTTCCCGGATGAAGAAGTCTCTTGTTGTTGATCATCATCTTGTTCATTGATCTCGTCGTTCATCAGATCTTCAATCTTATCTTGAACATTAGGATTCACAATGAGTAAGCCAGTAGAACCTTGGTCTTGGTCTTCATCTTTGTCTATGAATTTATCCCAAGATGGATCATAATTCTCTACTGCATCAAGAATATCATCTAAATTTTCATTTTCTTCTTCTTCTTCTTCTTCTTCTTCTACTTCAACCTCTTCCTCTTCTTTCCACTTTAACAGTAATACTTCTTTCTCCTTCTTTATCCTCTGAATAGCATGCACTCGGCGAACTATATCATTGAGATCGAAAGATAGAGAAGAAGACTCACCAACAAGCATGAATCCCATAGGATTTGCCTCAGCATCAACTATTTCTTCATCAACTTGGCTTGAAGAACCTCCTGCTTCTGGTTGACTTGAAGACCCAAGAATTTCTTCTGTATCAACTACCAACCCTTTTCTTCTTTGAGTTGCTTCTTGTGCCAACTCTCTTTCTTTTTCAATTCTACGTTCTTCAGCTCTTTTGACTTCAAGGTTGTTGTAGGCAGCATGAACATCAATGTTCAGATGACTTTCCAGCACAGTATATAACATATTTAGCTGTTCATCCTTCACCACTTTGTCAGCCTTCATTGCCTCCATTTCAAGTTTCATCGCTTTCATTTCAGTAGTTGATGCTTCATGTAATTCACTTATCAATTGACTATGTGACTTGTTTATATCATTCATCTTCATCAGCTTCACATTCATATCATAAATCTCTTGTTGCATGACATCAAAGAGCTTTGCATTATCCTCAACATCACCTTCCATCTTTTTTATCTTTTTCTGTTGCTTTATCATGACGGTCTTTATTTCTTCGTTCACTTTCATCAATTCCTTAACCTGCTTCTTTAGTATATCACGCTCAGCTTCAGCTTTTGCCTTTTCTTTTTCAAGCTCATCAACTTTCTTCTTCAATTCTTTCACAAGTTCATTGTTGAACATATCATAATCTTCTTCTGGAATATTATCTCTATATACCCCAGTTGCATGAGGAAGCTCTCCAAACAGATCAGCAAAAGTTGTATTCTTTGGTTGTGAGGATTCAGGAATATCTGGATTAGGTTGATCTTGTGGTGGTGGTGGTCTTGGTGGTGTAGCTGCTCTAAACCCAGTGATTTCAACATAATCATCACCTCCTACCTTTTTCTAAACATCAACCTCTTGCACCTCAACACTTTGAACTTCAGGTTCTTTTGGAACTTCAACACTTTGTATCTTTTCTGCATCATGAACCTTTGAAGTTGAAACATGCTTCTCGCTCTTTCCACCTTTATCTTTGGGCAATGTAGCACCAGCTTTCTTTGCACGAACATTCCTAGGAATCACTCCTGTTTGAACTGCCTTACGCTTTGCTCTTAGCTTCTTTGTCTTTTCAGGTGGCACATAGGTGGAATCTTCTTCGTCAGATCCTTTCTGCTTCTTTGTTGGTTTCTTTTTCAATTGAGCTTTCCCTCGACCAAGTATTGAACGATCAAGCTCTGACTCAGTCTCAGTTGACTCATCATCAGCATCTTCACTTGAGTCATCACGAACAACACCTTCAGGCTCTGTAGCTTTAACACTTTCAGGTTGCTTTTCTTGAGCACTTGAACTTTGGGCTTTTGTAGTTGCAGCTGCTGTGTGCTGTAGATATTGTTCAAATGTCATCTTTTCCAGATCAGCATCTTCTTGTGGAATGCTTGATGGATCTACCACTGGTTCGTCCACCAATCTTTGTTGTGGTTCTTTTGACGGCCCTGCAAAACAAGCATTAACAAATTCATTAGAAACATATAACAATTTGAAATTTTAACTATCTTATGACTCCCCCTTTCACTATACCCTTAACAACTATCTTCGGTACAGGCTCCTTAGGAATAGAAACTATTGGGGATGTCTTCGGAGTTCTTTTCCTCTTTCTATCTTTCATAAACCACCAACGTGTTTTCTTTTCAACCAAAACACTCATCTTCTCATCTTCATTATTAGAATTACTATTTTCATGTCTCCAAGCATCATTTTCCGTAGCAACATATGCTAGATTGTTAATCCTGCGTATCATTCTTTTCACTCTTGGTTCAGGACCCTTGGTTAGTCTGCTAATTGTTTCTACTGACATGTGTCTCAAACCTAAAACATCATTATTATCCTTCTCAAGGTCCTTGAGCTGATCATCAATCATCATTTGTATAAACCTTGGATACATGATGTACTTCTTACTTCCAGCTCTCGTATTCTCAGCCATGTAATCAAATATTACTTGTGAAATATTGACTTAGTCAACATTGAGAATGAATGACCAGGATCGGATGACCACCCGGTCGAGTTACCACTCGATCGAGTTGTCACTCGTTCCTTGACATATGAAGACTTTGAAATTTTGTCATTTTATGATTTGAATTGGATGACCACCCGATCGAGTTGCCACTCGACCGAGTTGCCACTCGATTCTTGGCAAATTTGAAACAATTGAAAATTTTTGTCTTTTAGAGGAGAGGGTCGGATGGTTGTCCGACCGGATTGCCACTCGGTCGGATTGCCACTCGATCAATGACATGAGTGCACAATTTTCAAGACATAGTAATGTGGATAGGATGGTTGTCCGATCGGATTGCCACCCGAGCGGATTGCCATTCTACCCATGACAAGTTATGAATAGTGAATGAATACATTTGGAACGAGTTGCCACCCGGTCGGATTGCCACCCGACCGGATTGACAAACATTTCAAGCACTAAGAGAAAACACAGATACCTAGGCAAACACTATGAAGTGCTATGAATCGGATTGCCGCCCGGTCGGATTGCCATCCGACCGAGTTGCCAAACTATTCAAAACACTTTGACAGATAAAAGCACAGTTTCCAAGGCATCATTGACAAAAACACTTAGCACAAATTTCAATGCAACAGATACTTTGAAAATTTTAACAAGCAATCCTGCAATGAGTCGGATGGTCACTCGGTCGGATTGCCACTCGACCGAGTCGCCACTCTACCCAAGAACAGTGAAGAACAACAGGAACACATTATGAACATCAAAATTTTCTAAGTCCAAACATCAAATTGAACATAGATCTACGTAGAGAATCTAAGCGCGATCAAAACTCTATGTTCATCATGTTCTAATTCGGCCTAAACAATGACTAATTTGACAAAACACCTCCGAAAGCCGACTCGTCATCTCATATCTGAGGATTTTATCATGTTTTGACACAAATTGAATCGGTAAACTTGTAGATCTAAACATCTTGATCAAAACCATATCCTTAGATTTCATCAAAACAACCTAAATCTGCCTAGATCTAAGATCTACACTCCGAACAATTACGTCATCATGAACAGACATTAAAAACATCAATTTTTAACAGATTTGAATAAGAAATCTTACCTTTGCCATTGAGAAGATTGTGCTAACCAACAATCTAATGTCTTGTGCAAAGAAAATGTGAAGAAATCAGATCAAAAGTGAGAGTGTGTGAGAGAAAACAAGATGGCCGGTCGGTCGAGTGAAAAGTTTGACTGAAACATTGATCATCTATTTATAGTGTAACCTTGAGTCGGATGGCTGTCCAACCGGAGAGCCACTCGTTCGGATTGCCGCCCGAGCCAAACACACCTCTTTGACTTTAAATTTTGACCTTTTGACTTTTTGACATTTTTCTCAGGTTTTATCAGTTTTATAAATCCACTTAAGTATCTAGGTCCAAGTTAATGACCCTAGGCACTTAATTGCCGACCAAGTCCAACTTAATGACCTCGGTTGACCCGAAACAAAGCATACTGACATTTTGTTCAAACCTTTTCAAACATTTTTCTGAAAATTACAAGTTTTTAACTTAATGAACTTGCATTGAGTTTGCATTTTATCAAGTTTAACATGATAAGCTCCCAACCCATCTGTCCAGCTCAAAAACTTCCTGCATCTGCTTCAAAGCTTGTGAGTCTGAAGATCAGCTTTCCACTTTGGTTTATCGATAAAACAAAGCAGAAATGTAAAATCTTTTTGGGATTTTAAGAAAGTTTAAGACTAGAAAACTATAAAACCTTTTTGGGTTTTGAGAGCTAAACTGAAATGAAATGAAATGCAGTAAACGTAAACTATTTACAAAACATATTTTTGGTGAGCGTGTTAGGGGATCATATCAGCTACCGACCAGCTACAAGTACCGTTAAGCTTGATTACATACTAAGAATTAAACAATTCACTTAGATTGCCGATATACTGATCCTCTTAAATTTTCACACAATGTTTCAATTAATCAGGATACGAATTAGTGATTTAAGATCTTAACTTATACGCGTGTCCCACCTCAGAATATACTCCCGTATCCAGACTCCTATATTCAGTCTTACAGGTGAATGTACACTAATGATATCTGTAACGGGTAAATGCGAGGCCATGAGAGCTCAGGTTAGAACTTCCGTTCTATCAGAGAGATGATGGCTCGACTTTAGGTGTGTCCCCCTTGGGGATCTTCTCTTCAACAGCACATAATTAGCATTTTTCAATGATTCATCATTTTTTATGCTGAGGGTGAGCTTTATGAATAAAGCAGTGCAGAGTATTACATGAGGACTAGGCTATTGCTCCAGCAAAATCAGAAGTCCTGGTATAATAACCTAGATATCATCACGTACAAAGACCTAGTATGTCAGAAATTGAAAGCCCTTCAAACAAGATTTCAGGGGTTACCTATATATCCGAGAGATGTTCCCCACATAAAAGCAAGTTGTGATTTAGGTTTATATCCCGAAAAATCTACTAAGTGTGCAAAAACCTACTGGCATATCATCAGTGAGACTGCTTAATGCTTTTAAACTTTACATTTCTTTAGCGTACTGCAACTGTCTAGCTGATGTACTATCATTTCCCCTTTTTACACAAACTCTTTTTCGGTTTTTCTATTGTTTTTAGATTTTGAAATATCTCATGTTTTTGTATTTTTTGCAATTTTTTTATTGTTTTTGTATTTTCTGAAAATGTTACCTATCTCCCTCTAAATACCAAAACAAGTAAAAAATCGACAAATCATTTCAGATTGCTTTTCAACATCATCTACAGTGGTACCTTCATTTAAGCCAAGAATCCCTTTCGCAACCGATAATAACTTCATACCATTTAGTTTTAAAAGATATTGAAAACGTGTTCTGTTGAACGCTTTGGTATGTAAGTCAGCTTTTTGTTCATCGGTGTGGATTTTTTCTATTCGTATCAACTTCTTCTCGAAACAGTCTCGGATGAAGTGATGACGAATTTCAATGTGTTTGGTTTTAGCATGATGAACATGATTTTTTGTTATGTTAATAGCTGCCTCATTATCAACAAAGATAGGGGAGGTAAGAAATTGCAAACCGTAGTCGCGCATCTGTTGCTGGATCCACAAGATCTGGGAGCAGCAGCTGCTAGCAGATACATACTCGGTTTCACATGTAGACAAAGCAACAGAGGTCTGCTTCTTACATTGCCAGGTGTCCAATCGGGGTCCGAAAAACTAGCATCCCGCAGTTGTTGACTTAGCATTGACTTTGCAGCATCCGAAATCGGAATCAGAGTACCCCTCAAGTGTGAAATCGCCTTCTTTTGGATACCACAACCCCAAGCTTGGAGTTCCGTTCAGGTAGCGTAATATCCTCTTGACGATTATTGTAGGATCGTGTTCGGACCCGAAATGAGTTGATCAGAGGCGTTCTACTCAAAATGAAAGGCAGAAACAGACATAATGAGTTGAATTCAGCAAGATATCACTTTAAACTGTCTTGTATATTGATTCTTCTACAATTACAATTCTGAAGACACTTCGACAGAGCTTCGCCGTCGGAAACACACAACCTAATTCCGCTCCAAATGAACCTGATCTAACCCTATATATAGACATTGTGATTTCGCTTGAAACAGCTCCAAGCGAAACCTGATTTCGCTTAAAACATCTCAAGCGAAATCAACATTATACTTCGAGCGAAATAACTACCTGATTTCGTTTGAAATGACCTAGTGTCATTTCAAGCGAAATCACCTCTAATTACACTTTCTTGATTTTCATGCCCTGATCTATCTAGTTTAATACAAGGCTCGATACAAGACGAAGTCGACAGACGTATGCACCAACAGACTCCCCCTCGGATGTTGACGAGTCTTAAGTGTCAAGTCTTCAACGTCTTCAGTCTTTATCAGTCTTCGGGCTTATCTTCAAATTACCTGACAGTGTAAGCATCCTCAATCTTTATCTCTATCTCTTCAGCATCAACAGACTCTTCTCGAATAATCTTTCCTCGTATGTCTTCAGACTCCCCCTTTCGATATGCTGGGATCGCAGCCTGGCTTGTTAAAAACATAGATTCCTCAGGTCTCAGAACCTGGCTCTCTATCCAACAAACACCTGCACATCCTCTACCTCACAATAAATTTCACAAATTTAACATTTGATAAATTTATCTATCTAGACTCCCTCTCAAATTTAAAACAAAATGATTTAACTATGTTAATAAATGATGAACCACTTGTAATTAAATATTCAAAACCTTTTCTCATTTAAACACAAGCTCCCCCTCACCACATGCTCATCATGTTTAGCGCTTGGAATTTTGAAAATCAGCTCTTCAACACCAGTTGTCGAAAATCTTTTTGAAATTTTCAAAAGGTTATGCTAAAACACACTGAAAATCTTTTTGGATTTTTTGAATGAAATGAAATGCAGTAAAGAAATATATTCATACAATATTTTTGCGAGTTTGTGTAAGAGGATCATATCAGTTTTTGACAAGTCACAAGTACCGTTGAGCTTAGTTACACAATAAGGATTAAACAATTCACTTAGATTGCCAATATACTGATCCATTTAAAATTTTCACACAAATTTCAACTGATTCAGGATATGAATTAGGTGTATTAAGGACTTAAACTCATTCATGTGTCCCACCTCTTGAATATACTCCCGTATCCAGATCCCAATATTCAGTCTTACAGGTGAGTATACCATAGATGATATCTGTAAGGGGTTAAATGCAAAGAACCGTGAGAGCTCAGGTCAGAACTTCCGCTCAGCAGAGAGATGACGGCTCGACTTTTTGTGGGTCCCCTTTAGAGGATCTTTTTTACAACAGCATTGATTAGCAATTTTATTGTCTTATCATTTTATGCTGAGGGCGGCGCTATATTTCAAGCAAGCAGTAAAGTATTCTCCAGGGACTAGGCCATTGCTTCCGCAAAATCAGAAGTCCCGGGATAATACCCCAGATATCACTGAGCATAAAGACCTAGTATCGCAGAAAGAGGGATCTTTCAAACGAAATTTCAGGGGTTACCTATATAACCAAGTAGTGTTCCCAACAAAATAAGCAAGTTTGAATTTAAGTTTATATCCCGAAAAAGCTTACTAAATGTGTAAAAACCTATAGGCATATCATCAGTGAGACCGTTTAACGCTATTTAACCATTACAATTCTTTAGCATACTGTAACTGTCCACTGATATACTGTAACACCTGTGTCATTTCAACCATCAAACAAATACCAAACCAATGAAATATTATATTTCATACTTGGGATTTGTAAAAAATATGTGTATCGTTTACACATATCAACTCTTGTTCAAATTCAAACCCTAAATCGCTTTCTGGAAGGTTATACGCGCACCGATGCGTAAATATAACCAGTTTAATGCAACGAACACTCCGGAATAGTGAAATAGGCTTAACATACCTTAAATAACCTATACATAACTTAGATATAAGTTTTGGAAGGTTTGGTGTGGTGAAATCAAAGTTAAATCGCTTACAGGGACTAAAGTTGACAAACTGCGAAAGTATGCCAATTTGAACTGTAACAGACATTCCGGAACATGACCATAAGTTAAACATACCATAAATATCCTTCACATAGCTTAGAAATAGGCTTTGAGGGGTTCGGTGTGCTAAAATAAACTTTTGGGTCATTCAGGGACTAAAAGTGTCAAAAAGTGCACAAGTTTGCATTTTCGCGCATAACTTACGTTCTGAATACATACGGACATCCAAAAATTTATGTAAGCATGACTATATTATATTTTAGTGTTCGCCATAAGAAAAATCCATTCGTTTCGTCATTTGGATCGTTTTTCGCGCTTATGCACATTCCGTCGTAATTAAGCGAACATCGCGTTCGTACGACCAAACGAACCGACATCCGAGATATTTTTGAGCACATTTTAAGTTCCCTATACTTTAACTTCATTTTAGAGCTTTGAAATGGGGTTAACGGGCCTTAAACGTGTCGAAAATGGGCTGATTGCACTACAGGGACCAAAACTGTAATTCTGCCAAACTTGTTGCCTTACGGACCTCAACACTATCAGTGTTACGGTCCGTAAGCTTATGTCTGCACATCAGAAGCTTCTAATCCAGCTGTTTGCAGCTGTTTTAACCACAACCACATGTTTGCAACTTGCTTAATCACTAAGATTAGGAGCATATGTGGCTCCATAACCTTTGTGACAAGTGTACGGCTCGGATCGTGGCACGATATTCAAGAAACGATCCTAGCGGCTCTACTTTTTCTATAAATACCCATCCACCCACAACCCCAAAACCCACAAATCTGATTAAGAAAGCTCTAAGTTGGAACCTTCGTTTCATACCTGAGCTATTTTGATCTGGGTTAGCATTCGGGGACCCTTCGTAAGTATTCTTTCGTTCTTTTCCTTATTTTTACTGCTTTTCGAGTCAGAAAGTCAAACTTTGTTTGACTTTCAGCATTGACCAGTAATGGTCAATGCGAAGTTCGTTTGAACTTCGCAACGTGATTGTAATCACGATGGTCATAGTCCCTTGGGACTATGCCTACTGATTACCACGTTGTCTAGGGTCGTAGGGTAAGCGATCTAATAAATCGCTTATACCTCGAACCCGACCCGGTTTGGTCGATCATTAGGATCCGACCAAATACATTAGGTGACCATAGTATAGGGAATAACCTTCCGAGGTTATACCTTATGGTCACGACGTTTAAGTAGTTGTATGATAGGTAGTTTATATGCCTTAGGTAAATTACCAGAATACCCTTTTCATACATAATTGGTAATTTAGCATATGTAACCTAAACTTTTGTCACTTAACTAATTATGTAACATGTTTAGGCATATAATACTTGTCATAGGACTAGTTAGGCGGTCCGAACGCGTTTCACGCGAACGACGCGTTAAAGTAGCATAAGCTACCTAAACGGGTCGTAATGGGTCGTAGACACTCAGGTTAAGTTTCATTTAGTATGTAGGCTTTGTTAAACCAAATGATACGAGTCTCTACACTAGTTTGGTTTACAAACCCTAATGCTACCCAGTCTTCCGATCTAGGTCCGGTTTATTAATGTAGTTACCTATATTAGGTGCTGTTTGATATTCCGGGATCTCTAGCATTACTTGGTGATTATCTTTAGACATCTGAGCAATCTCAGGCGAGTACATTATTCCCCTATTTTACTGTTTTCCAAACTGTTTTGGGGTGAAGCATGTGTACCTATCTGTTACTTTCATGTTTTCCAAAAGTATAATTGATTATACATGTTATTACTTATCTATTGACCAATCTATGATTTAAACATTATTTTCTCAAAGAACATAAAATAAATTGTTGAATTGTACTTATTTTATGTTCACCAGACCGATTGTTAGTATGATATAGCGCTATAGGATTTGACACCCCATTCCTGTTGTCATGGAATGTCTGAAACCAATTTATTGCTCCATCCAAATAGGAATTGCCTTTGTGGTATTTCTATAGTCTCAAAGGTGTATCTTGATGCACCAGGTCTGATTGAATTCTCAAATCACACTATTAAAGTATATTTTGATATACTCTCATGTGTGGTATTGTACAAACCAACATATATTTTTGTTAACCATCCAAAGCATATTTTAATATGTTATTTACGAAACAAAAACATAGTCTAATATGTTATTTATCACACCCAAAGCATATTTTGATATGTTATCTATAAATCCGAAGTATACTTGTACTATACTACCTAAATCTATTCTTTTGAACAACGAAGGTATATTTAATGTACTATCTATCTATCGATTTGGTTTAGTTTGATTAAGTGATTAAGTAACGATGCGTGTGTAATATGATACAAGCATGGTGGATACGCCGCTGGTACTTCCTATATATAAGTGCTTGTATGGTATTACATACTGTAACGTTATTTGAATCATTTCAGTTTGAAATATATAACATTTATACAAATAACATACTTTTCACAAGACATTGTTTTACAGACAACATATCTTATACAAACTCATGTTACAAGGTTATTCATTTAATCATGCATTATTCTCTTATTTATACACATCATTAGAACTTATCATTGTTTTTCAAATAATTTACTAAAACAAATGTTTATGGGTTAAGAGTCATGGCTACGAGGTTTTACAAATTATAAACAGCTTGATTTGAGTTGGTTAATTAAGTTGCAATATTACACTCTTTTCAAAACAAGGTTTTTAAATAAAGTATTGCAACGTCTAAACTAGCCATGATTTCGACACTCCTACAAAACCAATGTATTCGCCAGCATTTCTTTGCTGACCTCGTTTTTACACATGTTTCAGGTACTGCTTTGCAATGATTGTTGATACATGCTACATTTAGGATGGACTCGTGCCTTAGCGACTTAAAACGAGACAATAACTAGTTAACTTATGTTATGTACCCTTTGTTTCTTATTTAAACAATGTAAACTCTCATAATTGATTAATAAAACGAAACTTTAATTGCCATGGATTTGAAACGATTAATTCTGTTACAACACTCCCCGACATTTCCGCCACGTTTTGTATGTTCTACGTGGTCGGGGTGTGACATATACTATCATTTCCTCATTTTCACAACAAAACTCTTTTTGATTTTTATCATGTTTTTGTCTTTTTCAAATTTTCAAATGTTTTTGGATTTTCTGAAAAAATCTTACTCCCCCTAAAATTCAAAATCGTTTAAGGAAATTTGAAAACAAACTGTACAAGTAACGTGACAACTGATATCGAATCACTTCAATTTGCCATCCACTTGGCATAAACAATCAGAACTTCCCCCTTTCAACAAACTATTTTCTCATTATGATTTCAAAATACTTAAGTTTGTTTTAACCAAAATGATTTTTCCGGAAAATAAGTTTTGCTGATTTTACCACTTGTAGGTTAGGGGTTCATCACATTGTTTTTCTCAACCATTTGACAAATATAACAATTTTGAATTTTAACAACAATATGACTTGTAGAAAATCAAGTACAACTTAATGTCCCTGATTTACCACTTTGAAAGACGAAATATCTCAAAAGTGAATTTCTCAAGAAAGATGCCGATTCCTGCTCCAGACTTACCAACCTGGGAGCTCCGGCAAGTCAGGATTTTTACTCATGAAAAACAGCCATCCAAGCCTGACTGAACTTGGATGTGACCTTCTCAACTTAACATGGGGTTGGATTATAAGTTGCCTTCTTTGTACCATAAAAATCTTTTACCCCTTTGGCCTTTCCCTCAACCATTTTCCCAAAAATCTTTTTAACATTCCCATTAAATGCTTTCTCAACATCAAATTCTTTCTTCTCAGAATAGAATTGATTCGAGATCTCAACCTTTCCAACTTTTGATTTAAAATTCTCAGATCTCAATGGTGGAAAATGAACATCATCCATTGGAGGTACTGAGTTTTCACCATTTTTAACAACTTGTGGCTCCTCTGATTTTGTGGAATCAGATTCATCACCAGATTTTACATCTAATTTCTTAACAACCCAAGCTTGATTGTCAAGATTTCCCCTTTTCTTGTAAAACCTTTTCGAACACTAACCAACTTCAAATGTTGAATTTTTAAACACTTTAAAATTTTCAGTTGGTGGTTCGGTTTTATCAACAACTACTTCTTTGAGTTTTTCTGAAACTCCCTGTTTTGTGTTAGTTGCCTTAGGACAGTTCCAAGCTATGTGAGCAACTTCTTGACACCTGTAACAGGTTCTAGTCTCTTTTTTCTGATGAGCTTCAGATTTCTTCTTTTCAGCAAGAAATTCTTGATTTGACTGTCTCCAGAATGAGCTCTTCTTTTCATCCTCAGCAGACATACCTGACACAAATTTTATATTTTTAGAAATTTTCTCATTTTTATAATTTTCTGGTGGAATAAATCCAAGTCCTTTCTTTTTGAAATTACCGTTATGGATTGGTTTCTTTTGAAAACCAGAACCAGAACTGTAACCCTTTTTCTTGTTTAAACGTTGTTGAACTCTTGAGGTGTAAGGATTAGGTTTTTTAGAAAAATTTACATCTTTTATTTTAGAAATATTAATTTCTGTCAGTTTGAAAACCTTTTTAATCATTTCAGTTTTAACACCTCTTAGTAGGATCGTGTTCGGATCCGAAATGAGTCGATCAGAGGCGTTCTACTCAAAATGAAGGGGGGAAACAGACATAATGAGTTGAATTCAGCAAGATATCACTTTAAACTGTCTTGTATATTGATTCTTCTACAATTACAATTCTGAAGACACTTCGACAGAACTTCGCCGTCGGAAACACACAACCTAGTTCTGCTCCAAATGAACCTGATCTAACCCTATATATAGACATTGTGATTTCGCTTGAAACAGCTCCAAGCGAAACCTGATTTCGCTTAAAACATCTCAAGCGAAATCAACATTATACTTCGAGCGAAATAACTACCTGATTTCGTTTGAAATGACCTAGTGTCATTTCAAGTGAAATCACCTCTAATTACACTTTCTTGATTTTCATGCCCTGATCTATCTAGTTTAATACAAGACTCGATACAAGACGAAGTCGACAGACGTATGCGCCAACAATTATCATATGCGAAGCTCTGGGACTTGATTGAAATCGGGCTGCGAGGCAGGTGAAATACATCAGCGATCCGATCATGGAGCGGTGCAAAGTTTCATCCACCTTCTCTCCAGTGAGATCAGGGTTTATTCCATGGTTTGTCACTAACGGGGTGGAAGTTGGAGCAGTCCCAAACATCCCAAATTTCTCTAAGACGTCGTGAACATACTTCGTCTGATGTATGAATGTTCCCTCGGGCAGTTGATCAACTTGAAGCCCTAAGAAGAACTTCATCTCACCCATTGATGACATTTCAAACTTCTGCTTCATAACCTTTTGAAAATCTTTGCCGAGTTCTTCATTTGTCGACCCGAAAATTATATCATCCACGTAAATCTAGACTATCAGAAGATGGTCGTCGACTTCTTTCGTGAAGAGGGTGGCGTCTACCTTGCCTCGGATGAAGTTGTTGGCAAGCAAATGTTGCGAGAGTGTCTCGTACCAGGCTCTCGGGGCCTGATGCAAGCCGTATAATGCCTTATCCAAGAGATAAACCTTATCCTTGTGGATTGGGTCGGTGAAGCCCGGTGGCTGTCCAACATATACCTCCTCCTTCACTTTGCCATAGAGAAATGCCGACTTCACATCTAGCTGATAAACTTTAAATCCTTTCCAAGATGCAAATGCTAGAAAGATTCTGATCGCTTTAAGTCGAGCAACCGGAGCATACACTTCAGTGAAATCTATCCCCTCCTGCTAACTGAAACCTTGGACAACGAGTCGAGCTTTGTTGCGAACAATAACCCCTCGATCATCCCTTTTATACTAAAACACCCACTTAGTGTTTATCTTCCTATGACCATCAGGCAAGTCCACCATTTTCCAAACACCCAACTTCTCAAATTGACTCAGCTCCTCCTGCATCGCGTTGACCCAGGAATCTTCAGTTAGTGCTTCCTTGTACGTTCGTGTCACACCCCGACCACGTAGAACATACAAAACGTGGCGGAAACGTCGGGGAGTGTTGTAACAGAATTAATTGTTTCAAATCCATGGCATTTGAAGTTTCTTTTTATTAATCAAACATGAAAGTTTACATTGTTTTAAACAAGAACCAAAGAGTACATAACATAAATTAACTAGTTCTTGTCTCGTTTTAAGTCACTAAGGCACAGGTCCGCCTAAGTATGTCTTGATAAGTCTTATGCATCATCTCCTGAAAACACATGTGAAAATAGGTACGTCAGCATAAAAATGCCTGTGAGATACATAGGTTTTGTGAAAACAGAATTCATGACTTATGTTTGAGAAAATGTTTAGTCATGAACCTTGTAATTTGCTTTGTCTTGTAAATCATTTGAAAAACAATAAGATCAGGTGATATGTATAAATAAGAGAATAATGTATGGTTAAATGAATAACCATGTAAAATGAGTTTGTATAAGATAAGTTGTTTGTAAATCAATGTCTTGTGAAAAGTATGTTATTTGTATAAAATGTTATATGTCTCAAATTGAAATGATTCAAATAACGCTACAATATGTGATACCATACAAACACTTATATAGGAAGTACCAGCGGCGTATCCACCGTGCTTGTATCATATTACATATGCCTCGTTACTTAAATCACTTACTCAAACCAAACCACCAAAGTAAAATGTTTAACAATTGTAGAAATGTTTATGTATAGTCAAATGTCTATCGTCAAATGTAAATCATGTCAACAGATACAAATGGTTCACACGGTTCAATAGTTACAAACGGTTCATATAATCAAAGAGTTACGACGGTTCACATAGTCAAATGGTTACAACGGTTCAAAATGTGGTATAATGTGTTCATATGCTGGATGAGCATATGCAACAGAAATGCAATGTAAAAACAATGTACTAAGTATGCACGTAATGGACATACATAGCATAGTGTAATGTAAAACAATGTACTAAGTATGCACACAATGGGCATACATAGCATGAAATGTATTGTAAAGTGATGTACTAAGTATGCACACAATGGGCGCACATAGCATGAAATGTATTGTAAAGTGATGTACTAAGTATGCACACAATGGGCATACATAGCATAAAATGTATTGTAAAGTGATGTACTAAGTATGCACACAATGGGCATACATAGCATAAAATGTGTTGAAATCATGTACTATAAATGTACTAATAAACATAGCAAGTATATGATGTGAAAACAGGAAAGCATGAAAGTAACAAGTAGGTACATGTGTTTCACCCCAAAACAGTTTGGAAAACAGTAAAAGAGGGGTCTATGTACTCACTTGAGATTGCTCAGAAGTCCTAAGATAACCACCAAGCAATGCTAGAGATCACGGAATCAAACGGCACCTAATATAGGTAACTATGTTAATAAACCGGACCTATATCGGAGGATCGGATAGAATGAGGGTTCGTAAACCAAACGAGTATGGAGACTCGTGTAATATGGTTTAACAAAGCCTACATACTAAATGAAACCTAACATAAGTGTTTACGACCCATTACGACCCGTTTAGGAAGCTTATGCTACTTTAACGCGTCGTTCGCGTGAAACGTGTTCGGACCGCCTAACTAGTCCTATGACAAGTAACATATGCCTTAACATGTCTAATATTGTTGTCAAATCAGTTTAGATGTCAAAAGTTATGTTACATATGTTTAAAATGAATTTTGGCATCAAAGGGGTATTTTGGTAATTTACCTAAGGCATATAAACTACCTATCTTACAACTACTTAAACGAAGCGACCATAAGGTATAACATCGGAAGGTTATTCCCTATATGCTATGGTTACCTAATGTGTTTGGTCGGATCCTAATGATCGACCAAATGGGTCGGGTTCGAAGGTATAAGCGATTTATTAGATCGCTTACCCTTACGACCCTAGACAACGTGGTAATCAGTAGGCATAGTCACAAGGGACTATAACCATCGTGATTACAATCACGTTGCGAAGTTCAAACGAACTTCGCATTGACCATAAACTGGTCAATGCAGAAAGTCAAACAAAGTTTGACTTTCGGACTCGAAAAACAATAAAAGAACGAAGGAACACTTACAAAGGGTCCCCGAATGCTAATCTAGATCAAAATAGCTCTGGTATGAAACAAAGGTTTCAACTTAGAGCACATTAGATCAGGTTCTTGTGAGAAATGAGTGAACATAAGGTGGGTATTTATAGTTTTCGGTTCACCGTTAGGATCGTTTCTTGGAGAAGAGGGAATGATCTAGCCCGTACACTTGTCGGAATGTTGTGGTAACTGATTTTGGCCACCACAAGGGATTAACATGTGGCACTTGACCTTTGGAAAAGGGTTAAGGACTGTTAACAGCAGCTGAAAAACGTTTTGCTGCATCTGGCCCCTGCTTGCGCACCGCAACAATGAGAGTGTTGAGGTGCGCAAGGGTCAAGTTTGGCAGAATTACAGTTTTGGTCCCTGCTGTGTAAAAAGCTCATTTTCGACACGTTTAAGGCCCGTTAACCCCATTTCAAAGCTCTAAAATGAAGTTAAAGCATAGGGAACTTAAAATGTGTTCAAAAATATCTCGGATGTCGGTTCGTTTGGCCGTACGATTGCGTTGTTCGGTTAATTACGACGGAATGCGCATAAGCGCGAAAAACGATCCAAATGACGTGACGAATGGATTTTTCTTATGCCAAACACTCAAATAAAATATTTTAGTGCTTACATAAATTTTTGGATGTCCGGATGTATTCAGAACGTAAGTTATGCGCGAAAGTGCAAACTTGTGCACTTTTTGACGCTTTTAGTCCCTGAATGACCCAAAAGTTTATTATAGCACACCGAACCCCTCAAAGCCTATTTCTAAGCTATGTAAAGGATATTTATGGTATGTTTAACTTATGGTCATGTTCCGGAATGTCTGTTACAGTTCGAATTGGCATACTTTCGCAGTTTGTCAACTTTAGTCCCTGTAAGCGATTTAACTCGATTTTGCCATACCAAAGCCTTCAAAACTTATTTCTAAGTTATGTAAAGGTTATTTAAGGTATGTTAAGCCTATTTCACTATTCCGGAGTGTTTGTTGCATTAAACTGGTTATATTTACGCATCAGTGCGCGTATAACCTTCCAGAAAGCGATTTAGAGCTTGAAATCGAACAAGAATTGATATGTGCAAAAGATACACATATTTATACAGATCCCAAGTATGAAATACAATATTTCATTGGCTTGGCATTTGTTTGATGGTTGAAGTGACACAGGTGTCACAGTTCGCGGCTCAATCTGTGAAATGAAACAACTAAGTGAAAACTCTGTTTGTAAAGGAGCAACTTTTGTATAAAAGCAAGTAAGGCCCTGGTCAATCTGGCTTCTGGTGCGAACGCCTGATTGCAATTCTCCTATGATCAACTCTTCTGGATGATATGAAAGAGTCCTTGGCATCACCTCGCCTGGAACATCTACTTCACCTTCCAAATTTGTAACATTCTGATTTGTAACTTGTTCATTGACAGGAATTGTCTGATTTGAAGACTGGATTTGCTCCCCCTCAGACTCTGAATCACCACGATCGAATGTTGGCCTTTCATCAGATTCTGGATTATCATTGACTGCCGTCTGATTGTTAGGAGCTTGTTCTCATTCCAAAGATGTCTAGTTTGCTGAACATCATCATTTTCTCCAGCGTTACTTAGACCAGCTTCATCATCGTTTGAAGTTTGTCGTTGACGTCTAGAAGATTCTACTAGGAATCTTTCCTGCGCTGCTTCATATTCTATTAGAATATCCAACTCATCAAAGAACTCTGGTTCTTCCTCTGGCTCGAATGAATCCCATAGATTGTCATAATTGAAGCGCCATGAGTCAGCGGGTTTCTGTGGTGGCATTGTGTAGCCTTGGCACTCAACATGTTGTGCTTCGATGATCCGCTTCATATTTGGAACAAAGACTCTTTTCATTGGACTTGCATATCCCACGAAGATACCTTCAAAGCACTTTGGACCAAATTTGCCATCGGGATCCAGAACTGTACAGGGAGACCCGAACGGTTCCAAATACTCGAGATTAGGCTTTCTATTGTTAATAAACTCGAAGCATGTTTTGTTGTTCTTTTTCACAGTGAGAACCCTTTTCAGAGTATAGCAAGCGGCTGAAACTACCTCTGCCCAGAAATTGATCGGTAATTTGGAATCAGCAAGCATCGTCCTGGCTGTTTCTATCAGCGTTCTATTCTTTCTCTCAGCGACTCCATTTTGCTACGGAGTATAAGGTGCGCTGAATTCTTGCAATATATCCTTTTCATCACAATATTCTTCCATTCTGTTATTCTTAAATTCAGTACCGTTATCACTTCTCAATCTTCTGATGCGGGTTCGGTACAAATTCTCAATTTTTCTGAAAAGTCTCAGCAAACTCTCAAATGTTTCATCTTTTGTCTTCAAGAACGACACCCACAAAAATCTCGAATAGTCGTCTGTGACTACTAAGCAGTAGAGATCACCAGTTATACTTTTGACATTCACAGGACCAAAAAGATCCATGTGAAGTCTCTCCAACGGCCTCGAGACTGAGTTCATCTTCTTTCCAGGGTGAGATTTCTTCCGTTGCTTACCTTTGACACAACTTATACACTCCCCTCAAGATGGAAACTCTTCAAGTGAACACCATTAACCAAATCGTTGTGCACTAGGTAGTTCATCTTGCGCAGGTGAATGTGGCCCATCTTCCTATGCCACAATTGCGATTCCTTTTCAGTGGCCCTTGACATGAAGCAGTGAGTCTGACCCGTGGTAGTCGTGGCTACGCTCATGTCTAACACGTACAGATCATCGACTCTCGGTGCTCTCATGATGACCCACTCCTCAGGGATGACAAACCCCGGTTTCAAGATCAGACATTCTTTATCCGTGAAGTGTGTCGAATACATTCGGTCACAAATTTGAGATATGCTCAGAAGATTGTTCTCTAGCTCGGCGATGTAGTTGACTCTTTCAAATGTGACAATACCATTCGATAATGTTCCCTCACCAATGATACGACCTCCCTGATTACCAGCAAAACCAACATAACCTCCGTTAAACCCTCTAACATCATAAAATAGGGTTTTTTTCCCTGTCATGTGCCTCGAAGCTCCACTATCCATTATCCAACGTGAGATGGATCTCGGAAGCTCCTACACATTTGACAATTATTTAGTGAGATTTTGAAGCAACCCAAGCCTCTTTCGACTCAGGTAGCTTGACGTTAATACTTGTGGTTTTGGTGTATAATGGTGGGAAATTCTTGTCATTCATCTTTAAACTTTCTTCAGACCCAATCTCAACCTGTTTGTATAAAAAGAAATCATTTTTAGGAGGTTGACCAGATGATTGGTCTTTCTTTGCAACATACTTCTTTCCTGATGAGGTAGAAGTTTGTTTTTTAAGTTTCTCATAGTAATCCAAGGGAACATTCTTCTTTACCGGTGTGGTTGAAGATGATTGTTTTGCAGACTCAGAAACCTTTGGTTTTGGAGAACTTGCTTTCTTATCATCAGATTTTGGCTTCCATGTTTGTTGAGACGAAGCGACCCGTTTGTAAAATTTATCAGTTTTAGTTACCAACTTATTTACGGGTTCAGTTTTGACTTTGGTGTTTTCATTTTTCAAAACTTTCTTCTCAATAACCATTGGAGCTTTGCCTTTTATGTCGTCTTTCTTTTTCGGACTCTTGACAACCACAGACTTAGGCTTTGAGTTGGTGCACTTTCGTGCAATGTGTCCAACTTGATTACATTTGAAGCATGTGCGGGTATCAACTTCCCGACTTGTGCCTTCGGTCTGAGGCTGTGAGGCCTTCTTCTCAAAAAATTCTTCATTTGATTTTGAAAAAATCTCAGATTCTTGCTCGGAATGTGAACTTGAGCTTTTCACAAAAATTTTTTTCTCAACAAACTTCTTGTTTTGAAAGTTCCTTCTTTGATTATTCTTACCACCCTGATAACTGCCCGACCATTTGTTTTGGTTGTTGTTAGAAAATCGTGGCGATACAACAGGTTTTTTGTAGTAAGACTTATCTTTTTCAAAGTTCAATTGCCTTTTGGAACGTTTCAAACCTTCGATTTCAGAAACATATTGGTTTAAACACATTTTTCAACTTGTTGACATTCACATTTTAAGTGGAAATTCAAGATCCGAAAACAACTTATCTGAACCCGACATCTTGTACATCACAAGAGTAGGTTCTTCACTTAAGTTGTTTTTGGATTTTGATTTCGGAATGTAATTATCCAAAAAAAAGCACTCTTCGTCCTCAGTTGAATCACTGTCAGATTTTAAAACATTTTCAACCACATTTTTAACAACTTTAGACTGAACACAGTCTTCATCAGACGATGAAGAGAATATGACATCGATCGTTTCTGGAAGTTTAATCTCATTTGTTTCATCACTGTTAACCAACCCAGACTTTTTCTTTGAAAAATTATTCAACACTGGCGGTGGAACTTGATGATACCCTACCCAGTTCCATCTGAATATACATCTTCAAGCTTTGTTCTTCCCAATGGGTTTGGGAACTATGTGTTGAAGAACAAAGCTCGTGGAGTTGTAGCTGTTTAGTTTCAGATTGATTCGTTTGTTTTCAATCTTAGCTTCCTGAAACTGAAGCTTCAGATTAGCAATCTCATCCAACTGTTGGTTGATTTGCTTTTCTTTTGACTGAAGGACTGCTGACAATTGCAAGCTTTCTTTGGATGTTTTATTGTTTTGCTCATCAAAATCTTTTATCGTTCTTTTCAGCTTCTCACGATTTTCAGAAAGTTGTTGGTTTTCAAGAATTAACTTTTCATTTTCTTTCCTAACTCGTTCTACATCAATTTTCTCTTTTTCAATCTTCTCAGTTAATTCCTTTATTCTGTCATTTGAAGCTTTTACCAGTTTATCACGACTTAAAATTTGATTTTCAACTTCTTTGACTCTTTCAGTTAGTTCTTCAGTCTTTTTGGCGTTGAGATAAGCATGTGTGCTACAAACCTAGCAGTCTTTCATGCAATTTTTGCAGTCACTCACAGTTTTAGCCTTATCAGTCTTACCTGACCCATTTGTTGAATCACTACAACTGACCTAGCTCTTTGACTCAGATGCAGACTTAGAATCTACCTCTAATTCCTTTGCTTCAAGCACTTTATCTGCCATCTTGGTCAGATTCTCTGCAGTCATTTCTTTGGTAGTGTCGATTATCCCATCATCGACTTTCTTTGACTTTAATTCCTTTTCTTCAGCTTCTCTTGCCCACATTCTCTGTCTCTCTTCTGCCTGTTGTGCTATTTGTTCAATAAGAGTTTCCACGATGAGTGTTGATGGTTCAACAAGTATATTGCCTTTAGGGTCCAAATAGCACTCTCGATCAGCATCCCATCTGTTTGCACTTTTAGCCTCTTTCCAGGCTTGATAATGTCTATCCTTCATGGTTTGTGCTAACATTTTTCTATTCACGTATTTCTCCGCTTCAGTTCGAGTGTCTTTGAATGGAACGATTTTTGCCTTAAAAGCATAACCACAACATCTTCTTCAGGTAATAACTCACTCCAGTCATAGCCCTCATCATCATGGATAACTGCTAAGGCTCTTGACTTTTCTTTAGGAGTTTCTTCAATTTGTTTCATTCTTGGCAGTTCTTCTTTGTTCTTATGATAAATGGCCTTTTATAATAATCATCATGGAATGGATTGGCCGTTTCATCAGAAGCTGCATTCCTGCATTCTCTCTTAAAGTGCCCCTTCTGCTTGCACTTAAAACACGTAACTTTTGATTTATCGAAGCCTAACTTTGTTGAAGGTCCACCAATGGAGTGTCTCCCGGTTATCTCCATGAACCTCTGAGCCCTTCGAACAATGCTTGCCATACACCATCTAATGTCAATCAGTTCCATTTCCTCAGGATCGATTTGATCATAGTCTTCTTTGGTCAAGTTCGTGTTCCCGATCTTCCCAGCGACTAAGCTTTCATAGGATTCCAAGATTGAAGCCAGAAACACCATCTGCTGCTTGGCTGTTTCTTCGCTAAAGTTTTGTGCATTATTGAGATTTACAGCAATGTTGCACTGGAAGATGTTTTTAGGAGTGGTCTGCTGCTGCTGACTTCTTGAACTTGATGAAGATGACCCTCCATGATATCCACTGCTTGGAGCAGAACTGCTGTTTTGATTCTCTTGATTCGGCATGCTTGAGTTCTCAGCTGAGAACGCAGTCTTTGGTGACACAGTCTTTGGAATCATGCTTCCCCGATAGTACAGATTAACGTTTTGTTGGTACAGGGTGTTGTTGACTTTATTCGTCTTTCTAATCTCAAGTTCGTGGCTTTCAAACCTCTCAATCAGCCAATCGACAGTCATATCAGACAATTTCATTGTGTTTCTCAAAACCAATGAATAATATTGCCAATCCCTTTCGTCTGGCAATGACTCCAACAGCTTGTCGACCAATTCTTCCTCGGTAACAGTAATCCCATATCTCACAAGCTCTATCTTTAAGTGATAAAACCTCTCTATCATCTTCAAGACCTACTCATTCTTCATACAAGTAAACAAATCAAATTCTTTCTTTAACATTTTTTTCTTGTTCTTAACGATTTCTGCTCCTCCTACACACTTCTTTTCTAATTTTCCCCACAAATCTCTTGAATCTTTGTAATCGATCAAGGAAATGATATCATCCCTAACGGATTGATGTAATAATGCAATACATTTCTGTTTAGCAATAAAACTTTCTTGTTCAGTATCGATCAAATTTTCATAATCACTCCTTCCAATGTTGAAACCATTTTTTAAACACTTACAGCTTTGGTAGGCGAATGCCTTCAACCAGTGTTCGAACCTGTTCGCCCATCTGTTATAATCTTCGATTGCCATGAGCTTAGGTGGTTTGTTGTAAGTGCCATAAGCGTTGTCCACGCTTAGTGAGTCAGCAATGGCTTTCTTAGGATTTGGGTTTAGAGCTGTGTTGTTCATGTTACTTGTTGTGGCGTGTCCTGTGTTGTAAGCAAATACGTCACTAAATGGGTTTAGAAAATCGTCCCCCATTATATAGTACCTGAAACAGTTTTCAAACACTTAGACAAATTTTTAAGATTTTCAAAAACTTCACACTGATGCACTTGAATCGGTTGGTAATCCGGTCGAGTGGCACAGTCTGGTAACAAGAGATGTACACGAGTCGGATGACAACTCGTTCGGATGGTAATCCGGTTGAGTTGTTATCCGAACGAGTGACACAAAAACTTTTTGAAAAACTTTGACTTTTCAACCCTTCACCAATCGGATGGTAATCCGACCGAGTGACAGGATGACGTAAGCAAATGAAAACAAGAACTACCAGATCTAATCCGATCGGATTGCTGTCCGACGGGGTTGGTTGATGACGTAAGCTGAATTATAAACTTGAACAATCAATGTTACACCACTCGGATGGTAATCCGAACGAGTGACACTGATGACATCAGCATGTAGTAAGTATGATGCAGTCTAAGCCAATCCGTTCGGACAGCTGTCCGAGCGGGCGGATGACGTCAGCAAACACGAACAGTTCAACATGGTTTTTGATGATTTTGATTCAGTTTTTGAAGGAATTTTCATATGAAATTGTGTAGGAATGTTCTTTGATTGATTGCGAATCGATTGATATAAATTTGTCAAATTTTAATCGTAAATTCCCATTCAATTTTACGTTAAGGTATAAAATTGTAAAACTCAGCAAGAAATGAGTAGAAAGTGAGAGAATTCGTCAAATTTCCGGTGAAATTCGACTGTAATCGGCAAGAATAGCTAAAATTCCGGTGAATTCGATGTCGTAGTCCTCGATTTATCCTCCTGTGGCTCTGATACCACTTGTTGGGGCCTTTGGATCAGGATCTGTTCGTACGGAACGTGGATGAATCGACCTCGATCAATGTGAGGAATCCATGGATCAAGTCACAGAATCACAACAACGTATTCAACGATTAAATCTGTCTGATCTTTCTATTAGAATGATGTGAAAGTACACAAGAACCGGTAGACAATCAGACTTGACAGAGTCTCCTAACAGAATGAGCTAAAGTCTCTAAAAGTTCAAAAGTCCTAAATGACATACCCAAGCTGGGTATTTATAGGCAAACTCAAGGGAAGATGATAAGCGCTGTCCGGTCGGGTGGCAATCCGCTCGAATGGCAATCTGGTCAGATGGCCATCTGATCGGATGACACTTGCCAGCCGTCGGACATCACCTTTAAAGTTCAAAGCCATTCCCTAAGCTGTCGTTCTACACACATATATACATTTACATACAAGTACACAAAAGACATATACAATACAAAATAAGACTCAATGCTAATGGAAGCTACAGACATATGACTAACAGGTGATGTACCAGATGAATGGATCTGATAAGTTGTATTCGGATCAGGATTTTCTGATTCAAAATGTTAATTTGGATAAAATTGAGAAGGTTTTCAAGTTGGTAGAAGTTGATGTGTCAGAAATTCAAAAGTTGTCAAGTTCGAAAGGATTTCTAAAAGCTAAAAGTTATTACAACAAACCTAAACCACAATTTCAAAATAAAAATCAAACTGGTGGTAATGGCCATTGGGGTGGTAAGTCGAATCAGATACGAAGTTTTCAGAAATCAAACAATCTGAAAAAAACTGAATTTGTTAAGAGTTCAAATTCTTTCGGTGATCAAGAGTCCGAAACTTTCAGGAAATCGAACGAGGAGTTCTTTGCTAAGAAAGCAACACAAAAACAGTCTGAGGGCACAAGTCGGGTTCCCGATAACCGAACTTGTTTTAAGTGTAATGAGATTGGTCACATTGCACGAAAGTGTACCAATGTTAAGCCTAGGACTGTTATCGTTGAGAACAAACGGAAACCTAACGATGTGAATGGAAAGGCTCACATGTTTGTTGAAAAACCAGTTAAAAAAGTTTTCAAAACTAGAGAAACATGTAAAACTTTCAAGACAAATGTTCAAAACCAACAAACATGGAAGTCAAAATTTCAAGCAAAAACATCGTTTGCTCAAAAATCGAAACAATCTTCTTCGACTTCACAAGTCAAGAAGAACGTTTCAAAGGTTTCTGTAATTGAAACTAGAAAGAGACAAACTTCTCTAACCATTCCGGTAGGAAAGTATGTACCTAAAGTTTCAGGTGGTGATAAAAACAAACAAACTTCTTCGATCCCACAGGTCAAGAAGTATGTCCTAAAATCTGTTCAACCGAATGTTCCAAAACCAGAGTTATTCGAAAAGGTTGAGGTTGAAATACATAATGTTTTGGAAGTTAATGATAAGAATTTTCATGTTCTTTCCACGACCCGCATCAAGCTATCTAAGTCGAAAGAGGCTTGGGTTGCTTCATTCAACTGACCAAATTTGATGCGTGTAGGAGCTCCCGAGATCAATCTCAAAGTGGATAATGGATAGTGGAGCGTCCAGGCACATGACAGGGATGCTCGTCCTATTGTATGATGTTCAAGCGATAAGAGGTGGTTATGTTGGTTTTGCGGGAAATCAGGGAGGAAGGATAGTTGGGGAAGGAACTTTGTCGAATGGAAAGGTGTCTTTTGCGAACGTAAGCTACATTGCCGAATTGGAAAACAATCTGCTGAGTATCTCGTAGATCTGTGACAAGAAATTTACTGCATACTTTAATGACAAAGAATGTCTGATACTCAAACCGTGATTTGTCATCCCTAAAGAGTGGGTTTTGATGATGGCGCCGAGAGAGAACGATCTTTATGTTCTTGATATGAGCATCGCGACTATGACTGATAACAAACCGCAATGCTTTGTATCTAAGACAACCGAAAAGGAATCGATATTGTGGCACCGTAAAATGGCCCATGTCCATTTATAGAAAATGAGTCATCTTGTGCATAATAATCTGGTCGAGGGTGTCAACTTAAAGAATTTACAACTGGTCGATTAGTGCATTAGCTGCAAGAAGGGGAAACAAACCAAAAAGTCGCATCCGAGGAAACTCTTAAACTCGATCAAGAAGCCACTAGAGAGACTTCACATGGATCTCTTTGGTCTTGTGAACGTGAAAGGCATAGCAGGAGATATGTATTGTCTGGTGGTAACGGATGATTACTCGAGATTTTCTTGGGTCCTGTTTCTGGAGACTAAAGATGAAGTGTTCACGAGTTTGATGAAGCTGTTTAAGAAGCTGGTGACTCAGTACAAAATGCCGATTAGACGAATCAGAAGCGATAATGGTACTAAATTCAAAAACAGCAAGATGTCAGAATTTTGTGATGAAAAGGGTATTTTGCACGAGTTCAATGCTCCGTATACTCTGTAATAGAATGGAGTAGCAGAACGAAAGAATCAGACGTTGATTGAGGCTGCTCGCACTATGTTGGCAGATTCAAAGCTCCCTGTGAGCTTCTGAAGCAAAGCAGTATCCTCTGCATGTTACTCCCTTAACCGAGTGTTGACTGTCAAGCCGCACAATAAAACATGTTTTGAGTTGCTGATGAACCGAAAGCCAAATCTGAAGTACCTTGAACCTTTTGGTTCATGGTGCACAGTTATAGATCTAGATGGAAAATTCGGCTCAAAGATTTTGGAGGGATACTTCGTTGGATATGCTAGTCCACTCCAACGGGTATTTGTTCCAACTCTCAAGCGTATAATTGAAGCTCAACATGTTGAGTGCCAGGGGTATTCTTTGCCAGTTCAAAAATCTGGTGATGTGTGGATGTTCGACTACGATGGGCTGTGGGATTCATTCGAGCTTCCAGAGGAACTGTCAGATGATGAATTGGTGAAGCTGTTTCAGCAACATCTGTCTTCCCCACAAGAACAAGCGCCAAGACCGATGGTGGTTACTGATGATCATCCTGGAGGTGCAAATGATTCGAAAGTGGGCCCTAGTAACCCTCAGAATGATTCTCAAACTCAAACAACAAAACAGTTACTCCAGCAGAAAATGCTCCGGCCACAGTGGTTGACAACGCAAATGATTCTGATTCAGAAAGTCCCACATTTGATCAGGGAGATACTGTCTCTGAAGGGGAGCAGATCCAACTTGAGATTCAGTCAAACGAGGTCATTTAAGATGCAGAGCAGAATGTTACAAACCTGGAGAACAAGGTGATAGTTTCTGATGAGGGCATGCCACGAGCACTTTCCTATCACCCAGAGGAGTTTATCATAGGAGAGCTTCAATCCGGTGTTCAAACCAAATGCCAAATTGATCAGGGCCTTTCGTGCTTTTACACTAAGATTGTTCCATTACAAAACGATTTTTTTCTCAAGTGTTTTTGTCTCGCAGGTTGAACCGAAGAGTTACAAAGAAGCACTGACGGAGGAATCGTGGGTGAATGCGATGCAAGAAGAACTTGGTCAATTTGAGAAGCTAGGGGTGTGGAGGTTAGTAGATTTACCCGACGGCCACATAAAGATAAACACAAAGTGGGCGTTTAAGTGCAAGCGAGATGATAGAGGAGTGGTTGTGCGTAATAAAGCTCACCTAGTCGTTTAGGGTTTCAGTTAGCAAGTGGGAATTGATTTCACCGAAATGTATGCCCCAGTTGCTCGACTTGAAGCGATTAGAATCTTTCTCGCATTTGCATCATGGAAGGGTTTCAAGGTATATCAGTTAGATGTTAAATCGGCTTTCTTATACAGAAAGGTGAAATAGGAGGTGTATGTCGGTCAGCCACCGGGCTTCACTGACCCTATCCACAAAGATAAGGTCTATCTTCTGGATAAAGCCTTGTACGGGTTGCACCAGGCCCCGAGAGCCTGGTATGAGACGCTCTCTTAGCACCTGTTATCAAACTACTTCACCTGAGGGAAGGTAGATGCAACTCTCTTCACGCGGGAAACTGGTGGTCATCTTCTGATAGTTCATATATATGTTTATGGCATTATTTTTGGGTCTACAAATGAAGACCTCTACAAAGAATTAGAAAAAGTCATGAAGCAGAAGTTCCAAATGAGTTCAATGGGAGAGATGAAGTTCTTCCTCGGCTTGCAGGTCGATCAACTGGAAGGAGGAATCTTTATCCATCGAACGATGTACGTTCATGACGTGCTGGAGAAATTCAGTATGTCAGGGACCTCTGCCATGTCTACCCCATTAGCAATTAATCACGGCGTCAATCCGGATCTCACGGGAGATAAGGTTGATGAAACCTTATACCGGTCGATAATTGGATCACTCATGTACTTAACTGCATCAAGACCCGATATAATGTACCCAACCTGCCTCGCGACACGCTACCAATCGAGTCCGAGGGCTTCTCATCTGATTATCGTCAAGCGGATCTTACGATACTTGAAAGGAACTCCGAGCTTAGGATTGTAGTATCCTAAAGCTGGCGACCTCAATCTCGAGGGCTACTCCGATTCAGATTATGGCTGCTAAAAACTCAACGCAAAGTCTACAACGGCCGGCTGCCAGTTCTTTGGAACACGCCTGGTAACATGGCAGTGTAAGAAACAGACCACAGTCGCTCTCTACCTGCGAAGGTGAGTACGTCTCGGCTAGTAGCTATTGTTCACAGTTATTGTGGATTCAACAACAGATGAGAGACTATGGTCTGCAATTTCTTAACTTGCGCATATTTGTAGATAATGAGTCAGCTATAAATATCACTAAAAACCCAGTACATCACGCTAAAACTTAACATATTGAAATTCGACTTCACTTCATCCGTGATTGTTACGAGAAGAAGTTGATTAGAGTTGAAAAAATCCACACCGACGAATAAAAGGTTGACCTTCACACTAAACCGTTTGATAAATCACGTTTTCATTATCTTTTGATACTAAACGGGATGAAGCTTTTGTCGTCAGGGGGAGACATTATTGGCGTTGATGAAGAATCCAAAACAGAGGACGTCGAGACGCAATCTGCATTGGTTTGTCAATCTTTCTTTTAAATATTTTGCATTTTAGGGGGAGAAAATGTAGCAAAAATACAAAAACATTTAAAAATGCAAAAAATACAAAAACATTTAAAAATGCAAAAAAAAAAAAACATAGAAAAAGACAAAAAGCGTTAGTGTAAAAAAGAGGAAATGATAGTACATCAGCTAGACTATCACGGTACGCTAAAGATTTGGAGACTTAAAAAGCGTTAAATGGTCTCACTGATGATGTGTCGGTAGGTTTTTACACATTTAGTAGTCTGAATTCGGGATATAAACATAAAATCAATATCCTACTTATCTCATGGGGAACATCTCTCGGATATATGGGTAACTGGTGTGTGCGAAGCGTGATATGTTTTTATTGATAATTTAAGCCAATTTTACACATTAGTCAAGTTTTAAATTTATAAAACATGATATTCTACTAACACTAAACACACACTTGGGTAAGTGCACCCATCGTGAACGTAGTATAGCGTTGGTAAGATACCGAGGTCGTCCAAGGACACAAGAGCTTTTAGTACCGGTTTATCCTCAACATCTAATCAATCTAAAATTTTGAGAAAAGGTTTTAAACATGAAAATAAAAACTAAAAATGCAGAAATGAAAATAGAATAAAAATAGATAGACAAGATGAATCACTTGGATCCGACTCGCCTTTTAAATACCCTTTGATGATTTTTGCACCTTCGGACTTTTTAAGAGATTATCTTGGTTATAGTAGTAGGCCCCTCTTTTGAAGGTGACGTTACCCTCAACCCAATGGTTTGAGTCAGCAAGGATACAATCCCAAAGAGTTGGAATATTGAAAGATAATTAATTAAGTTATTAATGCGAAAAGTGGTAGGCCCCTTTTTTGAAGGTGACGTTACCCTCGGCTAAGTGGTTTGAGTCAGCAGGGATACAATCCCAAGTAGCCGGTTTAATGTATTAATAGTAGTTTACATATGAGGGGATTAAGCCATTCACACCCCCGCCATCCAATACCAGTGGGTATTAAAGGAGGTCCTAGTAAGCTTGACCCAGGTCCTTGCAGGATCTATACACCGAACAAGGCAAGAACCTTACTAAACCATTCCCTTAACCCCCGACCAGGTAGCCAACATACCTCTATATAGACCGTAGAGATATGAATGGTGTAAATCTTTTACTTTATATAGAAAGTAAAGTAATGCCAAGACACCACGGACAAATGATAAAGAAAATTCACCTTCAACATAAGAAACTAGTTATTAAAGTCATTAATACAAAACCAAATAAAAAGTGGCGAAAGATTAAAAATCAAAAGTAATACATAAAAGATTTGTCTTCACCAAGTGATGTAAGAGGCTTAGCCAAACATGGCCTTTGATTGGCAAGAACTCTTACTATCAATCTTGGATCCCGAGACTACTACACACACTCTAAGGTGGATGATGGATGATGGTGGTGGATGTGGGTGTTGTAGTGGTGGTGGAGTGGTGGCAAAGTGGGAGAATAGTGGTTTGCCAAGGGATGGCTTTGATGTGAGCCAAGCACCCCTATTTATAGCCTGAACAGAACCCCGGTCACGGCCTCGTGTCTAGCGGGCACGCCCCCGTGGCCATCCTTTTCTCTTCCTTCATTAAATGCATTTGTCAGCATAAAGCTCCACACGACCCGTGTTCAGCGGGCACGACCCCGTGGGCAGAAGCGTATCTGTACTACCAAGATTTTGCTAGATTCTGCGTATCTTAGCGTTGACCACTCCCTGTGCCGAGCTGGGCACACCCCCGTGGTGGGAGTAGAAGCTTCCAAAGCTTTGTCTTTTCTGCAGGCAACTGACCACGCCCCCGTGTCCAGTGGGCACGGCCCCGTGGTCAGTCTTTTGTTTCTTGTTTTTGCCTTTGGGGATGCTACCGAGGGGTCGGGCATGTCACGTTTATTCCTTTTCTTTGTATTTTTGTTGGTTTTGGCTGTATATTTGTTCCTTTTGCTTGTTTAAGCTCATTTGGTCCTATAAATTCAAAAGGATGAAAAAAACACACTTTTTCCAACATTAGTACTAAAAAGAGTTAGTTTTATGCCTCATTTGATGTAATTTATATGTTGCATTTTGCACACATCAAATACCCCCACACTTGAATCTTTGCTTGTCCTCAAGAAAAAAACTCTTTAATGTGTGGCTTCCACGCCCAAATGGAATAGGTAGAAGAGAAGTTTTGGAGTTATCTTGAGTGTCGGGAATCCAAGATCTTTATTGGATTTTATTTTTATTTTATTTACAATCCTATTCATTATGATTTATTTAGAACATTTCATAAGAAAAATTACTTATTTGGGCATACCATGCCTCTTTAAAATTCCATTTATATACAAGTTCACATACCTCACGGGAGATCACTCAACACTCGGCCGAAGATGTATTTTTGTGAAACACTCGAGACCCGCATGGAACTTACTTCTACCATATGCTTGCCAAGAAATCAAACCTCCTCCTTTTTAACTATAAACATTTGTAAATATCAAGAGGACTTGGGAAAGGGTTAGGCTTGGGCTAAGGGTAGGTGGTTTTGGTTAGTGGTTAGTAAAAAGGGCTAAAAGCGTAAAAAGCGTCGATCGTCGTAAAACTTTTTGTTTTTGTGACTTTTATTCAAACTAAGCATATTCAAACAAAGTTTCTTTGAGGAAATTGTTTGTTTATTGCAAGACTTTTTTTGATAGGAGACGTCACAAGATAACCGAGCTTTTTACTAAAATAAAGGGTTTGAAAAGAAAAGGTTTTGGTGGGTAAAGGGTGTTTGTTTTGTGGGTTTTGAAATGAAAAGGTTTAGTCTCAAAGGGGTTAACTAGGGGGATTTTGGGTAGGTGATAAAAAAATGAAAAATAATGGTGTTGAAAGGAAAATGGGTTAGTCCTAATGCCTCCATCATTTACTTATTTGGGTTTAAGTTGGTAAGGACCGGGAATGAATCGTCGTGGCAAGTTCTAGAGTCGTAAGAACCAAGCGGCTATTCACACAAGAAACGAAAAATGAGCATTTAGTTTAAAGATATATGCTTGAATGCTCAATAAAGGTTCAAAACTCACTTGTTATGGGAATGGGTTTATAATGTGATCAAGTATATAATCAAATTTTAATTAGATTTGTCATGCCTTTTCATAATTTTCTTATTTGGTTCTTTTTATCACGACGCTATCGGTTGTAAATTTGTAAAAATATAACCTTTTTAGAACTTGTTATTCCCAAATTAAACCAAGACAAGTAAAAAAATGAGAATTTTTGAAAAAGAAATTGGGGTGATTAGCGGTTCCAATAGAGTTTTGTGTAAGGTTTGTTTTTAGGACTTGCAAAATTCAAGGTTTTAGCATCCCCCCACACTTAAATTACACATTGTCCTCAATGTGTCCCAAAAATAAGTTTTTAGGTTGATTGAATGTGTAAAAAGGTGTTTAAAAACAAAATTTTATGTTACTGGGCGTCTGGCCACGGCCTCGTGCTGGCTGAGCACGGCCCCATGGTCAGAGTGTCAGTAACAGAAACTTACAGAATGTGGCCAAGGGGCGTGCCTGGTGGACAAGACCCCGTGGTGGGCAAGGTTCAGAAAAAACTGCAGTTCAGGGGTGTGGGCACGGGGGTGTGCTGGCTGAGCACGGCCCCTTGGTGACAGTCTACATTTGATGGAAACAAGTTTTTGGCTTTTGGTTCGGGTTTCCGGGCTTATGTGGCACTAATACTTAGTGCATCCAAGCTTCCTGGGTACCTATTTTCCTTAAATACCACACCACACAATACATAACAAACAACCTAAAATTACCAAAGTTAATCATCCAACATCACACATAAACAAAAAATAAAATGCAGAAAATAAAAGTGTTAAGGAAAGTAAATTGCTCAAACTATGGCACGCAGGCCAGCCAATTGTTTGTGGGATAGAAAAGGGTTAACCTGAGAAGCTACATCCAATGTCACACCACCTTCAATGCCTCCGAATCAGTCCATGTCCTCGTCTTCATCGTCTCCTCCTTGATACACCATGTGCTCCCGGATGTAGGTGATGTCATCTTGCATTTCGAAGATGTTGCGCTCCATTTCTCCGACCCGGGTGTAGGTGTTGCTGGCCATGTTGTAGGTGTTGCAGGTGCATAAGAGGTTTTCCTGCAAAAGATCATGCAAACTTTGAAAGTTAGGAAAACCACCCCCATGAGAGGAGGAGGGACTCGGATGGCCTTGAAACTGAGGAGGAGGACGGTTTGGGTTGGCGTGAAGAACGAGGGCTTCCTCCGGGTTCCAAACGTGTCCGTGAGTAGTTTGGAAGCGGACTGTCCCGTCACCAGTCTCGTGTATGATCCCCATCGAACAACATTGAATGAGATCTACCTTTCTCGACCATGGACCCTTAAGGAATGATTTCGGCATGCGTTGAACATAGGTCTTGAAAAGGCGGTAGATCCATCCCCCAAAGAAGATAGGTGTCGAGGAGGAAGCCAACTGATTCAGATGCATGTTACGGAGGAGTAGTTGGGGGACATCAAGAAGAACATGGTTGTGGGTGCAATACAAGACCGTCAGATCACGCAAGTTGACAACACCGATGCTATCACGCCTTTGACTGAGAGAGTTGCTAAGGACCCAATGAATGTAGCGGTAGAGAGGGTCCCGCAACAGTGAGCTCTTGGTGACACTTGGATCATATGCACCATCCCCGATTTGAGCCCACGCTGTCTGGCGCATGTTAATTGAGATTTCACGGACACCACCCATGTTTTGTTCTCCACCGGACTCTTCCTCGGTGAACAGACCCACTTGCACTCCAAATTGCGCGATAGAGATTGAAAGCACCTCTCCCGCACATTGGAACTGAACTCCTTCTCCGTCGAACGGCTCTGCTTTTGCTTTGAAGGCGAAAGAACTGTAGAACTCCATGCTATAGTCATGAACCGCATGAAGTCTTGTGGAGAGGGCCACCCTTAGTGGACCCGTGACCAAGGTGTTGAAATGGTCTAGTTGCCCCACAGCTTCTAAGATATCGAGACACACTTGTCTTGGTATTTCTTCAGGCCTTGTTTTGAGAACATCATAGCGGGCTTGGTAGTCCCACTCATTTGGCTTAAACCTAGTGAACTTGCAGGCCATCTTTGCAAAAGAAAACACAAAATAATTAGTATGAGACGATAAATTTTCAAAAAAAAAACTGAAAATAGAATGCTGGACACGGCCCCGTGGCCACTGGCCACGCCCCGTGTTCAACTAATTTCTTCTGGCCACGCCCCGTGCTCGCTGACCACGACCCCGTGGTCAGGGTTCTGTTTACCAAAAATTGCATTTTTCGACCCGGTTTCGAAAACTTGAAAATTTTTGGTTGAGTAGGGGCGGTTTTCCTCGAAAATGAAACCCCAAGTGCTGTCTTTCCAAAAACAAACCGTGTACCCCTTCGATTTCATCTTTTTCGGTTCAAAAACCAGGGTTTGAGGTTTCTGTTTGAAATCGGGCAAATCTACAAACAATTTCAGTTGATTTACTTCCTATAACATGCAACTATACTAATACTAACATATCTAAGAAAAAAATTGGGGTTTGGTTCGATTCAAGTTCAAGAACCCTAAATTTTTCCGCAATTTTTTGATGTTAAACTACATGCAAATCGTTAAACTAACTACAAAAGATGATAGAATCATACCTTGTTGACGTTGGATTGAGAAAAGACGTGAAAATCTGCAGAGACTTTCGGAGGAACCAGAGAGTTTTTGGGGGAAACGGGTCGTGGTGAAATGAAAATGAGAAGACAAAAGGGGTTTTATCCCCGACAGTAGCCGAACACGGCCCCGTGGGCGGCTAAAAACTATATTTATTTATTTATTTTTTATCCCATCAAGGATAAGATATACAAATCAACCCTTCAAAAATGGATGACATCTAATCTTGTAATTCACTTCATGAAAACAACACCAGCGCCAAAGATCCCTCTTGTTACCTGAAATACATGTAATTTTGAAAACATCAACAAAAGTTGAGCGAGTTCATGTGTTTTTGTATGAGTTCCTAATAAACTTGTAAACATTTGAGAGTATTCTTTTGATAACCGGTATGTAAAGCGTCTATGAACAGATCAATTAATGTTTTGCAAGGACATTAATATGTGTGCAATGGCGTAGGAAGGCTCAAACCTAGCGAATTTAGTACCGGTCCACCTGGCTGGAATGACATAGTCACTACATGCGGCCACACAAGGACCCATGAGTGGGGCTCGCTACACCCGATAGATCTACCACTCCTGCCCCTCGGTCTTTAAACAAAGATTAATGGTCTTAAGTGTGCGTCTACCATCCACATGATCTAACAATTCATTCCTTAGCTAAACCATACCATTGAAACATGTATTTCACCCCCGAGAGTTATAAATCCGAAAACAGTTAAAAGAAAAGGGGGACATGAACTCACAAATTTGCGTTAGCAGCCTCGTGTACTCGAAGTCTCTATCCACGGGTTGTACCACTACCTACACACGTGCTATGTTTTATTAGACACTTAGGTTGTGTAACGACTCTTAGACTTAGTTATTTATCAAGACTTATTTTAGAATTTTGGTATACTTTGAGTTACACGCTTGGTGCATGTTGTAATTATATAATTCCAAATTATATAAATAGTAGTTAAAATAAGGACATTTTAACTTAATTCATTTCCATACAATTATTCAAAATATTGTTAAAATAGCATATTTTTAACTTGTTTTGTGATATGGTTCTCATTTATATATTTTCAAGTATAGGTATACTTGTATTATATGTATGTTATTTTGTATTCTCATACTTGTGTATAATACTTGTATGTGGGTATTTTACCAAGTGTTGGTAGTGTATGTTGGTATGTATTTATACATATAGGAGTACGTATTTCCTTGTATTTATTAAGTATTTTATACTTAATTTATGTATAATTTTCCGGAATATTATTTTTGTACAATTAAAAATTACCAACTTTATATTCTTAAAATATATGTATATCTTAAGAGAATTTTAAAGAAAAATATCTATAAATTTTATTTTGTGAGAATATGTATACATCCACAAATATCTTAAAAATAATATTTTTTTAAGATTAAAGTTAGAAAAATATATGTTTTTAGTTTTCACCAAAATAATATATTTTTGCGTTGTTCTTGAAAATATATATTTTCTTCCACTTCAAAAAAATAATATATTTTCTATTTTGACAAAATTTGATATATTTCATAATAGTTGTAAAAATCCATACTTTGTCGTTTCTTCGGTTTCAAAAATACCGTTTACCACATTTTTCAACATACGCATTAATTTCCGGAATATATATATATATATATATATATATATAGTCCAAAGTGTCCATTGTCCGAATCGTCCAATATTTGGGTATAAGTTATTTATTTATTTTCTTGTGATTTTTGTAATATTTCAAATTACAATTTTTAGTATTTTGGTGTGGTGTATTATTTTTCAAATTCCTAATTTTTAGTATAACTAATACAAGTAGTATACATGTAGAACATAATTTTTTGACTTCTAAATACATATATTTTCCTAAATATATACTTAGTCATTTTTATTATTGAAAATCAACCTCCAATACTTATAATTTTTATAACAAAAATTTATGGCAAATTTTATATTTAAAACGACGATAAAAAATTACTTGTAAACGACGATAAAAATTTACTTGTAAACACTAAGTGTTGAATTTTTACAAATATTTTGCCATAGTTTCCCTTGAAAATGGAGGTTTCCATGCTGTTTAACATATTATATTAACAGTAAAAACATGGTTTTTATTTCATAAAACTCATTTTTACAATATTTCAATTTTTACAACTTATGACACATTTTTACAAAAATTCATCTTCTTGGATTTTTCATGTTTTCCATACTTTAATGGTTCCATTTAAACACCTAAAACATGTTTATTTTCTTTCAAAAACCAAGTCATGTAAATCATGAAGTAAACTTTATTTTCTTGAAACTTTTATTTTTGAAATGTTATATTTTTAAGATTTACAACTTGTAGGAATCATCATCCTACACAAAATCATGTTCATCTTCAAGTTCACACTTAACATAAAGGATGATCAACATAGATCTTTCAAGATTCATCCTCATACTTGCTAGATCATGTTTTAAATCATCTGATAGCAAGCTTTTATGTGGTGATTTATACAATACATTAAGAAATCAACAAACATGTTCATCACACACATTAAACAACTTAGATCTTCATGATTTCAAGCTTTATGTTTATGTTCTTGTTTTGGTGTGATTCTTTAAATCGTTAGTTACTACATACTTTAACCACTAAAATCAAGTGTAAAAACAAGATCAAGAGGGCTTACTACTGGCACAAAGGCTAGGGATGAACAAGATGCAAGATGAAGAAGAAAAGAGGTGGTTAATAGCTCCTCAAGATGGTCCTTCAAGTCTCCTTGCTTGCAACCTTCTTATGTAGCCTTAATACACCTTAGAACACTCTTTGATTGCTTGGAAATGGACTAGAAATGGATGTGTATGTGTGTATAAAGGTGGCCGTGAGTTATGGAGAAGGAAAAGAAGTTTTTGAGTTTGAAATTTTTGAGAAGTGATGGTGTTGAAGTCTAGTGCCTTTTGTGCTTTTATCCACCAACAATTGCTTATACAATGGTCCTTGTGTTGAATATCTTTGCAACATACTCTAATAAAATATTCAAGAAATTGGTGAGGGTGGGACCCCTTGTAACCGTCCATGGGGGGGGGGGTAACTAGTTGGTTTTCAATTGTTAGTTACTTGTTTAGTTAGAATCTAAGTGTCTTAGATAGGGGTTTTATGTGTTTAGATGTTTTGAGATGTAATATGGTGTTTATTGGTAATAACTAGCTTCATGATGTTAAAACAATGCATCTAGTTCAATTTTGGTGTTTCAGATAGTGTCCGGTTGTTCATTTGGTTACCGGATCGTTAAGGTGCTAAAGTGCGCAGTTTAGTGTGTTATGAGATACCTTTTATGACAGTTTTAATTCCCGACACTTTACAAGTTATTCTTGACAATTAAACCTTATTTCTGCATTGTAGTTTGATGTTCAAATGCTGATTTTTGCTGAATTTTGTAGAATTCTGCATTTAGAGTGTGTTTCGGGCACATTTTAGTGTTTATTCGTCATTCGGAAGGCAGTTTTATAACCCTTGCTTTCCTACATAGAGTTCTAGTGTCAATCTTGGTCCTGGGACTCCATCTGTGTCCTAACATGATGTCTGTCTGAGTACTGAACTCCCGTCAGTACTACTAGTTTCGTTCGTGCACTAATTTAACTGTTTCAAGTTGCATTTAACAATCATAAGTAACATGCAACATGTAATGTATTTGTGGGTTCTTTGAAAGTAAATCATGAAATCATTCATATCATAAATTCATCGTACACAATCATATGGTACAAGTACTGTTCACATCATACGGAATTACATGGAAAAGTGCCAATTGTCCCAAATTGAAACTTGTATTTTTGAAAAAATTGAAAAATTTGATCAAAAATGTCAGACGGTTCATAAATCAGGTCAACCAAGGTCATTAACTTGGATTTGGTGGACAAATCGAGTAACCAGGGTCATTAACTTGGACCTGGATACTAGAGTGGATGTTAAAATCTGATAAAATTGAAAAAGTTTGAAAAAATTAAAAAAAGTTTTGAAATTGCATAGTCCATCCGGACGTATGGAGTAAGTCCATCCAGAGCATGTGCTCATTCGGACGGATGGACTTTGGGGTAATATAAATATTCCATCTGGACCATTTGTGTTCATTCGAACACTTGCTCATCCGGAGAGACACCTTTTTGCTCTCAAACTTTTCAAAGCCATTTCTAGCCGTTATGTTGCCAAAATTTACCTAGGGGTGTTAATTGGCACAACATCTACAATGGTTAAGGTAAATCTTCAAATTACATGCTTTATATTGGTCAATTGTACATCCGGACACTGCTGACATCTTTGAATCTTAGCTCTAGGATGTTTTAGGAAGTTTTTGATGAAATTGAACCTAGAAACATGTTAATCGGCCCTATCTTTGAGAGAAAACACCTTCAATTTGACAAAAACTAACAAAAATTAGGTGTTGATTTCTTGAATGTTCTTCATCTTGTTCATCCGGATGAATGTCCGGATGAGGCCATCCGGACGTATAGGGGTGTTTGATTTGAACAGTACGTGCTTGTGTCCATCCGGATGGAATTGCCCATCCAGAGTGTGTCCATCCGGACCATTTGCATTATTTTTTCATCCGGATGGAATGAATGTTGTTGAAAAATTTTCAATGCGCAATAATTGTCTTGATATACGTGCAATATCTGATAGTGTTATTTATGCAGGCTAAGAGTTCGGACTTTCTCAATAAACACAATATATGTTGTACACTAGACAAACCGTTGCCGAAAATGGGTCCGTTCGAAGAAATCTTAAAGTTTATCGAAGATAGTAGGATTCATAAAGCGTTAATAGATCAACATAGATGCTATGAGTCTCATGTGAGGGCGTTCTGGAATTCGGCACATTATGTTGAAGACGGCAAAGCAATACATTCTGCAGTAAATATGAAAGATGAGAACATGAAAGATATTGATGTAGCAGTTAAATTCACTGTGAGCGATATTCGAAGGGTTTTAGATTTGAAAGATAATGATGAAGATCCGATAATAGTTCCAGAAAGGTTGTGCAAAGGGTTATGGATGAGAATGGGCTATACCGGGTTTGTAAACGATCAAGCTTATGCAAAATCAAAGTTGTCAAAGCCTTACAAGTTCTTGATTCACTCAGTGATACATGCATTAGGGCACAGAGAGGGTGGTTTTGATGAATCTGCAGACTACATCATGAACATAATCACTTGTCTGATTCTGAACAGACCGTATAATATTTCACAAGTGATTTTCAATCACATGTTAGATAACATCAAAGGTGAACGTTTCTTGCAATATCCGAGGTTTGTGCAGATGTTACTTGACAATCAGATTCCAAACTTACATGAGGCTGATGGTGACGATTTGAAGTTAGAACATATGGACAACGAAACCTTGAAGAAACTGGATTTTTATAGAGGAGTAGAATAGGGAAAAGAGCCAAAGTTCAGAAAGAAGTTTGCTGCGATAGAGAAAGCAGATTATTAGGCTCCAGAAGACGACAAATGGAGGCATGATAACAGTGGTTCTGATAATGAAAATGAGAAGATGGAGCAGTTTGTGCCTAAGAAGACTTGGTGGTGGGTGAAGAAAGATGAGAAGTAGAAAAAGAAAACTCCAACTCCACGAACACCAAAAGCTGCAACCCCTAAAGTTGCATCGAAAAGAGCTCCAAACAAGCAGAAATCACCACCACATCTGGTCGATGAACCAGATGATGTTCCTCTTGAAAACATTGATGTTACTGTTGCAGGTGATCCAGTTGCAGATGAAATCATAGTTGATGAAGTTATGAATATTGTAGCTGATCAAGATGCTGCAAAAGCTACTCAAGAAGCCAAGAAAGCAAAGAATGTCGAAGCTGCAGCAGGTGGTGAAACAGTTAAAGAAACATTAGTTGAAGGTGAGGTGTATACGGATTCAAGTGAAACTGAAAGCGACATAGAAGTTACAAAGATGGCACCAACATCATATGCTAGTGGAAAGTTTAAGCTGAAAAAGACTCCAAAGAAAAAGAAAGGTTCAGTTGAAGAAGACGCAACTTACGAGCCTTCAGCTGCTAATAAAGAAAAGTTAAAGAAGAGTAAAGGTTTAAGGAAGCGTAAAGCTCAGCCAACAGGTGAAGTTTTGAGGAGACAGAAAGCCAGAAAAGCTACAACTTCTATTCCTGAACAGATTCCGGAAGTTGAAAGGGTTGAAAACGTTGAAGTGGAGATTCCTGTCCAAAGTGAATTCAGAATGGTTACACCTCCAGTTTCTCCAACTCCAGAATCAATTCCAGTTCAAGAAGAAGTTCATGTTACAACACCTGAGCAACCTCCAAAGACTGTTGAAGAACCGGGATCTACTATAAAGAAAATTCCAACTCCTAGGCAAGAAGGTTCAAGTTCTGGTTTCCCTAAAGTTCCATCAAACCTTGATGCTGGTCCAACAGGGTTAGAAGATTTTGGAGATTTTTTTAATGATGCAAAAGTCAATGAATTGTCAAAGAAAGTGGCAGTGTTAGAGAAATCAAAAGCAGAAACTGAAGAGAAGTTGAAGCAGGTTAAAGCAGAAAATGTCGTTCTCATGAATGAAATGATAGCTATGCATGATCAGATTCAAGATGTCAAAGCAGGTAACAATGCATTGAACGAAGCAATTGATGAGCTGCTAGTTAAAAATTATGATTTGAATGAGGCTAACACGACAATAAGCAATGCTAATGAGATCTTGAAAAAGGAGATAGAAGATCTGAAAGTCAAAGATGAAAATAAGTCGAAGCAAATAGAGATGCTATATGTGGTTATTAAGATAGACTTGGAATCAATGTTCATGCTGCTTTCGATGATATTGAAATCCGAAGAGCTAAGGCACGGAGGATTGAGAAAGAACAGAAAGATGCTGAAGAAGCCGCTGAAGCCTTAAAGGATAAAAGAAAGGGTGTTGTAGTTGATACTGAAGAGATTCTTGGATCATCCAGTCAACAAGAGCAGCAACAACCAAATGCTGAAGTTAATGTTGCAGATGTTGAGGTAAATGTTGCGGATGTTGAAGTTAACACTGAAAGAGCTATCGTTCTTGCACAACAGGTTATACGTGTAGGTGAGACGATAGATGTTCCTTATAGTGAAGAAGAGACAAAGAGACGTGATGAGATAAAACGTCGAAAAGAAAAGAAAAAATGATGTGAAAGTTGACGAAGAGGATGAAGAAGATGATGAAAAGGATAAAGAGTTAGAAGATTGGTTTGATGATATTGATAATTATCATGGTGATGATGATGATGATGATGATGATGATGAACAAGGAGGTAATGGAGGTGCCCTGATTGTGAGACCACCTGATAGCCGTCAAGTTGATGATTATCTTGATGATACTCTGAACGAAGAAAGAGAGGAAGAACAGCCTCAGGGGGAGTCTACATCGGGTGCAAAAGATGCTAATTTTCAAAAGGTATTCTCTAATACTCTCAAAGTTTTTTATCTGAGTCATGATGTTGAAGAGGGAGAACTTGTGGAGAATTGGACGAGGGAGTCTATGTTGGAGGCTTTGGGAATGAATGATGAAAACTTGAAGTTTGATATTGAAGACAAAATTCCAACAACTCTAGATGGTGAATATGTGTTCAAGTTTGTAGAAGATGCGGATGATTTCAATGATGTGATTGTTGAAGATGATTCATCTGATTCTGATCAGGATGTTCCATTTCACTATGCCAGTCAAGATGATAACTTTCCTACTATTGCTGAACTTTTCCGTACTCACAATGAAGATGATCTCTGAAGGAAAGTTGCTGAAAAGATCAGTACAGAAGGTCCTCCAAAGACGCTTACAGAAGAAGAACTTAGAGAAGAAAAGAAAAGGTGGTTTAGACAGCCAATGGTTGAAGAAAGAAAGTTCAAGAGACCATTAAAGTTCTTCACTCCAGTTTTAGGTAATTTACCACTTCCGTTTGATTTTCTAGATCTTTCATACAACTCCAGTTTTCATGCGGGCCGCCGCATTCTTCGCAAGCCATAACCAAAATTATTTTATTTAATTCAAGTTTCTTTATTTTATTAGTTAAGGCTTCGATTAAGGCTTGCAAAGAAGTGGATTAATCCACTTTGTGGGCGCCCGGGGCTATAGACTTTGAGCCCCTAGGAGTGTGCCATTGAAAACTGTTTTGAGCAAAGTCTTCAATTTGATTATAAATTTCCTCGGGTCGCCGATCCCCAAGGAGTCCCCCGGAGCCAGAATCAAGGATTTTCCTTGTGTGCGGCAAGAGTCCGTTGTAGAAGTTGGACACTTATTGCCAACGTTCAAGACAGTGATGCGGGCATTTCCTTAGTAGCTCCTTGAACCTTTCCCATGTCTCGTAGAAGTATTCCCCATCTTCTTGAGAGTAGGTGTTGATCTCGCTCATGAGTTTGGCAGTTTTAGCGGGAGGGAAATATTTGTAGAGAAATATTTGGGCAAGTTCATCCCAAGTGTACGGACCCACTTGGGAGGGTGTTTAACCAAGCTTTTGCTCGGTCTTTGAAGGAAAGAGGAAACATACAGAGTCTAACGGCATCGCTAGAGGCCCCGCTGATCCGGAAGGTGTAACATATTTCCAAGAAGTAGGTAATATGTTAATGGGGATCTTGATCGACTAGGCCATGGAAAGTGGCGGAATTTTGAAGCATTTGGATAAGGTGCGGTCGAAGCTCAAAGTTGTTAGCATCGACATTAGGAGGGTTAATAGCGGTTCCAAGATTACCTACCGTAGGCCGTAGGTAATCTATGAGAGTGCGTTGATCCGCCATAGGGGGGTTTTGGATCGCGGCTTTTTGTTGGTTTTAGGCTTTAAGGCGTTTTTTTAAAAAGCGTTCGGGTTCATCAAGCGGTACTTTTATGTCTTTGTCGGAGGTGGAGGTCATGCACCAAACTATATTCCTACGAATTATATAGAATTGTGTGATTTTCGGCGAACAAAAACAAATAGAAAGCTTGATCAGAAGGGTAGCATGACCCCGTGCTATGGTTGGCACGACCCATGCTGTCTAGGAAAAACTTTCTGTTTTCAGGTTCCCAGTACTGGAAGTTCACACGACCCTGTGCTCCTGTAACACAGCCCCGTGTCTAGATTTCCAGTAACAAGAAAACAGGTTTTCCCAGATACTGCAGATTTAACATGGCCTGTGCTGATCCCACAGGGTCCTATGCGAAATCTGAAAAAGTAGAATTTTTTGGGAAAGAAGAAAAATAAAAGGAAAAGATTAAAAATGAGCAGGCCGTTAATTTTAAGCTTTCCTAAGATCCTTGTGTCCTCGGCAACGACGCCAAAAACTTAACGTGTGTCGGTGTGAGTATATTTTTAGCTCTTTTTTTACTCGACGATTTCAAGTTTTAAATTTATAAAATACGATATTGTATTATCACTCTACACACACGCTAGGGAAAGTGCACCCATTGTGGACGTAGTATAGTGATGGCAAGATACCGAGGTCATCCAAGGACACAAGAGCTTTTAGTATCGGCTTATCGTCAACGTCTAATCGAACCAGTTTTTGAGAAAAGATTTTTAAGCTAATAAAAAGATAAAGACAGAGAACAAAAATAAAATAAAAATGATAGACAAGAAAGAATCACTTGGATCCAACTTATCTTTCATGACCCTTTTGATGATTTCTGCACTTTGGGCATTTTAATAGATTGTCTTAGTTATAGTAGGAGGCGCCTCTTTTGGAGGCGATATTACCCTCAACCTAGTAGTTTGAGTCAGCAAGGATACAATCCCACTAGGTCGGAATATTGAAAGATAGTTAAGTAAGTTATTAATGCAAAATGTGGTGGACCCCACGTAAAAGGCGGCGATCACCCTCAACATGCTTTATATAGACCGTAGACATGAACATGTTGAGTAAACGAACATATGAAGAGTATTTGAACAAATTCGCCTTCAATATAAAAAAACTAATTATTAAAGTCATTAACACATACCCAATTAAAAAGTATCCAAAGATTGGAAATCATAAAAGAAATACATAAAAATAAGTCTTCATCAAGTAAGGTAACAATTTAGCCAAGCATGACCTTTATTTGACAAAGATTCTTACGATCAATCTTGGATCCCGAGACTACAAAAACACTCTAAAGATGGAAAAGTGGATGACGGTGGTGGATGATGGTGTTGCAGTGGTGGTGGAGTGGTGGCAAGTGAGAGAGAAGTGGTTTGCCAAGTGATGAGTTGAAGTGGAACCAAGCACTTCTATTTATATCTGTCTTTAGAAGCTTCAGCACGGCCCGTGCCCATCACTCTCTCACTTCCTCATTAACTGCTTGTCAGATATTGTACTAACACGGCCCCATGTGTCAACAGCACGGCCCGTGGCCAAAGTACTTGCTGTACTATAGTAGATTCTGCAAATCTTTGAGTTGACCACGCGCCGTGTTGGCTTAGCATTCCCCATGTTGGCTGCCATTTTTGTCTTTTGCAGTTGTCTTTTTCTTCTGCCAAGTATCCATCCTTGGACACGGCCCGTGTTAGGTGGACACGACCCCATGTCAGCCTTCTGTTCTTGTTATTTTGAGGTTTGGATGTGAATCGGGGCTTGGCAAGCTACGATAATTTCTTCTTCTTTACATTTATGTTGGATTTTGCTGTCTTTTTGCTCCTTTTGCAAATTTAAGCTCTTTCATCCCATAAAATATAAAAGGAACGGAAACATGAGCTTTTTCCAACATTAGTACTAAAAAAGGTTGCTTTTACGCCGTATTTGACATAATTTATATGTTGTATTTTAATCACTTCACAATGCAAGTTCTTCCCTAGGCCTCCACCTCTCGATCGTCTTAGGAGCACGTACTTCGTTCTCGCCCTTCTTATGGTTACTTCGTCCACCTTTTGAGGAAGTGGGTTGGGTTTGGGATATGTTTTGGGTTTTGAGTACGTTTTGGGTTTGGGGTATGTTTTGGGTTTGGGGTATGTTTTGGGGAAAAATGGCGGTGGGGAATAGTATCCAAAAAAACCAAAAATCGGTGGCGTGGTCGGATGAGCTGAGGTTGGGATGGTAGGTGGCATCGGATAATACCCAACCTCACCCATTCGCAGGTCTCTTTGGTAACATTTTTCTTGCTCGTTGTTTGCTAAATCAACCCAAAATGGATTGTTGGGATCCCACATGTTTTGATTGTTTGGAAGCATTGTGTGAATATGATAAACTTGTAAAGTTTTGAGATGGAGAATGGATGAATATTTGAGTAAAGTGAGTAGTATATTTATAGTGTTAAAATTAAAAATTAAAACTTATTATTTTTAATAATTCGACCATTTGACAAAGGTCATTTTGACCAAACATCTCGAACAATGCATATTTTGGCTCATTACTGAGTTGGCGATGGGGCTATAGCACCCTTTCTTTGGCGGGCTCGGAATGGATGTGGGGCGGCAAAGGGCGCTAACGAAGGTGATGTGGCCAGGCATGGTATACCACACCCCTGGCCTAACATAGTACTTATTGGTTTTTTATATTTCTGTTTGGCTATTCACTATAGTTTTAGGTTTTTTCACTTTAATATATAAATTAATTTTCAACACACTACATCACTTTCCTTCCTTTTTGATCCCTAACCCCTACTATGCTTTCACCCTTTCACTCCACATCACCCCACCCCAATTAAATTTTTAAGCATTACTCATTTACTTAATTTTTCTTATATAAACTAACTAGGTTATAACACCGTGTATTACACGGGTTGAATAAATTAATTTTATATACTAAATAATAAAATAATATATTTTAAAATCTCATTTATTGCACGGGTTGAATAAATATAATTTTATATATTAAATAATAAAAAGTTAGATCTATAAGAACCATGTGTATTGTACAGGTTGAATAAATGTAATATTATATACCAAATAATAAAAAAAAGTTATATCTTTAAAATCATTTGTATTATACGGGTTGAATAAATATAATATTGTTAACCAAATTACAATAGAAGTTATATCTTTAAAACCCTCATGTGTTACACGGGTTAAATAAATATGATTTTATATACCAAATAATAAAAAAAATATATTTAAAAAAACTAATGGATATACTTGGTACGCAATAGATATGGTGATTGTGGAGATGATTATTGAAAAGAAGAGACAATGGTCAAACATGTTATTCAAGAAGCAAATAAGCAGCCATTGTGTATTACATAGGTTGAATAAATGTAATGTTGTTTACCAAATAAAATATATATTTTAAAAAAAAACCTTGTGTATTGCACGGGTTAAATAAATATGATTTTATATATCAAATAATAAAAAAATATATCTTAAAAAACTAACGGATATATTTTGGTACGCGATAGATATGGTGATTGCAGAGATAATTAATGGAAAGAAGATACAGTGGTCAAACATGTTATTCAAGAAGCAAATAAACAATCATTTGAGTGATAAAATATACATTATATTTAAAAAAAGCCGGTAATAAATCTAATTTTATATATAAAGTAATATTGAAAGTTATATATAATTTGTTTTAAAAATTATGTAATAAAATCGATATAATAATTTTTTTAATAATGAAAATAAAAATAAATATTATATTAATACAAAGTTTGGTTTTGGTAATAAATAATTTGGTTATTTAAAAATATTTTAAACTGACAATTTAAATCAAAGGATAATATTTTATTAGAAAAATAAAAGTATTATATTCGACATTTAAAGTAGGATAAGATTTAAAATTAATTTTAACTTATTTGGTTAATATAAGATAAAAATTAATATGATTAAAAAGTTTGGAGGTTGTATAATGATAAATCGCTTAACAGTATTGTAATGTCATATGTTTTTAGTTATATAGTTTTTGAATTATTTTTGGAAAAAAAATTAAGATTTTGTTATTGTTAATAAAATCAATGATTTCATATTTGTAATTTTGTTTGATATTATTTTATTAAAAAGTGTATATTATACATATAATTATAATTTGTCTTAAGTTATTGATGTCATCCAAAATGTTATTCGATTTTATGTCTAGCTTTATATATACTATGGTAAAAGTTTAAAGTTTATTAGAGATAATTACATCATTGAAAATCATAAAAAAAAATTTATATATTACAAATAAAAAGTAGGTGTCAGTAAAAAAGAAATAATAATTTGAGTAAAAGGAAACTAAAAATTATAGTTGTTATATGACAAGTTATGTAACATAAATAATGAAGATAATATGATATAGAAAAATCAAATAAATAATATTATAATTAAAACTGAATAATAATTATCTATAATTAAGTAGTAGATATTAAATTAAAGAATATTTAATAGGAGAGTTATCTATAATAAATTAGAAGAGATTAAACTAAATAATAATTATCAAATAAATAGTATTATAATTTAAACTAAATAATAACGATCTATAATTAAGTAGTAGAGATTAAACTAAATAATTTTTAGTAGGGGAGTTATCTATAATTAATTAGAAGATAGTAAACTAAATAATAATTATCTATAAGAGTTTGGTAGGAAAATAAAAAGATACATGACCTAACATGATGACAAGTGTCCTTCAATGGTTTCTTTTATTATATAGTATAGATTTACCATAATATTTTTTTTTGAAAAGCAAATTTCTTTACTCCTGTCGTCTGTGGGACTCGAACCTAAGACCTCTCTCTCCCAAGGTATTTAAAGGCTTTACCATTGCCAATGTGATGGAGAGGGTGAAACCCGAGCGTTAACGTTCTTATCTTACGTGTTTTATTGTCGTTTAAGTAATTATATGCTTTGAATGTGATAATTACGAGATATTGTGATTTTACAGGCTAATCGCTTAATTCGGTGAAGTTAGAGTGCGTGGTGATGAAGCGGAACTACCGAGGATAATAATCAAGACGTATTACATTAATCGAGAATTGTCTCATGACCGTAGCCTACGGTCTAGTCAGGTTGAACAAAAAGGTTCCAGCAGGTTTGGAATGCAGCCTATGGTTGTCTCACGTACCCTACGGTTGAGGTTATAAGTTTCAGCAATTGCAGACCGTAACCTACGATCATGAGACCGTAGGCTACGGCAGAAAAAGAATGGCAACACATGGATGTTTTGTTTAAGGGATTAAAAGGGTTTTAACAACCCTAATTTGAATAATTCTTTACACACGATTTTTGGGGATCAAAGAGAGAACTTTGGGCATTCTTCCATCACTTTTCATCATACATCTCATCAAATCAACCATAGCAAAGATGATTTCAACCGTTTTTCAAGCCTTTGAAGATCAATCAACCGAGATGAGCGACTAATCTTTTAGTGGTTTCCTCTAGGTGGAGGATTCTTGTAAGTAGACTGATTTTATGTGTTTGAACTTGGTAATCTAAGCATTCGATGCTTTTTACCATTTGATTTGATTTATTGGATTGTAACAATTTGTTTTGCTTTAATTCCTAATTCTAATTCATTTAATTCCAAAGAATTCTAGTAATTGGGATATATTTGATAGGGGTTAGGGTTAGTAATCTCAATTGATCATTCATATGATAACCTTTCATTGTTTTACAATCAAAGTAAGTAGTCTTTGAATAATCACAACCAATTAATCGAATTATGAAATCATGTCTATGTGATTGTAGCAAATGAACACATAACTGAAGCTTACTTTGAATCTAAAATCTGGAGTAACCATTGTTTTCTTCTATTGTTACAAATTCGTTTTAGTAATTTTTAGTTTAGTCAAACAATTAAACATCCAATTTTACATTTTTGCAATTAGTTTATTATTACTTAATCCATAACGCTTTCCACCATACTCCTTTGGTTCGATACCCTATTTACACTATCTACATAGTTATTTAGGTTTTTGTATGACACTCACGACAGTCGTCAAAATGGCGCCGTTGCCGGGGAGTCGTGCGAAAAGTGTTTTGTTTTAAGTGTTTTAGAAAAATAATTAAAAATCCAAAAATAGTGTTTATTTCTTTTTGTTCAGAATTACGCGTGGGTTCTTGTTTGTGTTTGTGCAGGTGATTGCATACGTGTATGCATCATACTAGGAAGTCCGAAAAGTCTTCACCACTCGTATTTGATCTAGAAATTGAGAGGACAGTTCGGCATACCCGGGTATTGCATAGAGAGAGCAAAATCTTACAATCTCCAACACCTACACCCAAACCAATGGAGAACTCAGAACATCCAGATAAGAAAACCACTTCACAAACTCAATTCTCACCAACTCCTACTCAACCATCACCTAACACCTCCAGACCATCCGAACCATTACCTCAATTCACTCAAACTACTACTCATATTCCACCCATTCCACCACCACCATTTCCCAATTTAGACAACATGCCACCGTTTTCAAACCAATCATCATCTTCTTAACAACCACCATTCACTCAACCGGCTACCACTCAATACTTTTCACCATATGTGAGGTTAGTTCAAGATGAAAACACTATTCCACCAAACCAAAATCGACCAGTTAACTCATCAACCACCTCTCCCATAGCAAATCAACAGCCACATTACCAATCATCACAACAACAACCTTTCTCATTCAGGAATACTATGTTTGATCAAAGGGATGATTCGGGGGAGTATGGCGATGGATATGAGGAGTTTAAGAGTTATGTAGGGAATCAAGGTAGTAGACAGGTGATGAAGATGGGTAATTTTGAGAGGTATAACACGAGATTTGGATTTGCAGGAAAAGGAAATCAAGATACATCTAGGTATCAACAACACGGTCATCCACCCTACCCGGTTAACCAGGAACCAGTGAATGCAAGACCAATAAACATTCCGATACCACCACCGGTTCAGCAAATACCAGTACAACATGTCACACCCGTTCGATAGCGGAAACGCGCGGTGTGAACTTGATTAGTTTCATCGCATACGGTATAAGTAAACAACTACATGATTAAAAACATACGATGTTCATCCATTGACATAATTAAAAGATACACACCATAAGTTATTTATAGAACAAGACAACATAAGTTATAAGTTTTTACAAAAGACTAGTTCGACATAGTTTAAAAATATTAGGCTTTGCTTCCTATATCCCATTGAAAATGAGATATATGGATCAAACCCGATCAAAAGGATGAAGACGACAATATCATAACCCAAAAGCTTCTTGTGAATCGACAACACCAAGATCCATTCATTTACCTGAAATACATGTAAGTTTTGAAAAGAAAAGTTGGCGAGTTCATGCGTTTTAAGTTCATAACAAATGATCTTAAAAACATTTTAGAGTTCATATATTACCATGTGGTATACAAAGTGTCTATGAACAGATCATTAATGTTTTACAAGGACATTAATATGTGTGACGACATAGGAAGCACTCAACCCTAGCGGATTTCCTCCGGTCCACACGGTTGGAACAACAAAAGCACTACATGGGCCACACAAGGACCCATGAGTGGGGCTCGCAACACCCGATAGATCTACCACTCTTACCCCTCGGTCTTATACAAGATTAATGGCGCTTAAGGGAGAGCCTTGTCTCACATGATCTAACATTTCATTCCATAGCTAAACCATACCATCGAGACATGTATTTCCCCCCGAGAGTTATAAAACCGAAAACATTTATGAGAAAAAGGGGGACATGAACTCACAGCTTTGCGTCCTGAGAGAGAGATAATGCTAGCAACGGTGTTCCAAAACGTGAGTTAACCAACAAGTGTTCTAACTCATTAGACATTTCGTGCCCTTCTAGACCTTGTACTCGTTGCTCATTTTGAACGTTTATTATATTCGTTTTATTTTTTGAACACTTGTGTATTTTAGTAAAATGTTGGCATTTGTTTCATGAATGTGCTTTTATTATATATATACTTCTTATATATACTTTGCATTCCAAGTGTGTACGAACGGGCCTCGCCCTTCGTGAGCCTTCGTGTCTTGCACGATCATATGTGAAGTCTCCATGATCCACACGGCTTACTTCGTTCTGAGTGATATGTATTTTTCAAATATATATTTTTAAGTTTAGTGAACCTCGTTCACTTGTAAGAATATGTTCGAGTCGATAATGTATAATTGTTTCGCAAATATAGTTGTATACCTTTTATAGATATAAGTGTTAAAAATATTTATTCTTAACATCGTGAATACGTTGATATACATGTACGGTATCTATGTGAGAGTACACTTCAACAAGTGAATTTGAGTACATTACTTTGTATTTACGTATTTTATACGTGTACGTATGCCGTTTTTATACGTGTAGGTATACCATATTATACGTGTAGGTATACTGTATTTATACGTGTAGGTATACCGTATTATACGTATTCGAGTACGTGTACATTCCTTGTATTTAAAGTGTATTTTTACAATATATATTTATAAATGTATATGTATTGTCATTGGGCCTAGCCCACATTCTTGTGTTATTGAGCTTAGCACAAGTCTTTATATTATTGGGCTTAGCCAATGTTTATATTGTAATTGGGCCTAGCCCAAGTCTTTATGTTATTTGGCCTAGCACATATTCTTATTGTTTTTGGGCCTTACATAAGAATTTATTTAAATGGGCCTTGCCCATGTGTTTAGGAAATTGGGCCTAGCCCAATATTAATTATTTAAGCCCAAAGTTTGTATTCTTATATTTTTGTAAGTTTTACTAAGTCTAGGATGATTAAATGCACATATTAGTAAACTTGTATAATTATACTTAGCGTCGTTTATATTTTAAACTTTCTGGATTTGTTATACTTAGCGTCGTTTACATATTAGTTAAGTGTCTAAAAATATATTATTTTTAGACGCGTCATAGTAGTCGTTTAATATATATAACTTTGTGTCAAAAGTTGCCCAAACGTCGTAGTAACTCCTCAAGATGACGATATGTCTGTTGTCCGCGTTTTGTTTTATGGCATAACATAAGTGTGCGTTTTATGTGTACGCAAAGGTTAGCGCCCGTTTTCATACTTGTAAATATTTACGAAGTTTTAGGGTATGGTGTGTTTGTATATTAATCATATGTAATGTATTTAGTATTTTGGTATGTATTTTCCTAACACTAATACATACACATAATATACAAGTATTAACACCAAGTAAAGTATCTAAACTATATAATTTTTAGCAAAAATTATATTTACATATACGTATTATTTTTACCCATTTATTTAGTAAAAATATATATGTGTGTTTATAAAAATACTTAGATGTTAAGGGCTTAACCCTTTTCATTAAAACTTCCTTAATGACAATTAAGGTCACTAATCGCGCTTAACCCTTTTAATCACCCCATTAATCACACTTTAATCGCGATTATATTTTTAGAAAATTTCGCCATAGTTTCCCCTAAAGTATGGCGTTTTCCCACGTTTTCAAAATGTGTTTAAACCAATTTTCAATTTCCAAATCATCATCAATTTACTAATTTCCTCAAAACTCATCTTTCAAGTACTAATCTACAACTTTACTTCAATACTTCATGAGCCTTGATACATTTAATTTTCTTAAATTACCTAGACTTTCAAGTATTAATAAGTTAAGACTTTTTATGTCTAAGTTTTATAACCCTTTATTAAATCACTTGTTTTATATGAAAATCAAGCTTCTTAAAATCAAGTTTAAGTCCATTAAAGTCCTTAATTTTTCAAGTATTAAAACTTATATGTAAGGCTCATGAACATAAAGGTGATGATCATTCAAGATTTAAACATCTAGTTGTTTAAATCACATTCTTAAGCATATTGTAACAAGATTATCACTAATAAAAAATACTACACTAAATAAATATCCTGCTCATCATAAATCACATGTTTAAATAACCTACTTTATCCAAATCAACATGATCATACTTGTTAGGATCTGAGTTTCTTAGATTGTGTTTTGGTTTAAATGAAATGAAAATGAAACAGAGATTAAATGCAACGGAATAATGAAATAAACATTGAGAACACAATCAATGGAAGAAAAGTTTAAGCACACTTGTTTAACATCAAATCGAATGATTGTATTTGATTACAATAAACAACTCAAATGCATGCATGCACAAATCTCCCCCTCAGTCTGAGCTCAGTAATTGATCGTACAGAATGACTAAGAAGAAGAGAGCTAACAGAACAGTACAGAGTACTGTTCTATTTACAGTACAACTCAACCACTGAGCATCTTCGGCTGACGTCACCATGAAAGTGACATCTAACTTCCTAACAAACTACAAACACTAATCTATACAACCACTGATTATAAACTACTGATTACATAAACAAGCATAAATAAAACACTGATTCTTCATTCCATTGTTGTAGCTACAGCAGTGTTTTGGTCTTTAGCAGTACTTGAGACATATCAGTAGATTCAGCTTCAGTACTTTAATCTTCATCAGTCTTTAGATCAACATCAGTTGTAGTGGGCAGTGCTTCGAGTCTATCAGTTGTTAGGGCCACTGTCAAGGGGAAAGATATATACAAACACTGCTTATGAAGGATCCACTATTCTGAACCAGTTTTGGCTTTATCATCTGTTCCTCTGTAGGGTTCAATCCTAACAATCTCCCCTGGAACAGATGATGCCAAAACACTTCATTATTGAAGATCTTTATTGCCTCATCAACAATTCCCTAACTTGCCCTTTTAATTGTAATTCAAAGTTCATGGAATCTTCATCATCCTCATCCCTACACAGTTGAAGCTCAATGAGATCTTGTAAATCTTCTACACTCAGGCCTAGTGCATTGTCTCTTGATATATGCTTAACTTCTCCACTGGACTTAAGCAGAGTCAATACGTGGGTCTTTTGATCAGACTTCCACTTTAGTATTTTTGAGTTCAGTGGGTTTCTTGGGAGAGGTTTTATTTTAGATGATTTTGGTGATGTAGGCCTGCACAGATGTCTTTTGGCAATTTCCTGTAACTTTTCTGAGATAGGATCCTCTTTTATCATTCTTTTTATGGCCTCTTTCTTGTAAACAGCTTCACTTGCTACATCTTCAGCATCAGTCTGTTTTTGCTTCTTCCTTTGATTCGTAACAATGAGGGAAGTGTCAGATGATGTAAACAATGTTTTCAAAGTGAGGGCCTGCTTCTGAGATTCATCAATTTTCTTGGTCCTGTATGCTGGTTTCTTTGGAAGTTTAGGATCTGTTTCTCTTAATCTTTCCAGCTTTTCATATGCCCTGTCAACGTATTGCCTTGACCATTTTGCTATGGCTTTAGCTGTACCAAACTTTGTTGCAACCAACTCTTGCTTCTTTCTTTTATACTCCAAGGTAAGATCAGCAATTGCCTTTTTGTACTTGCTCCAATTTGGTGTAGATCTTTTCATACCTGGATCCTTCTTTATTCTTTCACTTCTGTTTGCTTCACTTTTCAAAGCAATGAGTGGCCAGACTTTAAACTGCTCAACCTTGGCTGGATAGAATTTTTCTCTCATGATCAGCTCTAGGAGGTCTTTTCTCATCTCCTTTTGTAGATCAGCATCTGGTGGAAACTTTGACATCTCTTTACTTAAGTCTCTTGCATAATCTTCCAACTGTTTGACTTTAGTAAGTAAGAACTGCATTCGACTTTAGATGCTTTTATCACTTTCCCCTCTACCCTTATATTTGGCTTGTAATTCAGCTTGTCTTTCTTTGAGTTTTAAATACTCATCCACATTCTTAGGGTCTCTAAAACCAACAAGAGAGGGGAATTTTCTTTTTGAAGGGTCATCCACTGTGTAGAATTGTTTCATTTCATTTTTAACTGCATTCAATTCTAGTGGATAACTGGCTGCTATTGGTATAGCACTTGCAGGATCATGTCCTTCAAGTATTTTTGGATCTTTGATTGGGTTTTCCAATGTTGGAGGAATGAATGGTTGAGGTTTTATTACATTATAAGGTGCAGATGAAATAGGAGCAGGTGTTGGTATATCATCATCATGCACCTGAAACTTTCTTTTTCCTGTATACACCTTTTTGGGAGAAGGTGTTTTTGTTTGAGGTTTAGGAACAGAAAGAATTATGGCTTGGGAAGGAGTGTTTGAAGTGATAGGTGACTGACTAACAACTGTTAAAACAACTGGTGTCTCAACCACTGTTGTCACTACAACTGTTGAAGTGTCAACTGTTGTCTTCTGCTTTTTGGCAGGTGGTGTTTGTAATGGAAATGTAGTTTGTGGTGTAGCAGTGGGTTGAGTGGTGGATGGTAAAGTGACAAGAGCATTGGTTGACACAACATCTGTTGAAACCACTGATGTATCAACAGCTGTCGATATAACAGGTGTCTCAACATCTATTGGTTTAGAGGTTTGAGGTGAGGAAGTTTTGGGGATTTTAGGAGTAGGGTTAGTGGTTTTGAAAGGTGTGGTTTTGGGTTGGCTGACCTTTCTGGTAGTCTTTCTTCTGTTAGAATTACCATGTTCCTCCTTAGCCATTAAAACTTTCTTCTCCTTTTCAAATATTTTGGCACCCTTTATTTCCATTCTCTCCTTTCTGTCTGCTTTTTGTTCAGCAAAGGCATTGAGAGTCACATCAACCTTCTTTATATTATCTGGCCTTAGGATTTCAACAATAGGTTTAGCCTTAGGATCTGGTGGTAGATACAGACCTTCATTTCCTTTCTTTTCTTTCTCCCCCTTTTTAGCATCATGAGGGTTTTTCACATAAATAATTATAAGAGGAGATGTACCAGTGGTTTGAAGTAAATGAGCTTTGCTTGCTTTTATTTCAGCTTGAGTATCTTTATACCTTGCCTCCATCACATTTCTGAACATTTGTAGCTGAATTTCATGCTGTTAATCAGCATATTGCCTTTGTTGATGAAGCAGAGGTTGAAACAGATGCCATAGCTCATTGGTGGTAGGAGCAGATGAGGAAGCAGTGGATGGAGCCTTTGAAGATTGTAACAACTGTTGCAACATATTTTTGATATCTGCCACAGATGTTTCAATTTTGTCAACTCTCTCCGTCAATTCTTGGTATTTTAAACCATCACCCAAGTGAATGGGATCATCTGATTTCCCACCAGCAGTGGTTGTATTAGCAGTTAGTCCAGGAGAATTTTCCCATGAATCATCCACTGATGCCCCTTTTCTTAGTACTGGGGACTTCTTTCCTCAGCATTGGTTACCTTAGTAAACACACCAGTGGGTATTGGATATACACTAGTAGTTACCTTGGTTCCCAAGGAAGAAATTTCCTTCAAGGGAGTCTGACTAATGAAACTACTATCCAGGTGTAAATCAGTGGATTTAACACCTGTAGTAGCTGCTCCACTTGAACTACCACCAAGAGTTACATGTAACTCAAGGGGTGTAACCTCCTCAACTGTTGGTGGGTTAGCAAAGATAGAGGAATCAGACTCAGTCACTTGTTGGAGTATATTCTCAGTGATAGGTTATTGAGAAGAACTGATTTGTGTCTGATCCATATCCAATGCATCCAACAGAGGTATAATGGATGGTGGGAGTTGTGAAGTGAGGATGGGTGTGGAAAGAGAATTTGCCCCGGGAGCAGGGCTGTGGAAGATGGATTCAAGTGGATCCGGAGCTTCATAATGTGGTGTCCCTGTGTATACAACCTGATCCTTTTGTGAGGATGCAGGAGGAGTTTCAGGCTCAGGTTGAGATCTTTCTTCGATTTGTTGTGAGGAAGTAGCAGCAGTGGTTATTGGTGACTTTTGTGTTGTCACAGGAGTTACTTCTGGGATCTCATCTTCTAGAAGATCCTTTTTGGAGGGTTTGGGGGGTTTTTTGGATTTTTCTTGATGGGGTTTTTGGTAATTTTTGGTGGGGGTTGCACCGCAGTGGTTGTGCTGCTGTAGTCACTAAGAGAAGTTGGCTCAACAGCAGAAACCTAAGGAGCAGATGTGGACTCATCCAAAGTTTGCTCTGGTTTCTCTGTTTGTGTTTTAGAAGTTTTTGACAACCTTGTAAAAGTTTCAGAAGAAAGACTGTTTATTTGACAAGAAGGTCCTTGGATAAGCACATGTGCACTATCCTTTGGGATATTCTTTTGTAAATAAAAGCTTAAAAATCTTGGAAACAGTAAAAATGGTTTCTTCTTATCTTTTATATTATTAACATTTTTAACCGTATCATTGAAAATCACTTGGGAGTAATTAAAATCAACTTCTGCCATGATAGCATATCCTAAGTATTGGATTTTCAATGGTATTTCATTGAAGGCTGTTGTTTTATTTGAAACACACATGAGAAGGGTATGGAATAAAAATCTCATGGGAGGTGGAAAACTTCCCTTTTGCAAAGTATCTTTTTTCATTTGTTCCTCATCCCCCTCTCAATTAAGTCTGTTTGGTATTCTTCCTTTGGGAAAGAATTTTTACCTGTATGATCATTCATCTCAAAAACCTCAGAGATGGTTTGAGGAGTGATAGCAACCTAAATTCCTCCAACTGTTGAAGTAATAGCCCAATGCTTTTTGTCCTGAACTTCAATTTTTGCATTTTTCTAGAAATCACGTAGGGTGTCCAGGTAAATAGGTACGTTGCAGGTCAACAAAGTTTTATACTTTGAAGATGAAAGAGTATCAATGATTGAGTGGAAATCTGTGTTTTTACTTGTTTTCTCAAGGGTACACAGATAGTTATGAGGGCTTTTGAGTGCGAGAGCCATGGTGATTTGCGAGTTGGAGAAGAAGAAGATGAATGGAAGAAGATGGAAACCGCTTTTGAAAGGAATTTTGAATTCGATTCGACAGTGAAAACCCTGTTTGGGGTTTTGATCAGGGTTTTATAAAAGTGAAAAGTGAATGCTGACGTGGCAGCGGTTACAAAGATCGGACGGCTAAGAACTGTCCACGTGACAACCTCTGATAGGAATGGATGACAGTTTTTTAGGAAACCACTGATGGATAATATCAGTGGATGTTAACAATAAAATGTGGGTAGTGGATGTTTTTTACTATCAGTGGATAGCCAAAAGTGATTGAAACACTGATGTTTGGTCAATCAGTGGTCAACATGAGAATGAAGGATGAGAGGTTGTCTTTTAGTAGTGGATAACTTAGACAAATCAGATGTTTGAGCCAAAACAGTGGTTGCAACAGACTTTTAAGAATTAATGAAAATTTTCATTTTTAACTATTTTTAAGGATGGATTTTTGATTTTTCTGAAAACATTTTAATGCTTTATTCATAGAAAAACATGATTTTGCCTGTCATTCCATGTTCAGCATGCCAATCCTAGAGATCAAGCTTTCAAAGGTGGATGTGTCTAATGCTTTTGTTAGCACATCTGCCAGCTGATCTTTAGTTTGAACATGGTGCAGAGAAATCAAACCTTTTTCATAGCAATCCCTCACAAAATGATGTCTGATGTCAATGTGCTTGGTGGTTGAATGTGAAACTGGATTTTTGATGATATTTTCTGCTGCTTGACTATCCAACATGAGTGGTGTTTTCAAAGCAGTGATACCAAAATCCAGTAGTTGATTTTGAAGCCATAGTAGTTGGGTTGTGTAGCTTGCAACAACAATATACTCTGCCTCAGCAGTGGATGTTGAAACAGCTACTTGCTTTTTGCTTTGCCAAGACACCAAGCAATTGCCTAGGAATTGGCACCCTCCTGAAGTGGACTTCCTTGTTGTGTTGCATCCAGCAAAGTCACTGTCTGAGAAACCTGAAAGCTTGATATTTCCATCAGCTGGATACCAGATACCAAGTGTGGGTGTACCTTTTAAGTATCTGAATATCCTTTTTACAACAATAAGATTTGACTTTCTAGGGGCTGATTGGGATCTTGCACAAACACATGTTGCAAACATGATGTCTGGCCTAGATGCAGTTAGGTGGAATAAAGACCCAATCATGCTTCTATAGAGAGTTTGATCAACCAAATCATCCTTCTCATCAGGCAGGACTATCTTGGTGGTTGCTATGGGTGTACTACATGGTTTGTATTCATTCATATCAAATTTGTTTAAAAGTTCCTTGTCATATTTTCCTTAATGAATGAATGTACCATTTTGCAGTTGCTTTACTTGGAGACCAAGAAAGCACTATAGTTCACCCATTGCACTCACCTCAAAATTAGCTATCATGAGTTGTCTGAACTCTTCACACATTTTAGGACATGTGCTTCCAAAAATGATGTCATCCACATAAATCTGGACAATCATCAAATCTTTCCCTCTCCATTTTAAAAACAATGTTTTATCAATTTTACCTCTTGTGAAACCAATAGAGAGTAGAAAGGTGGATAGAGTTTCATACCAGGCTCTAGGTGCTTGTTTCAGGCCATACAAAGCTTTATTTAGCTTGTAGACATGATTTGGATAAAATTGATCCTCAAAACCAGGAGGTTGACAAACATATACCTCTTCTTAAATTTTACCATAGAGGAATGCACATTTGATATCCATTTGAAACACCTTTATGTTGTGGTTGACAGCAATGGCAAGGAATAATCTGATAGCTTCCAATCTTGCTACAGGGGCAAAAGTTTCATCATAATCAATGCCCTCTTCCTGCCTGAAACCTTGAACCACAAGCCTTGCTTTATTCTTGACAACAATGCCCCTTTCATCAGTTTTATTTTTGAAGACCCACTTTGTGCCAATAGGACTCACACCCTCTGGCAGTGGTACAATTTCCCATACTTGTTGTCTCTTAAACTGTTGGAGCTCTTCTTGCATGGCTTCCACCCAACTGTTGTCTTTCAGTGCCTCTTGGTACTTGACAGGTTGATGAAGTGATAGAAAACCAGCAAAAAGACAGATGGTTTGGGATTGACTTCTGGTGAGCACCCCTTCACTGATGTTGCCAATGATTTGGTCAGGTGGATGAGACTTCAAGAAGTTAAATCTCCTCTGTATGGAACAATGGCATTTAAGGGTGAGGGCTGTAGATGTGAACATTTGAGCTAACCACTGTTGGTGACTTTGATGATCCAACAGTGTCTTGAAATGGAGGTGGAGGGATAGGAGGAATTGGTGTGGAAACATGTTGGTTTTTATCCACTGTTTGAGGATTTTTATCAACAGTGTTTGAGGATGTGGAAGCAGGGGTTTGAGGACTACCTTGGTCAATAACTATTGAGGTAGCAGTGGTTGAGCATCTGCTGCTCTGGCAATGGATGCGAACTTCTGTTGTGGAATTATCACTTCATATCCATTGTCCGATGGAGGAGGTTGAGATGGACCTGCACTGTTAGTCTTGACAGAAACATTTTCAAAGGTGAATTTATCAAAATCAAATAACTCAGCAGGGTTTGAAGGGATTTTCATTGAAGAAAGTTTATTGAACTTTACATTCAAAGTCTCCTCCACACACGTAGTCCTAGTGTTAAACACTTTGTAGGACTTAACAGTGGTTGAGTATCCCAAATGATAACCACAGTTTACTTTGGCTGCAAATTTTGAAATTGAGTCTTTTAAGTTCAAAATGAAGCATGGGCAGCCAAAGACTTTGAAGTATGAGATCAGTGGTTTGATTTTATACATAATTTCATAGGCAGTCTTTGATGCATGGGGTTTATCAAAACTCTGTTCTAGACATAGCAGGCAGTGTTTACAGCCTCTTCCCAGAAAGTTAATGGCAAACCTGAATCTGCAAGCATGGTTCTGGCAGCCTCAATCAGTGTCCTGTTCTTTCTTTCAACAACCCCATTTTGTTCTGGTGTCCTTGGAATGCTGTACTGCCTTACAATTCTTTTTGACACACAAAACTCACTCAACTCCCTATTTTTGAATTATATGCCATTGTCACTGCTAAAGACTTTTACTTGCAAGTTAAATTGCTTTTCAACCTGTTTGACAAAGTCTTGCAAAATGCCTGCAGTCTCATCTTTAGAATGTAAGAAATACGTCCATGTAAACCTAGAAAAGTCATCTACAATTACCAAACAATATCTTTTCTTTTTAAGACTCATGACTTTTACTAGGCCAAACAGATCCATGTGCAGCATTTGCAAGCACTTGATTGATTTGGACTCTTCAATGGACTTAAATGAGCTTTTATGTTGTTTCCTTTTAAACAGGAAACACAATGCTCAGGACAGGTGAACAATTTTTGTGGAAGACCTCTTACAAGGCCTTGTTTTGACAAAGCAGTGATTGTCTTGAGATTTGTGTGCCCCAATCTTCTGTGCCATAGTTTTGTCTCTTTGTTAGAGGCAGCTGAGAACAGACAGGCATCAGTCATAAGGCTCTCTTTTGACAAATCAACTACATAAACATTACCACTTCTTTGAGCAACAAGTTGAGTTTTTCTAGTTTTTATTATTTCTTCAATCTTTTTGACCATTTCTGGTTCAACAATCCTACAACACTCCTTAGTAAAGAATGACCCATAACCTTTGTCACTCATTTGTGAGAAACTAAGGAGGTTGAATTTTAGATTGTCAATAAAATTGACATTTTCAAACTTGACTTTTCCAGACAGAACTGTACCAGACCCCAACACCCTTCCCTTACTATTATTACCAAAAGATATATAACCCCCTCCATGAGTTTTGAATTCCTTGAGTAGGGCTCTACATCCAGTCGGCCTCCACTATCTACATACCAAAGACTATCTAAGTATGCAGAAGCTCCCTGCACATTAAGTAAATGGTTAGTTCAGGAGGGTCTCCAAAGCCAATAAGGATTTGGAAGGGGCCACAACCGTGTTAGAGTCAAGGTCAGGAACATGGACAGTGGTTAGATCAGGGGTTTGGACAGCTTTTGTTGCATTTCTTTCTAACCACTGTTGGGAGCCATTTCCTATCAGCTGTTGATATCCAAAGGCATGCCTGTTCACTTTTGGTTTAGAAGGCTTTTTGTAAGCCTCATATACATGTGGGACCCTTTGGTATAGAGATTGACCTTTTCCTCTTTGGAATTGGTTAGCAGGGGGTGCATCTATCACTTGAACCTCTCTTTTAACAGAGTTTTGGTTCAGCTGTTTTATAACAGTTGTTTGGACAGGCACAAAAGATGGTTGCTTCTTGACTTGTGAACTTGATGAACTCATGAATGTTTTTGAAGTGTACTCATTCATTTTTACATCAAAGGTTTTAAGATACACACATTCCTGAGTGAGATGGTTTGTTTTACCACAGATGGTGCAGCTTTTTGAAGGCACAATGGTACTTGTTTTGTTAATGTCATAGGCTTTTAAATGAAAACAATCTTTTGTCAAATGATTTTTTTTTTCACAAAAGTCACAAAACAATTTTTTAACTTTTTCTCTCTTTTTCTTCTTTTCAGACTCCTTTGCAACAGAGTTTTGAACCACTATTGGGATGTTCTTAAGAGGAATTACCTTGGCCTTTGGTGCTTTTACACCATCCACTGTGGTGAAGTCCATTGGTTTGAAATTTTCAAGGAGGTCACACTCATCAAACCATGTGGGTTTGAATTGATATTTCTCAATCTCCTCAAAGGTCGAGGACCCCACTGATCTTTCCAGAGTGATTTTGTTGCCACTTTTATCAGTTATTTTGATTTCTTGACCATCCTTGTTAGTGGGTATGATTACAACATAACCAAATTCATTTACAACAATGTTTTCATCTTGATCATTTTTTCTAAACCCTACACCAAATTTTACGTTGCTTTTGATCTGTTTCTCAAGCATAACTTCATAACCTTTGCAGGATTCTACCCATTTTTCACATGTGATTTGGGTGGATTCCAACTCCTTTTTACAGGTCAGATATTTTTCTATCATGTCCTGAAGTTGGTCCTTGGTTATGCTATGCTCATGTTTGAGGCTGCAAATCTCATTTTCCTTTTCTAACAATTTGATTTTCAATTCTTTTAAAGATTTTTCAAATTGTATTTCATCATTTAACATTTTATCTCTAAGGTTTTCATTCACCTCCTTGACATTTGAAAATGCTATGATGCATTTGTATAAACAAAGGTTTTTAAGAACCTGGGGTGATACCTTAGTTGCAGCCATCATGGCACAATCATAGACATGTTCACTTTCTTCTGGCTTTTTCTCCTCACTTTCTTCTTGCTTTTTCTCTTCTTCTTCAACAGACCAGGGGTCAGACAGTGGTTCTATCAGAGGTTCTGAATTTTCTCCCAACAGTTGTTCACCAACAACAGCAGTTGTATCCACTGTTTCTTCATTTAACTGCCCTTCTTCAGTTTCCAGCCCTTCTGGTATAGACTCTAATGCTACAAAACAGAAATCATCACTAGAAGCATCATTTTTAGCATATAGAGCAAAATTTTCATCACCTAATTCATCAGGCAAGCTACTCCAATCAACAAAGCCTTGAGTAAAGAAGCTTTGCTGATCTGTTTGAGCAGATGTTTGAGTAGCTTGTTGAGGTGCAACTTGTTGCACCTGAACCTGAGGAGCTGGGGCCTGGACATACTGTATCTGAGGAACAGTGGTTTGGACATAGTGTACTGGAAAAGGGGTTGCAGGGTGTGCATAGTGAGCAGTGTTTACATGAGCAGCAGGGGCATATTGGGAATACTGCATAGTGGTTTGGCTATTTTGTAGTCTAGGGCTAGGATGTGTGATGATTGGTCCATTTGCTTGACTCCTTCACTCTCTAGCAAAATGGCCAAACCTATTACACTTGTAGCATTTTATCATTGATTTATCCAACCCTACTTTCAAGTTCTCATGTAACCCTGGAAATTTTCTCCCTGTTCATTTGTAAAACTTGCTGGTTCTAACACTTAGCGGTGCAAGTTGGTGCAATATGTCCATTTCCTCTAAATCAGTTGGATCAAAATGCCGAAGATCATTGAGTTCAAAAGAGAGATTGTCAGAAATCTGGTTTTCACTACTAGCTATGAAAGCATAGTTAGTTGAGTAAGAATCAGAGTTGTTAAAAGCTCCACCAGCAGTTATGTCAATGTATTGATTATAACTCTGATCCTTACTACTACCAGCTTCCTCTTGACCAAGAAGTGTTGTGCTACCAAATGTGTAGTCATCAGCAACCTTCCTTGACTCTTGTAACTTCTTTTTCTGGTTCAACTCTCTCTCATAAGTGAGGAGTCTACCATGAAGTTGAGTCAGTGTTAACTCTTTGAACCCAACTCAATTTCTGGTTACAAAAGCAATTGTGTCCCATTTTTCAAGAAGTGACCTTAGAAACCTGCTGTTTAGAGTTGATTTAGTAAATTCAGTATTAACAAGTTTCAGTTCTCTTATGAGACAACTAAAACGTTCAAACTGTTGTGTTAATGATTCACGCTTGATGTGACAAAATGTTTCATACTATTGATTCAAAACCTCACTATTGTTTTCAATTACTTCTTCAGTACCACCAAACTGTTCCTTAATTGCATCCCACAATTCTTTGGCACTGTTACAGTGTAACAGCCCAGCATAAATTTCATTTGGGAGTGCTGATGCAACTATGCTAAAGGCCTTTGCATCTAGTTCAATTTTTTGAATATCCTATTCGGAATAGTTTTCAATTTTCTTAGGTACAAAGGTATTTGGATCCTCAGCACTCGGCACCATTGGAACATGTGGTCCAAAGACAACCGACTTCCAACATCCTGTATTTTGTTGAGCTAAGATGTGACCCATCCTACGCTGCCAGATGTTGTATTCAGATCTGACCAACATAGGTGGTTTGAAGAGTGAGCCAGTGTTATGAATGTCCTGTGATTATGACGTCATTCTGGTTTTTTTACAGGTACTTAATAATAAACTTTTGTACGTGATTATACCTTACTCTATTTTTCAACAAAAACGAACAATCAAAAGTATCAACAAAATTGAGCTGAACTTTTACGTCAAAATGATTGTTAGATCAAATTTGACTGTCCTAGCTCTGATACCAATTGTTAGGATCTGAGTTTCTTAGATTGTGTTTTGGTTTAAATGAAATGAAAATGAAACAGAGATTAATTGCAGCAGAATAATGAAATAAACTTTGAGAACACAATCAATGGAAGAAAAGTTTAAGCACACATGTTTAACATCAAATCGAATGATTGTATTTGATTACAATAAACAACTCAATTGCATACATGCACAAATCTCCCCCTTAGCCTGAGCTCAGTAATTGATCGTACAGAATGACTTAGAAGAAGAGAGCTAACAGAACAGTACAGAGTACTGTTCTATTTATAGTACAACTCAACCACTGAGCATCTTCGGCTGACGTCACCATGAAAGTGATATCTAACTTCCTAACAAACTACAAACACTGATCTATACAACCACTGATTACAAACTATTGATTACGTAAACAAAGCATAAATAAAAAACTGATTCTTTATTCCACTGTTGTAGCTTCAGCAGTGCTTTGGTCTTTAGCAGTACTTGAGAGACATCAGTAGATTGAGCTTCAGTACTTTAATCTTCATCAGTCTTTAGATCAACAGCATTTGTAATGGGCAGTGCTTCGAGTCTATCAGTTGTTAGGGCCACTGTCAAGGGGAAAGATATGTACAAACACTGTTTATGAAGGATCCACTATTCTGAACCAGTTTTGGCTTTATCATATGTTCCTTTGTAGGGTTCAATCCCAACAATACTAACTATTCAACACTAATACACATAATAGTTCATATTTAGTAGGTTATTAAGATGTGATTAGGGTTTTTAAGTTTTATTTTTCTTAATCTTCAAGATGATCAACAAGTACTTTTATAATCTAGACATAAAAGCAATTAAAAATGTTAAATGAGGGGCTTAAACTTTTCATAAGCTTAGAAGAAGATTAAGAAGAGACTAAGCTCCAAATCAAGTCCCTAGTGAAGCTCCATGCTTTAACCTTGCTTAGATGGTCTTGAAAGGGTTTGAATTAGGCTAAAATATGGTGTTTTAGGATTGAAAAAGGGTGGTGTGTAATGGGTGTTCTTGAGCAAAGATTGAAGGGAGGGTAAAAGGTTTTCTTTGGTTTTAATTATGTGTGAAATGATTAGTGATGGAAGTAAGTGATATGGTAAGGTGTTATAAAATTGGTAATCTTGCAAAATATTTCCAAGTCTTCATGCACCATACTTCATCTAGATATTTCAAAGTGTAGGTTGATGGGGCGGGCCCCCTAATGACCGAAATTGGGGGGGGGGGGGTGTTAGGATTTTTTTATAAAAGTTAACATTACATAAAACTTGTAAGTTATATAAATGTTTAGGGGTTTAAGGAGTTCTTGTGCCATTAATGTTACGACAATATTTTTGATGCCAAAAGATGGCTCACCAGTTCACTAGATTGTTAGTTTAGATGTTAGAGTGGTAAAATTACCATTTTCTAGTTCGTCGGTGCGAAATTGGTCAAGTTGTGTTTGTACCGTCGCAGTACCAGAAGCTTGTGTTTCGAATATCCCATTGATATCCCCAAGCTTATTTAGGATGTAATATATTATTTACAGGTCCTAAGGACATTAAAATGCAGAATTTTAGTGTCGCGGACATTTAATTTTGTTATAGTTTAGCGCGGAACGGACAAGGTGTGATTATGTGCGTTTACCGGAAAGTTAAGGTGTTTTTAGTATTTAGTGTCCCTAATTAGGGATTTTTATTTGTATTTCAACTACGAAGTGCGTTTATGCCATTCTTCGCTCGTTCGGACAGTTTTTGAAACTTGCTGGCATGAATAGTGTGTTCCGGTGAATAGTGTTTTCAGCATTTTGCCAACATATATGGACATAGTTCTCAGTTTTCTCGCGACGTGGCGATTGTATTGATATTATTTAACATATTTAACCATGTCCTATGATTGCTAGACTTTACACGACCTTATCACGCAATAATTAAATCGTAATGAACGTAATTAAATGTTTAATCAAGTGTTTAAGTTGTACGGAATTACCTTTATTTTTGCCAGTTGTCACACAACAAATACCGGTACAGCAAATGCCAGCTCAACAAAGACCACTCCCGTGAAATATAATCCCACCGGTCAACCAATACGAAGGTATTCCGAGAAGATATGATCGAGGACCGGTGCGGGGGTTGAAATCCACTTTAAGCCCGCAATTGCTAACAATCCATCACCGGTGGTAATACCTCAGTTACAAGGTCGTTCATTTGAGGTGAGGGCACAATCTATCCAGAGCTTACCCAACGGTTTGGTGACTGAAGAACCATATTTGCACATAGCCTCCTATGATGCTCGTTACAATACCATCGGGGGTCAAGGTTTTACATCTGATGATGTGAAACTAGTGTTATTTCAGTTTACCCTAGATGGCAAGGTACAACATTGGTTCCACTATTTACCTTCTGCTTCTATTTTACATGGCCCAAGATGCAACAATTATTTTTGGATGAGTTCTACACCCCTTAGAGGACCAGTGATGCCCGGAAAGATATCAGAAATTTCCAACAACAATCCGGTGAATTATTTCATGAAGCATTCAACCGGTTTAAAATGTTGTTGAAGTGGAGTTTGTCTTTAATATGTATCTCGCCCACTGGGATGACAACTGTTTCTTGAGTAGGAATTTTCTTGAGTTTAGACACGTGAAACATCTCGTGTACACTACCGAGCTCGTCTGTTAATTTTAACTTATAAGCAACGGTTCCAATCTTTTCTAGGATTTCGAAAGGTCCAAAGTAGCATGGGTTTAACTTTCCACGTTTACCAAATCTTGCTACGCCCTTCCAAGGCGAGAGTTTCCACAATACCTTGTCTCCGACCTCGAAGGATAATTGTTTGCGTCGCTTGCCGGCGTAGGTCTTTTGTCTATCGCAAGTTTCCTTGATACGGTCTCGTATTTGAAAGATCTTACCTGTAGTCTCCTGGACTAGTTCTGAACCAATAAGTTGTTTATCTCCGGTCTCCGTCCAACATAGCGGGGACCGACGCTTTCGTCCATACAGGGCTTCAAACGGGGTGGCCTGAATGCTAGTGTGATAGCTATTATTGTATGAGAACTCCACTAAAGGCAAGTGAATATCCCAATTTCCACCCAAATCCATCCCACAAGCACGTAACATATCCTCCAAAGTTTGTATCGTCAGTTCACCTTGGTCGTCCGTTTGAGGGTGAAAGGTCGTACTAAGATCTAGTCATGATCCAAAGGCCTTTAGGAATGATTGCTAATCCATGACACGAACCGACCGTCTCGATCCGGTATGATAGAAACAGGCACTCCGTGTCGTGCCACAATCTCCTTAAGATATATTTCAGGTAGCTTTTGGTGCTATCCTTCTCACAGATAAGTAGACAAATGTGTGCACTTTGTAAGTGGATCAACGATTGCCTAAATCATGTCGTGACCTCCCGAGGTCCATCGTAACTTAGTAATAAAGTCCATCGAAATTTGTTCCCATTTCCATACTGGAATTTCAGGTTGTTGCCATAACCGTGAAGGCTTTTGATATTCCACCTTAACCTTGGCCCATGTAAGGCATTTTCTGACAAAAGTAGCAATGTCGCCTTTAAGGTTAGGCCACTAATAAAATTCTTTTAAGTCTTGGTACATCTTATCCGATCCGGGATGTATAGAGTACTTCGACTTGTGTGCCTCGTCCAAAATAATCGCCCGTAGGTCTCCGAAGAATGGAACCCAAATTCGTCCCGCAAAGTGCAGTGTTCCATCCTCCCTTGGCACCAATTGTGTCTCCATTCCTCGTAATGATTCGGCTTAAATATTTTCTGGTTTAAGTGCTTCTTGTTGAGCCTCGTGAATCCGAGAAGTAAGGTTAGTTTGTATGGTCATCTCGAAGGCTCGGCCCTTAGAGGTTTCGTACGTTCTTTCCGGCTCAAGGCATTCACCATAATGTTCGCCTTGCCCGGGTGATACTTTATCTCGTAGTCGTAATCGTTCAATAACTCGACCCATCGTCGTTGCCACATATTTAAGTCTTTCTAATCGAATATGTGTTGGAGACTCTTGTGATCCGTAAAAATTGTACATCGAGTACCATATAAGTAGTGGCGCCAGATCTTTAACACGAATACCACCGCACCTAACTCAAGATCGTGCATGGTATAATTTTTCTTGTGCACCTTCAATTATCGAGAGGCGTATGCGATGACTTTGTCTCGTTGCATAAACACACAACCAAGTCCTTGATGCGACGCATCCTAATAAACCATGAAATCATCGGTACAGTCGGATAAGGATAAAATAGGCGTGTCACAAAGTTTATCTTTTAGTAGTTGGAAAGCCGCCTCTTGTTTCTCGCCCTAATCAAACTTCTTATCCTTTTGGGTTAGGGACGTTAGCGGGTGAGCAAGTTTTGAAAAGTTCTCTATAGATCGTCTATATTAGCCCGCTAATCCCAAAAATTGTCGTACTTCAGTAGGGGTCTTAGGCGCTTCCCAATTCTTGATTGCCTCAATCTTAGCCGGATCGACATGAATTCCTTTCTCATTTACCATGTGTCCGAGAAACTGTACCTCGCAAATCCAAAATTTGCACTTAGAAAACTTTGCATACAGCTGTTCCTTTTTCAAAAGCTCCAAAATAGCTCACAAATGTTGCCCTTGTTCCTTCTCGGTTCATGAGTATATTAGGATATCGTCGATGAAAACAGTCACGAACTTATCGAGGTAAGGTTTGCATACTCGGTTCATTAAATCCATAAATACGGTAGGGGCATTTGTTAAGCCAAAAGGTATAACAAGAAATTTGTAATGTCCATAACGAGTTCTAAAAGCCGTCTTGGGGATACTTTCCTCTTGTATTCTCAGCTGATGGTATCCCGATCTCAAATCATTCTGGGAGTAATAACTTGAACCTTGTAGTTGATCGAACAAATCGTCGATTCTCGACAGACGGTATCGGTTCTTAATAGTAAGTTTGTTCAATTCCCGATAATCTATGCACATGAGAAAGCTACTGTCACACCCCAAAAACGTCGCAGCGGAAATACAAGCGTGGCGTTGACGGAGGTTGGTACACATGAATATCTATAATGGACGATGCATTGTTTATTTTGGACATATACTTATTAAAAGCATGATTTTAGAGTTTAAAGTTCGGATACAGTTCGTAATTACAGCTTAATTGTCTTAATCCTTATGGATTCAATTACACACAGTCCCATTTTAGTTTTAAAATATGTCCAAAATATATTAAACACAACGATCATCACTACCACAAGATATGCCAAAATCCCGAAGCCGAACTCATGTACCTGAAGAACACGTAAAAATCAAGAGTTAACACAAAGGAGGGTGAGTTCACATATAATTTTCATAATGTTTTGTTTAAGGAAAACTTCCTAATTTGACTCTTAATGGTCTGTAAACATTTACATATTTAAAACATTTTCATATGTTTAAAAATAAGACATTCATTTTCATAAAAATAATGTCATTATAATATGATTTGAAATCGGCATACACCTTATTTCATATAAAAATGTCATGGAAGAATTCATCCGAAATAACTCCGAAAGCCTGTCTCTGATGAATACTTATGCTTATGATTTTAATGATATTATTGGAAATCGGCAAGCACCCCATTCCACATGCAAATTATATTCCACAATTCAGTTTTAAATATTAAATTTTCGTTATGATTTCGGGTTCGTAAGTTTGCAAGACATTACAAGCTATATAAAACAATCGAGGTACTAATCAATACAGACAGTTCAAGAATTCCAATTGGCCGCTATGTAGATCGGAGCGACCAATCACGACGGGGTGTCAACCCAATAGATCCATTAACGGTTCCACGTGTATATTAGTTAAATGATTAAAACGGCTATGATGCATCTAATGCCTGCCTCAATTCACTAATACATATAACCTACTGAATAACAATTTAATAATGTTGTACAAATCCCTGAAGTATCCATACGGTGTAAGCCTACTCCGTTACTTACACTTGCATGTGACGCAAGCCTTCTCAGTTACTTACGCTCTTGTTTGACTAGTGAATTTGTCTCAATTTGGATTTAAAAATTCGTTTTTAAATCATTACGATCGTTATACCCCTAACGTCGTCTATTTACCCAGTTTCTCCCCGAAACCAGTTTGATAGATTTTTAACCTCGTTTTTCTTGAAAACAGTTTAAGTTACACATCTTTTGAGTTCGTAAACATATTATGATACTCTAAAAATCGTATTCTCAATGAAAATACATTTTTATATAATTGAAAAGCATATTTTATATGAAAACATATACTTAGCTTTTAACGACATGTTTTTCTCTGAAAACATTATGTAAGATAGTAAAATGACGTTTTAGCAAACTCTCACAAAAATACATTTAATTGAAATTATGTTTTATATGAAAACATATATTCATTCTTTTTTAACGACGTGTTTTTACCCCGAAAACAGTTAATAAAACAGTAAGAAGTGGGGTTCTGTGACACTCACTGAAACATATTTATTTAAGAGTATGCTTTATACGCAAAAACGTATTTACATTCTTTTAGCGGCGTGTTCTTCCCCCAAAATAGTATATAAATCAGTAAAAGTGGGGATGTAGTGATACTCACCTTTGGGTGCATTTTATATTATCGCAATCCCTCAAATTGGTTTATTCATCCTAAATTAAATAAGAACGATTCAATGACCGGTTATTCTACAAATAACTAAGTTTCTCCGATACTTAGAATTTTCACATAACTTCGAGATTTTTCTCGAAAAGCCTTTATTTAGATTATGTTGGCATTTATATATATATTAAGATATTTGCGTTTTGAATGATTTTATATGTGACCCTTTATTATGTCTACTTATTCACAATATATATCTACGAGTTGCGCTTCGTAATATATTTGCATAAGTATGGATACATTCGGTATATACATATATATAAAATATCTACATCGTAATTCACATATCACATTATTTCACACACACATATATATATATATATATATAGGGAGAAGATCATGCGAGAACCACCTCTTATTGCGAGAACCGCGAGAACCAATGTGAACACACCAAAAATGCCTAAAAATAGCTAAAAATCACACAAAATTTTTTTTTTTGATTTTTTTAATACTTTTTAGGTTAAAATCGCTACTTTTCGAATCCAAAAAAAAATTTTTTATTTATTTATTTATTTTTAAAAAAAAAAAATTTTTTTTGGCTTCGAAAAGTAGCGATTTTAACCTAAAAAATATTAAAAAAATCAAAAAAAAATTTTTAGATTTTTTTTAGATTTTTTTAGGTTTTTTGGGGGTTTAGTTTTTAGCATTTTAGCTTGGGGGGGGGGGTTGGGGGGGGGGGGGTTTAGGTTTTTGGGGGGGTGGGGGAGGGGGGTTTAGGTTTTTTTTGGGGGGGGGGGGGGGTTAGGTTTCTTTAGGTTTTTTTTAGGTTCTTTTAGCTATTTTAGGTTGTGTTCACATTGGTTCTCGCGGTTCTCACAATAAGGGTGGTTCTCGCATGAGCCCCTCCCTATATATATATATATATATCAGGTTTTAACACTTAATATATATCAAATAACTCATCAAGTCATTTTAAACATGTTTCTCACGTACATCACAAATTCTCACACATAATGCGATTTCTGATCTAGTTTACCGTTTCTACCGCACAAATGCTTAAACATAGAATCATTTCCTATTATCATAAAATCACTTAGCAAATCACATTACACATAATCATATTCACATATCAATCTATATCATACGAAGTTCACTCTTGACTATCCCATTTTCGCTTACGTTGAAATATGCGTATTTTACCGTTTCCGTAGCTTTTTTGGGCGTCAGAAGTCACGTATGACCAACCAAACACCAAAATTATTTAATAAAAGTTAAAATAATTATATTTATCAAATGACATCAGTTTAAAATCAGATTTAAAACAATTTTATAAAAATCACTTATAAAGCCAATTTTTACCGTTTTTAACGCATAGTTTCGTACCGAACTTTATCGTAACCATCCCAAACCATCATGACTTGATATTTTAATATAACACATGTTATCTACTGATCAAAACAATAATTTTAATCATATATATGTAGGTCTCATGAATAACACAATAATCATGCAAACATCACCCGATTTATTACTTTTCAAGCTATAAGTACAACATGCAAAGCTACCAAGTTATGACATAATTTTTATGACTTCAAAATACATCGTATAGATTTATTTTAAATGTTTATTTATTGATTTGAATGAATATCTATCATATCATACACAAATCATCAAACATATGCATCTTAACTATCATTCAAGAACATGCAACAACTTACAATTTCACAAATATGTCTAGTAATTTTCGGCCATATGCATGAACATGTACTAACATTGCTTCAAATCAAAAATCATGATTCAATCATTCCTTTATATCTCTAACACATTTGCACATAATCTTATTCATTCAAGAAACCATCTTATAAGTATCTTTGCAAATAAAATTCAAAATACATACACTTATACATACGTACAACTTTCGGCTAACTATACATATTATAACCTCATATTTTATTTTTATAAAAATTATTTGTTTGGTTTGATTTCAAGAATAGTGAAAATCCAAGTATTCGAGAATCATGATCATTATCACGATCATCATCACGTGAGTTTAAAAGTAATATAACTTTATACCTTTCAAGAACAAAGTGGGTTTTTATGATGCGAATCTTGATGAAAACAAGCTTGTTCCTTTTTGAAATCACCTTGAAATCAACTTTAGATCTTCAAACCAACTCGAAACTAGCTTGGAATGGTCATGATCTTCATGAAATAAGTTTTTAAAAATGAAAGTGGGTGTGTAATGAGGGTGTTCGGCCATAGGGTTATGAGAAGAAGAAAATGGTGAATTTTGAAAGTTATATCTTGGAATATGTTATGTTGCATGAAATGTGATTGGACCAATTTTCTACTTTATCAACACATGTCACTTGCACAAGAGAGGTAGCAACAACTTGTTCATTTTGGTCGACACATGTCACACACCTACACACTTTCATATGGACACACATATATATAGTGTATATCTAGTTAAAACATGTATTTAACTGATTACCGGGTATTTTATCTTGCGTTTAAATCGCGATTTAAGGCGTTTAAAATAATTTTTATCGCTCTATAAAAATAAACTCGCCATAATATTACTGAATAATATTTTATTTGCCTAGACTGGCCGCGTTGTCTGTATTTCACAGTATAGGTACTGTATTGCACAGTACGCGCTTAAACTCGAAAAATAACGTTTTTAAGTGTTTTAATTATTTTTTCTTCACGAATATGATTAAAATAGAATTTTAATCATAAAGGAGTATTTTTAGGATTTTAACACTATCCGGGAGGTCACCGACGTTCGTTTCGCATTTTGTCGTTACGCGATAAGCGTTTATCTTGTTATTACCAACATGATTTTTATCAAAGTTTAGATTTTCTAACACATCAAATATCACATAATAACACCCTATTTAATAAAATACTTCCATTATTTATTCATAACACGTGTCACACTAGTACGGTACGGACTCAAAGTAGCTGGGTGTCACAGTCTCCCCCTGTTTTGGAAATTTTGTCCTCGAAATTCTACTTTACAGGCTGTGTTTTCGCACTATATGGAAATAGTAAGAACAATATTGTTAATTATGGTCCTGTAGTTTCTGCGAGAAACTTTGATTCTTACAGAGAATCCTCGTACACCTTTATTAACTAATCCTACTTTTCCTAAAATCTCATCTCAACGCTCTATACCTTCTACAAGGTTCATCGTTTACGAGTACTTAATCAGAATGGGTAAGGCCAGTGTTCCACCATATCAGGTTTGACATATGTTGAACCACATATATGTTGTCCTATACCTGAGGTAGTCTGAGTCTACATACAATTGATCCAACTCGAGATGGGCTCTCGAAAGTATCTAATCTCATGAGCTCTTTTACTTCCCCTTTCACATCTAATTCGAATATCTACTCTCCACAAATTGTACAATCAACAGGTCACAATACCGTTAGGAATCTGTAATCCTCTTTCTGGTTATCAACATATCTCTTCTAACCAATCTACAAATTCAATAGGTACTTCGTCAAAATTATGTTTATCACCTAAGTAAACTTTATTAGAGAATATGGTCAGTGTCTCATTTATCAGACACTTTTGTAGGTTAGACACATGAAACACATCATGTATTCCGTTCATTGACTAAGGTAGCTTGAGCCTATAAGTGACTGATCCAACTCGAGATGGGCTCTCGAAAGGACCTAATCAATGTGGCTCAGCTTTTCTCTCTTTTCTAAACCTAACAACACCTTTCCAAGGTGACACCTTCAACAAAACACAATCTTCGGCCCGAAACTGCAACGGTTTCCTTTGATTGTCCACGTAAATCTTTTGTTGATCGATGGCGACTTTTAACCTTCCCTTGATCTTAGAAAACCTGGTCGCTGGTTTCCTGGATAAGCTCGGTCTGGTTAGTAGCCTTTCTCCAACTTCAACTCATCAAATGATCGATCGACGCTTCCTTCCGTACAAAGCTTCAAACGGAGTTGCTACAATACTAGGGTGATAATTGTTAGTTATATGATAACTCAGCTAATGGTAGTTGACTATTCCAATTTCCACCGAAATCTTTCACACATGTTCACAACGTATTCTCCAAAGTGTGAATGATTCTGTTGCTTCTTCCTACTAAGCGCATCAGCAAAAATATTGGCTTTTCATAAGTGGTAACGAATATCGCATTCGTAATCCTTGAGTAATTCTACCTGACGTCATTGTCTCACAATGAGTTCCTTCTGATCAAGATATGTTGGAGGCTCTTAAGGTCACTATATATCGTACACTTCGCGCCATACAGAGAATGTCTTCGAATTCTTCAAGGCAAACACACTAACTCCTAACTCTAAGTCGCGAGTTGTGTAATTTTTCTCATGCACCTTCAATTGTCTGGACGCATAGGATGTCACTTTGTCCTTTTGCATAAGCATGCATCCATAGCCCAAACATGATGCATCACAGTATACAATGAAATCATCATTTCCCTCAGGTAGGGATAGAATAGGTGCACTTCACAACCTTTCCTTCAACATCCAAAAAGCTTTCTCCTGTTTTTCTGTCTAATCTAACTTCATATCCTTTTGGGTCAATAGCGTCAATGGCTGCGCTAATTTTAGAGAAATTCTCTATGAATCTCCGATATTACCCAACGATTCCTAAGGTTTATCGCACCTCTAAGGAAGTCCTTGGTGCTTCTTAATTCTTAATCGCTTCAATCTTCGACGAATCCTCATGTATACCTTTCTCATTTATGACATGTCCGAACAAAAGGCTTCTCGAATCCAAAACTCACATTTAGAGCACTTGTATACAACTTCCTGTTCTTCAGCAGCTCCAAAATCATCTTCAGATGTTGTTCAAAATCTTTTTTGGTTCGTGAATGTATAAGTATGTCGTTAATGACTACTATCATGAATTTATCTAAGTAGGGTTCGCACACCCTGTTTATGAGATCCTTGAACACTGCAGGCACAGTAATTAAGTCAAGAGGCATGCTAAAAACTCATAATGGCTATAACACGTCCTAGAAGCAGTCTTCAGAACATCTTCATCAGCAATCTTCAACAGGTAATAGCCTAAACACAAATCAATCTTCAAGTAATAGCTGAATCCTTACAATAAATCAAACATATCATCAATCCTTGGTAGTAGGTACCGATATTTGATAGTTTTCCTGTTCAGCTCCCGCTATCATATACAAGTCCTGAAGGAACCGTCCTTCTCCATCACAAAACAAGTGCTCCCCAGAACGTAAAGCTTCGTCAAATAAAACGTTTGTCTAGTAGCTCTTGTAGCTAAGTTGACAGTCCTTTTGTTTCCGAAGGTGCTAATCTATAAAAAAATTGCAATCGGTGCTGCGCCTAAAACAAAATCAATCCTAAACTTGATCTATCTTGCAGGGGGTATTCCAGGTAAGTCTTCAGAGAAAACTTCTGAATACTCATGATCTACAGGGATCTCTTCAACCTTTGTGTCAACCACGTTAATCCAGAATGCAGAATCACTCTTCCTTAACATCTTGTACATCGTCATAATACTAACGACTCTCGATCTCTGACTTGTTCATTTCTCCGAGAATCACTATTGCTTCACCACCAGGGCGGGGTATTAGCACTAGCTTTTCTGAACAATCAATCTCAGCTTCATTCTTGGATAGCTAATCCATCCTAACCACAACATCGAAACTACCAAGCTCCACTGGTAATAAGTCGATACTTAAAACTATATTCGCATAACCGAATACCACATCCATGAAATAACTTCATCTTAAGACAATCTCACCATAATATTACTGAATAATATTTTATTTGCCTAGACTGGCTACGTTGTCTGTATTTCACAGCATACGTACTGTATTGCGCAGTACGCGCTTAAACTCGAAAAATAACGTTTTTAAGCGATTTAATTAATTTTTCTTCAAGAGTATGATTAAAATAGAATTTTAATCATAACAGAATATTTTTAGAATCAGAATATTTTTAGGATTTTAACATTATCAGGGTGGTCACTGACGTTCGTTTCACATTTTGTTCGTTACGCGATAAGCGTTTATCTTGTTATTGCCAACATGATTTTTATCAAACTTTAGATTTTCTAACACATCATATACCACATAATAACACCTAATTTAATAAAATACTTCCTTTATTTATTCATAACACGTGTCACACTAGTACGACACGGACTCAAAATAGTCAGGTGTCACAGCTACCATCTTTCTTTTTTAACAAATACTACCGGAGCTCCCCAGGGTGAGAAACTCGGTCTAATAAATCCTTTATCTAGCAACTCTTGCAGCTGAGTAGATGACTCTTGCATTTCTAACGGAGCTAATCGATATGGTGATTTCACCACTGGTGTCGCTCCTAGCACCAAGTCAATTCGAAAGTCCACTTGTCGCTGTGGAGGCAGTCCAGGCAAGTCTTCTGGAAAGACTTCTGGAAACTCTTTCACAACAGGGATGTCTTCTAACTTCGGCTCCCCAAGTCAACGAGTAAAAGGTCGATAGAAAATTTTCACTCTCCAAGCTCAAGTGTGCAATCCTCTAATAATTTCTCCGGATTCGACAATTTTCCGTTCACCAATTCTATAGAATAAGGGACATCTAGTTTACTCGACTCTAAGCCAAGCATATTTTTGAGTTCTATGAATATAAAACTAAAGTCGGCGCCAATATTAAAAGAATGGATGCAAAGTGTTGGTTGATAGGGAACATACCCGTGACCACCTTAGGGTCTTGGCGTGCGTCTTTCGCTCCCATCACAAAAGCTCTCTCATGAGCTTGATTTTCTTTCGGGCAGTCCTTCCGATAATGCCCCTTTTCACCATATCTATAGCAACCTTAACTTTTCCCATTCCGATCGCCATTCCCGTTTCTGCCACCCTTTTTGCATACCAAACATTTCTCGGTGCGGTGACCCAAATTCTCACACTTGTCACACATCATGGTCCAGCAAAAATCGTGGTGATGATATTTGCACTTATCACACTTTGGTAGTTTTCCCTGATAGTTCTTACCACCCGTTTTAGTTGTGGCAACGAATGCCTTGACTTTCTTAGTCGTAGAGGTTTCCTTATGTTTGTTGCTTGATCTAGAGCCTTGCTTGAAATGCGCATACTTCCTCTTATTACTACCCGAAGAAGACTCCACATGCGTCTTCTTTTTCACTGGGCTTTTTGATGTGTGTAAAATGCAACATATAAATTACATCAAATGAGGTATAAAACTAACCCTTTTTAGTACTAATGTTGGAAAAAGTGTGCTTTTGTCTTCCTTTTGTATTTTCAGGATTAAATTAGCGTAAACGAACAAAAGGAGCAAATATGCAGCAAAATCTAACATAATTACAAGAAAAGTAACAAACGTGGTATGCCCGACCCCTCGACAGCATCTTCCCAAGCAAAAACAAGAAAACAGAAGGCTGACCACGGCCTTGTGCCCAGCGGACATGGGGGCGTGGCCAGATGTCTGCAGAAAGGACAAAGCTATAGAAGCTTCTATTCCCAACACGGGGGACGTGCCCATCTCGACATGGGGCATGGTCAATGCTAAGATTCGCAGAATCCAAGCAAATCTTGATAGTACAGATACGCTTCTACACACGGGGCCGTGCCCAGCGGACACGGGGCGTGTGGAGCTAATGCAGATAAAATGCAATTAATGAAGAAAGAGAAAGTGGATGGACACGGGGCCGTGCCTAGTGGACACGGAGCCGTGTCCAGGCTTCTGTGCAAGCTATAAATAGAGGTGCATGGTTCACTTCAAAGGCATCCCTTGACAAACCACCTCTCTCCCACTTCACCCACACTCCACCACCATCACAACACCCACATCCACCATTATCATCCATCATCCATCATCCATCATAGAGTGTGTGTAGTAGTCTCGGGATCCAAGATTGATAGTAAGAGTTCTTGACAATGAAAGGCCATGTTTGCCTAAGTCTCTTACATCACTTGGTGAAGACAAGCATTTAGTGTAATACTTTTGATTTTTAATCTTTTCGTACTTTTTATTTGGTTTTGTATTAATAACTTTAATAACTAGTTTCTTATGTTGAAGGTGAAACTTCCTTATCATTTGTCCGTGGTGTCTTGGCGTTATTTTACTGTCTATATAAAATAAAAGATTTACACCATTCATATCTCTACGGTCTATATAGAGCTATGTTGGCTACCTGGTCGGGGGTTAAGGGAATGGTTTGGTAAGGTTCTTGCCTTGTTCAGTGTATAGATCCTGCAAGGACCTGGGTCAAGCTTACTAGGACCTCCTTCAATACCCACTGGTATTGGATGGCGGGGGTGCGAAGAGCTTGATCCCCTCATATGTAAACTACTATTAATACATTAACCCGACTACTTAGGATTGTATCCCTGCTGACTCAAACCACTTAGCCGAGGGTAACGTCACCTTTAAAATAGGGGCCTACCACATTACGCATTAATAACTTAATTAATTATCTTTCAATATTCCGACCCTTTAGGATTGTATCCTTGCTGACTCAAACTACTGGGTTTAGGGTAACGTCACCTTCAAAAGAGGGGCCTCTACTATAACTAACATAATCTCTTAAAAAGTGCAAAAGTGCGGAAATCATCAAAGGTTACACTAAAGGTGAGTCGGATCCAAGTGATTCATCTTGTCTATCTATTTTTATTTTATTTTTATTTTCAGCATTTTTAGTTTTTATTTTCATGTTTAAAACTTTTTCTAAACTTTTGGTTTGATTAGACGTTGAGGATAAACCGATACTAAAAGCTCTTGTGTCCTTGGACGACCTCGGTATCTTACCAACGCTATACTACGCTCACGATGGGTGCACTTGCCCATATGTGTGTTTAGTGTTAGTAAAATATTGTGTTTTATAAATTTAAAACTTGACTAAAGTGTTAAAAAGGGCTTAAAATATACATAAAAACATATTCACACCGATACACATCACTTTTATTTGATTTCTCCATCATTACTCCATCCTCAGCAGGACTTAAGGCAAGAGTTATCGCCTGAGCAATTTTCAATATGGTTTCTCTCATCCCGCCACTGTTTGCAGTTTGGTTTGCTTCGTATTAGACGATCGCTTTAGTGACTTGCTGGTTCACTAGAGCATCAAGCTTAGCTCGTGCTGCTGGTAAAGGTTTCGGCTTAACAGGCGTTCCTTCGTTGTGGTGCCATGAGCTTCATATACATAGTACATATCGATGAAATTAGACATTTATTTTAAAATAAATGTTGTCATTTATGAGTGAAAGTAAAGCTCATTCATCACGCACTATGGGTATAAGGGTAAGATAATTCATAATGATGCTTATGCAAATCCTTCACACCATAATCATCACACCATTGTAGGGAAGTAAAATAGGTTACAACAATGTCTTGCTAAGGAAATACCGACTTTTATATATATCACATCGACCTGTTATAATTAGTTTTGTGAAGAAAACCTCCTCAGAGTCACCTCACTCCGGTCCATACAAGTCATACAATAATATACAAATGTGGCAAGGTCTTTTCTTCACCTTGTTCCTTGATTGATCCTTAAGTCTCCGACTCTTCAATAGTCTTTAGTTTTAACAAAACGGGTATACTTCCCAAAAGATGGGGTTGTGCATAACTACCACGTGTGGGGTGTGAAAGTAAAAACGCAGAAATAAGTCCGCGAGAGTTCGTAACTCTTCCTCGAGACCGAAATTGTGCCTTATAGCGGCCGTAGAGCGAGTTTCAAGTGTACAAACGCACTACCCAATGATGGGGTGCACTGTGGAATGGAGAGTGTGGAGGCACTAATAGGGGTGATGGTGGTGGTGGTGATGTGGGTAGTGGTGATAGAGTGCATGTGAGGTGAGGGATAAGAAGAATCTTTTTGCATGTGTCATCCATGTGCCTAAATGGAGCTGTGATCTGTTGAGGTGGGGAGAACCGAGTGGTCGCCTCCATCCTCATAGTATGTACTCCGTACTCTATGGACCTCGATTGTCCAATGTAGGGAGGACCCCCTTGCCGCATTGAACTGTGCGATGACTAAATTGATTTTGTTTGAGCTCAATGAGTTCCAATAAGGTTGGTATGGTTTCCATGAATGTCAAATAGAGTGCGGTAAATGGGTTACACTACAGCTTGCACCATACTACCCTTCTGGTTAAAACAGATGTTAAATGATGGGGTTTATTGTAGCAACTACAATGGATAAGATAGGGTGTTATAGATACTGTACAAATTTAAGCACAAGAATCCTAATGTGTTGAGGAAAATCTTTCCTGAGTGGTTAACCATCTTTAGTTGCTTAGTTACCAGGTCCCAAGTGACTCGTACTATATATAAAAGTGTTAGACATGAAGTAAACAAAGACAGATTTCCTACTTTGTAGAGGGTTATAGTAATTATCCCGGTTAGTGTTCTACTAGGTAGAGATTTTGAACAACTTAAGAATTTCAAATGGATAGTGATCGTTAGCTTGACCCGCAGAGCCCACCAGGATTCCCATGCACCATAAGTTGTTATTGTTAGGATCTGAGTTTGATTGTTTGTGTTTGTTTTAAGAAATGTAAGATGAATGAAGAAAAACTGATGAATAATTACAGCAGAAATGAAGAAAACTTTATAACATAAACAATGGAAGAACAACTTTCATCATGTATACTTTTAATCAAAAGCTTATTTTCACAATGATTCAATATGCATGCATGAACTACTATCTCCCCCTCAGCACGAGCTCACAAGTGCTAGTTCGTATAAAATGCAAGTGTGTGTAAGTGAGCTAATAGAACAATACAGGCACTATCTATATATAGTACAATCCTAACCACTGTGGCATCTTAGTTGACGTCACCTAGACAGTGACAACTAACAACATTAACAAACTCTAAACATTGCTATTACAAAACACTGTTACATTAAACACTGATTAATGAAACTACTGTTGATGCTATCCACTGAGGGGCTCAACCACTGATGAAGCTTGAGCAGTGCTTTCCACAAAGGTTGATCATTCCTTTGACTTCCAGCAGTTGTTTGACTTCTTCAGTGGATTGGTCTTGAATAGTTTTTACACTTCATCATAGCTTTGTATATTAGCAGACTTTAGAGATCAGCAGATGTTAGATTCCATTGCCATTAGAGGGAATAAAGTTCAAAACACTGTTATACAGGATCGATTGTTGCAAAGTAGTTTTGGCTTTTTATCATCTGTTCTTTAGGAAGGATCACATGAGCCAACAATACCCCCTAGAACAGATGAAACTAAAACCCTTCATCATTCTCTGTTCTTTATTTCCTCATCAACAGTTCCCTGATTTTCCCTTTGAATTGAAGTTTAAAGTCCAAGGAATCTGGGTCTTCTTCATCCCTAATCAGTTGAAGGTTCAATAAATCTTGAAGGTCATCTGCATTCAGACCATATGCATCCTTCCTTGATAGCTTTCCAAAATTACCATCTGATCTGGGTAGAGTCAATACGTGGGTGTCTTTGTTAGACTTCCACTTTAGCACTTTTGGATCAGATGGCTTTCTAGGGATAAGATTTGTTTGAGATGAGTTTGGAGACTGGGGTCTGCTTGCCAAGTGTTTGATTGTTTCAGCAATTTGAGCAGTAATTTGGTTGGCAGCATCATCCATATGGTAATCAATTGGGTATCTGATGGCCTATTTCCTATGTTCTTCACACCTCTTCTCATATTCCTCATCAGTCAGCTTTTACCTTTTTAATTGATTCAAGGCATTAATGGGTAAAGCAGATGATGAGAACAGTTTTTTAGGGGCATGGGTCTGTTGAGGCCTACCAGCAATGGTTTCATGATAAACTAGCTTCTGAGGAACCTTTGGGTCTTTCTTTCTAAGTTATTCCAGTCTTCTATAAGTTTCATCAACATTCTGCTTTGACCATCTTGCAATTGATCTTGCAGACCCATATCCTACAGTAACAAGCTCTGCTCTCATTCTTTTGAACCTCAATGCATCATTTGTGTCAAACTGCTTGTATTTGTTCCAATTTGGTTCAGTTCTCTTGATCTAAGGATCATTGTTCATCATTGTAATTCTGTTAATTTCTTTTTTGAGAGTATCTAGAGACCAATCTTTGAATTGAGACTTGTTAGCTTTGTAGGGCTTGTTCTTCATGATGAGATCTAAATAGTCAACCCTTAATTCCTCTTAAAGACCAGCATTTGGTGACAACTCTGACATGAATTTACTGAGGTCTCTAGCAAAGTCTTCAAGTTTCCTGACTTTGCTAAGCCCATGTTACATCAGACCTTGGTATCTCCTGTCCCCTAACCCTTTGCTCTCTTCTTTGGATATAAGCTCTGCTTGTTTGGCTTTCAACTTTAAGTATTCTTCCAGATTCTGAGGTGTTCTGAAGCCAAATAGAGATATGAAGTTTCTTTTAGATGGATCCTCTATCTTATAAAATTGTATCATTTCTTCTTGGACTACAAGCAGTTCCAGAGGATATTTAGTTGTCACTGCGATGACACATGGCATGTAACCAATGGGTGGATGATCAAGTGGGTTTGTTTGTGGAAATGATGAGGGTGGAATGATTGGAGCAGGAGCATATGATAAAGGCATTGGTGATGGAATCTCCTTTTCTTCTTCAAGCACAACAAATTTTATTTTTCTTGCATAGGAAAATTTGGGAGGAGGAGGAGTTTTTGATGGAGAAGGTGGTTTAGGTGAGAAGGATGATTGTGAAGAGAATCTTTGGGGTGTTGGTGGTAATTGTGTTTGTGTGTAAAAATGAATGGAGGTAGTGGTTCGGCTAACAACTGTTGAAACCACTGGTGTCTCAACAACTGATGGTCTAACATCTGCTGATGCTATTGTTGCATCAACATCTGTTGGCTTTGTGGAAGATGGTGGTGGTGAAGCTGTTTTCTACTTCTTTTGTGGTTGTTTTTGTGGTGAGAGTTTGGTTTGGTTACAACACTGGATTGAGGCTTTTTAGAAGCAGTATTGGTTTTAGGAAATGTGGCAATTGGTGGTCTGTTGTTTCTAAAAAAATTTCTTCTATTAGAAGTGCCAAAATTTTCTCTTTACATTTTTTCTTTCTGTTCTTTCTTCCAAACATCTACTTTGCTCTCTGATGTATCTTTCCTCTTCTGCTTTGCCAAAACCTCTTCATCTGTTTGGATATTAAGGGTCTCCTCAATTCCCTTTTTCTTTCCAACGTCAGATTTTTCAGAGGATTGTAGAAGTATCTTTGGCAGACTTTGGCTTTTGTTTTTGCTGATCTTTTGGTTTTGCTTTGGGGTCAACATCCAACTTTCTCATTGAATCTTTCTCCCCCTTTTTGGCATCATCTTGATCTTCTTTTTCAAAAATAGGTGCATGGGACGTGCCAGTGAGTTTTGCAAGGGATTCTTTGATACCCCTTATGTCTGTCTGAGTATCCTTGTACCTAGCCTCCACTATAACTCTGATCAGTTCCATGTGTGAGTTATGTTGTAGTTCAGCTAATTCCCTTTGAGATGCAAGTATAGGTTGCACTGAATTCCATAGCTCTTGGGTGATTTGCTGATGACTAGGCTGACTTTTAGATGCATCCAACACTTGTTTCATCATATCTTTCAATTCCCCAACAGTGTTTTCAAAAGATGACATTCTAGCCATCAATTCTCTGTATCTAAATTCATCACCTAACTTAATAGGATCATCTGAATTCCCACCAGAGGTGGTTGTTGTGACACCGTGACACGGAGGCGGAAACGTCGAGGGCATCACGAAACTTGATAGAATGCATATGAGCACATGGTGATTTAATTAAAGTTGAAATATAATTAAGTTGGTTATAAGGATTGCATTCACATCCAACAAACAATTACAACACATTGTTCACAAAAGGTCTTTGATTTTATTTAAACTAAGGCACTTGTCTTGAGCAATCCTATGTGATCCAAAAGCTAACTTCAAGCATCATCACCTGAAACATATGTTAAAAATAATTTGGGTCAACAAACGGTTGAGTGAGTTCATAGGTTTTGGTTAGGCAAAAATAATAATAATAATGTGATATGAAAAATGGTTTAACACTGCGGCATGTGATAAGGCTTAAGCAAATGAGTGATACAGGTAGTTGCTTGGTGTAACATTCAAACCTTGTAGACGTAAACACGGCATTGATCACCCAGACTTCCGCAATGAATAACATGAACAACAACAACAACAACAACAATAGATCTAGAACTCGGATGGGGACGTCACCCCTATAGCGCTATAATGTACCGCTGGGCTTGTACGGAGTTAATGAATGTAAGCGTTAAGCAACAAATGTAACAATGCAAAAACTAGAGATATGAATGGGGAACATCCATACCTCCAAATGTGTTATCATACAATTGCAAAGACGGATCAACATAGCCACAAATTGCAAATGAGTTTGTATCACATTATATCATATGTTTCATCCCAAAAATGTGAAAAAAAGGGAACTATGAACTCACCTTGTTTGCGAAAATTCCAAACAAGTAAATGGATAAGAGTTTTGCGGGAACAAGACTTTCCACGTCACTCTAAAAACATGCACCAAACAAATATAGAACATAGCATCAACAAGGGCAACACTGTGATTTTGTATAAACGGGTGACAAGGTTGTGTTGTACGGATTTGACAATCTGTTTGGGGAACACTTGGTAACTTGATTAATTTGTGAAGTATTTATATAAAATACTAGGTTATACAAATAATAAGTAAGACATTATTATTTGTATATTTAAACAACTAATATATATATATATATATATATATATATATATATATATATATATATATATAATTATCCTTTTAAGTCTATATATATAAATAAATATATGTTAAATAAACAGTTTAATTATTTGTTAAAAAATGAAGTAACTGGATAATTGTGTAAATAATTACCTAAATAATTATTTAAAACAGAAAAATTAGAAATAATATTTTCAAATATTAACATGCAATATTACAGACTTAAAACAAATATTATAGCCTTAAATAAATTTTATATAAATAATCTGGAATTGAAAGGATTATTATCTAAATAACTGATTTTATAAGTTTATTATAAAAATAACATGCAAATGATAAAACATGTTTTCTGGATTTTTTTTATAAACTCAACAAAACATGCACAATATTATAAAAATAATTTTGGACCAATATTGCTTAGTTATATAAGTTTTAATTGATTAAAATTTAACTTTAAAAATATGCAATCTAACTGTTTTAATTATAAAAATATCAAAACAGTATCAAATATTAGTGATAAAATTATTTTTATATAGTTTACTGTTTAAAATAATTAAAAAAAAATTCATTAATTAATTCCAAATAACCGAATTAATATAAATTTTTAAAGTTAAAACAGTTTTTAATTAAAATAAAATAGTTCTATAAAAAATTTTGCAGACTTTATATTTTTATTAAATGCATCAGTATTTAAGGAATTTATGATAAAAATTTCAGATTTTAAATATTTAAGATCGAATTATTATAAATTAAAGAACAACTGATTTATAAAATAAGAAAATAAATGCATAATACTTCATCTTCTTCCCCAAAATCGGTCAACAGAAGTCAACCGATTAAATTCAAGATCGAAACCGAAATGATAATCAAATTAATTGAACATGAACATTTAAAATGTAATAATAATCGAATGTACCAAGTATGGTTGGTCCGGTATCGGAAGGATTGTCGAGTCGATCAAATTCCGGTGACCATATCTCCGGCGATATTTACAGAGACAACACAGAGGAAATTTCGAAGTGTTGTGAGAGTTTTGAAGGGTGAATGATGTTCAGTGATTATCAGGGGCCCTATAAAACGTATCAATTGATTCGAAAAACAAACGTATAACAGCGGATTGATACCCACTTTGATTTTTATAAAATTTTCAGTTTTTGGAGACATAAATGCATGTCTCGGTTTAAATCAGTGTTTTGGACGTGTTTGAATGTCGAGTAGGTCATGCAGGCAGGCGTATCGAACTCAGAACGTTTGTCTGGTTGCGTTTTGGAATGATTCCGGTCATAGGCGCGGTTTTCCGGTTTAAAAGAAAAGATACAGTTAGGTCCCTTAGGTTTCAGATATAATACATTTAACCCTCGAAACAGTTAACTGGGTAGTTAACTAGGTTAACTTTTGTTTTAAAATCCTTTATATAATAACTAACTGAGTTAGACTTTTTAGTTTAAAACAGTTTTAAAAATGTCAGTAACAGTCCCTGAACATTAGTTTGAGAAAATGACCCAACGGCCCTTGTAGTTTTAAACCAAAATATATATGTTTAGTTTATATAAAATATAAGTTTTCAAAATGACATTTTAGACCCAAAACTTTTAAAAGTTTTATATTTTATTTATAAAACAAGTTTCAAAAATGTCACAAAGGACCCTAAACTTTATTATTTTCAAAAATTACATTTTTAACCCGAACTTTTAAGTTTCAAAAATGACAATTTAGTCCCCAAACATATTTTGTAAAAATAGTGACGGATTTATTTACGGATTTAAAATCGAAGTTTCCAAACAAGTTTCAAGGAATGACAATTAAGTCCCTTAACTTATACTTTCACATAATGACACATTAGGCCCTTGTAATTAATGTAGCCTTGTTTATAAGCACGAAACTCAATAATTAAAGCAAATATTCACGTGTTTGGGCCGGTACATCATGTAAGAGCATAAAACAAAGCATGAATCAAACAAATTGCATCTCAATATATGACAACTGCTATCTGTGCATCAAACAATTACATGTTTGAAAATCAAGGTTGTTACAGTCTCCCCTACTTTAGAAAATTTCATCCCGAAATTTTATTCGAAGGAGATCGTAGAATGTAATTGAAATGATTAGCAAGATAATCAAGTCATTGTTTGGTGCTGAAAATTCCGAGGAATTTCCGAGGATCATTGTGTGGAAATTGTTTTGCATGGCCCTATGCTATGCTAGATTTGTAATGTAAATATTATGCAAACAACTGTGTGTATCAATAAGCAAATAATGGATGATCACATAACCACATGATGTTTTTATATGCCACCTTACTTAACAAGGTTTGCTATGATTCTCATGCATCGAACCTCGTAATTAAGTGTGCACCCAAAATTACGCGTTTCGTCACATGGTCTACATAGCACTTCTAGTTAAGTGAGGAAAACAAATAAGATTGAGGTATTGTTTAAATCAAACAAGCATCAATATAACACAACATCAATTGAATCAAAACGTATAGCATTGTTTGTTTGACAGTCTATAGAACAAATTTACATTTGAAATAAGTCATGTGATGGATCAATTGAATCAAGACATATTTCACATTAGCAATGATAACATTGTTTGTTTGACAACCTATTATGATGTGAACAATTACATTCGAAATATGTCATGTAATGGGTCAATTTCAGGCTCAAAATTATCCAGGTAGTGGAGGTAGTGGATCCAGTTGCATACGAGCAGCTAGCATGTTTTCCAACCATTTATTTCTTTCAGCCAGCTCTTGTATTTGCTGAGACAAATCTCGGACCTGATTGTTTAACCTAGTTATTTCAACTACCATTGGATCTGGAGGTAGATCCATTTGAGGCACCGTACTTGGGCCTGCTATAACGGTTGGTGGCAGTTGTTCTACTTCGTTTAATAGCGATAGGAAAGACTGTGGCAGAAATGACTCCGATGCTAACTGTTCTTGGAGCATCAAGTTTTCATAAGTTTCTTGCATGGTTGGATCCTCCTCAAAAACTATGGGTGAGAAGTCCTGTGAGATGTTTGGTGCTAATGGTTGAGGTATGTTAGTGGTAATATGTTCTTGTATGTATGGCAGCTGTGGTAGCATGTCATATTGGTAAAAAGAAGATGGAGAGAATTGCAACAATGATTGTTGTAAATTTTGTGGGGAGGTACTTTCTAAGATAACTGAAGTTCCCTCCGATTGAGATGGTTGAGTTAGTGTATCAATATGAACAGGGGTTAGTCTAATGGTGTAAGGATTTATAATCCCAGGTGCCTTTGGTGAAGATAATCCTTGGATGATCTGATCACTTAAGACACCTAATGATTTTGCTATTTTTGTAATGTAAGACCCTCCCATAAGACTTTTCAGAGGATGTGATTTTTGACTAGAAAAATATTCAGCAAGTCCATGGGCAATATTATAAGGAACTTGCTCAAAAATACTATACAGATAGAAAAGTTCGATTTTTTTAACCCTTTGTGGATTATATTTGCGCCCCGTGATAGTGTTGGCTAACACACGGTGCATATATTGATAGCAAGGGTTTGTGAAGTTCGTAGCACTATTGTGGCCACACCATTCTTTTAATGAATGGCATTGCCAATAACTTACCATATCAGTGGAGGAATAAGAGCTTGATGCCTCCGTAAAAATGGGTTGTTTAACTTCTTCATCTTTATATATGCCTAGACGAACTACGAATTCTGTTAATGACATAGTATGATGTTGCCCACAAAGTTGAAAATGAATGGATTCATCGGTAAGATTTTTATTATATTTATAATAGAAAGTGGACGAGAACTCATATACCAGTTCATCGTATGATAGTTCTAGGATGTCGAAGAAACGACGCCAGGGCGTATTAGGTAGTAGTGATCTTGCCAGTAAACCACCGAAATCAATCGTTCCCATTCGTTGCCAATCAATACTGCTAATAGTAAGAACTTCATGATGCTTGAGTTTTTGATACCTCTCTTGATAGTGTAATTTAGTAAACTGAAGGAAGGGATGAATTTTTGCTGCATTTGAAAATTCAGCATAGGCTGCTGGGAGATTTGCCATTGGGATATGGGGTTTTGTTGAGCTAAGAAAAGTTTGGGTATGTGTTGGGTTATGTCAGAAGTCGTAGTTCTTGTGTAGATTAGCTCGAGTAGTGATTCCCTTAAATAGATAAGTAAATTCCGGATTACACCATAGGATCGGTTAAAGCTCCCATGCTACGTTCTGCAGCTAGTTTGAAAATTTGAATCTAAATTGTATGGTCTCGAGAAAACTTTGAAACTTTGAAAAAAAAGAAATCCGTATCGTATAAAATTGATAATAGTACAATGTAGGTCGATTAAAGCTTGGGTTGTTCTGAAATGGAGAAAAGGGAAAAAAAATCCTTTCGAATTAGGGTAACATGCCTTGTGCCTATAGGTATTCTGTACATTCATCAGTAGTTCCCAGGTAGGCAAATGTGGGTCTTGTCGTAGAGGCATCTTCCAAAAGAAAGATTAGGAGCCGGAAAGAAAATTGGTGATGATAAGTTTTGAAAAAGGAGACGGTGGTTGCTGTCAGGTTTAGGCGAAAAATTTTTAAAAGATTTAGCGAAATAAAAACTGTAAAAAGGATAGGTTGTCTCCATATAGCTAATATAAAGAAAACTTATAGTGATGACAGATGGTCATTCGGATGGTAGTGTGTTTCAAAAATGTTTCAAACTTTTGAAGTTTTCATTGTTTATACGTTTTAAAATAGTTTATCGTGGCCGGTTTGAAATTTTGAATTTAAACAGGTATGATCCGAAAATAATTTAAATTTGAAAGGAGTTTTGGTATTATTTATAAAACCTTGTAGTTATGCGATAAAAGTTGGTTAGGTTTCTGCTTGATAGTGAATATCTTTAGTAAAATGATGTAGTGTGATTTGTGTTTTAATGGCTAGGAAAATCATGGGCAAGAGAGTCATTGGACTAGCTACGTGTCTACAAGCAGTAGGGGAAAACATAAGGTCATAGGAGTCGGAATGAAATGTTTTTGGTGGAAAAGTTTCATAAAATCAATGAAGGCAAGAGAAAACACACAACAGGATGGACATCGTTTATTCTACTAATAAACAATATCGGTGACTAATCAAAGTAGTTGGATCCTTATAACTTAATGAAGTCATGCTTTAGCCTATAAGTGGACACTCATCCCGAGAATTCCCAGGTAAGCACAACTGGTCTCGCGTCTGATGAGATTTATACGAAGTGCTTGCCTAGACAGAAAACTCAGAATACAGGCACCCACCCTTCCAGATTGCACGAGTTCGTTATTAGAGCCCAAGACTTTGACGAGAGTAAAAAAAAAATCAGAGGAGGTTTTGAAAATAATCACCTAAGGATAGGTGATGAGTGTTTGTAAAATCTAAAGATTCTATGGATGAGATCCTTGGTGACGAGGCATTGGTTACAAAAGATAAGGATAAGTATAAAGATAACAACGCGGAATGAGTACTAAGGGACAGGAGTCCTAGGTAAGTTATAGTCTAGGTCAAAAGTAATTTCTAATAACCTAAATCCCTATAACCATGGCTCTGATACCAACCTGTGACACCCTGACACGGAGGCGGAAACGTCGAGGGCATCACGAAACTTGATAGAATGCATATGAGCACATGGTGATTTAATTAAAGTTGAAATATAATTAAGTTGGTTATAAGGATTGCATTCACATCCAACAAACAATTACAACACATTGTTCACAAAAGGTCTTTGATTTTATTTAAACTAAGGCACTTGTCTTGAGCAATCCTATGTGATCCAAAAGCTAACTTCAAGCATCATCACCTGAAACATGTGTTAAAAATAATTTGGGTCAACAAACGGTTGAGTGAGTTCATAGGTTTTGGTTAGGCAAAAATAATAATAATAATGTGATATGAAAAATGGTTTAACACTGCGGCATGTGATAAGGCTTAAGCAAATGAGTGATACAGGTAGTTGCTTGGTGTAACATTCAAACCTTGTAGACGTAAACACGGCATTGATCACCCAGACTTCCGCAATGAATAACATGAACAACAACAACAACAACAATAGATCTAGAAGTCGGATGGGGACGTCACCCCTATAGCGCTATAATGTACCGCTGGGCTTGTACGGAGTTAATGAATGTAAGCGTTAAGCAACAAATGTAACAATGCAAAAACTAGAGATATGAATGGGGAACATCCATACCTCCAAATGTGTTATCATACAATTGCAAAGACGGATCAACATAGCCACAAATTGCAAATGAGTTTGTATCACATTATATCATATGTTTCATCCCAAAAATGTGAAAAAAAGGGAACTATGAACTCACCTTGTTTGCGAAAATTCCAAACAAGTAAATGGATAAGAGTTTTGCGGGAACAAGACTTTCCACGTCACTCTAAAAACATGCACCAAACAAATATAGAACAGAGCATCAACACGGGCAACACTGTGATGTTGTATAAACGGGTGACAAGGTTGTGTTGTACGGATTTGACAATCTGTTTGGGGAACACTTGGTAACTTGATTAATTTGTGAAGTATTTATATAAAATACTAGGTTATACAAATAATAAGTAAGACATTATTATTTGTATATTTAAACAACTAATATATATATATATATATATAATTATACTTTTAAGTCTATATATATAAATAAATATATGTTAAATAAACAGTTTAATTATTTGTTAAAAAATGAAGTAACTGGATAATTGTGTAAATAATTACCTAAATAATTATTTAAAACAAAAAAATTAGAAATAATATTTTCAAATATTAACATGCAATATTACAGACTTAAAACAAATATTATAGCCTTAAATAAATTTTATATAAATAATCTGGATTTGAAAGGATTATTATCTAAATAACTGATTTTATAAGTTTATTATAAAAATAACATGCAAATGATAAAACATGTTTTCTGGATTTTTTTTATAAACTCACCAAAACATGCACAATATTATAAAAATAATTTTGGACCAATATTGCTTAGTTATATAAGTTTTAATTGATTAAAATTTAACTTTAAAAATATGCAATCTAACTGTTTTAATTATAAAAATATCAAAACAGTATCAAATATTAGTGATAAAATTATTTTTATATAGTTTACTGTTTAAAATAATTAAAAAAAATTTCATTAATTAATTCCAAATAACCGAATTAATATAAATTTTTAAAGTTAAAACAGTTTTTAATTAAAATAAAATAGTTCTATAAAAAATTTTGCAGACTTTATATTTTTATTAAATGCATCAGTATTTAAGGAATTTATGATAAAAATTTCAGATTTTAAATATTTAAGATCGAATTATTATAAATTAAAGAACAACTGATTTATAAAATAAGAAAATAAATGCATAATACTTCATCTTCTTCCCCAAAATCGGTCAACAGAAGTCAACCGATTAAATTCAAGATCGAAACCGAAATGATAATCAAATTAATTGAACATGAACATTTAAAATGTAATAATAATCGAATGTACCAAGTATGGTTGGTCCGGTATCGGAAGGATTGTCGAGTCGATCAAATTCCGGTGACCATATCTCCGGCGATATTTACAGAGACAATACAGAGGAAATTTCGAAGTGTTTTGAGAGTTTTGAAGGGTGAATGATGTTCAGTGATTATCAGGGGCCCTATAAAACGTATCAATTGATTCGAAAAACAAACGTATAACAGCGGATTGATACCCACTTTGATTTTTATAAAATTTTCAGTTTTTGGAGACATAAATGCATGTCTCGGTTTAAATCAGTGTTTTGGACGTGTTTGTATGTCGAGTAGGTCATGCAGGCAGGCGTATCGAACTCAGAACGTTTGTCTGGTTGCGTTTTGGAATGATTCCGGTCATAGGCGCGGTTTTCCGGTTTAAAAGAAAAGATACAGTTAGGTCCCTGAGGTTTCAGATATAATACATTTAACCCTCGAAACAGTTAACTGGGTAGTTAACTAGGTTAACTTTTGTTTTAAAATCCTTTATATAATAACTAACTGAGTTAGACTTTTTAGTTTAAAACAGTTTTAAAAATGTCAGTAACAGTCCCTGAACTATAGTTTGAGAAAATGACCCAATGGCCCTTGTAGTTTTAAACCAAAATATATATGTTTAGTTTATATAAAATATAAGTTTTCAAAATGACATTTTAGACCCAAAACTTTTAAAAGTTTTATATTTTATTTATAAAACAAGTTTCAAAAATGTCACAAAGGACCCTAAACTTTATTATTTTCAAAAATTACATTTTTAACCCGAACTTTTAAGTTTCAAAAATGACAATTTAGTCCCCAAACATATTTTGTAAAAATAGTGACGGATTTATTTACGGATTTAAATTCGAAGTTTCCAAACAAGTTTCAAGGAATGACAATTAAGTTCCTTAACTTATACTTTCACACAATGACACATTAGGCCCTTGTAATTAATGTAGCCTTGTTTATAAGCACGAAACTCAATAATTAAAGCAAATATTCACGTGTTTGGGCCGGTACATCATGTAAGAGCATAAAACAAAGCATGAATCAAACAAATTGCATCTCAATATATGACAACTGCTATCTGTGCATCAAACAAGTACATGTTTGAAAATCAAGGTTGTTACAGTTGTATTTTCCTTGATGATAGGAGTAGACTCCAAATCATCATTAGCAGATGCCCCTTTTTCTTGGTTCTGGGGACTTCCCTTTACAGCAGTGGTTACCTTAGTAGCCACAGTAGTGGTTGCCTTCAAGGGAGTCTTAGAAATGAAACTATTGTCCAAATGTAAATCAGTGGATTCAACATTTGTAGTAGCTGCTCCACTTGAAATACCATCAAGAATTTCATGAAATTCAAGAGGTGTAGCCTCCTCAACTGTTTGTGGGATAGTTATTTGAACAGGTTCAGACATAGCCATTGTTGAAGTTATACTCTCAGTAATGTGTTGGTGAGAGGGGCTGCTATGAGTCTGAATGTCAATTGCTTCAAACAGTGGTACAAAGGTTGGTGGAATAGGAGATGAAGGGATTGGTGTAGAAAGAGACATTGCCCCGGGAGATGGGCTTTTAAGCATACTCTCAAATGAGGGTATGTCATCATATTGTGGTGTCCCTAGGAATACAACATGTTCCTTTTGTGAGGAATCATGAGGAGTTTGGTTTAAAGGCTGAGATCTTTCCACATGTTGTGAGGAAGTAGCAACAGTAGTTTCAAGTGACATTTGTGTTGTCACAGGGTTAACCTCTGGGATCTCATCTTCTATAGGACCCTTTTTGGTGGGTTTGGTGGGCTTTTTGGATTTTGTTTTGGTCTTTTTGGGTTTTGTTGGTGGGCGTTTCACAGAAGTGGTTGTAGTGTTGTGATCACTAAGAGCAGTGGGCTCAGCAACAGAGGTTTGAGGAGCAGATGTGAACTCATCTAAAATTTGCTCATTCCTCTTTGCTTGTGTTTTGGAAACATTTACTCTTTGACCATTAGGCGAGTAAATGTTTCTGATGTGAGACTATTCATTTTAAAAGTTTTACCTTGCTCAAAAGCTTTTTGAGAAACATGTTTTTGCAGGTAGTAGCTTAATAGTCTATGAAACATAAGAAAAGCAACATTTTTCCCACTTTTAATGTTTTTCAAATTATTAACCAAATCAGTAAACAGTGCTTGGGAGTAGTTAAAATCATTGTTTATTAAAATTGCATACCCCAAGTACTGAATTTTCAAAGGTATTTCATTAAAAGTAGTGGTTTTATTTGAGAGACAGGTTAAGAGGGTATGGAACATGAATTTTATTAGTGGTGGAAAAATTTGGCTTATACATAGTAGCCTTATTCAATTGTCCATCATATCCCCTCTCAATCAGGTTTGTTTCAAATTCATTTTTCGGGAAATATGTCTTACCTGCCAAGTCGTTTATCTGAAATGTTGTGGATATGGTAGTGGGGGTCATGGCAACCAATTCACCTCCGACTTTGGAAGCTATACCGAATGGCTCATTGTTTTGTTCTTCAATGTTTTCATTTGCCCAAAAATCGGTGAGTGTGTCTTGGTAGATTGGTGCATCGGCTGTAAGAAGTGTTTTGTATTTTGATGATGACAGGTGATGTGGGTGAATTATATATATTTTTTATGAAGATATTTGTTCACACAAATTTAGTTTTAAAATGGTTTTTCACCTAGAAACTAACTACACACACAAAAGGGCAAGTGTACCCGTCGGGTGGTAATATAGCTAATCGGTAAGAACCGGATATCAATCCGTGGATGCGGTGTCTCGATACTAAACTTTTGCTACTTTAAAGCCTTTTCAAATGATTGGGTTGATTTTTCTAACTTAACATGCAAAGAAATAAACTACTAAAAATTCTAACAAAGAACAATATCTAAGAAAGGGTTGCCTAAACTAAGTCTCCACTAACAAACATATGACAACAAGGTGGAAGGACTTGTGATGATGCAAGCTCTAAAATTGACTAAGTCCCCAATCAAGGCTTCCTAGTCTATAATTCTTAGGAAAACTAAAAATGAATTAACATTCTAATCACCTAAAAATTATTCTTTTAAGCTCACTTGCTAAGTTGATGTTAATCTTTAATGATGAGTTATTTGTTTGTCAAAACTCCTAACTCTACAAATTAGGGAAAACTAATATGAAAAACACACTAATCACCCTAACTTGGTTTTAAGTAGATAGCACTACCATCATGTTCTTGATATGAACCACAAGCATGGTCATGCTAGCTAACAATTTTGGCCTAAATCATCAAACTAACAAGAACACAAACTATAGAATCCACATAAACATACTTATGATCTTTCCAAATCTATATGCAAGAATTCACACATATGCTCAAATCATCATTCAATCACATTAGCAATTACCATTCCTAGTTTCATGCTATGAATCATACTAACAAGTTAACAAGATTCAATAATCATAATCTTTACATGGGCTTTCCAACACAACATGTAAATACTTATGAGCAAACATTCAAGAACAAGAACTTTAAGCATACACATGAACTCCAAGAACAAGATTAAATACCAACATGAAGATTAACAAGAACAATCATCACATCTATTTCCATGTTATCACATATTCATTAGCTTCAACAAAGTTTAGACAACTCAAATGTTTAGCCCATAAGGCTCATGGCTACCAAATCAAGTGCAAAGAAACATAAATTGTTCATAATGTAATAAGCTAACCAAGTTAAAGACAAGATTAAAATGATGTTTGAGTAGATCTTCAAGTGATTAAGTCCTCTTCAAGGCTCCCTCTTGGCTCCAACAAGCTTCCAAGACCAGATTCTTGAGAGAAAAAGTCACCAAAATGCTCCAACTCCCTTGCAAATGAGCTAGGAACTCGTATTTAAACTCTGGGCGTTTGGCACGACCATGCCACCTTTTGGCACGGTCGTGCTTGGCAAGTGTCAGAGCCACTTTCTTGAATGTTGACCAAGTATGCTACCATTTTGGGAAAAATCGCGCTCAAAAGTTCCCGAGGTGGCATGGTCGTGCTCGGGCATGGTCTGGTCGTGCCAGCCGATAGTGCTCGGCAACGATCTCGGAAACACTCTGATCTGGGGCTCAAATTGACCTAGCACGGTCGTGCCAGTGGTTGGCACGGTCGTGCCATTTCTGAATTTTGATGGTGCTGGTGCCGGATGCAAGTGCTGATCAAGAGTGCCAATGTCGGATAGTCTGGCACGGGCGTGCCAGTGTTTGGCACGGTAGTGCCGTATCTGGCAGTTTGCTGGAATGCATCATTTTCGCTCTATTTTGCTCCAAAAGCCTCCGTTTCAACACCGGGCCGAAGCCCGGACCTGTATTTTCACAAATAACTCAAATGAGTACCAAAATCAATGAAAATACAAAGAGTTTTCGCATAAACGGGGCGTATTTGACGTTTAAAAGATGTATAAATTCTTATACATCAACAGGATGTCAATTATTGAGTAAACGTCGGTGTTTTTGTTGGTTTTCTCGAAAGTAGGGAGGTAGTTATGAGGGTGTTTGATGATCAGAGCCATGATCGAAGTGTTAGAAATTGCGAGAGGTTGAAGAAGATGTGAAGAAGAAAATGGAAACCGCTTTGGAGAATTTTTTTAATTCGATACGGTGAGTAAAAGCTCTGTTTGGGGATTAAACAGGGTTTTATAAAAGGGAAAAAGTGAATGCTGACGTGGCAACGGTTTCAAAGATCGGACGGTTAACATCTGCCCACGTGGCAACCTCTGATGAAAAAGTGGATGACAGTTGTTTGGACACCACTGTTGGGAAACAACAGTGGTTGAGTAAAGTCTATATGAAAACAGTGGCTGATTTTAGTCTATCAGAGGATAGACATCAGAGGTTGAAACCAACAGTTGTTTAGTCAACAGTGGTCAACAAAGGAAATGAAAACAGAGGTTGTCTTTCAGCAGTGGGTGAATTTTCAACAAATCAGAGGTTTAAAACAATCAGTGGATATGGACAGACATTTAAGGATTTATGAAAAATTTTCATTTTAAGCTATTTTTAAGGATGAATTTATGATTTTCTGAAAATATTGTAATGCTTTTTATTCAAGGAAAAGAAGTTTTTGCCTTCTAATCCAAGTTAAGCATACCAATTCTTGAGATCAAACTTTCAAAGGCAGATGTGTCTAATTCTTTTGTAAGCACATCTACCAGTTGATCTTTAGTTGGAACATGATGCAGAGAAATCAAACCTTTTTTAAAGCAATCCCTCACAAAGTGATGTCTGATGTCAATATGCTTGGTGGTTGAATGGAATACTGGATTTTTGATGATATTTTCAGCTGCTTGACTATCCAACATGAGAGGAGTCTTTAGAGAAGTTATACTAAAATCCAGTAACTAGTTTTGAAGCCACAATAGTTGGGCTGTACAGCTTGCAGCAGCAATATATTCAGCTTCAGCAGTGGATGCGGAAACAGCTGCTTGCTTTTTGCTTTGCCAAGACACTAACCAATTGCCTAGGAATTGACACCCTCCTAATGTAGACTTCCTTGTAGTGTTGCATCCAGCAAAATCAATGTCTGAATAACCTAAAAGCTTGATATTCCCATTAGCAGGATACCAGATACCAAATGTGGGAGCAACTTTAATGTATCTGAATATTCTTTTCACAGCAATGAGATTAGACTTCCTCGGTGCGGACTGGGATCTGGCACAGACACATGTTGCAAACACAATGTCTGGCCTTGATGCAGTTAGGTACAATAAAGACCCAATCATGCTTCTAAGTAAAGTTTGATCAACCAAATCATCATTTTCATCAACGTTGACAAGCTTTGTGGTTGTCATGGGTGTATTACATGGTTTGCAATCATTAAGGTCAAATTTGTTTAAAAGATCTTTTACATATTTGCTTTGATGAATGAAAGTCTCATTTTGCAATTGCTTAACTTGGAGACCAAGAAAGCATTGGAGTTCACCCATGACACTCATCTCAAACTCTGTTGTCATGAGTTCTCTAAACTCTTCACACATGGAGGTACATGTGCTTCCAAAAATGATGTCATCAAGATAAATTTGGACAATCATCAAATCTTTTCCTCTCCATTTTAAAAACAGTGTTATTATCAATTTTAACTCTTGTAAAGCCTCTAGAGATTAGAAAAGTGGAGAGAGTTTCATACCAGGCCCTTGGTGCTTGTTTCAAGCCATACAAAGCTTTATTGAGCTTGTAGACATGATCAGGATAAAAAGGATCTTCAAAACTAGGAGGTTGGCAGACATATACCTCATCTTTTATTTTGCCATATAGGAAAGCACACTTTATATCCATTTGATACACCTTGATGTTGTGGTTGATAGCAAAGGCTAAGAACAATCTGTTGGCTTCAAGTCTTGCTACAGGAGCAAATGTCTCATCATAGTCTATGCCCTCTTCTTGTCCATAACCTTGAACCACAAGCCTGGCTTTATTTTTGACAACAATGCCCCTTTCATCAGTTTTGATTGTGAAGACCCACTTTGCGCCAATTGGACTTACATCCTCTGGCAGTGGTACAAGTTCCCATACTTGTTGTCTTTTGAACTGTTGGAGCTCTTCTTGCATGTCTTCTGCCCAATTTTTGTCTTTTAGTGCCTCTTAGTACTTGACTGGTTGATGGAGAGATAAAAAGCATACAAAAAGACAAATGTTTTGGGATTGACTTCTTGTGAGAACCCCTTTATTGATGTTGCCAATAACTTGATCAAGTGGATGAGATTTAAGGAAGATTAGATCTCCCTTGTATGAAACATTGGTATTAAGTGGTGAAAGTTGTAGTTGTGAATCATCTGAGCTAACATCTGTTGGCAATTTTGAAGAACTAACATCTGTTTAAAATGGAGGTGGAGGAATAAGAGGAATGGGTGTGGCACAATGTTGATTTTTATCCACTGTTGATATATTTTTATCAACAGAGGTTGGAGATGATGAAGTGGCAGAGTTTTGATCAACAACTGTTGATTCAGAAGTGGCATAGTTTTGACAGATGTTTTGAACATCTGCTTCTCTGATGGTGGTAGTGATTTTGTATTATGGAATCACAATATAACATCCATTGTCTTGTGAGAAAGATTGTGGTGTACCTGCAGGGTTAGTCTTGACAGACACATCTTCAAATGTAAACTTATCAAGGTCAAACAGTTCAGCAGGGTTTGCTGGGATTTTCAATGATGAAATTTCATTAAACCTAACATTCAGAGTCTCTTCCACACACCTAGTCCTTGTGTTAAACACTTTATAGGCCTTGGCAGTGGTTGAGTATCCAAGATGATAACCACAATCCACTTTGGCTACAAATTTTGAAATTGGATCTTTTAGGTTTAGGATAAAACATGGGCAGGCAAAGATTTTGAAATAGGAGATCAGTGGTTTGATCTTGGACAGAGTTTCATAGGCAGTCTTTTGATGCCTGGGGTTGATTAAAACTCTATTCTGCACATAACAAGCAGTGTTTATAGCCTCTGCCCAAAAAGTTAAGGGTAAACCTGAGTCTGCAAGCATTGTTCCGGTAGCTTCAATCAAAGTTCTATTTTTCCTTTCAACCACCCTATTCTGTTCTGGTGTTCTTAGGATGCTATACTGCCATACAATCCCTTTTACCACACATAACTCATCCAACTCCTTGTTTTTAAACTCTGTTCCATTATCACTTCTAAAGACTTTTATTGGCAAGTCAAATTGCTTTTCAACCTGTTTAACAAAGTCTTGCTAGATACATGTAGTCTCATCCTTAGAGTGTAAAAAGTAAGTTCATGTAAACCTAGAAAAATCATCAACAATGACCAAACAGTATATTTTCTTTTTCAAACTCATAATTTTTACTGGACCAAACAAATCCATGTGCAACATTTGTAAACACTTGGTTATTTTAGACTCTTCATGGACTTGTAAGAGCTTTTATGTTGTTTACCTTTTAGATAGGAAAGATAATGCTCAGAACAAGTAATTTTTTTTTTTTTTGTGGAAGACCTCTTACAAGGCCTTGTTTTGAGAGTGTGGTGATAGTCTTAAGATTTGTGTGCCTAAGTCTCCTGTGTCATAACTCTGTCTCATTGGTAGAGGCAGCTGAGCACAGACAAGCATCAGTCATTGGGTTATCTTTTAACATATCAACCACATACACATTGCCACTCCTTTGAGCAACAAGCTGTGTTTTACTCCCGGCTATGATCTCTTCAATGTTTTTAACCACTTCTGGCCCAACAATCTTACAAGTTTCCTTAGTGAAGAATGACCCATAGCCCTTGTCACTCATTTGTGAAACACTAAGGAGGTTAAATTTAAGATAGTCAATAAGATTGGCATTTTCAAACTTGAGTTTCCCAGCCTGCACTTTCCCTGACCCATACTTTCCCTTTTGAATTGTTACCAAAGGATATATTACCCCCTCCATGTTTTTTGAAATCTTTGGGTAGGGCTCTACATCTTGTCATGTGCCTAGAGCCTCCACTATCTACATACCATAAACTATCTACGCATGCAGAAGCTCCTTGCACATCAAGTAACAAATTAGTTCAGGTGGGTCTCCAAAGCCAAGATCGCTTTGGATGGGGTCATAGATAGGTCAGCCTCAAGTCCAGGAGCATGAACAGTGGTTAGATCAGGGTTTTAAACAGATTTTTGTAACCACTGTTGTAGACCATCTCCTGTCAGATGATGATAACCATAAGGATGCTTATTCATTTTGGGTTTAGATGGCCTTTTGTAGGCTTGATAACATTGAGAGACCTTTTGGTATGATGGATGACCATGTCCTATTGGGAACTGGTTTGCAGGGGGGTGCATCTGTCACTTGAACCTCTCTGGGAGCAGAGGTTTTGTTCAACTGTTTTGTAACATCTGTTTGGGCGAGCACAAAAGTCTGTTTGTTTTTTGGGGGTAGGTTTTTGTGGGGCTCTCCAGTGTTTTTGATGCATACCCTTTTCTTTTAACCTCAAAAGTTTTGAGATACACACACTCTTGAGTGAGATGATTGGTTTTTCCACAAATTGTGCACTTAGGTGCAGGCTCAATGACACTTGTTTTGTTTATATCATAAGCTTTTAAAAGAAAACATTATTTTATAGCATGATTTATTTTCTCACAAAAATCACAAAATAGGTTCTTAACTTTTTCTCTTCTCTTCCTCTTTTCAACTTCCTTTTCAACAAAGTTTTTAACCTCTGTTGGGATGTCTTTTAGAGGAATGATTTTGGCCTTGGGTGCTTTGACACCCTCAATTGTGGAAAATCGATTGGCTTAAAGTTTTCAAGGATGTCACATTCATCAGACCAAGTGGGTCTGAATTGATATTTTTCTATCTCTTCAAAGGTTGATGACTCTTCTAGTTTTTCTAAAATGATTTTGTTTCCATTTTAATCAGTGACTTTTATCTCTTGACCAGCCATGTTTATTGGAAACACTTCAACCAAGCCAGATTCAATTTCATCAGTGTTTTCAGAAGTTTGGTCATGCTTTCTAAAGCCAATGCCAAACTTCACATTGCTCTTGATCTGCTTTTCCAACATCAGTTCATAACCTTTACAAGACTCCACCCATTTTTCACAAGTGATTTCGGTAGACTCAAGCTCCTTTTTGCAACTTTGGTATTTTTCTACCATAGTTTGGAGTTGATCTTTGGTTATGCTGTGTTCATGTTTTAAGCTGATGATTTTGTGGATTCGTTCCTTGGATCGATTCTTTAAATCGTTGTATGCGATGAACACGTATCTTGTGCGGAATCCAAGTACGTGTGTGGATTGTACACAAAGATGTAATTATAAGATGTTTTCTATTGATGTTTGACAGTTACAAAACCACGAAAACAAATTGACAGAGTTTCCCCACTCAAGTCACAAAAGTTACTAAATGAACAAAACCTACACACATATATATACTAGTGTTGGGTTCATACGAAGGTGTTAAAGTCTCCTTTTGTACGAAGCAAGCCCCTTCGTACAAAGCTATTCATTGTCCCTTTGTACGAACAGACCAAAACACACATGAACATTATACTTTGCTCTATTCAGTACCAGACTTGTCTTATTTATTTAAGCTACGATACGTGATTTACGAAAGTGATAGACATTATGCAGTCACAGACTCCCCCTGTTAATCTCGTAGCTTTCTGTCTCTCTCTGAGTCTTCATGAAATATTGACATTTTCAGCAACACAGACTCTCCCTTTACTCTAACAGACTCCCCGTGGATCTGCTTACAGCTTTTAGCTGCTCCCCTTTTTGGATAACTCTATCTTCAGGCTCCTTCTTTCTTTAAGCTTGTGTGCTTTTCAGGATCGACACCTGGTTCTTTCTTTACAAGCTCCTCCAGGATAGTTACCTGGCTGTTTTTTTGCAAGTTCCCCTGTGCTTTGAGCTCATTTTCAGACTCCCTCTTAGTCTCAGCTATTGGGATCATACTCTGGATTAATATCTACACATCTCAAATGATTTGTAAGATATTTGACAATTTAACATGAATAAGTTGGAGCATTTCAAATATGTGACTGTACAGGACATCGTATGTTCACAGAAATCTGGATTTTTCATTTAACAGTGAAAGATTTTTGGTCTTCCAGAATTGATGAACTGGCTCAAAATATCCTAAGATCGAGAACCTGGCTCAAATTTAACAATTTAAAAACTCCCAGAATTACCCGACTCTACTCCTCCTATCAAATAACTATATAAATTTGACAGTTTAACAATTCAAAACATTTCTCAAATAATCATCCAAGTCCAACTTAATGACCTTGGATCTTTTCACAAACTGTTTTTGATTTTTTTATGTAAAACTTCAAGTTTCAAATTAATGAACTTGTTTATTTTCAGAAACTATGTTCAGCATACTTAGATTTTGAAATTTAGCTTCCAACATCGGTTATCGAAAATAAATCAGAAACAAAATCTTTTTGTATTTTTCTGAAATATAAAGCAGTAGACAAATATTTATAGACAATATTTTTGTTTGAGTTCGTGTCAGAGGATCATATCGGTTTATAACAAATCACTAGCACCGTTGAGCTATAAACACTTTAAGTTCTAAATGATTCACTTAGATTGTCAGTATACTGATCCACTTAAATTCTCACACAAACTTCAATTAATTCGAGATATGAAATTTAGTGTTTTAAGCACTTAACTTATTCGCGTGTCCCACCTCAGAATATACTCCCGTATCAAGATTCCCTATATTCAGTCTTACATGTGAATATAGTATATTGATATCTGTACTCTAGGTTAGTGCAAGACCTTGAGAGGTCAGGTATGAACTACCGTTCAGTCAAAGAGATGAAGGCTCTACTTTGAGGTGTGTCCCACTTAGGAATCTTCTTTACAACTGCACTTGATTTATATCTTTCGATATTTTCTCAATCTTTATGCAGAGGGAAAAATTTTTAAAACGCATAAAGTGTTATACGAGGTCTAGGCCATTGCTGACGCAAAATCAGAAGACTGTGTATAATACCCCAGATATCAAACAGTATAAAGACCTAGTATCTCAGAATCAGACAATCTCTAAAACAAAATTTCGGAGGTTATTCATATATCCGAGAGATGTTCCCCACGAGATAAGCAAGCTATTGATCCTTAGGTTTATTTCTCGAAATCAATCTACTAAATGTGAAAAAACCTTCTGGCATATCATCAGTGGGACCGTTTATCACATTTGAACATTCCATTTCTTTTGCGTACTGTGATTGTCTACTGATGTACTATCATTTCCTCTTTTACACAAAACTATTTTGATTTTTCTCATGTTTTTGGCTTTTTCAAATTTTCAAATGTTTTTGTATTTTCTAAAAATATTTACTCCTCCTAAAATCCAAAACTTGTCAAATTTTCTTTAAATGTAACAACCAATGTAGATAGCTTCATTTCGCCATCCATTTTCTGCTTCACATGCTCTGTTTTGAAGAAAATACCCCCATGATTTACAACACCTTGATTTTTAATAATGTTAAAACCATCTAATCATTTGTGAATTAATCATGTTTGTTCAGCCGTGAGGGTTACGACATATTCAATCAAAACATCTTTTGAAATTTTTTACTTTTAACAAATTTAAAAACAAATTTTTTTTTTCATTTTTCAATTTTCGACAAAATAAAAACATATTTTTGGTTTTTAATTTTTTCTATTTTTAAGGATTTTGATTTATGGTTTATTTATGTACAGAAACAAACAAACTCCTGTGTTTTAGATGCAGGGACCTGCCATCTCTTGTGCCAGGCTGCTCCGCTCTTCATCTTGGCATTCAGATTCATTCTGGAGCACCTACACATTTAAACAACTCAATCACTCGAATAATGCAACCCAGACCTGTTTAACCTTGGGTATTGTCACACAGTAAGAACTATTCAATTTTGGAAAATCTTTATCACTTTTCACAAATACGTTTCCATTCCTATTGTCAACCTGTTTCGTTTAATCAATTTCCCGATTTGCACTCACAGAAGTCGTTTGTTTCTTTGCCACCCAAATTTGACTTGTGGAACCATTCCTTTGATAAAATCGTGAATCATTTTGAATATTTTGTTTTGACAAATCATTCTTAGGTTTCCAGATTTGTTTTGGTTTTGGTAAATCAACCTTTTGTTTCCAAATCTGTTGTGGCACAACTTTGGGTGTCATTGGTTTTGGTTTCCAAGTTTGTTTTGGTCCAAACTTGGTTGACTTATGTGTAATAGCTGCAGCTTGCTGTTTCTTTTGTTCAACAATGACAGGCTTTAGATTTGGACATTTACAACCAACATGTCCAATTTGACTACATTTAAAACATGTTCTTTTTGAAACATCTTTGGCCTGTTGTTGTTGTTTTTTCTGAGCATAGAACTCTTCATTAGACTGTCGTCTAAATTGGAGTTCCTTCTCTTCCTCTGAACTTGTTCGGTGAACAAAGTTCGTCTTTTTCTGAAAAATTTTCTTATCAAACTTTTTCTCATTTTGTTTCTTTTTATAACCCAACCCAGCCTTTGTGTTTTTCTTTGTGTAACTAGGTGTGTTATAAAAAGTTTTCTTGCCCGTTTTTCTGGCAAACTTGTCAATTCAGACTTTTCAATTTCTACCAATTTGAAAACCTTGTCAATCTTTTCCGAAATCACATTCTGAATCGGAAATTCAATATGTGAGAATAATTTGTCTCAACCAATCATGGTATATGCCAATCCTTTTGAATCATCATTCGCATCTTTCTCATATTTTGAATTTTTAAGATAACTTTCATGAAAAGTTTCCTCATCTCCATTATGTGATTAAGACTTATCTGTTTTGGTAGACTCCTTTGTCAAAACGCTTTCAACAACCTTACCTACCACCTCTGAATCACCCAGATCATCAGATTTGGTGTAAGTCACATCGATGTTGTCAGGTAATTGGACAACCATGTTTATCGTTTTTCCACCTTTTCCCCATCATAGAATGTATAATTATTCTCCAACATTTGGTGGAACCTGATGATATTCTGATCCAATTCCCTTTTTGTTCTTTTCAGACTCTTTATCATCTGGTGTGATGTTGAAAATGCGTTCCAGAATGTATGAAGAAGCATGATAACTTTGAAGTTTATTAACTAATTTTTCTTTTTCAGCAAGTTCTTGTTTAAGTTTAGCAACATCATCAATATATTGATTTAGAACTATTTGTTTTCCTTCATATCTGGCTTCAAGAAATTTAGTTGTTTTCTGACATGCTGACAGTCTATCATCCAAACTTTCAACTCTACTCTTCAAAGTTTCATAAGCTTCTTTTACCGTATGATATGACAATTTCATTCCGTCATATTCTTTTTGCAACTCTTGAATAATTTTATCTTTTTGAACACATTCGTTGCAATCAGCTAAACAATTTTGTTTCAAAATTTTGTTTTCTTTTTCAAGATTTTCACATTTCTGTGTTAGCTCTCTTTCTTTTTCTTTCAAAAATCTTTCGTTTTCAAGCATTTCGTTACATTTTTCTTTGAAAATCCTTTCTATTTTAGTAAATTCAATGTTTCAGATTTTAAATTTCTCATCTGATTTCCATGCACTTCTTGCACTGTTTATCAGTTTTATTATCAATTTGAATTGATGAATCAGAAGTATCAGTTTGAGTTATTACCTCCGCTTTTGGCACCGTGGCTTCTTCTGCCTTTTGATTCTGATTTTCTTCAATCACTTGCTGTTTCTCAGCAACAACTTCCTCTGCCTTCACATCATCTTTCTTCGCCTCATCCACCATCTTCTGGCTATCATCAATGATTTCCTCTATAGTCTTCTTCTTCTTCTCTAGACTAGCATATATCACCTTCCTTATGCCCTCATCTACCTTTTGTCTGTAGTTAGGAATTTCTTCGATCCTTTTACACCAAACTCCCACAGTTGGAATAGCAGCAACAAGTGCTTCAAAATCTACCTTTTCAGGATCAACTGTCGGGATTCCTTGAGGATCAACAAAACATTCTCTCTCTTTATCTCCCCAGTTTTCACATTTTGCTTCTATGAACGCCTTATATACTTTACTCAAATACGCTCGTGCATGTTCTTCCTCTCGGCTTTGTTTGAACTCAGCAACCAACACCCTTTTCTCTTCCTTTTTGAGATATTTATTCCAGTTAAACCCTTTGTCCTCATGAAATGTCCTGGGTCTAGCATTATCATCATGAATCGTCAACATAGCTTGTTTCTTCTCTTTAGATGATTCCTCAATCTACTTTTGGTTTGATCTTGATGGTTGCTCATTGTTGCGATGATAGATAGCTTTCTTATAGTAATCTTCTTGAAAATGATTCACACTATCATCAGCTTGGCGGTTAGTGCATTCTCTCTTAAAGTGTCCCTTTGTTTGCACTTGAAACAAATGACTTTGGCTTTGTCGAATCCCAGCTTCATATCGGGACCTTCAAGACACTTTCTCCCAGTGATTTCTATGAACCGTTGAGCTCTCCTGATTACGCTCGCCATACACCAGCGAATATCCATGAGTTCCATCTCTTCCGGAACTATCTGATCGTAATCTTCCTTTGTCATATTTGGATTGCCTATCCTGCCTGCGATCAGACCTTCATAAGATTCCAGAACAGAAGCCAAGAAACTCAAGTGCTGTCTTGCGAAATCAGTGTTTAGGTTTGGAAAATCTTTCCAATTCTGACTCGAATTGGATTTGGATGACGCGGAAGAAGATGAATGATATCCAGAATCATAGCTTGGGATTTGCTCTTTGATGAATCACCAGCATTGTCAGTACTAAATGTTGTACCGATCTTTGGAGACTGATTGTCCAGCAGCATACTTCTTCGGTAGTACAGATCAACATTCTGCTGATAACTTGAACTGGTCATTTTGTTTTGTTTCTGCAACTCTAAATCATGACCTTCAAGTTTTTCAATCAAACCATCCTACGTGATCTCATCAAACTTAGCATCATTATTCAACACTATCACAAGCATTTTCCAATCTTCAACATGTGGTAATGCCTCAACCAGTTTATCAATAATCTCTTCTCTATCTTTCATAATCCCAAACCTCTCCAACTCGATCTTTAAGTGACAAAATCTTTCTATCATGCCGAACAGTTTCTCCTTTCATGCAGTCGAATAGATCAAATTCCTTTTTCAGCAAAGAGATTTTGTTTTTCTTGATATCTTTGCTTCCTTAGGCTTTCAGCTTCAAGGCTTCCCACATCGACTTGGATGTTTCACCATGTTGAAGTGAAAACAAGATATCCTCTCTAACAGATTGTTGCAATAATGTTACCATTTTTAGTTCATTTGAGTGGTTATTTTTATCAATCTCTCTGAAAATTGTTTAATTGTATGTTATTCATTTTTATCGCTTACTGTTTTTTCATATCCAAATGTCAACATAATCCAACTCTCGTAAGCATAGGCCTTCACCCAGTTTTCAAATCTAGTGCTCCACCAATGATAATCTTCTATATTCATTAGTTTCGGTGGTCGTTGATGATTTCCATACACATTATCATACTTCAAACTTTCAGAAATAACACTTGAAACAGTCTTTGTTGTAGATGTGAACGCGTTATAAGACGTGTTGTAAAATTTTTCCTCCATGATTTCCTGTAAACACATAATTAAACACTCTGATTAAACTTGAAAAATTAAACAAACCCTTGGTTAGTACGAACGTGGAATGCTGGGTTCATACGAAGCAACTGTTGAAAGCAAACTGATGTTCAACCTCAGTTCGTACAAAGCTACAAGATGTGGGTTCGTCTGAAGCTACTACTTCAAAAACACAACTGTTTGAGTGGGTTCATATGAAGCTGCGAATATGCCTTTGTACGAGGCTACACTGCGAAGAACAAAGTCACGTTTTTCATGGTTTTTCTTGTCACAACCTGACTTTTGCGGAAGCGTATGACGTGTGACTTGCTCAAAATCATTGCATTCAATTATAATAAACAACTATATGATTAAAACATGATGTTAATCCATTCATAAGTTTGATATATTATAAACACAAGTCATTAAGTTTCAACCAAAACCCTTAAGTTATGTTACAAAACAAAAGTGGATGACATCTAATCTTGAAATTTACATATTGAAAACAACACTTGCGCCTAAGATCCATCTTGTTTCCTGAAATACATGTAATTTTGAAAACATCAACAAAAGTTGAGCGAGTTCATGTGTTTCGGTATGAGTTCGAATAATCTTGTAAACATTTGTATTATGCCTTTGTAAACCGGTATGGAAACGTCTATGAACAGATCAATTAATGTGTAGCTAATACATTTACATGTGTGCAATGGCATAGGAAGGCTCAAAACTTGCGGATTTTGTACCGAGTCTCCGGCTGTAAGACATAGTCACCACATTCGGCCACTTCCGGCCAAGGGGTGGGGCTCGCAACACCCAAATAGATCTATCACTCATGTCCCTCGGTCCTTATACGAGGATTAATGGTCTTAAGTGTGCGCCTACCCATTCACATGATCTAACAGTTCATTCCTTAGCTAACCATACCATTTGAAATCATTGAAGTATTTGTAACATGCATTTCACCCCCGAAGTTATAAAACCGAAAAGAGTTAAAAGAAAAGGGGGACATGAACTCACAGATTTGCGTCCTGTCTCCTGTATACCCAAAGTATGTATCCTTACGCCGTACTACAACCTACACACGTGCTGAGTTTTAGTAGACGCTAAGGTCGTGTAACGACTCTTAGTCTTAGTTGTTTAGTAAGACTTATTTCGGAATTCTTGGTGTACTTTGAGTTACATCTTCGATGTACATGTTGTAATTCCAAAGTATATAATTATTAGTTAAAATAATAATATTTTAACTTAAATTATATTTATTAATTATTTGGAATATTTGTTAAAATAATATATTTTAACTTGGTATATTATGTATTTCCATATGTGTATTCTCCCAAGTATGGGTGTACTTGCACTTGTGTATTCTTATACTTGTGTATTTGTGTATTTTGCCAAGTATTGGTGGCGTATTCCGGTGTGTATTTGTACGTACAAGAATACGTATTTTCTTCTATTCATTAAGTATTTTATACTTGATCTTGTATTAAACATTCCGGAATATTTTAATCAACTAAATCACCAATTTGTATTCTTAAAATATATGTATTTTAAGAAGAACTTTTATTGAAAAATATCCATAAATCTTCCTTGGCAAAAATAATTATACTTTCATATAAACCTCAAAAATAATATATTTTCAAGATTAACTTAGAAAATGTTTATAATTCCCTTTTCACTCAAAATAATATATTCTTACTTTGTTTAAGGAGATTTATATTTTCTTCAAAAATAATATATCTCTAATTGTTCAAGAAAATATATACATTTTCCTCCACTCAAAATAATATATTTTTCCACTTGGCAAAATATGATATATTTTTCCACTTGGCAAAATATGATATATTTTTGTAATACTTGTAAAAATCATATTTTCTGTTTCTTTGGTTTTCCAAAATACCGTTTAACTCTTTTGTCAAAATATATATGAGTTTAATTCCAGAATATATATATATAATCCATAGTCCTTGTTCGGTTTGTCCAATATTCGGGTATAAATTATATATTTGTTTTCTTGGAATTTTTGGTATTATTTTGTATTATAATTGTTGGTATTTTGGTAAGTTATATTATTTTCAAGTTCCTAAAAATAATATAACTAATACACGTAATATACAAGTAACACACAAATTGTGACATCTATATTTACCTAAATATATACTTAGTCACTTTTATTTATCAAAAATCAACCTCCAATATTTGTAATTTTTGTAACAAAAATTATGGCAAGTTTTTATATGAAAACCATGATCAAAATTTATTTGTAAACACTTGCTTAAAAATATTTTTTCTAAGTGTTTAATTTCTACAAAAATTTTGTCATAGTTTCCCCTTAAAAATGGAGGTTTCCATGCTTTAAAAAGCATATCATTTTCTTTTAAAATCATCAACAACATAAACAAGACTAACAATGAGCCAAAATCATGCAATTTGCACTACATCATGAACTTGAAATTTTGTAAAAAATTGTAGTAACTTACTATGTTGTTAAGTAAGCTTTGTTACCCCTAAAAATATGGTTATTTGTTTATAAATCTCATTCTTGTAAAATTTAGTCTTTTACAACTTGTAGGATGAATTTCTAAAAATGATTCTCTTTGTGTTCTTTTTATTATCAACACTTTTCTAAGCTTGATTTAACACTAAAAACATGTTTAACTTCTTTAAAAATCATGATCTTGTAAATCTTGTAAATTACTTTGGTTTCTTGAGAAAACTATTTTTGAAATCATCCATTTAGAAGACCTATAACATGTATCAATCATCGTCATGCTAAAAAACAATCTTATATTCAAGTTCATAATCCACATAAAGAATATTTCAATCTAGCAAGCTTCTTGTGATGATTAGCATCATAAACACAAGAAATCAACAATCAAGTATCATACATACACTAAATCAACATAGATCCTTATGTTTTAAGCTTTATGTGAAAGTTCATCTTCTTGTTTTTTTATGATTCTTATGATTAGCAACTGGCATAATCTTTTTAACCATCAAAATGAGAAGTAAAATCAAGTTATAAGAGGCTTACTACTAGCACAAGGGCTAGGGAAGAATTCAAAGATGAAGAAGATGATGAACAAGGTGGATAAAAGCTTATGTTGAAGGTCCTTCAAGCTCCAATGCCTCCAAGCTTCTTAACTTAGCTCCTAGCACCTTTGAATCACCTTAGATTGCTTTATATGGAGCTTGAAATGGAGGTGTATATGTGTGAGGTTAGGGCCGAGAGCAAAGGGGGAAGATGGGAGGTGAATTTGTGAATTGAAAGTTGATAATGAAGAATGGCGTAAGTCTTGTGGTTTTAAAACAACATGCTCCAACATAAATTTGTCTAATGGTCATTATGCTTCAAAAGTAAACAACATATCAAATAATTAAAGGAAGAAAATCAAGGTGTGGGACCACCTTGTTGGACCGTAAAAATGAGGGGGGTCTAGTTGTGATGTAATGGTAAGTTAGAGATTAGGGTTAGATTCTAAGTATATCGGTTAGTGTTTTATGTGTTATGTGTTTATAGGATGTGTTACGATGTTCGGTGACCATAACTAGCTTCGTAACACTAAAACAGTGCTTCTAGTGAAAATTTGGTTTTCGGGTAGGGTCCGGTTGTTCGGTTGGTTACCGGTTCGTTAAGGTGCTCAATTACGCAGCTTAGTATGCTTTATGTTCTCCCCGACACCTAGGAAGGTAATCTAGACCATTAAACCATAATTCTGCATTATATTTTGTTGTTAAAGTGCTGATTTTTGCTGAAATATGCATAATTCTGCAGTTTTTGTGAGTTTTCACCACTTTCCGGCACTTAAACTATCATTAGGAAGGCAGTTTTATGATCCTTACTTTCCTACACACTATATTAGTGTCACTCTTGGTTTCGGGCTCATTCTGTGTCTTAACATCATGTCTATCTGAGTACTGAACTCCCGTCAGTACTTCTAGTGTGTCTGATAACTGTGCTAACTTTGTTTGGTGCACTAATTGAACCATATGGTGTTACATGCAATAATGATAAATAATCTTGCAACATGTAATGCACTTGTATGTATATGACAGCCTTCAGAAAATCATTCAGGTCAAATCAGGCACAGTCATTAATGCACAAATTATTGTTTAACATTGTACGAATATGTGGAAAAGTGCAAGTTGTCACATTTCACTGACTTGAGTATGATTTTGTTCGAATTTTGATCTGAAACTTTGTAGGATTGTTTAAAACTGGTTTTCACACAACATGTTTAAAATTTAGACAATTTTAACCGTGGAAACTTCGTAGATTTGAATTTTAAGTTCAAAAAGAAAGTGTAGAAGATGAGTAGAAGAATATGTAGGTACAAGATGATGAATTCAGCTCTGATGTTCATGAAACAGCTTCAATCTTCGTGTCTTCAATCCGTGCAAACAATCACCCGCTCTGATACCACTTGTGGATTCGTTCCTTGGATCGATTCCCTAAACCGTTGTATGCGATGAACACGTATCTTGTATGGAATCCAAGTACGTGTGTGGATTGTACACAAAGATGTAATTATAAGATGTTTTCTATTGATGTTTGACAGTTACAAAACCACGAAAACAAATTGACAGAGTTTCCCCACTCAAGTCACAAAAGTTACTAAATGAACAAGACCTACACATATATATAGTAGTGCTGGGTTCGTACGAAGGTGTTAAAGTCTCCCTTCGTACGAAGCAAGCCCTTCGTACGAAGCAAGCCCTTCATACGAAGCTGTTCATTGTCCCTTCGTACGAACAGACCAAAACACACATGAACGTTATACTTTGCTCTGTTCAGCACCAGTCTTCTCTCATTTGTTTAAGTTATGATACGTAATTAACGGAAATGATAGACATTATGCACTCACAAATTTCAGTTTCTTTGTCAAACAATTTGTTTTTCAACTCTTTAAAAGTTTTCTCAAATTGCACTTCATCTTTTAAGATCTTGTTTCTAAGGTTTTCATTCACCTCTTTTATGTTAGCAAAAGCAATAATGCAATTGTCAGAACACAAATCTTTAAGATTTGAGGTGATACCTTAGCAGCAACCATCATGGCACAGTCACATTCACCTTCACAAACACTAGCATCCTACTGATCAGCAAGAGGTTCCAATAGAGGTTCAGCTTCCTTCTCTTCTAACATTTGTTCACCAACAATATCTGTTGTAACCACTGTTTCAGCAACTTTTTCAACCACTTGAGATCTAGACTCCACTTCCTCAGATTCTTGCCCTTTAGGTATTGTCTCTAATGCCATGAAACAAAATCCATCAGGTGAAACATCAGGATTAGCAATTAGAGAAAATTTTTCATCAGTTAAGTCCTCATGTAAGCTACTTCAATCAACAAAGCCCTGTGTAAAAAAACTCTGTTAACTGGCCTCTACTGGAGCAGATGTTTGTGAAGCTTGTTGTGGTTCAGTTTGCACTTGAACCTGAGGTGCAGGGGCTTAAACATACTGAATCTGTGGAACAGTGGTTTGTACATACTGCACAGGAACAGTGTTTACAGGATGTGCAAAATGGGCAGTGTTTTGCATATGAGTAGCAGTGGTATATTGGGAATAGTGCATAGTGCTTTGAGTGTTTTGATGTCTTGGACTAGGATGAGTAATAATTGGTCCACTATTTTGACTCCTACGTTCCCTAGCAAAGTGACCAAGCCTATTACACTTGTAGCACTTGATTTTTTACTTATCCAACCCCACCTTTTTTTCCCATGCAATCCTGGAAACTTCCTACCAGTTCTTTTATAAAACTTGCTTGTTCTAACACTCAATAGAGCAAGTTGATGCAAAATGTCCATCTCTTCCAGATCTGTGGGATCAAAATGTTGAAGGTCATTCAGTTCAAAGGATAAGTTATCAGAGATCTGGTTTTCCCCAAGCATAATTGGGTGAGTAAGGCTCAAAGTTGAAGGCTCCACCTGAAGTTATGTCAATATTGGGATCATAACTGTGGTCCTTACTACCACCAAATGACTCTTCCTAACCCAAAAGTGCTATGTTACCAAAAGTGTAATCAGTAGCCACTTTCCAGATTCCTACGACTTCTTTTTCTGGTTAAGCTCTCTTTCATATGTGAGAAGCCTACCATGAAGTTGGGTCAGACTTAAATACTTGAACCCCACAAAATTTCTAGTCACAAAGGCTATAGTGTCCCACTTTTCTGGTAATGATCTAAGGAACCTACTATTTAAAGTAGATTTAGCATATGCAACATTAACCAGTTTTAGCTCACTACTCAAACAGCTAAACCTTTCAAATTGTTGTGTCAATGACTCTCCCTTAACATGACAAAACGTTTCATATTGTTGGTTTAACACCTCTCTGTTGTTTTCAATAACCTCTTATGTCCCACCAAATTGCTCTTTGAGTGCATCACATAGCTACTTTGCACTGTTACAATGTAACAGGCCAACATATATGTCATTGGGTAGTGTTGTGGCCACTATACCGAATGTCTTAGCATCTAGCTCAATCTTTTAAAAATCCTACTCAGAGTAATTTTCAGGACTTTTAGGTACTTGGACCTTGGGATCTTCTACACTTGGCACCATTGGAACATTAGGTCCAAAGATGACAGACTTCCAGCAACCGGTGTTTTGTTGTGCTAACACATGGCCCATCCTACGTTGCCAGATATTGTATTCAGATCTGACAAGCATAGGTGGCTTGTACAACGTGCCGGTGTTGTGAGGGTCTTGTGATTGTAAAGACATTTTGGTTTTTTTACAACATTTTTGAATAATCAATTTTGAACGTGATTAAGCTTATACTTTGTTTTTCAATAAATACGAACAACACAATATCAATGAAATTGAGCTGATCTTTTATGTCAAATTGATTGTTAGATCGAATTTGACTAACCTATGCTCTGATACCAATTGTTAGGATCTGAGTTTGATTGTATGTGTTTGTTTTAAGAAATGTAAGATGAATGAAGATAAACAGATGAATAATTGTAGCGGAAATGAAGAAAACTTTATAACACAAACAATGGAAGAACAACTTTCATCATGTATACTTTTAATCAAAAGATTGTTTTACACAATGATTCAATATGCATGCATGAACTACTATCTCCCCCCTCAGCCTGAGCTCACAAGTGCTAGTTCGTACAAAATGCAAGTGTGTGTAAGTGACCTAATAGAACAATACAGGCATTGTCTATTTATAGTACAATCCTAACCACTGTGGCATCTTGGCTGACGTCACCTAGACAGTGACAACTAACAACATTAACAAACTCTAAACTCTGCTAGTACAAAACACTGTTACATTAAACACTGATTAATAAAACTGCTGTTGATGCTATCCGCTGATTGGCTCAACCACTGATGAAGCTTGAGCAGTGCTTTCCATAAAGGTTGACCAGTTCTTTGACTTCTTCAGTGGATTGGTCTTCAACAGTCTTTACACTTCATCAGAGCTTTGTATATTAGCAGACTTTAGAGATCAACAGATGTTAGATGCCATCGCCATTGGAGGGAATAAAGTTCAAAACAATGTTCAGGATCAATTATTGCAAAGTAGTTTTGGCTTTGTATCATATGTTCTTCAGGAAGGAACACATGAGCCAACAGTTATTAAGTGGGCCCCCGTAATAATAAATTGTCATGCATGGTCACCCTATTGTTCTCTCGTTCAAAGCAAATGATCATTCAGTGAGAGGACACTATTGTCTACATACCTTCAACATAGGAGGGACCTTCGTGATGCTCCACGTGCTAACGCCCGCTGTCATTACTCGCGAAAGGGCACGTCGTTAGACGAAATAGAAATAGAGAGAATCTGCAATAATAACAACTAGAGGGGAACCTTCAAGATGAGTAATTCATCTTCCTTGCCTGGACAAGGGTGTCTTCAATCATAATTAGTATGAGCCACAAGGATCTCGTCCCACTAATAGAGTTGTTGTCCAAGGCTACCACCTCCGCTTCGTCGTCACTATCGTAGTCAGGCACCTTCACATTTGAGGGAAAAACAACCATCTTCTACGAAATCAAGCTTAGGGTCTCATTTAGGATCCACGTCCGCCTTAAGCACCGCAATAGATGCGAGATCGACATTCTCATTGTGCGAATGAGGAATAATAATTGAATTCGAAGTCGAAGGCATTTCGTTCTTGGCAAAATAATCCGTACAATAAAATCATTACTCAATATATATATATATAGGGAGGGGCTCATGCGAGAACTCCATTTATTGCGAGAACCGCGAGAACCAATGTGAACACAACCTAAAATAGCTAAAAAAAACCTAAACCCCCCACCCCCCCAAAAAAAACCTAACCCCCTCCCCCCCCCCCAAGAGAAATGCTAAAAACTAAAACCCCCAAAAAACCTAACCCCCCCCCCCCAAAAAACCTAAACCCCCCTCCCCCACCCCCTAAAAACCTAAACCCCCCCCCCACCCACAAGCTAAAATGCTAAAAACTAAACCCCCAAAAAAACCTAAAAAAAAAAAAATCTAAATTTTTTTATGCTCAAATCGCTACTTTTAGTGGCAAAAAAAAAATTTTTTTTTAAATTTTTTTTTATTATTATTTTTTTTTTGCTTCGAAAAGTAGCGATTTTTATATAAAAAATATTAAAAAAAAAATTTGTGTGATTTTTAGGCATTTTTTGTTGTGTTCACATTGGTTCTCGCAATAAGAGGTGGTTCTCGCATGATATTCTCCCTATATATATGCATATCAAAAATAATCACGTTGGTTTGTGCAAATCAATCTAGTTTAACAAGTCTATCCCATATAGACTAAGCCCCAAATAATGTCCTTGCATTATTTTCTTGAAAAGAGTTTTGTCAGTGGATCTTGGCGTTTTTTATATGCAATGAAAACAGTTTGTTTTTGTAAAATTGTTTTCATGAGAGGATCCTAGTGATTGTTGACTAGACTCAAGAAAGAATCCTAGTTCACTACAATCGAAGCTCTGATACCAATCCGTCACACCCGTTCGATAGCGAAAGCGCGCGGTGTGAAGTTGATTAGTTTTCATCGCATACGATATAAGTAAATAACTACATGATTAAAAACATATGATGTTCATCCATTGACATAATTAAAAGATAAACACCATAAGTTGTTTATTGAACAAGACGACATAAGTTATAAGTTTTTACAAAAAGACTAGTTCGACATAGTTTAGAAATATAAGGCTTTGCTTCCTATACCCCACTATACCCCATTGAAAATGAGATATATGGATCAAACCCCTTCAAAAGGATGACATTGACAATATGATAACCCAAAAGCTTCTTGAGAACCGACAACACCAAGATCCATTCATTTACCTGAAATACATGTAAGTTTTGAAAACAAAAGTTGGTGAGTTCATGCGTTTTGAGTTCATAACAAATGATATTAAAAACATTTAAGAGTTCGTATATAACCATGTGGTATGCAAAGCGTCTATGAACAGATCAATAATGTTTTGCAAGGATATTAATATGTGTGATGACATAGGAAGCACTCAACCCTAGCGGATTTCCTGCGGTCCACCCGGTTGGAACAACAAAAGCACTACATGGGCCACACAAGGACCCATGAGTGGGGCTCGCTACACTCGATAGATCTACCACTCTTACCCATCGGTCTTATACAAGATGAACGGCGCTTAAGAGAGAGCCTTGTCTCACATGATCTAACATTTCATTCCATAGCTAAACCGTACTATCGTAACATTTATTCCCCCCCCCCACAAGAGTTACAAAACCGAGAACACTTAAGAGAAAAGGGGGACATGAACTCACAGCTTTGCGTCCTGAGAGAGAGATAATGCTAGCAACGGTGTTCCAAAACGCAAGTTAACCTACAAGGGTTCTAAATCATTCGACACTTCGGTCCCTTCGACCTTGTACTCGTTGCTCATCTTGAACGTTTATTATATTCGTTTATATTTTTGGAACACTTGTGTATTTTAGTAATATTTTGGTATTTGTTTCATGAATATGCTTTTATTATATATATACTTCTTATATATACTTTGCATTCCAAGTGTGTATGAACGAGCCTCACCCTTCGTGAGCCTTCGTGTATCGCACGATCATAAGTGAGAGTCTCCGTGATCCACACGGCTTACTTCGTTCTGAGTGATATATATATTTTTCGAATATATATTTGTAAGTTTAGTGAACCTCACTCACTTGTGAGAATATGTTAGAGTCGAGAATGTATAATTGTTTCGCAAATATAACTGTATACCTATTATAGATATAAGGGTTAAAAATATTTATTATTAACATCGTGAATACGTTGATGTACATGTACGGTATCTATGTGAGAGTACACTTCAACAAGTGTATTTGAGTACATTACTTTGTATTTGCGTATTTTATACATGTACGTATACCATATTTATACGTGTAGGTATACCGTATTTATACGTGTAGGTATACCGTGTTATATGTGTAGGTATACCGTATTTATACGTGTAGGTATACCGTATTATACGTATTCGAGTACATGTACATTCCTTGTATTTAAAGTGTATTTTTACAATAAATATTTATATATGTATATGTATTGTCATTGGGCCTAGCCCACATTCTTGTTTTATTGGGCTTAGCCCTAGTCTTTATGTTATTGGGCTTAGCCCATGTTTATATTGTAATTGGGCCTAGCCCAAGTCTTTATGTTATTGGGCCTAGCCCATATTCTTATTGTATTTGGGCCTTACATAAGTAATTATTGAAATGGGCCTTGCCCATGTGTTTAGGAAATTGGGCGTGGCCCAATATTAATTATTTAAGCCCAAAGTTTCTATTCTTTTATTTTTGTAAGTTTTACTAAGTGTAGGATAATTAAATGCACATATTAGTAAACTTATATAATTATACCTAGTGTCGTTTACATATTAAACTTTCCGGTTTTGTTATCGTTAATATATATTAGTTAAGTATCTAAAAATATATTATTTTTAGACACGTCGTCATAGTCGTTTAATATATATATCTTTGTGTCGAAAGTTTCCCAAACGTTGTAGTAACTCCTCGAGATGACGATATGTCCGTTGTCCGCATTTTGTTTTATGGCATAACATAAGTGTGCGTTTTATGTGTACGCGAAGGTTCGCACTCGTTGTCATACTTGTCAATATTTACGAAGTTTTCGGGTATGGTGTGTTTGTATATTTTTCATATGTAATGTATTTAGTATTTTGGTATGTATTTTCCTAACACTAATACATACACATAATATACAAGTATTATACACCAAGTAAAGTATTTAAACTATATAATTTTTACCAAAAAATTATATTTACATATACTTATTATTTTTACCCATTTATATAGTAAAAATATATGTGTGTGCTTATAAAAATACTTAGATGTTTAGGGCTTAATCCTTTTCATTAAAACTTCCTTAGTGACAATTAAGGTCACTAAACGCGTTTAACCCTTTTAATCACCCCGTTAATCACACTTTAATCGCGATTAGATTTTTAGAAAATTTCACCATAGTTTCCCCTAAACTATGGCGTTTTTCCACGTTTTCATAACGCGTTTAAACCAATTTTCAATTTCCAAATCATCATCAATTTACTAATTTCCTCAAAACTCATCTTTCAAGTACTAATCTACAACTTTACTTCAATACTTCATCAGCCTTCATACAATTAATTTTCTAAAATTTCCTAGACTTTTAAGTATTAATAAGTTAAGAATTTTTATGTGTAAGTTTTATAACCCTTTATTAAATCAATTGTTTTATATGAAAATCAAGCTTACTAGTTCTTAAAAATCAAGTTTAAGTCCATTAAAATCCTTAATTTTTCAAGTATTAAAAGTTATATGTAAGGCTCATGAACGTAAAGGTGATGATCTTTCAAGATTTTAACATCTAGTTGTTTAAATCACATTCTTAGCATATTGTAACAAGATTATCAATAATGCAAAATACTACACTAAATAAATATCATGATCATCATAAATCACATGTTTAAACAACCTACTTCATCCAACATGATCATACTAACTATTCAACACTAATACACATAATCATCACATAATACTTCATATTTAGTAGTTTATTAAGATGTGATTAGGGTTTTTAAGTTTGATTTTCGTTAATCTTCAAGATGATCAAGAGGTACTTTCATAATCTGGACATAATAACAAGCTTAAAAATGTTAAACGAGGGGCTTACAACTTTGCACAAGCTTAGTAGAAGATTAAGAAGAGATTAAGCTCCAAATCAAGTCCCTAGTGAATCTCTATGCTTTAACCTTGCTTAGATGGTCTTGAAAGGGTTTGAATTAGGCTAAAATATGGTGTTTTAGGAATGAAAAATGGTGGTGTTAATGGGTGTTCTTGAGCCGAGATTGAAGGGAGGGTAAAAGGGTTTCTTTGGTTTCAATTATGTGTGAAATGATAAGTGATGGAAGTAAGTGATATGGTAAGGTGTTATAAAATTGGTAATCTTCCAAAATCATTCCAAGTCTTCATGCACCATACTTCATCTAGATATTTCAAAGTGTAGGTTGATGGGGTGGGGCTCCCTCATGACCGAAATGGGTCGGGGGGGCGGGGTGTTAGGATATTTTATTTATTTATTTTTTTTATAAAAGTTAACATTATATAAAACTTGTAAGTTATATTAATGTTTAGGGGTTTTGGGGGTTTAAGGAGTTCTTGTGCAATTAATGTTACGCCAATATTTTTGACGCCAAAAGATGGCTCACTAGTTCACTAGATTGTTAGTTTAGATGTTAGAGTCGTAAAAATACAATTTTCTAGTTCGTCGGCGCGAAATCGGTCAAGTTGTGAGTGTACCGTCGAAGTAACGGAAGCTAGTGTTTCGGATATCCCATTGATATCGCCAAGCTTATTTAGGATGTAATATATTATTTACAAGTCCTATGGACATTAAAATGCTGAATTTTAGTGTTGCAGACATTTTATTTTGTTATAGTTTAGCGCGGAACGGATAAGGTGTGATTATATGCGTTTACCGAAAAGTTAAGGTGTTTTAGTATTTAGTGTCCCTAATTAGAGATTTTTATTTGTATTTCAACTGCAAGGTATGTTTATGCCATTTGTCGCTCGTTCGGATAGTTTTCGGAACTTGTTAGCATGAATAGTGTGTTCCGGTGAATAATTGCTAAGGATCCAATAAGTCCAACATTTATTCCTTCAGATGTGTCAATTGGGCAAATACGCCCATAGTGACTAGGATGAATATCTCGTATTGGAAAAGCAGCAGTTCGCACAGTCAATCCCCCCGGACCCAAATAACTCAATTTTCTCCCATGAATTATTTGTGTCAGTGGATTAGTTCGATCCAAAACTTGAGATAATTGGTGTAAACAGGAAAAAAAATTTATAAGTATCTGTTAATGGAGTTGAATTTACCAAGTTCTGATGAGTTGGTGCCCAGTTATGCTAAAGTGTTGCATATATGTTTCCTCGAACCATATTTTCTAAACGAACCAAGGCCAATCTAAATTGCTCTTGTAAAAGATCTGCTACAGAACGAATACGTTTATTTTGCAAATATTTGGACATAGTTCACAGTTTTTTCGCGACGCGCCGATTGTATTTATATTATTTAACATATTTAACCATGTCCTATGATTGCTAGACTTTACACGACCTAATCACGCAATAATTAAATCGTAATGAACGCAATTAAATGTTTAATCAAGTGTTTAAGTTGTACGGAATTACCATTATTTTTGCAAGTTATCACACAACAAATACCAGTACAACAAATGCCAGCTCAACAAAGACCACTCCCGCGAAATATAATCCCATCGGTCAACCAATACGAAGGTATTCCGAGAAGATATGATCGAGGACCAGTGCGGGGGGTCGAAATCCACTTCAAGCACGCAATTGCTAATAATCCATCACCAGTGGTAATACCTCAGTTACAAGGTCATTCGTTTGAGGTGAGGGCACAATCTATCCTGACCTGGGAGGACAAATGCCTAGTGCGAGCATTGTGGAGATTTGTGGCATATAGCCGATCAGTGCCCAGTAATGTTGTTACATTTCATGAAGTGAATTTGTTGCAATGTAGTGGTAGTGGTAGTGGTGGTAGGAATTTCAACATAAACTCTAATACCTACCACCTGGGGCTCAGAAATAATCCTAATTTCAGTTATGGGAATGCGACTAATCAGATAAATCCGGGATTTCAGGGCAACAATCAAGCTGATGGGCAAAAGAACTTTAACTTGTAACGTTACCAAAACAACTATCAAGGGGGTAACACTGGGGATATCAAAGAACTTCTCAAAACAATCAAGGAGTATCATCTGAATCCTCTGGTGCAAGTGGGGGTAATGAGATGATGGAGATGTTAAAGGCGATGCAGCAGGAGATGCAGAAGCGAAACCAAATGGATGATGTGAGAGCACAGAAGGATGAAGTGCGCGACAAGGAGATTCACTCTTTGACAACGCAGATGGGGCAATTAGCGAGCGAGCTAGCAGAGCTGAAGCAGCAGAATGGAAGGTTGCCCAGCGACACACAAGTGAATCATTCTCATCAAAAGCCGAAGAGCAACCAAGTTGGCCAGGTAAGTACTCTTTTGCGAGAACCACGAGAACCACCGTGAACACAAAAAAATACATAAAAAACACATTTTTTAATATTTTTTTTAAAATCGCTATATTTCGTCCATAAAAATATCCGAGTAACAATTATGGATGCACATGTGCATATGTATCATTTATTTGAAAAATTCTGTAATACGTTACCAGTATTATACAATTGCACTTTCATTTACATTACGATCTGTAATACACTACTTTTTACATTAGCAATATTAAAAATGCACATGTGCATCTATATGTATGAACATGATATAACGTGTTTTGGTGCAAAAAGTTTGTGATTTTGAATGATGAAGTAGGCCCAGATACATGTTTTTGGTTAGTTATATCTAGTGGTTGATGGTTTGGTTATATCTGTCACTTTATGATGTAATATGTTGTTTGGTATGGTATGAAGGGTGTTGATGTACATGTGCATAAAGTGAAAAATATTATACATATTGGTAATGGTAGTGTATTATGGATAGTAGGAGGTAATGGGAGTGTATTATGGATGGTATGATAGATGAAAAGGAAATTGTATTCAAAGTAGTGTACCAAAAACACGTTATATCATGTTCATACATCTAGATGCACATGTGCATTTCTAATATTGGTAATGTAAAAAGCATTATATTACGGATGGAAGTGTAAATGAAAGTGTAATTATCTAATACCCGTAATGTATTACGGAATTTCTCAAAGACATGATACATATGCACATGTGTATTGATAAATTGTTACTCGAATTTTTTTAGGATCGAAATATAGCGATTTTTAATAAAAAAATTGTGTGTTTTTAGGTATTTTGGTTGTGTTCACATTGTTTCTTCCGATTTTCGCAATAAATTGTGGTTCCTTACCGATCCTTACCATATATATAGGGAGAGGATCGTTAGAAAACTACATAAAAATGAGAAAACTAAAAAAGGCCTAAAAACAAATAAATTTTTCTTACAAAAAAAACTCGCTACTTTTTATGTATAAAAAAAAAAGTTGTACGGCACATGTGCATTATATGTATATGCTGCACATGTGCATTATATTCTTAGAGTTAGCTTTGAGTTTTTTTTTAAACGACAAATTTAAATCACTGACGGACCACTGGAGTATCGTGCCACTAGCGGAACCACCCTATCATATCCATCTCCACTAGGCAATAATGCATATACACCAATTCAGGAGGAAACCTAATAAATCTGGGAAAAACCCCCTTATGGGAATCGAACCCATGACCTAATGGTCATAAGCCTTATTTCATCCCCAAGATGCTACTAGGCTATAATGCCATGGGCTTACCTTAGCTTTTGAGTTTAGTTTAGGGTTATGTTTTTTTGGTTTAAGATTATGATTATGGTTTTGAATGTGGGATGGAGGGGGTTTAAGTTTTATTTTTCTTTGGGGGGGGGGGGGGGGGGAGGGGGTTAGGCTTTTGCGGGGGTTTAAGTTTAGGGTTTAGTTTTAGGTTTTTTTGGGGGTGGGGGTAGGGTTTAGGCTTTTGGTGGGAAGGTGAATTTAGGATTTTGGGGGTAAGGTGTTTAGGTTTTTGGTGGGTGTCAGTGGGGGTAGGTTAGGTGGTTTAGACTTTTTCGTATTAATGCACATGTGCAGTACAACTTTATTTTTTGTAAAAAAAAAATTTATATATAAAATATAGTTTTTTTGGATTTTTCATTTAAACTAGTTTTCTCATAATCTATCCCATACACACACACACACACACACACACACACACATATATATATATATATATATATATATTATTGCAGATAATGTGACAACTCGTATTTCAAACCTCTCTTTGTACCTTGATGTAACCAGTGAGAACGTTATGTGATTATATGAACTTGGTTGATTAATTGAATGTTATGTTATGTGTTTATGTGTAACGAATTGTATTGTATATTAACGAACCGATCGCACAACACAACCTGATCGCACAAGCCCATTCGAGCTACACTCTTTGTATCTGAACCAAGGGCAGCCCAAAGCTGGGTTCGGCCCACTCCTTCTTACGCATACACATAAACTTAGGGAGTGTTATTTCTCAATTGTTACAAAACAAGAATACACACCAAACCCTAATACCTCTCCCTCTCTCTAAGCCGACGGCAACACCTCCCCACCTCTCGAAGCTTCCTTGTTCGGATCATCCTTGTTTTATCTCACTTCTGGTTAGTGTTTACTGCCATGTTTTGACATTGTTCGATCATGTGATTATTAGGGTTCATGCTAGTAAACATGTTAATAACAATTATAATCATGAATTAAATCTATGTGCTGGATTTCGGCGATATGTATATATGATTAAATATAATCGAACCGATGAGATTGAGTTGTTTGATTTAATCACGAAATCCAATGCTTGATTAATCGGCTGTTAGATATTATGTTCGAATGATTTGTTAAGATGGCATGTTAGAGTGTATGCTAGAAATACGAACCATCGACCTTATAATACGATTGAGGGTTTTGATAAGTTGTTGTTCATGATTATGATTAATTAGGGTTTATGTGAATTAGTAGTAACAACCTTGTTTTGATCGATTAAAGGTTAAATGGAAACTGTTTGATTGTTTTGACCATACATATGGAAACTGTTAAATGGTGTAACTGAATTGCATAAGTTTAGGGATTTGGTAACTAATCGCACAAGATCAGGTCACACAAGACCTGATCCGATCGCACAAGGTGCATCGCACAAGCTAGGTACAATCGTTAAAACGCAGTGTACTGTTTAGATATGCATGATCGCACAAGACCTTGTGGATGGCACAATACAGTGCCGATCGCACAAGGCTTGGGCCACACACACCTATTGAACCTTGATATGATGTTGGGCCATATAGCCCAAAACACAATCGCACAACTTGTAACTGGATCGTACAAGACCATCCGAACCGCACAAGACTCATGTTTATTTGTTGGGCCGTATACATGTTGGACTGCTTATGATTTTGGGCCGGGTATCTTGGGTTTCAACGGGTGAGTCGTAAAAGGCTATTAGACTTGTGCGAGCCCAATCTTTTGAAGGGCACGTACGTAAAACCTACGTACACTCATACTTGCTATGGTCCTTGGATTAAGAAGGCACGTACGGATATGACTAGTCTAGCAACATACAACATGGGAAGCCCCCACTAATCATCGCAAACATGTTTGGGAAACCGCGATACGGATTAATACGATACACATGGGAAGCCCCCACTAATCATCGCAAACATGTTTGGGAAACCGTGATACAGATTAATACAGTACATGGTTTACGAAATAAACATATGATTTACGAACACTATAACTAAACAACCAACTATGAACTCGCTCAACTTTGTTGTTGACTCGTTGTTACATGCCTTGCAGGTCGTTAGGTATTCATGGAGCTTGCATTGGAGTGGGAAGAGTCGTTGTGGGACATGGACAGCTGTGTGCCATGCTAAAAACATTACTTTATTTCGTACTTAATACTTACATTGGGTTTTACAATTATGCTTCCGCTAAACACTTAACTACGCTTTTGATTTGCAACACCTTTCATATTGTGTGGTTGAATTTTACTTATTACTTGTTATGTTCAATATGATTGGTGGCTTGATCCTGGTCATGTCACGCCTCCAAGCGGTGATACTCCGCGTGTGGATTTTGGGGGTATGACAGATTGGTATCAGAACCATTGGTTATAGTGAACTTGGTTTTAAAAAGAGGAAAAACTTTTTGGTAAAACCAGACTATAACCTGAACAGTGCTCAACGATCCACAACGACGCTTCGCTCCACGTGCAAGACTCAACACTATAGGTGATATGATTTATGTTTATATTGCCTACTTGTTAGTTACATAGAACTTTACTCGTGGTATGCTTCGATAAACGTAACAACTATTGATTGAAAACACATGTGTGCTTACTCTCTTCTGTCATCGCACTTTCGCGACCCTCTCTCACTCATGTTTCCTTTGATATAAAGATCATGAGTGGACGCGTTAACCTAACTCAAGCCCAGTTGGCGGCTTTGATCACTGAACAAGTTACTGCAGCACTCGCAGCTGCCCAGGCAGGAGGTCAACACGCTCAGCCTCCTGTGTGTACCTTCAAAACCTTTATGGATTGCCGACCTACTACTTTCAACGGCACTGAAGGAGCTGTAGGCCTCCTCCACTGGTTCGAGAAGCTCGAGTCGGTCTTTGAAATGTGTGAATGTGATCGGATTGTCGCGCTCCAATCAAAGATAATATTTATAAGCCCAAATTACCCTTAACAAATAGCTAGTGGTAGCAAGGGGTCGATCCACGAAGAGTATGTGGTTTGCGAATGGATTTACTAGAACTAAAATGGTTGTCACAATTTATGAAGCTTGCTAACTTGTTTTTATAATTTTTGATTGTTGAAAAGATGTTGAACCAAATTAACTAAATTGATGAGATACAAAAAATGGTGAAATTAGTCGTCCCCTGATTCGAACCCGGGTCTAGACTTACACCCTTTCGCGCGCCTAACCAACCGAGCTAGGCGCCTAGTTTGTGAAAGTTTGGTTTTGGTTAAATATGAATACTTCCTTGGATAACAACTCCTAGTTAACAATTGTAATGGATATTTAACTTCTAACAAATAATAAGTAAAGGAATCACACCCGGTTTCGGTAATTACTAACTTATGGTTTCTACAAGTTTTAGGCTTCAACTTAAATGCATACAATTAACGGATTTAGTGTATATGACTTAGGTGCCAATAACTATCAACGCTTCAATGAACGGACAAGAATGCACTTTGTTATCAAAACATGTAAATCCTAACCAAGACAACGCATATTACACATAACCATTTCATAAAGTCATAACTTTTAATATCGCTCGACAATTTATGAATACGAAACAAATGTAAGCTTATCGTCAAAGGTTTCTAAAATCATACACAAATTGTCACAACTTGAAGCAAGAACAATTTAAAACCAAAAGTAAGCAACTACCTACACCGGGGTGAAACCGAGATGATTAGCCACTCATGGATAAAGGAGCTTGATCACCATATGAACAAAACACAATGCACACCATCTTTTTGCTTGGAGAATAGAAAGTGAAGAGTATTCTGGATATCTTCTATATCCCCCTCAAAGTATTGATAGTTCTTTTTCTTTGGAGTTGAATGATTGCCGCCAAAAAACCCCCAAGTCAATTATCTTATCCTCCCATATCCTCAAAACCCGGATTTTCTTCAAAAGTCAACATTTCCAATCATTAAAAATCATCCAAGAAATAATTGATCCGGAGTGGTTTTCTGGTGCCCGTCGCCGACGGCTAGCCTGCCCGTCGCCGACGGGCTCTCTTGGTATGCTTTTTTCACTTTTCCATTTTATGCTTCCGGTTGATCCGTAATGCGTTCCGGTGCACCGTTATTTGACCCGATGACTCGTAAAGCTCCCAAAAAGCTCCTTAATGTTGTCAAACCTACAAAACATATTTTAGATTAAAAGTAGGCTATCCGAACATAAAACGTACATAAAATCATCAAGTTAAACGATAACGATCACTTGTTTCCAACCACGCATCACATCCCCACACTTGTCTTTTGCTTGCCCTCAAGCAAATCTGTTTTTCACTTTCACGTGGGTCGAACAACGAATACACTTCCCATTCCCGAGACAAAGGTTAAGGTCTATTGTCATACAAAAGTTCAAGCCTTTTACCATTTCTAACATATTTAACGATAACGTGAACATGCACATATACAATGGTTATCCAAGATTAACCCGCCCGTGAAACTAGCAACTCATACATATCCCTCACAATGTTCTCTCCACTCGGCTTAACAATTGGCTAATATGTAATGTATTAGCATTTCAACAATTAATCACTCAAAACCGATTAGAACACGTACCCGCATAGGCTTGCAACTCAATCATTCTCCACCGCCGAACACGAATACTAAGCACAAGTCATAAGGTCTTTGAAAGGGTTGTAACGGGGCTAGGGTTAAGGTAGGGAATAGGATATTTTTAAGTGGCTAAGGTGATGAAAAATTCGATTTTTATTATAACACAACTATTCCAACTTAAGCAAACTACAAACATCAACTACAAGGCAGTGATTTTCACCTTTTATTCAACAACTAGAACCACATATTTTTGTTCTTTTCTCAATGTTTTTCTCATCTTTTTCATAACATTTTCTGAATTTTTTTTTTTTTTTTTTAATCAAACAAACACTATACAAACTTGATTCCTAAATAATCGAATTTCCATCACACGGGTTTAAACGAAAAAGGCTTAAGGTTGTTGGCTAAGTGGGTTGTCAAACGAAGGTTTAGGCTCAATATTGGCTACTAAGGGATAATTTTTGGGTAAGGGTATAAAAATGGTGTAAAAAGAAAAGGTTCACCTAATGCCTTAATCATTCTCGTGCTTGTATTCGGTCTATGGTCTTGAACGTATCTAAAGTTGCAAGTTCTACAATACGCGACTAATGGTCCACTCAAACAATGAAACATGTAATTTTTATGATATAGAAGTGGCTCAAAATCTCACGTATAAGGGTATGATATGTGATATGCATCAAAAGCTAGTTCCTTAGGCGAATTATTCCCAAATAACCACCCGTTAAATACCCTTCATGTTATTTAGTTTGAACTTGACCATGACAAAAGACCAAATGGGTTGTGCCATCCATCGTTGACTTACCTACTTGTGCTTTTAAGACTGCTTTTGAAACAAGAAACTTTTGAAAATTTTTTGAAATTTTCCCCCATCCCCACACTTGAGGTGAACATTGTCCTCAATGTATAGTATTTAAATGAACGGGTCAAAATCTAAAATTTTTACTACTCCCCCATCCCCACACTTGAGGTAAACATTGTCCTCAATGTGTAAGAACTAGAGTTTTTTTAAAACGCACAAGGGATGTGACACGGCTAACCCTCCCAAAGTTCACCCCGGCTTTCAAACAATTAACAAACAATCCACTTATTATTAATAATCAAGGTAAAATGGAAACGCATGCACCTGATTTTGTTGCTTGATTGTTCATATCTCCTTCTCTTCATAAAAATGGTTGTCTCACGAACATCATGTACCTACAAATTCTAACCCTTGTGTAGAAGCATGCTTCTCACAACCATTAAAACTTGTTAGTTACCTAGTTCTACCATTTTTATGGACACATTACCAAGCCATGCATTATTTTACCTTTTTATTTATGTGGAAAAACAACTAAAAGACAAAATAAAAAAAATGTAAAACACACAAAATAAAATAAACACACAAACAAAAACAAAACATACCATACCTTCACCGCTGATATCGTTCGTTAGGGTCCATTGGCGGGTTTGGTTGGTATGGATAACCAGTGAGAGATTCCCACATGTCCCGAAGGTTATCGAGCGGGCTTTGCTCTCCTTGTTGTGGTGGTGGTTGGTAGGGAATGGGAACGAAGCTTGAAGCTACCGCTTCGGGCCAGTGAGGAGTCGGGTCGTTTGGGCCCAATGGATGAGGAATGTCGGGGTAATTTGTCCACCCCGAGTGTTCAGCATATGGAAGGCCGGCTAGGAGGTCTCTTTGGTGGCGCTCTTGATCGTGAAGCACCTTGGCGTTGTTAATAGCCATTTCATGAGACAAAGCTAGAGCACTCCATCGACGTCTCTCTAATTCTCTAGCTTCATTTATCCTTGCCGCCTCTTGTTCCTCATATGCCCGTCTTCGGGCCCTTTCTTCTTCTTGAGCTTGTACCAAGCGTTCCATTTGAACTCGTTGGTCTTCCATGTATTTTTCCATTCTTTCGCGATAGGCCGCTTGAGAACCCCATTGCTCGTGTGAATAGGTCCCGTGAACCCCTTCCCAATCTTCTCTCCTCCTGTTGTACTCTTGGCCTTCACCTATGCAAGCTGAGATATTGTCATAGTTTGCTTGTTCCCCGCGAGTGAAGTTCCCATACGTTGGTACCCGTCGTTGCTTCACAAAATTAGCCACATCTGCATTGAGTTCTCTATGTGGCCTCATGTACCTTCGTCGTGGTTGACGGGGACCAGAAGGCCCAGCAGCTTCTTCTTCTTCTTCTTCCATCATCTCTTCATCTCCCCCAGTCCCTTGAGGATTTGGATCAGGGAAGTCATACCGATGACCTAATTTGTCGGTCACTACGTAATCACTTCCATGCAGCTCTACATATATTCCCCAATTCTTCCTTATTGATGCTTGATCAATTTCCTCAAGGGGTTTGGTCACCCAAAGTGAATTCGAAGGCAAACAGTTTTGCTGAACGATCATGGCACTAATGAGGCGTGCGTATGGAATAAAACGCCTTTGTGATGCCTCCCGAGTATTCCACGTGTTCATCATCACTATGTGTCTCCATGACAATGCAGGAGTTCCGTATATCAAAGAATGCGCCACCCTACAGTCACCTGCTTTAACACTTCCACGATCACCAAACCTTACCAAAATGTTCTCAACCGAAATCCCATGAAGAATCTTTCCCTCAATCGACATGTGTTTCCTTTTAGTTTCTCCTCCGTCATGGTAAGGCAACAGAACCTTAGTCATCTGATCCGGGTCGGTTTCATTCATATGACTATCCAAAAATTTTTCCATGTTCGGATAGTCATATGCTGGCACCCCCAATGAGTCAAAACGGGCGATGCAGTTTATTGATTCGAAGGACATTGTCATTGTCCCTCGAGTTGTTTTCCCGACCAAACTCCATTCAGAAGGGTGCTTATCTTTATTCACAAACCGCAATGTCGACAACCATTCACAAACTTCTGACAAATAGATTCGCGAAGTGTTATCTTCGCACCAGTCTAGCACTTTTTCCCAACCCAACCTTTCAAACATTTGGGTGATTCCGATTTGCTTAAATTCTTCCACATTAACCACCCTTTCACACAACACCCTTTCCAGAATTGAAGTACTAACTTTGGTGACCATCTTCCATCTCCAAAGTTTCGCCTCTAGCTTCCTATCATTGTATCTGGATAGAGGTTTGTTCTTCTCATTATCCCATACTGTTGCATTTTGACTATCTCGATACTTTGCCCATTCCCAGTCTTGGCGAAATAGTCTCGGATCACCTTCTTCAATGGCGGTTAGTTGCTCCCATTTCCTTGGTAATAACCCTGAAGAAGACCCTGCCCCAGCTGAAGAACCTTGTTCTGTGGTCTTTTGCTTCTTTCTTCCACCGGCCATAACTATATACAAAAACAACAAATCATCAACATGACCCCAAACCTTTCTAATCCTCAAACTTTAAACATGATGTATGATGTTGAAGTTTTAATTAACAAGCATATGCAAAATCGCCATTTTAAACTTCCAAAGTTGCTCATTTTGTCATAAACTTATCAATTTCTTGTTAATCTTACAAGTTCTTATAATTTTAACAAAATTCCAACATCATCTTCATGTTCAATCATGTTCATACCAAGTGTAATCACTTCACTATGGCTAACATGCTCAAATTTCATCCAAAACAACCAATCTAACTTAAAATCATGCTAGAACGTCATACATTGTTTAAACAACCTACTCTTAAACAAACAAGTCTAAAATTTCGGAAGAAAAACACTACACATATGATAATCAAACATAATTTCTGAAGGAAATCCATACCTTTGGTGTTGTAGATACAAGGAACTAAGAAAGAGATGAAAGCAAGAAATTTGATGAACACCCTTTCAAAAACCCTAAATTACACGTCCAGAGATCTTGCAAACTAGCAAGAATTGATGCAAACCGTGTTGGGGGTTTTGTTCCTCTCGAAAAATTACACGAAATGGACTCAAAAATCGGTTGATTTGGTGGAGATTTGATGGAGTTACGAAGATTTGAAGGATTGGAGAGTTCTTGGAGTTCTTGAGGATTTTAGGAAGAAGATGAAGTTGTTGAATGAGATATGAGAGAGATAGCAGGGATTTAATTGATGTTGGATGGATATGGATCGAATTATATGGTAGAAATTGAGTTTGGAACATGTTTGAGGGTGTTAAAAAGGTTCATGGTTCGAATCCTAGCATCAAAAACAAACCAGCCCGGAGCCACTATCGGAAGCCCGTCGCCGACGGGGTCCCTACCCGTCGCCGACGGGTTGTGGTTTGTTGATTTGTGTCCGACGGCTTAACTTCCTGGATACGGGTTTTTGTGTGCGACGGCTGTTTTTAAAGCCCGTCGGCGACGGCTTTGAAGCCCGTCGGCGACGGCTAACCTTTTTTGCAAATTTTTTTTTTTTTTTTTTGAAAATATGTTTAAAATTATGGACTTTTAATAAAGGGACTTTATACTATAAAAATTCCTAAAAATTATGAAAAATCTTTTTGTGAAATTTTTTTATAAGCTTAAAAATTAAAAATAAACATACGAAAAATCGTAACGATTCTACCACCCCCTAAATTAAACGTGTATTGTCCTCAATGCACAAATAATTTCTAAAAACATACCTTTACGTCTTCAAAACTCACTCGGTATATTTGGACTTCACACATTCAAACAAGATTAGTAGAAAACGAGAACGATTATATCTAAAATACACACAAAAATTTTAAAACTATGTACAATTCTAACTACAATGGTACAAGTCCTTTTAATTGACTTCGTAAATCGGAATGCTTACCACAAAGCTTACCGATTCTCTGTTTTTGTCCATGTTTTCGTTACCATCAAGAAACGGTTTTAAGCGATGTCCGTTTACCGTTTGTTTTGACCCATCCTTCGGGTCCTTGATCGTAACATCACCCAATTGTCCGACCCGGGTGATCACATAGGGTCCCATCCACTTGCTCCGTAGCTTTCCGGGAAAGAACTTTAGCCTTGAATTGTAGAGCCATACCTTTTGCCCTACTTCAAATTCCTTCGGCCTCAACTTTGCGTCATGTGCCCTCTTCATATCATCTTTGTATTTCGAGGCACATTCATATGCTTCTTCCCTAAGCTCCTCCAATTCGCAAAGCTTCAACTTGCGCTCTTTACCTGCATCATCATATTTCATATTAACTTCCTTGATAGCCCACCAAGCACGATGTACAAGTTCAACCGGTAGATGGCAATTTCGCCCATAAACTAAGCGATAAGGTGTTGTTGCAATAGGTGTTTTATGAGCCGTTCTATAAGCCCATAAAGCGTCATTTAATTTCGTTGACCAATCCTTTCGATCGGGTCGAATGGTCTTTTGCAAAATTGCTTTTATTTGCCTATTGGAAACTTCCACTTGACCACTTGTTTGTGGGTGGTAAGGGGTAGCGATTCGATGGTCAACACCATACCGTTTCAAGAGTTTGCCGAAGTTAAAATTCTTAAAGTGAGATCCCCCATCACTAATGATTACCCGGGGAATCCCAAATCTAGGGTACATAATCGACCGCCACCAAGATGTATAAGTTGCCATGCGAATTAGGGAATGGACCCATGAAATCGATCCCCCAAACATCAAAAATGTCTACAATGAGGATCGGTTGCATGGGCATTTCATCCCTTCTTGATATACCCCCTAACTTTTGACATTCTACACAGTTTTTAGCAAAATTAAAAGCATCTTTAAAAATAGTCGGCCAATAAAGACCGCTATTGAGCACTTTGTGCCCGGTTTTGTGACCACTAAAATGGCCCCCACAAGCAAATGAATGCAAGTGCATCAAAACACTAGGGATCTCCTCGTCGGGTATGCATCTTCGCACTACTTGATCCGAACAACACTTGAATAAGTCCGGTTCTTCCAACGTGTAGTACTTGATTTTAGATAGGAAGTGCAACCTCTTTCTTCTATCCCAATGAGCCGGCAATTCACCTGTAACTAAATAATTAACGATATTAGCATACCATGGTAATATGTCAACCTTTAAAATTTGCTCATCGGGAAAGTTTTCATTGATCTCTTCACGGGAAGAATCCTCCTCCACAATCAATCGAGACAAGTGGTCCGCAACCACATTCTCACTTCCTTTCTTGTCTCGGATTTCCAAGTCAAACTCTTGTAGCAAGAGAACCCATCGGATTAATCTCGGTTTTGCATCCTTCTTGTTCATAAGGTACCTAACTGCAGAATGATCAGAATATACAATGACCTTAGTACCCCATATATAAGCACGAAATTTATCCAACGCATATACCACCACAAGTAGCTCTTTCTCGGTAGTTGTATAATTTAATTGTGCATCCGAGAGAGTTTTACTTGCATAGTAAATGGCAACCGGTTTCTTGTCTACCCTTTGACCCAATACGGCCCCCACCGCATAATCACTTGCATCACACATAATTTCGAATGGTAAAGACCAATTCGGTGATTGCAAGATTGGGGCCTCAACCAACTTTTGCTTCAAAATGTTAAAGGCGTTTTGGCAATTTTCATCAAAATCAAATGTTTTATCTTTTAACAACAAATTGCATAGGGGTTTTGTTATATCACTAAAGCTTTTTATGAACCTCCTATAAAACCCCGCATGTCCCAAAAATGACCGAACACCCTTAACGGTTGTAGGATAGGGCAAAGTGGATATGACTTGCACTTTTGCTCTATCCACCTCAATCCCACGACTCGAGATAACATGCCCCAACACAATCCCTTCTTGAACCATAAAATGGCTCTTTTCCCAACTCAAAACTAGATTTTTCTCAACACATCTTTTCAAAACTTTTTCGAGTTGGTCAAGGCATGTATCAAATGATGGCCCAAATATTGAGAAATCATCCATGAAGATTTCCAAAGAATCCCCCACCATATCTGAAAAGATACTCGTCATACACCTTTGGAAGGTGGCGGGGGCATTACAAAGTCCAAAGGGCATTCGCCTAAATGCAAAGGTACCGTATGGACAAGTAAAGGTAGTCTTTGCTTGGTCTTCCGGATGTATGGCAATTTGATTGTAACCTGAATAACCATCCAAAAAACAATAAAATTTTTGTCCGGTCAATTTCTCAACAATTTGGTCAATAAATGGTAAAGGGAAATGATCTTTGGAAGTTGCAGCATTTAACTTCCTATAATCAATACAAATACGCCACCCGGTTACCGGCCGAGTGGCGACCTCTTCACCTGCGTCATTCGTGACGACTTGAATACCCGCCTTCTTTGGGACTGTTTGTGTTGGGCTCACCCATTCGCTATCCGAGATCGGGTAAATGATACCCGCATCAAGCCACTTTAGAACTTCCTTCTTGACCACCTCTCGCATGTTTGGATTTAGTCTCCTTTGTGTGTCGCGAGAAGGACTCATACCATCTTCCGTGATGATCTTATGCATCACCACCGAGGGACTAATGCCTTTCAAGTCCGCAATGGTCCATCCAATCGCCGCCCGATTGGCAAGCAAAACATCCATCAATTTCTCTTCTTGCTCCTCGGTTAAGTTTGTTGCAATGATAACCGGGAGTGTGTTGCCTTCACCTACATAAGCATACTTGAGATGCTTGGGTAGCACTTTCAACTCTAACACCGGAGGTTCTTCCAATGACGGCTTCAACTTTGTATCGATGCTTTCCGGAAGACTTTCGACGTGGTGTGTCCAAGTGGGTCTTCCTTCTTGCGCCGTCATGACCTCCAATTCTTTCATCTCTTCATCCATGCTCCGATTTGTTTCTCCTTGCAACCTGTCAAACATGAAACATTCCTCTATTGTGTTTTCCTCTTCGACACTAGTGTCACATAAAGGTATACACTCGTCAACAATGTCCGCCATGTAGCATTCATCGCTAACTAGAGGATCCATTAATCTTGAAAAGACATTTAACCGCAACCGACGGTTACCAAAAGTCATGTCGACCGTGCCCGATTTGCAATTAATTTGGGCATTCGATGTTGCCAAAAATGGTCGACCTAGGATCACCGTTGGTTGCTTTGTTCGGTCCAAAGAAACATAATCTAATACAAGAAAGTCCACCGGATAATAAAAGTCCTCGACCTTGACTATTACATCCGTGACTATCCCACGGGGTAGTTTAGGAGTCAAATCGGCTAACACCACGGTAGTGTTAGACACTTGAAGTGGACCAAAATCGTATTGGTCATATAAGCTACCCGGCAAGATACTCACACTTGCCCCAAGATCCAAAAGTGCCCGTGTCATTTTGAATTCACCCACTTGTATAGAAATAATGGGCGCCCCCGGATCTTGAAGTTTTGGTGGAAGTGCACCCGAAAGAATTGAACTCACGTTTTCGGTTAAATCAAGTTTTTTAGGAAATTTGTGAGTCCTCTTCTGGGCACATAAATCCTTCAAGTATTTAGCATATGAAGGTATTTGTTTGATGGCATCCAAGAGTGGTAAATTAATTTTGACTTGTTTAAAAATTTCCCACATCTCTTCTTGATGTGGGCCTCTTTTGTTTACCACTTTCTTAGATGGTCCCAAAAGAGCCTCTGGAAAAGGGGCGGTATTAACCTTCACACCCTTGTCCTTAGCCTTTGAGACGGGAACGGTCACAACGGGTGTAGTATTATTAATTTTAACATCATTTTTCTTTGGACCCGTTTGACCATTATTACCTTCGTCATCACTCACATCTTCCACCACCCCTTCAACAAACTCGGGTGGTGGTGGCTCAACACCACTATCTATGACTCGACCACTACGTAAAGAAATTTTATTTATAGGTACCTCATGTGTGTTTCTCGAGTTCGACCCTTGATGTTTAGGGTTCACCGTGGTGTCACTTGGAAGTCCTCTTCCACTTCCGCGAATTTGAGCCATCTCTTGAGCAAGTTGCCCCACTTGCTTCTCCAACGCCTTATGGGATTTATCTCGTACCTCAAACTCTTTCTTCATCTCTTGATTTGAATGATTGATAGCATTCATAATAGCATCAAATTTCGAATTTATCGAGTCATCACCTTGAGAGTTTGAAGCATTACTCCCATTTCCGCCTTGGTTGTAACCTCTTTGATAATTACCTTCACGGTTTTGATACCCTTGGTTACCCCCTTGATTGTAATTCCTTTGGTAACCCCCTTGGTTACCACCTTGACGATTGTTGTACGAAGACCCACCTTGACCTCCTTGGTTACCCGATTGAAAATTCGGGTTCATTTGGTTTGAAGCATTACCATACCGGAAATTAGGGTGATTTCTCAAGCCCGGATGGTAAGTGTTGGAGTTCATGTCATATTGCTTTCGGTCCCCATACACTTGATTGACTCCCTCGGTGTAATCACCCGACCCCGTTGGACATTGATCGGTCCTATGGCCGATTTCTGCACAATCCTCACATACCGCAAATTGGACCGCATTCACCTCCTTCTTTTTCATACGAGTCAATTCCCGCTCTAAGGTAGAAATCCGATCCTTTGAGTCAAGATCGGGAAGCGAACGGGAAACGGGATGCTTCTTTGCTCTATCGGCCGACTCCTTTTCCTTTGAGCGTTTGCTCATCCGCTCAAGAAATTCCCAATCGTCATCTTCATGATTGCTCAAAAGAGTCCCGTTGCTTGTTGACTCGAGGCGGTTCCAAGTAGCATCATCCAACCCCCGTACAAAGCACTTTACTAATTCCCACTTTTCTATTTGGTGATGTGGGCATTTCCGCATTAATTCCTTGAATCGAGTGAATGCTTCATGTAACGGTTCACTTGATAGTTGCCGAAATGACCTTATTTCATCCCGTGCATCATCGGTCTTCGACATTGAATAGTATTCATCTAGGAAGACTTGTTGCATTTCCTCCCATGTTCGGATGCTATTTGCCGGAAGTGTTAGAAACCATTGCTTCGCCTTGTCTTTTAACGAAAATTGGAACAAGCGAAGTTTGACTTCCTCTAATGCAAAGTCGTGCCCACCAATGGTATTACATATGGATGAAAATTCAGCCAAGTGTGTGTACGGCTCATCATTAGACCTCCCATTGAAGTGGGGAAGTATATTGATGTAATGAGGCTTGCAATCAAACATTCTCCTTTCACATACTATAGGAGAGTCATTGTCGGTAACTATCGGTCGAAAACGGTCATTCACTCCCCGTGGAGGTTGTTGATGACGTTGTGGACCGTTAACTTCTTGGTCGACCGGTCTTCTATTATCCCTTCTATCACCTCTTCAATCATCTCTTCGGTTTCCACCTTGGTCACCTACTTGATAACCTCCCCCCACGAAATGAGGAATCCGATTAGGATTACCATTGTTGTTATTGTTGTTGTAAAACCCATCATTTCGGTTCCTTTCGTTTCGTGGTTGGCGATTATTTCCATACCCATCATTCCTCCCCACAAAATTGGCATTTTGATAATCAAACTCCTCACCTTCAAATCTTTGATTTTTGTAAATATTGCCATGGTTCACGTACCCCCAATCTTCGTCATCATAATAGCTCCTATCATTCGAATGTTCCGTATGAACACTCACATGCTCCGGCGATTGATAACCGGGAACACTAGGTGGTTCGTCATCTGGAATGGCGTTCCTCAATTCGTTGAGATTGAGAAAATGGGCTTCATTCATGGGCATGCCATGAACTTGGTTAGTTCCACGGTTGGTGTGAGCATTTCGGTTGTTTAAGTTGGGTGGTAACGGGTTTTGTGGGTCAAGGTTTTGAAATGGTGGTGTGGGTGGTTGTTGGTCGTTATTGTGGTGTTGAGGTTCCATTTGATTAGGACCAACGGATGGTGTAGATGGTGAATTGGTGTTGGGTTGATTAGAAGCAAGTGTTGCCTCTAACCGAGTGGGTAAGTTCCTTCGAACTAAACGCTCAACCTCCGGTTCGAACACTAGTGGTGAGGTTCTACCGGAATTCCTTGTATGCATGCACTACTTGTAAGTGTAACCTGCACAAGTAACACACCCGCGTAGCAAGAAAAATAGAGAAAATAGCAAAAAGAACAAAGCACTTTAAACAGTTAATCACAAAAATTATACAATTATCCAAACACAAAGCGCACGAACTCCCCGGCAGCGGCGCCAAAATTTGATCGGATTGTCGCGCTCCAATCAAAGATAATATTTATAAGCCCAAATTACCCTTAACAAATAGCTAGTGGTAGCAAGGGGTCGATCCACGAAGAGTATGTGGTTTGCGAATGGATTTACTAGAACTAAAATGGTTGTCACAATTTATGAAGCTTGCTAACTTGTTTTTATAATTTTTGATTGTTGAAAAGATGTTGAACCAAATTAACTAAATTGATGAGATACAAAAAATGGTGAAATTAGTCGTCCCCTGATTCGAACCCGGGTCTAGACTTACACCCTTTCGCGCGCCTAACCAACCGAGCTAGGCGCCTAGTTTGTGAAAGTTTGGTTTTGGTTAAATATGAATACTTCCTTGGATAACAACTCCTAGTTAACAATTGTAATGGATATTTAACTTCTAACAAATAATAAGTAAAGGAATCACACCCGGTTTCGGTAATTACTAACTTATGGTTTCTACAAGTTTTAGGCTTCAACTTAAATGCATACAATTAACGGATTTAGTGTATATGACTTAGGTGCCAATAACTATCAACGCTTCAATGAACGGACAAGAATGCACTTTGTTATCAAAACATGTAAATCCTAACCAAGACAACGCATATTACACATAACCATTTCATAAAGTCATAACTTTTAACATCGCTCGACAATTTATGAATACGAAACAAATGTAAGCTTATCGTCAAAGGTTTCTAAAATCATACACAAATTGTCACAACTTGAAGCAAGAACAATTTAAAACCAAAAGTAAGCAACTACCTACACCGGGGTGAAACCGAGATGATTAGCCACTCATGGATAAAGGAGCTTGATCACCATATGAACAAAACACAATGCACACCATCTTTTTGCTTGGAGAATAGAAAGTGAAGAGTATTCTGGATATCTTCTATATCCCCCTCAAAGTATTGATAGTTCTTTTTCTTTGGAGTTGAATGATTGCCGCCAAAAAACCCCCAAGTCAATTATCTTATCCTCCCATATCCTCAAAACCCGGATTTTCTTCAAAAGTCAACATTTCCAATCATTAAAAATCATCCAAGAAATAATTGATCCGGAGTGGTTTTCTGGTGCCCGTCGCCGACGGCTAGCCTGCCCGTCGCCGACGGGCTCTCCTGGTATGCTTTTTTCACTTTTCCATTTTATGCTTCCGGTTGATCCGTAATGCGTTCCGGTGCACCGTTATTTGACCCGATGACTCGTAAAGCTCCCAAAAAGCTCCTTAATGTTGTCAAACCTACAAAACATATTTTAGATTAAAAGTAGGCTATCCGAACATAAAACGTACATAAAATCATCAAGTTAAACGATAACGATCACTTGTTTCCAACCACGCATCAGAATGCCCTGAGGCTCGTAGGGTGAAGTATGCTACTGGTACTCTCGAGGGCATAGCGCTCACGTGGTGGAACGCGCAGGTTCAAATGTTAGGGATGGCAGCTGCTAACGCCACCCCATGGAACGACTTCAAGGAACTGATTAAGCGAGAATACTGTAATCGTGATGACATCCACAAGTTGGAAGTGGAGTTCTTTAACCTGAAGATGACGGGGTCAGAAATAGAGGCGTATACGAAGCGATCCAACGAACTGGCAGTGTTATGTCCAACTATGGTGGATCCTCCCATTAAGCGTATCGAACTGTACCTCAAAGGCTTCGTACCTAAGATTCAAAGCCATGTGACTGCGGCTAACCTTGCTACCATCCAGGATGTTACTCGTGTTGCTCATCGTCTCACAGACCAGGTAGTGGAACAGAATAGGCTCCCTAAGCGTATAGGTGCTACTGCTACTACTAATTCTGCTACTCCCAGTGACAACAAATGAAAATGGGATGGAGCCTCCAGCAAGGGTTCGACTACAGTTCAGTCCCAGGTACAACAGGGAAAAATTGATGACTATCAGAGCCCTGGTCAGCAATCTTCTGGTAGTCAAGGGCAGAGTGGATATCGAGGAAACCTCCCGAAGTGCAACCAATGCAACAGACACCACAATGGTCAGTGCAACAAGGGTCGTTGTCAGAGGTGTCTCAAGGTGGGTCATGAAGCTAAGGATTGCAGGAGCTCACGACCTGCGAATCGGAACCATCAACAACAACCACCAGCTCCACAGAACCAGCAGCAGCAACAACGAGACAACAGGGGATGCTTTCAGTGTGGTGCTGAAGGCCACTTCAAGCGGAACTGCCCTTAGTTAAACCAGAATCAGAACAACAACAACAGTAATCAGTTCAATGGGAACAACAATGGGGGAAATGACGACGGCAATGGTGCCAGGGGTCGAGCGTTCGTGATTGGTCAGGGTGACGCAAGGAATGATCCTAACGTGGTGATGGGTAAGTTTCTTCTCGACGACTTTTATGTTACTGTTTTATTTGATTCGGGTGCCGATACCAGTTATGTGTCTCTAAAAGTTAGTCAAATGCTTAAACGCACACCAACACTTTTGAACACCAAGCATGCCGTAGAGTTAGCAAACGGTAAAAGCCTAGAAGCCACACACATAGTTAAGGGTTGTGTCACACCCCCAAAATCCACACGCGGAGTATCACCGCTTGGAGGCGTGACTGACCAGGATCAAACCACTAATCATATTGAACAAGCGAGTAATTAATTGTAAAAGTCCAACCAACACAGTTAGTGTCCAAAACAAACATAGTTTAAGTTATGAGCGGAAGCATAATGTTTAAAACCAAAACATAAGTTTAAATATCCAAAGGTTTAACATGGCACACAGCCGTCCATGTCCCACAACGACACTTCCCATGCAAGCTCCAGCTAAATACCTATTGACCTGCAAAGCATGTAGTAACGAGTCAACAATAATGTTGAGCGAGTTCACAGTTGGGTGTTCGTTTTAAGTTGTTCCAAAAACAGTTCCTTTAACTGGCATCCCTGCCGTGGGAGTTACCCCATAGTTGAAAAACGTGATTTGTTTAACCCATTAACTCTGGCAATCCAGCCGTGGGGGCTACCCCATGATACTTATCTGGCATTTCGGCCGTGGGGGCTACCCCATGTATACACTAGACTCGTTACCATATCGACTGCTGACTGTAGTCATGTTTATGTGCCCTGAACTGTCAATGTCTATCATCATTGACGTGCCCAGATCCATTAGTTCACGCCCGTCCTCTGCGGCACGGTGTGAGGCTTGTCAAACCTAAATAGCGCTATCTAACTAATGACCCGCTCGCCATTGGCCCGGTGATTAAGTCGATATAAAAAGGAGGGACTTCGTGATAGAGTTTTGGTCTAGTAAAGTTATATGTCCGTGAGGACGAGGAATTACATTCCTGAACCATTACTGTCCTACCCAAGAAAGGACGAGGAATCCATATTCCTTAACCCCATTCCCAACCCCTGGGAATCCCATGCTTTGTAGAGTGTGAACTCACCTTGGTTTGCTCGGCAGATACACAGAAAGGTCAAGTCTAGATGCTAGTGGTCAACCACGTCCTAACATGGTTACCATACAAGTCAGGTTGTGGTTCAAGTAAAGCACATAAGTATCACATGAGATAGCATATAAGGAATACACGCAGATCATGGCAACATACATCATCACGTTCAACAATTAATAACGTATTCAAGATTGGGCTCGCACAAGCTTAGTGGCCTTGTGCGAGTCATCCGTTGGAGCCCAATAAAACCCGGCCCATTATCAAGAACCCAAAACATGAACACGGCCCTTATAACGTCACTACAACAAAAATGGCTTTTTAGGACCTTTTCTGTGGGACGCTTGTAAAAGAGGGTCATAAAAAACTATTTAATAGAACTAATGAACTTTTGGGGTCCTTTTATAATGTACTCTACTAAAACGGTGTCCTAAAAAACTATTTAATAGGATGAATGATTTTTTGGGGTCCTATTAACATATAATTTAATAGGACACTTAAAATGTAGATCCTAATAAAGTACTTTATAAGGCATTTAATTGTTAGTGTCCCATTATGTGGTACTGTATTAGGACACTTGATCATCTGGGGTCCTATTATAACATAACTTAATAGGACACGTTGTAGTTAAGTCATAAATGTTCAGTGTTATAGGACCCTTTCTAGTCGAAGTCATATTAGAACTTAACTTAATAGGACACTTAACACTTGGGTCTTATAACCTTAAACTTTATAGGACGCTTAATCATTGTGGTGTTATTATAATACACTGTAATAGGACACTTGATATTTGAGTCATAAAATGTTAGTTTTATAGGACGCTTATTCGCTAGAGTTTTATTATAATATAACTTAAAAAGACACTGGACACTTGGGTCTTATAAATTTAACATTTATAAGACGCTTAATCATTGTGGTGTTATTATAATACACTATAATAGGACACCTGATATTTGCGTCATAAAACATCAATTCTATAGGACGCTTATTCGCTAGAGTTCTATTATAACATAACTTAATAGGACACTTGACATTAGGGTCTTATAGCTTTAACCTTTATAGGGAGACATGTTTAACTAAACAGGATATTGGGTCGACTGGTATATGACTTTTTTATGTATCTTTATTAGTTATAATGACCCATTACAACCTATCAAGACCATAAAACTATATCACGACCACTAATATGTATTATACCTAGTAGTTGTCAAGAGGGTTGATAGTTAAAACTAAACGATCACATTCAATATCTACAAAACCCAATTGGGGCAATAGTGATTGCCTTCTATTGGGTAAAATGGGCGGCAGGAGAATAGTGCCAGACACTCCCCTATTGGCCTAACAAATTTACGATTTTATCCCCCTTTAAATTTACGATTTTGCCATTAGTTCAAAATTATGTTTTTGCCCCCACTTAAAAATAAATTTACGCTTTTACTCCCAGCTAAAAAATTCAATTTTTCCCCCGGTAAAAAATTACGACTTTGCCCCGTTTCAATTTACAGTTTTGCCATTAGTTTTTTCACTTATAATTACGATTTTGCCATCAATTCAAAGTTATGTTTTTACCCCCACTTAAAAATAAATTAACGCTTTTGCTCCCAGCTAAAAAGTCCAATTTTGCCCTCGGTTCAAAATTACGACTTTGCCCCGTATAAATTTATAGTTTTGCCATTAGTTTTTTTTTTCTCACAGCCAAGTTACGATTTTGCCCTCAACTTAAATTTACATTTTCTCCATCGTTTTTGTTTGTTTTCCTGGTGAAACTACAATTTTGCCCCCACTGTAAAATTACAGTCATGCCGGCAGTTTCCTGGCACTCCCCCATCGGTCCATTAAATTTACAATTTTATCCCTGAATTAAAATTATGATTTCGCCCTCAGTTATAAGTTACGTTTTCCCAATCGTTTTAGTTTTTTTAGCAAAAGTAGAAAACATTTTTTTTAATTTGTTGACTTAATTTAAATTTTTTTCCGTGTCAAGGAGCCGCTTAACACTCGCTCATTAGTCCTGAAAAATTACAGTTTTGCCCTGATCCGAAAAATATCATTTTTTTTTCTAGCAAAATTATAGTAGTGTTTTTTTAATTGATTGAGAACTATTCGGCTATCGCCCCGCAACGCGGGCGGGGCATCAACTAGTTAAGTATAAAAACAAGAATAATGGAACTATTTAAAAAAAGTTTTTATAATATATAGGAAATGACTAAAAAAAGGATATTCTTTCATAAGTCAATAAATTGTTTTTCAAAAAGCGTTTGGGTTAGATTATGGCATTTTTGTAATTGGGCCTAAATGAAGCACAATGGAGAATAGTGGATCGTATATGTCTTAATGGACCTTATTGGGATTTGATATGTCACATTGGCCAATAGTGAATCATATATGTCTTAATGAACCATATTGGGCCTTAATGGATCACAAGGTCAATAGTAGATCAAAATTTCTTAATGGACTATATTGGGCCTTAATGGATCACAATGGCCAATAGTCCATTTATGTCTTAATGGACCACATGGGCCTTAATGGAACACGATGGGCCTTAATGGAACACGATGGGCCTTAATGGAACACGATGGGCCTTAATGGACCACATGGGCCATAATACATGTCTTAATGGACCACATGGGCCTTAATGGAACACGATGGCTAATTGTGGATCATTTATGTCTTAATGGACCACATTGGGCCTAAACGGATTACAATGGCCAGTATTAGATCGTACATGTCTTAATGGACCATATTACGGTGGGGCCTTAATGAATCACAATAAACAATAGTAGATCATACATGTCTTATGATAGAGCATGACTTACTAGAACCTTATATAATCCTTTAACACCCAATACAACATATTAAAGCCCATCATGTTCCAATATCAATCATGAAAACTATTAATGGTATAACGATTATAGTATATATATATATATATAGGAAGGTTAACGTACATTACGGCTTAACGTACATCACGTACGACAGGTAATTACGCATGTTCATTTTAAAATCACGCACGTTATAACTCAAAAATCCAAAATCACGCATGTTGAAACACAATAATCACGCATATTGAAAACATTAATCACGCACGTTGTTGTACGTGAAGTACGTTAAGCCGTAATGTACGATATACTTTATATATATATATATATATATATATAGGGGTAAGATAAAATAAAAAGTTTATTTTGCCTAAGTAGGATGAGAATGAATCTTAACCATTCATTTTTCAAATAAGTGGTTAAGATGAAAGTGTAGGAGAAAGGAGGAGTGCATGGTATCTTGGGAAAATCCTATTTATGGACTTTCTCTCTCCACATGCAAGGCACATGCATATTCCACCCTCAATTTTTAAACGTTCATAACTTTTTTATACGACATTATTTTTTCATAAAAATTTCACTGTAAAATCGAGTGTTTTTTTATCTTTAATTTGAGTACCATATTGCTATATAAAATATGAACACTAAAAAAACTCACTAAAATGTGTTATATTTCTATATTGTATAACATTTTTTTGTGCTGGATTTTTATACTATATTTTTGTCTTAATTTTTTTTTTCTCATTTTTGTGCTGGATTTTTTTGTACTACATTTTTTTGCTGAATTTTTTCGTGTTATATTTTTTTTACTAGATTTTTTTTGTGCTATATTTTTTTACTAGATTTTTAGTGCTAGATTTTTTTATACTAGATATTTTTGTTGTATTTTTAAAAAACAAAATGGGTGTAACAGGTCATTTTCGCTCCTATTTATAAGGACCAAAATGCCCTTCATTCCTACTTATTAGGAGTGCCATGCCATCATCACAATCTTTCCAAGGCTACTTAGGCAAAATCCACTTTTTAGTGGATCATTTCCCTATATATATATATATATATATATATATATATATATATATATGATTAGGTACAAGAGTGAACACTAGTGTAGCTTGCGAACTGAGTGAACTAATCCTGGCCATACACGTGTGTAGATCAATGGCCAGGATTTGTTCACTCAGTTCGCAAATACACTAGTGTTCACTCAAGAACCCCACCCTATATATATATATAGGGTTGAGTTCATTTCAGAACTCTAAATAACTACAGAACTTTCAGAACTCCTAATAAACAATCATTTTATATATAAGTTTTTGTATTTACGATCTTTTTATCATCTATTATATGTATTTCTTTGATTACATACATGTTAAAAGTAGTTTACATATGTTTAATTGCCAAAATTATATATATGTGTTATAACTAATTACATATATGTAAAAAAAACTAGTTTACATATGTGTAATTATAAAATTACATATAAAAAATGATAAAATTACTCTTAACATGTATGTAATTGTAAAAATACACATAATAACTGATAAAATTATCCTAAGCATAAAAATATATAAATAAAAAGATTGTTTATTAGAAGTTCTGCGAGTTCTGTAAATATTTATGGTTCTGTAATGATCCTGACCCTATATATATATACAGGGAGAAGATCATGCGAAAACCACCTCTTATTGCCTAAAAATGCCTAAAAATAGCTAAAAATCACACAATTTTTTTTTTTTTGAATTTTTCAATATTTTTTATAAAAAAATCGCTAATTTTCGAAGGAAAAAAAAAATTAAAAATTTTTTTTTTAAAAAAAAAAAATAAAATTTTTTTGGCTTCTAAAAGTAGCGATTTTAACATAAAAAATATTAAAAAATTCAAAAAAAAATATTTAGATTTTTTTTTATTTTTTTAGATTTTTTAAGGTTTTTTGGGGGTTTAGTTTTTAGCATTTTAACTTGGGGGGGGGGGGGGTTTAGGTTTTTGGGGGGTGGGGGAGGGGGGTTTAGGTTTTTTTGGGGGGGGGGGGTGGGGGTTAGGTTTTTTTAGGTTTTAGTTTTTAGCATTTAGCTTGGGGGGGTTAGGTTTTTTTTTTGGGGGGGGGGGGTGGGGGTTATGTTTTTTTAGCTATTTTAGGTTGTGTTCACATTGGTTCTCGCGGTTCTCACAATAAAGGTGGTTCTCGCATGAGCTCCTCCCTATATATATATATATATATATATATATATAGGTAAAGAGTACTGTACAAATCTCCTTATCGTACATTACGTACGCTACAATCTCAGCCGCCCGATCATCTTCCCGCATTGAATTCGCATGTTGTTTTTTGTACCACATGCGAAATTGTTACAAAAAAACATGCTATTTCATCAAAATTAACACATGCTATTTCATTAATTCGCATGTGGATTAATTAGAGACATATAAAATTTCGCATGTGGACAAAAATATAATTAGAGACATACAAATTTCGCATGTGGACAAAAACAAATTTCGCATGTGGACAAAAATATAATTAGAGACATACAAATTTCGCATGTGGACATGGCACTAATTCGCATGTGCATGGCACTAGCATGTGGACATGGCACTACTTCGCATGTGGTGTTGATCAAATTCGCATGTGGTGTGGACATGGCACTGTCTTTGAGAACAAGAGAGAGAAATAGAAAGATGATGATTATTCGAAGCAGTGGATCTTGTTTGTGATGGAGTTTTCTGGATGGTGGTCGTAGGAGGTACGGTGGTTGAAGGTGGTTGATGATCGGAGAGAATGAAGGTGTTCAACGGTGAAGATGATTAAACAGTGACCGGCGACGAAAGGTTGAAGATGATGATGAACTGATGAAGATGAGTTGCAGGTTTTAGGGTCGGAGTTCGAATAAGATGATTGAACCGGAAACGAAGAACGAAGGTTGCAGGTGACCGGAGGGAGGTTAACGTCGCCGTATTGTTGCTTGCTGATCTTTTTCGAGTCCGGCGGTAGTGAAGGAAAAAGGCGACGAGGAATAATTGTGATGGCTGTTTGAATTTACGGTGGTTATCAATGTTTGCCCGCGTTTGATGGATTGAAGATCGTACGGCTGTGGGCATCGCGTACATAATGTAGGATAAGAGGTATTGTACGTTAACCGGCCTCTATATATATATATATAACTTATAATAAAAGACTCCAAATAATGTTACATGACATTCTCTCCTTCTACCTCATAAATTTTATTTATATTTGTTCAATAAATTTGTTTTAATATTAATATTAATTAATAACCAATATATATATATCACTTATTTTTATTCTTATCTTTATCTAAAATTAATAAATAACTTCAAATTTGCAATTTAGACTCTTTGTTTTTTTTTTACTTTTAATACAAAGTTTTTCATCTTTTGCAATTTAATCCAAACTCTTTTTTTACTTTGTTTTTACGAGTTTTAATACAAAGTTTTCCATCTTTTGCAATTTAATCCCAACTCTTTTTTTACTTTGTTTTTACGAGCTTTTCCGGTGTTGGTGGTCGCTGGCAATGGTATAGTACTGTTATTATTTAACACAGTTTTGTGACAACCGCTGCGACACAGAGGCTTAATACTAGTATATATATATAGTGTGAGTTTCAATGGGGAACAACAAAAAAGTGGGAAACAAGGGAACCCTCTTAAGAGCCCTTAGATCACTTCCATCAACGGTTGATAATAAATCCGTAACTTCTAATTGAAAAACACGGATGCCGCTATCTTCTTCATCTCTTCTTCTTTTCATTCATCAAACCCCCTCCACCGCCCACCGCCCACCGCCACCTCCATCGACATGCACTACTCCTTGTGTTCATACATAGCAACCTCCGTCGACAAACCGCAAGGTGTTGATTAGAGATCGCTGGCACTTCTAGGGCTTAGATCGAAAAACCGGATGACGAGTATGATTACTTGTTCAAAGTTGTATTGATCGGAGATTCAGGCGCCGGTAAATCCAATCATCTCTCTCAATTCACACGAAACGAGCTTTGTTTGTAATCTAAATCCACTGTTGGCGCTGAATTCGCGACTCGTACATTTCAAGTCAATCAATCAATCAATCATACCCAGTAAAATCCCACAGATAGCAAAGCTATTTGTAGGGTCTGGGAGGGTGGGATGTAGGCACACCTTACCTCTACCCCTAGGGATAGAGATGCTGCTTCCAGAGAGACCCTCGGCTCCAAAACACCCAGGAAAGAAATAAATAGAGCATGAGGTGTGTGTATGTGTATGAAGCTACCAATGTAGTAGTATGAGTTGCAAAATAGTGCATGGTAGAACAAAACAAATATGACAACACAAAACAGTCTATACAAATGTACAAATATGACTCGTACATTTCAAGTACTCTCTCTTATCTCTAGATTTGCGTTTGTTTTACTGGATTATTTAGTTCATGTGTGAATTATTGAATCTAGTTGTGTTAAGAGTCATTTGATCTGTTTGATGTTGTTGTGGATCTAGAACTGGTAGAAAGAAACGATTTAATTTGTGATTTTAGTGCTTGAGTTGTTGATTATTGTTGATTTAGGGTTTCTTTCAGTAGATAAGTTAGTTTAGTGTTGGAGTTAATTTGATCTAACTAGCATAGGTGATGCGGAATTTCAGGTTTATACTAATGTTGAGTATGATTTTTGACTCTATTTGGATTTTAAAAACCTAATTGCAATGTTTTTTATTAGCCTATGAAGGTGAAATTAATTGAAGATTTAAAAAAAAAGAATGAAAATGAGATGGTTCATCAATTTCATATAAAGCTTTTGAATTGCAAATTTTGTTTTTTTTCTGTTAAGAAAAACCTAATGCTTTCTTATGTGATTTTTTGGAGCTTATTTAATGATTGTGTTCTTACTCTTAACAATTTATGATTATTGCAGAGTATATTGCAGCAAGTGCTAGTCATTATAACAGCAGAAGAGCTTGGGGCAAAAGATATATCGCTTTTTATGACTTGTATTCATACGACAACATTCCTACTGATAAGCTGCTTCAGGTCATAAGGTAGTTGATGTTTTATTGTAACATTCATCTTGTCTAATTGCATTCACTAGTTGATGTTTTATAGCTTCTGGAATTGAAATCGCCATTTGTTATGATTTTGTTGTCAGGCTAAGAACAGGAAATGTCATATTCAACTTCATATACTACAACAATATGCTGCAAAGGAATGGAGGTACCTCATGTTTATTGGATATAATCTCTAAATATAATATCTTGTTTGTGGCTGTGGTGCAATTGAAACCGTAGGGTTTCAACTTTTCTTGATTAGGTTTTTGAAACCTGAGCACCTTTTTTATGTAGTTACGGAAGATTATTGTTGTCCGTTTGCTTGCTAAAATGTGCAAGTAGCAAGGTAAATATGGTTCCGGTTGGACTTCGTTGTTTATAACATATTCTAATATACTTGACGTTGTTCAGGGCCTGAGATATCACTTACTTGCCTCTCATGATCTCTTTAACTAGTAATTAAATCCATCTTAATTCTATAAAATTGTTTCTTTTTTTTTTCTTTTCATTTTTATCTTATAATAGTTTTTCTTTTCATTTTCATCTTATAATACGAAGCTTTGATGACAAATGTAGGTTGATTTGAAGGTATATCTGCTAAACCAGGAAGTCCAAAAAAATGTATAACTTCAGTTTAACATGTTAAATCTAGCTTTTCAAGTCAAAAGGTTTTTGTTCATTTTTAAAACGTTTTATAAAAATATAGTGTGATATATATTATTATAACAAAACTAGATGTCTACACTAGTAATCTATCTATCTGGAATAAAACAGCTGAGAAGGTTTTATGCTTAAAAAGCACACCTTGGGTGACTTTTCAACCCCTTGACCCGTTCACTTTTTAATATGAATTTAACCAATGTTATCTATTAACGATAAAATTTAACCCAAATCGACCATTCATAAGTAAACAGGTTAAAGTCGCCATTTTTATATTTACAAGCTAGTGTCGACTTCCTTTTTGAATCAGGGATGATGTGGCCGATCACGAGAAAAAAAAGCGATTAAATTGTGAAAGAAAGCTTCACTCCAAAGGTTGTTATTAAGTGAAGTTTTGTCTTTAAGCGATTATACTAACATTTCCCCAATGTAACCAATGGACATCAACGTTTATGGGTATTTTTCTATATAAATCTTTAAAAACCAATTTTCCTTAGTTTTTCTATAAAAATGTTAGCCTGCTAGTGTAAAACTTTATTAATTTTTTTGTAAGATGATTTTTTGCACTATTATGACTAGAGTTTAATAAATATTTGTTGAAAACTAAAATCTAGGTCGGAGATGAAATTTTCCTCAAAAGCATTCTTAACTCTACCGAGCTTGTAGCAAGAGGAAGGGTCCAGAACTTTGACCCAAATGATCTAGTTGGTGGTACAGAGATTGGATCAGAATGGTGTGAGGTAAACGTTCAAGTACCAATAAAAAAAGATGAAAACTTGGTAAGACCATATGGTTTATTTTCTACAATTCAAGATTGTATTGGTGCATCCATCGCATGGCCCTATCCATTCATCTCGGTATGTTTTTGTTAAATTTGTGATACAAATAATTTTAATATCATGGAACTTAATGCTTATACATGGATGGTTTATTTGTAGGTAGTCCATAAGGATTGAGGACACACGATGACTCAAGATTTTATGCTTCTTATTTCTTTAATTGCTTTTAATTTCTTTGTTAAATGTTAAGACTTTATGTTAGATAATGTTATAACTTATTTATTGTTAGTGTTTTTGTTATGAACATGCTTATTTGAAATATAATGATTATTTTAGTTGATGTTATACAATAACTATTAGGATGTTATACGTTGATTGTCTGTTTATAAAATTGGTTTTATAATCTTATTTGGGATATTAGGACCATTTTCTTGATATTAAAGTGGCTATAACGTTACATCATAAGGGTCCTGTAAATTAATTTTTAAGGACGCTTGTATGTGTATCAAAAAATTAAAAGTAGGGAATCATATATTAGAACATTGTAAAAGTGTACTAATATATTCTTTTTAGGACGCTATTTAAGTTGTCTATAGACATATTATGCGACCATAAAATTGGTTTCATAATCTTATTTGTTATATTAGGACCCTTTTCTTGGTACTAAATTAGCTATAATGTTACATCATAAGGGTCCTATCAATTAATTTCTAAGGACGCTTGTAAGTGTATCAAAAGATTAAAAGTATGTAAGCACATGTTAGAATATCGTAAAAGTGTCCTAATATGTTTTTATTAGGACACTATTTTGGTTGTTAAAAGACATACAACGCGACCATAAAATTGGTTTCATAATTTTATTTGAGATGTTAGGACGCTTTTTTAGTTCCGGGACTTATTACGACCCCTTTACATGAAACGTTTTTACCGTTGGTCCTATTAAATGAAAGGTCCTATAAAATAACATTTTAGGACGCTTTTGCACGTACTAAAAACTCACTTTTCTTGTAGTGCGTGTCGTGTGCGATTCTGTAACACACCCGGCCCAACATATATATCCACACTTAACAATTAGCATAACCGTCCTAACATGTATCGGCCCAAATAGACACACAAGTCTTGTGCGATCCGATTGGGTTGTGCGACTAGGTTTGGGCTTTGAGGCCCAACAGTTAAACAACATCATCACTTGTGCGACTGTGGTTGCCTTGTGCGACCGATGACATCTTGTGCGACCGATGACATCTTGTGCGATCAGTTTAAACATCCGGATATTATGCTATTCGGTTACAACCATTCAACAGTTTCCAAATTTACAATAAATCAATCAACAGTTTCTAATTATCCAATCAACATACAATCGATCAAACTAAGCAATCATCATCTAATCCATAAGAACCCTAATCATTTATCAAGCATAAACATTAAGCCTAACAACTAATTATATAAACATAGTTCATGATCTTGATCACTAACATGGTTTCTAATCATGACAACTCAACACTTATTCGAGCCTGACACATCACATCCGAATATCATTATTCGAACATAACATCATTAATCCTTATTTTGATCCGTGAACACTACACATGTGTCGATTAACATCATTATTAAAATAATCGGATATGTATGGAAACGAGATAGTGGATCTGACAACCTATTACCATTCTATTGAATGCAATAGCATGATTGGGCCGATTAAAAGCCTGATGACATGCACTGATATTTATGTGATTTACTTGAAAACCATTCGACCACACATTACATACACAACGATTCAATCATGAATTCATAAGCATATAGACAACATCCACCCATTGATTCTTATCGAAAACTTATTATTATGAAATTAACTATAATGGGTGACAAGACTGTTATTATCTTACAAGCAATTGGACCAAACAAGAATTCACATGGCATGAAGCAGACAAGCCTATTAAATCACATGCAATACTAGAGTATCATGATAGTTATAAAGACTAAGAAACTAACAAACAATACACATGCCATCATCATGAACAATAAGCAAATAATCAATAGTAATTATCGTACTAACCGAAGTCTAGAAGGCACGATTGAGAAAGGCTTCGAGTGAAGGGGGTGGGGGTCTCTCCTGCCGTACGTAGAGTTTGGAACAAGTAGGGTTTTTGCTAATTGAAAACTTTCACGCAAAGGTTTGAAGAAATAAATAACAGATCGCTACTGGGCCAAAGGCCCACTCTTGTTTTTTGTTGGACCCATGGTGGACGAAAACACTTTGTGTTTTTGTGGGTGGGTGGGGTTTTCGACAGGGTTCCATATTTGATTGTAAAACATAAACTAACACATAATACATTACTAACATACACTCAAATAACTATTATGCACACCAAACATATAAAAGCACACATATATTGCACATCCAATGTATATATAAATATACAGATAAAAGAAAACACGCTTTGCAAGGAAGTATTGAGTTAGGTCGAGCAGAGACCTTGAAAACTCGAGTTGTCACATTATCCCCAAGTTGAAAGAAATTTCGTCCCGAAATTTGGTACGTACTCACTGAGGAAGCTAGTTAAGTTGCATGGTTTTCCTGGGGTGTCACATCCTCCCCCCGTTAATCTGGAATTTCGTCCCGAAATTCCGTAGCTTCAGCCTCAGTAGTGGTTATACTGTTTGCGAATAGTTGGGGATACTTTTGTTTCATCTGATCTTCGCATTCCCAGGTGAACTCTGGGCTGCGACGTGAGTTCCAACGAACTCGAACGAGAGGTATTCTAGTACGCTTGAGGACCTTAACATCCCGGTCTGTGATTTCAACTGGTTCCTCGACGAATCATAACTGCTCGTCGATAGTGAGCTCCTTCAAAGGAACTATGTGGGTCTCATCTGACAGACACTTCTTCAGATTTGACACGTGGAAAACGTTGTGAACTGCACTGAGTTCTGCTGGTAAGTTCAGTTTGTAGGCCACCTTGCCTATTTTCTCAATGACTTCGAAAGGTCCAACGTATCGTGGGTTAAGTTTGCCCCGTTTACCAAAACGAACCGCACCCTTCCAGGGTGAAACTTTGAGTAGTACACGCTCCCCAACCTGGAGCTCTAGTGGTTTTCTGCCCTTATCGGCGTAGACTTTCTGACGGTCACGAGCTGCCGCCATTCGTTGTCGTATCTGAGCAATTCGCTCTGTTGTGTCTACCACAAGTTCAGGACCAGTAATCTGACTATCCCCCACCTCTGCCCAACAAAGAGGTGACCGGCATTTTCGCTCGTACAATGCCTCAAACGGAGCAGCTTTAATGCTGGTGTGGTAGCTGTTATTGTATGAGAATTCCACAAGCGGCAGATGCTTTTCCCAGCCGTTGCCAAAGTCAATTACGCATGCCCTAAGCATGTCTTCGAGGGTCTGGATGGTACGTTCCGACTGTCCATCCGTTTGCGAGTGATAGGCTGTGCTCATATCTAATCTTGAGCCAAAGGACTTGTGCATTGCTTGCCACAGTTCTGATGTAAAACGTGCATCTCGATCCGAGATAATAGAGGTGGGCACCCCGTGCCTCGAGACAACTTCCTTAAGATATACGTCTGCTAGTGTGGAGAACTTATCTGTTTCCTTGATAGCCAAGAAGTGAGCAGACTTTGTGAGTCGATCCACGATCACCCAAATAGTATCGTTACCACGTTGAGATCTAGGCAGGCCAGTAACAAAATCCATGGAAATTTGCTCCCATTTCCATTGTGGTATCTCTGGTTGTTGAAGGGGGCCTGAAGGTTTCTGGTATTCCGCCTTGACTCTCTCACAAGTCAAGAACTTGCTAACGTAGGTTGCTATGTGGGCCTTCATGCTAGGCCACCAATATGTAGTTTTGATATCGTGGTACATTTTTATCCAAACCAGGATGTACTGAGTAGCGAGACTTGTGTGCCTCATCCATCACAAGCTCTCGTAGGTTGCCATAAAGTGGGACCCAGATGCATCCTGTGACGTAGTAAGCACCGTCTTCCTTCTGTTCTAAGCATTGCCTTGTGTAACACCCCGAAAATTTACGTCCTATAAGGTGTTGACACGTGTCATAGGTTTGAACGTGTGAAGGAATGTTCTTGAAGGACTAAAGTTGACAATCAGTGAAACTGTGTAATTATAAGGGTTCAAAGTGTCAACAATGAATAATTAGACTTTGCAATAACTCTACATGATGTTTATAACCTTACATAAATAGATCATGGATCATACGAAGCGAATTGTGAAAGAAAGTGAGAGATTACAAACTACAGGGGTTAAATGTGCCAACATGTTTAAGTTATACCTCTGAGTGACCTTTTAACAAACCCGAAGCTTTGTAACGATTAATTATGCTCACTAGAATGTACCACAAAAATTTCATGAAGTTTCGATATCGTATGAGCAAGTTGTGATAAAATTCGTGTACGAGGGTTATAAGTGTCAACGTTGAAATTTAGGGTTTTTCGGGTGATCACAAAGTTACCCGAGGGCTTCACAAAGTGGGTATAAGTTTTAAAGCCCCTATATGTTAATAACAAAGTCCCAAAATGCAAGAAAACATGAGAAAGCGACCTTTCGGGGGACCAGGGACTAAATTGCAAAATTTTCAAGGCTGATGACAGGCTAGCGGGGCGCTACACCAGAAGCGTAGCGGTGCGCTACCAGCCTAGCGGGGCGCTACACCAGAAGCGTAGCGGTGCGCTAGCACTGCCCAGCGACTGAAAGTTGACAGACAGCTGCCTGTTGCCACATAACCGACTTATGTTGGTCTTATCTTCACTTGTGAGTGTTCCTACATGATTTATAGCTTGTAGGACACTTGTGGATGATAATGTAACATCCCTAGACTTAGTTGTTGATCATCCATGAGGTTTGAAGTTGTTATAAGAAGTCACATTTTCCACATACATGCACATATCATCTTCTGGACATTTTCAAGAGCTCAAGACCTGATCCAAGCTTTCCAAAACATCCATAAGACTTGTGTAAGTACCCTTGATCTTCTCTAGTTCATTCATACTTAGTTTATGGCCTAGAAATCAAACCGTCGTATCTACGGTTTGACTTTTCGATAATAAATAATCGGTCCAGAGTTTAGTCGAATCAAAGGTTGTTATAAGTTGGTATTTATATGGTTGATAAACCCCAAAAAGGGCACTCACTAATTCGGATCCTAACTAGGTCGTTTATCGAGTCAAACCTCTCCCGAAAAAGTCAACAGAATGGTTATGTTTGGTTTAATGCATGATTAGCGATGTAAATGGCGTATAGCCTATTTTATCATTATTACCAACTGAAAATAAGTATAAAAACTTGTATACGCTTGTTTGATTCGACAACTTTCTATTTAGAACCGATTCGGAGCCGAGAGACGCAAAAGTTTGACTTTTGCGTTGACCTCAGTTCTGACCCGATTTATATAGGTTTAGTCATGCCTTAAAGTTCCATTAGGACCTAGTTACATGTTAGTATAATCCTCTGCGTTTATACTACCCGAATCCGTAACTATCCGACGTTTCCGTTAAATGCCTAATAATGACCATAATGCCCTTATGACCGTAGAACGAGATTTTAGAAAATGTAAAAGTGCAAAAGTCTTTAATACTGATCATTGAACATGTCTGCAAAATTTCACGTCAATCGGAAGTCTAAATTAGGAGTTATGCTTAATGGCGTATTTATAAACAAGTTTACTAACTAAACGGCGCCATTAGCGTAAAGCCTATCTAAACTCAGTTTTGACACCAAATCTTTTACCCACTGATGTTAAATAATATTTTAGGATTTTTAAAGATTTTTAATTATTTTTAGATTGATCATAAGCTTGGATTAGCGCCTTAATTCGGTTAATACCGAATTTACCCTTTTAGGCCATAAAACGAGTTTTACAAATTCAAATGGCGCCAATCCAATTGCTACTGATTTTAAATAATAATTATAGTATTTTGAGCCTGTTAAACTGACCAGAAAACTCAGAATCATATTTTAAACCGTACGTCGCTTAAAACGACTTTATACGCGTATGTAACGCATAGTTTGGGTTTAAAACTATTTTAACATATAAGACTTATTACCAAATGTTATAACCTGTTAAAATAAGTTATTTTACTGATTTATTCAGACCCGGACCAAAGAAGCTTAATTGATCCCTTTTATAACCTTTAAAATGACCAAAATACCCCTAAGGGGATTAATATAAAATTAAACTCGTTTTGGGCATAACGGAAGGTATCCTAATGATATCACATCATATTTAAGGCATGTTAACTTAGGAAACCTGTTTAGGACTCTTATGGTTACCCGTTACTGTCACGACCCCCGACCCACCCTGGACGGAATCGGGTGCCGTGAACAGCCCGGCGGTACCGGTGATTATTTTAAAAACGTTGCAGCGGAAATTTCATCAGGATCGTGAGTTAGGAAAAATATCAGAGTTTAGAAAACACCGGATTTTATTTAAAGAAATGGGATAAACCCATGTTTTATAATGTGAATTTTGTTTACAATATTTCTTAATTTGATTTAAATAAAATAAGCCACTTCTTGAAGCCTTTCAGTGTCGTATCCAGCTCTTATTCCACTTACCTGAAAAATGTTTTAAAAAGGTTTTGTCAGCGATAACACTGAGTGAATTCATTCCATTTTTATAAATATATTGTTATACCTTACAGTATTAAGGTTTTTATATTTACCCAATTCACTCAGTATTTGTCAAATAATGACAGTTCCAATGTGACAGTAATCATATCAATTATTGACTTCACTTTAGTCCGATAGTGAATTCATCAAATAAATGTATTTGACTATTATTCAATTTATCTGTCACTAGGCGATTCCTGTGACTATAATCATATCAATATTGATTATTCTTTCAATTAATGATTCTGGTCATATTACTGTTGATCATTCTTTCAATTAGTGATTCTATAACCCTGTTGATCATTCTTTCAACTAGTGCTTTCGGTCATGTCACTGTTGATCATTCTTTCAACTAGTAACTCAGATTATATTACTGTTGATCATTCTTTCAACTAGTAATTTCTATTCATAACACTGTTGATCATTCTCTCAACCCGTGTCTTCAGACATAATGATGTCCCGTGACATTTCTTTATCAAATATATTACTTTTGGCATTAAACCATTTAATCCAGAAAATGACATATCTCAATTTATGTCAAATTACTATACTTATCAAATATGTTAATTAAATAATTGTAATATCATTATTTAATATTTTAACGTGACTAAGACTAAAATATAATCTTAGTAAAATGCATAATTTCCACTATTATTGTAATCATGATAATATTAACTAACTTTATGGCAAATAATAATGAGAATCAAATAATATATAAAATCTTTCATACCAGTAGTTAATATAAAACTTAATTACTGTAAGTATAACTGGTAATTATTTAAGATTCTGTAAAATCTTTGTAAATATAATTGTTTCACAAAAAGGTGATAAAACTGTGAGAAAATATAATGGACTCACAAACTGTGAGAAAAGAAGAAATGAACTCACATTGCAGATTTCTACGGGCAAAGCTTAGTCTACAGATAATCCTTGATATATTGCAGATTTAATTTGAGCAGAGCTTAGCCTATTGATTAACCTTTTTAACCTAATGCACATGAACTAGGTAAGTAACTTAATATAGCATTTTACGATAACTCACGAGATCATATTCTCACAACAAATGACAAAGTGCAATACTTCATCCATCGAATTAACGATGATCCGTTGAATTAACAACGAACGACAAAGTATAATACTTTACCTATCGAATTAACGACAATCCGTCAAATTAATGACGAACGATAAAGTATAACCCTAATGTGGGCGGCACCTAAACATCCATTGGATATATGGATCGATCGGACAATGAATCGTAATAGCGATTAAGTTAATACCCTGTTCTGCAGCACCCCGCTATACTTAATTTGAGTTTCGTGTGTGTTAATTGAGGTAAACAGAAGATAACTCGAAGAATTTGACGAATTCTTTCGTCGTTTGAACACCAGAAATCAAGTGCCAAACGCTGCTATTTATACACGAAATTTGACATGCTTACGGACCGTAAGCTTCTCAAGGTTGAGGTCCGTATGACAGCTTACGGACCGTAAGCTTGGTGACCTTACGGTCCGTAAGGTTAACAAAATGGCTATAAGGAGGCCACGTGTGTTTCCAGCCTTGATGAGTCGACGATATTTTAAATTTCAACTTCCGGAGCACGCAAATATAGATAATTATTAACTAGGGAATACCCCCCCTGAGTTTTAGGGGCCCTAATCCTGATTCTGAAAATTATGAAAAATCTTAGGGTTTGCACAGAATTACTTGGGTATCTCAATTAGGGTTTCCTATTGGTCAAATTAATTTAATAATTATGACTTTTGATGAGAGTCGTTACATTCTCCCCACCTTAATAAAAATCTCGTCCTCGAGATTTGCTGGAATAAGTAGGAATACTTTTTCTTTATCTCAGGTTCCAGCTTCCAAGTGTTTTTGGGTTATGATATTTCTTTTAGACTTATGTCATATTCTAATCAATAAAAACAATATTAAGGTAGATGACACAGAATCGAAATTTGTGAATATGAGTTGTACAATAGGTAGGATTTCAAAGGTTCAACTGAATAAGTTCAAGAAATCAATGTCAAACGAATGAGATGAAATGATATAATTTCTAATGTGACTATTTTCAAGCCAAAAGATATATGATCAAATAGATATTTAGAATGAATATGAAGAATTTTAGAATCAATAAAAATTCTTTGTCAAAAGAAAGCTTACTTTGATTGGCAACTGAAGAAGACTCAGAATCAATAATCTCAAAATGAAATAGAAGCACGAAAATATTTTGTCAACTATCGAATCATAACAAGAGAAAAATCAGTGTTTTGACATTATTGAATTTGCAAGGATGCACTGGAATACAATAGAATTTAGTGTATCATTGTCTTAATACATAATTGCATCAAGACTACTTTCAAATGATGAGTCAAACGAAATACATACGTGATTTTGAAAGATTCGTATGCTTATGATTAGCTCAAGCTACAAGTTTATAACGACTCCTCAAGGTGTCGTAAGGATTGAAATAATTCAATAATTACGGTGACTAAACAATTTCACCGTGTAATCAACTGAAAGCTCAAATGAAGAAATTTTGGATATTCAGTTCGAATAGGATTTTCAAATGATAAGACCAAATGAATATTATAAGATTTTCGATAAATGATGTAAGAAACGTTAAGAGGTACACCGGAATATGATATAAATTTGTGTACACTTATCTTAACACATAATTGTATTAAGACTGTTTAAGATGATGAACCAACCGAAATTAAAATTCATTCATCAGGAGTGAAAATGAGAATATCTCAAGATTCAAATTTAAAGAAAATGCCACCACAAGGTGTCATTAAAAATAGTAGCGGTGAATGAAACGAGTTTCACCATGCTTTAAATCAAATGAAGTAAATCCGAATGTTTCAAATAAATCTGGTAGGATTGAAATCGAAATACTTGAATAATGTTTTTCGATCAAAGATGATAAAACAATAAGGATTACGAAACGCTCGTTTACTGATATAAAATCTTTAAGAGATACACTGAAATATGAAATGAAATTGTGTATCATAATTTTAGCACATAATTGTGTTAAGATTGATTTTATAGAATAAACCAACAAAACGGATTCAATAATAATGAATAATTAAACCCGTATGCAACGAGATTAGCACAAGCTTCAAATTTTATGAAAACGTCACCGCAAGGTGAACGTGTCCAAATAAATGATTCAGTGAAAGTGAAGACCAAACAATTCTGTTATGGTTTTGAATAGATGAAGTACTTGACAGAATGTATTTATTTATAAACTTTTAATTGTACTATGGTCAAATAATAACTTAACTTAGATACTACATATCAGCGGCTACGTCTGGAATCATTTCTGCTTCTTGCGTAGTAAGTACGAATGCTCGCGCGTTCTTCTTAGCTTCATCTATAGTTTTGGCTTTGTTGTCAGGTGCTTTGGTTAGTTTTGGGCAATATGGTTTGATGTGTCCTGTTTCTCCGCAATTGAAACAAACAGTAGTTTTCCTTCTACACTCTTCCTCTGTATGTCCGGTCATCTTGCAGAAGTCACAATAGGATGTTCTCCTAAAACGACATCTTCCCGAATGCTTTTTGTTACAGCTTCTGCAGATAGATTGCTCCAGTGACGATTCAGTTCCTGTCTTTTTGTAGAATTCTTGGGAAATTTTCTGGGCTAACTCTTTCTTCTTGTTTTCTTCTCTTGTGCGAATTAGTCCATCTGTCAGCATGTTAGCTAGTTCGACTGCTTCTTCGATAGTCTGTGGTCTAGTGGCCTTGACTATGTCTCGAATTTCACTAACTAATCCCCAAATATAACGAGAAATTAGTATAGGTTCTGGCGAAGCCAGAGTTGGTACCATTCTTGCATATTCGAAGAACGTAGTCGTATATTCACGACAATTCACATCTATCATTTTATGATTTAGGAACTTGTTAGCTATTCGTTCCTTTTCATAAGGAGGACAAAATTTCCTTTCTGTCATTTCCTTGAATTTTTCCCAATTCATGGCATAAGCCATACCACTTCCTTTTGCCTGAAGTATTGTATTCCACCATTCTAAAGCTTCTTCCTTAAAGAGATTAGATGCATACATCACCTTATCTTCTTCGGCACATTTGCTGATTGTAAGAACAGCTTCCGTCTTTTCCAACCATCGCAAAGCAGCTGTGGCTCCTTCACTGCCGGCGAACTCAGTTGGTTTACAAGCTAGAAATTCTTTGTAGGTACACCCGAAAGTCATCGCCTTCTTTTTCTTAGGAAATGGGGTGTTGATAATATCATCATTACCTCCATTGACACTATGGCTAAAATCATCGTCACGAGTATGCTTGCTACTTACAACTTTGATAGGTTCTACGATATTTTTAACAGCTTTAATTATTGAAGGTAAAGCGTTAGCTATTCCTTGGGCTATTAAATTTTCTATAGCATTTTTATCCAAAGGATTTTCATTATTAGCATGAACTTCTGGATTATGTGGTACTTCATTCGACATCTGAATTGCAAACATTTTCACATATTAACATCACAGAAGGCAAAACAATACTTCCAGGATATTATCTGTTCATATTAACATATATATATATTCATATATAACACATATGTTAATTTGTATCAGTTTCCTAACTTTATTGTTTAAGTTTAGGTATTAAAAAGAACACCTAATTAGCTTAAACAAGTGGCTCTTTGAGTCTGGCTCTTTGAGTCTGGCTCTTTGAGTCTGGCTCTGATACCACCTTCTGTCACGACCCCCGACCCACCCTGGACGGAATCGGGTGCCGTGAACAGCCCGGCGGTACCGGTGATTATTTTAAAAACGTTGCAGCGGAAATTTCATCAGGATCGTGAGTTAGGAAAAATATCAGTGTTTAGAAAACACCGGATTTTATTTAAAGAAATGGGATAAACCCATGTTTTATAATGTGAATTTTGTTTACAATATTTCTTAATTTGATTTAAATAAAATAAGCCACTTCTTGAAGCCTTTCAGTGTCGTATCCAGCTCTTATTCCACTTACCTGAAAAATGTTTTAAAAAGGTTTTGTCAGCGATAACACTGAGTGAATTCATTCCATTTTTATAAATATATTGTTATACCTTACAGTATTAAGGTTTTTATATTTACCCAATTCACTCAGTATTTGTCAAATAATGACAGTTCCAATGTGACAGTAATCATATCAATTATTGACTTCACTTTAGTCCGATAGTGAATTCATCAAATAAATGTATTTGACTATTATTCAATTTATCTGTCACTAGGCGATTCCTGTGACTATAATCATATCAATATTGATTATTCTTTCAATTAATGATTCTGGTCATATTACTGTTGATCATTCTTTCAATTAGTGATTCTATAACCCTGTTGATCATTCTTTCAACTAGTGCTTTCGGTCATGTCACTGTTGATCATTCTTTCAACTAGTAACTCAGATTATATTACTGTTGATCATTCTTTCAACTAGTAATTTCTATTCATAACACTGTTGATCATTCTCTCAACCCGTGTCTTCAGACATAATGATGTCCCGTGACATTTCTTTATCAAATATATTACTTTTGGCATTAAACCATTTAATCCAGAAAATGACATATCTCAATTTATGTCAAATTACTATACTTATCAAATATGTTAATTAAATAATTGTAATATCATTATTTAATATTTTAACGTGACTAAGACTAAAATATAATCTTAGTAAAATGCATAATTTCCACTATTATTGTAATCATGATAATATTAACTAACTTTATGGCAAATAATAATGAGAATCAAATAATATATAAAATCTTTCATACCAGTAGTTAATATAAAACTTAATTACTGTAAGTATAACTGGTAATTATTTAAGATTCTGTAAAATCTTTGTAAATATAATTGTTTCACAAAAAGGTGATAAAACTGTGAGAAAATATAATGGACTCACAAACTGTGAGAAAAGAAGAAATGAACTCACATTGCAGATTTCTACGGGCAAAGCTTAGTCTACAGATAATCCTTGATATATTGCAGATTTAATTTGAGCAGAGCTTAGCCTATTGATTAACCTTTTTAACCTAATGCACATGAACTAGGTAAGTAACTTAATATAGCATTTTACGATAACTCACGAGATCATATTCTCACAACAAATGACAAAGTGCAATACTTCATCCATCGAATTAACGATGATCCGTTGAATTAACAACGAACGACAAAGTATAATACTTTACCTATCGAATTAACGACAATCCGTCAAATTAATGACGAACGATAAAGTATAACCCTAATGTGGGCGGCACCTAAACATCCATTGGATATATGGATCGATCGGACAATGAATCGTAATAGCGATTAAGTTAATACCCTGTTCTGCAGCACCCCGCTATACTTAATTTGAGTTTCGTGTGTGTTAATTGAGGTAAACAGAAGATAACTCGAAGAATTTGACGAATTCTTTCGTCGTTTGAACACCAGAAATCAAGTGCCAAACGCTGCTATTTATACACGAAATTTGACATGCTTACGGACCGTAAGCTTCTCAAGGTTGAGGTCCGTATGACAGCTTACGGACCGTAAGCTTGGTGACCTTACGGTCCGTAAGGTTAACAAAATGGCTATAAGGAGGCCACGTGTGTTTCCAGCCTTGATGAGTCGACGATATTTTAAATTTCAACTTCCGGAGCACGCAAATATAGATAATTATTAACTAGGGAATACCCCCCCTGAGTTTTAGGGGCCCTAATCCTGATTCTGAAAATTATGAAAAATCTTAGGGTTTGCACAGAATTACTTGGGTATCTCAATTAGGGTTTCCTATTGGTCAAATTAATTTAATAATTATGACTTTTGATGAGAGTCGTTACAGTTACGCTTCATACGCGTTAGGTTCGATTTATGTAACTAGTTTACATAAATTAGCCGAAACGGGTCAAACCTTATCGGTTTTATCTCAAAATCCAGAATGTGTATAATATACCCATATTATACGAGTCTTCGAACTTGTCGGGTCTAAATCACATTCTATCCGGTCTTCGCTTAATCGTGCGTACGAACCGTATCTTTCTGTAAGACTAACCGGTCTAAGCTTAAGCTTAATTAAAGACCCGTTAGCATTCTAATTAGTTATTTATACCATCATTCCAGACTAGAGCTTTCCGGTAAATTGTACCTACGCTTGCTTAAGTGAATACGGCTGAGTTATAAATTTCTGCTATTTAAGACAGGAGCTAGCTCAGGTAAATACTCTTAACTTATTTTCCCTATTACGGGCTTGGGATACGGTAATATAAATACCGCATGTTCAGGTATGGGATTCAAAGACCAATGAGTCGGGAAATCCAAATAACCTGTTTTAATTCGTATTGCTTGACTGAAACATTGGGGATTAATGCGACCGTGTCCTGGATATCCTTGACTCATGATTTGCAATGGCCACGACCTAAGCACGGGGTGTAGGCATACACCTGACAGATGCCATATGTTTATACCAATATGGAATTCCCAATAGGGGAATAGTGGTGTGTCGGTTAATCATGAACCGGCATAGTTTCGGGCCCCACATGTAGAGCAAGTTATGTAAAACTGATAACATGAAATATAGTTTGTCTCAAGTATAAAATATAAATTTTGCCTTGTGCATTCTAATCAAAGTGTCGAAACATTTACGTGTCTTGCGCACCTAAACAAATTTTCATAAACTCTTTTCAAATGAGTCGGTTGAGTGTATTTACCAGTGAAAACTGACGTATTTTCAAAAGTCTAAGTGACAGGTACACGCACGTAATAGGCTGGAAGCGGCTCAGGACGTTACTAAGGAATCTTGCAAGTTCTAGACGTCTAAAGTCTGTTGAACAATGATAATGTTTTAAGATCCGCCTGTGGATCCTTTACTTTCCGTTGTAATACTTGGATATTACTTTATATTCGGATTGTAATATAATTATCTTTTGCTTCCGCTGTGCATTTAATTATTGTGTTGTTTGACTATTATGTTGCCAACCACGTCACGATACTCCCCTACCGGGCCCACCGGTGACACGTGGAAATTTGGGGTGTGACAGGTTGGTATCAGAGCCAACACTGAGTGAATTAAACACTAGCCTTTTGTGTTTAATCTCAGTTACACAGTTGCACATTCTTGAGTCTAGACGAGAACATAGGACAAATTCAAATTTCGTTTTATTTTGTCCTTATTTGGTTCCTTTGTTATTTATAAGATTAGCTCTTGCTTGGGCGAGTCATTTTCGGTAGAAGTCCCGTTTAGGGCAACCATATACTTGTTTAGATTTTTTTGAAGGAACGATTATATCTAAAATATCATTTCTATATTATAAGATCTACCATTATAATAAATGGCAAAATCAAAAAAGGACAAGACCTAGCCATATGTCACATTAAGACAGGGCCAAGATGGTAGTTCCACGATTAGATTCAGATCCTTATTAACATCTCGATTTAAAATTTTGTTCTGCGTTAATTATTAAAAAGAATCTTAAAGGTAAAACCTAGCCTAAATGTCACTGCATACAAGGCCGAGATGGTAGAACCTATTCAAGAGATTCAAATCCTTATTAAACATATGAAAGCATAATTACATGCTCGACAAAGTGTGATACGATAAAATCACATAAGTCATTTTTATGGAAGTATTCTAAATCCTTATTTATATAAGCATCCCATATGGATGAAGTGCCCACGGGCTATAATTAACGTCCTCTGAGACTAAAAGACAATTCTATAATAAACTCACCAATAGACTATTGTCGATATGTTACAGTTCAAGCTACATGGCAGACTCAAACGAGGTCAACAGTCACCCAGGGATAGTACCTGATAATGCCCGAGTAAACGTAGAGGGTGCAGAATTACAAGCAATGATAGATAATGCGGTTAATAGGGCTATGGATAGACAGCACCATGGATCAAGTGGTACCCATACGAGGACCCATTCTGCATCACACACTAGAACACCCTCCAGGACCCACACTGCCCACAACAGTAATTCTCACCACTCCTCGAATCAAAGGAGTAATTCATCCCAAAGAGTTCCACAGAACCAAGAACCTCGTAATAGGGGTTGTACCTATAAGTACTTTGTTTCGTGCAAACCCAGGGACTTCACTGGGGAAAAAGGAGCTGTTGATTGCATGACTTGGATGGACGAAATGGAAACGGTTGTGGATATTAGTGGTTGTGATGATAGGGATATTGTGAAATTTGTGTCACAATCTTTCAAAGGAGAGGCATTAGCTTGGTGGAAATCTTTGATCCAAGCTACAGGGAAAGTCCCGTTATATAATATGACCTGGGAACAGTTCATGACGCTGATCAAAGAAAACTATTGCCCTCAACACGAGGTTGAGAAGATTGAGACTGAATTCTTGACTTTAGTCATGGAGAACTTAGATTGTCAAGCATACCTTACAAGTTTCAATACCAAGTCTCGATTGGTTCCTTATTTGGTCACACCGGAACCAAAGCGAATTGCTCGCTTCATTGGGGGTTTAGCCCCAGAAATAAAGGCAAGTGTGAAAGCATCGAGACCCACTACCTTCAGGTTAACGGCAGAATTGTCGCTATCTCTCACACTCGATGTGGTTAGAAACAAGGCTGCCAAGGCCTCTGAAGATGGGAAGCGTAAAAGGGAGGAGAATAATTCCCAGAATCCTAAGAAGAACAAATCCGAGTTCAACAATGACCAACAGGATTCCGACAAGAAGCCTACATGCAAAACTTGCAAAAGAAGACACTGGGGACAGTGTCGATCAAACCAAAAGATAAAGCAATGTGGCATCTGCAAAAGAACTGGCCACCAGTCCCACGAATGTAGGGACATAAAGAATGCAAGCTGTTTCAGATGTGGTGAAAAGGGCCACATCAGTACTAATTGCCCGGAGGCTGCCCAGGGAGGAGCAGCTAAGTCTGGGATGGATAAGAAAGGAAACGCCTAAACTACCAGTTGAAGGCCAGAGACAGTGCATATCAATAAGAAGGTACGTCCTTACCTTTTAGCATCAGTTGTATCTGCTAAGTATTTTTTTCATTAATGTAAGGAATAATAAACCTTTAGTAAACCATAAGCTTAGCAAACTTTTGGTTGCATACTTAAGGACTCAATATAGTGCTAAAAATCGAGTGGTTGCCTTAAAAATCAAGTCCATATTGTGAGTGATAAGAAGCAATTAATTATCAAGACTCCTTATGAGACAACCCTCGTAATTACACGTGTCCGTACGCTTAATTAATATTAAACATAAAAAAATGGTGGAACTGGCCGTCCCCGGAATCGAACCTGGGTCTAGGCCGGCCGCACCCTTTCGCGCGCCTAGCCAACTGAGCTAGGTGCCTAGTTTGGGAAACTTCCATTATTTATTAGATATAAGCACTTGTACAATAAACTTCCTTATCATTTACCAATGATAATTTCTGCTAAGTGTCCTGATTTAATACAGGCAATAATAAATCTTCATAAACCATAAGCTTAGCAAACTTTTATATTATCCACAAGGTATAACTTACCAAGGAACCCATAGTAACCGATTCCTCTAAGTATCGGCAAGGGATCCTTCTGAAAAATCTGAGAGTACTCTTTCTTCGAATAGAGTACGACAATATATATTACTTTATTTTATTATTTTCTCATTGTTTTCTATCGACTGCGAATGCCAAACTATGTTTGATAAAAGTGCCATATGAGGATTGGCGTATCCTAGTGTGTCCCATAGATTGCTTCCATGCCTGATCAGTATGGAGATTTAATGCATGGAACCCCTGAGATATCCCAATGGTCATATTGTACCAAAGTCGACTAGTAGTATTCAAAGAAGATATCCAGAATGGAATTATCCAAGTAAATGTTCCCGATTAAGGAATTCGTGGATTAGTAACATAAGTGTGTCACTTAATTGACACAAGCAATGATGGATAAATTGGAGCCTGAGATTTGTAAAATCTCTATAACCTCCTTGTACCTTAATTATCTTCTCCTAAGATTACCCTGTTTACCCCTGAGGGGCAGGTAGAGTTAAGGTTTATATCCCATTTAAGGCTGTATTATTATGAAATCTCCAAGACGGCTAGCACCATCATTGGAAGAATTGAAACCCTGATTAACTAAGTTTTAAAATAGAGGGTTAATATACCCTAACTCAATATCCTGAGATTTCGGTATAGTTAATTATGAAAGACGGTTCTTTTTGCTTATGCATTTTTACCGCAACCCTAATTAGGCAACAATTAAGAATTTGCCATCAGCTGCACAGGATCGTCGATTTGTTCGACTAGCTGTAAGGATTAGCTATTCCTTAAAATTTGTTAAGCAGTGGTTGGAATAACCATCTCACCTTAAGATAAGCTTTCCTATAATAGTTGATATATAAGTATCAAGGCTACTCCCTTGGAGACCTTGTATAAATGGAATGTTAAACATCTATTGTTAGGACAATAGATTGGTAAGTCCAATTATCAGGATCTGAAAGTTGCCTGGGGGACAACAAATAAGATTATATAAATCCAAAATCGATTGTAGGTTGCCAGTATATGGCAAGAAATCGAGGAGTTATGAAAATAGCAAACTTCCTAAGTTCTTGTTAAGGAACATGGTTTAACAAAAGATATCACCCAGGAAGGGTGTAACAAAATTGTGAAATTATCAGGCTAGTTAATCTTTGAATATATGGAAAGCATTCGAAGGAAATTGAATGTATCAAGATCAAGTAGCTTGTAAGCTAAAACCTACTTAAGGAGTTTGACGGAGCTCGCAATACATTGCACAATAGTGACTGGAGGATGTGTTCCGCCAATAAGTCAAGAAGCACTAACACAAATTGGTATGCGGATATACGATGTGATAAACATCCTATATCGATTGAGGATCAACAGGTTAAGAAGCTTCGTAGGAAGCAAGTACCAATTGTAAAGTAAAATGGGATGCCCGTAGAGGTCCCGAATTCACGTGGGAGATTGAATCCACGATGAAAGAAAAGTACCCTTACTTGTTTCAGTAAATCTCGGGTCGAGATTTCTTTTAAGGGGGTGAGGATGTAACACCCCAAAAATTTACGTCCTATAAGGTGTTGACACGTGTCATAGGTTTGAACGTGTGAAGGAATGTTCTTGAAGGACTAAAGTTGACAATCAGTGAAACTGTGTAATTATAAGGGTTCAAAGTGTCAACAATGAATAATTAGACTTTGCAATAACTCTACATGATGTTTATAACCTTACATAAATAGATCATGGATCATACGAAGCGAATTGTGAAAGAAAGTGAGAGATTACAAACTACAGGGGTTAAATGTGCCAACATGTTTAAGTTATACCTCTGAGTGACCTTTTAACAAACCCGAAGCTTTGTAACGATTAATTATGCTCACTAGAATGTACCACAAAAATTTCATGAAGTTTCGATATCGTATGAGCAAGTTGTGATAAAATTCGTGTACGAGGGTTATAAGTGTCAACGTTGAAATTTAGGGTTTTTCGGGTGATCACAAAGTTACCCGAGGGCTTCACAAAGTGGGTATAAGTTTTAAAGCCCCTATATGTTAATAACAAAGTCCCAAAATGCAAGAAAACATGAGAAAGCGACCTTTCGGGGGACCAGGGACTAAATTGCAAAATTTTCAAGGCTGATGACAGGCTAGCGGGGCGCTACACCAGAAGCGTAGCGGTGCGCTACCAGCCTAGCGGGGCGCTATACCAGAAGCGTAGCGGTGCGCTAGCACTGCCCAGCGACTGAAAGTTGACAGACAGCTGCCTGTTGCCACATAACCGACTTATGTTGGTCTTATCTTCACTTGTGAGTGTTCCTACATGATTTATAGCTTGTAGGACACTTGTGGATGATAATGTAACATCCCTAGACTTAGTTGTTGATCATCCATGAGGTTTGAAGTTGTTATAAGAAGTCACATTTTCCACATACATGCACATATCATCTTCTGGACATTTTCAAGAGCTCAAGACCTGATCCAAGCTTTCCAAAACATCCATAAGACTTGTGTAAGTACCCTTGATCTTCTCTAGTTCATTCATACTTAGTTTATGGCCTAGAAATCAAACCGTCGTATCTACGGTTTGACTTTTCGATAATAAATAATCGGTCCAGAGTTTAGTCGAATCAAAGGTTGTTATAAGTTGGTATTTATATGGTTGATAAACCCCAAAAAGGGCACTCACTAATTCGGATCCTAACTAGGTCGTTTATCGAGTCAAACCTCTCCCGAAAAAGTCAACAGAATGGTTATGTTTGGTTTAATGCATGATTAGCGATGTAAATGGCGTATAGCCTATTTTATCATTATTACCAACTGAAAATAAGTATAAAAACTTGTATACGCTTGTTTGATTCGACAACTTTCTATTTAGAACCGATTCGGAGCCGAGAGACGCAAAAGTTTGACTTTTGCGTTGACCTCAGTTCTGACCCGATTTATATAGGTTTAGTCATGCCTTAAAGTTCCATTAGGACCTAGTTACATGTTAGTATAATCCTCTGCGTTTATACTACCCGAATCCGTAACTATCCGACGTTTCCGTTAAATGCCTAATAATGACCATAATGCCCTTATGACCGTAGAACGAGATTTTAGAAAATGTAAAAGTGCAAAAGTCTTTAATACTGATCATTGAACATGTCTGCAAAATTTCACGTCAATCGGAAGTCTAAATTAGGAGTTATGCTTAATGGCGTATTTATAAACAAGTTTACTAACTAAACGGCGCCATTAGCGTAAAGCCTATCTAAACTCAGTTTTGACACCAAATCTTTTACCCACTGATGTTAAATAATATTTTAGGATTTTTAAAGATTTTTAATTATTTTTAGATTGATCATAAGCTTGGATTAGCGCCTTAATTCGGTTAATACCGAATTTACCCTTTTAGGCCATAAAACGAGTTTTACAAATTCAAATGGCGCCAATCCAATTGCTACTGATTTTAAATAATAATTATAGTATTTTGAGCCTGTTAAACTGACCAGAAAACTCAGAATCGTATTTTAAACCGTACGTCGCTTAAAACGACTTTATACGCGTATGTAACGCATAGTTTGGGTTTAAAACTATTTTAACATATAAGACTTATTACCAAATGTTATAACCTGTTAAAATAAGTTATTTTACTGATTTATTCAGACCCGGACCAAAGAAGCTTAATTGATCCCTTTTATAACCTTTAAAATGACCAAAATACCCCTAAGGGGATTAATATAAAATTAAACTCGTTTTGGGCATAACGGAAGGTATCCTAATGATATCACATCATATTTAAGGCATGTTAACTTAGGAAACCTGTTTAGGACTCTTATGGTTACCCGTTACGCTTCATACGCGTTAGGTTCGATTTATGTAACTAGTTTACATAAATTAGCCGAAACGGGTCAAACCTTATCGGTTTTATCTCAAAATCCAGAATGTGTATAATATACCCATATTATACGAGTCTTCGAACTTGTCGGGTCTAAATCACATTCTATCCGGTCTTCGCTTAATCGTGCGTACGAACCGTATCTTTCTGTAAGACTAACCGGTCTAAGCTTAAGCTTAATTAAAGACCCGTTAGCATTCTAATTAGTTATTTATACCATCATTCCAGACTAGAGCTTTCCGGTAAATTGTACCTACGCTTGCTTAAGTGAATACGGCTGAGTTATAAATTTCTGCTATTTAAGACAGGAGCTAGCTCAGGTAAATACTCTTAACTTATTTTCCCTATTACGGGCTTGGGATACGGTAATATAAATACCGCATGTTCAGGTATGGGATTCAAAGACCAATGAGTCGGGAAATCCAAATAACCTGTTTTAATTCGTATTGCTTGACTGAAACATTGGGGATTAATGCGACCGTGTCCTGGATATCCTTGACTCATGATTTGCAATGGCCACGACCTAAGCACGGGGTGTAGGCATACACCTGACAGATGCCATATGTTTATACCAATATGGAATTCCCAATAGGGGAATAGTGGTGTGTCGGTTAATCATGAACCGGCATAGTTTCGGGCCCCACATGTAGAGCAAGTTATGTAAAACTGATAACATGAAATATAGTTTGTCTCAAGTATAAAATATAAATTTTGCCTTGTGCATTCTAATCAAAGTGTCGAAACATTTACGTGTCTTGCGCACCTAAACAAATTTTCATAAACTCTTTTCAAATGAGTCGGTTGAGTGTATTTACCAGTGAAAACTGACGTATTTTCAAAAGTCTAAGTGACAGGTACACGCACGTAATAGGCTGGAAGCGGCTCAGGACGTTACTAAGGAATCTTGCAAGTTCTAGACGTCTAAAGTCTGTTGAACAATGATAATGTTTTAAGATCCGCCTGTGGATCCTTTACTTTCCGTTGTAATACTTGGATATTACTTTATATTCGGATTGTAATATAATTATCTTTTGCTTCCGCTGTGCATTTAATTATTGTGTTGTTTGACTATTATGTTGCCAACCACGTCACGATACTCCCCTACCGGGCCCACCGGTGACACGTGGAAATTTGGGGTGTGACACCTTGAGCCGCGTAGGGCTTCAGCCCTGACGTTTTCTGGTTTCAATGCTTCTACCTGAGCATCTCGTATTTGAGAAGGAAGACTAGATTGGATAGTGAGTTGTAAAGCTCGTACGCGCTTGGGCGCAATGTCCTTTCGACTGAGGGCGTCAGCCACAACGTTGGCCTTGCCTGGGTGGTACCTGATCGAGCATTCGTAGTCATTCAGCAGTTCAACCCATCATCGTTGTCGCATATTCAGTCCCTTCTGTTTGAAGATATGTTCGAGACTCCTGTGGTCGGTGTAGATGGCGTACTTGGTACCGTAGAGGTAACGTCGCCATATCTTAAGTGCAAAAACAACAGCTCCCAGCTCTAAGTCGTGTGTAGTGTAGTTCCTTTCATGAACTTTGAGTTGGCGTGAGGCGTAGGCTATAACCTTATCTCGTTGCATCAATACACAACCAAGACCCTGAATGGATGCATCGCAGTAAACCACGAAGTCGTGTGTGCCCTCTGGCAATGAAAGGATAGGTGCACTGCAAAGTCTATCCTTTAAGTGCTGAAACGCTAACTCCTGTGCATTTCCCCAACGATAATGTAACAACTCGTATTTCAAACCTCTCTTTGTACCTTGATGTAACCAGTGAGAACGTTATGTGATTATATGAACTTGGTTGATTAATTGAATGTTATGTTATGTGTTTATGTGTAACGAATTGTATTGTATATTAACGAACCGATCGCACAACACAACCTGATCGCACACGCCCATTCGGGCTACACTCTTTGTATCCGAACCAAGGGCAGCCCAAAGCTGGGTTCGGCCCACTCCTTCTTACGCATACACATAAACTTAGGGAGTGTTATTTCTCAATTGTTACAAAACAAGAATACACACCAAACCCTAATACATCTCCCTCTCTAAGCCGACGGCAATACATCCCCACCTCTCGAAGCTTCCTTGTTCGGATCATCCTTGTTTTATCTCACTTCTGGTTAGTGTTTACTGCCATGTTTTGACATTGTTCGATCATGTGATTATTAGGGTTCATGCTAGTAAACATGTTAATAACAATTATAATCGTGAATTAAATCTATGTGCTTGATTTCGGTGATATGTATATATGATTAAATATAATGGAACCGATGAGATTGGGTTGTTTGATTTAATCACGAAATCCAATGCTTGATTAATCGGCTGTTAGATATTATGTTCGAAAGATTTGTTAAGATGGCATGTTAGAGTGTATGCTTGAAATAGGAACCATCGACCTGATAATACGATTGAGGGTTTTGATAAGTTGTTGTTCATGATTATGATTAATTAGGGTTTATGTGAATTAGTAGTAACAACCTTGTTTTGATCGATTAAAGGTTAAATGGAAACTGTTTGATTGTTTTGACCACACATATGGAAACTGTTAAATGGTGTAACTGAATTGCATAAGTTTAGGGATTTGGTAACTAATCGCACAAGATCAGGTCACACAAGACCTGATCCGATCGCACAAGGTGCATCGCACAAGCTAGGTACAATCTTTAAAACGCAGTGTAGTGTTTAGATATGCATGATCGCACAAGACCTTGTGGATCGCACAATACAGTGCCGATCGCACAAGGCTTGGGCCACACACACCTATTGAACCTTGATATGCTGTTGGGCCATATAGCCCAAAACACAATCGCACAACTTGTAACTGGATCATACAAGACCATCCGGACCGCACAAGACTCATGTTTATTTGTTGGGCCGTATACATGTTGGACTGCTTATGATTTTGGGCCGGGTATCTTGGGTTTCAACGGGTGAGTCGTACAAGGCTATTAGACTTGTGCGAGCCCAATCTTTTGACTCGCACAAGTCCGGATAGGTTATTTACTCAACTGTTAATGTGTTGTCATGATCAATACGTGTTAGTAATCTGTTAGTTTATGTGCAAACATACGTGCATTACTTGGAACTACACCTGACTTGTATGGTAACCATGTTAGGACGTGGTTGACCACATATAGCTCAAGTAACATTTTCGTGTATCTGCCGAGCAAACCAAGGTGAGTTCACACTCCTAAGGCATGGGATTCCCGGTGGGTTGGGAATGGGATTGAATAACTACTCGTACTATCATTACTATTAAACTACTCTTCACTGTCCTCGGATTGAGAAGGGCACGTACGTAAAACCTACGTACACTCATACTTACTACTGTCCTCGGATTGAAGGGCACGTACGTAAAACCTACATACACTCATACTTGTTATGGTCCTTGGATTAAGAAGGCACGTACGGATACAACTAGTCTAGCAACATACAACATGGGAAGCCCCCACTAATCATCGCAAACATGTTTGGGAAACCGCGATACGGATTAATACGATACACATGGGAAGCCCCCACTAATCATCGCAAACATGTTTGGGAAACCGCGATACAGATTAATACAGTACATGGTTTACGAAATAAACATATGATTTACGAACACTATAACTAAACAACCAACTGTGAACTCGCTCAACTCTGTTGTTGACTCGTTGTTACATGCCTTGCAGGTCGTTAGGTATTCATGGAGCTTGCATTGGAGTGGGAAGAGTCGTTGTGGGACATGGACAGCTGTGTGCCATGCTAAAAACATTACTTTATTTCGTACTTAATACTTACATTGTGTTTTACAATTATGCTTCCGCTAAACACTTAACTACGTTTTTTATTTGCAACACCTTTCATATTGTGTGGTTGAATTTTACTTATTACTTGTTATGTTCAATATGATTGGTGGCTTGATCCTGGTCATGTCACGCCTCCAAGCGGTAATACTCCGCGTGTGGATTTTGGGGGTGTGACAATAAACCTCCTTCTAATGAGAAAACTTAGCAAACCCAATCGTGTAGCTAAGATTGAGCCGCATCAACCTTTTTTAAGTCACATATCCATGCATTTAAGGGTAGTATAGTCATTTTGCATCATTTACTTGCTATGAGAGATCTTTTCATAGTAAAAGTCATTTCTCAATAAGCTTTCACCTTTTGTCCTCACTCTCCAACCCTCTCTTCTTCTACCTTTTTGTCACTCATCAACTTTCACTCACATTTGTTTTCAAGTTTATCTCAATCGAGAATGGATCAACCTCATGATTTTGATGCAGATCTTGAAGAGTATTCTCCTCACTGTGGTTCATCGTCCGTTACTTTGTTGAAGGAGTTCAACACATCATCAGGTTTTTGGACTTGTGTTATATTTTATGTTTATATTTTCATGGGTGTTATGCCTTTTTCGTGTTGATGCTGCAGTTTTTTTTATAGTGTCTCTTTTTGTGATGTTCATGCATAGTGTGAAATGTTCATGTTCTTGTTGACTCATTCATCTCCCTCTCTCTAAAAAACAACTAGAACACCTTTTTATTTTCAAGTCATTAGATCTGAAGAAGTCATTTCTCAAAGAGTAGATCTAGATATTGTACTTATCCCTTTCTATTGAAGCCACCAGATCTGAAGATCGTCTGAAGATCGTAGCCAGCATCAAAGCTCTCAAAGAAAAGGAAGTAAGATGTTGCTCTCATCAAATTAGTGTTTATGTTTTTAGAGAGAGAAAGCTAATATTTTGGTGAGAGAAACAACAATATTCATCTTGTTCATCTGGGCACCAAGAACACATGCACAAGTGTGTGAGAGAGAAACATGTTTAAAGATCTTACTTTTGTTATTTATGTAATTTGTTTAGATTTATATTTTTTATGATGTTTGATAGATTTAAAATCAGAGCTTATTTTGTTAATTTCATTTTCTTTAAATCAAGATCAAGAAGAAATTTTTTTGTGCCAAATTTCTCTCTTCAAAGTATATTATTGATATATCTTTTACGAAGATTAATGTTGAATTTTTAAACTGTTTATATCGATTTGGAGTTGGTGATTGTTTTTAGTTGGATTTTTAGGGAGGGGGGAGAGGGGTTGAGTTGGATTTTTATGGGGTTTATGAATTGGATTTGGTTTACTTTGTTTTCTGGTTTTGTTTAAAATGGACATCACCATTACTTCACCAAAAACATACAATCTGTATCAAGGTTCTACAATATTTGTACATGCACCACAACAAAAAAATACATAGGAAACATATAGTCAAAACTATACTACAAAATCAAACTTGCACCACTAGCCCCATGATATGCTTTCATTGTTTAGCCTATGCTTAACCCATTCATGTGTTGTCGCCGTTATTTCGTCGATAATTCCGAACCGTCCTTCGGTTGAAAACCTTTCCATTTGTGTTCTGCCATAGGGACATAGTTAAAAGTACATCCAAAACCCAGAAATATATTATATATAATAAATTAAAGTTATTTGGGCCACGTGTCAGTAGATTAGGGCATCCTTTTTTCCATTTTCCCGCCCAATAGTACCACTCTCCTCTTTTATCTATCTCACACTCATTTAGGGTTTCCCCACTTTCTCTCTCGCTCTGCTCTATTCGGATCTTAACAGATGTTCAAATCAACTCTCTGAATCAATGTTAGATTATCAATAACTTCCATTAAGCATACTGTTTTTATCATTCTATATGTGTCAATCTTTGTTTTCACAGTTCACTCATTCGATCTTCAGCCATACCTATTACTCCTTTTTCGTTGTTGTTTTGCAGTCTTTTTAACTCATTTAACCCAAATTTGTTGATGTCAACTGCATATAATTGAACAGATCTATATCAAAAACAAGTAGAGAAGGTATGGCAGTTGTACATATAATTCAATGTTACATGCTTGATAACCAGTTCATGACGATTATGATTTTTGAATCAGGTATACCACCCTACCAACCGACGAAGACGTTGATTTAAATAGTCAGTTGTGCTTCGACTAGGGTTCCGTTGGGAATGTGATGACTGAGATGATCGGAGGTTGTCGGCTCTGCGGCCTGCACTTCTCTTGGTTAATTTTTGGTCAGGTTTCCTGTTCAGTTTTGAGGTTCACTTGTCTAATTTTCATTTTATTTTTAGGCTTCTATATGATTTTGAGGTCAATTGATTGGTGACTTGCTATTGTTTGTTATCAGGTGTTTGCTTTCATTTTTTCTATGTTTTACTTATTTTCATATTAGGAAATTTGTGAAGTAAGGTAAAAATGGCCATTCTAATTACCTGAAAATTGCGTATGATATCCTTTTAATTTAATCTCCCAACAAGTTTTTTGGTTTGTTTCCTTGTTCTTTGTTTATTTGTTAGATGTACACATTCTACAGAATGCAGTTAAGAGCCGCACATAAGTTAGGTAATTGTTATTCTTTTGCTAATTTTTAATACACTTTGTAATCAGTTCTTCTTCTTCTTCGTTATTTCATATAATATAATGACTTGGTATACAACTACCTGATTTCATATTTCATTACAATTTGTATGCTTTTAGGGTTTGATTTCATATTGGTCATCACATTAATGGTGAGTACTCAAGAATATTTGATGGTTAAATTAGTTTTATTTTGGGTATTTTTGGATGATTTCATCCATTTCTTTAAATAGTTCATGATTGAAGATGCAGTTGAAGGTATCTTTTGAGTGAAATGAATGTTGATTTATCAGAAGATGCAGTTGAAGGTATCTTAAATAAGGTAATAATTGAATTACATCCCTGTTGAAAAACATAATCGATAAATTTAGGGAAAATGAGGTTGAAAGATGATAAGCCAACAGTGGAGGATCTCATTCTAGAGCTTCGATAAATTCAGGGGTATTCTCAAATTATGCTTCCTAGATGCTTCCAAAGAAGCAGCACTTTGGACATTTGTCGGTCTTCAAACATCTTCTATCTATTGTCTATTATTTATTATCTATTATATATAATAAATGAAAGTTATTTGGACCACGTGAGAAAGAAGGTAGAACTTTCATTTATTAGATATAATAGATAATAGAAAATAGATAATAGATAAAAGATAATAGATGTTTGAAGCCGACAAATGTCCAAAGTGCTGCTTCTTTGGAAGCATCTAGGAACCATTATTTGAGAATACCCTTGAATTCATCGAAGTTGTAGAATGAGATCCTCCACTGTTGGGTTATCATCTTTCAACCCCATTTTCCCTAAATTTATCGATTCTATTTTTCAACAGGGATGTAATGCAATGATTCCTCTCAATTAAATAGACCGACACTTGCTTCCTCTCAAAGGGTTATGGAGTGGTTATAACAGCTGATCATGCTAAGGACTATTATAACTAACCACTGCTCCTTATAAAGACTGATGGACTTAAAGACTGATGAGGCCTATCCATTGTTGCAGACAAAGCCCTGTTAAAGACAAGCACTTATATACCTAAGGCTTGATCAACCAAAGGAAAACCACTGCTCAGTAACAGCAGTGGTTCAGCATCTACAGCGGATTCAAAATTAGTATATATGTATCAGTGTTTCTTATGTAACAGTGTTTAGTGTATTAGTGTTTAGATTTTGTTACAGGTTCGATGATGGTTGTTATATTTATGAAAATGTCTAACAATTTCGGATTGGGTATATTCACTCATAGTTTTATGATACTTCAGTGTTTATGATGAAAATTATGTTGGTTCCATGATTCAATGTTCCCCATGTTGATTTGCTTAATTGTATGTTATGTCTATACAATCTCTCGAGACAAACCCTAGAGTTTATCTCTCGAGACAAACCCTAGACAACAACAGTGGTTCAGCATCAACAGCAGATATTCTACCTTTGTTTATGTTAACAGTGTTTATATGTAACAGTATTTATCACATCAGTGTTTTATACTCTGTTAGATTGTTAGATGTCATTTCACTTCAGTGTTTATATGTAACAGTATTTATCACATCACCTCAGTGGTTTGATCTGTACTATAAATAAAACAGTGGTTTGATCTTTATACTAATAGATAAAAATGAAGTACACTTGGATGATTATTAAGCTCCTCATTTTGATTGTTTGGGTATAGTATTCTTGAAATTGGTCTTCTTTTACAAACAGATGTTTATGGGCAAACTTCTGTTTAAGGTCAAACATTTATTTAAGGCCAAACATCTGTTTGTGGCCAAATATCTGTTTATGGCCAAACATCTGTTTAAGGTCAAACATCTGTTTAAGTCCAAACAACTGATATGGAAGGCCAAACATCTGTTTAAGGTCAAACATCTTCAAAATAGTTAAAAATGATAGTTTTCGTTAATCCTTAAAATTCTGTTACAGCCACTGTTTTGGTTCAAACATCTGATTGTTAAATGTTATCTACTGCTGAAAGACAACCTCTGTTTCTTCATTCTTCATGTTGACCACTGACTGACCAAACATCAGTGTTTCAATCACTGTTGGCTATCCACTGATAGTTAAAAAACAGCCACTGCTCATATTTTTATTGTTGATGTGGTTAATTAATTATAGAATGAAATTATCAAATGAAAACTAGAATTACAATGAAATTACCATTTTACCTAATTGTTACATTCCAATGAGATAAGAGTTCCTCCAACATTGTTTTGGTGATAAAAATTAAAGTTAAAATATAAAAAAAAAATAAAAAAAATTGTTGATGACATTTTGTTGCATATCAAATCAATAATTAATGCTAATTTCTTGAGCTTTAGACATTGAAAATATGCAAAATGGGAATTTCAAATTGACGGTTATTTTCTCTTAATTAAAGTTAAAATAAAAATTAGAAAATTCATGATGACAATTGCTTTCAAATCAAATCAGTAATTACTGATAATATCAATAACTTTTGAAATTCAAAATATGCAAAATGGTAATTTAAAATTGACATTCTCTCTCTCTTTTTTTTTTCCTACAAACGCAACATAGATTCATAAGATTAAAATTTATTCATTTATTCATGACATTAAAAGTCCAATAATTACATAAAATACTGAACAACTAAACTTTTAAATCTAACAATAACCGTAAGAATTAAGAAACTTTAGCTTCAACTCTATCGATTGCTGAACCTCTCGATGTATGTCCTTCTGCATCGCCATGAACTCCACGTCTCTATCACCGCACTCTATATTGCTGACAACACAAAGCTCACGAACAGAAGTTGAAGGCATTCGCATAAGATTTCTGGAAACCTGCTCTCTCGTGAACAGGCAAACTTGCAATCCATCAAAACATCTTTTCAGCTCTTGTAGAGTAGCCCTATCTTCATACACATGTTCCTCTATTTGCCTGACAAAACGCTGCTTTAAATCATCTGATTTTACAGAAGTGAATGACGCCATTTCAATAAACTATATTACTCGACTTTCCTGAAAGTATGATATCTTCGTAGGAAATCGTGATGAAAAACAGGTGAAGTGGCTATAAGTTTATATACTTAATCAATCAAAACGTGTAGATTTAATATAAACATATTAATGTATATTTCAAAACAGCAGTCTTTTAATGCAAAAACCTTTTCAAACCCCAACTTTTATGGGAAAACTTTAAAATTAAAAACCAAGAAACTCAAGGGACAAATTTTCGAAGTTCAAAGAACAAAAGCAGATTATCATAATTACAATTAACCTCTTCATTTACCATGTAGACGCGTTTTTAAACTCTATAAAAGATCGATAATTACTTTTGATTCAAAACATCAACAAATTGTTCTACAAATCACTGTCTGTGAAAAATTCTTCCACATCAGAAAATCCAACAAAAATCTACATGGCAAACTTCATCTTCTACCACTGGTCATGTAAGGACCTGCAAAAATGTCCCAAAACGACTCGTAAGTAGAAACCCAGACCCCTAAAACCCTAATCCTTGTGAAAAACCAAGAAAAATCAAATTTTATTGGTCGCTCGTGGGCCGTGTAAGGGTTAAGCCAGGCTTACGCGGGGCGCGACAACTTGGTGAATCTCCGGATAAGCTTCCGGCCACGTGTCTGACACGTGGCAGACCTACGGCGTGACACGGGAGCCCTAGCCGTAGCTAGGGTGGCCCTCGCGGGCCGCGTAAGATTACCTTAAGGTTTACGCGGGCCGCGAGAGACTCATTTTACAACTTTAAATTGAACGTGCATGGGGCTTTCATCTGTGTTCGAAAACTCTTTTCAAAACAGCAACTTTCTGCTTATATTCGAGTGTTTAGAAGTCCAAACGCTGCTACGATTACATGGTAATAAGTCGATCACTGCTACGATACAATGTCCGATCGATTGAAACCAATCCGATGGATGTTTAAGTGCTGCCCGAAAACGGGCTATACTTTGTCATTCGTCGTGAGGGTTTTGATTTCGTGAGTTTATCGTAAAGGTTGTAGTAAGTTACTAACCTAGTTTCGTGTGCATTGATATTTTAACTAGGTTACCGGGCTTAATCAGTAGGCTAAACTTTGTCCAACTAAACTTGCAAGGTGAGTCATTCTCTTTTCATCAAAAGTGTTTTACAATACTTAAATGTTTTCCAGTTATAATTTACAGGGGGCAAGTCTTTGTTATCTTAAATTACTGGCAGTAAGTGGGGTATTGTGCACATTACTATTGTTTCTCACTTTTAGGTGGACGAACCTAAACGGTGATAATCATCACTGTTGGGTGAAAGGACCCAATGGTGGTATGACCATAGTCACCAGGGTGTGACACTAGACCAGATAATTGTAAGATAGTGGCAATTGTAATCGCTCTTAATCCTGTAAATTATAACACTGTGTCGTTTTGTACAAATTGAATGACTCGCCAGTATTTCCCCGCTGATAAAATCTTTTTAAACATGTTTCAGGTGATTTACCGTGAACAAGGAAAAGTGCCGTGTAGCACTACCAGCTTGGATAAAGTGGCCAGTAAATATATAAACATGTTTTTGTAAACAGGGAATTTCCCCCATGAAATTCCTTTATTGTAAACTACGGGGTTTGTCCCAAAAATATGAATTAAACTAATTGTGTATTTTTAGTTAAATGATCCTGTTAATATTTTCGCTGCCAAATTAAATCCCAAAATAAAATACCACGTGTTTTCTGTCTTACGGCAATCAAACCCGGAAACTGGGTCGGGGGCCGTGACAGAAAAAGGTGGTATCAGAGCCACTGATCTAAGCTAATTAAGTATTTAGAAATACTTAATTTTCCAAATTGCCATTCCGTGATTCTGTGAAAATTTAATTTAATAAATAAAATTTTAACTTAAATTTGTGTATTTCTTCATGTATGCTAACAGCATGAATGAGTTGTCTGAAGCTCTTCAGAACCTCACTATCCATTCTGCTGATATGGAAGTTCCCGGGGACCTTTCCGGTTATCTGGAAGACACTGAAGAACCAATGGAATTCCAAGCCCAGGAGAAACCTAAGCCTAAAAAGAGGAGAAGAATCCTGGACTGGAATTGTGGACGAAGGAAGAAGCCACCTGCCCAAAAAGTGAGATAGAACGAGGACCCAAAAGACAAAGGAAAGGGAAAGGAGATAGGGGAAAGCTCAGGTCAGGCCCAGAAGATGCCGCCTTGGGAAGAACTTGATCGTAAACTTGCAAACTGTGACCTCATCGGACCTGCAGACAAAACCCTTTTCAATTTCCCAGCCCAATCTGAACTTCCAATTAATTTGGAACCTGCAATTCCGGACACTATTGTCAACCACCAACTTCTACCCGAAGAATTGGAGGAATGGTGGACGAGTGACTTACCATTTCAGAATTTCATGAATAATCCTAATGTTTATTTTCCCCAGTTTGATCCTGAACCTGCACCATACCCACCTATCAGCACATAAAACTTAGCTGAACTCCGCCACTTTGGCGAGGAACTGGTTGACGCAGGAAATAGGATTCGGGAAGTGGGGGGGAAGATCTCATGGAAATACGACGAGAGGGAGCGTCGTTTCTGAAAGGCCAGCTGACTGTGGTGGTGTGTTTGTGTAATAATAACAATATAAAAACAATATAATAATAATAGCAATAATATAATATTGTATAATAATAATTAAAATAAAACTTTTGTAAAGTAAATGGTGTGTATCGATGCATATTAATATATATAAAATATAAAAGTCGTAAGGTCGACAATTTTGGTTATACGTGTTGACTTGATTATGTGTGATTGCCCTGTTGTGTTTTTGGTCGCTATCTATTTTGTAGCAATAATTTGTATATATGGTTCATGATTCAGATGGAAAACGTGGGAAACCAACCGGCAAACGAAGTTAACCAATCTGAACAAAATAATGAAGACCAATTTCTTAATAGGCATGATATTGAGAACATCATTGCTCAGGGAATAGACAATGCTATCCCAGCAATCATCGTTGCTGCTAGAAATCCCGTTGAACCTTCACAAGCTAACCACAGCAAACGCACCCGCGACGATAACTTTAGTAACAGTGTAAATGGAGGCGGCAATAATAATAATAATAATACTAATGATGTGGTTCAAGCCACATTTCTTAAGAAAATGAAAGCTGCAACACCTGGTTGCACCTACAAAGAATTTCTTGCCTGTAAACCGGTCGAAATTGCAAGCAATGAAGGGGAAACTGCCGCACTACGATGGTTGGAGAAAACCGAAGCAGTAATTAAAATAAGTAAATGTACCGAGGAAGACAAGGTTATGTATGCGTCCCACCTTTTTAAAGAAGGGGCATTAGAATGATGGAACACGGTGCTGCAAGCCAAAGGAAGTGACATGGCTTATGCCATGAATTGGGAAGAATTTAAGAGATTGGTGGAAAGAAAATTATGTCCCGACTATGAAAAGGAACAAATGACAAATAAGTTTATGAACCACCGGATGGTAGATGTTGACTGTCGAGGGTATACTTCGACATTCTTCGAGTATGCTAGAGTTGTACCAACTCTGGCTTCGCCAGAACCGGTACTTATTTCTCGCTATATTTGGGGTTTGATTAGCGAGATTCATGATATCGTCAAAGCTGCGAGAACCCGCACAATTGACGATGCGGTGGAATTAGCCAATACCTTAACCGACGGGCTGGTACGTACGCGAGAAGAAAACAAGAAGAAGGAATTGGCCCAAAAGATTACCCAAGGATTTCGTGTGGGTAATAATAGTAATAATTTCAAGAAAAAGGGAACTGGGCAATCATCCACCCCGCCATTTTGCAGTACCTGTAAAAGAAAGCATTTTGAAAAATGTAAAGGGTATTGCAATTTTTGTAATAGACCAGGGCACCCCGAAGAAGAATGCAGGAGGAAGAAATCAACGATTTGCTTCAACTGTGGAGAAGCTGGACACTTTAGACCAAAATGCCCAAAATTAGTCAAGCCAGCTGATAACAAGGTCAAACCTGCTGAACGAACTAATAAGAAATATGCAAGAGCCTTCCAGCTAACCACCCAGGAAGCTGATCTGATTCCAGATGTGATAGCTGGTACGTTTCTTGTACATGGTGTTTACGCAAAAGTATTATTTGACTCTGGTGCAAACCAAAGTTTCATAAATACTTCGTTTTATCAAGCTCTTAACTTACCCTTAACCAAACTTAGACAAGTTTTTACGGTAGAAACGTCAGATGGTAATTCTGTTAAAATCGATAAGGTTCTGCAAGAAGGAAAGATAGAACTCTCAGGTCATACATTTTCTGCAAACCTGTTGCCTATGAATTTAGCTGGATTCGATGTTGTATTAGGAATGGATTGGTTAGTAGCCAACCATGCTCGAATCCTTTGTGATAAGAATTCCATAGGAATTCATACACCCGCAGGAGAAGTAATTGTGGTTACAGGAGATAAGCCACATAAACCAATGAAATTCATTTCAGTAATGAAAGTTGCTAGCTATGAACGAAAACAGGGAATCACGTATATGATTTCAGTAATCATTAACACTAAAGGTAAGGAACTTAAGGAAATCCCAGTAGTATCAGAATACCCAGATATATTCCCAGAAGAGCTACCAGGACTACCACCAGATAGAAAAGTAGAGTTTAGAATTCATCTAATTCCTGGAACTACACCAATAGCTAACGCACTTTATCGATTAGCACCCACCGAAATGCTAGAATTGAAAAAGCAGTTAGATGAATTGCTAAATAAAGGATTCATACAACCTAGTTCATCCCCTTGGGGAGCACCTGTGTTGTTCGTGAAAAAGAAGGATGGTTCCATGCGAATGTGTATCGATTATAGGGAACTGAACAAGGTTACAATTAAGAATCGATACCCATTACCTAGAATCGATGATCTCTTTGATCAACTTCAGGGAGCTAGATATTTCTCTAAGATAGACTTGTGCTTCGAATACCATCAGCTGAAGGTACAAGAAGAAGACATACCTAAAACTCCCTTTAGGACTAGGTATGGTCATTACGAGTTTACAGTCATGCCCTTCGGGTTAACGAATGCTCCTGCAGCATTCATGGACATGATGAATAGGATCTGTAAGCCGTATTTGGATAAATTTGTAATTGTCATTATTGACGATATACTTATTTATTCCAAAAGTCTGGATGAACATTGTAAGCACCTACATGCACTCTTAACTCTGTTAAGAAAGGAAAAGCTTCGCCAAATTCTCGAAGTGTGAATTTTGGCTACAGGAGGTGCAATTTTTAGGACACGTGGTAAATCACAAAGGTATTCATGTAAATCCCTCAAAGGTATAAGCAATTATAAAATGGAAGGTCCCGCAATCAGCTACGAAAGTTAGAAGTTTTCTGGGATTAGCTGGATACTATAGGCGCTTTATTAAGGACTTTTCTAAGATAGTTGTTCCGTTAACTAAGTTAACCTGTAAAACAGTTAAGTTTGAATGGGGACCCAAGCAAGAAGAGGCCTTTAGGATTTTAAAGCGAAGACTAACAAACGCCCCAATTCTAGCTTTACCAGATGGAACAGAAGATTTTGAAGTTTACTGCGATGCTTCAAAGCTAGGATTAGGATGTGTGCTAATGCAACGCAAAAAGGTAATTGCGTATGCATCAAGACAGTTGAAAAAGCACGAGGAGAATTATACGACTCATGACTTAGAGTTAGGGGCAATAATTTTTGCCCTTAAGATTTGGAGACATTATCTGTATGGGAGTAAGTTTACTGTCTATACGGATCATAAAAGTTTAAGGTACATATTTGGGCAAAAAGAATTGAATATGAGGCAAAGAAGGTGGATGGAGATTCTAAGTGACTACTACTGTGATATTCAATATCATGAAGGAAAGGCAAATGTAGTAGCAGACGCCCTAAGTCGTAAGTACCATGAGAAACAAAGGTGAGTTTGTGCTCTTAGAATAAATCTACAGTTAGATCTAATGGAACAATTAAAGAACGTTTAGGAAACAGCAATCAAGGATAATGTTGAAGGAATGAAAGGAAGAATTAAGGAATTAGAACAGGGGACTAATGGAATCTGGAGATTCCATAAGAAAAGAATTTGGGTACTTAAACAAGGAGACTTAAGGAATAAGATTTTAGAGGAAGCCCATAAATCTAGGTATACCATGAATCCTGGTAACAACAAGATCTACCAAGATTTAAGAAATAATTTCCGGTGGATAGGAATGAAGAAGGACATAGCTAAATATGTTTCTAAGTGCCTAACTTGTTCACAAGTTAAGGCAGAACACGAGAAACCCTCAGGTCTACTTCAACAGTTAGAAATGCCTGTATGGAAGTGGGAACTAATAACAATGTACTTTGTTACTAAGTTACCCAAGACCAGGAAAGGTAACGACGCAATCTGGGTGATTGTAGATCGATTAACTAAATCCGCTCATTTCCTGCCCATGAAGGAAACCTTTAGCATGGAAAGACTGGCTAAGTTATACGTAGACGAAGTAGTATCTCTACATGGAGTTCCACTCTCTATTGTGTCAGATAGAGATAGTCGTTTCACTTCGCATTTCTGGACCAGTTTCCAACAAGCAATGGGGACGCGATTAAATTTAAGTACTGCCTATCATCCTCAGACTGATGGGCAAAGTGAAAGGACAATTCAAACCCTAGAAGACATGCTCAGGGCATGTGTAATAGATTTCGGTGGAAATTGGGATGACCACCTACCCTTAATCAAATTCTCCTATAACAATAGTTATCATGCAAGCATCGAGGCTGCCCCGTTTGAAGCACTATATGGACGAAAGTGTCGAACTCCAGTATGTTGGGCAGAAATAGGAGAAAGTCAATTATCAGGTCCCGAAATTGTGCAAGAAACCACCGACAAGATAACTCAAATCAAGGAAAGACTGAAAACGGTCCGAGATCGCCAGAAGAGTTATGCAGACAATCGATGCAAGCCGTTAGAATTTCAAGTTGGAGACAAAGTGTTGTTGAAAGTTTCTCCTTGGGAACTGGACCAGTACATAGGACCAGTTGCCTATCGTTTACAACTACCAGAAGAGTTAGCCGGGGTACATGACGTGTTTCATATATTTAATCTCAATAAATGTTTGTCTGATCAATCCCTAGTAGTACCTCTTCAAGACATAGAGGTAAATGAAAAGTTAAAATTTGTTGAGAAACCCCTTCAAATAAAAGACAGAAAGGTCAAGTTCCTCAAACACAAAAGACTGGTACTGGTCAAAGTCAAGTGGTATTCAAAAAGAGGACCTGAGTACACATGGGAACTGGAATCAGAAATGAAGCGGAAGTACCCTTACCTGTTTCAGTAAATCTCGAGGACGAGATTTTAAATAAGGTGGGGAGGATGTAAGGACCTGCAAAAATGTCCCAAAACGACTCATAGGTAGAAACCCGGACCCCTAAAACCCTAATCCTTGTGAAAAACCAAGAAAAATCAAATTTTATTGGTCGCTCGCGGGCCGCGTAAGGGTTAAGCCAAGCTTACGCGGGGCGCGACAGCTTGGTAAATCTCCGGATAAGCTTCCGGCCACGTGGCAGACCTACAGCGTGACACGACAACCCTAGCCGTAGCTAGGGTGGCCCTCGTGGGCCGCGTAAGAATCCCTTAAGGTTTACGCGGGTCGCGAGAGACTCATTTTTCAGCTATAAATTGGACGTGCATGGGGCTTTCATCTGTGTTCGAAAAATCTTTTCAAAACAGCAACTTTTTGCTTATATTCGAGTGTTTAGAAGTCGAAACGCTGCTACGATTACAGGGTAATAACTCGATCACTGCTATGATACAATGTCCGATCGATTGAAACCGATCCGATGGATGTTTAAGTGCGGCCCGAAAACGGGCTATACTTTGTCATTCGTTGTGAGGGTTTTGATTTCGTGAGTTTATCGTAATGGTTGTATTAAGTTACTAACCTAGTTTCGTGTGCATTGTTATTTTAACTAGGTTACTGGGCTTAATCAGTAGGCTAAACTCTGTCCAACTAAACTTGCAAGGTGAGTCATTCTCTTTTCATCAAAAGTGTTTTACAATACCTAAATATTTTCCAGATATAATTTACAGGGGTAAGTCTTTGTTATCTTAAATTACTGGCAGTAAGTGGGGTATTGTGCACATTACTATTGTTTCTCACTTTTAGGTGGACGAACATAAACAGTGATAATCATCACTATTGGGTGAAAGGACCCAATGGTGGTATGACCATAGTCACCAGGGTGTGAAACTAGACCAGATAATTGTAAGATAGTGGCAATTGTAATCGCTGTTAATCCTGTAAATTATAACACTGTGTCGTTTTGTACAAACTGAATGACTTGCCAGTATTTCGCCGCTGATAAAATCTTTTTAAACGTGTTTCAGGTGATTTACTGTGAACAAGGAAAAGTGCCGTGTAGCACTACCAGCTTGGATAAAGTGGCCAGTAAATAAATAAACATGTTTTTACAAACAAGGAATTTCCCCGTGAAATTCCTTTATTGTAAACTACGGGGTTTGTCCCAAAAATGTGAAATAAACTAATTGGGCATTTTTAGTTAAACGATCCTGTTAATATTTCCGCTGCCAAATTAAATCCCAAATTAAAAAATACCACGTGTTTTCTGTCTCGCGGAAATCGAACTAGGAAACTGGGTCGGGGGCCGTGACAGGTCAGACACCAGCGATGTTAAAACCCAATTCTCGCTGTGGTCACTCAAAGAAAAAAGAACCGACGAAGAACTAAACAGTAAAGTCGACATAATCAATGACACTAATTACAAGAAAACCTGGAACAGCATAGCATTGCTCGATGAAGTCCTCCACTCTCCTCCATCAGATTTCTAGAAGAATGCAGAAGAGTTTCTCACACAACTTCTAAAACAGGATCAGAAGATCTGCAACATGCTAACTGACCTGAAAAACAAAAGAGAGCATGAAATCACATGGAGAAAGCCAGCGTCTAGGAAATCCTAACAAGTGTTAACTCTAGCGTGTAATAGTTTATAAATATTTCATTAAATTTCTATTTTTCTATGTAATAGTTTATTTTAATAATCTCAACATGCATCTTAACATATTCTAAAATCTCAGTGTCAATAAAAACTCTCAACATCATCAAAAGTTAATCAAAATAAAATACAAACCTAATATGCAAAGGTTTCCTCATTTTCGAAGCTGTAGAATGAGATCCTCCACTGTTGGGTTATCAACTTTCAACCCCTTTTTTCCTAAATTTATCGATTCTGTTTTTCAACAAGAATGTAATGCAATGATTCCTCTCAATTGAATAGACCGACACTTGCTTCCTCTCAAAGGGTTATGGAGTGGTTTTAACAGCTGATCATGCTAAGGACTGTTATAACTAAACACTGCTCCTTATAAAGGCTGATAGACTTAAAGACTGATGAGGCCTATCCACTGTTGAAGACAAAGCCCTGTTAAAGATAAGCACTGATGTACCTAATGGCTGATCAACCAGAGGAAAACCACTGGTCAGTAGCAGCAGTGGTTCAGCATTTACAGAGGATTCAACATCAGTATTTATGTATTAGGGTTTCTTATGTAACAGTGTTTAGTGTATCAGTGTTTAAAGTTTGTTACTGGTTCGATGATGGTTGTTAGATTTATGAAAATGTGTAACAATTTCGGATTGGGTATATTCATTCACAGTTTTATGATACTTCAGTGTTTATTCATTCACACTGTTCAATCTAACATGGTTTTCCATCCAACTGTTTACCAAAAGTCAAACAGATGTTCAAACCACTGATTGAGTTATTCAAATTTCTATTGAATACTAAATGAGATGTTGACCAAAACTCAAACAGATGTTGATCAAAAGTCAAACAGTTGTTCACCAATAGACAAACGGATGTTTATGGGCAAAGGCCAAACATCTGTTTAAGGTCAAACATGTGTTTATGGCCAAACATCTGTTTAAGGTCAAACATCTGTTTAAGTCCAAACATCAGTGTTTCAATCATTGTTGGCTATCCACTGATAGTTATAAAACAACAACTGCTCACATTTTTATTGTTGACATCCACTGATATTGACCATCAGTGGTTTCTATAAACAACTGTCATCCATTTTCATCAGAGGTTGTCACATGGACATTTCTTAGCCGTCCGATCTTTGTAACTGCTGCCACGTCAGCATTCACTTTTCACTTTTATAAAACCCTGATCAAAACCCCAAACAGGGTTTTAACTGCCATCACGAATTCCATTTTTTTTTCAAAAGCGGTTTCCATCAAATTCCTTCAAACGCTTCATCTTCTTCTTCCTCTCACAAATTCCTTCGAATCACCATGGCTCTTGCTCTCAAAAACTCTCATAACTATCTGTGTACACTTGAGAAAACAAGTAAAAACACAAATTTTCACTCAATCATCGATGCTCTTTCATCCTCAAAGTACAAAACATTGTTGACCTGCAACGCACCTATTTACCAAGAAACCCTACGAGATTTTTGAAAAAATGAAAAATTAGAAGTTCAAGACAACAAGCCTTGGGCTATTACATCAACAGTAGGTGGGATTCAGGTTTCTATTACTCCACAAACCATATCTGAGGTTTTTGAGATGAAAGATCATACAGGTAAAAACTCTTACCCTAAAGAAGAGTATCAACGAGATTTGATTGAAAGGGGGTATGAAGAGCAATGAAAGAAAGCTACTATGCAAAAAGGAGCATTCCCATCTCCTATGAAATTTTTATTTCATACTTTACTTATGTGTGTTCCAAACAAAACAACAGCTTTCAATGAAATTCCATTGAAAATTCAATACTTGGGATATGCTATTATGGCTAAACAAGATTTCAATTACTCCCAAGAGATTTTCAATAATTTGGTTAAAAATGTCAATAATATAAAAGATAAGAAAAAATCATTCTTGTTGTTTCCAAGGTTTTTAAGCTACTATTTACAGCAGAAAGTACCAAACGACAGTGCACAAGTGCTTGTCCAAGGTGCTCCTTGTGAAATAAATAGTTTGTCTGCTGAAACTTTTACAAGGTTGTCAGAGTCAAAAGCTTTAAAAACACAAACATAGGAGCCTGAGCAAACTTTAGATGCGTCCACATCTGCTCCTTAGGTTTCTGCTGTTGAGCCCACTACTCTTGGTAACCACAGCAGCACAACCACTGCTGTGCAACCCCCACCAAAAATCACCAAAAAGACCCTCAAGAAAAAATCAAAAAAGCCCCCAAACCCTCCAAAAAGGTCCGGAAGATGAGATCCCAGAAGTAACTCCTGTGACAACACAAAAGTCACCAACACCCACTGTTGCTACTTCCTCACAACAGTTGGAAAGATCTCCACCACAGGCCTCAACTCCTCCTGCTTCCTCACAAAAGGAACAGGTTGTAAGCATAGGGACACCCAACCAAGATACATTACCCTCACTTGAGAGTATGTTCAATAGCCCTGCTCCTAGGGCAAATTCACTTTCAACTCCTATCCCTACAACCACATTAGCATCCAGCATTTTACCTCTGTTGAAAGCATTTGATATGGATTAGACACTGAAGGGGTAAGGTCCCAAAAACCTCGTTTCGAGCGTTTGGACCATACCACAACCTCGATTTTCTAACCTTCTTTAGACCTTGTGCGGCCGCACACTGGTCCAATAAAGAAGACTTAAGAGAAAAACCACAACTTCATCTTTAATCCTCTTTAGACCTTGCACAGCCGCGCACTGGTCCAACAAAGAGGACACGGAAGAAAGACAACAAACAACACCTGCGCGCCAAAGGGAAATTAATAAATCCTTGCGCCTATCTCATAACAGACAAGGATGAAAATCCTAAGCCAAAGCACTTCCGCTTAATAAATCCAGACTTGGATATTATTTACTTGACTGATGCCACACGATAAAGAGTCACACCAGATTACAGCAGTAATCTTCTAGAAAGAATTCAATCGTGCACCACTAGGACGGTTACAACCGTCTGGACACGTTTCATCACTTCAGGCATCCCTGAAATCACAACAATAGCATGTAATTGGAGAGAAACCTCCACTTGATCACTTTCCACGTGGCAAACCCCCAGCCATAGATCTAAACAGCGATTCGTGTGCACTCACGTCGGATCAAGAAGCTTAACGGAAGGAAATGTAACCGCTTACGGGGTTAGCATCTTCCGTCAACATTTCACCAACAAGTTTTCCCGCCCAAACTCTCGGTTATAAATGTGAGGATAATTCAGGTATGAACTTCAAGTTACACACACTTCTTCAATACTTCTTCTTCTTCTTCATAGACACATACTTATTCTCACGCCGGAGTCGGGTCAAGGAGAGAACCCCTTTCTCCCCTTGACGAGGCTAACGGTGCTTTGTTTTGCAGAGTTTATCGGAGAAGAAGAGTTGTCATGTCAAATCGAATAAGAGAAAACTCACCTTTTATGCGGATTCAAACCCCCTAGATAATTCGATTCCGGTCAATTATCTAGTGTTTCTTCATTGGCGCCCACCGATTCCTCTGTTTTTTCAGTTTTGTCTCGTTTCGATTTAGTTTCCTCATTCTCTGTTTTCACATGGCGGAGAATTCATCATCTCACCCATCAGATCCTCGATCTGAGTTCGAGGGTTCTACAGCCCAAAATACCCAGATCGACGGAATCATGGGAACAAACGAAAGCAACAACAGTCATTCGGGAGGAATTACTTCCCTAATGCAAACGGGAGTTCATAACCGTTCAGATCTATTCATGGAGAAAAACTCCAGAGTACTGGTTCAACTGGTTCCAGATCGCCATGAACCAAATTTTGCACAAACACCCCAGATTTGGGGGTTTCATTTAAGTTCTATGTGGGTTTTCTTATCTGCAATTTTAGATACGTGCTCACTCAAGCTTTAAGCATGGATTTCAAAAAAAAAAAACGTTCAGGATCAACGAGCTGCAGATCTGAGGTCGCACAACGCATAACTTCCGGAGCGTTGCTTCTTGGGGCTATAAGCCTTGACTAATACGGTTTTCGTCAAAACCTAGGTACTACAAATTCCTCTGAAAGATCCTTTTGATTTTTCCTTAAACAAAATGAGGGTAAGAGAACAAATCCCTGAATTCTTTTACATAACGTGAGCACCTTCTACCATACACTAAACAGTTGGTGCTATCACTTATAAACATTTAAACTAGCACTTATGCTAATTCAAGTGCCATGACTTTTCAACATGAAAGTGTTACAATCTGACACTTATCTACGCTATAATGGATATATATGCACAAGCATTTGTATTGACTAGCATAATTAGATCGTCTATATCTGTACAATTAGTACTTAAAATTAGATGGATGAAAGAAATCATTAAAAAAAAGACATACGGAATCCGTTATCTTTTCAAGATGATGGAAACAATATAAATACCATTGTTGCGGTATAATACCGCCGATTGAAAAATCACATCAAAAACTTTGGTAAAACTTATACTCCTTATTTAAGGATAAGAGCACGTCAGTCTCCATGCGAGTCGGATGCTCCTTTACATACAAGCACGTAAGTCGCCATACGCGCATGCTTCTTTACATTTGAGCACGTAAGTCGCCATCCGCGCTTGCTCCTTTACATACAGGCACGTAAGTCGCCATACGCGCATGCTTCTTTACATTTGAGCACGTAAGTCGCCATCCGCGCTTGCTCCTTTACATACAAGCACGTAAGACGCCATACGCGCATGCTTCTTTACATTTGAGCACGTAAGTCGCCATCCGCGCTTGCTCCTTTACATACAAGCACGTAAGACGCCATACGTGCATGCTTCTTTACATTTGAGCACGTAAGTCGCCATCCGCGCATGCTTCTTTACATTTGAGCACGTAAGTCGCCATCCGCGCTTGCTCCTTTACATACAAGCACGTAAGGCGCCATACGCGCATGCTTCTTTACATTTGAGCACCCGCCATCCATACAAGCACGTACGCGCATGCTTCTTTACATTTGAGCACCCGCCATCCATACAAGCACGTAAGACGCCATACGCGCATGCTTCTTTACATTTGAGCACCCGCCATCCGCGCTTGCTCCTCTACATACACGCACGTAAATCGACATACGCGCATGCTTCTTTACATTTGAGCACTCACCATCTGCACTTGCTCCTTTACATAAAAGCACGTAAGTCGCCATACGCGCATGCTTCTTTACTTTTGAGCACGTAAGTCGCCATCCGCGGTTGCTCCTTAACACATGAGTACGTAAGTCGCTATCCGCGCATACTCCTTTAAGTCGCCTGATACACTCTAATTTACACATATTTTAGTCCCCCGTTTTACCCCTATTTTATGCGTTTTTGGCCGTAAAACCGTCGTTCGGATACTTATTTATCTACATTTGTGTTTACAGGCCTAAAACTGCATTCCAGACAAGATGATAGCAAAAACGAGGACTTTCCGGACAAAACGACAAAGCTGCGGACTTTCTGTTAAGGATTCTGAACTGGGCCTGTGGAACGACCGTTCCACCTGATGCACGGTCGTGCATCTCCAACAACGCTGATCATCTCGGCAATGAACGGTAGGTGCGGCTGGGCGTTCCAAGGAAACAAGCGACTTGGTGAAGAACGGTCGTTCCATGTGACGAACGACCGTGCGTCTCCGGTGAATCAACAGAGTCTCGGAACTGAACGGTAGGTGCAACAGCTCGTGCAACATGAAGTCTCGGAACTGAACGACCGTTCCACACAAAGAACGGTCGTTCCATTTCAGATCTGGTCAACGATCCGATGACGTATGCAGTATGGTGACCCATCTCCAATAATTACATAAAGTGAACGGTCGTTCCATATGGAGAACGACCGTGCAACAGCAAAAAAGTATAAAAACACAGCAGAAACTTTCTGCTCGATATTCTGGATTTTTGGAGAGCTTAGCTGGCGATTTTTAGGCTCCGGAGGCATTAGCTTTCACCCAGATTCAAGCCACATTGTCTCGTTTAGCTCGATTACTACCCGGATCCTTAGTCTAGTACTTGTTTATGGTTTGATTTTCTAATCTTTCCAAGTTTTTGTTAATCTTTCAAGTACTTAGATTATGATTTATTTATTATTGTAGCCTTTGGGCAAAAACACAACAATCCCTTGCTAGATTATAACCATTAGTTTGTTAAACTTTGTTTGTAATGACATTTGAAGTATTTTCTATGTTAATCTTTGATGATTAGTTTGCAACCTTGATATTGATATTGAATTCTTGATTATAAGTAATTATGTTGGATGATTGGTGCTTGGTTAGTTAAGATAGTTGAAAAATGAAGCTTAATTAATCTTGTATTAGTAAACTTTGAATTTGGTTAACTAGTTTAACTTGGTTTAAATGTATGCATCATGATACTAGAAATGGTTAGTGATTTAATAAAATGTAATTATTGTTAATCAAGAGAGCTTGCCGTCACGTAAGGGCCTAAACGGGTTAGATGGTGTCGTTATAAATTATTGCCATGATTTGTTAGCTTAGTTAGTAGTTTAGGCCAAAATTGCTATCTTAGTGAATTATTGTGCAAGATTTGTAAAATGAACTCGGTTGTGATTTAATCTAGTTTATGCTTATCTCGGTGGTTGCATTGTGTTTATCGGTGTCGCTTTCCTTGTTTAAGTGAGGTTAGAACAATCCTAACGGCTGACTAACTTATTTTTAAGAGATTTTCATAGACATTTATCAATTGCACGTTAAAGAACAATTTTAGGTGGTTAAAGTGTGTTTATCGTTTTAGCTTTCCGAACGATTGTCATGTTAGGATTCCCGAAAGGGATACTAGTTGTCTTAAATTGGAATATTGACCGAATGCTTCTAGTGCCAAAACTGACTTAGTTGACATGCTGTGGTTGTGTATTTAGCAAGGCTTTTTATCTACTTTCTATTATGTTTTTATTATGTATTTGGTTATGTTTACTTCAGTTTAGTTTAAAATCACAAAACCTATGTTTTTACCGGTAGTTTAGTGACAAAGGTCTAGTACTAATTCTCCGCCCATTTCCTTGGATCGATACTTGGTTCTTACCGATACTTTATTACATATATGACGGGGTACACTTGCCTCTTTCGTGTGTGTTTTGATGTAAAAGTAATAATCACTTTTATAAATTTAAAACCCAATCGTGTGTAATTCATTGCAAAATATTATGTATATATACGCACACGCACCATCGCCATATGCGCATACTCCTTTGCTTACGAGCGAACACACATACACTTGCTCCTTTACATACGCGCAACCCTGACAATCCATGGAAATACGCTAGTACAGCCAATCAACGAGCACCAAGGTTTGCACAACCAATTCCCACGATGAGCAATCACGTACTGTTACATCCCTACTCACAGTTAAAGACGGACACAACTAGCGTGATCAACAACTATTCCTCACACCGGGAACGCGCAGCAACTAGCCAAGCTATTCAACAAGTCAGACTTATACAGGCAAGGTATTCTTTCCATTTCACTTTATTGGCCCCGCACCCTATTAATGCAAAAATTATCCTTACATGTTATTGTTTGTTACAAATTGCATGTAATTCCTTTGGTATACGCGAAAACAGTATGGTGAACATTGTAAGCCTCATGAACGGTCTAAAAAAGAGCAAGCCCCGCGCACAGTCTAGACTTACGTTCGCACATGAGCACAATACCATTTTCATTCGCTCTACCTAAACAAAGTAATTATACAAATGCACCATATTGTAATTCAAACATAAATCAATAAACACAAAACATGAATGCATAGCATTGCATCAACAAGGGACAGTTACTAGTGCAGCAAGGCACCTTTAGCAGCATTTACAGCAGCAAAACATCAAAATGTTCTTTACAAAATAAACACCAAAAAACATAACTAAAAGCCTCATCAGAGGTATACAGTACTTCCCCGAACACCCTAACAAGGGGGAACAACAGCCAGCTCAATCTCCCCATCAACAACTGGTATCCCTTCATTCCCAGAGGAAGGATCAGAATAACACCTGTTTCGACGCCGCCGGTACACAATCAAAGGCTGATCCTTCCGGTTAACCGGAAGATACTCCTTCAAAGCATTAGCAAACAATCCAACGGCACATCCATCATCAACACCCTTAGAAGAAGGGAAATCACCATCGGTATCTACCAGTTTAGGAGGACCTAGATCCAAAAGTCCCTTGCCTCCGGTGATTTCTTTCAACGGCGAGTTAGCAAGGAAGAGCAGACCTTCCGCCGAATTATAAACTTTCAAAACTTCGGAAAGCCTCCGAAAACGAGAGGATCGGCGAGTTTCCATATTGCCAAAATTGGTAAAAATGCACACTCCCCACATGTATATATAATAAGGAAAAGAAATATCGAGAATCGATAAGAGAGGACAACAGAACCCGTAATGATTAACTATCAGATCATCTTCCTCCAAACGGCGTTACCAGAAACATGTCATATCTCATTAAATGAATTATGACAACGTCTGCACATATTCCAAAAAAGAGAAGATGAAAAAGTACTACATGTATTTATGTTTTGTTTTTCAAATAACGTCAGATCATGGCAAAGCAGGTCAGAACAAAGAAGAAAACTCACAAGTTTTCTTCTAAGATTTTTCAAAAAACAAAAAAATGCGCAAGTGTATCTTCTCATAAAAAAATTCTCCACTTTCGCGCCAAAAAACCCTGCAGCAAAAAGCATTTCTCTCTCATAGTCCAGTGCTCCACTTATTTGCATAAGAGCAACACTAGACTGGGGGGACTTGAAGGGGTAAGGTCCCAAAAACCTCGTTTCGAGCGTTTGGACCATACCACAACCTCGATTTTCTAACCTTCTTTAGACCTTGTGCGGCCGCACACTGGTCCAATAAAGAAGACTTAAGAGAAAAACCACAACTTCATCTTTAACCCTCTTTAGACCTTGCGCGGCCATGCACTGGTCCAACAAAGAGGACACGGAAGAAAGACAACAAACAACACCTGCGCGCCAAAGGGAAATTAATAAATCCTTGCGCCTCTCTCATAACAGACAAGGATGAAAATCCTAAGCCAAAGCACATCCGCTTAATAAATCCAGCCTTGGATATTATTTACTTGACTGATGCCACACGATAAAGAGTCACACCAGATTACAGCAGTAATCTTCTAGAAAGAATTCAATCGTGCACCACTAGGACGGTTACAACCGTCTGGACACGTTTCATCACTTCAGGCATCCCTGAAATCACAACAATAGCATGTAATTGGAGAGAAACCTCCACTTGATCACTTTCCACGTGGCAAACCCCCAGCCATAGATCTAAACAGCGATTCGTGTGCACTCACGTCGGATCAAGAAGCTTAACGGAAGGAAATGTAACCGCTTACGGGGTTAGCATCTTCCGTCAACATTTCACCAACAAGTTTTCCCGCCCAAACTCTCGGTTATAAATGTGAGGATAATTCAGGTATGAACTTCAAGTTACACACACTTCTTCAATACTTCTTCTTCTTCTTCATAGACACATACTTATTCTCACGCCGAAGTCGGGTCAAGGAGAGAACCCCTTTCTCCCCTTGACGAGGCTAACAGTGCTTTGTTTTGCAGAGTTTATCGGAGAAGAAGAGTTGTCCTGTCAGATCGAACGAGAGAAAACTCACCTTTTATGCGGATTCAAACCCCCTAGATAATTCGATTCCGGTCAATTATCTAGTGTTTCTTCAGACACTAATCAGTTCTTCTCAACAAACTATCACTGAAAATATACTCCAACAAGTAACTGAGTCTGATGCCTCTACCTTTGCTAACCCATCAACAGTTGAGGAGGTTACACCCCTAGAGTTAAATGTATCTCTTGGTGGTAGTTCAAGTGGAGCAGCTACTACAGGTGTTGAATCAACTGATTTACACCTGGAAAGTAGTTTCATAAGTCAGACTCCCTTGAAGACAATTTATTCCTTGGTAACCAAGGTATCCACTGGTGTGTTCAAGCTAAGCACTGGTGTGCTTACTAAGGTAACTACTGCTAAAGAAAGAAGTCACCAGTACCAAGAAAAAGGGGTATTAGTGGATGAACCATTGGAGACTTCTCCTGGTCCAACTACTGATACAACCACTGCTGGTGGGAAATCAGATGATCCCATTAAATTGGGTGATGGTTTAAAATATCAAGATTTGACGGAGAGAGTTACCAATCTTGAAACATCTGTGGCAGATATCAAAAATATGTTGCAACAGTTGTTACAATCCTCAAAGTCTCAATCCACTGGTTCATCATCTGCTACCACAACAAGTGAGCTATGGCAACGTCTACAACCTCTGTTTCATCAACAAAGAAAATATGCTGATCAACAACATGAAATTCAGCTACAAATATTCAGAAATGTGATGGAAGCATGGTATAAGGATACTCAAGCTGACATTAAAGCCATCAAAGCTCATTTACTTGAAACCACTGGTACTTCTCATCCTACTATTGTCTATGTAGAAAACCCCGATGATGCCAAAAGGGGGGAGAAAGGAAAGAAAGGAAAGGTTGGTTTGTATCTAGAACCTGATCCAAAGGCTAAACCTGTTGTAGAAATTCCAAGGCCAGATGGTACAAAGAAGGTTGATGTGACTCTCAATGCCTTTGCTGAACAAAAAGCAAATAGAAAAGAGAAAATGGAACGAAAGGGTTCTAAAAGATTTTAAAAAGAAAAGGAAGTTCTGATGGCAAAGGAAGAGCAGGGTACTTCAAAAAGAATAAGAACTACCAGAAAGGTCAGCGAACCCACTTCCACACCTGTTATATCAACAGCTGTTGATACATCAGTGGTTGATACATCACCTTCTGAAATCCCCAAAAGTTCCTCACCTCAAACCACAAAGCCAACAGATGTTGAGACACCTGTTATATCAACAATTGTTGATACATCAGTGCTTTCAACAGTTGTTGTCACAACAAATGCTGTTGTCACAACAAATGCTGTTGTCACTTTACCAACCACCACTCAATCCACAAATCCAACTCCAAGTTCAACACCTCCAACCACACCAAAAATCAAAAGAAGTAGGATAACAAATGTCATACTTGAAGATGACACTGTACCTTATCCACTTCCAATATCTTCACAACCTCTGATCCTATCAACTGTGCAAAAACCTACTTCAACTGCTTCAATTCTAACCCCTGACCAAACTACTGCCTTGGTTCCTTTGAGTGTGAAATTTCCTCTGGATCTTCCAGCAGTTAGGGAGGAGATCAAATCCTTCTATTCTGAAGATGATCTTGAAAAGAGGAATCTTCCATCTCTTCAAGGGTATCCTTTGCCAAAGAACATTGATGAATACCTTTAATTTAAAGCCAAACAAGCAGAGGATATCTCAAAAAGAGACACAAAAGGAAAATCTGATAAAGAAATACAGAGAAATCTGCAATTTCTGCTCAGCCAAGTTAGAACATTAGAGCAGTTTTCAAAAGATCTTTGTCAGCAGTTATCAGAAAGAGATGACGAAAGCCTAAGGAATGATTACATTTAGCACATCATACAAAACAAGAAATACAAGGCAGAAAGGTATCAATTCAAAGAGTGGACCATAAGTGAGCTCAAGCAAGAAATTGCAAGAATACAAAAGATGCTTGAAGACTCAACAATAAAACCAACCCCACTAGTCTAGTCCCAGTATAAAAAGAATGTACCTGAAAGGGCATTGAAATTGAAGAGAATGAAGGAAGAGCTTATAACTTCAAATTATGGCTCAAGGAATCAAATCACAAGGTGGACAGAGATTAAAGTGATAGAGACATACAAAAAATTGGAAGAAAGAAGAAAGAAAGATCCCTCTGTTCCAAAAAAGCCAGATTATCCAGCATCAGAGGTATCAATCAAACAGACCGTACCAACTAAAAGATCTGCTAAACCCACTGTTCCGTCTGCTGTTGATGTCTATCAAACAAAGAGGCAAACACAGATGGATGAAGAAGAACAGGCGCAAAAAGAATCCGAATATTTTAAATTGGCCATCAAGCAAATGTTGGTAGAAAATCCTGACTCAGTAAAGCTACAAGAAATAGCCAAAGGTCTAAACAACCAAAGGTGAACCAGTGCCCAACAACAATAGTAGTTCAGCATCAACAGCAGATATTGCATCAGTGCTTATGTCAACAGTGTTTGTATGTAACAGTATTTATGCAGTAAAATACACTTTGAGCATTTTTTACCCGTGTAATATATTATCCTTTTAGTGAATTTTCTTTTCGAGTTGTCCAATCTAAGATAAAACACACGATTAAATCATATGATCAAATTGTTAAGGGTCTTGATGATTTAAGATGCTAAATATGTGCCGTCTATTAGCTAATTATTTGTAATTTATGTTAACAGTGTTTATATGTTAACAGATGTTGACCAATAGTCAAACAGATGTTGACCTTAAATAGATGTTTGGTTTAAGGCCAAATATCTGTTTATGGGTAAACATCTGTTTAAGGTCAAACATTTGTTAAAGGCCAAATATCTGTTTATGGCCAAACATCTGTTTATGGCCAAACATCTGTTTAAGGTCAAACATCTGTTTAAGTCCAAACAACTGATATAGAAGGCTAAACATCTGTTTAAGGCCCAACATCTGTTTAAGTCTAAACAGATGTTTAAACATTTGTTCAAAACACTGTTCGATCAAACATGGGTTTCCATCCAACTGTTGACTAAAAGTCAAACAGATGTTCAAATCACTGATTGAGTTATTCAAATTTCTGTTGAATACTAAATGAGATGTTTACCAAAACTCAAACAGATGTTGACCAAAAGTCAAACAAATGTTGACCAAAAACTAAATGGGATGATCCGATCCGGTTACATGGGATATATTTAAACCTTCTAACTTATTCAAGATCCTCACAAAATCTTGGTTCCTTTCTCTCTCCACGTATCTTTGTACACTTTCTCCAAGAAAGTCTCTCATCTTCTTCGATTTCTTCGGATCTTCATCAATATCATCTTGGATAATAACAAAGGTATTGTTAAATAATCTGATTTGTTTTGTACTTTTTCATGTTTATTCTTTTAGTTTTGAATTCCATAGCCGATTATGGTTCTTGCTGTTTTAATGAAGAAGTTGTAATCGACGGTGGTGTATTCATGTATATCCCTGTTTTTTTCAATCCATTGTTGGTTATGATTGCGGTTTATACTAGAACAACTTCTGATAGTCCTAATTTTTTTTATATCCGATTACTATGTAGTTATAATTCATGTTATGATAGACATATATGATTCTAAAAAAAGTGATCTGCATTTCGTGTATCTACCATTTGTCTTATCCATTGTTGATTTTATTGGATTTCACTTTGCTCATGTATTTATCTTATTTTGATGTATGATATAAAATTTCGATCTTTTCTGTTGTATTCTCATTTGTATTTGTAAAGTTATTTATAAAGTTGTTCATGTGATTCTGATGTATGATATAAAATTTCAATCTTTACTAATGTATTGTCATGTTTATTTGTAAAGTTGTTTATAAATTTGTTCATGTAACGATGTTATTCTGAAGTATAATATAAATTTCTGATTTTAACTGATGTATTCTCATGTGTATTTGTAAAGTTGAACTTATTTTGATTAGTAGATGGTATACTGTTTTTAAGTTTTGTTTGGTACAGACACAAGTCACTATCATGTCTTTCTATACAATTTATTCAGCTGATGATCCTCCATGTCTATTTGTGATACTTAATCAGAAAAGTAGGTTTTAAGTTTTAATTATATGATTTGCTGTAAAAAATATATACATGTATTCTCACCTTTTCGATGTTGTCTATTGTTATTTTGATATATATTAGTTGTATCATCTTTTATTTAGATGTATTGCATACCTTAATGGATTGTATTCATTTGTTTCTTATTCTTATTGATTTTATATAATTGATACTGTTACAGTTTTACGTGACAATGATTTATGGATTTCTGTGTTACCTTGAAGACAGTAAAAGGAAATGTTTGGTTAGGAATTTTATCCGATCTTACTTTAACACTTAATTTTAATTTTTCCGTATGATATCTAGCAATAAAAGTGTTTTATTTATTTACGCTTAGATTTTGCCAAAACAGTATGAAAAATGGATTCAACAGTTTAATTATCCAACTGGAAATACAAACATCCGGACCACAACTGGAAATGTTTTTAAAGTGAAGATCTATCCTCTAAGCAATAGCAGATATTATTTCTATAATGGTTGGTGTCAGTTGGTAGACAGTTTGAAAATACCTTCAGATTCATGGTTGATATTTCACTATGAAGAAGCATTAGAAAGTTTCAGAATATTATATTTTTATCAAGACATTTCTCTTGCTCCTTGTGATGATTTTTACTACAAACCATCTGGTAACAAAGATTATGTGGTATGTAAATTCGAACAATATTCATCATGTAATTTTTTTGGAGATACAGTTGTTTAATTGTTGTTTTTTATTTATTTACTTAATTTTATGATATATTTTTACTAATGTACTATATAATGTGTTTTATTTTGATTGTAGAGTATTAATCGTTCTTTTGTTCATCATAAGATGTTAAACACTATTCCTTCATATCCGGTTCTTATTAAAGGATCTGGAAACCAGAACTGGTCTGTACGGATGGAAGATATCAACAATGAACTTTACATAACTACCGGATGGAAGCAGATAAAGAATGACTTGTCAATAACTGCTTATCATCTGATTGTCTTTGAGATGATAGATCTTCAGACTTTTCATATCACGGTTTTCAATTGTGCTACCTGCAATTTAGTGCTTCCATCCGAGGTTTGTGCTGTTGGTAAAGAAAAGGTGGTAGAAGAGATTATCTTGAGTTCAGATACTGAAGTTGTACAGGACATTGTTAATGTCAATGAAGGTGGTATGGTTGTTGTGAATAAAAATAATCAAATCGTACCTATTTCTTTCCGTGTGGACGGTCATTTTGTAAGTTTGTGATGATGAGTTTACTAATATATAATACTTTAGTCAGATTTTAAAGATGTGTTAATTCTTTGTTTATTGAATTGTTCGTTGTTTGTTACAGCGCCTTTTTAAAATAACAGGCTGAAGATCTTGGACTGAATCGTAAGATGGGTTTGAAGATTGTGGACGTGGCAGGTGATGTTTGGAATGTCAAGTTGCTATAGGTTCATCTCGAGGTCAACCAAGATATTATGAGCAAGGAATGAGAAAGTGTGTGTAGGATAAAGGCATGGCTCTAGATCAAGCATTTACACTTAACTTTGTGAAAGGTAAAAACCTTTTTTTGTTTGGATGAATGTTCATGGGATTTAAGAAGGCAAATGCAGAAGGATAGATGGAACCAACTTTTTGGGTTGTAGTTGTTCGCTTTTAGAAACTGATGGAGGACTTGTTTGTTTAGTTTTGAAGTTGTGGTTCTAAAACTATATATGTAGATGTAAATTATTGGGTCCATGTCTAACGGAAACAATGCGGCCAGCCAATCCTGAATTTTGTAATTACTGTGTTATAAAGTCAGAAACTTGCAGCCGTTAATCTTACTTTTAAAACCGGTATTGATGTTGGTGAATTTTGAGACACCGGTATAACCACACATTTAAGCAAAGAAACTTCAAGAAATAAATTCAGTTAGATACTACCGGCAATGTAAGCTAAAGATAGTATACTCAGTTACTCGCTTGAAACAATTCCTTGATAAAAAATATAGTACAAACTAATAGCAAAATCATGTTCAAAGTTATAAGCCCTATTCTTGACAATGATAAGCAGGTTAATTATGCCATTAAAATAATAAAACATCGAGTTCTATTCTCTGATAATCATTTCAAGCAAATAGAAACACATACAGTTTCGATTATATTAAGAAACATATCGCCTTTTGCTGGGACTGGTGTCCAGAATTTCCAAACTAAAGCTGAAATTGATCAAATGAGACATGTTAAATATGTATAAGAAATCATGTACGGGTCACTTCGTTTGACTTTTGGTCAACATCTGCTTGACTTTTGGTCAACATCTGTTTGACTTTTGGTCAACATCTCATTTAGTATTCAACAGACATTTGAATAACTCAAACAGTGGTTTTAACATCTGTTTGACTTTTGGTCAACAGTTGATGGAAACCCATGATAGGTTGAACAGTGTTTTGAAGAGTAAAACAGTGCTAAAATATAAGAAGACAGTGGATATGGTTAAACATCTGTTTCACTTTTGGTCAACAACTGTTTGACTTTTGGTCAACATCTGTTTGCCAGATTAGATTGGTTGTTAAATTATAGTTCTTTAAGTCATTGTCTTGTTTTCTTGAATTCTATGTAATTTTGTAAAGAAGTACAAGAACAAACATTTTTACAAGCTTGATGTAATGGGGTCGTATTAATTACGAATAATAATTAATATAACTAAGTTTTCCGAGTCCGGGAAGCAATTCCGGGTAATAACCTAGTGTACTATATACATAAAGCATTTTTAGGTTGAAATTTAATAATCAAAATCTTTTTTACTTAAAGTTGGTCCAACCACTAAACCGGTTCCGGTTCAATCACCGCTCATCAAAAACTAGTTGTTCGGCCACTTAAATCGAATCGCAAGGAGTTAATGTTTCTAGCAATAGCTAACTCAAATCGAATCGTAAGGCGAGTGAACAAATACGATGGTTTTGAAAATCGTTAATGTTTTATGCGAAATAATTTGACATTTCTAACAATAGCTTTAGGGCTGTAAACGAACCAAACGTTCGGCGAACAGTTCGTGAACCGTTCAGCGGGAAGTTCGTTTGTGTTTGTTTGTTTATTAAACAAACGAACACGAACAAGAAATTTCGTTCGTTTAGTTAAATGAACAAACATGAACATAGGTCGTGTTCGTTCGTTTATGTTCGTGAACGTTCGGTAACATGTTCGTTTGTGTTCGATAGTTCATTAGTGTTTTTAGTTTTTGTATTTATTTAAATACTTCAAAATTCCGACAAATTAAATATCTAATAAGTGTCAGTGTATTATATATTCTGTTCATGAACGATTGTTTGTGTTCGTTTGTTTCCATTTGTGTTCATGAACATTAGTTTGTACTCATTTGTGTTCGTCAACGTTCGTTGCCTAAAATTAACAAACAAACACGAACAAATTCATTTCCTTAACAAACGAACACAATCATAAAATCTCGTTCGATAAGTGTTTGTGAACGGTTCGCGAACACATATATTTCTTAACAAACGAACAAGGTATTGTTCGTATTCGTTCGGTTCGTTTACAGCCCTAAATAGCTTGATATAAGAAGGCTTCCATTATTTCCACATCGTTATATCTTATTTTCACATCCTTTTTTTACTCTATGTCTCTCTCTATATATCTATGTGTATATAGAAAAAGATAGAAAGGATGGGTGTGTAAATATTAACTCCATATAAAAATAACTTTAGAGAGTTAATATTCACACACATCTCCTCTCTATCTCTCTCTATACATACATAGATATATAGAGAGAGATAAACTGAAAAGGTATATAAAAATAAAATTTACGGATATGAGAATAGTGGGTGGGACCCCAAACTTTATAGTATTTTCAGATTATTAGGGGGTGGGGTGCTCTACTTTTCATCACTTATCACACCCAACCAGCTTTTGTCACGTCATCGAACTTCATTCCATCACTAGTGATGGAATTAGTGAGAGTGCCCATCACTAGTGATGGATTTTTTTTAAATAGTAAACTAACAATAACAATTTCATTAAATAAATATTACATTAAAAAAATCCTAAATTACAAAGTAAAAAAAAAAATTAAACATTGCAAAGTAAAAAAAACTAAAAAATCTACGGCATCTCCCAACCCCACTTTTCACATATTTCGCGTTTGCGTTGAAGTAGGATCGACTTAAAGGGTTCGTTATAAGTGTCGTGCGGTTGTAACATGACGTTTAAACCACTGTTTTTTTTTGTTTTCCGTGAAGTGTTTAATATACGCCTCGTCATGTTTAAGTTTTGAAGCCGCAAGTTTTTCTTCTCTTTCTTTAGTTTCCGCCATTTCCACCAACCTAGCCGCTTTGAACTCGGTGATTGATTCCGCCATCGCTTCCTTTACTCTTCTTGACGAATCACCATTTTTCTTGCGATGTGGCCTTGTGGGTGTATCATCTTGTTCGGGTTGGTCGTTGGGGTTGGTCATTCAAATTCATTTCGGGCATGTTGCTGGACTTGGAAGTAGTGTAGTTCCCGGACTCGGAAGTTTTTGATCTTTTTGAACCTCCTCTTTTCTTTGGAGTTGTCGGCCCATCCATGTCGACCAACGAAACCGGTACCCACTTCGAGTGATGTTTCGCAACCTCCCATGACGCCAAGTTTGAAAAAGATTTATGGCGGTATGTCGTGCAATAGACTTTTAGGGCGTTTTTGATGATAGTCGCCTTGCTCACTTCGCTTTGTGGATTTCGGGTCTACAAAAAATACAAAAAACACTATTTTAATAACAAGATAAAAAAATAACAAAATATAGTAATAACTTAAAAAAATTACCATTTGAATAGCAACCGTTAAATTTACTCATTTTTCAGTTCAAATCTCACCACTTTGAAGTCATTTGATCCATGTTGCATTTGATTGAACCGGGAAGTTTGAACAAATGTGTCATAACTCGTCTCCAAAACAAGTCTCTTCTTTGTTCATTTGAATGCTTTTTGTTTTCGGAGATGTGCAAGTATGCCTTGGTCAAGGTAACCTCCTCATCACTCGTCCAAGCTCTCCGACCACCGGATATTGGGACGATATCAACTTCTTCATCGTCTTCTTCTTCTTCTTCTTCATATTCTTCGTCTTTTTGTTATCGTCATCGTCATCAAGTTGTTGTTGTGGTTCGCGATATGCGCGGGCGAATTAGTGGATAAGATTGTTATCTTCTTGTGGGTCGAGTGACATTTGATTAAACGGTTGGGTGTGAAATGGTGGAATAAATGGTTGCTTTTGATACGATTGGTTTTGATACGGTTGGTTGTGAAACAGTTCGTTTTGAAAGGGTTGGTGGGGAAAGGGTTGGTAGGGAAACGGTTGGGTTTGAAATGGTGGGATTGGGTCGGCTTCGTCATGCAAGCGAAATCTCGCCGGCTCGCAAAGATTAGCTCGAACCTTTGGCCGTGTGGTTTTTTTCTTCGAACCTGAACCACGTTTGCTTGAACCTTCCATTTTTCGGTTTAAATTGTAGAGTATTTTTGTGGGTTGAAAGGTTGTATTTTTTGTGGGTTTGGTGATGGGGTGTGTGTGTGTGTGTGTATATATATATATATAGAGAGAGAGAGAAAGAGAGAGAGATGGAACATTCTACAACTTTTCAAACGGTAACATTCATCATTTAAACGCTAACATATATCGTTCAACTGTAAAATTCTGTAACTTTTCACACGTTATGGCTACAACGCGTTATGACCATCACATGTTATGCAATTCAGTGGCGGTGATATTCCACAGTAAACAACGCGTAATCACCCAACCATCACATAACCCCCCGTCTCCCCTTAGACCACCCGTAGTGGGGCGGTATTTAAAAAAAAATTGAAAAATAACGCCGCATAACGCCGGACTCCCATTACACCGGGTGTTATTTGGCGTTTTTTTGGAAAAAAAATTCGTTTGGCGTTTTAAATAAAACGCTGTGAAGATGTTTGACCGGCCAATCAAAACCCCCAACGGCTAGTAACGGCTCTTTCCCTTTTATTTTTTCTATTTATTTTTTTAAACCTTTTACCTATATATATATATATATATATATATATATATATATATATATATAAACTCATTCAAAATTAACCAAAACTCTCTCAAAAACTCTCTAAAAAACACTACAATTTTTATAAAAAACTTGATGGATTCCCCTAGTTCTTCATCCATGGTAAATTTTTACTACAAAGAGTTTTTTTGCGGATGGCGATGATTCCACCGATGAGGAGGTTGAGCAAGAGGCGGTTACGAGTGCTTGTCAACTAGCGGTGAGATATGTGAAGCATTGTAGTCGCTCCCAACCAGAAAAAAATAAAAGAGGTTATATTGAACGAGACCGACGCGCGGCACACGATCGTTTGATGAAAGATTATTTTGATGAGGCGACGACATTTTCGAACGAAATGTTTAGGCGTCGTTTCCGAATGAGTAAGCGGTTTTTTCTACGCATAGTCGACGACTTGGAAGCCAACTACGATTATTTTAAACAAAAAGCGGATGCGAGAGGGGCACTTGGATTTACCGGTATCAAAAAGTGTACGTCGGCGTTACGAATCATTGCTTATGGAAACACAACCGACATCAACGACGAGTATCTAAAAATGGCCGAGAAAACAACGCGAGACACCTTGGAGCATTTTTGTCGCGGTACAATTCCTATACTTTACTATTTTTTTTTAAACAATGACTAGTATGTTTACAATTTTTTTTTGAAGCTTATGTTTGTGTATGTTTTTTTATAAAGGTATTATTGATGTGTATGGTGCGCGTTATCTTAGAACGCCCACATGGGACGACCTTCAAAAGATCTACGAGGTACATTCGGCGGAGCATGGTTTGCCTGGTATGATCGGGAGCATAGATTGCATGCATTGGCGTTGGGATAACTGCCCGATCGCATGGCGAGGCCAACAGACACGGGGTGACCAAAAAGGACCCACTATTATTCTTCAGGCGGTTGCTTCACAGGACCTTTGGGTTTGGTCGGCTTACTTTGGCGTGGTCGGGTCATGCAATGATATCAATGTTTTTGAACAATCTCCGTTGTTAGAGGAGTGGATTTCTGGCAAAGCTCCAAAAGCATCGTTTTACGCAAATGGAAACTACTACCCTCATGGATATTATTTGAGTGATCCTATTGATGAAAAAAGAGCATACTTTAAAAAGGTTCAAGAGTCTTCACGAAAAGGCATTGAGAGATGCTTTGGGGTTCTTAAACAACGCTGACAATATTTGAGAAATCCTTTTCGTGCATGGAGCAAGCAAAAAATGAGAGATGATATGTACGCTTGTATAATCATGCACAACATGATTTTGGAAGACGAAGGAAAGGCGATATGCCAGAATTATGTGCCAGAAGCCGTTCAAGATGACCATCCACAGGCGTCAATGGAAGAAAGAGTGAATAATGCGCGAGAGTTGCGTTACGAACCGTACCATTCCCAGTTAATGGTTGATTTGGTACACCTCGCATGGTCGGTTCGGTATGTACCACCTGAGGGTGAGGAAGAAACGGAGGACGAGGGAGACGAAGTTGGCGAGGGTGAAGAAAGCGAAGACGAAAACTAGTGTTTTTTTTTTAAATTTAATCGGATTTTAATTTTTTTATTTCTAGTATTGTATATATTTTTTTAAATTTAATGAAGTATTTAAAGTTAAAAAAAAATAATTGTGAAATGATTGCATAGGCGTTATTGGAATAATACCCCACTACGCCACTTTTTCAATAATGTCCCATGCTGACTGGACTGTCACGTGTCGAATAATACCCCATCGTGGGGGCATTATTTTGTTTAACCACTACCCATGTTCTTAGTAAAGTGAGTTGTTTCATTTCCGCTTAGACCATTGGGTATGGGCTTCGGCAAAGGCCCCCCCCCCCCCCCTTTTAGGCACGTCGCACACCGCCCCCAAGGGGCCCGGCTCGGCACATGCGTCGGATTTCCGACGTTGGAGACGGGGCTGCTTTCTTCCTTGTTCTCTCTCTCTCTCCTGCATGTCATACATTGATAGGCTGGTTGCATATGGTGGGCCCTCTCTCTCTCTAGTTGGTAGTCCCCCTACACCCTTGGGTAGTCCCCAAGAGGATGCTCCTCCTCCCGTGATAACGTGACGCCTACGTAACGTGTAGTCTCCAAAGAGACTATCCATTCCATACCCAATGTTCTTATTTGCACGCCTTCACACCTCCACCTCGTAACCACCACCCTCATCATCCACCTCTCACACACATAAAAAAAAACTTACTACTGTGCATAAACGTGACATTCTGTACATCATTCTTTTTTAAAAAAAAGAACATCCTCTTCTTTCTATAAGGGGCTGTTTGGCTAAGCTTTTCAAAACTACTTATTTGCTTATTTGCTTTTTTGAAAAGCAAATAAGTCAATAAGCTGTTTTGAAAAGCTATAAAATTGAGCTTTTCAAAACTACTTATTTGCTTATTTGCTTTTCAGAAAGCAAATAAGTAGTTTTGAAAAGCTTAGCCAAACAGCCCCTAAATAACACTCCACACATCACAGTTCATTCCACCTCTTCTCTCTCATCTCATTTCATAAGATCTCGATTTTTCTAGAGAGAGAAAGAGACAATGGCTGGAGGCGGAAGTCGTTCATACACAGGTTTCGTGTTCCTTCTGTTGTTGGTTCTCATGATTGCATTCTCCGACGTAGCTCAGGTACCCATTTATTCTACATCTCTAGCGAGAGTGCTTTTCGTATCAATGAACAAACAAACATAGCTTAAAAAAAAAGTTTGAAGTTGGCGTAAACGTACCCTTTTTTTAGGTTTTTTTTTATTGTATTTACCAGATCCATCTCTCTACCTACTTTATTTAAGGAAAACTTCAATCTCCCTACCTACTAAATCAGTTAGAACGTCCGTTTAACGTATGGGGTACATTTAGACATTTAGTCTCACCCGTATAAAAGTTCTACCAATCTGTAGGGTTTGAGTAGTGGAATGAACCCAAAGTTAGGGATGTAAACAAGCCGAGCCGAACCCAAGCTCATTTAAACTTAAAAAGAGCTCGGCTTGTTTAAGACTATTTCTAAAGCTCGAGTTTGGTTCGTGAGCAGTTTTTCAAACTCGAGCCGGCTTGGACCGGACTTAAAAAATCTTCCTTTTGGATACAGAATATGAATGTTGTTAATTCATTTTCTTCATGTGTACATTTAGGGATACAACAAGCTTCGTCCCCGAGGTATGGTATCACTCACCAGAACTTCATTTCATTGTGCATAACCATGCTGTACGTTACAATGCCCTAATGCATTATCATTATTTATACCCTACAGATTGTAAACCCAGATGCACATACCGTTGCTCGGCAACGTCGCATAAGAAGCCGTGCATGTTCTTCTGCCAAAAGTGTTGCGCCAAATGCTTGTGTGTGCCGGCCGGTGTGTACGGCAACAAACAGTCGTGTGCTTGCTACAACAAGTGGAAGACACAACAAGGCAAACCAAAGTGTCCTTGATTTTTATGTTTTAAAGTTTAGAAGGAGATTTACTACGTTTCTTTAAAGTTGAAGGGTTTGACTTGTTTTTCTAGTAAGGATAACCGAAGGGTGTTTTAGTCAATGTGTTATCTATTGGGTCATATCCGACCAAGTTTGTGTTTCTCTTCTTTTAAGAAAACTCTTTTTTCATAGATATCCTACCAAGTTTGTGTTTCTGTTCTTTTAAGAAAAATCTTTTTCATATGTTTTCGATCTTTTTCCTTTCAATAGTTAATAAGACTTTCCGCATCAGTGGAAAGGCTATCCTTTCTACAAACAGCCTAATCAGCATGCCACATCAGCTTTTCACTTATTCTTCCCACAAACACTTTTTACCCACAACAATAACATATATATCATTCCCACAAACAACCTTATTATAATTATTTTATTAAATTTAAACTAAATAAAAAAAAGAAAGGACCCACCATTCCCCCATTCTTCACCATTCTTCCCCAGGAATCCTTAAGAATGAACACCCTCCATGTCATCCTCTACAACACCCACTAATCCATCCCTCTCACAAATGCCCTCCACATAGGCCAAGAATCACCTACAAACATCCTTGATATGGATAGTCTAATTATTTCCACTTTTACTTTGTGTGTTTCATGACTCTCAATATTTTCACTTCCTTACATTTTATTAGGCTGGACGGTATGGCCCGTCCTCAGCCCCGGCGCCGGCGTCACCCCATCCCGCCCCCCCCCCCCCCGCCCCCCGTCTTCATCCTGTCACCGTCCTCTCCGTCTGTTTCTCGACGTCCAGGACGGACCAAAACATGTGGGCCCCCTTCTTTCTTCTTGGCGACGGCTCCGTCACCCCATCCCGCCCCCTCCGTCTTCATCCCGTCCCGTATTCATCTCCGTCACCATACCTCTTAGCCTTACACCCTTTTTTTTACTGTATTTCTCTTTATGTATGTATAGAGACATGCAAGAGAGATGTGTGAATATTATCTTTAGTATTCATAAATGCTCAAAGTCTTTTTTTACACTTAACTTTCTATTTCGACATCCAACCCTTTTTATACGACTCGTATCTGAATGGTTAACCTTAAACAACTCAAACTGCTATTGTCAGTCTTTGTATGGTAGCTGGCTGTATACGACTCATATAGGTATATACGAGTCGTATATGACCCAAATGTTTTTTTGGAGTTGGAAGATGACTAATGTAGGTGTTTATTATTTTTTTAATATCAATTATATATTTATAGGGAAAATATCATTTTAAACTTTAAATAATTACAGAATTTACAGACTCCTAATAAATAATCATTCTACTAATATATTTTTATATTTGATATTGTTTAAGGATATTTTTTATAATTTATTATAATTCTATATGTGTTAAGAGTAGTTTTATCATTTTTTTCATATGTAATTTTATAATTATATATACGTAAATTAGTTCATTTACACATAAGTACACTAGTTTCTTTACACATATGTAAATTAGTAATTACACATAAATAATCTAGTTTTTCATATCTGTAATCATAAAAATAAATATAATATATTCTTAAGTAACGTTAAATATAAAAATATATAAATAAAATAATTGTTTATTAGCAAATCTAAAAGTCGTTTAATATTTAGAGTTCTGAAATAAACTCAACTATATATATATATATAGGGGACCGCTAGAATGAGAACCACCTCCAGTTGTAAGAACCGCGGGAACCACTTTCTAGCCATTAGATCAAGATGATGGATGGATGGATGAGATTAAAAGTATTTAAAAATAATATTAAGTATTTTTTGTCTTATTATGTTTTTAATATTATAATCCAAAAGGGTATTTAAATAAAATTACTTTTTTTTTGTGTTTTTATATATATTATATTTAATTGCTTTTTTGTCCTATTCTTTAATTACTTTTTATTAAAAAACAGAATTTTATATTAAACAAATATTTTAAATTCAGATTTTAATGATAATTTTTTTAAAACCGTTTTTTACGCCCCGTTTTTTTACGAGCGTTTCTTTACGGAACGTTTTACGCCCTGTTTTTACGCTCCGTTTTTTCGCGACGTTTTTTCGACCGGTTTTTTACGCGCTGGTTTTTTACGTTTTACGAGCCGGTTTTGACGTTAACGTTTTTTACGTTTTTACGATTTACGCGCCGGTTTTTTACGTTTTACGCGCCGGTTTTTTACGTTAACGTTTTTTTACGTTTTTACTATTTACGCGCCGGTTTTTTACGTTTTACGCGCCGGTTTTTTACGTTAACGTTTTTTTTACATTTTTACGATTTACGCGCCGGTTTTTTACGTTTTACCCACCGGTTTTTTACGTTAACGTTTTTTTACATTTTACGCGCCGGTTTTTTACGTTTTACGTAAAACTCTTTACGTTTTACTAAAAATTTTTTACGTTTTACGTTTTACCTAAAACTTTTTACGGTTTACAAAAAACTTTTTACGTTTTACGTAAATCTTTTTACGTTTTACATAAAACTTTTTACGTTTTACGTTTTTACGTTAAAAAAGTTTACGTTTTTACGTTTTACGTTAAACTTTTTACATAGAGACCCGGGTTCGAGTCCAGGCACGGGGACATTCGCCCACCTTCTTCCCAGAAGGAAACGGACTCAGCTCGGGATGGGGTATTCACCCCCTGGCACCATGAGGCTAGGTTGCTGGTGGAGTGTTATCACTCCAGCGGTTGGGAGGACCGTGGAATATCCCCCCCATACGTTAAACTTTTTACGTTTTACGTTAAAAAGTTTACGGTTTAACAATTTTTTTTACAAAAACTTTTTTACGCAACACGAACGCACCCAGAAAACGCAAACTCGGTAGGTGTCTCAGATAGTTTCAAAAAACCTACCCTCCGCCGTCTTTGTCGCGCCATCGTCATCAAAATCAACGTTTTTTTTTTCATCATCACAGCCGATTCAAATAAAGGCACCATATTCAACCGATTTAAACATTCAAAAGGACCAAGAACATCATTCAAACATATTCAAACAGTTTCCACAGAAATCAACCCAGATTCAAAAGAATCAACCCCGCATCAAAAACAGAGTTTTATCTCTGATGTTTTAACCCCAGATTCCACAGATTCAACAGAATCAAACCCACAAGATTCAAACCCACAAAGACAAACCCACAAGATTCAAAACCCAGATTCAAACCCAGATTCACCAAAATTAAAAACCCACCTTCACCCATCATTCACCTCCAATGTTTTAACTCCGACATCGAGCACCCACCAAAAACAGAGACACCCCCTCACCCCACCCCTCCACCCATCATTCACCTCCGCCGCCGACACACCACCCCCTAACCCACCACAACAAACCCCCTTCACCGGCCACCGTCGCCAAAAAACATCAAGATCAGAACCAAAAAAACATCAAACAACATCAAAAAATACAGAACCAAAAAACATCAAACAAAACCCCTAAAACAGAGACACAAAGAAAATATCACTACCTTTGTCTCTCTCTTCGTGTTCCACCCCCACTGAATAACTGAGGAACCACCGCTGGAAATTACTGTGGAGAAACGAGGGAGCGCCGGAGAAACGAGGGGGCCGCCGGAGTGGGTACGGTTTTTGGGGGTCGCCGGGTGTGGGGGTGTGGCGGCTGCATGTTCATCGGAGGGTGGGGGGAGGAACAGAGGTGTTCATCACACATCCATCTTCAAAGAAGTTCTGCAACTTCAAGAGAGACACAATGAAATGAGAAAATGATTTTTTGAATTCATTAAATAGATGAGAGAGAGAGATGATCTGACATATAATAAATGAGGAGAGATAAAAGGAAATGACATTTGGTAGTTAAAGACCAAAATACCCTTTTTAGTGGCTGAATCTGATTGGCTGAGAGTGGTTCTCGCGGTTCTTACAACTGGAGGTGGTTCTTATTCTAGCGGCTCCCTATATATATATATATATATATATATATATAGAGAGAGAGAGAGAGAGAGAGGTGTCACACCCCGACTTTCCACGTGTCACCGGTGGCCCCGGTGGGGAGTATCGTGACATAGTTGATATCATCATAGTCAAACAACACAATATATAAATGCACAACGGAAGCAAAAGATAATTATATTACAATCCGAATATAAAGTAATATCCAGTATTACAACGGAAAGTAAAGGATCCACAGGCGGATCTTAAGATATAAATATTGTTCAACAGACTTTAGACGCCTAGAACTTGCAAGATTCCTTATTAACGTCCTGAGCAGCTTCCAGCCTATTACGTACTTGTACCTGTCACTTAGACTTTTGAAAATACGTTAGTTTTCACTGGTAAATACACTCAACTGACTCATTTGAAAAGAGTTTAAGAAAATTGGTTTGAATGCACTTCGGCACAAAATATGTAGACACATTGATTAAAATGCACAAGGCAAAATTAATCTTTTATACTTTGATTTAGATGCACAGAGGCAAAATAAATCTTTTATACTCGGGGCAAACTATATCTCATGTTATCAGTTTTACATAACTTGCTCTACATACGGGGCCCGGATCTATGCCGGTTCATGATTAACCGACACACCACTATTCCCTTATTGGGAATCCCTTATTGGGTATAATTAATTAATAAGCATATGGCATCTGTCAGGTGTATGCCTACACCCCGTGCTTAGGTCGTGGCCATTGCATTTAATGAGTCAAGGATATCCAGGACACGGTCGCATTAATCCCCAATGTTTCAGTCAAGCAATACGAATTAAAAACAGGTTATTTGGATTTCCTGACTTATTGGTCTTTGAATCCCATACCTGACCATGCGGTATTTATATTACCGTATCCCAAGCCCGTAATAGGGAAAATAAGTTAAGAGTATTTACCTGAGCTAGCTCCTGTCTTAAATAGAAAGAATTATAATAACTCAGCCGTATTCACTTATGTAAGCGTAGGTACAATTTACCGGAAGGCTCTAGTCTGGAATGATGGTATAAATAACCAATTAGAATGCTAACGGGTCTTTAATTAAGCCTAAGCTTAGACCGGTTAGTCTTACCGAAAGATACGGTTCAAACGCATGATTAAGCGAAGACCGGATAGAATGTGATTTAGACCCGACAAGTTCGGAGACTTGCTTAATATGGGTATTTCATACACATTCTGGATTTTGAGATAAAACCGATAAGGTTTGACCCGTTTCGGCTAATTTATGTAAACTTGTTACATAAACCGAACCGAACGCGTAATAAGCGTAACGGGTATACATATGAGCCATTTACAGGTTTCCTAAGTTAATATGCTTCATATATGTTGTGACATCAGTAAGATGTCTTTTATTATGCCCAAAATGAATTTAAACACAAACTATGCCCCGTAGGGGTAGTTTGGTCATTTAAAAGGTTATAAAAGAGTTTAAGTATTTACCTGAGTTACAGGTCTGATGTAATCAGCAAAAATACTTATTTTACTAAGTTATAACAGTAGGGTAAATTATATATGTGAAATTTATCAATTATAACCAAACTATACACCGTAGGGGCATTTTGGTAATTTCACATAAGCCGTAAAGCTCAAAACCGAAGTCTGAGTTAAACAACTTTTGCTTACTGTTAAAATATTATAATTTGCCTCAAATATCAGTAGGTATAAACCCTTGTATGTTTAAAATAGTTCTAGTACATACTATGCGTTAAAAACGCTTAAAAAGGCGATTAGAAGCCATTTCCGGGTTCTATACATAAAGCTGATATTTTTTTTATTCCAGAAGGCTTAAAATAATTTATTTATCATATGTAATCAGTAGCAAAAGGTTTGGAGTCAATTAGATATGTAAAACTCATTTTATAGCCCGTAAAGGCAAAACCGACAATAACCGGATTAAGCCTACGACTATAAGTTATGCTCAGCCTAAAATTAATTAAAAATCTTCAAAAATCCCAAAATAATATATTACATCAGTGGGTAATAAGTTTGATATCAAAAAGTAGGCTTAGATAGGCCATACGCTAATTATGTCGTTTAATTAACATAAAGCTTTCATTTCACGCTAACGAGCATAACTCTTAGTCTACACCTCAAACTGATGTCAAACTTTGGATGCAAGTTTAAATATCAGTAATTAAAGTTTCTAATCTTTTACCTTTCCAAAAATCACGTTTTATGGTAATAAGGGCATAATGGTCAACATATGAGCAATTAACGGAATCATGCGTATTAATCGGTTAACTAATGAACCATGGTGTATAATCACAGAGGGTTATACTAGCATGTAACCTGGTCCAAATGAAGCTCTTAGGTATTTCTAAATCATACCAAAACGGGTCAGAACTGAAGTCAAAGCTTTGCGACTTTCGGTTCCGAACCGGGTCTAAACATAAAATTGTTGGGTGGAACATGTTTAGACATGTTCTTACACTAATTACCAAGTTATATTAATGATCAAACAGGTTGTATGTGTCCTACATTGCTAATTATGTATTAACTTGAAATTTAGCATCCTGTTGACTTTTTAATAACAAGTTTGACCCGACATTAGACCTAGTTAGAGTGGGAATCAGGGGGAACCCTTTTAAGGGTTTATTACCCACATAATTACCAACTTGTAACTACTTTCAATTTGACTAATCACTGAACCATTAGTGATTAATCGTTAAGTCAACCGTTAATTATGACGGTTTGACTTTTAGGCTAATAACTAAGCAAAACTTAATCAAGGAAGGTCAAGGGTGCTTACCAAAGTCCTAATCACGATTAGGGATGCTTGGTGTCTGCTCTTGAGCTCCAGAAAGTCCCACAATTGCAGATGGGATGGATGATCAAAAATGTTTGCAACCAATGGCCTTTTATAGTGATTTTTGATCCATAGATTGTTGACAACTCAAGCTATTATGGACCATGAATCATCAACACATGTCCCTAGAGCCTAGGAGTCAGTTAGGGGTCGCCCATGAAGTGAAAAAAGGCAATACATGTCGTTTGAAAGGCTGAACAGGCAACAGAAAACGAGTTGCTGCATCTGGTGGTTGCTTGCACACCGCAACAACCACAGTGTTGAGGTGCGCAAGGCCTTGGCCAGCAATCAGCAACTTTCAATTGTTGGCAGCTTTGACCCCTACACCTTTAAATGTCATTTCCGGCACATCCAAGGCCCGTTAAACCATTTTTAAGGCTCTAAAATGATGCCTAAGTATGGGGAACATGAAACATGCTCAAAAATATGCCGGATGTCGGTTCGTTTGGTCGTACGGTCACGTTGTTCGGTTAATTACGACGAAACACGGACGGACGCGAAAAACGAACCAATTGACGCGACGAATGGAATTTTATCAAGCCAAACACTAAAATAACATATTTTAGTGTTTACATAAATTTTTGGGTGTCCGGGGATATTCAGAATGTGAGATATGCGCGTAAACGCAAACTTGTGCGCTTTTTGACACTTTTAGTCCCTGCATGACTTAAAAGTTTATTTTTGCGCACCAAACACCTCTAAGCCTATATCTAAGCTATATAAAGGGTAAATATGGTATGTTTATCTCCTGGTCATATTCCGGAAGGTCCGATAACATACGAATCGGTATACTTTAGCAGTTTGACACTTTAGGTCCTTCTAATGCGCAAACTTGCGTAACTTATCATTTAATAGCATTGAAGCCTTATCTAATTCATATTAGGCATTCTTGAAAGTATTATTAAACATCATAATGATTCGGGCTCGATAAAAGGTCATTCAGAGGTATAATTAAACATATTGACACTTCTAGTCCCTTATACTTGCAAAGTTGCGCATAACTTCTCTTTTAGGCATAAAAGCCTTGGATTGCAAATGATTGGCATTCCCGAGAGTATAATCAAATATCATGAGGCTCTCGGTTTTTTAAAAGGTCACTCAGAGGTAAGAATTTACATGTTGACGCTTTTAACCATTTTTCGCGCAAACTTTCAATTAATCACATAAACGGCTACACTTGATTAACAAGTGGCTCAATTGTGAATATAAAACCGTAAAAGGTTAATTAGAAACTTATTTTTGGTATGATAATACTTCCAGTTCTTTCATAATCAAAGTTTTTTTTTGATTTTTCGAAAAATTAGTCCCTTGAATTCAATGTTTGACTTCATTAGGGTTTATTACACGTGTCAATACTTCATTGGACGTGATTTTACGAGGTGTTACATCCTCACCCCCTTAAAAGAAATCTCGACCTCGAGATTTGCTAGAATGATGGGAGTATTTTTCTGAAGTAGCATGGACTTACTTCCATAGTATATTTGGGCCTCTAAGGGTATCCCAGTTGACCTATGCAATAGGTACATACTCTCCTTCGGAGCTTCTTAACCTGTCGATTCTTAGTCTATACAGGTTTATTGTCTAATCATAAAGTTTCATTAGTCTGTCTATCATTACGTGATAATGTTTTTCGGTTATTGGCGAAACACATCCTTCGGTTACTAGTGTGTAATGTATTGCGAGCCCCGCCAAGCTCCTTAAATAGGTTTTAGCTTATAAGCTACTTGATCTTGATACATTCGATTTCCTTCGAATGATTCTACATATTCAGAGCTTAACTAGCCTGATAATTTAACAAATTTGGCACACAGAGATGTCAGAGATGTCCATACTCTCAGGCTTTGGTTCATCTATCGATGTCGGTGTCAGATAAATGACACATTCTCTTTACAAATGCAAGGATGCCCTTAGGTAGAGATATTTATAAGGACATTTTATATTGGATATCTTCTTTGAATACTATTAATCGACTTTAGCACAATATGACCATTGGGATATCTCAGGGTTCCATGCATTAAACCTCCATACTGATCAGGCATGGAAGCAATCTATGGGACACACTAGGATACGCCAATCCTCATATGGAATTCTTATCAAACATAATTTGGCATTCGCAGGCGATATAAAATAATGAGGAAATAATAGAATAAAATAATATATATTGTCGTACTCTTTCTGGGAAGAGTACTCCAGATTCTTATGAAAGGATTTATCTCCGAGGATGGGAGAGAGGGTCATTATTGGTAAATTATACCTTATTTTTAATATCTGAATTCTTATGAATGTAATCAAGAGTTTACTAGGCTTATGGTTTATTTAAAGGTTTATTATCCCTTGCATTAACGTAAGATACTTAGCAGAAACTATCAATGCTAAATGGTACGGGACGTACCTGACGCTATTATTGATATGTACTGTCTCTGTCATTCAATCGGTAGTTCAGGCGTTTCCTTCCTTATCCTTCCCAGAATTAGCTGCTCCTTCCTTGGCAGCCTCAGGGCAATTAGTACTGATGTGGCCCTTTTCGCCACAGCTGAAGCAATTTGCATTCTTTATGTCCCTACATTCGTGGGACTGGTGGCCAGTTCTTTTGCAGATGCCACATTGCTTTATCTTATGTTTGATCGACACTGTCCCCAATGTCTTCTGTTGCAGGTTTTGCATGTAGGCTTCTTGTTGGAATCCTGTTGGTTATTGTTGAGCTCGGATTTGCTCTTCTTAGAATTCTGGGAGTTATCCTCCTCCCTTTTACGCTTCCCATCTTCAGAGGCTTTGGCAGCCTTGTTTCTGACCACATCGAGTGTGAGAGATAGCGACAGATCTGCTGCCGACCTGAATGTAGTAGGTCTCGATGCTTTCACACTGGCCTTTATTTCTGGGGCTAAACCCCCAATAAAGCGAGCTATTCGCTTTGGTTCCGGTGTGATCAAATAAGGAACCAATCAAGACTTGGTATTGAAACTTGTAAGGTATGCTTAACAATCTAAGTTCTCCATGACTAATGTCAAGAATTCAGTCTCGATCTTCTCGACTTCATGTTGAGGACAGTAATTTTCTTTGATAAGAGCAACGAACTGATCCCAAGTCATGTTGTACAAAGGGATATTCCCGGTGGCTTGAATTAACGATCGCCACCAGGCTAAGGCCTCACCCTTAAATGATTGCGACACGAACTTGACCACATCCCTCTCAGCGCATCCGCTAATATCCACCACTGTATCCATTTCATCTAACCATGTCATACAATCTACAGCTCCTTCCTCCCCAGTGAAATCCCGGGGTTTACAAGAAACAAAGTACTTGTAGGAGCAACCCTTATCACGGGGTCCTTGATTCAGTATGATCTGTTGAGACGGATCACATGATGATTAGAAGAGTGACGCTCATCATCTTCCTTCTTGGGTTCATCCTCCTTAGGAGGTGGCTTTGCATGCGGTGTTGATAGGGTCCTACTTCGAGTCCCACTATACTATTCATATTGCCGTTCTAAGGCTTTTGTAACGGCGTCGTCTACTAACGCCTTTAACTCAGCACCCGTTAGATTAATTCGGGCGTTGTCAATATTCTCCTTTGGGTGACTGTTTATTTCATCTGAGTCAGCCATTTTTAAATTTGAATTGTTGCATAAAACAATAGTTTATTTAGGAGTTTATTTTGGAATTGTCTTTTATGGCAATTCATTAACCATGGTAAACATAGACCATATTTGGTTAATTTATCATTCACATTTATTTAGGATTTATATCATAACTTATCCTAATTATAAAAACAATAACAATTTTACTAGTGGCACGAAAGGCCTAGTCACATGGACATTTATAAATTATAAGCTATGATTTCAGAGAATCAAAGCATTGAGGTTTGAATCATAGTTCATTACCTATTTCGGTCAGGGAGTCATCGCTACCCCTGTCCTTTGGCTCATGTAGAAATGAGCAAGGCCCGTAGGCACTATATTACCAATGCATGGTCAAAATATGATCATCTTAATTGATGATTTAAACCCATGATGCAGAGATCATTAAGTTGGGTTAGGAATCTTTTGAAGAATCCTTATATACGAATGGCGTGTGTGGTTTTAATGAATCACGTCTGCCAGGAGTGTTAACATATTTTCAGATGTTAACAGGGATACGAATCTTTTAAACAGGTCTTACCATCTTGGCCAGGTCTTTATAATGACACTCAGGCTAGGTTTCACTCTTAAGATTCTTATTCATATGTATACTGGCAGGGAAAGAAGGATATTTATTTTATTCAGGATTTTTATTATAAATCCTAATTTATAAGTTAATAATAGCACAAATGGCCTAGTCGCGTAGACAAGTTTAATTTACAAGCCCTGATTTTAGAGAATCGAGGCATTAAGGTTTGGATCAAGGTTTATTACCTTTTTCAGACAGGGAGTCATTGCTACCACCGTCTTTAGTCTCAGACGACATTAACTATAGCCCGTAGGCATTTCCCTTCTAAGGGATGTTTATAATATGATCATCTTATAGGATGACAAAAGCCATGATTTCAGAGAATCGAGGCATTAAGGTTCGAATCAAAGTTCATTACCCTTTTCTGGACAGAGAGGCAAAGGCTACTACTGTCTTTAGTCCCTTAGGACGATAAGTATGGCCCGTAGGCATTTCATCACTAATGGATGATAATTTCAAATGAGGGAATTTAGATTAACCCCCTTTTTAAAAGATGGCCTGTGTGACTTTAACGATTCACAGTTTACCAAAAATGTTAACGTACTTACAGATGTTAACAGGGATTGGAATCCTTTGGATAGGTTTTACCGTCTTGGCCATGTCTACAATGACATTTAGGCTAGGTTTTACCATCTTGGCTATGTCTGCATTGACATTTAGGCTAGGTTTTACCATCTTGGCCATGTCTGCATTGACATTTAGGCTAGGTTTTACCTTTAAGATTCCTTTAATATTTAACGCAGAACAATCCTAAATTGAAATGTTAACAAGGGTCTGAATCTAATTGTGGAACTACCGTCTTGGCCCTGTCTTAAAATGACACATGAGCTAGGTCTTGTCCTTTTTAGATTTTGCCATTTTATTATAATGGTAGATTTTATAATATAGGAATGATATTTTTAATAAAATCGTTCCTTTAAATTTAAACAAGTACATGGTTGCCCTAAACGGGACTTCTACAAAAATGACTTGCCCATGCAAGAGCTAATCAGAAAATAACAAAGGAACCAAATAAGGACAAATAAAACAAATTAGCATTTGTCCTATGTTCTTGTCTAGACTCAAGAATGTGCAACTGTGTAACTGAGATTAAACACAAAAAGTTAGTGTTTAATTCACTCAGTGTTGGCTCTGATACCAACCTGTCACACCCCGACTTTCCACGTGTCACCGGTGGGCCCGGTGGGGAGTATCATGACATAGTTGATATCATCATAGTCAAACAACACAATATATAAATGCACAGCGAAAGCAATAGGTAATTATATTACAATCCGAATATAAAGTAATATCCAGTATTACAACGAAAAGTAAAGGATCCACAGGCGGATCTTAAGATATAAATATTGTTCAACAGACTTTAGACGACTAGAACTTGCAAGATTCCTTATTAACGTCCTGAGCAGCTTCCAGCCTATTACGTACTTGTACCTGTCACTTAGACTTTTGAAAATATGTCAGTTTTCACTGGTAAATACACTCAACTGACTCATTTGAAAAGAGTTTAAGAAAATTGGTTTGAATGCACTTCGGCACAAAATATGTAGACACATTGATTAAAATGCACAAGGCAAAATTAATCTTTTATACTTTGATTTAGATGCACAGAGGCAAAATAAATCTTTTATACTTGGGGCAAACTATATCTCATGTTATCAGTTTTACATAACTTGCTCTACATACGGGGCCCGGATCTATGCCGGTTCATGATTAACCGACACACCACTATTCCCTTATTGGGAATCCCTTATTGGGTATAATTAATTAATAAGCATATGACATCTGTCAGGTGTATGCCTACACCCCGTGCTTAGGTCGTGGCCATTGCATTTAATGAGTCAAGGATATCCAGGACACGGTCGCATTAATCCCCAATGTTTCAGTCAAGCAATACGAATTAAAAATAGGTTATTTGGATTTCCTGACTTATTGGTCTTTGAATCCCATACCTGACCATGCGGTATTTATATTACCGTATCCCAAGCCCGTAATAGGGAAAATAAGTTAAGAGTATTTACCTGAGCTAGCTCCTGTCTTAAATAGAAAGAATTATAATAACTCAGCCGTATTCACTTATGTAAGCGTAGGTACAATTTACCGGAAGGCTCTAGTCTGGAATGATGGTATAAATAACCAATTAGAATGCTAACGGGTCTTTAATTAAGCCTAAGCTTAGACCGGTTAGTCTTACCGAAAGATACGGTTCAAACGCATGATTAAGCGAAGACCGGATAGAATGGGATTTAGACCCGACAAGTTCGGAGACTTGCTTAATATGGGTATTTCATACACATTCTGGATTTTGAGATAAAACCGATAAGGTTTGACCCGTTTCGGCTAATTTATGTAAACTTGTTACATAAACCGAACCGAACACGTAATAAGCGTAACGGGTATACATATGAGCCATTTACAGGTTTCCTAAGTTAATATGCTTCATATATGTTGTGACATCAGTAAGATGTCTTTTATTATGCCCGAAACGAATTTAAACACAAACTATGCCCCGTAGGGGTAGTTTGGTCATTTAAAAGGTTATAAAAGAGTTTAAGTATTTACCTGAGTTACAGGTCTGATGTAATCAGAAAAAATACTTATTTTACTAAGTTATAACAGTAGGGTAAATTATATATGTGAAATTTATCAATTATAACCAAACTATGCACCGTAGGGGCATTTTGGTAATTTCACATAAGCCGTAAAGCTCAAAACCGAAGTCTGAGTTAAACAACTTTTGCTTACTATTAAAATATTATAATTTGCCTCAAATATCAGTAGGTATAAACCCTTGTATGTTTAAAATAGTTCTAGTACATACTATGCGTTAAAAACGCTTAAAAAGGCGATTAGAAGCCATTTCCGGGTTCTATACATAAAGCTGATATTTTTATTATTCCAGAAGGCTTAAAATAATTTATTTATCATATGTAATCAGTAGCAAAAGGTTTGTGTAACAACTCTCATCAAAAGTCATACTTATTATATTTATTAGTCTAAAAGGAAACCCTAATTGAGAGACCCAAGTGATTCTGAACAAACCCTGAAATTTTCATAATTTTCAGAATCAGGATTAGGGGCCCTAAAACTCAAGGGGGGTAAACCCTAGTTGATAATTATCTTCAAAATTCGTTGTCAAGTTACTGAATTTCGAAAATTTCAACTCAGCAAAGCTAGTTTCAGTCGTGGCTACCCTATAGCCTATTTTGATTCCATACGGACCGCAACACTCTCAACCTTACGGTCCGTATGGTGCCTTACGGACCTCAACATTGTCAAGCTTACGGTCCGTAAGCTAGCCAAATTTCACCTATAAATAGCAGACATTGGCATTCGAATTCTGAACATTTTACGTCGAAATAATTCTCACAAATACACTGAGTTCGATCTGTTATTCCGAAATTATACCCCCGGGTATCGAAATTTTGCTACAAAACAGGGTATTAGCACAATCGCTGCTACGATTCAATTATCCGACGATCAAGATATCCAATGCATGTTTAAATGCCGCCCACATTAGGGTTATACTTTATCGTTCGTCATTAATTTGACGGATTGTCGTTAATTCGATAGGTAAAGTATTATACTTTATCGTTCGTTGTTAATTCAACGAATCATCGTTAATTCGATGGGTAAAGTATTATACCTTGTCGTTCATTGTTAATTCAATGGATCATCGTTAATTCGATGGACAAAGTATTGCATTTTGACATTCATTGTGATAGTTTGATTTCGTAAATTATCGTAATTGCTGGATTGATTACTAACCCAGTTTTGTGTACATTGTATTTATATTAGGTTAACAAGGCTAAATCATAGATTAGACTCTGACCATATTAAATCAGCAATGTGAGTCATTCTCTCTTTTTATCAAATCTATTTACAAAACCAGGTTTATTTTCAAAGTTATAATTACGGGGATTAAGTCTTTGTAATCACCAAGTTACAGCCGGTATGTGGGGTTTTGTATACATTACTTGATAATCGTCACCATTGGGGCAGCCAGTGGGGGATATGACCATAGTCACAGACACCATTGGACGAATGGGCCAATGGGTCGAGTGGCAAGTACCGTGGGTAGTTGGCTTGATATCAGAAACATTGTAATCGCTCTTAATACTGTAAATTATAAAAAATGTGTCATTTTAGTAAATAGAATGATTCACTCAGTATTTCCCGCTGACAAAACCTTTTTCAAACATGTTTCAGGTGATCTGTTGTAATTCAGGAAAAGTGCTGTGGAGTATTTCAAGCTTAAAGATAGTGGCTCAATATAAAATAAATAAATACTTTTGTAATATCACGTTTTTATAGTAAAAACATACTATTGTAAATTATCGGGGTTTTATCCCGAATTGTGAAATAAAATAATCGAGGAAAAATTTTAGCTTTAAGCGATCCTGTTTCCGCTGTTAAACTCAATTAAATCAATACCGCAGTATTTCTGTCCCGCGGCTCTTGAAACGGGTCAAACCGGGTCGAGGGCCGTGACAGAAAAAGGTGGTATCAGAGCCACTGGGTTAAGCTGATACTCAATTTTTCCTGATTACAGCCACTGGGTTAAGCTGATACTCAATTTTTCCTGATTACAGCCACTGAGTTAAGCTGATTAAGTATTTAGAAATACTTAAATTTTTCCTGATTACTATTATGTGATTATTTGTATTATTAACTGATTATTTGATTATTTATTAGTTACAGTATGGGTAAGAAAAAGCTGTCAAGCATCTATCTTAAATTAGAGAAATCATCTAATGAAAAAGGAAGTTCATCCCAAACCAAATCCTCGAGTCAGTCGGAAATTCCTGAAGAAGGAATATTCGTGCGAAAGGCACAATACGAGGAATCACTTTCTCCTCAAAGGAGGGAAATGATTATTAAGAAAAGTAAAGAGAAAATCCGAGAAAAGAGGATTAAACGGGAAACTCAGGAATTAATTGATAAATCACCTTGGGAAGATAAACTAGATGAGAAATGGGCAAATTTATATATGCTAGCTACAGTAGCAGAAAATATAAATCTTTAAAGTTTAGCACCCTACTCTCATAAATCTAGAAACCTTGTGTGATAAATAAAACTTGAAACCTGAGTATGTTGTCAGTTATCTTTGTAAATCAACTAGTACACAGTATGGAATAAATTACAAAGTTTATTTGTAAATTTTAACTTAGTATTTTATGCATTTTGCATATATGCTACATCAGCATGAGTGAGATAACCGAAGATTTCCAGAATCTTAATCTTTATCCCGTAACTGTCGAAGCTTCCAAAGAATATATTAGCTACTATCCCGATATTGAACAACCAGTAGAATTCAAGGTTCCACCCCTGAGCAAGCCAAAACAGAAGAAAAGAACTTATGTAGGATGGAGGAAAATCCGTAAGAAGAAGCCAGCTAAGAAACTGCCCAAAATAAATAATCCTTTGAAAAAGGGAAAAGAAGTCATAACCGGAGAGAATTCCAAACCACAAGAAATGGAAACTGGAGATAAAAAGAAGGATAAGGAGGTAGAAATACAATTGGAGGAGATTACTAAAGAAGTAATAATGGAAGTTGGGCAAGGGTCTATACCAGCTCAGAGAGAAATCGGAGAGAGTTCCAATCCAACCCAGGAAAGAACTTTTCAAGACGAAATAGATTTTCTGTTGGAAAACTGTGAAACGATTCAGCCTGTCCAAACAAATCTTTTTACCTATCCTATTGAAAACCAATTCCCTATGAATTGGGAACCAGCAGCAATTCCAGATCCAATAGTTCATTCCCAACCCATAGGAATGGACGAATGGTGGACAAACGATTGGCAATTTCAAAATATTGTCAACGATCCTTACACTTTTCTTCCACAATTCGATCCAGAACCATTACCTAATCCACCCATGAGCAATGAAAACATGGCTGAACTTCGCCACTTTGGCGAAGAGTTATTTGATATGGGGAATAGAATGAGGGAGATAGGTGGACAGATTGCTTGGAAATACGACGAGAGGGAAATGCGTTTTTAACAGCAAGTGACGAGAGATAAAATGGTAGTTGTATAATAGTACTAATAAAGTTAGTCTGTAAATAATCAATAAAACTCTGTATGATATCTGCGAGTAATGATGCATAATAGATATATAAATAAAATCGAAAGATCGATTATTTTGACTATATCTGTATTATACCATTTTCTGATTGTTTGTATATAATTATTATTTGTCAGTTACTAATAAAATTTATATATATACATTATCAGATGGCAAACAGTGGTAATGAACCTATTAATGAAGTTAATCATTCTGAACAACATTCAAGAGATCAATATATGACTCGGCAAGATATCGAAAACATTGTGGCTCAAGGGATAGCCAATGCTATTCCAGCATTCGTTGCTGCTATCAAAAATCCACCTGAACCGCAACAAATTGTTCCGAGCAAACAGATTACTGAAGATAATTTCAGTAATAGTGTAAATGGAGGCAATAATCATGTTAACCAAAATAAGGAACCACATCAAGCTCCATTAACCAAGAAAATGAAAACTGCAACGCCTGGTTGCACTTTCAAAGAATTCCTTGCTTGTAAACCCACTGAATTTGCAGGCAATGAAGGAGCAACTGCATCACTGCGTTGGTTAGAGAAAACCGAAGCAGTTATTGCAATAAGTAAATGTGGTAAAGATGATCAGGTTATGTATTCATCCAATCTATTCAAAGAAGGAGCACTAGAGTGGTGGAATACTGTGTTACAATCAAAAGGAAGAGCAATAGCTTATGCTATGACTTGGGAAGAATTTAAGGGTTTGGTAGAAAAAAATTCTGTCCCGAGTATGAGAAGGAACAGATGGCGAATAAGTTTCTAAATCATCGGATGATGAGTGTGGACTGTCGCGGTTATACCTCGACATTCTTCGAATATGCAAGAGTAGTACCAACATTGGCTTCGCCAGAACCGGTACTTATTTCTCGCTATATTTGGGGGCTAATTAGCGAAATCCGCAATATTGTTAAAGCTGCGAGACCTCGCACTATTGATGATGCGGTAGAATTAGCCAACACTCTGACCGATGAATTGGTACGCACAAGAGATGAAGATAGGAAGAAGGCACTAGCTCAGAAAATTACCCAAGGATTTCGTGTGGGTAATAATAACAGTTTCAAGAGAAAAGGAACAGGGCAATCTCCAGGTCCGTCATTTTGCAAGAAATGCAAAAAGAAGCATTTTGGAAGGTGCGATATTACTTGCAATTTTTGCAAAGCTGTAGGACATCGTGAAGAGAACTGTAAAAAGAAAACAGTAATCTGTTTTAACTGTGGAGAAGCGGGGCATTATAAAACAGAATGTCCTAAATTGGTCAAACCAGTAGACAACAAACCAAAGACGACAGAAGGAACTACTAAGAAGAATGTTAGGGCATTTCAGCTGACCACCCAAGAAGCAGAACTTATTCCAGATGTGATAGCGGGTACGTTCCTAGTTCACAACGTATATGCAAAAGTATTATTTGACTCTGGTGCAAACCAAAGTTTTATAAATACTTCATTCTGTCAAGCTCTTAGTTTACCTTTAACCAATATTAGGCAGATTTTTACAGTTGAAACAGCAGACGGAAATTCAGTTAAAATAGACAAAGTGTTGCAAGAAGGAAACATAGAACTTTTAGGACATAAATTCTCTGCAAGACTATTGCCGATGAATTTAGCTGAATTTGATGTTGTATTAGGAATGGATTGGTTAGTAGCCAACCATGCTAGAATCCTTTGTGATCAGAATTCCATAGAAATTCAATCACCTACCGGAGAAGTGATTAGGATTACAGGAGATAAACCACGGAAACCCGTGAAGTTCATATCAGTAATGAAAGTTGCTAATTATGAACGAAAACAAGGAATAGTGTATATGATTTCAGTAATCATTAGCACTAAGGGAAAAGATCTAAAGGAAATACCAGTAGTATCGGAATACTCTGATATATTTCCAGAAGATTTACCAGGATTACCTCCAGATAGAGAAGTAGAATTTAGAATTCATTTAATTCCAGGAACTACACCGATAGCCAAGGCACCTTATCGGTTAGCACCCACAGAAATGTTAGAATTGAAAAAGCAATTAGATGAATTACTAAGTAAAGGATTCATACAACCTAGCTCATCCCCTTGGGGAGCGCCAATATTGTTCGTGAAGAAAAAGGATGGTTCAATGAGAATGTGTATCGATTATAGGGAATTGAATAAGGTTACAATTAAGAATCGATATCCATTACCTAGGATTGATGATCTTTTTGATCAACTTCAGGGAGCTAGATATTTTTCTAAGATAGATTTACGCTCTGGATATCATCAATTGAAGGTACAAGAAGAAGACATACCTAAGACTGCTTTCAGAACTAGGTATGGTCATTACGAGTTTACAGTCATGCCATTCGGGTTAACGAATGCACCTGCAGCATTCATGGACATGATGAATAGAATCTGTAAACCGTATTTGGATAAATTTGTAATTGTTTTTATAGACGATATACTTATTTATTCCAAAAGTCAAACAGAGCATTGTGAACATCTTCATACACTCTTAACTTTGTTAAGAAAAGAAAAGTTGTACGCCAAATTCTCGAAATGCGAATTCTGGCTAAAGGAAGTGCAATTTTTAGGACACATGGTGAATCATGAAGGTATTCATGTAGATCCTGCTAAGATAGAGGCAATTACCAAATGGAAGGTTCCACAAACAGCAATGGAAATAAGAAGTTTTATAGGTTTAGCTGGGTATTATAGACGGTTTATTAAGGATTTTTCTAAGATAGCCGTACCATTAACTAAGTTAACCTGTAAAGCCACTAAGTTTGAATGGGGATCTAAACAGGAAGAAGCCTTTAGGATTTTGAAACAGAAACTAACTCATGCACCAATCTTAGCCTTACCAGAAGGAACTGAAGATTTTGAAGTATATTGTGATGCTTCAAAATTAGGATATGGATGTGTGCTTATGCAACGCAAAAAGGTAATTGCGTACGCATCAAGGCAGTTGAAAAAGCACGAAGAGAATTATACGACTCATGATTTAGAATTAGGAGCCGTAATTTTTGCCCTTAAGATTTGGAGACATTATCTGTATGGAAGTAAGTTTACTATCTATACAGATCATAAGAGTTTAAAATATATCTTTGGGCAAAAAGAGTTAAACATGAGGCAAAGGAGATGGATGGAAATTTTAAGTGACTACGACTGTGATATTCAGTATCACGAAGGAAAGGCAAATGTAGTTGCAGATGCCTTAAGTCGTAAGTATTATGAGAAACAACGAAGGGTTCGTGCTCTCAGATTAAATCTACAAATAGATTTAATGGAACAATTGAAGAATGTTCAAACTACGGCAATCAAGGATGATGCTGAAGGGATGAAAGGACGAATCAAGGAATTAGAGCAAGGAGCAGATGGAATTTGGAGATTCCACAAAAGTAGAATTTGGGTACCTAAGCAGGGTGACTTAAGATCTAAGATTTTAGAAGAAGCTCATAAATCCAGGTATACTATGCATCCAGGGAACAATAAGATGTACCAAGATTTAAGGAAGAATTTCTGGTGGATAGGAATGAAAAGAGACATAGCCATCTATGTTTCTAAATGTCTTACTTGTTCACAAGTTAAGGCAGAACATCAGAAACCTTCGGGGTTACTACAACAATTAGAAATGCCAGTATGGAAATGGGAGCTTATAACAATGGATTTTGTTACTAAGTTACCTAAAACCAGAAAAGGTAATGATGCGATTTGGGTAATTGTGGATCGATTAACCAAATCAGCTCACTTTTTACCTATGAAAGAAACCTTTAGTATGGAAAGACTGGCAAAATTATATGTAGATGAAGTTGTATCCTTACATGGAGTTCCACTCTCCATTGTTTCGGATAGAGATAGTCGTTTTACTTCCCATTTCTGGAAAAGTTTCCAGCAAGCTATGGGAACTCGACTAAACCTGAGCACTGCATATCATCCACAAACAGATGGGCAAAGTGAAAGGACAATCCAAACTCTAGAAGACATGCTCCGAGCATGTGTAATAGACTTTGGTGGAAGTTGGGATGATCACTTACCATTAATTGAATTCTCCTATAACAATAGTTATCATTCAAGCATTGAAACCGCTCCATTCGAAGCACTGTATGGAAGAAAGTGCAGAACCCCAGTTTGCTGGGCAGAAATAGGAGAAAGTCAGTTATCAGGACCAGAAATAGTGCAAGAAACAACTGATAAGATTACTCAAATCAAGGAAAGATTGAAGACGGCTCGAGATCGCCAGAAAAGTTATGCAGACAATAGAAGCAAGCCATTAGAATTCCAAGTTGGAGACAGAGTACTGTTGAAAGTTTCTCCTTGGAAAGGAGTAGTCAGATTCGGAAAGAAAGGAAAGCTAAGTCCAAGGTACGTAGGACCATTTCCAGTGATCCAACGTATAGGACCAGTAGCTTATCGTTTACAATTACCAGAAGAATTATCTGGAGTACATAATGTATTTCATGTATCCAATCTCAAGAAATGCTTATCAGATGAATCTCTGGTAGTACCTCTTCGAGATATAGAGGTAAACGAAAAGTTGAAATTTATTGAGAAACCTCTTCAAATTGAGGATCGAAAGATCAAGTTTCTCAAACACAAACGACTAGTTTTAGTCAAAGTAAAGTGGGATTCAAAGAGGGGAGCTGAATACACTTGGGAACTGGAGTCAGAAATGAAGAAAAAGTATCCACACTTATTCCAGTAAATCTCGAGGACGAGATTTTTCTTAAGGTGGGGAGAATGTAACAACTCTCATCAAAAGTCATACTTATTATATTTATTAGTCTAAAAGGAAACCCTAATTGAGAGACCCAAGTGATTCTGAACAAACCCTGAAATTTTCATAATTTTCAGAATCAGGATTAGGGGCCCTAAAACTCAAGGGGGGTAAACCCTAGTTGATAATTATCTTCAAAATTCGTTGTCAAGTTACTGAATTTCGAAAATTTCAACTCAGCAAAGCTAGTTTCAGTCGTGGCTACCCTATAGCCTATTTTGATTCCATACGGACCGCAACACTCTCAACCTTACGGTCCGTATGGTGCCTTACGGACCTCAACATTGTCAAGCTTACGGTCCGTAAGCTAGCCAAATTTCACCTATAAATAGCAGACATTGGCATTCGAATTCTGAACATTTTACGTCGAAATAATTCTCACAAATACACTGAGTTCGATCTGTTATTCCAAAATTATACCCCCGGGTATCGAAATTTTGCTACAAAACAGGGTATTAGCACAATCGCTGCTACGATTCAATTATCCGACGATCAAGATATCCAATGCATGTTTAAATGCCGCCCACATTAGGGTTATACTTTATCGTTCGTCATTAATTTGACGGATTGTCGTTAATTCGATAGGTAAAGTATTATACTTTATCGTTCGTTGTTAATTCAACGAATCATCGTTAATTCGATGGGTAAAGTATTATACCTTGTCGTTCATTGTTAATTCAATGGATCATCGTTAATTCGATGGACAAAGTATTGCATTTTGACATTCATTGTGATAGTTTGATTTCGTAAATTATCGTAATTGCTGGATTGATTACTAACCCAGTTTTGTGTACATTGTATTTATATTAGGTTAACAAGGCTAAATCATAGATTAGACTCTGACCATATTAAATCAGCAATGTGAGTCATTCTCTCTTTTTATCAAATCTATTTACAAAACCAGGTTTATTTTCAAAGTTATAATTACGGGGATTAAGTCTTTGTAATCACCAAGTTACAGCCGGTATGTGGGGTTTTGTATACATTACTTGATAATCGTCACCATTGGGGCAGCCAGTGGGGGATATGACCATAGTCACAGACACCATTGGACGAATGGGCCAATGGGTCGAGTGGCAAGTACCGTGGGTAGTTGGCTTGATATCAGAAACATTGTAATCGCTCTTAATACTGTATATTATAACAAATGTGTCATTTTAGTAAATAGAATGATTCACTCAGTATTTCCCGCTGACAAAACCTTTTTCAAACATGTTTCAGGTGATCTGTTGTAATTCAGGAAAAGTGCTGTGGAGTATTTCAAGCTTAAAGATAGTGGCTCAATATAAAATAAATAAATACTTTTGTAATATCACGTTTTTATAGTAAAAACATACTATTGTAAATTATCGGGGTTTTATCCCGAATTGTGAAATAAAATAATCGAGGAAAAATTTTAGTTTTAAGCGATCCTGTTTCCGCTGTTAAACTCAATTAAATCAATACCGCAGTATTTTCTGCCGCGGCTCCTGAAACGGGTCAAACCGGGTCGAGGGCCGTGACAGTTTGGAGTCAATTAGATATGTAAAACTCATTTTATAGCCCGTAAAGGCAAAACTGACAATAACCGGATTAAGCCTACGACTATAAGTTATGCTCAGCCTAAAATTAATTAAAAATCTTCAAAAATCCCAAAATAATATATTACATCAGTGGGTAATAAGTTTGATATCAGAAAGTAGGCTTAGATAGGCCATACGCTAATTATGTCGTTTAATTAACATAAAGCTTTCATTTCACGCTAACGAGCATAACTCTTAGTCTACACCTCAAACTGATGTCAAACTTTGGATGCAAGTTTAAATATCAGTAATTAAAGTTTCTAATCTTTTACCTTTCCAAAAATCACGTTTTATGGTAATAAGGGGATAATGGTCAACATATGAGCAATTAACGGAATCATGCGTATTAATCGGTTAACTAATGAACCATGGTGTATAATCACAGAGGGTTATACTAGCATGTAACCTGGTCCAAATGAAGCTCTTAGGTATTTCTAAATCATACCAAAACGGGTCAGAACTGAAGTCAAAGCAAAAGTCAAAGCTTTGCGACTTTCGGTTCCGAACCGGGTCTAAACATAAAATTGTTGGGTGGAACATGTTTAGACATGTTCTTACACTAATTACCAAGTTATATTAATGATCAAACAGATTGTATGTGTCCTACATTGCTAATTATGTATTAACTTGAAATTTAGCATCCTGTTGACTTTTTAATAACAAGTTTGACCCGACATTAGACCTAGTTAGAGTGGGAATCAGGGGGAACCCTTTTAAGGGTTTATTACCCACATAATTACCAACTTGTAACTACTTTCAATTTGACTAATCACTGAACCATTAGTGATTAATCGTTAAGTCAACCATTAATTATGACGGTTTGACTTTTAGGCTAATAACTAAGCAAAACTTAATCAAGGAAGGTCAAGGGTGCTTACCAAAGTCCTAATCACGATTAGGGATGCTTGGTGTCTGCTCTTGAGCTCTAGAAAGTCCCACAATTGCAGATGGGATGGATGATCAAAAATGTTTGCAACCAATGGCCTTTTATAGTGATTTTTGATCCATAGATTGTTGACAACTCAAGCTATTATGGACCATGAATCATCAACACATGTCCCTAGAGCCTAGGAGTCAGTTAGGGGTCGCCCATGAAGTGAAAAAAGGCATTACATGTCGTTTGAAAGGCTGAACAGGCAACAGAAAATGAGTTGCTGCATCTGGTGGTTGCTTGCGCACCGCAACAACCACAGTGTTGAGGTGCGCAAGGCCTTGGCCAGCAATCAGCAACTTTCAATTGTTGGCAGCTTTGACCCCTGCACCTTTAAATGTCATTTCCGGCACATCCAAGGCCCGTTAAACCATTTTTAAGGCTCTACAATGATGCCTAAGTATGGGGAACATGAAACATGCTCAAAAATATGCCGGATGTCGGTTCGTTTGGTCGTACGGTCACGTTGTTCGGTTAATTACGACGAAACACGGACGGACGCGAAAAACGAACCAACTGACACGACGAATGGAATTTTATCAAGCCAAACACTAAAATAACATATTTTAGTGTTTACATAAATTTTTGGGTGTCCGGGGATATTCAGAATGTGAGATATGCGCGTAAACGCAAACTTGTGCACTTTTTGACACTTTTAGTCCCTGCATGACTTAAAAGTTTATTTTTGCGCACCAAACACCTCTAAGCCTATATCTAAGCTATATAAAGGGTAAATATGGTATGTTTATCTCCTGGTCATATTCCGGAAGGTCCGATAACATACGAATCGGTATACTTTAGCAGTTTGACACTTTAGGTCCTTCTAATGCGCAAACTTGCGTAACTTATCATTTAATAGCATTGAAGCCTTATCTAATTCATATTAGGCATTCTTGAAAGTATTATTAAACATCATAATGCTTCGGGCTCGATAAAAGGTCATTCAGAGGTATAATTAAACATATTGACACTTCTAGTCCCTTATACTTGCAAAGTTGCGCATAACTTCTCTTTTAGGCATAAAAGCCTTGGATTGCAAATGATTGACATTCCCGAGAGTATAATCAAATATCATGAGGCTCTCGGTTTGTTAACAGGTCACTCAGAGGTAAGAATTTACATGTTGACGCTTTTAACCATTTTTCGCGCAAACTTTCAATTAATCACATAAACGGCTACACTTGATTAACAAGTGGCTCAATTGTGAATATAAAACCGTAAAAGGTTAATTAGAAACTTATTTTGGGTATGATAATACTTCCAGTTCTTTCATAATCAAAGTTTTTTTTGATTTTTCGAAAAATTAGTCCCTTGAATTCAATGTTTGACTTCATTAGGGTTTATTACACGTGTCAACACTTCATTGGACGTGATTTTACGAGGTGTTACAAGAGGGGGGGAGAGAGAGAAAGAGAGAGGGGTCGGTTTACGTACAAAATGCCTTAACGTGTACATTACGTACGCAATGCATTAACAACATGCGAATTTGTTTTATAACATGCGATTTCTTTTTCTTTTAACACATGCGACTTCAAAAAAATTATTGTACATGGGATGTTAGACTATTTTCGTACATGCGATTTCCTATTTTCTTTATAAACATGCGATTTCCATGTTTCTTGAAACATGCGATTTTTTTTTTGTAACATAACGTTCGATTTTGACATCACGTACGAAATGTACGTTAAGGCATATTGTACGATATACTTTTTCTGTATATATATATATATATATATATATCCACATAAATTAAAAAAATCAAGAAACTCTTGTAAAAACCCTATGTAACATTTTTATTTTTTTCAAAAAAATAGGGAATGTAACATACTTATATTTGAACATTTTTATAAAAAAAACTAAAAAGCGAAGAGTGGTTTTGTTTTAAAAAAAATGTTAAAAAATCCATATCACATAATATATATGTTCAAAAAATGTAACATATAGATTTTGAACATTTTTTTTATAAAAATGTTCAATTACGTGTATCTTACATAAGGTTTTCTTGAGTTTTTTCAACTCAATTAAGTTTTCTTCCTATACTTCACCTATATATATATATATATATATATATATATATATATATATATATATATATATATAGGGGATGGTTCTAATGAAAACCACTTTTATTGTGAAAACTCGAAAACTAACTAAAAAAAGCCTAAAAAACACACCAAAATTTTTTTTTTCAATTTTTTTATAAAAAATCGCAGGTTTTTCTATATAAAAAAAACTTTATTCAAAAAAAAAAAAAAATTTTATTACACATATGTAGTATTACACATGTGCACTACAAAATTTTTATTTTTTTTTTTGAAATTTTTTTTTCATATACTAAAAGTAGCGAAAATTATTATACAAAAAAAAAACTGGCATGTTTTTTTGGCTTTTTTAATTAATTTTCGAGTTTTCACAATAACTAGTGGTTTTCATTTGAACCATCCCCTATATATATATATGTGGAGAAGATCATGCGAGAACCACCTCTTATTGCGAGAACCGCGAGAACCAATGTGAACACAACAAAAAATGCATAAAAATAGCTAAAAATCACACAAATTTTCTTTTAATATTTTTATATAAAAATCGCTACTTTTCGAAGATAAAAAATTTTTTTTTTTTTTGCCACTAAAAGTAGCGATTTGAGCATAAAAAGTATTAAAAAAAATTTTTAGATTTTTTTTAGATTTTTTTAGATTTTTTTGGGGGTTTAGTTTTTAGCGTTTTAGCTTGAAGGGGGGGGGGGGGGGGTTTAGGTTTTTGGGGGGTGGGGGAGGGGGGTTAGGTTTTTTTTAGGTTTTTTGGGGGTTTTAGTTTTTAGCATTTAGCTTGGGGGGGGGGGGGGGGTTAGGTTTTTTTTTTTTTTTTGGGGGGGGGGGGGGTGGGGGGGTTTAGGTTTTTTGGGGGGGGGGGGGTGGGGTTAGGTTTTTTTTAGCTATTTTAGGTTGTGTTCACATTGGTTCTCGCGGTTCTCGCAATAAGGGTGGTTCTCGCATGAACTCCTCCCTATATATATATATATATATATATATATATATATATATATATATATATATATATATATATATATATATATATATATATATATAGTGTAAGTATCTATGGAAAACCCATTTAATCTAGAAAACTTGGGAAACCTGGATTGTGTGGACAGTATTGATCCACATCATCTATTAAAAACACATGATGAAAGGGCAATTTAGTCATTTTGTTCAAACCATCGCCTCACCCTTCCCCATCCCATCATTTTCTTTATGTCACATCTCTCTCTCTCTTTCTCTCTCTCTCATATATCAGTTTTCATCCAACCATTTTCAAAATAATTCATTAGATATTAGAGAGAGAAACATCACATTTTCATCAAAGCCACCATCAAAGCTACGAGATCTGAATATCGAAGATCAAAGCCACCAGATCTGAAGATTGAAGATCGAAGACACCATGTGTTCATGTACTCATCCCTTTCTTTTGAAGCCACCAGATCTGAAGATCGAAGCCACCAGATCTGATCTGAAGATCGAAGCAGACTGAAATCGTTTGGTTGCATGAGTTTCTAGAGAGGGAAAATTATTGGAACACCAAGTCCAAAAACACACACAAGTGTGCGAGTGAGAAGCAGGTCAGAAATCATTTGGTTCATGGGTTTTAGAGAGAGAAAGTTGTTAGAACACCAAGAACACACACACAATTGTGTGAGAGAGAAGCAGGTCAGAAATCATTTGGTTCATGGGTTTTGGTTAAGAGAAAAAGTTGTTAGAACACAAAGAACATACTCACAAGTATGACATGGACTGGTTCCATGTCTTAATGTTATTTATTTGGTAAAAGTTGAATGATTTTGTGTGTGTATTAGTAAAATAGATTTGATAGTTTGTTGGGTATTTTTTTTGTTTTAAATGTATTAAAAAAAATTAGAATTGAGATAATGATTGTTGTTGTTGTTGTTGTTATATATTAGTTACCTTTAAAAAGTCCATAATCTAATCGTTGATGATCTTGTTTATTTTATAAAAAAAATTGTGTTTGGTTTGGTTGCTTGTTTGAGACTTTTGATCTGAACAGTAACTGTTTTTGTTAGTTTGGTTGCTTGTTTGGGGCTTTTGATCTGAATACTAACTGTTTTTTTGTGTTATACTAGGCGGTAGCACATGTATAGGCATGTTACATGTGTTACAACAAAAAAGTTTACACATGTGTAACACGTAACACATGTTATCACTCTAGTGTAACACAAGTTACAAACATGTGTTACATATGTGCAAGCCCCTATATGTTGCTTGTTTGGGGCTTTTGTTTACCCTATATGTTATGTGTTACCTTTAGAAACTACATAATTTATTAAGAATATATCGTTTATTTTAAAAATAAAAAGTAGTGTCTTTTGTGGGATAATTAGATACATATATAGTAACAACGTTACACATGTTATTTATAGTTACCCCCAACCCTTTTTGGACACAAAGGGGGCTGCACATATGTAACACATGCTTGTAACTTGTGTTACATTAGAGTGGTAACACATGTATAGCCACATTACACATGTTACATATAGTTGTTACACGTGTTACAACAAAACTTTACACAAGTACACATGTTATAACATATACTGATGTACTTGTTTTGTTCATAGGTGAATTGATGTTTTGTGTTCAAGATGAAGATGGTTATCAAGGAGCAAAGCATATTGTTTTGAAGTAACAATGAAGGAATCTTTTTTCACAACATTATGCAGAAACATATTAGAATGCCTATTGTTACTTCAAAACAACGGACAATTCTAACATGTGTAACACATTCTAACATGTTTACGGACCTATTTTTTTTAAGGGTGCACCCCTGTAACCAATTCGGTAACCAATGAAACCATATTAGGTAAACCTGTATTTATTAGGGTAACATGTTTTAAACCTGTCTTATTTTAATCGAATTATAACATATAGGAGATTAATACTGATGTACTTGTTTTGTTCATAGGTGAATGATTGTTTTGTGTTCAAAATGAAAATGGCTATCAAGAAGCAAAGCATAGCTAGATTTTTGTTAACTTATAATAGTTTTTGGATCATTTTTATATATTTAAGTTCACATTAAACACTTTTGCCACTTTTGTTACCTTATGTATTACATTACAACTTCCAGGAACCAAAACCCTGAAGATGTTACATATGTTAACATAAGTAGATTCTCTTAAAATCAGAAGAAGTATTACATCTCGTAAAGAGTAGTATTGTTGAACGTAATATAACATTACATGTACCACATAACATCATTAAAAGTAAACTATAAAAATGTTGTTGTAAACCATTTAATGAAACACGTAAACTATAATGTCAGAAAAGGGTAATATAACGTTAAATGTTACTCATAACATCATTAAAATGGTAATATAAAAAAATGATACAAAATGTATAAACTTCATAATTTATTCGGAATATCTCGTTTATTTTACAAATAAAAAGTCGTGTTTTTTTGTGGGATAATTAGCTACATATGTAGTAACAACGTTACACAAGTTACTTATAGTTACCCCAACCCTTTTTTTAGACACAAAGGGGGTTGCACATATGTAACACATGTTTGTAACATGTGTTACACTAGAGAGGTAACACATGTATAGCCACGTTACACATGTTACATAGGAGATTAATAAGTTTTAACTATAGAAGATTAATATTGATGTACTTGTTTTGTTCATAGGTGAAAAGATGTTTTGTGTTCAAGATGAAGATGGTTATCAAGAAGCGAAGCCCGCCGAAGGATTACAACGCATCATCAGGTTTTCGTGGTGACGATGGTGTGGTTTTTGGTTGGCTGCTATGTGTTGTAAAGATGGATGTTGTTGTGATGACCATTTTTAGAAGCATTACAACTATTGATATAAAATTCATTTTTATTTTCATTGTTAGTATGAATACGGATGTTGTTGGGTAACATGTGTAAGATGGTTATACACGTGTTACATATGTTACCCCATAGTGTAACATATGTTATAAACATGTGTTACATATGTCAGCCCGTTTGGTGTCAATTTAAACTTAGTAAAATTACATATGTAACAACATTACATCATCCAAAATGTCATATCAATAAACAAACAAGTAATATATGTAACTATAAGTATATGTGACTAGTGTAACGAATTAAAGGGACAAACGATACACTTCATGTTACATATGTACCTAGAGTTGTTATTAACAATGTTATTAGTAGATAAAAAACCTGCATTAACGTATATTTTTTTTTACATTGAACCCAGCTTATTGGTCATAAGTCTTATACATGGAAATAAGTTCTTCCAGTGTGATGTATGATTTAACAATAATATGATGATATTGCTCGTTGGCATTCGGTGTCCACAATTTAGTGCCATTAGAAGACTCGTAAAGATGGTAACGTGGAGTATGTTCTAGATCATCTATGGACATAGGGACAGATGTTAGTATAAGTTTATGTGTGTTATGAACCCTGTAATACGTTTAGCACCCTTGGGTAGCAAAAAAGATCACACATGACACTTGTCGCCATGTTACATGTAACATCTTCTCTACAACGTGTGTAACATCCTTAAAAGTTGTGTTCCCACTCTGCTTTATATTTTGTAAGTACTTATAGGTAAACATGTTTTAAAGATACAACATGTAACATGTGTTACACCGAAATGTTACACAAGTGTTTCTAGTTTACACATGTTACATCTTGTGTAACTCTGCTTTATATTTTGTAAATGTTTCCAGTTTCCAGTTTAAACATGTTTTAAAGATACAACCTGTAACATGTAAGTACTTATAGGTAAACATATTTTAAAGATACAACCGTATCACCTTACAAGTTATATGTTTTGCTGACAAACGCCATGTCACACATGTTACACACTATAGAGTGAAACAACAGTATTGAACGCTGCTACACATTTCCCATTTTGTCGTAACATGTGTAACCTTTTTGGGGGTATCATTGTTGTAGGTTTATACAGGCTTAAAATATATACAAATGATCCAAAAATGATCATACATGTGTTACCCTATGGTGTAACATTAGTTACAAACATGTCTTACATATGTGGAGCCCTGATTTTTGGTAACAAAGGGGTTGAACATATGTAACACATGTTTGTAACATGTGTTACACTAGAGGGTAACTTCTGTACAACGTCAAAGGTACCCACCACATGCCCTTCATCGACTTCTTGTTCCCATTCTTCATCGGTTTCTCCATCTACCTTCTTTCGCTTTATGTCCACCTTTTTTCGTATCCGATATTGTGGTTCTGTTCCTTCCTGCCAAGATCTTTTCTTGTTTGGATGCAACTGCTATGGTCAAGTCGTAATAACACAAGTTACAGTCCAGCATTTTTAATCTACAAATTAAAAAAATAGTAGTAACATAACTAAGACTAGCTACTTTCTACCCAATTATGCCCTGAACTTGAAGTCTCCCCAAATTTTGAGTTTTTATCTGCATCATTTCACACATAAAAAAAACTAAGTAAAACCACCAAAAAAAAAAAAGGTTACATATGTAAACAGTTAGCATACACTTCAAACAACTACTATCCGGTGGAACCAACTCCCTCGCTACAAGTACTAAAAAACATGTAACATATGTTAGCAAAACATTTCGTATTTGTTTGTCGTCGTATAGCTTTCGTTTTTGTTTTCTGGATCGCCTTCGTGATCGAAGGGAAAGTCTTCCAAACTTCTACTACGACTTTGTTGGCCTTATGCCAGGGGGTTTGGGAAAAAAGATAAATTCATTGTTAACGATAGGGAATTCTAAGATGTGTTACACATGTTAGAATTTTCTATTGTTTTGAAGTAGCAATAGGCATTCTAACATGTATCTGTATAATGTTGTGAAAAAAGATTCCTTCATTGTTACTTCAAAACAATAGGCAGTTGTAACATATGTTAGACATGTAGCTCTTATATTAAAATCTTTCCTAACCAACGTAAGACGTATTACATGTGTTACACTTCAGAACATTATGCAGATACCTGTTATAATGCCTATTGTTAATTCAAAACAAAAGACAATTCTAACATGTGTAACACATGTTACAATTGCTTTTTGTTTTGAAGTAACAATAAATATATCTTTTTTCATTGTTACTTTAAAACAATAGGTAATTGTAACATGTGTTACACATCTTAAAATTGTTTATCTTTTTCAAATAACAACAGGCATTGTACACATGTAACACATGTTACAATTGCTTTTTGTTTTGAAGTAACAGTAAATATTTTTTTCACTGTTACTTCAAAACAATAGGTAATTGTAACATGTGTTACACATCTTAAAATTGCACCACTCCTATTAAAAAATTAGGAAATGTTAAAATCAACCCAACTTACTACCTATGAAAACACTAGTCATTGTAACATGTGTTACACTTTTGTTTTGCCAACATCGAAGACAATTTTGTTAGGTTTCTTTCTAGTTCCAATAATGCCCCTCTTGCAGCTATGTAACAAATGAAAAACACAAATATTAATAATCATGAAGGCCAACACGTGTAACGTGGCTATACATGTGTTTCCCTCTAGTGTAACACAAGTTACAAACATGTGTTACATGTCTGCAGCCCCTTTTGTGTCCAAGAGAGGGCTGGTGTAACTATAAGTAACATATGTAACATTGTTACAACATATGTACCTACTAATTATGCCAGCCAAAAAAACACAACTTTTTATTTGTAAAATAAACGAGATCATCAACGATTAAATCATGTACTTTCTAAAGGTAATGAAAATGTGATATTCGAGTGAAGTTTATACAAGACATCTAACAACCCATCTAAAACAACATTTCAACATTTTAAAAGATATTGATTTGTATTCAAACAACAACTGAGAATATCAAAAACGCAAAATGATTTTAATACAAAAACAAAAACCTGCAAACTACATAAACATTTACCCACTAACTGGAACACTTTGAGCACACAAAAACATATTAACAACCATTTTAATAAAAAAAATCAAATGTGAAATGATTTTTCAAAATAAAACACTCAAGAGATTGTTGTTTTTCTCTCTAATCATTTTTTCAAAATAAAACACTCAAGAGATTTTTCAAAAATCAAGTGTAAAATCATTTTTCAAACTAAAAATGTGGAAAATATTTAAACAACAAACCTGTAATCTAGGGTTTAACGCAACTAGCATCCAGATGTAGAACCCTCCATTGCTGGAACACTTTTGTCACCTCTTTCAACCGCCATCGAGGGTTTAACGTAGCTAGGATCTCGATCTCTCTGCCACTACCCTTCACCCACCACTGATTGATCTCGTCGCCACCCGCCTTCATCATGCCGTCGTGAACTCGCCATTTATTTGCTCCTGTGAACAGCTTCCTTTAGCTTGGTTTCTCATTTCTATTTGAGAGTGAAAGAAATGGGGAAGAAGACACAAAGAAAGAACTTAGATCTAGAGAGAGAATGACATTAATGAAATGAAAAAGAAGGATGGGATTTTCTAGAAAAGTGGGTATGGATGTGTCAGGAAGAAAGAGAGACATTTTGGTTATACCAATAATACCCTTAGATCCACTTTTTATACTTTAAAGATATTTAATTTAAACAAAAAAGGCAACAAAAAAATAAGAGCCATTGATCAAAGATAATGGATGGTGAGGATGAGGTTTACTAGGTTTTCTTAGCACAAATAAATTTTCTATACATCCTTCCCCTATATATATATATATATATATATAATGTAACGTGTAATATTAAACGAGCCATTTATGGTAACACATGTACCGGTAATTTTAGAATATATAATATGAAACGGGTCATTTGTTGTGCACATTTTGGAATATATAACATGTGTTAAGCCTCTGTTATAGTCTTTTTGTAAGTTTAACTTTAGGGCCTTAACACTGATGTACATGTAGTTACATTTGTGTTAATAAGTTTAACTTTAGGGCCTTAACACTGATGTACTTGTTTTTTTCATAGGTGAATGGATGTCTATGTTCAAAATAAAGATGGTTATCAAACGCAATGCGTAGCTAGATTTTTTAACCTTTATGATAGTTTTTGGATCATCTTTATATATTTAAGTTTGTATAAACATTTTTTGTTACCTTTAAGTATGATTGTAATGCGTGCAATTACTAACAACCCATGATGACAAGTGACTTTTGTTTTGATTAACATTTGTAAATGTTGGTCACTTCATTTCTTTTGTACACATGTGTTACATATGTTAAAAAGGCAACGTTACATATGTAACAATGGTCGTTACATATGTAACAATGGTTGTTATATATGTAATATATTTAATGAAAAATAATAAACTACTATTAAACGTATGAGCTATTGAATATCACCCTGTATGCAAGATATGTTACCCCGAAGTGTAACACATGTTACAACATATGAGACAAAGTAGATCATGTCCTACATTCAATAATGTAACACTTATTACCCCGAAGTGTAACAAATGTTACAACAGTATATGCACATCATATTGTTACGATCAGTATATGCACATCATAGTGTTTTGCAAACCACTTTCATATACATTAATACAAGTCGGGTTACAACAAAGATTACAATGGATGCTTAACACATGTTATCATATGTATACAAGTCGGGTTACAACAAGATTACAATATTAACTAAGCCCACCATTAAACCCATCGCCTGCGTTGACTGTTTTCACCCTTATCACATGTTAGGCAACTACATGTTCCAAGTAATATCTATATTAACACACGTTATATATCATTCTAACAGGGGCTTAACACATGTTACACATGAACACATGTCAGGTTACATCATGGTGTTCTGTTACAGCATTACCACTAACACATGTTATAAATGAACGAAGAGTTCTTTCCCAAAAAATGTGACTTATTCAATATCTTTTTTTAACACATGGCCCACATTAACGTCGCCTACATCCATCCAGCTTGTCAATTGAATATCTTTATAGGTCTGTTTCTGTAAATCAACACACGTGATATATCATTCTAATAGGGGCTTAACACATGTTATGGGTCTGTTTCTGTATTATAACACACAAAAACAGTTACTATTCAGATCAAAAGCCCAAAACAAAGCAACCTAACCAACAAAAAACAGTTACTATTCAGATCAAAATCCCCAAACAAGCAACCAAACCAACAAAAAAACAGTTACTATTCAGATCAAAATCCCCAAACAAGCAAACAAACCAAACACAATTTTTTAACATAAAAATGATTTTAACACAAAAATAATTAATCTATGGATCAAAATCAACAAGTTTGAAACCAAAACAAATAATCCATGGATCAAAATTAAAATTTATAAACACCATTATTGATTGTTGGAGACATAAATCAACACAGAAGAATGAAAACCAAACTAAAATCAATAGCATTGAAATATTATAACCTATAAACGTCCTTCTTTCTTTTGAAACAAAAATCAATGGTATTGAAAATTAAAAATCTTTTGGCAGCATTCTTAATTCTGGAAAAAATAAAACCAATTGTGAAGAACGAAAATCAAAGTAAATGGCAATTAATTATCAAAACCAACTTATTATTGAAAGGAAACTAAAACCAAAATGAAAATATTTTGACAGCATCTTGATTCTTTGATTTCTTTTATGAAAATAACAAAATCAACGGCATAATCGTTGTACAAACCTGAAACATTTTCTTCATTGTCGTTGTCAAACTCGATGCCAAACTCTGGTAACATTAATTCAAGCATTGTTGGTGGAGGCTCCATGGTACATTAATGGTGGATCTCGTACTAAAGATCTTGTTTAAGAAGATGAAGAGGATTTGAAAAATTTCCCTTTTAAAATAAATAAGCTAAAAGAAATGGTGGTTGTACAATGATATTAGATGCATTAATTAGAGTTGTCAAATCAAATGGGGATAAGATCTTTTGGGTTGGGAGGTTAAATGTAAAGTTACAATTATACCCTCAAAAGCAAAAAGTATAGTCAAGTTGTCTGTGTATACGTGGCTGATTGTAGGCCTTGTGATGGGTTTCCAAGGTTTTCTCAAAATAGAGGGTTTTCTCCCTAGCATTATCCTATATATATATATATATATATATATATATACACATGTTGCAAGAACTATGAACGAATGAAAAAACCAATCAAAATCGAATTTTTTAATAAAAACCTCATTATAATTAAAATACAACATCAAAAAAGAATTTACAACATCAAATAATTCATTTATGCTCTCAAAATCATTCTTATTAGATTTTTTTACACATGTGTAAATTTTTCTTTATTTACGAATTCACGTAAATTTATACATGTAAATTTAATTTCTAACATTGCATTCGAATAATAATGATAAGTGTAAAAAAAATTTTGAATTCGAATTGTTATAGACCAAGTTCTTGTGGTTTTTTCATTCGTTCTCACGATTCTCGCGATATATATATATATATATAGGGAAGTGTTATCTTGAGAATGCTAAATATTGCGAAAACCGCGAGAACGAATAAAACAACAATCAAAACCAATTTTTTTAATACAAACCTCATTTGAATTAAAATACAAAATCAAAAAAAGAATTTACAACATCAAATAATTCATTTTTTCTCTCAAAATCAATTTTATTAGAATTTTTACACATGTGTAAATATAACAAATTTACACATGTGTAAATGGCAAAATTACACATGTGTAAATTTTCTTTATTTACGAATTCACGTAAATTTAAACGTATAAATGAAATTCATAACATTGTATTTGAATAATAATGATTAGTGTAAAAATAAATTTTGAATTTAATTGTTTTTTATAAAGTTCTCGTGGTTTTTTGATTCGTTCTCACGGTTCTCGCGATATTTAGCGTTCTCATTTAAACCCTTCCTATATATATATATATATATATACATGTATGTATATATATAGGGGACCGCTAAAATGAGAATCACCTCCAGTTGTAAGAACCGTGAGAACTACACCGTACGAGGCGAGGTGGACCAATTTTTTTTTTCATAAACGTAGATGCATATTATAAACATATTTGTAAAAAAAAATTCAAAAAAAATTGTCGGGTGTGTAGTTTTGAGCACCCAAATTTTGCGTTTACGGGACCCGTAAACACAAACTTGTGGTGTTCAAAACAACACACACGACATTTTTTTTTTTTGAATTTTTTTTTTCAAATGTGTTTATAATAAGCATCTACGTTTTTGAAAATTTTTTTTGGTCCAACTCGCCCCGGATCAAAAAGTTCTCACGGTTCTTACAACTGGAGGTGGTTCTCATTTTAGCGGTCCCCTACATATATATATATATATATATATATATATATATATATATATATGTAGGGGACCGCTAAAATGAGAACCACCTCCAGTTGTAAGAACCGTGAGAACTACACCGTACGGGGCGAGGTGGACCAATTTTTTTTTTCATAAACGTAGATGCATGTATTATAAACACATTTGTAAAAAAAAAAAAATTAAAAAAAAAATGTCGGGTGTGTAGTTTTGAGCACCCAAAGTTTGCATTTACGGAACCCGTAAATTTTATTTAAAATTTACGGTACCCGTAAACACAAACTTGTGGTGTTCAAAACTACACACACGACATTTTTTTTTGAATTTTTTTTACAAATGTGTTTATAATACAAGCATCTACGTTTATCAAAAAAAAATTTGGTCCAACTCGCCCTGGATCAAAAAGTTCTCACGGTTCTTACAACTGGAGGTGGTTCTCATTTTAGCGGTCCCCTATATATATATATTACGGTGACATATCGTGTCATGTCTTATCGTATTCTGTTGTATTTTACGTATCGTATTGTGTTCTGTTTTTACGTATCATATTACGTCGTATTTTTACGTATCCTATGTTTTTTCAACATTATTTCTAACATTTTATAAATACATATATTGTATCATTACATGTCATATCGCATTGTAACATATTCTGTCGAATCTTATTATACATTATACGTAACCAACCAACCAATCTAACATTGTAAATAAACATCACAGATATAAGTAAACTAAAACTCTAAATTCAACTAGATAATATGTTTTTTTCATTCATAACATAATCCAATACATCAAAATGTGAAAATACAAAAAAGGCAAACTATCCTAAACCATCGGATCATGGACGGCGCCTGACGGTTGCGGATCCTGACCAATGCCTGACGGTTGCGGTATCGGTAGGGTCCTCACACCACGATCAATGTCCGCCTGGATATCCCCTTGAATCATCCGTAGCAAGAGCGCCTCAGTACCAGCGCGGTAGGCGTTTATCCAGTCCTGTAACTGGTCCCCCATCCGCTATAATGCCGCCCAGAGAGCTTGAGGCAGCCCGTCCTAATAAACATGGTGGGGGTACTGAGGCACCCCCTATGGCTGCGGATGCGGTAGTGGTGGTGCGAAGTCTCGGTCGACTTAGATGTCTCTCTCGACCGGAGGGGCATCCTCGTCGTCATCCACATCGGCGGGTTGGGCCCGCTCCACGACCGGAGGTATGACCTCCGACAGCTAGCGAGGGAAAAAACTGTGGCAGTCGATGTCCAAACCAACCCCCAAGCGGGCAGTCATTGTGAGGAACGCCCTCGTACAACGACAACCAATCCTGCTTGTGGTGCGTTGACGCGAACCACTCGGCAAGGCAAAAATGCAGGGTGCACGACACTCTATATAATAAACAATACATATAAAAAAGGTCGCCTATACTGCACCACTTGCCAGTTAAAAAAAGTGATGGAAAAAGAAAGAAATATGAAAAGAAAAGGTTGTGAAAAAAGAAAGAAAAAGAAAAGGTTGTGAAAAAAGAAAGAAAAAGAAAAGTTATGAAAGAAAACAAAAAAAGAAGAAAGTGTGAAAAAAATAAGTTAGGAAATCAAAGAACCTAGTTTGGTGACTTAGGGGCTGTTTGGCAAGCCTCTTAATGAATCATTAAGAGGTTGGACCTCTTATTCGGACAGAGGTTAGCTGTTTGGTTGTGCCTCTTAATGGCAAACCTCTTAACGATTCAGTGCTGAATCATTCAGCAACTAGAACATGCTGAATGAAAAAAAAGACAAGTGTTACCCCCTTTCACCCTCCCTCATCCCTGTACCTCTCTCTCGATCAGAATTCCCGGCGACCGGAGCCGTGATTCCGGCTCCCCTTTCTTCTGTCCGGCTAGACACCCACACCCCTGAAACCCTCTCCCCTTTCTTCTGTCCGACCACCACCATGTACGGCGGCGGTGCGGCGGAGCTGGGTAACGGCATTAGCAGCATCAAACGGGGAAGCTCCGACTCCAACAACGAACAAGAGATGATGATGATGATGATGATGGCGACGATTGAGGCGATTGACGATGATGGCGGTGGCGGAGAACTCAGCTCTGGCGATTGACGATGATGGCGGTGGCGGAGATGATGTTGATGATGATGGCGGTGGCGGTGGCGGAGAACTCAGCTCTGGCGATTGACGATGATGGCGGTGGCGGAGATGATGTTGATGATGATGATGGCGGTGGCGGAGAACTCAGATCGGTAGGGAGAGAAAGGGGAAGGGGGGGTGGTGATGAATACTGATGAATGATGATGATGATAGGGTTTTATAGAAAAAATTCTATAATGGGTTTATTTTGTGGGTAGGGGTAAAAATGTCATTTTACACTGTCATTCAGATATGGAACCAAACAGCACTTTACTGGTTCAGCACTTACCCATTCAGACCCTCTTACCCATTCAGACATCTTATTCATTCAGCACTTATTGGTTCAGATGTTGCCAAACAGCCCCTTAAAGTTTGTCGCTAGTTAAAGAGCTATGAATTATAACAAAATTGAAATATAGTATGATTAGCCTTTTGTTTACCCAATTTCATTTCTTTGTTACTACCTTTTAACCCTTGAACCAAAAACCCATAAAATGTCCTTATCATCTGTTAGATTTATTTATTGATGTAGACTATTGAAATCTGTACAAGCCTATGAAAATGGTAGTTATAGCTAGGTTTTGAGCTTATTAAGTATTTACTAGCACATCTTATGCTAGATTTATAAATCAACCAAGGGGAGTGCATATTGTCATGGGTATGTACTACATCGGTGTTTAATAGGGGTGGACTGATTGATGTTGAAGTATCTTTTTGTTTTGAAAATGTAATACCAATATGACTTGTTAAGGTTGTCAATCTCTTGCCTTTGTAATTCTTGGGAAATGAGTTTGGATTCATGATTTAGGAATAACATTGCTCTTGGTGGATGAGTGTTATGTAATTGAATTAGGTGCTGAAGTTTTAATAAAATGATTGCTTAGGGACAAGGAATGCCTAAGTATAGGGATATTTGATGTGTCTAAAAGACAACATTGTTTTCAATATATATACCCCCCTCATTTTAGTCATTGTTTATTGCATTTTCACGTTAAATTGGTTAAATGTTTGTCTAGTGGTGTTTTGCAGGTCCTATGGTTAAATGCCCAAGTACGACCTGTACCAATAGGAGTCGGGTACGGATCGTACCATCTGAAGATGGGTTGGAGAGCACCGCCTTTAGAAGTCAAAACCCTAGTGGGCCAACTTGCTGATGTCCAAGGATGCGGATTATACCCGCTTAATGATAGTACGGGTCGTACCCGGTTCACAACTTGAGTTGAGCCTATAAATAGAACATTACATCTAAGAAACCCTAGTTTATGAAGTTAGGCGACTTGTAGAGCGAAAAAGGGATGTTCAAGGTTTTCATTCACTTTTGAAGATCTAAGGAGGACAAGACTTCAAGATCTAGCATACATGAGATCGCTTTAGTGATTTTTAGTGAGATATAAATTTTATATTTACTATTTTCCTAAATCGTTATCATGAAAATCCAAAAACTAGCTATGATGTGTTGAATCGTTAAATGAGATCAAGTCGTGAATCTATATATGATGTGTTGATTATGGTCTACCAAAAACTAGCTAACAACAAACCTAGACACTTCTAGTAATACTCTGGAAAATCCGAAACTAGACCACAAATACAGGAAAGTGTACCTATCGAATGTAGTAAAGCCTAATGGAAGTTCGGATATCGAACCCTAGAGACACTGTAATAACTAAACTAGACTCAGACTAAGACCTAAACGAGGCTTACAATATTTTTTTTTTGTTTTGAAAAGAGGGATTTGATTCTTTTAATAAAACTAAAGAAAAATATAACTACTAACATCGAATTTATTACTTAAAGGAATTCAAGAATGGGAAAAGCACTACCTATGTTAGGAATACTAATTGTGAATCTTGAATTTCTCATAGTTACGGAAACTATGATGGAACCGGGATCTTAGAATAAGACACCCTTATACAACCTAGTGGATCCCTGATCATTCTTCGGGTGTGACTTAAAAGGAAACCCTAAAGAGCGTGTGAAACTCACAAGTTGGTTGGATTACCCATCAGTCACTCCAACAACACTAAAGTACCCAAAAGATAGATTACCTATCAATCACACTATCCCAATAAACCCTAATGTGCAAGGGATAACCTAAGAATAATCGAGAAGACACTAACTAGCAAAGATACCAGGGAATCTAGGGAAACCTCTTGTTAGAGACTTTACACCTAAACACCTAACACCCAAGACTAACCGATTATCTATGTAACAACCCAGATTTTTTTTACCATGTTTCATTTAGCAAGTGTCAAACGAGTCGTGCCAGCCACGAAGCGAAGTATGGTCTTAGACGCGTCGGTTTCAATTTATTAGAACTCGAAGGGGGTGTTGTGTAAATGAAGAAACTTGTTCTTAATGACTTTTGGAACATGTTGATTTATAGATAGACTTCAGGGGGGCAATGTGCAATATGTGTGATCATAATACACATATCAAAACCCTAACTGCCGTTCGCGACTGATACGAGGAGCGATCAGGAAAGACGGATGACGAGTTCGTGATCTCGACTGCCAAAGTTAACTCTCAGGTGATCTCGGTTTCCCGTCCACATGTTTTATTTGTTTCGGTTTGCAAGGGGTAAGGGTTTCGAGTATTGGTTGGGTTGTGGAGATGATGAACGAGGGTGGTGGTCACGATTTTTATTAGGGTGATGACAGATGATGGGGGTTCGGATCTCGGTGGTGCTTGGAGTTTGGAGTTTCGATGATGATGGCAGTGGCGTAGTGTGATGACGATGATGATGTTCACGCAGGTGGGTGCGACGATAGTGAAGGTTGATGGTGTGGATGTCGTAGTGGTATAGTGATGAGTTGTGATGACGGTGGTAACGATGGTGGTGATGACCGTTGGCTGCTGGTGCGCGACGATGTTCGGTAAAAGCGGCGTCTGTTAATACGGTTATCGGATGGGGTATTGGCGGTGGTTTTGAGTTGTGAGGGTGAGCGTGGATGGTGAGGATGACGAATGTGGGGTGATGGTTACGGTGTTAGCGGTGGTAGCGTTTGGTCATAGAGGTGGCGTTGGGTGGTGGCTGTAGTGCGACAATGGGTGTTGAGGTGAGAATTGTTTTTTTTGTGAGGTTGTTAGAGATTTGGTTACGTAATGCATGCATCATAGGTGTATGGGTTGTGATTATAGTATTTTGCATGGTTAGGTAGTGGGTTTGACCTATGGTTCATGGCATACTTTAATGGGATAACTATTTTTAGGAGGGTGATAGTTTTGTTGCAAAACCAAGTGACCTGGTCCTTTATTTATGATGATGACGATGGTGCCTAGTGCATGGTGTTCATACTTAAATGAATCTGACTAATCATGGGTCTTGCATGATTATTAGAATTAAGCATTAATGGGGCTGCCACTACATGGGAAATATTAATGTGTGATCAGTTATGGGATTTTCGTAGTATTTTACTAGGTGGATGGTGGATGTGCATGACATATCCGGTGCGGGTTCACGAGATCATAAGGTTGCGGGTGATCTGAACTTGATAGTGCTCGGGTTCGAGTTAGATGTGGAGGTTTGTCTTGAGAATGCAATTCAAGACAATTAGCTTGAGGATTTGGAAGCTTTGCATCCAGTGAGTTCTAATCCCCCTTTTTTTTTACTTTAATATTTTTGGGGCTAGTATACATGTTTTTTTGCACGTGTTTTCATACATGTTACGAGTTACTTGATTAATGAGCTATGAGATTTAAATTGTTTTATAAATGTTTTACTCGGTTAATGGTTTTGTGATGTATTAATTAATTGGGCTTTATTAGTCATGTGTATCATGTGTTATTTAGTGATGTCGAGGCCGTAGAAGCATGGGGCATGGTAGGTGTTGAAATTAAAAACACGACGTGTGTTGTGATAAATTGTATTTGATAATTCTATCTTAGGTTTCGAACCTAAGTGGTAGCGGGGACGTAAAGGTAGTACTTGTCAGGTATTTGACGTGCTTGTAACCTTGTATACGTATTTATGTGTTTTATTGGAATTAGCATCCTTGAGGTGCTTGATGCGGGTTAATTGTGATGGCGGTGTTACCTTCGGGGTGGCGTCAGGTCACGTTACTTATGATGGCGGCGTTACCTTCGGGGTGGCGTCAGGTCATGTTACTTGTGATGGCGGCGTTACCTTTGGGGTGGCTTCAGGTCACAAGATGCGGGTTACTCGTGATGGCGGCGTTACCTTCGGGGTGGTGTCAGGTCACGAGGAACACCCTTGTGGTGTTTAAATGGTTAGCCCTAGTGGCAACGACGGACCCTTCGGGGTAATATGTGGGTGACGGACTCTTCGGGGTCAAATTAGAGGAGACGAAACCCTGACGAGGGTGCCCTGACGAGGGCAAATGATGATAGCCTTCGGGCAACAACTAATGTGTTTGGTTCCCACCTTATGTGCTTATGTGTTTAACTTTAGTTAAATGGTGGGTGAATGATTATTATTTATGGAGTTGACGAATGAGGTCAAATGATACGGGTGACAAATGATGTTTTATTATGGAGTTGTTGAGTGATGTTAAATTGAATAGTTGTCAGTTGAGGTTAAGTTACAATTGGGTTTTTAGGCTATTAATTGTTATGTCCTAGATACGGGTCGGTTTGGTTAATTGTCCTATGAATTAAGATGCATTGTGGGTCATCCTTTGTTTTTTTTAAGTAATATGGTCCACATCGGAAAGGAATACTGTAGGATGATTGCACTAGGATATGGGTGGAGTTTTGAGTCATTTTGGGTGGCGGGTTATCGTTAAACTTTAAAATGACGTTAACGTATTTTAATAAATGGTGGTGGTTTTAAAATGATGGTGTTTTGGTTTTCAAATAAAGCATTTGGGATGTGTTTTAAATGCTTCAACTAAACATTAGAACTCATTCAGCGTGGCTAACTTTTGCATGTATGTTAGATTGTTTTACAGGTGTGTAATTCAAGTCGGTGTTGCTCTTGGCTAGCAGATGGGATTACTCGTGATATGGTGGAATGCATTTGATTTGTTAGAAACTAAATAACATTTTGAGTTTTTATTTAATCATGTATTGTTTTAATTGAATTTTCCGCTGCGTATTTTTGAGAAAAGACTTATTTTTAAACAGTACACTGTGATTTGAGCTGACTATAGGGTTCCCGGTTTTGGGGCCTTACAAGTTGGTATCAGAGCCAGGTTTAAGAGAAATAGGCATTCTTGAATGCCTAAACTTAAACTGTAATGGGACCAAAGTAACGAATGCCACCATGAGTAACTGCAAGCCAATAGGTATGTTTTAAGTGTTGTGTTCATTTATTGATGTTCTATGTGTTGTGTGTTTTCATACTTGAAATGCAAAACACCAGTGTGACCGTGACGGGAAATGTTTAGAACGTATGTAGTGACACGGACAATCGATAGCACTTGATCAACATTGTTGGTAGCCTATTGTTACTTCCTATGTTCTAAATGATTACCTGGAATGAATCGTGCGAATGTTTTGCCTTGGGTGGGTGGTTAATCACCAGTTGATGGTTGGATTATGCCTTAAAACAAGATTGCATTGTATTATCGCCTATTAATTAATGATGGAGTCGTTTATGAGTCTGGCTAGATGCATTTTGTGATTTAATTTTCGATGCGTACATTGTGGTTGATGTTGGATTTTGTGTAGTCATATGTGCCCATGTGGAAATACTTTAATGGAATGATTTGTATTAGCATAATCCTTAATATGGTTCAACGGTCATTGTCGACCAATTTATGTGAATAGACTAGTATAGACATAACGTGTAATTTGTTTGTACTGATGTAGTAGCCTATTCGGCTAATTAAAAATAAATTAGTTTATACGACACAACTGGAATGAGTTAGCCTATTTAGCATGACTGAATTAGCCTACTCGTCACAACTTGAATGGAGTAGTGATGATCACTCGTGAGATATACATATTCTCAAAGTATATGATGTTTATAGTGATGTTATATGAGCGGTTACTTTAACGTAAGAAACTGTGTAGACATGTCTAGCCTCAGTATGTAGTCTAGTATGATAATTGGTACGACCCAAAAAGGTACGGCGGTGTGAGCCCTTATATGGGTACAATGGTGGTAAGTAGTAACAACCCAAAATGAGGAATACATGTTTACTCAGGTTTGGAATTAGAATGAATGACGTACGAGGTTGGTAACTGCGGTTACCACTTAGCAAGTGCTATGCATTTCACTACAAAGTGTTGTAGAGGTATGGTATACTTTTGTGAATGGGCTTCCTTAAGACATGCGTATTGAGTAATGTTGTATGCCAAAACTATTGATGCCCTAGTGGGAAGATGATAGTAACTGAATGCAAGAAATTGTTTTCCTATTGTGATGAGTGTCTTAGTGACGGGATCGTATAGAGCTAAGACGTAAGGTGTTATACGCTTGTTTTTATTCTTGATGGTGTTCTTCTATGCGGTGTTTTTGTGCATTACGTTAGCATTAGGATGTGTGGTACTGACTCGAGTTAGGAATGTCAATGTGAAGCGTATCTTTTGCTTGCCCAAGCTGTTAGCAATGCAACCATTATGGAAGTGTAGCGGTGCTAAGGGATTCAACATCGAGTGGTGATATAATGCAACAACCTGCGATGGAGGGTTTTTCTGTAGAAGACTCAGTTGGTGCATGGTTATGAGAATTTGAGGAGTTAAGATTGCTCAATGGAGACGAGACAGCTGATGTGTAAGGTGAACGACAAAAGCTGAACTTCAGGAGGAATAATGAGAATGACTAGTGATGACGATGTTGAGGAAAATGATTGTGCTTATGTTAGTTGACATATGTCATGTTAGGCACGAGCTCCTGCTGATCATCAACTGAGTTAAATGGAGTGTCTACATTGGTAGACAAAAGGTGGGCTTTGTAGGAGCTCCTAAAGATCTTCGGGTGTGACTGGAGTGATGTTATACATTGGAGGATAATTGTAGGGTGATGCACGAGTCTTTGACAATCATCGGACTTCGACGGTTCTAGATGACCGACTATAGGCATGGTATGCCAGACTTTCGGGTACGCTAGACAGTGATGAGGTGTCAGAAAGTGTTTAGGCTCTCAGTTTCTGAGGCTGTACCGACGTAACTATTATGGTTACAAGTGAAACATGGCAAGTTAACAAGTGGGGGTGATTATAAAATTAGACGGTTTAGACGATGTAACCAATGATAAAGTATACAATGTCATTGGTAACAATGTAGGCGTTTCGATTGCTTGTTATTGGTGGAACCTTCAGGTGAAGGTTTTACGCAGGGATTGTGGGGAGTCACTCAGTAGTGACCGTCGAGTAGAGATGAAAAACATGAGACATGGATGCCTCACACGTACAAAGTCAGGCATAAAGTTATATAAGGAATGTATAAATAAATGATATGAGCCGCGAGGTTGTAATCAGGTGATGAAGGACGCTCCTTTGGTGACCACGTATTGTTTTCGATAAAGACGACAGTAGTGATGTTTTTTTTTGTGACTGGGTGTCACACCGAAAAGCAAACAAGTAGGGATGAGGTTGTGGAAACGTATGGCATTTGACAAACAGGATTCGAGGACGAATCCTCTTTTAAGGGGGGTAGAGTTGTAACATCCCAGATTTTTTTTACCATGTTTCATTTAGCAAGTGTCAAACGAGTCCTGCCATCCACGAAGCGAAGTATGGTCTTAGACGCGTCGGTTTCAATTTATTAGAACTCGAAGGGGGTGTTGTGTAAATGAAGAAACTTGTTCTTAATGACTTTTGGAACATGTTGATTTGTAGATAGACTTCAGGGGGGCAAAGTGCAATATGTGTGATCATAATACATATATCAAAACCCTAACTGCCGTTCGCGACTAATACGAGGAGCGATCAGGAAAGATGGATGACGAGTTCCTGATCTCGACTGAGAAAGTTAACTCTCAGGTGATCTCGGTTTCCCGTCCACATGTTTTATTTGTTTCGGTTTGCAAGGGGTAAGGGTTTTGAGTATTGGTTGGGTTGTGGAGATGATGAACGAGGGTGGTGGTCACGGTTTTTATTAGGGTGATGACAGATGATGGGGGTTCGGATCTCGGTGGTGCTTGGAGTTTGGAGTTTGGATGATGATGGCAGTGGCGTAGTGTGATGACGATGATGATGTTCACGCGGGTGGGTTGCGACGATAGTGAAGGTTGATGGTGTGGATGTCGTAGTGGTATAGTGATGAGTTGTGATGATGGTGGTAACGATGGTGGTGATGACCGTTGGCTGCTGGTGCGCGACTATGTTCGGTAAAAGCGGCGTCTGTTAATACTGTTATCGGATGGGGTATTGGCAGTGGTTTTGAGTTGTGAGGGTGAGCGTAGATGGTGAGGATGACGAATGTGGGGTGATGGTTACGGTGTTAGCGGTGGTAGCGTTTGGTCATAGAGGTGGCGTTGGGTGGTGGCTGTAGTGCGACAATGGGTGTTGAGGTGAGAGTTGTTTTTTTTTTTTGTGAGGTTAAAGGTTAGAGATTTGGTTACGCAATGCATGCATCATAGGTGTATGGGTTGTGATTATAGTATTTTGCATGGTTAGGTAGTGGGTTTGACCTATGGTTCATGGCATACTTTAATGGGATAACTATTTTTAGGAAGGTGATAGTTTTGTTGCAAAACCAAGTGACCTGGTCCTTTATTTATGATGATGACGATGGTGCCTAGTGCATGGTGTTCATACTTAAATGAATAAGATTAATCGTGGGTCTTGCATGATTATTAGAATTTGTAGGTCCGGCTAGGGGAGGATCTAGTCGCCTAATCCTTGTGTACAAACCAACCCGGTTATGCGGAATCCAACCGAGATAGCAAACCGAGATCGAACACAACAATGATAATATAGACACGAGATTCAACGATTAACACCTCTGTATTAATACGTATGAAAGGTTCTGTTACAAAGCAATGTTTACAAATACACTCTGTAAACTCTCTCGTTCTCTCGTTCTCTCGTCTGTGTGTTCTAACTTGTGTCCCTCTTCATTTTGAAAATGAAACAACTAAGCCTTTATATAGTCACAGACACATAACACATGACGAAACAAGCTAACATCTACGAAACAGAAGAAAGCATGACGAAACTGGATCATTGTCGACGAAACAGGTCTGTTTCGTCGACCCCTTGTGTTTCGCCAGTTATGGGCTTGGGCCCAATTGTAGATCTGTGCTAGACACAAACGCCGTCTGAATTGGAGCATGTGAGATTGGTCTTGCAGGGGTGCTAGATGTTCCATAATACATTTCAGGATTAAATGGAGCATGTGAGATTGGTCTTGCAGGAGTACTAGGAGTTCCATAATACATATCTGTATTTACCGGAGTACCCCAAATCGGATTCATTTTTGATCAAGAAAAATGAATACCTGAAAATCACACCTCAAACAAACAGTTAAACACCTTCTTCAAACCTTCTGTTTAAAATTACAAGTGTCTCGACGAAACACAGTCCCACGAAACAGACTTTGGCTTTGTTGACGAAACTGAAATTGTTTTGTAACTTTTTACGAAACATAATTCCTTTTTGTTTAAGCGACGAAATAAGTTTATAAACTTGAGTGGCGAAACTGATTTGTTCTTTTGAACTCAATTTTGACGAAACCAAAGCCCAAACCTGAAGGCCCAATCCTGGTCGATGAAACAAAAAGTCTTTTGGGCTTTCAACTTCACGAAACAGATAGGCCCAAGATGTGACGAGACTGAAGTCGACGAAACAGGAGGATTCTGTTTCGTCAAACACACTTCGGTGAAACAGAAATGAAATTGTTTGTGGTTTCGTCGGGTTCTGTTTCGTCGAAAAGGTAGGATCTGGTAGGTGAGATCAGTCTGACACAACACTCCTTTGTCAACTTTGCACGTCTAGACTCACCAACTAAATCATTGTTTTACCAACTTGATATCTCTGATAATAATATTATAATGAGTTCACAATTTTCAAAACACAAACAAGTTTTATAAATCACTTTTGAGGATCAAAAAGTAGAATAAGCAAGAACACTTTGAATGTGAGGAGGAACTCTATGACTTTCTGAAAAAGATATGAGTTTTCCGGTCACGACAAATTTTCCGAAAACGCGATTTTGCTAGAGATGTTTAATAAAAACCAATATTTAACATGATACCATGATTTTAACACGGTTTTTAACAAAACACAAAACAAAACAACAAGATTTAATCCGATTTTAAGATGTTTTCCAGAAAATATGAACTTTTCAAACCCGAAAAACAGCAAGAACACCTCGGTTTTAACAAGGAGAAGAGCCAAGGCTCTGATACCACTTGTAGGTCCGGCTAGGGGAGGATCTAGTCGCCTGATCCTTGTGTACAAACCAACCCGGTTGTGCGGAATCCAACTGAGATAGCAAACCGAGATCGAACACAACAATGATAATATAGACACGAGATTCAACGATTAACACCTCTGTATTAATACGTATGAAAGGTTCTGTTACAAAGCAATGTTTACAAATACACTCTGTAACTCTCTCGTTCTCTCGTCTGTGTGTTCTAACTTGTGTCCCTCTTCATTTTGAAAATGAAACAACTAAGCCTTTATATAGTCACAGACACATAACATATGACGAAACAAACTAACATCTACGAAACAGAAGAAAGCATGACGAAACTGGATCATTGTCGACGAAACAGGTCTGTTTCGTCGACCCCTTGTGTTTCGCCAGTTATGGGCTTGGGCCCAATTGTTTTTCGCCAAACTGTTAAGCCCAAGGACTTGTTTCGCCGTCTTGTTTCAGCCCAGAACTAAGGTCCAGTCCTTTGTTCTCTTGGCTCGCTTGAAGTCTTCTTGCACACGACGGAGGAAAGTCGTGTCTTTAACCGAATCACGTCGAGCCGAGTCGCGTCCACAAATATGTATCAACAAACTCCCCCTTGGACGCTACTCGCGAGATTCGCCTTTCTTGTCTTCTATGTCGGAGGATCTTCAAAGTCTTCACGTCTTGAAAGCAGAGAGTGTATCAACAAACTCCCATATTCATGTAGGAAGTGTGTAGACAAACTCCCCCTTAACATAAGCTCCCCCTTGAGTTATGCTCGTGAATGTCTTGATCTTTACAACTTGAGATCCTTGTGGTGTTGGTGATGGTCAATGGCAACTCGATCATCTTCATCATTTGAGTGCCTTCACGTCGTGTCTTCATTCCGAAGCTTGTCATCGACCATGTTCTCCTTGCCTTTAGAATCTGCACATGCAAGAAATCTAAACGCGTAATGAGAACAACTGCTTGGAATATAGTTAACATTAAACAAACGACACACATATGACCATATCTCAAACAACTACCGTCCGACAGTTTGAAAGTTTAACAAATTTATCAATTTCAGTTTTTAACTTTCAAAAACTTGAAAATTTTGACCGATTATGAAGATTTAGTCGATTTGGTTTTCAATCAGGTTTCAGGTAACGAAGACTCGAGCTCCAACATCGTACAATCGAAAATAAGATAGAAGTAAAATCTTTTTGGATTTTATAAAGTTTATATTAAAACACACCTAAAATCTTTTTGGTATTTTGAAAATTTCAAATGTAAAGACAGAAAGCAGTAAATAAATATATACAAAGGTGCCGAAACTGAAAGCATTAAATAAATATTTACAGACATTCTTTTTGTGAGTTTCGAGGGTAAGAGAATCATATCAGTGTACGGTCATGCCAAAACGCTCTTGTTGTACAATTAGTTAACATTAAGATAAGCATCCTATAACAATTATCGGTATTGTTGTCCACATAAGCTCAACTTATCATATGTAATCATCGCGAGGGGATACGTTAAGGTATGATTTATACTTACCGACCGGTGTTCATCCACATCACGACACATTCCCGTATCAAGGTATGCACGAGGGTTCATCTTACCGGTGAGTATACCGATTATCATCTGTTTGACCGTATATGATGTGAGAAACTCACTTATTTTGATTGAAAACAAGCCCTATGTGATAGAATCACTTATTGATGAGGAACTTGATTTTCGATGCATGAGGGCACAAGAGCAAGTCCGTGAACAGGTCAGTACTTTCGTACAGCAGAGAGACGAACTTGACTCCCGGATAAATGTGATATTTTATCACTTATTTGTTTGGACATGTGATTGTTGATCACTTATTGAGGTCGAATGCAATGTGTACACGTATGTATGGTATCATGGAAGATCTAGACTTGCGTCCCCGTTATTTTTCGGTAAAAGATACAACCATGATACCCAGATGATAAGCAGCATAAAGACCGAATATCTCAGAACCTCGGCAATCTCTCAAACGAAATTTCGGTATTAAGACCATATGCCAATGAATGGTTCCCACCTGGTCTTCAGTCGATTTAAGATTTATATCACCCTGCACACTTTAAAATGATTGTGAGCCTACCGATACATCTTATATAGAGCTGCTTATCGTTTTTCAGTTTAGGTTTAAAGAGGTTTGGACAGACCACTGATGTACTATCATTTTCTCTTTTGCTCGCCAGGAAACTCATTTTTGTTTTTCTATTGTTTTTGTGTTTTTGAAATTTTTCGATGTTTTTGGATTTTCAAATTTTGGATTTACTCCCCCTAAAATCAATAAACTAAGACAAATTTAAAACACAAAGGTATTTACAAAAATGATTTTCCGATGTTGGTTTTACTCTTGCTTGACCTTAATGCCGTTTACCAATAATAAAAAGTCAAATCTTGATTTGTCAAATGCTTTGGTAAAAAGGTCGGCACGTTGGTCATCGGTGTGGACCATGACAACATTGATGAGTTTCATAGTGAAACAATCACGTGTGAGGTGATATTCGAGATCAACGTGTCAGGTCAAGGAGTGCTACGAGAGGATAAAAATTTATAAAGCAGCTTAAATATCGACAAGTATATGAGAGATTAGAAATTTAAAACCGTTTCCTGCAACTGCTTCGTGCATTGCAAGGAATCTGAGTGCTCTCCCAAACTGGATATCCACCCGGTGTGGATTTCAAAGTCGATTTTGTAGCTACTTAGAAATCTCTTCACAGCAACAAGATCAGAAACCTTTGGGTCCTGCTGGTCTTCCACATTGCACCAGCGAAGGTCTTTGTCTTTCTCTTTCAGAAGTAGTGTGCGGCTGTTCAATCCACGCCAAGGCATCCGCACACCCGGTTGGTTTGTTCAACAAACACATTTTCTTCAATCACACCGTAGAGAAAAGTACCCTACACGTTCATCTTGTGGACTTTGAACTTCTTGTGGAAGAAAAAAATCCATGAATCTTCGAAAAGCTTCAGACGTGCTACAGGCGCGTACTTTTCATTTGAATCTATCCTTTTGACCCGATCAAAAACCATAACAACCAATTTTGGCACATATCTCATCATTGTCGAATTTTCAACTACATTCAACCACATTCTTTCATCAGACATTTTTGTCTTCTTTTCTCCTTATCTTTTCTCATTTCTCTCCATCAAAGGCAACAACTCCTAGATATAATGATGTTTCGGAGTCTGGTGTCGCCGATCTTGTGCATGGACGCTCCACTATCAACAATCCTAAGACTATCAATAGTTCCTCCTGGAACATCCTACACACTCATTCAGAGATTAGTTGGAGAGGGGGACCCAAGCCTTCACAGACTTGGGTCGTCCGTCATCATCGAGAATTGTGACATCCATTTCCCGATGATTCGGAATTGATGTAGCTCCCCATGAAACAATTGCTGGTTTTGGTTTCCAAATATGTTTTTGTTTTTCATTTTTAACTTCTAACTTAACAGACTGTGTTTGGATAACCTCTGGTTTTAAAACCTTTTCAATTTCTTTTCTTTGTTTCCTTTTCTGTTTCATTTCCCGTTGTTTAACAAGACGAGGGTCTGATTTTGATGAAACAGATCGCTTTCGGTAATTTCGTTCACGGGGATCATCTTCTTTGGCTTTTAATTTATGAAGATACGGACAATTTCGAATTACATGTCCAATTGTACCACATTCAAAACATGATCTTCGTTCAACAAACCCCGAAGTATCATGTGATCGTCTTGCCGATGATGATGAACTTTATGATCTCGAGGAACTAGGTTTCGAACAGTTTGGTTCATTTCTTTTCAACACTGTTGCTTGTTTAACAAAATCTAAGTTAGATTTGTTTTCAAACATTTCAATTTTGTCCGTTCCCTTTGATTTCACAAAGTTCACATTCTTGTTCTTCTTCTGATTCGGCTTCCTTTGACTTTGAGTCTGTGATTTACCTTTTGGTTTGGTATGATTTTGCTGCTTTTTCACTGTCGGTAATTTCTGATTGCCATATTGTTTTCGAATTTCAGCTTTTGGGATAGGAGGGCACTGTGTTACCACAACGTGTGATCCTGTCTTTCCCAAAAACTTACTTGTTGAATTTTCAAAAACTTTACTGATTAAAGATTGATTTACATTCTTAATCGGAAAATCTTTGTCAGAATAAATTTTATCATCACCAACAAGAGTGTACAGCAAATCCACACTTTCAGACTCTTTTGCAGACGTGGACTCGGTCGGAACAGTCTTAGCAGGTTTTGCGGGAGGATCACATAGAATATGATTCTCAAGAGGTATGTCCTCTTCTTTGATTACCGCATCAGACTTTGCTGAGTCAGTATCATCGGATTCATCATCAGAAGAATCAGCATCCTCAATCACAACTGGAGGATCCTGATTCGGTTCAGCAGAAGACACACATGTATCTGCTGACACATTCGATTCTGATGATACTTCCTTCTTGTATCTGAGTCCTGTTGCAAATTCCTCAACGTCCAAAGGAACAGATGGTTCAAAGAAAGTTCTATCTTCCTCGTCAGGCATGGCATCATAATTGTGTCTCACCGGTGGTGGACATTTCTTGTAACCTATGCATGTGACATCTCGTTTCTCTTTCTGAACGTCAATGATGTGATCCAACACATAGCTAGAGCTCAAATAACTGTCTAGCTTAAGCTGGATCGCCTCACTTTCAGTTTTCACACAAGCCATCTCTTTTTGCATTATCTCAAGACGAGTTATATACAAATTAATGTCAGTTTGTTTTCTGGAAACCATTTTTGTTAGCTCGGTTTTATCTTTCTTTAATTTCTCAATTACCGATTTAAACTCCTTTTCATGGTTTTCATAAAACATGTTGGCTTCAGTGCACTTCGAAAGATCCACGGTCAATTTCTGATTGTGGATGAATGTCACATCATATTTCTCTTGCAAAGCCTCGTGTTTGCTTTGCAATTCACACCACTTATCATTCAACGAAACATGTTTGTCTTGCAAGTCAAACAAACTAGCTTGTAAAGCATCATGTTTGCCTTGCAACTCAGACATATTAGCATCCAAATCAGAACATTTAACACTCAAACTATCACAATTATCACAGATAACGACAGTGGGTTCATCGACACATACCTGACTTGATGTGTTATTCAAATGATCATCGCCTGAACTCGAGGATTCTTCATCTGAGCTTCTACTGTATCCAGAACTGTCTTCGTCTTCAGAAAATTCATCACCATTGGTGGAAGATTCTCCATCACTGGCATGTTTAAGATCCTTGACAACCTCAGCAAAACAAGCTGTTCCATCTGGAGCATCACTACTCAACTGGATTGACCAATCACAACCTTCATCTACTTGAACCACAAGTGCCTGGTTAGCATTTGATGGTCCTGCTTGGCTTTGGTTGTTGACAGGTATCAACGTACGCTCATTGTTCCTGTTCTGATTCTGCTGGTTGCCTATATTTCTGAAAGGGTTCTGGTTCCCATGCTGAGCTGGCTTAACAAGAACTTGGATAGGATTGCCATGTAGATCTGTGCTAGACACAAACGCCGTCTGAATTGGAGCATGTGAGATTGGTCTTGCAGGGGTGCTAGATGTTCCATAATACATTTCAGGATTAAATGGAGCATGTGAGATTGGTCTTGCAGGAGTACTAGGAGTTCCATAATACATATCTGTATTTACCGGAGTACCCCAAATCGGATTCATTTTTGATCAAGAAAAATGAATACCTGAAAATCACACCTCAAACAAACAGTTAAACACCTTCTTCAAACCTTCTGTTTAAAATTACAAGTGTCTCGACGAAACACAGTCCCACGAAACAGACTTTGGCTTTGTTGACGAAACTGAAATTGTTTTGTAACTTTTTACGAAACATAATTCCTTTTTGTTTAAGCGACGAAATAAGTTTATAAACTTGAGTGGCGAAACTGATTTGTTCTTTTGAACTCAATTTTGACGAAACCAAAGCCCAAACCTGAAGGCCCAATCCTGGTCGATGAAACAAAAAGTCTTTTGGGCTTTCAACTTCACGAAACAGATAGGCCCAAGATGTGACGAGACTGAAGTCGACGAAACAGGAGGATTCTGTTTCGTTAAACACACTTCGGTGAAACAGAAATGAAATTGTTTGTGGTTTCGTCGGGTTCTGTTTCGTCGAAAAGGTAGGATCTGGTAGGTGAGATCAGTCTGACACAACACTCCTTTGTCAACTTTGCACGTCTAGACTCACCAACTAAATCATTGTTTTACCAACTTGATATCTCTGATAATAATATTATAATGAGTTCACAATTTTCAAAACACAAACAAGTTTTATAAATCACTTTTGAGGATCAAAAAGTAGAATAAGCAAGAACACTTTGAATGTGAGGAGGAACTCTATGACTTTCTGAAAAAGATATGAGTTTTCCGGTCACGACAAATTTTCCGAAAACGCGATTTTGCTAGAGATGTTTAATAAAAACCAATATTTAACATGATACCATGATTTTAACACGGTTTTTAACAAAACACAAAACAAAACAACAAGATTTAATCCGATTTTAAGATGTTTTCCAGAAAATATGAACTTTTCAAACCCGAAAAACAGCAAGAACACCTCGGTTTTAACAAGGAGAAGAGCCAAGGCTCTGATACCACTTGTAGGTCCGGCTAGGGGAGGATCTAGTCGCCTGATCCTTGTGTACAAACCAACCCGGTTGTGCGGAATCCAACTGAGATAGCAAACCGAGATCGAACACAACAATGATAATATAGACACGAGATTCAACGATTAACACCTCTGTATTAATACGTATGAAAGGTTCTGTTACAAAGCAATGTTTACAAATACACTCTGTAAACTCTCTCGTTCTCTCGTTCTCTCGTCTGTGTGTTCTAACTTGTGTCCCTCTTCATTTTGAAAATGAAACAACTAAGCCTTTATATAGTCACAGACACATAACACATGACGAAACAAACTAACATCTACGAAACAGAAGAAAGCATGACGAAACTGGATCATTGTCGACGAAACAGGTCTGTTTCGTCGACCCCTTGTGTTTCGCCAGTTATGGGCTTGGGCCCAATTGTTTTTCGCCAAACTGTTAAGCCCAAGGACTTGTTTCGCCGTCTTGTTTCAGCCCAGAACTAAGGTCCAGTCCTTTGTTCTCTTGGCTCGCTTGAAGTCTTCTTGCACACGACGGAGGAAAGTCGTGTCTTTAACCGAATCACGTCGAGCCGAGTCGCGTCCACAAATATGTATCAACATAATTAAGCATTAATGGGGCTGCCACTACATGGGAAATATTAATGTGTAATCAGTTATGGGATTTTCGTAGTATTTTACTCGGTGGATGGTGGATGTGCATGACATATCCGGCGCGGGTTCACGAGATCATAAGGTTGCGGGTGATCTGAACTTGATAGTGCTCGGGTTCAAGTTACATGTGGAGGTTTGTCTTGAGAATGCAATTCAAGACAATTAGCTTGAGGATTTGGAAGCTTAGCATCTACTGAGTTCTAATCCCCTTTTTTTTTTACTTTAATATTTTTGGGGCTAGCATACATGTTTTTTTTCACGTGTTTTCATACATGTTACGAGTTACTTGATTAATGAGCTATGAGATTTTAATTGTTTTATAAATGTTTTACTCGGTTAATGGTTTTGTGATGTATTAATTAATTGGGCTTTATTAGTAATGTGTATCATGTGTTATTTAGTGATGTCGAGGCCGTAGAAGCATGGGGAATGGTATGTGTTGATATTAAAAACACGACGTGTGTTGTGATAAATTGTATTTGATAATTCTACCATAGGTTTCGAACCTAAGTGGTAGCGGGGACGTAAAGGTAGTAGTTGTCAGGTATTTGACGTGCTTGTAACCTTGTATACGTATTTATGTGTTTTATTGGAATTAGCATCCTTGAGGTGCTTGATGCGGGTTAATTGTGATGGCGATGTTACCTTCGGGGTGGCGTCAAGTCACGTTACTTGTGATGGCGGCGTTACCTTCGGGGTGGCGTCAGGTCATGTTACTTGTGATGGCGGCGTTACCTTTGGGGTGGCGTCAGGTCACAAGATGCGGGTTACTCGTGATGGCGGCGTTACCTTCGGGGTGGTGTCAGGTCACGAGAAACACCCTTGTGGTGTTTAAATGGTTAGCCCTAGTGGCAACGACGGACCCTTCGGGGTAATATGCGGGTGACGGACTCTTCGGGGTCATATTAGAGGAGGCGAAACCCTGACGAGGGTGCCCTGACGAGGGCAAATGATGATAGCCTTCGGGCAACAACTAATGTGTTTGGTTCCCACCTTATGTGCTTATGTGTTTAACTTTAGTTAAATGGTGGGTGAATGATTATTATTTGTGCAGTTGACGAATGAGGTCAAATGATGCGGGTGACAAATGATGTTTTATTATGGAGTTGTTGAGTGATGTTAAATTGAATAGTTGTCAGTTGAGGTTAAGGTACAATTGGGTTTTTAGGCTATTAATTGTTATGTCCTAGATACGGGTCGGTTTGGTTAATTGTCCTATGAATTAAGATGCATTGTGGGTCATCCTTTGTTTTTTAAGTAATATGGTCCACATCGGAAAGGATTACTATAGGATGATTGCACTAGGATATGGGTGGAGTTTTGAGTCATTTTGGGTGGCGGGTTATCGTTAAACTTTAAAATGACGTTAACGTATTTTAATAAACAGTGGTGGTTTTAAAATGATGGTGTTTTGGTTTTCAAATAAAGCATTTGGGATGTGTTTTAAATGCTTCAACTAAATATTAGAACTCATTCAGCGTGACTGACTTTTGCATGTATGTTAGATTGTTTTGCAGGTGTGTAATTCAAGTCGGTGTTGCTCTTGGCTGGCAGATGGGATTACTCGTGATATGGTGGAATGCATTTGATTTGTTAGAAACTAAATAGCATTTTGAGTTTTTATTTAATCATGTATTGTTTTAATTGAAATTTCCGCTGCGTATTTTTGAGAAAAGACTTTTTTTCAAACAGTACACTGTGATTTGAGCCGACTTTAGGGTTCCCGGTTTTGGGGCCTTATAATCTATCACCTATCAGCTATCTAGATAGGAAGAATACAAAGATCATCTAAAATCTCAAACAATGTTTCTACGGATATTGACGTCTAGCAACCTAAACTAATCAGAAACACACGGTAGGTGACCTAATATGCATCTATAACTTAAAGACATTCAACAAGATACATATGGAACAAAGATTTATCACAAATTAGATCAAAGTATGCAAACACATCAAATTAATCATAAATAGGTTCTTTACAAAAGTGTTAATCCATCCACAAAAACCTTAAAACCGAGAAAAGTATTAATAGTCAACAATTATTCATCCATAACCTAAGTAGTATCAAGATCTAGCCAATAATCATGGTGAAGAACACAAAAAAGTCTCAAAGGTCATCAACAAGATATTCAACAAACAAAAAAACAAAAGAGTTTGGAAAATAATAAACTGAATAACAATCACCAACCCGATTTGCAACTCCAAAGCTTCAATCCTTGATCCCAAATAGCTTCTCCTTGCTCAAATCTTTTCTGAATCTTCAATTGCTTTGAAATCAGTAGGTTCTGGTCATCTTTGTTACGATGGCCATCATGGTGGCTTAAATACTGAACCTTAGGGTTTCTACACGTCTTGGCCGATTTGGGTTGCTTACGACCCGTAACACCTTTGGGGGTTTATGTGACACCTCGCTATTTTGAGTCTGTACCGTACTAGTATGACATGTGTTATGAATAAATAAAGTCAGTATTTTATTAAAATTGGTGTTAATATATAGTATTTGATGTGTTGGTAAATCCAAACCTTGTTAAAAATTATGTTCGGCAATAATAAGATAAAAGCTTATCGCGTAACGAAAAAATGCGAAACGAACGTCGGTAACCGGCCGGTTAATGTTAAAATCCTAAATATATTCGGTGGAGAAAAATTAATTAAAACGCTTAAAATCTCTATTTTGAGAATTTAAGCGCATACTACGCCATATCGCTTTATACTGAAAAATACAGACAACGCAGCTAGTCAAGACAAATAAAATATTGTTTAGCAATATTATGGCGAGTTAATTTTTATAGAATAATAAAAATAAATTTAAATGCCTTAAAACATGATTTAAACGCGAGTTAAAATACCCAGTAGTCAGTTAAATACTTCTATTTAACTATATAATATATATATATATATATATATATATATATATATGTGTGTGTGTGTGTGTGTGTGTGTGTATGCATGCATGCATGGGGAATGTGTGTGGGGGCATGGGTGGCGGCACCTTAGATGCCCACCTATTTCTTTCTTTTAACAAATTGTAAGATTAGGAAGAATAGTAATCATTAAAATTGCATGACCAATTCCATAGAGAATCAAATTTCAATACCAAAATCATTTTCTTCTTCCTTTTCTCTCTCTAAACTGCACACTCACCACCATCCTATTTTCAAAATGTGGAACTTCTTCTTGAAGAATCAAGGCCAATCTAAGGTGATTTCAAAGGTGTTTGAAGATCCAAATGTGTTTTCAAGGAAGAACAAACTCCATATCATAAAAAATCTTATCAAAAAGCACAAAAATTCGTGTGAGGTATAAACTTACTTTTAAAAATTTATGATCTTATTTGTTGATGATGATGATGATGGAAAGTTTCTCAAAAGCTTGGAATTCTTCATAATCTTGAAATCTAAACAAGAAAATGATTTTTAACCAAACAAAAATGGAAGTAAATATATATATGAATATATGGCCGTGAGTGTGTGTGTGTATGTATGGGTTAGAGATTATATTTTGTTTAAAAGTTGATATTTGATTTTGATGATTATTGAAATGTTGTTGCATGTATGATCAAAGTTGATTTTTGTAAAGAAGATGATGATAATTTGAATTAAATGGGTGAAAAGTATATATTGGAATGCATATGTGTGGCCGTATATATGTATGTATACGTGCAAGTATATGAGTTTTGATTTATAGTTCATAAATATATAAGAATGTTACATGCAATGAATACTTGTACATAAGTGATAGTAGTGACTAGATGATGATATGAAGGTGATTAGATGATGAAATGATATGATATATGAACAATGAATTAATTCAGGTTGTATGCATGTTAAATGTAACAACCCGCATTTTCGCGCTTGTTACTCTCGTTACGCCTAGCACCGAGATTCGGATCATAATCTAAACTATATCGCTTACTACGCTACATCGCATATTTTCACACCACAACGCTTATTACAACACGTTATATCACAACTCATACGCTTATAACGCTTACGCTTACACTACTACACCACGCGAGTATCTAAACTACTCACTCCCTAAACGCAACGCAAACTCAACGCAAACTTAAAACGTGGTTATATATATATATATATATATATATATATATATATATATTATAATATACTATTAGCTATATATATATATATATACTATTATATATGTGAATCAAGACTCTAAAACGCAACGTAACGTGATACATGTCACACCCCGACCACGTAGAACAACATAACGTGGCGGAAAACGTCGGGGAGTGTTGTAACAGAATCATTGTTTCATAACACATGGAAATTGAAATATTGTTTTATTGATTAAAGTAGTTACAATGTCTTGACAATCAAAGAAACATAACATAAATAACTAGTCTTGCATCTTTTATTGTCGCTAAGGCCCAAGTCCGCCTAAGTGTATCTTGATAAATCCTATGCATCATCTCCTGAAACACATGTGAAAATAGGTACGTCAGCATAAAAATGCCTGTGAGATACATGGGTTTATGAAAATAGGATTCATGACTTATTGTTTAAGAAAATGTTTAGTCATGAACCTTGTAATTTGCTTTGTCTTGTAAATCATTTGAAAAGTGATAAATAAACCAAATGATATATATGTATAAAAGAATAATACATGGTTAAGTGAATAACCATGTGAAATGAGTTTGTATAAATTAAGTTATTTGTAAAACAATGTATTGTGACAAGTATGTTATTTGTATAAAATGTTATATGTCCAAATTGAAATGATTCAAATAACGCTACGATATGTAATACCATACAATCACTTATATATAGGAAGTACCAGCGGCGTATCCACCATGCTTGTATCATATTACACACGCCTCGTTACTTAAATCACTTACCCAAACAAACCACCAAGATGTAATGTTTAAACCAATTGCCAAATGTATTGAATAATATGTCAAAATGTTTATGTCAAGATGTAAATCATGCAATGTATAACCAATGTCGAAAATGTTTATGTGTCAAATGTAAATCATGTAATGTGTAACCAAAATGATATGTATGGCTAGTGAAATGCATCAACTAAACCATAGGTAAAATGCACAAAACAATGTATTGAAGTAAAACTTGGTTTAAATCAAAGTTATGTTTTGTGGAAATGCATGCTATACTGATACGAACATCTATGCGGTGTTGTGAAAATGCATACATCCAAGCCTTGAGACTGTGGCGATAAACCCTTAAACAATTTAAAGGTCTATCTGTGTTATGTATATCGAATTCGGTCATTCCTTCCAATCCAAACCTACCCAGGATTTCAGGAACGGTAGTTGTCAATTCCTATGGTACCACTACCTACTAACGAACGGCGTAGCTAATGTTAATGAATGTATTGTTCCATTGTAAACAACCCAAATGTCATACCAAAATGTAAGCATGTGATGAAAACAATTGTACTAAGTATGCACACAATGGGCATACATAGCATGGAATGTAATGTAAAACGATGTACTAAGTATGCACACAATGGACATACATAGCATGAAATGTAATGTAAAACGATGTACTAAGTATGCACACAATGGACATACATAGCATGAACACAATGAAATCATGTACTATAATTGTACTAATGAACATAGCAAGTATATGATGTGAAAGCAGGAAAGCACGAAAGTAACAAGTAGGCACATGTGTTTCACCCCAAAACAGTTTGGAAAACAGTAAAAGAGGGGTCTATGTACTCACTTGAGATTGCTTAGTAGTCTTTGAGTAACAACCAAACAATGCTAGAGATCGCGGATATCAAACGGCACCTAATATAGGTAACTATGTTAATAAACCGGACCTAAATCGGAGGATTTAGATAGAATGAGGGTTCGTAAACCGAACGAGTATGGAGACTCGTGTAATATGGTTTAACAAAGCCTACATACTAAATGAAACCTAACATAAGTGCTTACGACCCATTATGACCCGTTTAGGTAGCTTATGCTACTTTAATGCGTCGTTCGCGTGAAACGCGTTCGGACCGCCTAACTAGTCCTATGACAAGTAGAATATGCCTTAACATGCCTAATATTGTCGCCAAATCAGTTTAGATGTCAAAAGTTATGTCACATATGTTTATAATGAATTTTGGCATCAAAGGGGTATTTTGGTAATTTACCTAAGGCATATAAACTACCTATCATACAACTACTTAAACGTCGTGACCATAAGGTATAACCTCAGAAGGTTATTCCCTACCTAATATGGTCACCTAATGTATTTGGTCGGATCCTAATGATCGACCAAATGAGTCGGGTTCGAAGGTATAAGCGATTTATTAGATCGCTTACCCTTACGACCCTAGACAACGTGGTAATCAGTAGGCATAGTCACAAGGGACTATAACCATCGTGATTACAATCACGTTGCGAAGTTCAAACGAACTTCGCATTGACCATTAACTGGTCAACGCAGAAAGTCAAACAAAGTTTGAGTTTGTTGGTGCACACATCTGTCGTCTTCGTCTTACATCGAGTTTTGGGTTCGTTGCGGTTCGGAACAAGAATGATGTCATCATTCTTAATGATGACATCATCCAAGTCACTAAATGCTTACATCATCAACAACATATGCACGTGAACTTCATAAGAGACAAAATCATTTATGTTGAGTAGTGGTTGATTTCGTTCAATATGTTTAGATTCTGATTTCGTCCATTATGTTGTATAGAGGCTGATTTCGCTCCTAGGGTATTGTAAAGGTGATTTCGCACCTAAGTCGATGTCATTAAGGGCGGAATTAGAAGCACTATATATAGTGCACTTGAGAGCGAAATCAGAAGTAATTGTCTTGTATTCCACGCCGAAGCTCTTCCAGTGTGAAGATCGATTGTACAAAATGTTTATTCAATACAATCAGTGTTTTAAGGTGAAGATAAAGCTATTTCTACCTTTCTTTCTTAGTTTCCGCCTCTGAAACGAAGTTAAACTCCTCTGAACGACTCGTTTGGGTCAATACACGATCCTACAATTGGTATCAGAGCCAAGTACGAGGAGTTCTGTCGAATTCAACTGAATATTATTGTTTTTCTGTCTTCTACATCATTCTTTCATCAGTTCAGAAAAATTTAACGGTCAAAACCAGTTCAAATTTTCACAAATTGTATAAAAGTGACTATTAACAAATCCTTGAAAGTTTCATTGCTAAAATCGACTTAAAAATGGGTAAAAATGATGTCCGAGTTGATTCCGCTCGTAATGAATATTTCTGATTTCGCTCTTGGGATACAAAGTTTCTGATTTCGCTCTTGAAAGTCTGATTCCGCTCCTAAACTTGATGTTGATTCCGCTCCTGACAACCAAAACACTTGATTCCGCTCCTAAACTTGATGTTGATTCCGCTCCTGACAACCAAAACACTTGATTCCGCTCCTGTGAAAAGTTTGATTCCACTCTTGTGAACATTTTGATTCCGCTCTTAGTGATCAAAGTCTGATTCTGCTCATCGTTGACCTGAAACACGACAAAGTGTCAGTACATCGGGAATATAAGATCATGTGGTTTAAATCGGTTGCATGTGAATATAATGAGTTTGTCGGTTCAGTGGAATAAAAGGTCGAATGAAATTGTGATAAGAGTGTCAGTTACTTTTGATAAGTCTGCATGTCTCGTGAATTGTTATTAGCGTCCCAATAAAAGTGTTTGAGATAACCGGCCACATTCATATTTGAGAACAAATCAGATTTTTTTAAGCTGTCGGTTAAATGAGTCACAAGGCCTAATATTAGTTTATATATCATAATTCAACGGCCCAAGTTTCAAAATCCTCGGCCCAATCATTGTTGTTGGATAAGTGCATTTTAAAGGCTAAATGAGAATTGTTTAGAATCATTGTTGTCAGTGGAAGTTGTCATCGACCCATGTGATTTGTTTCATGTAACGAGGTCGTGTCTGGAAAGTACATCGTATCTTGTGTCATTTACAAGAGGTGATCAGAACATATTGATGTGCATGTGATTTATGATGTTTGTCGGCTTGTTATATTCATCAGACAATTACATGTGATCTACATTGTGTCATAAGCCCATGTGTCTACATATGTGTTCAGTCCAATCAGATTAAGAGTTCGACCCAACCTGATAATACATTGAAAGTTAGTTCCGGTTGTAGTTTGGAGTTCAAAGTTTTCAAAGGATTATAACGTTGTTTGAAAGTCTATCAGTTCACACATAGTGAGTCAGATCGGTTGTTTTTTTGATCCGGGTCATAGCAGTTTGCACGGTTTGACATCAAACTCAGTTCACTCAAATTCAGTCCGCACAAAATATTCTCCAGTCCGGGTATCAGTTTGTTCAGTTGTTTAATAGCGTTTAAACTGATAAGTGTTTGTTTGTTTTGTTTTAAAGGTGATAAAGGTGTGTTACGAGGAAAACCAGTTCGTGTAAAAGCTTGTTTGAGAAATTCTTCAATTCCGAATCATGGATAACGATTTCTACAACGCATTTGCGACACCGTCTGGTCCAGGTGCTATTGCTCAAGCTATGAGTTTAGAAAATGAGACTGGAACCACCCAAAAGCCCCCTAAATTAATGAGTATTGAAGAATACTACGGGTGGAAAGACAGATTCGAGAACTGGGTTCAGGCAAACCATCTTAGGTCTTGGGAATGTATACTGAAGAAATATGTGTTGCCTCGAACAGAGTTGCAGGTTCTCAAAGAGTTATCAGAGTTTACGGATCAGGAACGTGTTATGTACAAAGCCGAAAAAATGATGATTAGTCTGTTGCAACAAGCCATCAAAGAAGATATTTTCATTCTGTTACAGCATGACAAAACTGCAAAGTCAATCTGGGATGCACTTAAAGTCAAATTTGAGGGTAGCGAGAACATGATAAAGAGCAAAAAGGCATTGCTAAAGAAAGAGTTTGATCTATTCAGTAGCTTACCAGGTGAAGACACAAAGAAGCTGATTGAGAGATACTGTCACCTAGTGCGATCAATGTCGATGTTGAGCATTACCAAAGATCGTGAAGAGTGGGTAGACAAGCTTGCTGATGCATTACCTCAGAAAGAGTGGGGAACTTATTTGATGATTCTGAAAAACACGGGTGTTTATGATGGGTTGACAATATCTCAGTTTATTGAAAAGATCAAAAGCCAGGATCTGGAGCTACAGAAGATAGCTAGGATGAACAGTCCGAGTGGTCAACAGGATATTAAAATGTACTACAAAGGTAGCATTCCGGTTCCAGAATCTGAGAGAAGTCTGAAAATTCAGACTGCATTCAGTGCTGGGGATTCATCAGAAAAAGCTGATCAGAGTTTAAACAAAAGCAGTAGTGGATTTTCCTCATTTCCAAGTGTCAATCCTAAAGAGTCAAACACAAGCTTTCAGTCTCAGAGCACAAAGACAGGAAATGGATATGTGATTCAGTGCAACATAGCTCTAAATCTTCCAGAAGGTCAAAGTTTTTCAGAAGACACTGCTAAAGACCACATGGCTCTACTTGGTTCCGTATTGTTATCTTATGAGGGTCTAGTGGCTGGTCGAATCGGAAATCCCATGCTCACCAAAGAGGATTACGATCAAATAGACGCTGAAGAGATGGAACTGATGGACATCAAATGGTGTCTTGCTAGTGTTCTTAGACGTGCTGAAAAGATCAAAACGATTACCGGGAGAAATGACTTTATTGATGCTCATGTATCTGCTTTAGGTTTTGATAAATCTAAAGTTACTTGTTTTCGTTGCAGGGAGAAAGGTTATTTCAAGCGGGAGTGCAAGAACAGAGAAGCTAGTGGCGCTCAGAATCCATTCGGAAAAGACGACTACTACCGGAAAGCCATTTATCAGCAGGTCGGTCAATCACAAGATTCACAGACGGCTCATGGTAGAAAGATTGAGGATTCCAAGAGAGGATGTTTGGTAGATTTCAACTGGAGCAACTACATATCTCCTGATAGCAAAGCATGCATAGTCGATCAAGATGATGAGAGGCTACCTGAAGGGTTCAGCTGGAATATGTTTGTAGATGAAAATGGGAATTATAAAGCTTTTATTGCTAAGATTGTTCGAGAACCAGACATGTTTGCTACTTGGATGAAGTCTATTGGAGTGACTGTAAAGAGTGTGGATGAAGAGTCTGTTGTTTCTGATGAAAGTTCAGAAAGTGCTTATGAAAGTTTACAGAGTGCAGATGAGAGTGTACAGAAGGATGTTACTTCAGAAAAGGAAGTTGTATTTGATCAAACACCGTCAGATTCTGGTTTTTTAGATGCTGATTCTGCAAAATATGTAGAGTTTGATCAAACACCAGTTGATAGTAGCAGTGATGATGAGGAAGAGAAACATATTAATGTTGCTAAAACTCTTCTTTCTCCTGAAAGTTTTCATTTCTATTTGGCAGATCGCATGGAGAAACTGAAGGAGAAACGAGCTACTAAAGAACAACAACTAAAGAAATCTGAAGATGGTATTCAGAAAGAGAATGTTGAAAGTGTTGCTGAGAAGAATGTTGAAACTGAGCGAGTGAAGGAAGAAGAGAAGGTGATTGAAGAAAAAATAGTTGAAGTGATAAAGACAATCGAGATTGAGAAGATTGTTGAAGTTGTAAAGCCTTGCATGAAGTGTTTGGAAGCATGCAAGGGTTGTGCAACAAAAGACGAGATAATTGCTGAGTATGAAAAGAAGAAACAACAGTTACTGTTCAATCTCAACTATGTGAAAGAATCTTATGATGTCTTGAACAAAACAGTAACTGGTCTCCAAAAGACAAATTCAGAAAGAGAACAAGCACTTACGATGATGAATGCTGTGATGATGAAAAAACAGAAAGCCATCAACTTTTACATCGAAGAGAGTGCTAAATGGAAGCAAGAGTTGGAGACAGAAAAGATCGAGAATGAGAGAATTAGACGTTTATTGCAAAGTTATTCTAGTTCTGATTATCTCATTGATCGTATTTACCCAACTGTTGCAGGTATGGAAGCTTTTCAAGATGAGAAGCCAAAGAAGAAAGATAGTGGTAAGAAACTGACTGTTAAATATAACAAGTGTCCGCCTCCAATTTGGGAAGGGTACTCTCCTAGAAAACCAAACGAGGAGCAACTTGAAAAAGCAGTCAATATTAAGCTAAAAACCGACACAACTGACGTTTTACCAGATAACATTGATGTCACGTTTACCTCGTCCGATACTGATCATGAGTCTGAGTTAATCAAAAAGGTGGTCGATCAGGTTTTGGATACTGAGGAGGAATCCGAGTCAAAGTCTGAGTCTGGAGGGTCAAATTCGTCAGTCAACAGTCCACAGTCGTCGGTCAAACGGTCTTACAGTAAATAATTTTTGTTATCAAAAGCAACTTTGGATGATGAAGCATTTGAAGTTGCATACACTTTAAATGATTCGGACAAATTATACTCTGACAAAGAGTTTCCAATAAGAAGTGTTTGTTTTGACATGATCAAAAAGGTTTTCAAAATGACAGAAATTAATATTTCTTAAATAAAAGATTTAAATCTTACTGAAAAACCTAAAAAGTACACTTCAAGAGTTCAACAACGGTTAAACAAGAAAAAGGGTTACAATTCTGGTTCTGGTTTTCAAAAGAAATCAAACCAAAATCGTAGCTACAAAAAGAAAGGTCTTGGATTTATTCCGCTAGAAAATTATAAAAATTTGAAAAATTCTAAAACAAAAACAGAATTTGTGTCAGGTGGAAGTGTAGAAGAGGAACAGAAGAAACCATTCTGGAGACAGTCAAATCAAGAATTTCTTGCTGAAAAGAAAAAGAATGGAACTGAAGTGTTTTATCAAAGAGAGACTCGTACCTGTTACAAATGCAATGAAACTGGTCACATTGCATGGAACTGTCAGAAAATTGTCAAAACAAAACAGGGAGTTTCTCAGAAATTGAAAGAAAAGGTTGTTTATGTTGAACCACCAACCGACAGACTTAAAATTTTTGAAAATTCAACTTATGAGGTTGGTGAGTGTTCTAAAAAGAATTTTTATAAAAAGAAAGAGAATGACAACCAAGTGTTGGTTGTTAAGAAAGTTGATGTGAATGTCGGCGATGAATCTGGTTCCACAAAGCCAGAAGAGCCACAAGGTGAGGTGAAAATTTCAGTGAATAATGATGAGTTTCCATCACTGAAATTTGAAGAAGTTAAACAGAAAGTTGGTAAGGTTGATATCTCGAATCAGTTTTACACAGAGAAAACTAAGTTTGATGTCGAGAAAACATTCAATGGAAGTGTTAAGAAAATTTTTGGAAAAATGTTGAATGGGAAAGTAAAGGGGGTTAAAGATTTTTATGCAACTAAAAAGGCTACTTACAACCCTACTGCTCAAGAATTGAAAGCCATCAAGTCTGAGAAGACTTGGATGGAAGTCTGTTTCCCTTGAAGTTTTAGGGCTACGCCGGAGATCCCAAGTTTGTAATTGTGGATCAGGAATCGGCATCTTTCTTAGTAATTGATTGTGTGAGTGAATCTTATAAAAGTTAAATTTTACAGGATAAGTGTGATTTGCCGGAGCTTCCAGGTTGGTAAGTGTGAAGCAGGAATCGGCATCTTTATTGGTAAAATGGTTTGTGTAGATGTTTTATTCCTACATGTGGTTAAATGTTGGATATTCTTACAAGTGGTAAGAGGTTGATTCTGACATAGTGATTACTCAAGGTCATTAGTTTGAACTTGATGTAATCCTGATACAAGAGATTGAATGGACAAAATGATGAACCATACCCCTAACTTTACATGTGGTAAAACCAACAAAACTTATTTTCCGGAAAAATCATTTTGGTTAAAACAAACTTAAGTGTTTTGAAATCATAATGAGAAAATAGTTTTGTGTAAGGGGGAGTTCTGATTGTTTATGCCAAGTGGATGGTGATTTGAAGCGATTCGATATCGGTTGTCAAGTTTATTGTACAGTTTGTTTTCAAATTTTCTTTAATGTGTTTGCATTTTAGGGGGAGTAGAAAATTTCTGAAAATCCAAAAACATTAGAAAATTTGAAAAAGGCAAAAACATGATAAAATAAAAAATGAGTTTTTAGTGTCAAAGAAGAGGAAATGATAGTACATCAGTAGACGGTCACTGATGATATGCCGATAGGTTTTTACACATTTAGTAAGATTTTTCGGGATATAAACTTAAATTCAAACTTGCTTATTTTGTGGGGAACACTACTTGGATATATAGGTAACCCCTGAAATCTCGTTTGAAAGGTCCCTCTTTCTGAGATACTAGGTCTTTATACTCAGTGATATCTGGGGTATTATCCCGAGACTTCTGCTGAATGGAAGTTCTGACCTAGTCCCCGGATAATGCTTTCTGCAAATGCTTGAAACATAGCATCGCCCTCAGCAAGCTGATGAAACAATAAAATTGATAGTCGCTCCTGTTGTAATGCAAAAGATCCTCTAAAGGGGACACACCCAAAAGTCGAGTCATGATCTCTCTGCTGAACGGTAGTTCTGACCTGAGCTCTCATGATTCTTCATAATTTATTAACCCCTTAGAGATATCATCTGTGGTATACTCACCTGTAAGACTGAATATTGGGATCTGGATACGGGAGTATATTCAAGAGGTGGGACACATGAATGAGTTTAAGTTCTTAAAATACCTAACTCATACCCTGAATCAGTTGAAATTTGTGTGAAAATTTAAGTGGATCAGTATATTGGCAATCTAAGTGAATTGTTTAATTCTTAATGTGTAACTAAGCTCAACGGTACTTGTGACTTGTCAAAAACTGATATGATCCTCTTACATGAACTCACAAAAATATTGTCTGTAAATATTTCTTTACTGCATTTCTTTACATTCAAAAATTCAAAAAGATTTTCAGTGTGTTTTAGCATAAATTTTTGAAAAATCCAAAAAGATTTTCGACAACTGATGTTGGAGAGCTGATTGTCAAAATTCCAAGTGCTAGACATGATGAACAAATGGTTTGGGAAAATGTGTTTTGAAAAGAAAAATGATCAAATTTTAAAATGATTCATCAAGTTTATTGAGTTATTTTTGAGGGAGAGTCAGTATTAGTGCATACATTGAATTGTTAAATGCGTAAAATTTACATTTAGGTAGAGTGAATTTGTGCAGGTTTAAGAATGAGCTGGATTGATGATCCTGAGCTGGATGAGAGCCAGATTATGATCTTGGAACAATTTCTGAAAGAGTCAGCCAGATTACGATCCTGAAGCAGATGATGCTGAAGAACTAACGGAATGCCAGCACATTGCAGGGGGAGTCTGTTAATGCTGAGTGAAAGAGTGAAGCTCAAAGACTGATCAAGACTGAAGATGCAAAGACTCGACATGTGAGACTCGTCAACATCTGAGGGGGAGTCTGTTGGTGCACACATCTGTCGTCTTCGTCTTACATCGAGTTTTGGGTTCGTTGCGTTTCGGAACAAGAATGATGTCATCATTCTTAATGATGACATCATCCAAGTGACTAAATGCTTACATCATCAACAACATATGCACGTGAACTTCATAAGAGACAAAATCATTTATGTTGAGTAGTGGTTGATTTCGTTCAATATGTTTAGATTCTGATTTCGTCCATTATGTTGTATAGAGGCTGATTTCGCTCCTAGGGTATTGTAAAGGTGATTTCGCTCCTAAGTCGATGTCATTAAGGGCGGAATTAGAAGCACTATATATAGTGCACTTGAGAGCAAAATCAGAAGTAATTGTCTTGTATTCCACGCCGAAGCTCTGCCGGTGTGAAGATCGATTGTACAAAACATTTATTCAATACAATCAGTGTTTTAAGGTGAAGATAAAGCTGTTTCTACCTTTGTTTCTTAGTTTCCGCCTCTGAAACGAAGTTAAACTCCTCTGAACGACTCGTTTGGGTCAATACACGATCCTACAGACTTTCGGACTCAAAAAGCAATAAAAGAACGAAAGAATACTTACGAAGGGTCCCCGAATGCTAATCTCGATCCAAGTAACTCAGGTATGAAACAATGGTTTCAACTTAGAGTTTCTCAAATCAAAATTCTAGTGGGTTTTTCAATGGCATGGGGGGTATTTATAGGATTTCCTGAACCGTTAGGATCGTTTCTTGGAAAACGTGCTTCAATCTTGGCCATACACTTGCACCCATGGTATTGTTATACCATGTGCACATCAAACCAGCCCATAGTATTGAGAAATACCATGTGCAAGAGTGGAAAGGACCAGATTCAAAGTTTCTGCAAGTTTCTGCTGTCTGGGACTGACGCGGGCCGCGTAAAGTTTAAGCTTGGTCTTACGCCCCAGGCCTAAGAACTTTGACAGATTTACATTTTTAGCCCCTGCATGTCCAAAACTTGGTTTTCGATGCATTTTTGACACGTTTAAGCCCCGTTAACCCCATTTCAAGGCTCTAAAATGAAGTTAAAGTATAGGGAACTTAAAATGTGCTAAAAAATATCTCGGATGTCGGTTCGTTTGGCCGTACGATCGTGATGTTCGCTTAATTACGATGGAATGCGCATAAGCGCGAAAAACGATCCAAATGACGCGACGAATGGATTTTTCTCAAGCCAAACACTAAAATAAAATATTTTAGTGCTTACATAAATTTTTGGATGTCCGGATGTATTCAGAACTCAGGTTATGCGTGAAAGTGCAAACTTGTGCACTTTTTGACGCTTTTAGTCCCTTAATGACCCAAAAGTTTGTTTTAGCATACCGAACCCCTCAAAGTCTATTTCTAAGCTATGTAAAGGATATTTATGGTATGTTTAACTTATGATCATGTTCCGGAATGTTCGTTACAGTTTAAATTGGCATACTTTCGCAGTTTGTCAAGTTTAGTCCCTGTAAGCGAATAAACTTGTTTTTGCCATACCAAAGCCTTCAAGACTTATTTCTAAGTTATGTAAAGGTTATTTAAGGTATGTTAAGTATATGTTGATGTTCCGGAGTATTTTTCGCATTAAACTGGTTACGTTTACGCACCAGTTTGCGTATAACTCTCTAGAAAGCGATATAGAGTTTGAAATTGAATAAAAGTCAAAACATGAAAAATGTAAAACACAACCAAACAAACATTGGGATCAAATAACATTCTTTTATTGATGAAAGAATTGTTCACAATGATTACAAGCACAGATGTTACAATACACAGTATCTTGCTAAGATACTTAAAATACTCGTACCAACTAACGTAACAGAACGCACCAAACAATCCTCCTATACGTGAAACGGAAGTTTTTCCCACCATTTTGGCCCTCGTACGAAGACACCCAGCTTCGTACGAAGCCAGTGGCTTCGTACGAAGGCAGGGCCTTCGTACAAGGGATCCAGCTTCGAACCAAACTTCCATACCTCCTCTATAAATAGCAAGCCACTCTCCTCCCATTCTAACTTGTTGCCATTCTTACCGAAACGCTGCCAAATTGCTGTCCAACTGCTTTCAAGTAAGATCTAGCATTTTTACATGGTTACACAACGTTTTCCACTACGATTTTCCAAAAGATTCACTTTGATTTCATCCAAACTCTTGGGTTTTCACTTAAACTTCATCCTTTTCAACTAAACTTCTTCTTTTTACAAAAAACCTTCATCTTTTTCATCAAATCTTCTTAGTTCACCACGGATCTACACTTAACCGAGTGTATTGGGCCTAGCTTCAGCTTCCCAAGTTAGAAATCTACAGATTTCACACTCACCAAGTGTTAGGTCTAGGTGAAGCCCCTTTAAAACCCCTTTTAAACTTGATTTCCACACTAAAACAGACCTAAACGACATGTATTTCGTTCACTGGATTGTGGGACGAGGTAGTGTTGAAACTGTCATGAATAGGAATCGAAAACACATCCGATTCAGACGAAAACACAGCTCCGAACGCAAGAAACAGCAACTTGTGAAAACTGGATTGTTCTTTGTGAAGCCCATGCTTCGTACGAAGGTGCTGCCTTCGTACGAAGGCACTACTTTCGTACGAAGGCACTGGTTTCACACAACCCAGCCCAAGTTCTCATCTGTGACTTGAACCAAGACCTCTCCGGCTCTAGGTTTAATCAGTAGCTTAAGGCTGGAGGGATGCACACTCGATTTCCAGAAGAAAGACGCGAAGAACACTCGATTTTGAACACGGAACAAGCCAACTGTGTGAAGCCACCATCTTTGTATGAAGGCACGCCTTCGTACGAAGGCACCAGCTTCATACAAGGGGTCTGTTCGTCACTCGACACTACGATTAGACCGTTTCAGCACCTTGGATGACTTACGCACTTCTGTTCCCACAAGCAGGCTGATCCGGTAAACTCTCCACTCCATTCCAAATCGTGTTTACTTGCTAAGCACGCACGGTGAGTATACTTGACCTCTTTTCGCTTTAAACGCACCTTTTGGGGTGTAACATACGTTCATACATAAACACACTTATCAAAACGCACTACATGTTGAAACTAATTTTCACATGCGAATAACTGACATACATATTTACATGTGATGCTTGATACATATGTGCCAGGGCTCTTACTCGTGATGTTCCACCTTTGCTAGTATGGTACTATAGTTCGACTCACACCCGACAGGGTCAAGTTAAGATTAACTCGCACCGCTCCTTCGCAGTAAACTCGGAACTTAGCTGGAAGTATTTGTCTAACTAGTGTATATGTTGTGTGTATCTCGTTTATGTATGTGGAAATTCCTAACGCCTTTACCTACTTTACTAGTATATCAAACCTGTATACTCGCCAATACATTTTGTATTGACATTATTTTAACGTATGTTGCAGGTTGATCACAGGTTATCTCGAATCGAGATTAGGCTACTTTAGAAACCCACCTAAAATCTATGTCGGATTTGTATTGTTTGAGAGACATGAAATATGTATGACTTTTTGTGAAATATTTGTTTATTGGTATGGGATAATGAACTTGTTAAATATTGTCGCTAAATTAGTCGTTATGGATTCTCTTGAGCAATCTGGTTCGCTTAGTGCCGCGCCCCGATGATTCCGCCATCGGTTGGGGTGTGACAAATTGGTATCAGAGCCATGACTATAGGGAATTAGGTCGAGTCGTTTAGAGCAGACCTAGTCTATAGTCTAAGAACCAAAACATACCAGCTTCGTACAAACCCATTGGGGCTTTGTACGAACCCACATATTGTGTTGCTTGTTCGAACCTGCATATTGTACCTTCAAACGAACTCAAGACATTGCACCTTCGTACGAACTCAGTAGCTTCGTACAAAGGCAGCCTTTCCTAGGGGTGAAAACTTATTTTGCCTTTCCTAAGGCTAACACAATACACACGTTTTGAAAACACTCGCATAACAAAACCGAGTGATTGTGTCGAGATTAGGTGTGAAAACCAAGAACTCTCGATAAGATCACTCTCTCAGCGCATTATTCTTAGCACGAGAACCTTTCGTTGAGTTAGGAGTGACATCCACAACTCCACGAAAATCTCCATTTCTATCTAGTGGGACTCCCGAATTTCTTCGGTGAGCACAACCATAGCTTGGAGCGAAGTTGTTAAGTTAGGGGTGAAACCCGCATCTTAATGACCCGTTCCACTCCCTAAAATGACTTTTAAAAGATCTCACCAAAGACTCGACCGTTCCGATGACTCGAGCCGCATAGTAACTGGAAGGACGAATGTCTTTAGCCGTATCGCGATGAGAGCATAGTCTATTAGGCCAAAGCATGTGCTCGAGCTTGTTGGGAATGGTTGAATCACTTTGGACAGTCGATGTCCCAAAACCCAGGATGCTCCATCTATTTTCTAGCCTACAATCGTCGATTTTACGCGTCATCAAATTCTATCATGATTATGTGTTTTCAATTTGGATATTTTACGCTTTATCGATTTCTCGATTTACCGATTTTCGCTCCTCACTTTTATATACACCACTCGCACAACCATCGCAATCTAAAATAAGAGCTGAATGTCCGCAACACAACTAACGTCTAACAACTCTCCCTCTTAAACGCGTCCTCGCGCTATCTATGCAAGTATATAAGTATATATGTATCTAATGTACGATATACGATTGCATATGCTTATGTGAACACTTGAGAGTTTAGGAATTTCGTGCCTCCGATGTGTCTCCTATGTGAATTCATATTATTAAATCAACGATGATAAGTTTTAACGCGCTAATCGCATCGCAAATTTCAAAATCATTATGATCGAATCACATTCCAAGTCTCTTTGTCTAGATGCCTCCGAACGCTCCCATCTCGCGAAGTACAACCAGAAGAAACGCTGATAAGAGGATCGCCTCGCTCGTGGCCAAAAAAGTGGCCAAGGTTATTCCTCAAATCGTCGCGCATGTTCAATCTCTCAGCAACTCTCAAATATCGGAAGACTCTAAGACCAATGCACCAAAGTCTACTTTCTCCTACAAGCAGTTCAAGGCTTGTGACCCAATGGTCTTCACAGGTGACAAAGGTGTATCTCAATTACTTCAGTGGCTCGATGCTATCGAGGTTACCCTCCGTTAGAGTGGGTGCCCCAAGCACTTTCGCACCACATACGCTACAGGAGTATTTCAGTCAAGAGCCCTCGACTGGTCGACAGCCGAGTGTAACAAACGTGGGAACAATGCAGCCTAATCGCTCTCCTGGAATGAGCTGAATGAGCTCTTGAAGGACGAGTATTGCCCTCCCACGAAGTCCAGAAGCTAGAAAATGAATTTTGGGAAATTAAGCAAGTTGAAGGTGACAACAACGGCCTCACAGCAGGATTCAAACACCTTAGCATTATCTGCCCAAGCCAAGTTGACACTCTCGAAAAGGCCATCAAGAAGTACACACGCGCCTTGCCTGAGTGTGTGGGTGATTTTGTTGAAGCTGCCAGACCGGCTACAATCGAAGAAGCTTATCGCTTGGCAGCAGAAATCAACGACAAGCGAATCTTGGCTGGATTCTTCTCCAAGGATTCCACCAGGAAGGCTAACCAAGCAATCACCGTCGAATCCTCCGATTAGTCCTCCTCCTCCGATGCACTACCACAAGACGCCGCCCAGCCTAGCCGCAAGAGGAAGAGCTCGAGCCTAAATTGTTCAGCAACTGCACTGCCTAAACCCGAACCTCTCCAAGCAGTTTCCCTTTACCCAAGGCGTAACTACACTGGGACTCTTCCCCTGTGTCAGAAGTGTACCTATCACCACCAGGCTGGAGCCAACTGCCGCTATAGCACAAATTGCAATTCTTTCGGTCCCTTCACCAGCCACTGCCGCACAGGGCCATGACATCAAGGCATACTAGCACTTCCAGTACCGCCGTCACAGCCCGCAACCCCAGCAACCGCAACACCATCAGCCGCCGCACCCGCAACAGAAGCCCAACAGCAACCGCAACCCAAGCAGGAGTTTTCAACATCAACACCGACCAGGCACAGAACGACGTAGTTAATGGTACAATTCTTGACGTAAGTACTTATACTTTATAATTATTCTATCATTCGATGTCGCCTCGATAAGCGATGTCGACACACACTCTCTCCCTCCCCCCTCTCTCTCTCTCTCGAGTCCACACACTTAGTCTAGATTCACACACATATTCTATTACTGGCACTACATAGTATATCACGATATAATATGTTTTACCCTGACTATGCATCTTTGGAATAAGTTACGATAAACATGTAAGGACCAAATTAATCACGGGTGCACATGGGATTATTTTGGTAAGTGCATGAGGACCGTAGTAAGTTCTAATGATGCCATAACGTTAAAAGTGTGGTTAAGCGTGGTGGATACGCCGCTGGTACTTCCTATATATAAGTGTCTTAACCATGTCAACAAAGTGTGACATCTATTCATGGGACCGAGACGGTGTGGTCATAGCATGGTGGATACGCCGCTGGTACTTCCTATATATAAGTGCTTTGCCATGCTAACGAAGTTTCGCGAAGAAAATTCCATGTGGAGTTGAATGTTATTAGACCTCTTATAATATTGAGACTATTTTCAACACGCTAAACTCCTTCGAAAGGCGTAACATCTCAATCGCATCATCGCTAGACTTTTCGTAAGTGCACAGCAACACAATCTCACCTTCGCTAAAATCTGTCTCACTTCACCATCGTTGTCCCTCTCGACGCTCTAACGCTTTATCACATCTATCAATCTCATTGCTTCGATATTCTCATCGCTCTTCCCTCTCATCGCATTTCCCACTCGATGTCTAAATGCTTAACGCACCTAGCATTTACGCCGCTTTGATATTTCAATCACTGCACCATTCGCGCACGCTCTTATCACTAAGTTTACAATCAACAATCATCGCTTAGTCTATTTAATCTTCCTTTCGAACTTGGTCTAACCATTCACCGCTCAGACCAAGGATACTAAAACCTATCCATACCATGTCGACACACATGACATCGCCCCACGAGACGGAGACAATATGGCTAAAACATGGTGGATACGCCACTGGTACTTCCTATATATAAGTGTTTTAGCCATATAAACAAACTTCCGTGGAAAGATGCCATGTGGGGCTCGACGCTAACAAAACTTTTGACACTGTTTTTGTATAAACAAAATTCTTCTTAGAAACAAACGCTTGGAAATAAATGAAAAGTTTTCTGAAAATTTTTAAATTTAAAATAAAACCTTTGGACAAACAAAACTTTCTTACAACGCTGGTTTAAACATCGACTTATTTAACACCACGTCATAAGAATATTTTCATAAAACAAGTTTTCGTTAAAACCTTTTTATAATAACTAGACAAAACTTTTCGAGAACTTAAAACATTTATGGATCGTCAACTCGTGAGTTTCGATTCCCTAGTCAAGCAAGTCGCTTTCTCTCATCGATTCTCCCATGCCACCGAGACGCTCTCACTCGCCAATCCTCGATCGATCGCTCGTTCATCCCTGGCTTACCCTAACGCCTGAATCGCAACTTATACGTGTCAATTCTCATAGTCTTCCTTTCGAATAAATTTCGGGATGAAATTTCCTAAAGCAGGGGAGACTGTAACAACCCGCATTTTCGCGCTTGTTACTCTCATTACGCCTAGCACCAAGACTCGGATCATAATGTAAACTATATCGCTTACTACGCTACATCGCATATTTTCGCACTACAACGCTTATTACAACACGCTATATCACAACGCATACGCTTATAACGCTTACGCTTACACTACTACACCACGCGAGTATCTAAACTACTCATTCGCTAAACGCAACGCAAACTCAAAACACGGTTATATATATATATATATATATATATATATATATATATATATATATTATACTATACTATTATCTATATATATATACTATTATCTATGTGAATCGAGACTCTAAAACGCAACGTAACGCGATACTCAGTATCATACTAAGATATTTAAAATACTCGTACCAACTAACGCAATAGAACGCACCAAACGAGCCTCCTATATGTGAAACGAAAGTTTTTCCCACCATTTTGGCCCCCTCGTATGAAGATACTTGGCTGTGTACGAAGCTAGTGGCTTCGTACGAAGGCAGGGCCTTCGCACAAGGGATCCAGCTTCAAACCAAACATCCATTCCTCCTCTATAAATAGCAAGCCACTCTCCTCTCATTCTAACTTGCTGCCATTCTTACCGAAACGCTGCCGAATTGCTGTCCAACTGCTTTCAAGTAAGATCTAGCATTTTTACATGGTTACACAACATTTTCCACTACGATTTTCCACAAGATTCACTTCGATTTCATCCAAACTCTTGGGTTTTCATTTAAACTTCATCTTTTTCAACTAAACTTCTTCTTTTTACAAAAAATCTTCATCTTTTTCATCAAATCTTCTTATTTCACCACGGATCTACACTTAACCGAGTGTATTGGGCCTAGCTTCGGCTTCCCAAGTTAGAAATCCATAGATTTCACATTCACCAAGTGTTAGGTCTAGGTGAAGCCCCTTTAAAACCCTTTTTAAACTTAATTTCCACACTAAAACGGACCTAAACGACATGTATTTCGTTCACTAGATAGTGGGAAGAGGTAGTGTCGAAACCGTCTCGAATAGGACTCGAAAACACATCTGATTCAGACGAAAACACAACTCTGAACGAAGGAAACAACCACTTGTGAAAACTAGACTGTTTTGTGCAAAGCCCAGGCTTCGTGCGAAGGTACTGCCTTCGTACGAAGGCACATGGCTTCGTAAGAAGGCACACATGGCTTCGTACGAAGGCACTCCCTTCGTACGAAGGCACTGGTTTCACACAGCCCAGCCCAAGTTCCATCTGTGATTTGAACCATGACCTCTCCAGCTCTAAGTTTAATTAGTAGCTTAAGGCTGGAGGGATACACACTCGATTTCCAGAAGAAAGACACGCAGAACACTCGATTTTGAACGCGGAACAAGCCAACTGTGCGAAGCCACCATCTTCGTATGAAGGCACGCCTTCGTATGAAGGTACCAGCTTCGTACAAGGGGTCTGTTCGTCACTCGACACTTCGATTCGACCGTTTCAGCACCTTGGAGGACTTACGCACTTCTGTTCCCACTTGCAGGGTGATCCGGCGCTCTCTCCACTCCATTCCAGACCGTGTTTACTTGCTAAGCACGCACGGTGAGTATACTTGACCCCTTTTCGCTTTAAACTCACCTTTTGGGCTGTAATATACGTTCATACATAAACACACTTATGAAAACGCACTACATGTTTAAACTAATTTTCACATGCGAATAAATGACAAACATATTTACACGTGATGCTTGATACATATGTGCTAGGGCTCTTACTCGTGATGTTCCACCTTAGCTAGTATGGTACTATAGTTTGACTCACACCCGACGGGGTCTACTTAAGATTAACTCGCACCGCTCCTTCACAGTCATCTCGGAACTTAGCTAGAAGTATTTGTCTAATAAGTGTATATGTTGTTTGTATCTCGTTTATGTATGTGGAAATTCGCAACTCCTTTACCTACTTTACTAGTATATTAAACCTGTATACTCGCCAATACATTTTGTATTGACATTATTTTAACGTATGTCGCAGGTTGATCACTGGTTATCTCGAATCAAGATTAGGCTACTTTAGAAACCCACCTAAAATCTAAGTTGTCGGATTTGTATTGTTTGAGAGACATGAAATATGTATGACTTTTTGTGAAATATTTCTTTATTAATATGGGATAATGAACTTGTTAAATATCGTCGCTAAATTCGTCATTATGGATTCTCTTGAGCAATTTGGTTCGCTTAGTTCCGCGCCTGATGATTCCGCCATCGGTTGGGGTGTGACATTAAAAAGATGATATAGGATGTGTTTTTATAATACAAAGAATTTCATAAGGTTGGTAGCTTTGCATGTTGTACATGAAGCTTAAAAAGTTGTAAAATGGGTGAAATTGTGTGATTTATGTGACATACATGAAATTTGCACTATCATGAGTATAACCATCATTTTAATCAGTAAATAACATGTGTTGTGTTAAAATATCAAGTCATGACGATTTGGGATGACATACATGAAAGTTGCACTATCATGAGTATAACCATCATTTTAATCAGTAAATAACAAGACTATGGGTTAAAAACGGTAAGAATCGGCTTTTAAAGTGATTTTTGAAAAACTGCTTTAAATCATAATGTAAACTGATATTTTTATGATAAATATAAATATTTTAACTAATATTAAGTAATTCTGGTGTTTTCTAGTCAGACGTGACTTCCGACGCCCGAAAACGTTATCGAAATGTTAACATACGCATATCTCAACATACGCGAAAACGGGTTGTTTAAGGTGAACCTTATGTGTTATAATATGATATGTTAATATGAGTATGTGTAATGTGTTATGTTAAGTGATGACATGATAGTAGGAAATAAGACTATGCATGTAAGTTTGTACGGTTAAAATGGTAATTTTGTTAAATATCATGTTAAATTTATATATAACTTATTTGTCGAGCATGAAAATTGACTGAAACGTGTCTAGAAACCTTCCACATAATTCACAATGTTGAAAGGAAGGGTTAAATATCATATATATATAGTGGGAATCCTGCAGAAAGTGTGTTTTTCCTAGAAAGTCTAGGAAGCGATCTGGGCCATCCAATGGGTGTGTTTAATGGTTGAGATCATCTTGGTGGCATTTTGGTAATATGTGTTTCTTAAAAATAGGATTATTTAATTAATCAGGGGTAGATATGTCATTTATCTTGTTTTCAATATGGAAATAACTGGCATTCCATAAACCACCCCACATTTCTTGCGATTTTTTTTCTCTCTCTCTCTCTCTCCCTTTCTCTCATCTCTCTCTCTTCCTTCATGAAGAAACACAACATCAAGAAAACACATCGTGACAAATGTCACACATCGTAACAGCATGAATGGTAAAACACAGCGTGAAGAAATCCTCCAGCATTACCAGCATGAATGCTAAAAGAAAACGGTACTAAACTGCTTGTTATTAAAGCACAATGTCAAGAAATCCTCCAGCATTACCAGCATGGATGGTAAAACACTGCATCAAGAAATCCTCCAGCATTACCAACATGAATGCTAAAACACAACTGTATTTATCTGCTTGCTTTTAAAACACAATGTCAAGAAATACTCCAGCATTACCAGCATGAATGGTAAAACACATCGTCAAGAAATCCTCCAGCATTACCAACATGAATGCTAAAACACAACGGTATAAATCTGCTTGCTGTTAAACACAATGTCAAGAAATCATCCAGCGTTACCAAACATCATTCATATTATGGGATCTATAAAAACATTGAATTTGTCCCTCTAACTATTAAAACACAGTACCAAGAACATGCTGATAGATTCTAAATAAAGTTTAATAATCGACACACAAAACATAAAATAGTAAGCAAAATAAGAACTGTACTTACCATCCCCACAATCAACAACTGTGTTTGATGCCATGATTTTTCTCTCCGTGTAAAAATATGATCAGCGATGAATCTTGTGAGCAAGAAAACGAAGGAATGATTGATATTTACGTGAGATCAGCGATAAAAATATGATCAGCGATGAATCTTATGGAGGAAATCGGTTTCATTCGTATACATGGATAGTTAGTTATTGAAGATAATTTCCTGAAATAAATATAGATTGTGAAAGTACATAATTGCCCTTTTAGTTAAAATCCTTCAATGCCACGTGTCGCATTCTGATTGCTTCCTAGACTTTCTAGGAAAAATCCACTTTCTACCCAACTCCTATATATATATATATATATATATATATATAAAGTTGAAGGGCTAAATATGCCTAAAAGGAAAATTTTTATAATTTTTAGAGGTCCCTTACGGACCGCAAGAACACCCTCTTACGGTCCGTAAGGATGTTCAAAACTTTCTGTGCGCCTGAGGTCCCTTACGGACCGCAAGGAATCACCCTTATGGTCCGCAAGGGGTACGCTGACAGCAAAAATCTTACTGGACATCAACCTTCTTCTCCTCTTGCCACCTTTCACATATCATGCCACACTTAATCTGGTTATGACACCTCATATGCCACTAATCAATCTCGTAAGGGTTCTAAGGACACCTACGCAACACTTTGCACAATTCTAGCAATCTTGAATTAGTATAAATAGGTCCTTAGTTTTCACATTTTATTCACACCAATTCTTTTGTTGGCCCATGCAATCCTTCTCTGAAGAACAAATGATTCAAAAGCCAAAACTGGTTCCTAAACAGTTGATCCACAATAAGCAGTGCATGATCTAAGTTCCCTCCAATGACAGTGTTTCTATCAGCTGATCATCCTAATGTCTGATCTACTCAACAACTATTCTCTAAAGACTGTTGGTTACAAAGACTGATGAAGTTATATCAACGGTTGATTATCAAAGCCCTGTTAAAGTCCAAGTACTGCTGAATCAAAAGGCCTGATCAACCTAAGAGGTAAGCACTGCCTAGCAACACTAGTTTTTAAGAGTCAACAGCAGATGGAAGCATCAGTGTTTAGTATATCAGTACTTCAATGTAACAGTATTTGTTTGTAACAGTGTTTAGAGGTTGTTAGTCTGTTAGATGTCACTATTTAGGTGACGTCAGCCAAGATGCTCAGTGGTTAGATTTGTACTATAAATAGAACAGTACCTGTACTGTACTATTAGCTCTTTGCACACACTCATCTTGTATGAACAACTATGAGCTCAGGCTGAGGGGGAGTTTAGTATACATGCATGCATAGTTGAACCTTTGTAATTCGATACAATCTTTTGACTAATGAAATCGTGTACGATGAAAACTATCTCTCTTTGGTTGTGTTATAAAGTTTACTTTCATTTCCGCTGCAATTGTTCTCTGATTTACCTTCTTTCATTATTCATTTTGTTAAACAACACAATCAAACATACTCAGATCCTATCAATTGGTATCAGAGCATAGGACAGTCAAATTCGATCTAACAATCAATTTGACATAAAAGTTCAGCTCAAATCCATTGATACTAAAGTTGTTCGTATCAGTTGAAAAACAGAGTAAAGTGTAATCACGTCTAAAGTTGATTATTCAAAAACTTTTGTAAAACAACCAAGATGACATCACAATCACAGGACCCTCACAACACCGGAACACTATTCAAGCCACCTATGCTTGTCATATCCGAGTACAATATCTGGAAACATAGGATGGGCCATGTGTTAGCTCAGCAAAACACCGACTACTGGAAGTCAATCATCTTTGGACCACATGTTCCAATGGTGCCTAGCACAGAAGATCCCAAGGCCCAAGTGCCTAAATGCCTTGAAAATTACTCAGATCAGGATTTTCAAAAAATTGAATTAGATGCAAAGGCTTTTAGCATTGCGGCTTCAGCTCTTCCAAAATGACATATATGCTGGACTGTTACACTGTGACAGTGCCAAAGAGCTTTAGGATGCACTGAAAGAGCATTTGGTGGAACAGAAGAGGTTATAGAAAATAACAGGGAGGTTTTGAATCAGCAATATGAAACGTTTGTCATGTTAAATGAGAGTCTCTAACCAACAGTTTGAAAGATTTAGCTGTCTCATTAGTGAACTTAAACTGGTTAATGTCAAATTTGCAAAGTCCACTTTAAATAGTAGGTTTCTTAGGTCATTACCAGACAAGTGGGACACTATAGCTTTCGTAACCAGAAATTGTTAGTGCATTTATGTCTATCGCCTCCGTCATCTCAAATCGTAGCGGAAACACTTTAAATTCTAGCCTTATATTGTAATATCTAGTTAAGAAAGGCAAGGTGGCAATTTTGTAATTAATGAGTTTTCTCATTAAAGCCTTGGCCTATAAATAGTAGCTTTAGGGTTAGAGTCTAGGACTTTTGACACTTTTGGTCATTTGGAGCTTTGGAGATCTAAAGCTAGAGAGAGAAAGCCTAGAGAGAGAAAGTTCCGTGTAAGTGATTCAGGTGCTGTACGCTTTCAGATCATTGAATAGAATCACAGTTATAATTACGTCTTGTGTGTTCGGTCTCGTTCGTGCACGGATTCCGCACGTCGCACGGTCGGTTCGCAATCGAAACGGAGTCATAACCGGTCCTAACAAGTGGTATCAGAGCAGGAGCTCGATTGCACCGATCAAACACACAATTACGCACTCGATTTCAGCAGATTCAGAGTCAAATTCATTCAGATTTGTCAAAATTCTTCATCTTTTCATCTATTCACATTTTTAACTGAAAATCGTCAAATTACACAGGTTTTTACGGTCGAAAATTGCTAAAATTTTGATATGTTGTGCGAAAATACATGATCTATAAGTCTATAAAATTTCAGATCTTAATTCAAAGTAATTTGGGAGATATCTAGAATTTTTGGTTCGAAAAAGTTGAACAAAATGCTTACTGTTGTTGCTGTTATTGTTTTTGAAGTTCACCGCCCCGATGGCAATCCGCGCGGATGACCATCCGTTGCATAACATCTCATTAAAAGTTTGATTTTGTTGACTGTTACAGATCACCACCCGTGCGGATAGCATCATTTCCCACCCGTGCGGATAGCAATCCGGGTCTCAGCACCTCCTTAAATTCATTAAAAAGCTTTGACTTTATTTGACCTAGCCGTACGGACACTTGTCCGCACGGATATCAATCCGCGTCATAACAATCCGAGTCTTGTGTTATCACCTGTGCGCGTCACTTTGTCAACTTGGTCAGTGTGTTTTAATTGTAAGACATCAGACTTCATGTGATCAAAGTAATTCTTGCATGTGATAGTGATAAATTTTGTCGGCCATTCAAATTGATTGCATTAAAAGTCTATTCAGATTATTAATTGTTTGCATGATAAACATATTGTCAGTATACATGTGAGACTCGATGATCAAGATTACATGTGAAGTATTAAAAGGATTGTCGGCACATTCTGAATTGATGTGATAAGTTTAGAAAGATTATATTTCATCGTTGAAAAGACAACACGCCACCCGATCAGCAATCATAAGTGTTTTTGTCGTTTAGTGCAATACATTGAGTAGTTATCTGATCAGACAACATCACTATCCGATCGGACAGCATCACAACAATCCCACTCGAACGGATACTATCTCACCCGAACGGATACAATCTCACTCGTTCGGACAGCAATCTCACCTGAACGGACAGCGTTGTCACAAGATTATTTTCACTGTTGAATCACTCGATCGGATACGCGTCCGATTCATTTGTTTGATATTGTTTAAACTGATTGTGTTTGTTTGTTTGTTCAGGTGATTCAAGATGGCTAAAATGTTTGATGAACAGGAAAAGGAGTATCTTAAAGATTTAAACGTTTGGATTTCTGATTCTTGGATTGATAAGAAGAACAAGAAGGACGTTTGGATTAAAAGATCCAAAATTTTCTTATGCATGAAACATGAATCTTTGGAACAGTTGGATAGACGTTTTGATGAATTGATTGATAAGATAGATAGATATGAGATAAGGTTTTCAAATGCTGAAAAAATTTCAAAATTTGCTGATGCATTACCTCTAGAATGGGATGAATTTTTGAGTGAACTAAAAAGGAATGCAAATTTCTCAAAGTTTTCATTTAGAGAATTCATCAATGAGCTTAGATCACATAAGTTTGATAAAGAAAAAAGAAAAGAAGAGTTGATATATGAGATGAAGAGGGATTTAGAAAAGATAAATTTGGAAGTGATCATCGAAATAAGAAAAAGATTTTCTATATGTCTTGCTGCAAAAAATGTCATGAATTATGATATTAAGAGAGGTTGTTTTATTGATGAATATGCAAACCCTCTTGATTTTGTTAAAATTTTTTGTGCAGGAACATTCAGGATGGAATCAAAGAAAGAAGCTGATGTTGAAAAGTTGAATGAAAAATGCTCAAAATGTGATAAATTTGAAGCAGACAATGGCAAATTCTTGAGTGATGCGGAGAATTTGACATTGGAAAACAAAGCTTTGAAAGATGGGAAGAAAACTGATGATGAACAGATTTTGGAGTTGCGTTTAAACTGCGAAAAATTGAGATCTGAAAATGACAAACTTTTGAAGAATGTTGAGAGTTTGTCATCAGAAAACAAAAATTTTATAAAATTAGAAAATGATTTCAAAAGTCAGATAAAGATTTTAGAAGATGAGAGAGATATTTTTGGTAAAAATAATCTCGAAAAACAATGTGCGATAAATTCTCTTCTTGATAAAATCATTCGACTTGAAAAAGAAGCCGAATGTAATAGAAATAGAATTGCTGATTTAGAAAATAAGTTGAAAAGTTTTGTGACTTCTGCATCATATGTTTGTCCAAAATCGATCAATACTGTTCCAATAAGTGACAATGTCACAAATTTTGACAAAGTCAAAATTGAAGATTGTGATGACAAAGCTGATAATGAAAAAGAAAAAGAAAAGAAAAGAAAAATATTTTTAGATTTACAAGAAAAATTTAAAAATACTGTTTTGCAATCTACTGAAACAGGTGAATGTTCTAAACAAAAACCTGTTAAGAAGAGTGTAGAACAGAAACAAAAAGTTGAAAATTAGAAAAATTTTCAAAATGAAAATAAAAGCTCATCAGTTCAGTCATCCAATCATTATAAAAAACCACAAAAATTTAAAAACCAAAACTCACAAAATGTTGGTAATAAGTGGTGCAGGTTTGACCACAGTGCTCAAAAGACAAATCCCGTATTGAAGAGGAGAAATGATTATCATCAAGCCAAACAATGTTATGATCTGAAGGTTTGGACTGACAGAAGTGGATGGTACGATAACAGAGTGTGCTATACATGTGGTGTTAGAGGACACATTGCTGTTAACTGCCAGAATTGGAATTTTGAAACACGAAGATGCTATAATTGCCATATCAGAGGACATATTGCCAGAGATTGCCCAAGGAGATCGATGGGGAGATCAAGGGTTGAATCTCAGAGAACGATAAAGAAACCAGTCAATTTCAAGCCCAAAGAACATAAGGTTCTAGAACAGAAAGTGAAACTTTCGCAGGGGCAAAAAGACAGACTGAGGAAAAAGAGGAAGAAGGCAAGAGAGTATTTGAAGAAGATTTTGTCTTCAGGTTCACCAGTTGGTTCGAATAAAAGTTCTGATGAATCAATTCACTCGACGGCAAAGTTAAGCAAATCGAATTCTTCAGATGCAAATCTGAGGACATACAAGAAGAAAAAGAAAGTTATTGGCGATGAATCTGGCTCATCCAAGTCAGACAAGCCAAGTTCGGGCAATGAATCTGATTCCACAAAATCAGATGAGCCACAAGTTGAGGTAAAAAAGGAAGAAACAGTTCCGTTAATGAATGATGAGAACTTTCCACCATTACGGGCTGCAAACTTAAAATCAAAAGGTGTTGACGCTGGAAAAATGTTTAATAGCAATGTTAAACATATTTTTAGTAAGATGGCTGATGGAAAGGTAAAAGGGGTAAAAGAATTTTATGAAGCAAAAAGGAATGATCAAACCCCGAGTAAAACTGAAAAGATCACACCCAAGACTGGTCAGGCTTGGGTATATAAATCCGTTGGTTGAATTTCTGACTTGCTGGAGCTTCCAGGTTGGTAAGCGTGAAGCAGGTATCGGCATTATTCTTAAGAAATTCATAGGATGGTAACTGTGATATTTCGTCTTACAAGTGGTTAATCAAGGACATTAAGTTGTACTTGATTTTCTACAAGTGATAGTGGTGTTTGACCTAATAATGTTAAATTTTCAAAATGGTTAAAAGAGAACAAGGTGATGAGATGACCCCGAACCTACAAATGATGGGTAAACAAACTAATTTTTCCGGAAAACCATTCTGACTAAAACAAACTTAAGTGTTTTGAAATCATTATGGGAAAATAGTTTGTTGTAAGGGGGAGTTCTGATTGAATACGCCGAAACCCTCACGGCTGAACAAACATGATTAATTTCACGAGATTGAAAAACGGTTTTCAAACTGTAAAATATCAATGTGTTGTAAATCAAGGGGGTACGTTATATTTTTCTGCAAAACAGAGCATGTGAAGCAGAAAATGGATGGCGAGACAAAGCTATCTACATCGGTTATCAAATTTTCTTTAAATGGTTTTGCATTTTAGGGGGAGTAAGAAATTGTCAGAAAATCCAAAAACATTAGAAAATTTGAAAAAGCCAAAAACATGATAAAATTCAAAAATGAGTTTTTGTGTAAAAAGAGGAAATGATAGTACATCAGTAGACAGTTACAGTATGCTAAAGAATTGAAAAGTTAAAATGTGTTAAACGATCTCACCGTGGATGTGTCGGTAGGTTTTTATACATTTAGTAAACTTTTTCGGGATATAAACCTAAATTCAAATTTGCTTATTTCGTGGGGAACACTACTTGGATATATAGGTAACCCCTGAAATCTCGTTTGAAGGACCCCTCTTTCTGAGATACTAGGTCTTTATGCTTAGTGATATCTGGGGTATTATCCCGGGACTTCTGATTTTGCGGAAGCAATTGCCTAGTCCCCGAATAATACTTTTTGCATTGCTTGGAACATAGCGCCACCCTCAGCAAATTGATGAAACAATAAAATTGATAGTCATTGCTGTTGTAATACAAAAGATCCTCTAAAGGGGACACACCAAAAGTCGAGCCGTCATCTCTCTGCTGAACGAAAGTTCTGACCTGAGCTCTCACGGTTTCGTACTATAATTTATTCCCCTTACAGATATCATCTAGGTATACTCACCTGTAAGACTGAATACTGGGATCTGGATACGGGAGTATATTCAAGAGGTGGGACACATGAATGAGTTTAAGTTCTTAAAACACTTAATTCATATCCTGAATCAGTTGAAGTTTGTGTGAAAATTTAAGTGGATCAATATATCGACAATCTAAGTGAATTGTTTAATTCTTAATGTGTAACTAAGATCAACGGTACTTGTGACTTGTCAGAAACTGATATGATCCTCTGACGCAAACTCAAACATAAATATTGTGTGTAAATATGTTTGTAAATATTTCTTTACTGCTTTATATTTCAGAAAATTCAAAAAGATTTTGATTTCTGTTTTATTTTCGACAACCGATGTCTGGATGCTAAGTTTCAAAATCTAAGTATGCTGATCGTGTTTCTGAAAATAAACAAGTTCATTAATTTAAAACTTGAAGTTTTATAATCAAAAATCAAAAACAGTTTGTGATATCTCCAAGGTCATTAAGTTGGACTTGGATGATTAACTGTGAGAGATTTGGATGCTTATATTGTTAAAATCTGTAAAAGAGCCAGTTTCCGATCCGGTTCGCTGAAACTGCCAAATGTGTAAAGATTGTTGATAGGGGGAGAGATTCAAGTAATCCTGGATATATTCATATTATTATATCTTTAGAGCCAGGATCTTGATTTAGAAAGTTTAATAGAGCCAGGATACGATTCCTAGAATATTGGTCAGTTAAAACGTTGTTACTTATAAATGTTTGAGATTTGCAGATGTTGTACCAGACTACGATCCCGATAGGTGAGTCTAAGGGGGAGTCTGAAGACGAGCTCAACGCAAGGGGAAGCGTGAAAGGAGCCAGGTATCTTTCCAGGAAGAGCTTGTAACTGAAAAGCCAGGTGTCGATCCCAAAGCACGGAAGCTTGACGAAAGGGGGAGCCTGAAGAGTTTACCGAAAAGGGGAGCCGGAGCTGAAGACAGATCCACCGGGATTCTGTTCAAGCAAGAGGGAGCCTACATTGATGAAAAAGTGTTAAATCTTCAATAAGACTCAGTGAGAGAGAGAAAGACCAGAAGCTACGAGTCTGACTAAATGTTTGAGATTGACTGCGGCAATATCCAAGGGGGAGTCTGTTAGTCCAGTATGTCTATCGCCTCCGTCATCTCAAGATCGTAGTAGAAACAGTTTAATTCTAGTGCTTATATTGTAATATTAGATAGAAAAAGGCAAGGTGGCATAACTGTAAATAAGGAGAACCTCCTTATATCCTTTGCCTATAAATAGAACCATTAGGGTTAGGATTTAGGACTTTTGGAGACTTTTGGTCATTTGGAGCTTTGGAGATCTAGAGCTAGAGAGAGAAAGCCTAGAGAGAGAAAGTTCCGTGTACGTGATTCAGGTGCTGTACGTTATCAGATCTTTCAATAGAATCACGGTTATAATTACGTCACGTGTGTTCGGTCACGATCGTGTACGGATTCCGCACGTCACACGTTCGGTTCGCAATCGTAACGGAGTTAAAACCGGTCCTAACAGAAATTCTATGGGTTTTACAGAGTTAAGTTTGACCCAACTTCATGGTCGGCTCCTCACTTATGAGAGAGAGCTGAACCAGAAAAAGAAGTTGTAGGAATCTGGGGAAGTTGCTGATGATTACACCTTTGGTAACACATCACTTTTGGGTCAAGAAGAGTCTTCTGGTGGCAGTAAGGACCAGAGTTATGATCATTACATTGACATAACTGCAGGTGGAGCCTTTAACAACTCTGAGCCTTACTCACCCAACTATGCTTTTACAGCAAGTGGGGAAAACTACAACTCTGACAACTTATCTTTTGAGCTCAATGACCTCCAACACTTTGATCCCACTGATCTGGAGGAAATGGACATTTTACACCAATTGACTTTGCTTAGTGTAAGAAGTAGCAAATTTTACAAGAGAACAGGTAGAAAGTTTCTAGGGTTGCATGGGAATTTAAAAGTGGGGTTAGATAAATCCGAAATTAAGTGCTACAAGTCTAACAGACAGGGGCATTTTGCTAGAGAATGTAGAAGTCAAAACAATGGTCCAATCGTTACTCATCCTAGCCCTAGACCTCAAAACACACAAAACACTGTGCACTATTGATGTGCGGTAAGTGTTGTATATATTAGGTGTATATTTTAAGCCCTTTTTAACACTTATTTTAGCCAAGTTTTAAATTTATAAAACACGATATTTCACTAACACTAAACACACATATGGGCAAGTGCACCCATCGTTGAGTGTAGTATAGCGTTGGTAAGATACCGAGGTCGTCCAAGGACACAAGAGCTTTTAGTACCGGTTTATCCTCAACGTCTAACCAAAATAAAAGTTTAGAAAAATGTTTTAAACTAAGAAAATTAAAAGCTAACTAAAATGCTGAAAATAAAAATAAAAGAAAAACAGATAGACAAGATGAATCACTTGGTTCCGACTCGTATCTAGTATAACCTTTGATTATTTCCTCACTTTTGCACATAATTAAGAGATTATCTTAGTTATTGTAGTAGGCCCCTCTTTTGAAGGTGACGTTACCCTCACCCCAGTAGTTTGAGTCAGCAAGGATACAATCCTAAAGGGGTGGATTATTGGAAGATAATGAATTAAGTTATTAATGCAGTATTGTGGTAGGCCCCGCTTTTGGCGGTGACGTTACCCTCGGCTAAGTAGTCTGAGTCAGCAGGGATACAGTCCTAAATAGCCGGGTTATAGTATTAATAGTAGTTAACTTATGAGGGGATCAAAGAGTTTGGACCCCCGCCATCCAATACCGTGAAGTATTGAAGGAGGTCCTACTAAATTTGACCCAGGTCCATTGCAGGACCTCTAAACGCTGAACAATGGCAAGACCTTTACCAACCCGTTCCCTTAACCCCCTACCAGGTAGCCAACATACCTCCATATAGACCGTGGAGATATGAATGGTGAAAATCCTTTATTTTATATAGACAGTAAAATAATGCCAAGACACCACGGACAAACGATAAGGAAAGATCACCTTCAACATAAGTAACTTGTTATTAAAGTCATTAATACAAAACCAAATAAAAAGTGCAAAAGATTAGAAATAAAAAGTATTATACTAGACACTTTGTCTTCACCAAGTGATGTAAGAGACTTAGGCAAACATGGCCTTGATTGTCAAGAAATCTTACGATCAATCTTGGATCCCGAGACGACTCACACACTCTACGATGGACAATGGATGATGGTGGTGGATGATGGTGTTGTGATGGTGGTGGGTGGTGGATGAAGTGTGAGAGAGGTGGTGTGCCAAGGGATGAGATGAAATGAATCCAAGCACTCCTATTTATAGGCTGAACAGAGTGCTGGACACGGCCCCGTGTCCGCTGGACACGGCCCCGTGTCTGTCTGACAATCTCTCTCCTCATTAATTGTAATTCGCAATTACAATAAATGCGCCTGCTTTACTTTCGACACGCCCCCGTGTCCGCTGAGCACGGCCCCGTGATGGGCAATAGAAGCTTCTATGGATTTGTCTTTTCTGCTGCTTCTTGGGCACGGCCCCGTGCTGGCTGCGCACGGGGCGTGTTCAGCCTTCTGTCTTCTCCTTTTTGCTTTGGAAGGTGCCGTTGAGGGGTCGGGCAGTCCACTAATGTTCCTTTCCTTGTATTTATGTTGGATTTAGCTGTCTTTTTGCTTCTTTTGCGTTTTTGAGCTCATTTAATCCCGAAAATACAAAAGGAAGACAAAAACACTCTTTTTCCAATATTAGTACTTAAAAAGGGTTAGTTTTATGCCTCATTTGATGTAATTTATATGTTGCATTTTACACACATCAAATACCCCCACACTTGAACTTTTGCTTGTCCTCAAGCAAAACCCTTTAATATGTGGCTTACACTCCCAAATGGAATAGGTAGAAGAGAAGGTTTTGGGCTTGTCGTAGAGTGTCGGGATTTCCAAGATCTTTTTGGGTTTTATTTTTATTTATTTATACTCCTATTCGTAATGATTTATTTAGAACTTTTCATAAAAGAAATTACTTATTTGGGCATAACATGCCTTTTTAAAATTCTATTTATATACAAGTTCACATACCTCACGGGGAAATCACTCACACTCGGCCGAAGGTGTATTTTTAGTGAATTACTCGAGAGCGGCATGGAACTTATTCCTACCATAGGCTTGCCAAGAAATCAATCCTCCTCCTTTTTAACTTTTATACCTTTGTAGATATCAAGAGGACTTTGTGGGTTAAGGGTTAGGCTAGGGTTAAATGTAGGTGGTTGGGTTAGTGGTTAGTAGAAAAAGGGCTAAAAGCGTAACAAGTGTCGGTTTTCGTATTTTTTTTGCAATTTTTTTATTTTGATGAAGCTTTTATTCAAACTAAGTTATTTTTGATTAACTTGTTTGTTTATTTTCTTTTTGCTTCATCATTTTTTTTTTCTTTTTGCGAAGAACCGAACTTGTTACTAAAATAAAGGGTTAAAAATGAAAAAAGGTTTTGGTGGGTAAAAGGGTTTTTGTTTGGGTGATGAAACGAAAAGGTTTAGGCTCAAAGGGGCTAACTAGGGGGATTTTTGGGTAGGTGGTAAAAGAAAAAGAAAAATAATGGTGTAGAAATAAAAAGGGTTAGTCCTAATGCCTCCATCATTTACTTACTTGGGTTTAAGTTGATAAGGACCGGGAATGTATTGTCATGGCAAGTTCTAGAGTCGTAAGAACCAAGCGGCTATTCACACAAGAAACGAAAAATGAGCATTTAGTCAATTGATATGTAATTGTGTGCTCAATAAAGGCTCAAAACTCACTTTTGTGGGAATGGGTTTTTATGTGATCAAGTATATATAATCAAATTTTAAATAAGTTTGTCATGCCTTTTCATAATTTTCTTATGTTGGTTCTTTTTATCACTACGCTATCGGTTGTAAATTTGTAAAAATATAACCTTTTTGAGAACTTGAATTTCCCGAGTTAAACCTAGACAAGTAAAAAAATGAAATTTTTTGAAAAAATTTGGGGTGATTAGCGGTTCCAAAAGAGTTTTGTGTAAGGCTTGTATTTAGGACTTGCAAAATTCAAGGTTTTAGCATCCCCCCCACACTTAAATTACACATTGTCCTCAATGTGTCCCAAAAATAAATTTTTAGGTTGATTAGGTGTGTAAAATAATCTTTAAAAAGCAAAAATTTGTGTTACTGGGCACTGAACACGGCCCCGTGTTGTCCGGGCACGGCCCCGTGTTCAAGTGCCAGTAACAGAATTAAAACAAGAGAAACAGAAGTCTGGACACGGGGGCGTGTTGGGTGAACACGGCCCGTGTCCAGGTACCTGTACTGGGCGTTTTTCTGCATGTGGTTCGGCACGGGGCCGTGTTGGTTGAGCACGGCCCGTGTTGAACTTTCTGGAATGGAGAGAATTGTCGGGTTGCCTTGTTCTTGTGCATGGGATCCTTTTTCTCGTTCCCCTTTTCATCCTTTACCACCATGAGTGTGTTTTATTCATTACAAACCATCCAAACCTTAAAACCATCATTTCATTTCATCATAGAGAGAACTTACATAATCCTAAATTAAAATAAAACTAAAACTTAATCTAGATAGGTCAGCAGGTACACGAGGTTATCATAAGGAGTTCTACTTTTTTAAGAAAATTTCGAGAATGGTTTCCCGATATAGTAGGACTTTTAGCCGAACGAATACTTCCCTAAACGTTGTTTAAAGCCATTCTTCGATCTCCCTAGGAAGGAAGAATGCGGCTTCATTTTCCTCCGCTGCTGGTGGTTGAGGGGGAACATTAACTGGGACTCCTTGCACCACTCTTCTCGGAAGCTCTTGGTGCATGGCGTACCATTCGGCTGGAATGACAACTTCGGGCACCATGTTCCACGCCCTTTGGGTTATTATGGGTACCAAAGGCGGGGAGGCGAGAAGGTTCAACCTCTGGTGCAAGAGGTTTACTTCATGGAGACAGCCCTCCAGCCCTACTATAACATGGTTGATCCGGTCGACCAATGCTTCTTCCACTCCCGTCATTTCATCAATAGCCTCCCTTAGAGCGTAAACATAGTTTACAAGAGAGTCTTCTGCTGTTGAAGATCTCCTCCCTTGTCGGTTATTTCTTGAAGATGATCCGCTTGTTCTGCTTGCCATTTTCTGTGAAGGAAACCGAAGAAAGCTGAATTTTTTTTTTTTTTTTTTTTTGCAAAACAGAGCCCCTGGACACGGCCCCGTGCTCGTTGAACACGGCCCCGTGTCCATTTGTCTGCAGGATTTTTGGCTAAAGAATCTTGGAGTTTTTAAATTATTTTTATGATTTCTATCTGGGTTTTAAGCTCAGATAATTTAAAACAAAGTTAACTAACTTTAAGCAAGAATCTCTAGCAAATAATCTTACAAACTTCACATAGAGGGTTGGAATCAAGGGATTTCCAAGCTTCCATGGAGGAAATTTTGAAAAAAAAAAAAAATTTTGAAAGAGGAGGAAATGAATAAAAGTGGAAGGGTTGGAACCTTCTTTTAACACTTACCTAGGATGGTATGAGTGAAAATCCCAAGGATCTCTGTCAATTGAGGTGGTCAAAATGAGCAGGAATCAGGCTGCATTTAAAGAAAACGACAGCGCACTGGGCACGGCCCCGTGTTGATTGGACACGGCCCCGTGTTCAGAGGAAATCCTGACACATTTTGTCCGTATTCTGACCAAATCAGCAGAGAATCTTTTAGTGAGCACGGGGGCGTGTTGACCTGGACACGGCCCCGTGTCTGGAGGCTGCTTTATGGAGTTTTGCTACTTCAAGGATCTCATTGATATCGGGCGGTTCCTTACTGGTTGGAACAACCCCAAAGTGCCTAAGATACCTTAATTGTTCTAGACTAAGGCGAGAACGCAAGAGGTTGTCGGTGAGGGTAATTCCTATTTTTATTCTAGGTGGACAAGTCCAACCCTTTCCCGGGCTCTTGTTAAAGAAGGTGTATGCCGAATCGCTCAGGTCTATGTATGCACCGAACGAAGTCGATGGAGAGTCCTTCACGGCACAATCGACACAGGGACGACTATCGTCCAAGTCTTTGCTAGGTACGAAGGTATTTTCGGGAGCAATGAGGTTGTCGGAATGCGGTTCCAACTTTTCTTCATGGTTATCGTCTTGGGGTGGATTAATAAAATCCTTCCTAAGCTCTTCTAACCAATTCTGAACTAGCTCTTCTAGTTGAAATAACTCGTCAAGGAGCATTTCCCCTAGAATATCTGGCTGGGCGCATTCGAGGGAGAAATAGTGCTTATTTTTACTTTCGCCCCTCTTAAGGTTGTAAGAAGATGGTGGGTCCATGTAGTGGGGCCTATAATTTAGGAAGTAGCATTTTACTTCTTCATGTTCGCCTCCACATAATTGACACCACGTACCATAAGAGTGCCGAAAGTAAAAATAATTACTATCACTCATGTTTATGTCAGAAATTACCAACCGCCGGGATCTAACGGTTCTGTTTTCAGTAACTGAAACTTAGGCACGGGGGCGTGTTGAGTGGGCACGGCCCCGTGTTCAGCTTACTGTCTGACGTAAAACAGGATTGCCAGTTCCAATGATTGAGCACGGGGGCGTGTTCAGCGGGCACGACCCGTGCTGAGCTCTGCAGAAGCTGAAAAACTAAGAAAATCCTAAAAAAAATAAAAAGAAAAATAAAAGATGATTAGGCCGTTGATTCCTAACTTTCTTAAAATCCTTGTGTCCCCGGCAACGGCGCCAAAAACTTGATGTGCGGTAAGTGTTGTATATATTAGGTGTATATTTTAAGCCCTTTTTAACACTTATTTTAGCCAAGTTTTAAATTTATAAAACACGATATTTCACTAACACTAAACACACATATGGGCAAGTGCACCCATCGTTGAGTGTAGTATAGCGTTGGTAAGATACCGAGGTCGTCCAAGGACACAAGAGCTTTTAGTACCGGTTTATCCTCAACGTCTAACCAAAATAAAAGTTTAGAAAAATGTTTTAAACTAAGAAAATTAAAAGCTAACTAAAATGTTGAAAATAAAAATAAAAGAAAAACAGATAGACAAGATGAATCACTTGGTTCCGACTCGTATCTAGTATAACCTTTGATTATTTCCTCACTTTTGCACATAATTAAGAGATTATCTTAGTTATTGTAGTAGGCGCCTCTTTTGAAGGTGACGTTACCCTCACCCCAGTAGTTTGAGTCAGCAGGGATACAATCCTAAAGGGGTGGATTATTGGAAGATAATGAATTAAGTTATTAATGCAGTATTGTGGTAGGCCCCGCTTTTGGCGGTGACGTTACCCTCGGCTAAGTAGTCTGAGTCAGCAGGGATACAGTCCTAAATAGCCGGGTTATAGTATTAATAGTAGTTAACTTATGAGGGGATCAAAGAGTTTGGACCCCCGCCATCCAATACCGTGAAGTATTGAAGGAGGTCCTACTAAATTTGACCCAGGTCCATTGCAGGACCTCTAAACGCTGAACAATGGCAAGACCTTTACCAACCCGTTCCCTTAACCCCCTACCAGGTAGCCAACATACCTCCATATAGACCGTGGAGATATGAATGGTGAAAATCCTTTATTTTATATAGACAGTAAAATAGTGCCAAGACACCACGGACAAACGATAAGGAAAGATCACCTTCAACATAAGTAACTAGTTATTAAAGTCATTAATACAAAACCAAATAAAAAGTGCAAAAGATTAGAAATAAAAAGTATTATACTAGACACTTTGTCTTCACCAAGTGATGTAAGAGACTTAGGCAAACATGGCCTTGATTGTCAAGAACTCTTACGATCAATCTTGGATCCCGAGACGACTCACACACTCTACGATGGACAATGGATGATGTTGGTGGATGATGGTGTTGTGATGGTGGTGGGTGGTGGATGAAGTGTGAGATAGGTGGTGTGCCAAGGGATGAGATGAAATGAATCCAAGCACTCCTATTTATAGGCTGAACAGAGTGCTGGACACGGCCCCGTGTCTGTCTGACAATCTCTCTCCTCATTAATTGTAATTCTCAATTAGAATAAATGCGCCTGCTGTACTTTCGACACGCCCCCGTGTCCGCTGAGCACGGCCCCGTGATGGGCAATAGAAGCTTCTATGGATTTGTCTTTTCTGCTGCTTCTTGGGCACGGCCCCGTGCTGGCTGAGCACGGGGCGTGTTCAGCCTTCTGTCTTCTCCTTTTTGCTTTGGAAGGTGCCGTTGAGGGGTCGGGCAGTCCACTAATGTTCCTTTCCTTGTATTTATGTTGGATTTAGCTGTCTTTTTGCTTCTTTTGCTTTTTTGAGCTCATTTAATCCTGAAAATACAAAAGGAAGACAAAAACACTCTTTTTCCAATATTAGTACTTAAAAAGGGTTAGTTTTATGCCTCATTTGATGTAATTTATATGTTGCATTTTACACACATCAACTATTCCCAATATACTCCTGCTCCACATATGCAAAACACTGCCCATTTTGCACGTCCTGTAAACACTGTTCCACTGCAATATGTTCAAACCACTGTTCCACAAATCCAGTATGTCCAAGCCCCTGTCTCTCAGGTTCAAGTGCAACAACCTGTACCACAACATGCTGCACAAACATATGCTCTAGTAGTGGCCAGTCAGCAAAGCTTCTTTACCCAAGGCTTTGTTGATTGGAGTAGCATGCCTGATGATTTATCTGATGAAAATGTTGCTCTATTTGCTAAGAATGATGTCCCTTGTGATGAATTTTGTTTTGCAGCATTAGAGTCAATTCCAGAAGGGCAGGAATCTGAAGAAGTGGAACCCAGTGCTGAAACAGTGGATGAAGTTGCTGAAGCAGTGGGTACTGCTGTTGTTGGTGAACAACTGTTAGAAAAGACAGAACCTGAACCAGTGTTGGAACCTCTTGCTGATCCATGGAGTGCTGATGAAGTTGATAAGGATACCAGTGCTTGTGAGAATGAATGTGACTGTGCCATGATGGTTGCAGCTAAGGTATCACCTTAGGTCTTGAAAAACCTATGTTCAGACAAATGCATCATTGCATTTGCTAATATAAAAGAGGTGAATGAAAACCTTAGGGACAAGATTTTAAAAGATGAAGTACAAATTTGAGAAAACAGTCAAAGAATTGAAAAACAAATTTTATGAAAAACAAAATGAAATCTGCAGTCTAAAACATGAACACAGCAGAACCAAGGATCAAGTCCAAGCTATGGTATAAAAATACCAAGTTTGTAAAAAGGAGTTGGAATCCACCCAAATCACTTGTGAAAAATGGGTGGGGTCCTGTAAAGGTTATGAGCTGATGTTAGAAAAACAGATCAAAAGCAATGTAAAGTTTGGCATAGGCTTTAGGAAAAATGACCAAACTGAAAACACTGCTGAAAATGATTCTGGTTTAGTTGAGATAATACCAACAGACAAGGATGGTCAAGAAATAAAAATCACTGATAAAAACGGTAACAAAATCCTATTAGAAAAACCAGAGGGGTCATCAACCTTTGAAGAGATAGAAAAATATCAATTCAAACCCACCTGGTCAGATGTATGTGACATCCTTGAGAATTTCAAACCAATGTATTTTTCCACAGTTGAGGGTGTGAAAGCACCTAAGGCTAAGGTCATTCCTCTCAAAGACATCCCAACAGAGGTTAAAAACTCTGTTGAAAAGGAAGTTGAAAAGAGAAAGAGAAGAGAAAAAGTTAAAAATTTGTTTTGTGACTTTTGTGAAAAGAGAAACCATTCCACAAAGGATTGTTTTCATCTAAAAGCTTTTGACATAAATAAAAGAAGTATAATTGAGCCTGCACCAAGTTGCACCATCTGTGGAAAAACCAACCATCTTACTCAACAGTGTGTGTACCTCAAAACTTTTGACACTTCAAAAATACTTGAGAGTTCATCAAAATCATCCATCAAGAACAAACAACCATTTGTGTCTATCCAAACAGTTGTTACAAAACAGTTGAACAAAACCTATGCTCCCAGAGAGGTGCAAGTGACAGATGCACCACCTTTAAACAAATTCCAAAGAGGAAAAGGTCAACCTCCATAACGAAGGGTCCTACATGTTTATGAGGTTTACAAAAAGCCTTATAAACCAAAAGTGAACAGGCATCCTTTGGGGTTTCAACATCTGACAGGAAATGGTCCACAACAGTGGTTAGAGAAAAATGTTTCAAAATCTGTTCAAAACCCTGATCTAACCACTGTCCATGTTCCTGGACTTGAGGCTGATCTGTTAGTGACCCCATCCAAAGCCTTATTGGCTTTGGAGACCCTCCTGAACAAATTGTTTACTTGATGTGCAGGGAGCTTCTGCATGCTTAGATATTTTATGGTACGTAGATAGTGGAGGCTCCAGGCACATGACTAGATGTAGAGCCCTACTCAAAGATTTCAAAAACCATGGAGGGGGTGATATATCCTTTGGTAACAATTCTAAAGGAAAGGTGTTGGGGTCAGGAAAAGTTCAGAATAGGAATCTCAAGATCGAGAATGTCAATCTTATCGATAATCTGAAGTTTAACCTCCTTAGTGTTTCACAAATGAGTGACAAAGGCTATGGGTCATTCTTCACTAAGGATAACTGCAAGATTATTGGGCCAGAAATGGTGAAAAATTAAACCTGTCATAGCCGAAGGTAAAACACAGCTTGTTGCTCAAAGGAGTGGCAATGTGTATGTAGTTGATATGTCAAAAGATAACCCAATTACTGATGTTTGTCTGTTCTCAGCTGCCTCTAACAAAGGGACAGAATTATGGCACAAAAGACTTGGGCACACAAATCTCAAGACTATCACTACACTCTCAAAACAAGGCCTTGTAAGAGGTATTCCACAAAAACTTTTTACTTGTTCTGAGCATTGTGTTTCCTGACCAAAAGGTAAACAACATAAAAGCTCATAAAAGTCCATTGAAGAGTCCAAAACAACCAAGTGTTTGCAAATGCTGCACATGGATTTGTTTGGCCCAGTAAAAATCATGAGTTTGAAAAAGAAAAGATACTGTTTGGTAATTGTAGATGATTTTTCTAGGTTTACATGGACTTACTTTTTACACACTAAAGATGAGACTACAGGTATTTTGCAAGACTTTGTCAAACAGCTTGAAAAGCAATTTGACTTGCCAGTAAAAATCTTTAGAAGTGACAATGGAACAGAGTTAAGAAACAAGGAGTTGGATGATTTTTGTGTGTCAAAAGAGATTGTAAGGCAGTACAGCATCCCAAGAACACCAGAACAAAATGGGGAGGTTGAAAGGAAAAACAGAACTTTGATTGAAGCTACCAGAACCATGCTTGCAGAGTTAGGTTTACCCTTAACTTTTTGGGCAGAGGCTGTAAACACTGCTTGTTATGTGCAGAACAAAGTTTTGATCAACCCCAGGCATCAAAAGACTGCCTATGAAACTCTGTTCAAAATTAAACCACTGATCTCATATTTCAAAGTCTTTGGCTGCCCATGCTTTATTTTAAATTTAAAAGATTCAATTTTAAAATTTACAGCCAAAGTAGATTGTGGTTATCATTTGGGATACTCAACCACTGCCAAGGCCTATAAAGTGTTTAACACAAGGACTAGATGTGTGGAAGAGATTTCGAATGTAAAGTTCAATGAACTTTCTTCACTGAAAATCCCTACAAACCCTGCTGAATTATTTGACCTTGATAATTTTACATTTGAAGATGTGTCTATCAAGACTAACCCTACAGGTACCCCACAACCTCTACCACAAGATTATGGATATGATGTTGTGATCCCACAATACAAAATCACATCCACCACCAGAGCAGCAGATGTTCAAAACAGTTGTCAAAGCTCATCCACTGCTGTATCGACAGGTGTTAACCAAAGTAGCCCTTTAATCTCTACCACCACATCATCCCCAGCCACTGTTGATAAAAATCCATCAACAGTGGATAAAATCAACATTGTGCCAAACCCATTCCTCCTATTCCTCAACCTCCATTTCAAACAACTGTTGGATCATTAAAGTCACCAACAAATGTTAGTTCAGATGATTCACATCTGCAGCCTTCAACTTTAAATGCCATTGTTCCATACAAGGGAGATCTGATCTTTCTTAAATCTCATCCACCTGATCAAGTGATTGGCAACATCAATGAAGGGGTTCTTACAAGAAGTCAATCCCAAAACATTTGTCTTTTTGCTGGCTTTCTATCACTCCATCAACCAGTCAAGTACCAAGAGGCACTGAAAGACAATAGTTGGGTAGAAGGTATGCAAGAAGAGCTCCAATAGTTCAAGAGACAACAAGTATTGGAACTTGTACCACTGCCAGAGGATGTAAGTCCAATTAGCACAAAGTGGGTTTTCAAAAACAAGACTGATGAAAGGGGCATTGTTGTCAAGAACAAAGCCAGGCTTGTGGTTCAAGGTTTTAGACAGGAAGAAGGCATTGATTATGACGAAACTTTTGCCCCTGTAGCAAGACTTGAAGCTATCAGACTGTTTTTTGGCCTTTGCTGTCAACCACAACATCAAGGTGTTTCAAATGGATATCAAATGTGCATTCCTTATGGTGAAATTCAGGAAGAGGTATATGTGTGTCAACCTCCTGGTTTTGAAGATCAATTTTATCCATATCATGTCTACAAGCTAAACAAAGCTTTGTATAGATTGAAACAAGCACCAAGGGCCTGGTATGGAACTCTTTCCACTTTTCTCATCTCTATTGGATTACAAGAGGTAAGATTGATAACTCATGACAGTTGAGTTTGAAATGAGTGCAATTGGTGAACTACAATGCTTTCTTGGTCTCCAAGTTAAGCAAATGCAAAATGGCACTTTCATTCATCGAAGCAAATATGTAAAAGATCTTTCAAACAAATTTGAGATGAATGATTGTAAACCATTTAGTACACCCACGACAACCACAAAGCTTGTCATGTCTGATGAAAAAGATGATTTGGTTGATCAAACATTATATAGAAGCATGATTGGGTCTTTATTGTACCTAACTGCATCTAGGCCAAACATCATGTTTGCAACATGTGTTTGTGCTAGATCACAATTAGCACCTAGGAAGTCTAACCTCATTTCTGTGAAAAGGATATTCAGATACATAGAAGGTGCTCCCACACTTGGTATCTTGTACCCTGCTAATGGGAATGTTAAGCTTTTAGGTTTCGCAGACACTGATTTTGCTGGATGCAACACAACCAGGAAGTATACATCAGGAGGGTGTCAATTCCTAGGCAATTGCTTAGTGTCTTGGCAAAGCAAAAAGCAAGCAGCTGTTTCCACTTCCACTACTGAAGCAGAATACATTGCTGCTGCAAGCTGTAAAGTCCAACTGTTGTGGCTTCAAAATCAATTGCTGGATTTTGGTATAACTACTTTAAATACTCCTCTCATGCTGGTTAGTCAAGCAGCTGAAAATATCATCAAAAATCCAGTCTCTCATTCAACCACCAAGCACATTGACATCAGATATCACTTTGTGAGGGATTGCTATGAAAAAAGTTTGATTTCTCTGCATCATGTTCCAACTAAAGATCAGCTGGCAGATGTGCTAACAAAAGCATTAGACACATCCACCTTTGAAAGCTTGATCTCTAGAATTGGCATGCTTAACATGGACTAACAAGCAAAACTTGGTTTTCCATGAATAAAAAGCATTAAAATGTTTTCAGAAAATCAAAAATCCACCCTTAAAAATAGTTAAAATGAAATTTTTCATAAATCCTTAAAAGTCTGTCCATATCCAGTGATTGGTTCAAACATCTGATTGTTGAAAAATTCTTCCACTACTGAAAGACAACCTTTGTTTATCCATTTCCTTGTTGATCACTGTTGACCAAACATCAATGTTTCAACCACTAATGTCTATCCACTGATAGATAAAAATCATCCACTGATCTCATTATTCACCATTCTCAACCACTGATATTGCCCATCAGTGGTTTCCAAACAACTGTCTTCCACTTTGTCCATCAGAGGTTGCCATGTGGGCAGATGTTAACCGTCCGATCTTTGAAACCGCTGCCACGTCAGCATTCACTTTTTTTCTTTAATAAAACCCTGATAAAACCCCCAAACAGAGTTTTCACTGCCATATCGAATTCAAAAAATTCTCCAAAGCGGTTATCATCTTCCTTTCATCTCTTTCTCTTCATTCGCGAATTTTCACTCCGATCATGGCTCTCATGATCAAACATCCACACAATTATCTTTGTACCTTCGAAAAGACGGACAAAAATACAGACTTTCATTCCATCATTGATGCCCTATCTTCCTCAAAGTACAAAACGTTGCTCACTTGTAATGCACCCGTTTATCAAGATACCCTACGAGATTTCTGGGCTAGTGCTGAACTTCAAGTTCAAGATAAAAAGCCTTGGGCAATTTCCTCAAAAGTAGGAGGTATTTTGGTTCCAATAACTCTACAAACCATCTCAGAGGTTTCTCATATGAATGACTTAGCAGGTAAAACTTCTTTCCCTAAAGATGAGTATCAAATTGACTTGATCAAAAGAGGGCATGCAGGACAGTTAACAAAAGCAACCATGCAAAAAGGAGAATTTCCACCTCCTATGAAATTCTTGTTTCATACCCTGCTCATATGTGTTTTAAAGAAAACAACTGCTTTCAATGAAATTCCTTTAAAAATTCAATACTTGGGATATGCTATTATGTCAAAAATTGATTACAATTACTCCCAAGCATTGTTTACAGATTTTGTTAACAATTTGAAAAATGTGAAAGAAAAGAAGCCAATAGCTTTCTTGTTGTTTCCAAGGTTCTTAAGCTATTATTTAAACCATAAAAATCCAAAAGAAAATGCACAAGCTTTTGAACAAGGAAAACCTTTTCAAATAAACAGTCTATCTTCTAAAACATTTATTCGTCTTATGGCTAAAGAGTCAAAAGTTTCCAAAACACAATCAGGGGAGTCTGAGAAAATTTTGGATGAGTCCACATCTGCTCCTCAGACTTCTGCTGCTGAGCCCACTGCTTATGGTGAACACAGTAGCCAACCACTGTTGTGCAACCCCCACCAAAAACCACCAAAAAGACCAAGAAAAAATCCACCAAGCCCACCAAACCCCCAAGAAAGGGTCTTCTGGAAGATGAGATCCCAGAAGTTAACCCAGTAACAACACAAAAGTCACCAGAAACCACTGTTGTTACTTCCTCACAACAGTTGGAAGGATCTTCACCTAAAACCTCAACTCCTCATGATTCCTCACAAAAGGAACATGTTGTAAGCACAGAGACACCTCAATATGAAGTATTACCCTCCTTGAGAGTATGCTTAACAGCCCTTCTCCCTCGGAAAATTCTCTTTCAACACCACTCCCCTCATCTCAAATTCCACCATCCATCATACCTCTGTTTGACGCCATTGGAATTCAGACACAAAGCAGCCCCTCTCACCAACACATTACTGAGAATACAACTTCTACAATGGCTGTGTCTGAACCAATTCAATTGGCTAACCCACAAACAGCTGAGGAGGCTACACCACTTGAATTTCATGAAATTCTTGTTGGTTGTTCAAGTGGAGCAGCTACTACAGATGTTGGATCCACTGATCTACATCTGGACAGTAGTTTCATAAATAAGACTCCTTTGAAGGCAACCACTGATGATGAGGAGTTGAAAGTTAGGGAAATAAAAACTAAGGATCTTGGCCCTTAAAACAGAAAGAAATCATAAAAACACAACAAACCTCCACTTGCCATATTTCCTAAACCAACACCACAAAAACAAACTCTTGAAAATCCAACCACTGCTGGTCTCAAAACCACTTCTGGTACCAAAAAGCCACCCACTGCTACACCTAAACCAACACCCTCACCACAAAAACCACCTGCCAAAAAGCAGAAAACAAAACCATCATCACCATTACCATCCTCCACTGCAACAGATGTTGATACTACAAAAGGTTCAACAGATGTTAAGACAACAGCGGTTGAGACACCAGTTGTTTCAACAACTGTTAGTCAATCCACTACTCCCACAACATTTCAATTCCCATCACAATCAATTTTCACTCCTATAGCCCATTCTCCTTCAAAAACTCCCTAACCAAAATCAGTTTATACAAGAAAAGGGAAGTTCATAGTGAATGATGAAGACATACCTGCACCTACTCCTTTATCATCCTCACCATTCATTCAAACTTCACCTAACTTCACCTGAACCATTTATTCCACCACCATCACCAACATCAAATCCAGTTACTCAACCACTCAATGACCACAACCCTTCATGATATATACCAGTGGCAGTACAATATCCTATGGAACTTCCAGCAGTTCGAAATTAAATGTTACAATTTATATAGAGGATGATCCATCCAAGAGAACCTTCCCATCTCTTCATGGCTTCAGAACTCCAAGGAACATGGATGAGTATCTGAAATTGAAAGCCAAGCAGGTTGAATACATTGCTAAACAAGGGAATTAAGGGAAAGGTGACACCAACTTATCAAGTCGAATGCAACATGGGCTAAGTAAAGTCAGCAAACTGGAAGACTTTGCAAGAGACTTGAGCAAGAAGATGTCAAATCTGCCACCCAATGCTGATCTTCAAAAGGAGCTAAGGAAAGATCTCATACAACTTATCATAAGAGACAAACCATACCCAGCCAAAGAGCATCAATTCAAAGACTAGCCTCTCACAGCTCTCAAAGAAGAAGCAAATAGATGTGAACGAATAAAGAATGATCCTCAAATGAGGAAGACTGCTCCCAACTGGAACAAGTTTAAGAAATCCAGCGCATATCTTGCCGTAGAATACAAGATAAAGAGAGCTGAGCTCGTTGCAACCAAGTGTGGGAATGTAAGGGCCATTGTAAGATGGTCCAGGCAGTATGTTGATCAGATATATGATAAGTCGGAAAAACTAAGAGAAACAGATCCTACAGCTCCCAAGAAGCCAGTTTACAAAGATCAAACCACTGATAAGCCTCAGCAGTAGACCCTCTCTCTTACAAAGTTGTTCACATCCTCTAATGTATCCATACAAGTCTTAAATCATAGAAAAGGACAGCAGCAGATGGATGAGGAAGATAAAAAGAAAGAAGCTGACATCAGAAAAGAGGCTCTCAAAAATTAGTTGTTGTATGGATTGGATTATGCTTCATTGAAACTTCAAGCTCAACTTGCTGAAATAGTCAAAAGGCTGAGAAGAAGACCTCCATCCCCAAACTCATCACAAATAAAACTTCTCCCAAGAAACCCATTGGACTCAAAAATACGAAAGTGGAAGTCTGATAAAAAGACCCACGTATTGACTTTGCTCAAGTCCAATGGTAGAGTTAAACACATATCAAGGGAGGATGCACTAGGTTTGGGTGCAGCTGACCTCCAAGATCTTTTAGACCTTCAACTTCATAGGGATGAAGATGATGAAGAATCCTTGAATTTTGAGCTCCAATTTAAAGGGCAAGTTCGGGAAAAGCTGATGAGAGAATAAAGATCAATAATAAAGAAGTGTTTTGGCATCATCTGTTCTAGGGGAGATTGTTAGCCCATGCAATTCTTCTCTGAAGAACAGATGATTCAAAAGCCAAAACTGGTTCCTAAACAGTTGATCCACAATAAGCAGTGCATGATCTAAGTTCCCTCCAATGACAGTGTTTCTATCAGCTGATCATCCTAAAGTCTGATCTACTCAACAACCGTTCTCTAAATGTAAGTGCAGTATCCGGTGACTGAAGATATCAATGTCAGATAGAACTGATAGCAACAGTTAAGGGGGAGACTGTAAGTGCAGTTCCTGCAGGGTAACTGTCGCTTATCAGTTCTGGTCAACCAAAGCAGAAGTCCAAGTTAAAGTCAACATAATGAAGAATTCAAGACCACACGAAGACCATGCATTGATCAAGGGGGAGTTTGTTAATTCACTTTAGGTGATAAGTGCATGTCTTCCAATTTGTAGGGTCTTTATTGTACATGTATTGAAACATAGTCCAAGGTTTATCCTTGGACAAGTTGTCCAAGTTTTAGGCTAGACTTTTGTCTGAGTTTTGTTTAGGACAAAAGTCAGGGTTTTTGTGTAGATCGGTTTGTCTGAGTTTTAGTCCCTAGTCTATATATATGTGTTGTATAGGATTAGGGCAAGATACACATATAGACACAACGATAACAACAACTCTTGAGTGCTTGGTGCACCTCTCACAAGATCCCATCCATTCTCAATCACTGTGTGTATTCTAGAGAGAGGGGGAGACTATGTGTTAGTGAGAGAAAGCTAGGTTTAGATCTTTGTGATCTAAGATCTAAACCAGCTTGTAGATGATGTATACTCTTTTGGTATGTAATCTGTGATGACTGATTCGTTAATAAAGAGATTCATCTTCTACATCTTGTTCATATTTTGTTCTTCATGTCTTGAATCAAGTGAAATGTTTGATGTTCGTCATCGATCCGGTGCTTCAACAGTGGTATCAGAGCATGGTTACCGATTCGGAATGGTCTAACCGCCTTCCGAATCACCATTGCTCTTGATTTGATGTTTGTTTCCGCCAAACATCTTGAAGACGTGAAGATTTTGGTCCAGATATGAAGATATTCGAGCTGTGTTGGAGAGAACTGCTGGGTTTTTGGAGATCTAGGGTTTTGATCCAAAAAAAGGTTTGTCTGAGTTTAAAACTCTGTGTTTGTGTTTCCGGGGTTTTTGGTGAACCAGTGTGAAGTCACACTGGGGAGATAGTCCGGAGACTTGTTTCTAAGTCTCTGTCCGAGTTTTAAAACATTCAACTCCGAGTTCTGTTAAAAGATCAAATGTCTGAGTTTATGTATTCCGAGTTTTAGATCAAATGTCTGAGTTTTATGTGTCTCCGAGTTTTTGCTCAAACACTTCAGCTCCGGGTTTTTGTTAAATGTTAACAGTCCCATCCTTTTTACTCAGAATAATTACTCCGACCTTTGGTATATGCTCCGAATTTTTAAACAAATGTGTTCTGTTCCGAGGTTTTTATATCAACAACTTCAATCACGAGTCCGACTTTTGATATATAGTCCGAGTTTGATATATGTATTAATTGTTCCGATTTTTGCCAACGTTTCTTCATGTTTCCGAGTTTTACACTCTACCTGTCCGAGTTTTAGTCTGGTTCCGATTTTTAAATCTGTTACCCTTAAACCGATGTTGAAAGTTCAAAGCTTTCACTGTGTGTTGTTTCGAGTTTTCACCATTGGTCTGAGTTTTTGAAAAGTTCTCTCAAAGGTCCGAGTATTTTTTTTAAGTCATCTCAAACTCCGAGTTTTGTACTGTGTGTGTGTGATGGTCCGAGTTTTGAAACAAAGTTTCAATCCGAGTTTTGTGCACCAGTATTCTGTTAACAGTTTCAAGGGTCCGAGTTTTGAAAAAAAAAGGTTTCAGTCCGAGTTTGAAACAAAGTTCAGGTCAGAGTTTTTTTAGTTCCGAGTCCTTTTACTTTGTTTCAAGGGTCAAGTTTCAAAACCCGATGTTAACTGTTCTGAGTTTCCAGGTCTGAGTTTCATTTATCCTTGATATGGTTTATAATGTTTTAACCTGTCTGAGGTTAAAGCTTGCTACCAGGTCTGAGTTTCCAGGTCTGAGTTTCATTTATCCTTGATATGGTTTATAATGTTTTAACCTGTCCGAGGTTAAAGCTTGTTACCAGGTCTGAGTTTTGACCTAAGTGATGTTTCCGAGTTTCAAGTTATCTTTGAACCATCCGAATTTCTTTTAGGAAGTCCGAATTTCCATAAAAGTCTTCATTAATTAGTTCTGAGTTTTATGTTGAACTTGTTGTCCGAGTTTTAGTTTGAACTTGTTGTCCAAGTGTTTAAAACTCTTCTGAGTTTTTCAGTCCGAACTTTTAAAAGATGAAGCTCAGTTCTGAGTTTTCAGTCCGAACTTTTAAAACTCTTCCGAGTTTTCGAGTATCAGCAGTTCCGAGTTTTAACCACTTTTGGAGTGCGAGCTTTAAAGTCGGATTGGAACTGTTGGGTTTGTTCCAAGTTGTTCCGAGTTTTAAGTTTTAATAAGTCTGTGTTATTAAAATTTGGTTCCGAGTTTATTGTTCCGGGTTTCTTCAGAGTTTCCTTTATTTCCTTGCTTGTTTCGAATTCCTTTGTACTCTAAGTACTGCTCAATGATTTGATCCGAGGTTTCAAGAGCTTCTGGGTTTTACATTTCCAAATTTGCTAAGAATTCCGGGTTACCTGGGGTACCGGATTTTTTAGCTAAATTTAGAAGTCTGTGTTGTTCGGAAGTTTCGAGTTGTGCATGTTCCGAGTTTTTCTAGTTATTCCGGGTTACCTGGGGTACCGGATAACTAACTAAGAGTCAGAATTATGTGTAGTTTGGAAACTTGAAGTCGGTTTCGAATTATCGAAAAGTTTTATGGTACTTATGTTGTCCGGATCAAGTGAGGAGGTGAAGTGAATAAGACTTGCTTGGATTTTTGTATTGTTTACAAAGAAATAGGGGGAGTAAAAAATTTGAAATTCCTGTTTTCTTTGTAAACCAAAAGCTCGTGGTGCTACATCGAAACAAGTTCATGTTTACTATCTTTGAGATTAACTTAGTGTTAATCTTACCGGTGGCGAAGTGTTTATAACATGAAGCAAGTTAGAGCTAGTGTATGATTGAGTTTTGTCAAGTTTGTTCGAGGTTTAATCAAGTGTTGACGTGATGAAGCAAATTGTTCTTTTGGCAACTAGTTGAAGGTCAAGCCTTTATCGTATGCCGGTTAGAGTAGAGATGATTAGTCTTCTTGATCTCTCTTCCAAGTTGGTGACTGATCGGATTCTCGAAATAGGGGTTCTTACATTGAGGGGGAGATTGGAGACGAAAGTCATCGGGTAATTGGTGGATTCGTGAAGATACGAGATTGGATCTTGAAGATTCGAGATGAAATGATTTCAGACACTCGGTTGAAGACTCTGATCAAGATGGTGGATGTACTTTTACAAAGTTCAGTTTGTTATTAACTTATCGAACTGAGCTTCATGTCTTTGCGAAATTTGAAGTGTTCAAGGCTGGGCATTGGAAATCCAATGTTTCTTTCTGCTGTTGGTTAGGTTTGAAGATTAATGTATCGAGCGGTATTCTTACATGTGGTTGTAGGTCGGTTCGCGTTAACTTGATTCGGGAGTAGTTTGAGGGGGAGGATCTACAGTGTTTGATGTTGGATTCTTTGGGTTTCTCAAAGCAGCTTTAAGTGATCATCAACAAGTCTTTAATTAGAAGGGTTGAAGATCGCTGTGCTCTACCTAAAGATCAAGTCTCAGCTAAAGTTGAAAGCATGCATGATATCATCAGTCAAGGGGGAGTCTGTAAGTGCAGTATCCGGTGACTGAAGATATCAATGTCAGATAGAACTGATAACAACAGTTAAGGGAGAGACTGTAAGTGCAGTTCCTGCAGGGTAACTGTCGCTTATCAGTTCTGGTCAACCAAAGCAGAAGTCCAAGTTAAAGTCAACATAATGAAGAATTTAAGACCACACGAAGACCATGCATTGATCAAGGGGGAGTTTGTTAATGCACTTTAGGTGATAAGTGCATGTCTTCCAATTTGTAGGGTCTTTATTGTACATGTATTGAAACTTAGTCCAAGGTTTATCCTTGGACAAGTTGTCCAAGTTTTAGGCTAGACTTTTGTCTGAGTTTTGTTTAGGACAAAAGTCAGGGTTTTTGTGTAGATCGGTTTGTCTGAGTTTTAGTCCCTAGTCTATATATATGTGTTGTATAGGATTAGGGCAAGATACACATATAGACACAACGACAACAACAACTCTTGAGTGCTTGGTGCACCTCTCACAAGATCCCATCCATTCTCAATCACTGTGTGTATTCTAGAGAGAGAGGGAGACTATGTGTTAGTGAGAGAAAGCTAGGTTTAGATCTTTGTGATCTAAGATCTAAACCAGCTTGTAGATGATGTATACTCTTTTGGTATGTAATATGTGATGACTGATTCGTTAATAAAGAGATTCATCTTCTACATCTTGTTCATATTTTGTTCTTCATGTCTTGAATCAAGTGCAATGTTTGATGTTCGTCATCGATCCGGTGCTTTCACACTAAAGACTGCTGGTTACAAAGACTAATGAAGATATATAAACTGCTGATTATCAAATCCCTGTTGAAGTCCAAGTACTACTGAATCAAAAGGCGTGATCAACCTAAGAGGAAAGCACTGCTCAGCAACATCAGTGTTTAAGAGTCAACAACGGATGGAAGCATCAGTGTTTAGTATATCAGTACTTCAATGTAACAGTGTTTGTTTGTATCAGTGTTTAGAGGTACTTAGTCTGTTAGATGTCACTGTCTAGGTGACGTCAGCCAAGATTCTCAGTGGTTAGATTTGTACTATAACTAGAACAGCACATGTATTGTTCTATTAGCTCTTTGCACACACTCATCTTGTACGAACAACTGTGAGCTAAGGCTGGGGGGAGTTTAGTATACATGCATGCATAGTTGAACCTTTGTAATTCGATATAATCTTTTGACTAATGAAATCGTGTATGATGAAAACTATCTCTCTTTGATTGTGTTATAAAGATTACTTTCATTTCTGCTGCAATTGTTCTCTGATATACCTTCTTTCATTATTCATTTTGTTAAACAACACAATCAAACAAACTCAGATCCTAACATCTTTCTTTCACTCTAAACTTCTTGGAGCTTGTTTCCATTATTGGAAGCCTCCTCTTCTGAGTTCTTCAAGTTTTCAACACTAGTAAGTGCTCTCTCTAGTCTATTTCATTATTTAGGCTAGTTATTAGCCGGAAGTCAAGCAAATTGACTTTTGCTTTGAGTTTCCGTTATGACCATTTCGGTCAAGTCAAAGTTGGAATCAAACTTTGCAACATGATCGTAATAATGAAGGTGTTATTCCTTTGTGATAACACCCTCTGATGATCACATTAAGTAGGCGAAATGACGAGTCAAATTTATATTAAATAAAAGGTCAAAAACGTAAACTTTGCAAATTATGCTAATTAAGTTTGTAACTATCAAAACCTTAAATTTTGACATTATATCAGTTTATAAAATATATTAGGTCATGTCTAATCATGTCGAACTCGTCATTTCTTATTTAGAGCTTATTTTGTAGTCGAAAGTCAAACAGTTGAATTTTTCTTTGACTTTCGAATTCTTACCCGTTTGATCAAGTTTAGGACCCAATTAGGATTTTTTATATGACCATTATATTGTAGGGAATAACCCTCTGGGTTTATACCTTCTGGTCATGTCGTTTGATGGATTTATTGATGAGCCGATATTACATACTTTTATAAATGTCAACAATGCCCTTATGGCGTAAAAATGGTTTTTAAACCAATGAGGCATATACTTTGATCTCAAGGCTAATTATATAACATTATTAAAAATATTTTGACATAACGGACTCGTCATAAACCTATTCGACTACCCTATACCGCCTATGCGCATATGACTAGTTTAAGTAGTATAAAATATGTAAAGTAGTCTAAATGGGTCAAATGATATCAAAACCATTCCAAATCAGAATGTTTGGTTAAATAACCCTTATCCAATGATTCATTGCACTTGGATAGGTATAAACCACATTCTATCCGTTCTACACTTAATCTAGCGAAACTGAATATATTCTTAAGTAACGTGTCATTCTAAGGAACTAACCTATGACTCATACATTCTAACAGATAACTAATTCTGTTCATTCTGGACTATAGAACCCCCGAGATAATCGGACTAGGGTCAATAATACTTTTACTTGCGTCTTTTGCTAAATTATAATCGTATTCGATTGGAAGCTAGCAATAGGGAAATTGTTAGGATTGAACCCTACCAAAGGAACAGTTGATTAAAGCTAAAACCGGATCAGAGCAGTGGATCCAGAATAAGCAGATGTTTATACACAAGCTTTCCCCTTGATAATGGCTCTAACACCTGATGGATTCAATCTACTGCCTTTCCTAACTGTTGTTGACTCCAAAGAACTGATAAAGACTAAAGTGTTGATGACTCAAACAACTGCCTTGCCTCAAGTACTGCTGAAGACTAGAAGCACTGCTGAAGACTAAGCAGTGGAATGAAGAATCAGTAGTTTAGTTTATTTCTATGTAATATATTGTAATCAGTTGTTTGCTATCAGTAGTTATAATGAGGGTAGTAGTTAGAGTTTGTTAGGAGGTTAGAAGTCACTATCATGGTGACGTCAGCAAAGATGACACATTGGTTTGGACGTGCCTATAAATAGAACAGTACCCTGTACTGTTCTATTAGCTCTTCATCACTTTTCTTCCTGTACGAACAAACATTGTGAGCTCAGGCTGAGGGGGAGTTTGTTACATGCATGCATATTGTAATTGAATCTTGGAATAAATTCAAGCATTCGGTTCAATGATAAACTTGTGTGTTAAAAGCATTTCTCCTGTTTGATTGTGTGCAAAGTTTATTTCCATTTTAATTCCGCTACATTACTTGTTCATCTTCATTATTTCTTAAACAAAAACATAATAAAAAAGAAACTCAGATCCTAACAGAAATACTCTTAACTTATTTTGTTTTTAAACTTGGGGTATGGCGAATACGTCACTTTGAGCGGGTATTATATAAATGAGCCACATATGATTGCTCATAAATAAAAGAACTCGGTTTAATCCGTTTTACTTGATAACTGAAACAATATGAGGTTATTGGTACCGTGTCTGAGCGTCCCGACTCATTAACTATTATGGCCATATGGAATAGTGTGCAGGGGTAGGCATACCGACTGTAAGACACTTTTATTCAACTTTGGTGTATACCCTTAATCATAATAGCACTGAAAATGACCGGCTGTGATCTCTGGTCCCATTGTATGACAAGTATGTAAATCTGGTGATAAGATAAAATCCCAAGAAATATTAAATGATTACCTACGGGTTTTATCTATGTAACTGTTTTCAAAACGAGTCAGTTATTGTATTTACCAGCAAAACTTGACGTATATTCAAAAGATTGAACCGCAGGTACCGAACCTTAAAATAGGTTGGGAATCCGGGTCGGCTAGAATAAAGGCTATGAAATTTGCAACTCCTCAACTCAAGGCCTATGATGTCTAAAGCTCTTTTTATTTCGATCCTGCCTGTGGGCTTATACCGGAACGCTTGTACAACTTTTATATAAATTCAAGCTTTTAATGAAATGAATATTTTTACTCAAATACTTCTGCTGCATTATTATTTGTGATACTGTTATCCAATCACCACAACCCATCTGGCCCACCGGAAATCGGGGTGTGACATGAGTGTCACAAGAACCCCTCTTTTACTGTTTTATATACTGTTTTTGGGGAAGAACACGCCTTTAAAAGGATAAATATACGTTTTTGTATAAAATATGCCTTTGAATTATCTAAAAGTATATTTTCGTGGAAAATGTGATTTTTGAATTATATGATATGTTTTATGGAAAAATATGGATTTGGAAATGTGTATGATTTAAACTGTTTTCGAGGAAAACGGGATTTGATTGATATAAATAAGTTTTGGGAAGAAACGCTGAAGATTATGGTGCTTTGGGTAAAACGATCGTAAGAAACTAAAGATATGTTGAATTTCAGTTGGGTCGAATTTACCGGGTCACCAGGATGTAAGTAGCAAGTCTAGCTTACATTGCATGGGGGACGACATAAATTTATGCAACATTAGATATTAAATTGTTATCTAGTAGGTTATATATATTGATGCAATTGAGGAGGGCACACAGATGAATCCTTGCCGTTTTTAATCATTAAGTATCGAACACATGGAATTCTTGATAGATCTATCGGGTTAACAACCCCATCGTGACCGGTAGCTCCATGTCCACATAGCGACGACTTCATTCTATAATCGTCTAGTATTGATTAGAGCCCCAATCATAGTATATAGCTCGTAACGTCTTGCAAACTTACGAAACTGAATGACAAATATTTAGTATTGAAACCATGGGCAGAAAGTTTCATCGGAAACTTTTCAAATAAACAATTCCGGATGAATCGCCCTCGGATTTTTCTGAAGTAAATAAAATTAACTTTCTTAAATCTATATGGATGTTTTATCATTCAAAATCTATAATAAGTAAGTTTTTCCTTAAACAAATTGCTACGAATTTGAATATGTGAACTCATCCTCCATTGTGTTGACACTTGATTTTTACGTGTTCTTCAGGTACATGAGTTCGGCTTCGGGAATTTTGGACAACTTTTAAAACTAATTTGGGACTGTGTGTATTTGGATCCATAAGGATTCAAAACAACTATGTTGTAATTGTGGACTGTATTTAAACTTTAAACTCTAAAGTCATGCTTTAAATAAGTGTATGTCCAACATAAACAATTCATCGTCTACTAAGATATTTATGGGTATCAACCTCCGTCACCGCCTCGTTTGTATTTCCGCTGCGATGATTTTGAGGTGTGACAGTTTACGACCCATAATGAGTTGAAGGTCCAATAATGATATTGTGAGCGCCGGCGGAAGGGTTCAGATGCTTACGGCCCCGGAAACACTTTAAGGTGTACAACTCGTAAGTCAAAAATTAGGTCCCAAAAACCTCCAAATAGATTCTTCTCATCGAGCTACCCCAAACTCATATATTATACAGCCCGTAACTTATTTCCTAGCTCAGGATATGGCCGTTTTAAGTTCAGACTCTTTTCTACGCACTATTTTGCTCAGTTTTTCCTCGGTGCTCGTTTTCTTCATGATTTAGACTTGATTTCCGCTTCTTTTGCACATGAACACCTACAAAACATCAATCCACTATGTACGAGCTATAAATGACCAAAAATTATTCAAAAACTACCAAAAACATAAACAAAATATAAGGAAAATAAGATGTGTTTTGCAACACATCAATATAACTAAACAATAACATAGGCTCTAAATCACAAGGGATAGGTAAATTACTTAACTACTTAAAACCAGATAGTTTAGGTGTGTCTATAGCTTTAGTATTCGTGGTTATGTGGTAAACTAGGTAGGGTAGTGATCATATAGCACTTCACACCTCATTAATGGTTTCTACTTTAATGGGTTTTTCATAAATACATAATCTGATAACTTTGCAAAAGTACTAGGAGGATTCTAATCCTAACTGGTTATTATTTCTCACATTTGATTTCATAAAACTATTTTCAGTATTTTGCCTTTTTAATCATTTTTCCAAATCATAGTTACATAAGTTAGATATTATTAAAAGGTTTACAGTTGATAGATTTTGTGTCCTAGGATTGATACTTGTTAACTTACCTCAAGTAAACTATACTATGATAGGTATGCTTGCCTATTATGTGTGTAGTTTGTATTTATTAGTAAAACTGGTATGTGCGTGTTTCATAGGTTATTTGTTACTATAAGCACGCCAAAACTCCACAAAATTCTCTTTCTGAATGGCTTATAACATATATATATATATATATATATATATATATATATATATATATATATATATATATATATAGCGCCAAACAAATGACAAACTCGCTATTTACACTAAGGGGCTGTTTTTTTACCCCTTAATGAGGCTCTTAATGGTTCAGACTTCTTACTGGTTCAGCACTAATGGTTCAGACTGTTGGTTACACGAGCAGATTTCTGAATGGTTCAGGCATTTGCCTCTGAATGGTTAAGAATTATAAAGAGTCTGAATGGTTAAGACCTCTAATATGGATTGGTCAGACATTTACCTCTGAATGGTTAAGCATTATACATGCTCTTAATGGTTCAGACTTCTTACTGGTTCAGTACTTAATGATTTAGAACTCTTACTGATTCAGCACTTAACCATTCAGATGTTGTCAAACAGCCCCTAAATCCGCTAATCTCCATAAATCCGCTAATAATAGCATATTTATGGAATAAACCTGCTAATCACATAACAGACATATACCTGGCAAACCTACTAACATATAACGAGCTTACAGGTATAAACCCGCTAAAACCTGGTAATCTCTACAAAACACATTTACAAAGTGTTTACCAAAACTAGACATATCTACCGACGCATTCGCCACCAATAGGTACACTTACAAACTCCCCCTTGATGAATGCTCAATGTTGTCTTCAAAATCTTGATTAACTCCACTGTGAAGGAAAATGACTTCCTGCACAGATGCCTTGTTTCACACACAACTCCACTGCTCGTCTATATTACATTGCCAACAACCTTTGATATGGATGGTATTAGATTGCATCTCGACGTAGACGTTTCTAATCCTCCATATTAGGATTAAGGATCATAGACACATAGAATCTCATCTAACGTTGTATATCTGGTAATCACCGCCTCACCAGTTATATGATATATGCGTACCAGCACTTCATTTCATTCAAACAATCAGTTGGTTTTTTAGGTGTTTCAAAGTTGGGTCAACAACCAAATAACAGTAAATGGTTGCGGTATTAGGTTAACAAGACGTCAGTTGTCAGCTGCGGTTATGAGTAGGATTCAATATATAACAGGCTTCTATTGAAACAACAAGGTTAAAAGCACTAGCAACTTTCAATCCAGGATAGACAAGGAACTCGAGACGATCACTAAGAAAAGAATATATTAGCAAGTGGCTAGTTCTTTGACAAAAGTAAGGCAACAAAGGAAACGGAAACAAAAGGTTGCTAGATTTTCATTTACCAGTTGGGGAAAATAATATAGTAGAGGTGTTAGTTTTTTAGTTGGAGGTTGTTAACCAGTGGTTTAAATGACTCTGAGAGTAATCGGAGTAGCAGGTGTTTGATCACAGAATTGAAGATGTCAATAAAAGTGTTTTGTGAGAAATAGATCAGTTTAGAATTAGCGAGAGAATATAAGCCAGTAATTCTAAAGGAAAAATATAGACTTCGAAATTCAAAAGAGTTTAAAAGATACAGGTTGGTGATTAGTTTATTAATTGCATGCTGTAGTTAGTATGGTTCTAAAGGAAAAATGTTGACTTCGAAATTCTAAAGAGTTTAAAAGATATAAGTTGAGGATTAGTTTATTAATTGCGTGTTATAGTTAGTAGGGTTATCGGTAGAAGTTTACATTATTATAAATATTTTAAACAGCTATTGTTACAACAACACTACTTCTAAATTATACCAAATAATACCTAATTTACCTCATGCTAGTAATTGAACTTTGGTCTTCTTCCCATGAGGCAAGAGCCTCCACTAACCACTTTTTATTTTTTGTTTTTGTTATATATATTTTTTTCGATTTAATATCTCATGGGAGTGGCATGGAATCAACGAGTGTGTGCTTTGGTCAAATGGTAATAATTCATAATGCTTAATTTGAAGTTGGTTGGTAAAATCCAAAAAATTAAAAAGCTCATTTCGTTTTTGGGTAACGGCGGAACCCGGTGAAGATTTATATATTTATCGAAACAATTACATACAAACTATGAAAACAGTTAGATTATTTTGGGATATCTCCCCAAATTGTTTAATAATATTCAACAATCTAACACCCTTGAATATGAGGTTTATTATTTTATTAAATAAGGTTTGAGTGGGTTAGAATCAGTAGGGTTGGTATAAATATGAGTTTTAGCGTCAATGTGCACTTTTGTTTTCAACAAAACAGTGGCTAAAAACCTTAATAAGGAAAAACACCACAAACTATCAAGATTGAAGCTCAAACAGACAAATATAAACCGAATAAATTTGAGTACATTGTCCTTTTCAAGAGTAGCTAAACGACCGAATAAATATAACGTTCAAACAACTAGTTGCAAGTTCTTCACAACATTAGCTGATGACAAAACGAAGTCTTCATTCATCTGCAAAACCAAGAGAAAATTAATCAGAACCATGTTCCTCAGTGTATTTTATCTTTTCTATAAAAGAACCTATAAGATAAACGCATTCATATATGTTAACCTGAGCAACAATGGTGACAAGAAGAGTGGTATCAGCAAACGGCATGGTGCTGCAACTAATGATAGATAAACCAAGTTTCTTCAGCTCATTTAGCACCTTCAATAATGATATATTGTTTTTCCAGCAGTAAATTTCTACGAGTAGACTGCACCCGGACATGCTCACTTGGATCTCCGGATTCAAAGGGTTACTACTCTCTTCTAAGTTTGCTTCGTTAGAACACGAGACATTATCATCGCTACTACTAAGCCTCGATCTCTTACCGGTTATCACGGATTCTTGCATGCTCTTTCTCCTTATGCCCTCGAGTTCATTCACGCGATTTTGAAGTTCTTTGATGTAGTTCGCTGCATCTTCTAACACCGTTGCCTTATCCGTCTACCACAAAAGAGTTAGCTATATCATTAATTAAATAATAATAAAACTATATTTAAATATATCTAAGTAAGATCTTTAGAATAATTTAACCAAATATTGTTTGAGATTAGAGTGTGTTGCGTTTATGATCATTAAATAATCATAAAACTATATTTAAATATTTCTGAGTAAGATCGTTAGAATAATTTAATTATCTGTTGTGTTTAGGTTTAATTATGTACAAGGACGTTTAAAAAATGTCTAAAAACACTTACCCAAAATCCAAACCACCTATAAATAAAAAAATTAAAAAAAATTTTGGTTTATGCTAGGAAATTGACAAGTACCTTTTTCAGGTCTGGAAGGAGCGAAGACAAAGACATAAATCGTTGAGCCAACTTTTCTCTTCTCTTCCTCTCAGCCAACACACGTTCTTGAACCTGAATCGGATTCCGAATAGTGGACCGAGTTCTTTTCACGCCGTAGGTATCACTAAAAGAATGGAATTCATCTTTAGGCTGTGTATCTCCGAAAGATATTGTGAAAGTGTTGGGAGTATCAGAAACTAGTTTTCGGTTAGGTTTTTCGGTTGTAGATGATATCATGTTAATACTATCGGACTTTTTGTAATTAAATGGTTGTTCAATACGAGCTGGTTCTTCGAGGCACTTATGAGTTTGAACTGATTGATTGAAAAAAGATGGGGCTTTTGTGTAGCTGTATGATGAAAATGAATCAAAGCTCAAATCCTCCATTGGATAGTAATGAGGTTTGTTCATCTGATATTGATTCATGAACACTTGATCTTGCATTTCCTACAATATGAATTCAACAAACATATTATAAAAATTATTGAAAACTTAATCAGGAGCATATATGGTATAATTATGATAAATATTAATCCAACTATGTGTGCATCCAGCAACTTTTACTTACCAGCTGTGGTAGTCATGATGAAGGCATATCCATTGCTTCAATATGTCAGTTTGCTGTAAATCAGACAGAGTTTTATTAGATATGTCTCACACATAAGATGAACATGCATGTGCTACAATTTTGTAAAAGATTAACAGTGAAAACATGTAACATGAGGAGCTTGAGTAGAAATAAGCCTCCTTTTCTCTTTTTTTTTAGAAACCAAAAAACATGACTTGAAGTTTCATACATAAGCATATTTATAAGGGTGATGGTATCTACACATCCCCTAAAATTTTTGTACATCCCTCAATAGAAACTATATAGGCCAATACGCTTCCCATAGGGTTTGAAGCATTAAATGCGACACCAATAGGAATCGTATTGGGCAATACGGTTCCTATTGGTAAAATATTCTCTGACACACACGTAGTTCAAAACTATAAAGGTTGAAAAGTGACCCAATAGGAAGCGTATTGCCAAATACGATTCCCATAAGTTTAATAGGAAGCGTATAGGGCAATACACTTCATATTAGTTTTACTTAAAAATTATAAGTTGCATCAAATTTTTAACTTATTATTGTTATCTTATAATGTTTTTATAAAAACACTTATTAAACAAAACAATATATGTAGGGGGACCGCTAAAATGAGAACCACCTCAAGTTGTAAGAACCGTGAGAACTACACCGTACGGGGCGAGGTGGACCAATTTTTTTTTCAAAAACGTAGATGCATGTATTATAAACACATTTGTAAAAAAAATTCAAAAAAAAAAAATGCCGTGTGTGTAGTTTTGAGCACCACAAGTTTGTGGTTTACGAGTTCCGTAAATTTACGGTACCCGTAAACCACAAACTTGTGGTGCTCAAAACTACACACACGACATTTTATTTTTTGAATTTTTTTTACAAAGGTGTTTATAATACATGCATCTACGTTTTTGAAAAAAAAAATTTGGTCCACCTCGCCCCGGATCAAGTAGTTCTCGCGGTTCTTACAACTCGAGCTGGTTCTCATTTTAGCGCTCCCCTATATATATATATATATAGGGGATCGCTAGAATGAGAACCACCACGAGTTATGAGAACCACGAGAACCGCGCCCCGCGGGTGGCCGTTGACCACGAAATTTTTTTTACACCTAGATCCGTATATTTTAGGACCGGGTGTAAATTTTCGGTTCAAACGGCGCGCCGGAGGGGGTAGTTTTTTACGCCCAAAGTTTGGGTTTTTTTAATTTTTTTAATTTTTCTTTTTTTTTACCAAACTTTGGGCGTAAAAAACTACCCCCTCGGGCGCGCCGTTTGAACCGAAAATTTACACCCGGTCCTAAAATATACGGATCTAGGTGTAAAAAAAATTTCGTGGTCAACGGCCACCCGCGGGGCGCGGTTCTCGTGGTTCTCATAACTCGTGGTGGTTCTCATTCTAGCGGCTCCCTATATATATATATATATATATATATATATATATATATATATATATATATATATATATATATATATATAGGAAATGTATGGGGCAATATGGTTTCCTTGGACCCAAAGTATAGGAAGCGTATGGGGCAATATGGTTCCCCTAGACCCAAAGTATAGGAAGCGTATGGGACAATATGGTTCCCTTAGAGCGAATGTATAGGAAGCGTATGGGGCAATATGGTTCCTCTGGTCCCCTAATCTGAATCCTTTTTATAAAAATGTGTCAAAAAAACGTTTATACATTATTGTAATACCCAAAACATATTTATGATAACCATGTGGGGTGGCGAACACTGTTCGACAGGTTATCGGGCATGATAGCCTGTGGGATCGTTTATTTCGAATAGGAGCCGCACCATCTTATCGGCCGTTGATGATGGAGTTTCTCTCCACATTCCGCTATAGACCTCGACTGGATGACCGGCCGAACTCGGATTTTGATGATCCGAACTTGCCGGCCCCATCACCCGAGATCACATTCCGTCTGTTCAGCGAGGTATTTGAGATGTCGCTTCGTCAATTTGCCGTCGCCACCGGTTTTTACACAGACGAGGAGTTGGTTCAGGACGTGTATACCACGGCTATCGATCGTATGCCCGAGGATGAGATGATTGCCTGGTGGCCCACCATCGGTGAAGGTCCATACACCAAGGCGGAGGCGGTCCGATCCTGGGAGATTCGCAACCCGTTAGTTCGTTACTTGCATCGTTGCTTTAGCACGGACATCGCGGCCCGTGGCAAGAGTTGCGAGCACGTAACGAAGGCCGATCTTTTCTTTCTCTATTGTTTATTTACTGGTCGTCCGTGCGCCCTCCATCACTGCCTGGTGGATTATTTTGTCACACGTTGGAAAAAGCAGCGTCGTGGAAGTATATATGGAGGATCGCTTATCGGCCAGATAGCCCAGAGTGTTAGTCGGTACTTTGGTTGGGTCGAGGATAGGTATCCACCGCCGGCTCCCTGCAAATATTTGGACATGAGGTCGATGACAGGGATGAAAGTGGCGGCAAACATTCCTAATGTTGGTTATAGGTTTGTCGGGACGAACCGTCACGTTTGGGCATGGCAGCTGTTGGTACATCACCCGCGTTTGGAGGCTGAGGAGGTTCAGATGCCTCAGATGGCTGAGCAGGATGGCGGGCATGATGATGTTGAGGTCCCGCCTCAGCATGAACAGGGGGGTCATCAGCATCCACAGAGAGCTTATCGCGCGGTTAGGTTGCCTCGGTCAACCAACTGTCTTCTCGATAGGATTTTGCGTAACCAAGATGAGCAAATGCGACTTCTAACACTGCATGGTCAGGAGATAACATCCCACGGTCGCCAGATGGATCAGATGCATGATAACATAGGATGGCTGATGACTGGCATGGGTGAAATGTATAACTACATGGGCATATCGGTTCCACCCCGTCCACCACCACGAGTTTATCCGAACCAGGGCCCGTTCTTTACGCAGCCCCTCCCGTCCATGCAGGTATATTATCTTATTTTTATTTCATTTATCTACGAGCAATTTAATGTTATGTAATGGATATTTTGTTTAAATTCTTATAGCCTTACGACCCGTACTATACTTAGCCCGACCTTTCCTTGCCACATTTTCCTCGATCCGGCCAGACCATGCCGCTCTTTCCTCTGTCCAACCTTTCCATGCAGGTATGTTATTTTGTTTTATTTCATTTTCTACGAACAATTTTAATGTTATGTAATGAGTATTTTGTTTGAATTTTTTATAGGCTCCAGGCACGTCCTATACACGGCACAGCCCGTCACCCTCTACTAGGCGTGGCCCGAACTTTACAGAGGAGGAGCTCGCTGAGTCTGACGAGGAGTCTATCGAGTATTGATGATGACAGTGGGAGTGTATTGCTTAATACGCTTGGACCCAGAGGAACCGTTTGCCCTATACACTTCCTATACATTGGCTTTAGTGGAACCATATTGCCCCATACGCTTCCTATACTTTGGGTCTAGGGGAACCATATTGCCCCATACGCTTCCTATACTTTGGATCAAACGAAACCATATTGCCCCATACATTTCCTATATATATATATATATATATATATATATATATATATATATATTGTTTTGTTTAGTAAGTGTTTTTTATAAAAACATTATAAGATAACAATAATAAGTTAAAAATTTGATGCAACTTATAATTTTTAAGTAAAACTAATATGAAGTGTATTGCCCTATACGCTTCCTTTTAAACTTATGGGAATCGTATTGGGCAATACGCTTCCTTTTAGCTGACCATCTTTTGAAAAGTTTGGTACACATATAGGAAGTGTATTGCTTAATACGCTTGGACCCAGAGGAACCGTATTGCCTTATACGCTTCCTCTGGTCCCCTAATCATTAGCTGACCATCTTCTGAAAAGTTTATACTTCAAGTACACATATAGGAAGTGTATTGCTCAATACGCTTGGACCCAGAGGAACCGTATTGCCTATACGCTTACTATAGGGTTCAAGGGATGTGCAAATAACCAAGTGGGATGTGTGAATAACCAAGCCCATTTATAATCTGTTAGACAACATAGAAAGTGTTAAATTCAAGATATTAAGACAAAGAAATACACATATTAGACATATCAAGTTTACAGTTTGGTGTTAATAATTTGATGTGATAATCATGAAACTCAGGCCTCACTGAGATGAGAGAATAATAGTGAGAGTGAAACCTAAATCGAGGGAGAGAGAAGAACTACCTTTGGATAACAAAGAGGTTTTTGTGGAATACTTCTATTTTGGTGTATATGTATGCACTGACTATACTAGAGAGACTATCATCAGAGCATCTGAAAATAGAACCATCTGAAATAGAGGTATTTTTGAGCTTAAGGATGCTTAGTTGGCTACTTAGACCTCAGTGTGGTTTTGTGGTTTTGTGGCTTTATGCCACACCATGCCGCACACATCATCCCGAGAACGACGTGGATCATGGTGTTTATGTTTGGGTTTGGAGTTTCTACGGACGTGGAGGTGGTTTGTTTATGTTTAATTATTTGGTCTTGTTTAGAATTAAATATATGGTGTATTTAGGTTTAATTATGTGGTTTCTTTAGATTTAATTATCTAGTTTAATAAAAAAATTGTATTATTTTTATATTTGTTTTTTAATTTATGTTATTTTATTTAAATTTAAAAAATTTTAAGTTTTTTTATTTAAAGAACTTTCTTTCTTGTTTAAATCAAGGGGTCCACAAGGTACCCGCCATCACCTCTTCCGGACTAGTCCCGTTCATGGTACCACAAACCCTCCAAACCACTCCACCTCATCTCCTCCATCGCATTTGTCGTCCGCTTTAGTGGTCTGAAATCCAAACCACATTATCACACATAAGCAATGTGAATGCAATAATTATAACACAATCTCTTTAATAATCACCCAATTATTATTTTTTTAACGGTTAATTTTTCCCCTTAAATAGTTATACATTCTAAGGATTGAACCTTAGTCTCCCCAATTATTTATCTTTCTCTCATCATCTCATCTATAATGTTATTTATGTTTTATTTTTTCCAAACGTCAAATTTGGATCAGTGGTCATATATATTTCCACTAAACTATGATACCTATAAATAAATTCAGAAAGAAACCCAATAAATATGAAAAAATAAAAAAACCCTTTTAATGGAAATCAAACTGAAAACCTAATAGTCTCTAAATCTTATCTCACGTTAACTTGTCATTAGACTATAATGCCGTCGACCTCATCCATAATGTTATGTTATGGATAATGCTTTTAATAAAACAAAATAGAAAAGGATATTTCTCATCAAAAGTCTTTTACAAAATAAATGCTTCTAGAAAAACGATACTTTTAAAAAATCTTTTAAAAGTTAACTCGGTCGACACTGACACGTCAACCCTATATAATTTTCTTATAATTTCTTATAAGAGTTAATTGCCTGGATGGTCCTTGTGGTTTCACGTTTTTTCACGTTTAGTCCCCACCTTTTGGAAATAGCAGGTATGCTTCCTATGGTTTGTCATTTTGTTTCTCGGATAGTCCCCTGACATTTACTCAGGGGACTATCCGAGTAACAAAATGTCAAACTATAGGGAGCATACCTGCTATTTCCAAACTAACTGCATCTACTCAGGGGACTATCCGAGTAACAAAATAACAAACTATAGGGAGCATACCTGCTATTTCCAAAAGGTGGGGACTAAACGTGAAAAAACGTGAAACCACAGGGATCATCCTGGCAATTAACTCTTCTTATAATTTTATCTTTTGTTTTTCTTTAAATGGCTGATGAATTAAATGTCGACTACCTGTGTTAATCCGATGTTAAAATGCGACCAAATACGTTTGTGACAAAGACAATGCTGGGTAGCCAAAATCTATCATCGCAGTCTCCAGGTAAAACCTAGAATCTAAAGGCATGTTACGGGAAAACACAGTTGAGATCAGATTTAAGTTTCCAATGTCAATTGAGCTATAGCTCATTTGATTCTTATAAGACCATACGGTATGGACGGCATGGGAGTGCCGTTGAAGGCTCCACCATGCCGGCAGCCAGGCGCACCACCCCGTGCCTTGGCTTGGTGATGGGGTGCTTCAATTTTCACCGACATAGAGGGGCAAAGCTCGGTGACGTAGCGAATTGTGAATGGGGGTGGCATATAGCCGTTGGGCCCAACAGTCCTTTTAAAAAAAAGTTTTTCAAATTCAAAAAATAAAATTAACTCACACTCCTTTAATCCAACTCATTTCACCATTTTACCATACAAAACTCTCTCATTTCTCACCTGATTCATCTCTATAAAAATTTACCTCAAATGACAAGGATGTTATGAACCCAAGAAGAAGATAATTGTTTTGGCTACATCTTGGCTCTTAACCCTTAATGACGAAGTGCCTCCTGATGCAACGGGTTCGTTTTGTAACATGGTTTTTCAATAGTTTTGTATTCACGTGGATGACACCAACCGAAACGAGGATGAACTTTCTTCATGTTTCACGTATATTCAGTGAGAAAAGTGCAAGATTTGATTTGCTCTTCAACAATGTGGAAAATGCCGACGGTGAGCTACCGGAAGATGACGTGATTCAAGTGGGTCTCGTCGACTACAAACATATGTACCGCTGTGAATTTAAACACGTTTTGGCATGACAAATTATAAAGATGTTTTTTAATTATGTATTTTCGTTTATTTATGTTTAATTATGTGTGTGTTTAATTATGATTAAGTCTACTATTTAATTTGAATCATGTAATATTTAATTTTTATGTTGAACTAATAAGTTGCCTCGCACTTTGCTGCGGCCGTTGAAACATAAAGTACAAAGAATTTATACCGTCTATTGGAAACGTATTATATTTGACCTAACTGGTTTCAAAAAAAAATTACGTCAAAACGTAGACCAATTGAAAGCATACATAAAAATAAAAATGAAAACGTATTATATTTGATCTGACTCTTAATCTAGGAAAAAAATCAAATTTACGTTAAAATGTAGACCAATCAAAAAATACATAATAATAAGCATAAGAACATTTTATATTTGAACCAACTCATTTCTGGGGAAAAAAATTACGTCGAAACGTAAATCGACTTTATTATACAGACACGTACATAAAAACATGTAAAATTCGATTACAAAGTCTTTAGAAAGTTAAATAATTGTAATTGTAAATGCTGAAAGTTGAGGAGTAAAACTATAAGAATTAAACAAGAGTAAATTACAAAATGTGATCGAACTTTGACCAAATCCGGGAAAAAACGTAAAACAAAAGTAACAAAAAAATAAACTCATTTAATTTTTGTGGCAAAATTATAAAAAATCAAAGTTTTATTACAAAAAAACACACACACACACACAAGACACGAAACCATAAAAAGACAAAAAAATCACTTTTCCTCCCAATGTTATCATTTCGTAGTTGGGGAAAATAATATAGTAGAGGTGTTAGTATTTCAGTTGGAGGTCGTTAACCAGTGGTTTAAATGACTTTGAAAGTAATCGGAGTAGCAGGTATGATCACAAAATTCGACCGAACTTCGGCCAAATATGGAAAAAAACGTAAAACAAAAGTAACAAAAAAATAAACTCATTTAATTTTTGTGGCAAAATTATAAAAAATTAAGTTTGTTACAAAAAAAACACACACACACAAAAGACGAAACCATAAAAAGACAAAAAAATCACTATTTCTCTCAATGTTATGAATTAATATATATATATATATATATATATATATATATATATATATATATATATATATATATATATAATTTGAAGTTGGTAGGTAAAATCCAAAAAATTATAAAGCTCATTTTTTTCATTTTTTTGGTAAAGGCGGAACCCAGTGAAGATTTATATATTTATCGAATCAATTACATACAAAATATGAAAACAGTTGGATTATTTTGTGATATCCACCCAAATTAACTCTATAACACTTAGCAAATGCGGTGAACAGTAGTTCACCTGCTTCCCAGTTTCTTCCCCCCCCCCCCTACGCCTACCTGGAACTTGATAATTGGGCATTTTGGGCGGCGATTTTTTTGACATCGTTGGGCAACAAAACTACAGCTTTACCCTTGATTCCAAACCAACCACCGTCACCGGAGACGCCGTTGGTTCAGCCGTTAACGGCGGTTGTTGGAAAGTGTAAACTTCACTGAAACGCGCTAGTGGTTTTGGAGTTGTACTTTAAAGATGCCGACCCACATCTAAATAAGACATGCAAGGTCAGATCGAGTCGCTGAAGATATGTCGGAAACCTAGCTTGGCCGACCAGATCTAGGGTTCAACTGCTACAAACGTGTAGAGAGATAAAAAGAGAATGGCTAGGGACGTTGTAGATGGTAGTAGGCAGCCGAGGGTTTCTTGGCGGCAATTGTTCTAGGGGTTTTATGCGATGGTTCCATGGGTTTCCGGGCGGTGTTAGCGTGGAAGGAGAGAGAACAGATTGGTTAATGGTGAGAGTGAGAGCGACGGATTTTCCCCTACACTTTTGATCTTTCGCAATTCTCATTTTACGTTTCGTACTAAATTGGTTCCTCATTTTATTTAAAAAGACCGGTTTTTGTTTTTTTTATAAAAACAGTTTTCTGTTTTTATAAAAACAGTTTTTCTTTTTTTATTTAAAAAATCCGGTTTTCTGTTTTTTTATAAAAACAGTTTTATGTTTTTAAAATTATAAAAAAAAATAGTTTTAAAATTATAAAAAAACGTACCACTTGAATGAAGCAACCGTTAAATTTACTCAATTTCCGGTTCAAATCGCCCCATTTCGAAGTTATTTGATCCATGTTTTGTTCCGTTAAACCGGGAAGTTGGTGAAAATGAGCCATGAATAGTCTACAAAACAAGTCTTTTCTTTACTCGTTCCAGTGTTTCTTGTTTTCGGAGGTGTGCAAGTAAGCCTTGACCAAGGCGACTTCCTCCTCGCTCCTCCATGCTCTCCGAGCGGATGTTGGGAAAACTTCAACTTCTTGAACGTCTTCGTCTTCTTCTTCTTCTTCTTCTTGAACGTCATCATCATCTTCATCGTCATCGAGATTTTGTTGTGGTTCGCGGTATGCACGTGTGAATTGTTGGATGAGGGTTTCATCTTCTAGTGGATTGGGTTTGAAAGGATGGAAACGGTTGGGTTTGAAATTGGTGAGGTTGAAATGGTGGAAGGAACGGTTGGTTTTGATACGGTTGTGTTTGAAAGGGTGAAAATTGTTGGGTTTGAAAGGGTGGAAAAGGTTGTGTTTGAAAATGTGGGATTTGGTCGGGTTCGTCTTGCAACCGAAATCGTGCCGGCTCGCCAAGATTTGCGTGAACTTTCGGTCGTACGGATTTTTTCTTCGAACCCGAACCTCTTTTGCTTGAACCCGAACCTCTTTTGCTTGAACCTTCCAACTTTGTATTTTTTGTGTTTGAAAGTATGTGTTGAAAGAAATAATGTTTGGATTTTGTGTTTGAAAGAATGGATTTCAATTGTTTGGTAAATATGTGTAAATATATTTGGTAAAAAAAAAGGGTAACATATCAACGGTCAAGTCCCACAACGGTCCATTTTCAATTTTACAACGCGTGAAAACTTCACGCATGATAAGATCAACGTGTTTTCAAATTGGGCGACGCAGTGTTTTGAGAAGATCCACGCGTGAGGGGTGGGGGGTTCACCACGGGGCGCCCCGACCCCCTAATGGATTGGTATAAATTTTAGGTTTAGCGTCAATGTGCACTTTTTCTTTTCCGGTTATCAATAATAAAAGAGTCAAACGATACCGGGTGTTACTGTGATCAGCTGCGTTTTCAACAAAACAGTGGTTAAAAACCCTGTATTTTCAACAAAACAGTGGCTAAAAACCCTAGGACCACAAACTATCAAGATTGAAGTTCAAACAAACAAATATAAACCGAATAAATTTGAGTACATTGTCCTTTTCAAGAGTAGCTAAACGACCGAATAAATATAACGTTCAAACAACTAGTTGCAAGTTCTTCACAACATCAGCTGATGACAAAACGAAGTCTTCATTCATCTGCAAAACCAAGAGAAAATTAATCAGAACCATGTTCCTCAGTGTATTTTATCTTTTCTATAAAAGAACCTATAAGATAAACGCATTCATATATGTTAACCTGAGCAACAATGGTGACAAGAAGAGTGGTATCAGCAAACGGCATGGTGCTGCAACTAATGATAGATAAACCAAGTTTCTTCAGCTCATTTAGCACCTTCAATAATGATATATTGTTTTTCCAGCAGTAAATTTCTACGAGTAGACTGCACCCGGACATGCTCACTTGGATCTCCGGATTCAAAGGGTTACTACTCTCTTCTAAGTTTGCTTCGTTAGAACATGAGACATTATCATCGCTACTACTAAGCCTCGATCTCTTACCGGTTATCACGGATTCTTGCATGCTCTTTCTCCTTATGCCCTCGAGTTCATTCACGCGATTTTGAAGTTCTTTGATGTAGTTCGCTGCATCTTCTAACACAGTTGCCTTATCCGTCTACCACAAAAGAGTTAGCTATATCATTAATTAAATAATAATAAAACTATATTTAAATATATCTAAGTAAGATCTTTAGAATAATTTAACCAAATATTGTTTGAGATTAGAGTGTGTTGTGTTTATGATCATTAAATAATCATAAAACTATATTTAAATATTTCTGAGTAAGATCGTTAGAATAATTTAATTATCTGTTGTGTTTAGGTTTAATTATGTACAAGGACCTTTAAAAAAAGTCTAAAAACACTTACCCAAAATCCAAACCACCTATAAATAAAAAAATTAAAAAAAATTTTGGTTTATGCTAGGAAATTGACAAGTACCTTTTTCAGGTCTGGAAGGAGCGAAGACAAAGACATAAATCGTTGAGCCAACTTTTCTCTTCTCTTCCTCTCAGCCAACACACGTTCTTGAACCTGAATCGGATTCCGAATAGTGGACCGAGTTCTTTTCACGCCGTAGGTATCACTAAAAGAATGGAATTCATATTTAGGCTGTATATCTCCGAAAGATATTGTGAAAGTGTTGGGAGTATCAGAAACTAGTTTTCGGTTAGGTTTTTCGGTTGTAGATGATATCATGTTAATACTATCGGACTTTTTGTAATTAAATGGTTGTTCAATACGAGCTGGTTCTTCGAGGCACTTATGAGTTTGAACTGATTGATTGAAAAAAGATGGGGCTTTTGTGTAGCTGTATGATGAAAATGAATCAAAGCTCAAATCCTCCATTGGATAGTAATGAGGTTTGTTCATCTGATATTGATTCATGAACACTTGATCTTGCATTTCCTACAATATGAATTCAACAAACATATTATAAAAATTATTGAAAACTTAATCAGGAGCATATATGGTATAATTATGATAAATATTAATCCAACTATGTGTGCATCCAGCAACTTTTACTTACCAGCTGTGGTAGCCATGATGAAGGCATATCCATTGCTTCAATATGTCAGTTTGCTGTAAATCATACAGAGTTTTATTAGATATGTCTCACACATAAGATGAACATGCATGTGCTACAATTTTGTAAAAGATTAACAGTGAAAACATGTAACATGAGGAGCTTGAGTAGAAATAAGCCTCCTTTTCTCTTTTTTTTAGAAACCAAAAAACATGACTAGAAGTTTCATACATAAGCATATTTATAATCTGTTAGACAACATACAAAGTGTTAAATTCAAGATATCAAGACAAAGAAATACACATATTAGACATATCAAGTTTACAGTTTGGTGTTAATGATTTGATGTGATAATCATGAAACTCAGGCTTCACTGAGATGAGAGAATAATAGTGAGAGTGAAACCTAAATCGAGGGAGAGAGAAGAACTACCTTTGGATAACAAAGAGGTTTTTGTGGAATACTTCTATTTTGGTGTATACGTATGCACTGACTATACTAGAGAGAATATCATCGGAGCATCTGAAAATAGAACCATCTGAAATAGAGGTATTTTTGAGCTTAAGGATGCTTAGTTGGCTGCTTAGACCTCAGTGTGGTTTTGTGGCTTTATGCCATACCATACCGCACACATCATCCCGAGAACAACGGTGATCATGGTGTTTATGTTTGGGTTTGGAGTTTCTACCGACGTGGAGGTGGTTTGTTTATGTTTAATTATTTGGTCTTGTTTAGAATTAAATATCTGGTGTATTTAGGTTTAATTATGTGGTTTCTTTAGATTTAATTATCTAGTTTAATAAAAAAATTGTATTATTTTTATTTTTATATTAGTTTTTTAATTTATGTTATTTTATTTAAATTTAAAAAATTTTAAGTTTTTTTATTTAAAGAACTTCCTTTATTGTTTAAATCAAGGGGTCCACAAGGTACCCGCCATCACATCTTCCGGACTAGTCCGGTTCATCGGACCACAAACCCTCCAAACCACTCCACCTCATCTCCTCCATCGCATTTGTCGTCCGCTTTAGTGGTCTGAAATCCAAACCACATTACCACACATAAGCAATGTGAATGCAATAATTATAACACAATCTCTTTAATAATCACCCAATTATTATTTTTTTAACGGTTAATTTCTCCCCTTAAATAGTTATACATCCTAAGGATTGAACCTTAGTCTCCCCAATTATGTATCTTTCTCTCATCATCTCATCTATAATGTTATTTATGTTTTATTTTTTCCAAACGTCAAATTTGGATCAGTGGTCATATATATTTCCACTAAACTATGATACCTATAAATCAATTCAGAAAGAAAACCAATAAATATGAAAAAAAAAAACCTTTTAATGGAAATCAAACTGAAAACCTAATAGTCTCTAAATCTGTTAACTTGTCATTAGACTATAATGCCGTCGACCTCATCCATAATGTTATGTTATGGATAATGCTTTTAATAAAACAAAATAGAAAAGGATATTTCTCATCAAAAGTCTTTTACAAAATAAATGCTTCTAGAAAAACGATACTTTTAAAAAATCTTCTAAAAGTTAACTCGGTCGACACTGACACGTCAACCCTATATAATTTTCTTATAATTTCTTATAAGAGTTAATTGCCTGGATGGTCCATGTGGTTTCACGTTTAGTCCCCACCTTTTAGAAATAGCAGGTATGCTCCCTATGGTTTGTCATTTTGTTACTCGGATAGTCCCCTGACATTTACTCAGGGGACTATCGTCAGGGGACTATCCGAGTAACAAAATGTCAAACTATAGGGAGCATACCTGCTATTTCCAAACTAACTGCATCTACTCAGGGGACTATCCGAGTAACAAAATAACAAACTATAGGGAGCATACCTGCTATTTCCAAAGGGTGGGGACTAAACGTGAAAAAATGTGAAACCACAAGGAGCATCCTGGCAATTAACTCTTCTTATAATTTTATCTTTTGTTTTTCTTTAAATGGCTGATGAATTAAGTGTCGACAACCTGTGTTAATCCGATGTTAAAATGCGACCAAATACGTTTGTGACAAAGACAATGCTGGGTAGCCAAAATCTATCATCGCCGACTCCAGGTAAAACCTAGAATCTAAAGGCATGTTACGGGAAAACACAGTTGAGATCGGATTTAAGTTTCCAATGTCAATTGAGCTATAGCTCATTTGATTCTTATAAGACCATACGGTATGGACGGCATGGGAGTGCCGTTGAAGGCTCCACCATGCCGGCAGCCAGGCGCACCACCCCGTGCCTTGGCTTGGTGATGGGGTGCTTCAATTTTCACCGACATAGAGGGGCAAAGCTCGGTGACGTAGCGAATTGTGAATGGGGGTGGCATATAGCCGTTGGGCCCAACAGTCCTTTTAAAAAAAAGTTTTTCAAATTCAAAAAATAAAATTAACTCACACTCTTTTAATCCAACTCATTTCACCATTTTACCATACAAAACTCTCTCATTTCTCACCTGATTCATCTCTATAAAAATTTACCTCAAATGACAAGGATGTTATGAACCCAAGAAGAAGATAATTGTTTTGGCTACATCTTGGCTCTTAACCCTTAATGACGAAGTGCCTCCTGATGCAACGGGTTCGTTTTGTAACATGGTTTTTCAATAGTTTTGTATTCATGTGGATGACACCAACCGAAACGAGGATGAACTTTCTTCATGTTTCACGTATATTCAGTGAGAAAAGTGCAAGATTTGATTTGCTCTTCAACAATGTGGAAAATGCCGACGATGAGCTACCGGAAGATGACGTGATTCAAGTGGCTCTCGTCGACTACAAACATATGTACCGCTGTGAATTTAAACACGTTTTGGCATGACAAATTATAAAGATGTTTGTTTAGTTATGTATTTTCGTTTATTTATGTTTAATTATGTGTGTGTTTAATTATGATTAGGTCTACTATTTAATTTGAATCATGTAATATTTAATTTTTATGTTGAACTAGTAAGTTGCCTCGCACTTTGCTGCGGCCGTTGAAACATAAAGTACAAAGAATTTATACCGTCTATTGGAAACGTATTATATTTGACCTGACTGGTTTCAAAAAAAAATTACGTCAAAACGTAGACCAATTGAAAGCATACATAAAAATAAAAATGAAAACGTATTTTATTTGATTTGACTCTTAATCTAGGAAAAAAAATCAAATTTACGTTAAAATGTAGACCAATCAAAAAATACATAATAATAAGCATAAGAACATTTTATATTTGAACCAACTCATTTCTGGGAAAAAAAATTACGTCGAAACGTAAATCGACTTTATTATACAGACACGTACATAAAAACATGTAAAATTCGATTACAAAGTCTTTAGAAAGTTAAAGAATTGTAAGTGTAAATGCTGAAAGTTGAGGAGTAAAACTATAAGAATTAAACAAGAGTAAATTACAAAAAACGTCCTTTATGTTTACACCAAATTACAAACTATGTCATTTATCTTCAAAGCGTGCAAATAACGTACTCGATTTTTGAAAACCCTTGCACGTTATGTCCTTTAGCACTAACTGAGTTAAATTTTAATGTTAAATCAAGACAAATTGGTAATTTTACTCATTTATTTTGAATATATAAAATAAATACAACAAAAAGGAATTTTAAAAAATCAAATTATATGTAAAAACATACATATATCTGTATATGACTTCCTCTCTCTTAACTCTCTCTCTTTCTCTCTCTAACAACCTGTTCTCACTACCACCACCATAGCACCATCGCCTTTCATCCTTATGCATCCCTTGAAATACCTCAGTTAAATCCACTTGTCGAACCCAATCAATACTCAAATCAAAATCCCCACGAATCAAAAACACTCGTTGCCAAGCCTAATCAGAAACACCTGCAGTCATTGTACACACTCCCCACCAAAATCAAATCAAAATCCAAAAATATCAAAAACCTAATTCATTTTACAATCTTTATAACATACCTAGTAATCAAAACTTGAGTTATACCCGATTCGATCAAACCCACAATGAAAAACACCAAGTTGTTTAAAAAAAAATAAAGGCCACAATAACCACCGATCAAAAACCCCACCACCGATCTGCTGTATAAAGGCCGCATCCACCGGATCTGCCTCAGCCACCCACAGCCGCCACAAACACAAACCCCACACCAATTTGTTGTCTAAAGGCCACACCTACTGGATCTATCTCAACCACCCGCAACCACCACGGATCTGTAGGTATGCGATGGTGGAGGTGATGGTCAACGATGGTGGACTTGGGAGAGAGTGGGAGAGACATACAGAGCGAGTGCATGTGTGGAGAGAGAGAGAGAGAGAGAGAGAATGAATGGTTGATTTGAGGGTGGCCGGCGAAACTGATAGCGGCAGGTGGTGGCGGTGGTTGTATCGTTGAGGTCGAAGTGGTTGTGGCAGATGATATAAGAGAAAGAGAGAGAGGGGTGAGGTAGAGAGAGAAAGGTGTATAACTATATATATATATATATATATATATATATATATATATATATATATATATATATATAGGCTAAAGATAAATAGAAAACCACTTTTATTGAGAAAACCCGGGAAACTCAAAGCTCCCGACTTTTTTTTTTTTGAAAAAATTACCACATGTAATATAAATGTTTTTAAGAATTTTGGGCAAAAAAATCGAAAAAGCGCCGAAGGATTATTTTTAAAAAAAATAAACAAATTTCAGCAACTTTGTTGACTAACATGTGTTAGGCAAAAAATGCTGAAACTTGTTTAATTTAAAAAAAAAAATCCTTAGGCGTATTTTTGTTTTTTTTTTGGCCCAAAACTCTTAAAAACATGTATATTGCATGTGTTATTTTTAAAAAAAAAAAATTGTCGGGAGCTTTGAGTTTCTCGGGTTTTCTCAATAATAGTGGTTTTCTATATATCCTTACCCTATATATATGTGTGTGTGTGTGTGTGTGTTATATTAGTTTTTAAGATTATATTTTGTTTTATGTAACACCCCGAAAACGGGTTTGGTAATCAAACCACGTTAATACTAAAAGACGGGTAAAGTACCGTTAGTAGTAAAATTTACCCGGTGAATATTAGGATTTTAAATAAATAAACCTAATATTGAATAAAATTTAAATGAAAGCTTTTAAAGAAATAAAGTTTATAAAAAAAAGGCCCGAGTTAACGGAACTTTAAATAAACTGAGTCATAGATTCCCCGAACCCACTAATTTAACTAGTAATGTTTAACCTAGTTAATAAGTGGAAATATTGTTAGAAATAAGTAGGTTGTGACCTACTTAATAACTAACCAAACAAGAGGGGCCAATCAGGATAACTTGAAAGTTATGTTATAAAAACAAAAGTTGAAACAAAACACACACTTAGTGTGTGTTTTGGTTGTTCTGTTTGAACCCAGAAGCTCCCCAAGAGCTCTAAACCTAATTCCAACCAATTCATCAAATTAAAGGGCCAAATGAAGCTCAAATTCACAATTGAACGTGAATTAATGATCACCCAAGCTAGGAGATCATAAGGTATGTCAAATTTTGATGATTTGTGAAGTTGGAAGTTTGAGTAAACATCATAATCGCGAATTATGAATGAATTATTGAAGGTATGACTGAATTAGTGATGTATATTTGCTTAGGAACAAAACCCTAAGTGAAAATTATACATATATGCTAGGAATTGAATGATTATATGATTTACCATACTAGGATAAGTGGGTTTTAATCATATGATAGAACTCATGATATAATTATGATCAGAATCATCATATCTGATATTAATAAGATGATATTTGAACAATTTTGGTGTTTAAGTATATAAATCATACTTGCTAAGTAGTGAGTTTAGTATGATAAGATGAAAAATCGATGATATATTCATGTTGAATGATGTATGATATCATTATGTGTTAAAAATGATTTAAGTTGTGTTAAATTGATGAAATCCGATTACATGAACTTGGTTAATAATATGGTTAAAAACGGTAGCATAAAAATGATGCTTACCGGATAATTGACCAACTAATTAAACAAGTAGTTGAACTACTTCGTGTAATTATTTACGTAAATAGGCAGTTGACTTTTCAAAAGTCAAACTGACCTTTTATATGATCGAATGATAAATTCGACATAAGAATTGTAGGATTGAATAGTCATAAATGATTATGACTAATCTAACTATCTTACAAATTACAATGATAGTTTGACGCTAGACAAGCAAGGTGCAAGCTTGGGAAGTAAGCGGGTCAAACAAATCAAAAATAAAGGAAAAGTATAATCAAGATACAAAGTAAGTAAAGCTTACACCTTTGATTTAATACCTATTGCTTTTATAGGTTATGAATAATAGAAAGTCATGTGTAAATTATAATGTTACGACACGACATGTGCGGTTCGGAACAAAGACAATGATAATAAACCATAATTAATGGTGAAAAATGACTATTACGATTATTTAGTCATGAAATGACTAATAGATAATGAGTTTTGAATGGTTACCTTATAGGGTAAGCCAACATAAATAAAAAGAGTAAATCGGTAATTCGGTCACTCGTTGATGACAACCGTTAGTTGTTGAAAGACACTTTATGGCGTAAGCCATAACGGGTCAAAAGAGTCAAGAAATGGGTTATAATTAAAATGACCGTACAGTGTAAACCGGAGCGAGTCATGTAGACAAGATGATAATAAATACCATCTCGCAAATATAAACGGTCACTTAGACCAAACGGGTCAAAAGGTGAAATTATTACCCTTTGACAATATCGACTAATGATTTTTGTCGAGTTGTATAATTACATGAGTAAATACCGACTGGATATTGGCATCACTATTACTTAGCGGTTATTAAGCAATGTATTAACGGGTCAATATATTGATCCGAGCCAGGTATGTGTAATATGTTAACTACTTTAGAACGTACGGTTCAATGAGAGTTAAATGAAGTCAAAAATAGACATTTGGTTACTTTAATTGGTAAACCGAATGATTCAAATGGCGGTCATTGTGTTTTGAAAATATAGTGACTTTTTAAACAAAATCATAGTTAAAAAGAGGGATTTTGGGTCAAAGATGCTTTCAAAGGTCCTTCATCGTAAATGAAAAGCTAAAATGAACCAAAACGCCCTTATAAGATAAATTGAGCAAACGACCCTTAAAGGTTGTTTGTAAACGAGTTTTATGATCAAATAAATACTTAGAATAAGTATAAAAAATGAAAGATGTGAATCTTTGGGTCAAATAACTCTATAAGAGTCTTTGTCGTAAAATGATAATCCAATGAATAAAACTCGGAATATATAAATCTCCACATTAAATCCACCACAATTATAATTTTGGTGGAAGATCATTTGATAAGGAATATGGAAATATGTCGCTAGAAACGAATGAAAGTGATTCGTGCTTAAAATATGCTTAAATATCCTTAACGTGTCAAAATAAGCGTATGAGCAAAAACAAGTTAAGAATACGTAATAAACCCGTGGTTTGGACCTTGAAAAATAGAAAACTGCTATAAAATGAGGTTCATGATAATTTGTAGGCAACAAACTAGTTTTAGTTTGATAAATTCATGAACGGGTCAAAAGTGGTAATTTTATATTAAGCCGAAGGCTTAAAAGTCTTAAATTTTGTTAATCTGGATGTCAGATTTTAACTCCATATTATGGAGAATCAATTTACGATCAAGTAGGAAGAAACGGATCGTAAAACGGATCAATAACGACCAAGTTATGGCCGTTTTCGTAAAACTGAGTTTGGCTGGGAAATATGCAGACCTGAACCAAACTTTCTGTCGAAATACACTCGTCACGCTACGCGACGGAGATGCCTATATGGCGTCGCAGCACATGACAGGTTTGGGTGAACAGCGTCGCGGCACGCGACAGCTGTAATACTCGGCATTTTGTTGATGTTGATCAGTTTGGTCTTCGGAACTTCTATAAACAAGTTTTAAATGCTCATAACTGATAACTTTTTAGTGTTTGGACTCATGAACTTGTTCGGACAAGTTTTAAACACTTAACAACTAACTCAATCTGTGTGATATGGAATGTAGGTATTAGGGAAAGTACCGGAGGACAATCAAGCTCGATAAAGAACCGAACACGATCAAGATTCAAGCTGTCGCGTTACATTTTGTTGTCACTTTTAAACGGCGAATTTATGTATGCTAAGTTGAAATATTTTAAATAACTCATAATTTCAAGTGTATTTGTAATCGTAAATACACAATTAGAGTCGGAAATTATATGTTAATCGTATAAAATGTAGTAAGGGTCTTACATTTTATTTATTAAATAAACAAATAATGTAAAATGAAAAAAATACCTCATGTGGGGTCCACTTAGTTAAACTTAACCACAGAAACTAATTGAGTTAGAGTCAAAGGACATAAAGTGTAAGGATTTGCAAACATCGAGTATGTTGCACGCTTTGAAGATAAAGGACATAGTTTGTAATTTGGTGTAAACATAAAGGACGAATTTTGTAGTTTACTCTTATTTGAATGTTAACAAACATGTAATTGGATTTAAGGTTTAAAAGAAAAAAGACTGAAAGGAAATGGATTACTAATTTAGGAAACTCAAATTTGATTCAAAAAATAGATGATACGAAATTGAATAGCAAGTGAGCGACAAAGTCTTGAACACTCTTGTTTTCTTTCCTGCTCAAATTCAGTCAACGCCTCACAATACATTGCCACGTGACAATTAGATTTTTAAGAGAACGTCATGTGGCCTAATATGGTTTTGATTTATTATAATTATATATATATATAGGCGAAGGTTCATTGGGGAACACTAAAAAAGTGGGGAACAGCGGGGAACCGACTCAAACGAACTCCGATTGGACTCATTCCAGCGGCGTTGGAACCGGCTCGTCGAACCCTAACTAAGATCTCTTAACCCTAAACCCTAAATTCTAACTCCTAAACTCTAAACCCTAAAGCTAAAAAATAAGGCTAAACCTAAGCTAAACCGTAAAATTTAATCTATAAACCGTAAAAGCTAAACTCTAAACCCTAAAGCTAAACCATAAACTCTAAAGCTAAACCCTAAAAGCCAGATCCTAATATATTTAGGGCTTAGGGTTTATGATTTAAGGTTTAGGGTTAAGAGATCATAGCTAGGGTTCGACGAGTCGGTTTCAACGCCGCTTGAATGAGTCCAATCGGAGTTCGTTTGAGTCGGTTCCCCACTGTTCCCCACTTTTTTAGTGTTCCCCAATAAACCTCACAATATAATATATATATATATATATATATATATATATATATATATATATATATATATATATATATATATATGTATATATATATATGTATATATATATATGTATATATATAGGGGAGGTTCATTTGAGAAGAAAATTTAATTGAGAAGAAAAAGAACAAAGGGTACAATTGTAAAATGTTAAGTAGTTTTTTATTAATCTCATTTATTACTCTATTTAAGTAATTAATTACTCATAAAGATTATCATTCTTTACACTGATTTTTTTGCCTACACGCATAAAAAATTATCCTACACGTTTCGAAATTTATCCTACACATATTTACATTTATTCTACACAACTCGTAAGTTATCCTACACAGCTAGTAATTTATCCTACACTCTAAATTATAATTTTTTTTAGAGTTAATTGCCATTTTCGCCCCTGAAGTTTGGGCACATTTGTCATTTTCGTCCAAAATGACAGTTTGGTACCATTTTGCCCCTCACGTTTGGCCATTTTTGCCATTTTCATCCAAATCTCTAACCTAGTTAAAAATCTCTAACCTAGTTGGACCCTAGTTGGACGAAAATGGCAAATGTGCCCAAACCTCAGGGGCGAAAATGGCAATTAACTCTTTTTTTAATTTAATTTTTTATATTTACTCTATAAAATACAATTGTTTAATTTAATTTTTTAAAAAGTTCTCTAACATAATTGTTTATTATATTTTATAGAGTAAATATAAAAAATTAAAGAGTTAATTACCGTTTCGACCCGTACCGTTTCGAGCCAAACCGTTTCGACGCGAACCGTTTCGACCCTTACCGTTTCGACGCGAACCGTTTCGACGCGAACCGTTTCGACCCGTACCGTTTCGAGCCGAACCGTTTCGACCCGTACCGTTTCGACCCGTACCGTTTCGAGCCGTACCGTTTCGACGCGAACCGCCGTTTCGAGCCGAACCGTTTCGACCCGTACCGTATCGAACCCGTATCAAAACGGTACGGTTCAGTTCGCGTCGAAACGGTACGGGGCGAAACGGTACGGGTCGAAACGGTTCGCGTCGAAACGGTACGGGTCGAAACGGTACGGGTCGAAACGGCGGTTCGGGTCGAAACGGTTCGCGTCGAAACGGTACGGGTCGAAACGGTTCGCGTCGAAACGGTACGGGGCGAAACGGTACGGGTCGAAACGGTTCGCGTCGAAACGGTACGGGTCGAAACGGTTCGGCTCGAAACGGCGGTTCGCGTCGAAACGGTTCGGCTCGAAACGGTACGGGTCGAAACGGTTCAACGGTACGGGTCGAAACGGTTCGCGTCGAAACAGTTCGCGTCGAAACGGTACGGGTCGAAACGGTTCGCGTCGAAACGGTTCGGCTCGAAACGGTACGGGTCGAAACGGTAATTAACTCTTTAATTTTTTATATTTACTCTATAAAATATAATAAACAATTATGTTAGAGAACTTTTTAAAAAATTAAATTAAACAATTGTATTTTATAGAGTAAATATAAAAAATTAAATTAAAAAAATAGTTAATTGCCATTTTCGCCCCTGAGGTTTGGGCACATTTGCCATTTTCGTCCAACTAGGGTCCAACTAGGTTAGAGATTTTTAACTAGGTTAGAGATTTTGATGAAAATGGCAAAAATGGCCAAACGTGAGGGGCAAAATGGTACCAAACTGTCATTTTGGACGAAAATGGCAAATGTGCCCAAACCTCAGGGGCGAAAATGGCAATTAACTCTTTTTTTTATTTTTTGAAAAAATAAAATAAGTTACAAATTTAATATAGTTAGCTATTAAAGAGGAAAACTACAAATTAATGATCAATCCAAGTTTACAAATCTACCCTCATACTAAAATTAAATACAAATATTAAATGAAGTAAAATGAAACATTTTTATTGGTTAAAACTTCTTCCTTTTTCTTCTTACAAAAAATTTCTTCTCATTTGAACCCTCCACTATATATATATATATATATATAGGGAGCCGCTAGAATGAGAACCACCACGAGTTATGAGAACCACGAGAACCGCGACCCGCGGGTGGCCGTTGGCCACGAAATTTTTTTTACACCTAGATCCGTATATTTTAGGACCGGGTGTAAATTTTCGGTTCAAACGGCGCGCCCGAGGGGGTAGTTTTTTACGCCCAAATTTTGGGTTTTTTTAATTTTTCTTTTTTTTTACCAAACTTTGGGCGTAAAAAACTACCCCCTCGGGCGCGCCGTTTGAACCGAAAATTTACACCCGGTCCTAAAATATACGGATCTAGGTGTAAAACAATTTTCGTGGTCAACGGCCACCCGCGGGTCGCGGTTCTCGTGGTTCTCATAACTCGTGGTGGTTCTCATTCTAGCGGCTCCCTATATAGGGGATCGCTAGAATGAGAACCACCACGAGTTATGAGAACCACGAGAACCGCGACCCGCGGGTATATATATATTTATATATATATATATATATTTATATATATATATATATATATATATATATATATATATATATATATATATATATATATATGTATGTATATATGGTATGGATTAAGTTAAAATGAGAACCACCTCGAGCTGTAAAAACCGCGAAAACTTTTTGATCCGGGCCTTGGTGGACCAATTTTTTTTTTCAGAAACGTGGATGCATGTATAAAAACATTTGTAAAAAAAAAATTCAAAAAAAAAAATGTCGTGGGTGTAGTTTTGAGCAACACAAGTTTGTGTTTACGGGACCCGTAAATTTTCCGGCCAGATTTACGGGTCCCGTAAACACGAACTTGTGGCGCTCAAAACTACACACACGACATTTTTTTTTGAATTTTTTTTTACAAATGGTGTTTTTATACATGCATCTACGTTTATAAAAAAAAAAATTGGTCCACCGCGCGCCCCACGGTGTAGTTCTCGCGGTTCTTACAACTCGAGGTGGTTCTCATTTTAACCTTCCCCTATATGGTATAAAGAAGAAAGTGGCCCGACAGCAGCATCTTGGGGGAGACGGAGAGGACGGGGACGACCCGGGGGGGGGGGGGGGTTAACCCCGTCGCCGCTCTAGGCCGACATCAAGACGTCCTCCACGCCGAGTAGTCTTAGCTAGCCATCAAAAAACTACTTTTACGGAAAGGTAACTATTAGAGTGTTGTCCAAACTTTAATTCAGTGATGCTTTACACAAATAAAAGGTTAGGAGTTTAAATTTTGCAGTGGATTTATTCTAGAACATATCGTTAGTTTTGTTGCTTGGTGCTTGCATTTGTTTATTTGTGTGTAAAGGAATCGTGTTTGAATAAACACAAACATGATAATGATGCTGCCGACTTTCAGGGTTATATATTGTCAACATCTAAATATTCAGTACGATGATTACCCTTAACTGTTTGTGCTATCCCTTCAGATATTTAAATTAAATTTACTTTTATCTACTTGACAAGCATTATAAAGCAAATACATACGACAATGTGCCACTTCTGAAAATAAAGACATGTGATGAACGCACGACTATGGTCCCAAAGCAAAAATGGAAGCTTTATCATAAGGATGACTATCATTTTCATCATGAGCTTCTGACCATTGGTTAGGTAATAAGTTGCTATTTTGTGTTAAATGTATAAGGGTGAGAGGGGCACTCCCCTAAGAGGGGAGTCCCCTCTCTTACGCACCACCAATCAGCATATGACACGTCAACTCCCCTCTTAAACTCCCCTAACACCCCAATTTGATGGCGCCACTCCCCTCTTAACTCCTCTTGTTTTTTTATTCAAAAAAAAAAAAAAAAACAAAATGGTTTGATTGGTTGGAAAAATGGGGCCCACCATCTCTCTCCCTCCCTGCTCGCGGTGAACAACGACCGAATGTGGTCCCCGATTTCCCTCCCCGAATGGTTGGCAGCACCCCCCTAATCGGCAAAGTCGGTCCCCGAATGGAGTCCCCGACGGTGCCCCGAGCACCCTAATATAATGTGTTACCTCCCGCCCTAGTTACCAACTCTAGCAAGTAATATTTTGAATGCCATTTTCATTTCTTGGTTATCTTTTCTAGAAACGCTTTCCCTCAACCGTTTCTCTTACCCTTTTTCCATTTCATGCACGTAAACCCATATTTCAGATAGTTTACGAACTCACGAGTATACCTTAATAAAGTAAAAGTTTTTAGTATATTGATTTCTGAATACTGAATTGTCTAACTGTTCCCACTACATGAAAATAAAGCTATTCCAACCCAGTAAAATGTTATATTAGTAGGGCTGTAAACGAACTGAACATTCAGCGAACAGTTCGTGAACTGTTCGGCGGGAAGTTCTTTTATGTTCGTTCGATTTGCTTAACGAACAAACACGAACAAAAAATTTTGTTCGGTTAGCTTAGCGAACGAACACGAACACGGGTCACATTCGTTTGACTGCGTTCGTGAACGTTCGGCAATATGTTCAGTTAAGTTCGTTCATGTTCGTTCGTTTACGTTCGTTCGTGTTCGTGATTATATTAAAATATATTTGATAATAAACCTTTTATCTAAACATATTGAAAACTTGAAATCCTATTTTTTTCTAAGTTAGCTGAAATTTGGACATTCTAAGGCATTTTTAGGAATAATTATGTCTAAGTTAGTTAAATTTGATTCATCTTTTGGTGGTGTAGTAGACTTCTTGTGTTTTGATTTATCATTTAATGGTTGTTTTTAACTACTTATATCCAATTTTTAAGGGTAACAATGGTTTTGTTTTTTATTTTCAAGTTAAATGTTCGTTTGCGTTCATTTTTATTTGCTTGTGTTCGAGACAAGTGTTCACGAACTGTTCATGAACATCTAAATTTTCTTAACGAACGAACACGAACATAAAATTATGTTCGGTATGCGTTCGTGAACAGTTCACGAACATGTTAATTTCCTTAACGAACGAACACGAACATGTTTACAACCCTATATATTAGGCCTAATGCAACCTTTTATAAAAAAACTGCATTAGAAACAGTTGGATTACACCTAATGCAACCTTTTTCAAGGTCGAATGCAACATTTTCTAAAAGTGTTGCATTTACTATTTAAATGCAATTTTTTAGTATATAATCTTTTTACATTTTAATGCAACTTTTTAAATTTGAAATGCAACATTTTTTATACTCAAATGGAACTCTTATTTTAATTTAGTTACAAAAATGCTACTTTTTCTACACTTAAATGCAACTTTTTATATACCTAAACGTAACCTTTATACAAAAACGCAACCTTTTTTGTAGACTTAACACAACCATTATTAAATTTTAAATATAAAAATTGCAACCTTTGTATAAATATAAATGCAACTTCTTTTTACACCCAAATGTAACTTTGTAGGACGATGATTGTTTCAAACACTACAATTGCTATTAATATAAATTACTATCTCAATTACGCCATAACAATAATAACATAAGATATCATAAAAAATCTCCATGCACTTTAACATAAATGTCCAATTTCAGAATAATGTATTCAACACAAAGTTGTCAATTACAATCAATTAACAGTAACAATATATTGAAATGGAATATAAGTACTTTGACATGTTTGATGTTTTAACTTAGATCTTGAGGAGGCAGCAATGGTATCCTTGAACCATCAGTCTTGTCATAATGAACAGGCATAAGTGTAGAAGTCAGCATTAACCCACGGTTCATTCTTGAAGCACATATCCAATGAAGCAACTAACAAAAACATAATCAAAAAAGTCAAAAATTCAGTTTTTTCGCTACTTAAAGGTAATTATGTTGAATTTCTTACTATCAGATTAGCAAGATAAATCCTAATAACATTCCCGTTTGTTAGCAGTGTCAAGTCTCAAAAGTGAAATGATTTTGACTTTGGGTCCTCAACAAACCGACTGTTGACTATCCCAAATAAGTCGTGACCCGAATTTACCTTGAAAAGCTCATGTTGAAGATAATAGTCAACTTTTAAACATATAGTTTGACTCACAATACTCTAATAACGACGCAGCTTCTATTTATCTAGTCATTTAAAATCTGTAGTATAATCTTACCTCAGGATTTCCTGTTTCGGGCTAGATCAAAAAGTCTTCCTCAACTCGGGGTGCAACAATAGTCCAATTAAGTCCTTGACAAATGTCAATGTAGAAAATTCAAAGCAAAATTGTTGTAAATAAACATTATATTATTGTCAGGTAAATATCTTAACTTCAGTAAGTAGCATTCTTAAAATCGAGTGAAAACCGCAAATTCTTTTACAATGGCATCCGGTTCTAATAATCAGTCTTCAATTTTCTCTCCAGCCATAAGTATGGAATCTCTTTGATTTAAATCTTGGCCATTAGATGACAACTTGCTACCCGCGTGCTCATTTTGAAACGAATAAGCATCCATCTCATTACTATAAGGAATCAAACAAAGTAGCATGAGAGAACATGGACACAAAAATCGTTGCTATGTTCCATGAACATATTTAATCTATAACTAACCTAAATTCATGAAGATTGCAGAATGTCCCTGATAAAATCTGCCATGGATGAGTATACTTAGGCGATTATCGAATTCCATAATTTCCATTCTAAGATTGCAGATTTTATTAATGTAGACTTGAAATAACATTTGTGAAGTAAAAGACACCCTAGGGCATGTATAAAATAAAAGTTCAACATTATTATGTTTGTTAGTAAGGCTAACCTTTTTCAACCTTAACTTACACGACTGACCCATCTTGCCACCTCTAGCTAGAAGCTAGATAAATAACATAAACAATGAAAATCTCTTATATCGCCTTGATCGAGTAAAAAATAAACTACGAATAAAACATAACATGCTTGTTTTTTTTAAACAAAAGCAGATTATATAATTTATAACTTGAATCGAATTAAAAAGTGAATATGTTTATCAAACAATAATCATAACAGTACGTATGACCCACTCAAACAAAACCAAGATTTATAAACAATTGATGCCATGGCAGATTCATCATGAGTGTGCATAGAATGATTTGATAAGAGTAAAAAACTTTAATATCCATGCCTAATATAATTTTCAGAACATGAATCACACATGTAAGAAGGACATAATTACCTTTCGCTCCTTCAACAAAATCTTGAACCGATCAAGAGTCGGAGTTAACGACTCTGATTAGTGTTATTCCCCAACTACACCTCAAAATGACAATACTGAAGATCTTTATTGGTAACAAAGTTCGGGTTTGGGATGATTTGTGTTTGGCGATGAAACGGAAGATTATGCAGATTTGTGTTTGGGATGAAGGGAATGTGTTTGAGACGAAGGGAACGACGGTTGAGAAGATTTAGGGTTTTTGATGATATTAGGATTGTAAATGATGAATGAGTGTAGGAAAAATAACATATGGATCATAGTTATACCGATCATGCATTTTAGGCAGGAAACCCGTATGGAAATCACTCATAGAATGCCATGTGTCCCCTATTTAGTCCCACATCTTTCGTTGAATCTAAAGGATTTGTGAACAACAGCTGGAAGCAAATACGTATTCTGCCTCACAGGTCGAGAGAGAGACCGTGGTTTGTTTATTACACTGCCACGTTACCAAACGTGAGCTGAAGAACTGGCAACCTACATTTGTAGATTTCATGTTCAGGCTGCAACATCCGAAGTCTGAATCCGAGTAGCCTTGATGTAACACCTCGCAAAATCATGTTCAATATAATAAAGACACGTGTCATGAACTCTAAACGTGTAATGAATTAATTTCGAGGGACTAAAGTTGACAAACAAAGAAAGTATGTGTGAAAGGACTAAAAGTGTCAACATGCCAAACTTGTGCCTCTGATTGACCTTACACGATGTTCGTATTCTTTGTTGAGTATAATATCTATCAAAAATTAGAATTTACAAAGCACAGGGGTTGAATGTGTCAACATGTTAAAAATTACCTCTGAGTGACCTTTTAACAATCTCGAAGCATTGTAATATTTTAATTATACTCTCAGGAATGTCGGATATAGATTTCATGGAGTTTCAATGCACATAAATGTATGAAGTGGTAATTCCAAGAAATAAGGATCAAATGTGTCAACGTTTCAATTAAAGACCTTTCGGGTGATCTCGTAACTAACCGGAAGCTTAACGATGTTTGTTTGATGACTCAAGACCCTTAAAAGTTAAACTTGGGGGCTAAAAGTGCAATAAATGAAAGATAAATCAAGTTATAAAGGACCAGGGGCTGAAAGTGCAAATTACTAAAGTTTGTAACCGGATTGGGGGAGCCTCGCGGGGCACGTAGACATTCTTTGAAGTCTACGCGGGCCGCGACTAAGGCACCAGCAAACAAAAAAATGGCAGCTGCAGGTTGTAACCTTCTATACCACCATTGCATGCCTTCTGCTCGAAACCAGGGGTTGTTTGATGGTTTCTTCTGCCACCATAACACCTGTAATCATCTGGGATCCTCTCATAACAGCTGGATTGATCCTAAGAACCCTCAATTCACTATAAATAGGTGCCTTGGTTGTTCATTTGTTCTTGCACATTTCAAGTTTTCACTCACAACTCACTCTCTGAAGCATCCTGGTGTTCAAGGAAGCTTTCTCAAGTCTAAAATTCGTGCTAAGGACCATTGTAAGCGTTCTTAGCTTCTATAGTTAAGCTTTTCTTAGTTTAATGACCGAAAGTCAAAGATATCGTAATTACGCTTTGACTTTGTGATTAAACACAAACGGTCCAACCATTATTCGAATTGAAAGTGGCTATCTGTTGGTAATTATGTAGGTGTTAAACCCTTAAAAGGACACCTTCTAATTATCACGTTATCTCAGTCAATTGTCGGGTCAAACTACTTAACAGAAAAGTCAAACGAGTCAGTTTTTGCAAAATAAATTATAACTGATAATGTAGAAGCTATAAAATACATTTTATCACTTAAACAACTTGGTAAATAATATAAGAACATGTTTAGGCATGTTCAACCCAGCAATTCTGAGTTTAGGCTCGGTTCGCAACCGAAAGTCGCAAAAGTAGACTTTTATTTTGACTTTCAGTTCTGACCCGATTTAGCTTAGCTTAGTTATGCCTTTGGGTTCCTTTGGGACCACATTATAAGTTAGTATAACCCTCTGAGGTTATACTATACGGTTCCATAGAAATCTGAATCATTTGCATGTTCCCGTTAAATGCTTAAAAATGGACCATTATGCCCTTTTGTTATTAAAACATGATTTTTGAAATTGTGAGAGGACAAAAAGTTTTATTACTGATATATAAGTATGTCCTAAAAATTTGACATCAGTTTATGGTCTAAAATAAAAGTTATGCAAGATATCGTAAAACAAAAACTTTTTGTAATTAAATTGCATTTTTGGCATAAATCATATTTAAACCTAATTTTTGGCACCAAACTTGCTACCCACTGTTATGATATCATATTTAGGGATTTTTGGAAATTTTTGTCAAATTTTATACTGACCATAGCATAGAGTTCTAGCTTAAATTCGGTAATTGACGATGAAGCCCTTTTTGTTAATAAAATGAGTTTAACATATGATTTGCATACCAAACCTTTTCCTACTGATATCATATGTTAAATAAAATATTTTAAACACTTGAGACTGATCAAAACCTCAGATTTCCTTAAACAAACCAAGTATCGTTAAATACCGACTTTTATGCGAAATGGGCGCATAGTATGGTTTAAAACCATATTTAACCCCTAAGACTTGTTACCTACTGATTTTAAAAATAAATTTGTATACTTTAACAGTAAGTATAAGTCTTGAACTCATATTTCCAAATTTGACTTTCAAAGCATATGTGACATGACCAAAATGCCCCTACGGTGCATAGTTTGGCCATAAAAGATAAACCTCACATATGTATGATATCTTACTGATGTAACTTGATAAAATTAATATTTTTACTGTATATTTTAGACCAGAACATCAGTTTGCTATTTAACCTCTTTTATAAACTTTAAAATGACCAAAATACCCTTACGGGACTTAAATTGGTTTTAAATTCCTTTTGGGCATAATGGAAGATATCCTACTGATATCACAACATATTTTAAGCATAATAACGTATGTGACTTGTACATGACTCATTTGGTTACCCGTTATGCATATACGCGTTCGGTACGGTTTATGTAACTAGTTTGCATAAATTAACCGAAACGGGTCAAACCTTATGTTAGTGCATATGTCTGTTGACTTCGTCTTATATCGAGTCTCAGTTTTTGTTGCGGACCTGGTGGAAAATGTGAAGAGCTGAAGACCCGAAGACAAGACTGAAGACTTCGGTTGTATCCAAGGGGGAGTTTGTTAGTGCATGATGTCTAAAGCCTACGTCTTAGTCTTAGTCATACTTGTATAGGGTCTAGGGGTTAAATATGTCAAGTATGTAATGTATAGGGGCTGAATTGTAAGTTTTATATATTAATGTTGTGATTCCGCTCGAAATGACACTTTGTCATTTGGAGCGAAATCAGAAGCTTGTGATTCCGCTCGAAATGACAAGGTGTCATTTGGAGCGGAATTAGATCCCCTATATATAGTTGTAGTTGTTTCTCATTTGGCACCGATTCGTCAGGTTGTATACCGAAGTGCTGCCAGATTTTTCTGTGATCAATTAATGAGAAACAGTGTTTAAAGTGATATTCTGTCTATTTCTACTCCATTCTCTTTGATTCAAACTGTTTGTGTGATTCCGCCACATAAACAGTGGTATTTTGACTCTGATTGACTCATTAGATCGTCAATATCGATCCTACAATTGGTATCAGAGCCAGTTATGAGCTAAAATACCTGAATCAGAGCTTTTTACCTACACTTTTTGGATTTCTGGACGTTTCCACGGGCAAAATGGTCTGCGTTTTGAGTATTGTGTTTAAAAGTGACTTTTAACAAACCCTTGAGTGTATCAGCTTAAAATTCGGCTTAAAAGTGGTAAAAAATGGCCTAAAACCTGATTCCGCTTGAACGAGGAAGTTGTGATTCTGCTTGACATTTCGAGCGAAATCAGGTATATCACTTGAAAAGTTCTTATTCCGCTCGAGCATTTGGAGCGAAATCAGAGTTTTAGCTTGTTTTGGAGATTCCGCTTGAGGAAGTTAACTGATTCCGCTTGAATCAGTTTGCATTTTGATTCCGCTCGAGTGAATCATCTTGATTCTGCTCGAGACTTACCATTCCGCTTGAAAGTTACAAAGTTGATTTCGCTTGAAATCTTAAAATCAGATTCCGCTTGAACGTCGTGATTTCGCTTGAGCATACATACATTGTGTGAAATCATAACTGATTGTGTCAGGCCCATGTATTGATATAAGTATTTGCATGTGACCAGATATGTTAATGTGAATACATAGTTTAGGTCCAATCAAAAATTAATCGGTGATAATTGTGTCAGTCAACTACTCGGACCAATCATTTTCACATAGCAATTGATGTTGTCGATTTAGTGGACTTGGAGGTCCAATAGGCTCTTGATTGAAAAAAGTGCATGTGATTATGATTTATAATAAATTGTTTAATATGGAGGTCCAATTGAATTTGAGTGTGCATGTGTGTTGAATTGAGTGTGCATGTATCGGCCAAATTACAAATTCAGATCCACTAAGTAACCGGTCAAATCAAATTGAATTGATAAAAGTGTTGACATTTGATAGTTTGAAAATATGTGAAATGAACAGCTCATGTGAATGTGATTATTGTTGTTGTTGGCTTAATGAAATTGAAGGCCCAATCAGTGATCCAAACATTAACTCATTAATATCACTATTGTGGAGGTTCATTAATTCAAGTTGTTTAGATCTGATATTGTGGTTTTAGTGACTTAGGGTTGATTCAGATTGTTTAAGATTTGTGTAATCAGTTCATACGAGGTGTAGTTTGTTAGATTGTGTGAATTTTCGTATCATTTGAAAATCTGTCTTGGTAAATCTTTCAATACTAAAACATGGGTTCTGAGATTTATATTGCACTGAACAAGTTTGATAGTTTTACAGGTATCAAGGGAGAGTCTACAAAAGAATTGATCGATAGGTATGTTGAGTTGCATTTAGAGATGAGGCGTTTGAACATTAACAAAATGGATTAGACATGGGTTGACAAGTTGGCGAATGCTTTACCAAAGGATGTGTGGGGTACTTATATGATGGTGTTGAAAAACAATTCAGATTATGTTAATCTCAACCTTAGTGCATTCGTCGAGAAGATTGAAGCTCAAGAACTTGAGTTCCAAAAGATTAGAAAATTGAAGTATGATTCAGGAGAGAAGTGTTTAAACTGTGAAAAATCTGAATCAGACAATGCCAAACTCTTGAAGGATTTGGAGAGTTTGACATTGAAAATAAAAAATTTGAAGGATAAGAAGAAATCTGATGATAAACAGATTCTTGAAATGCAGGAAAATTATGAGAAATTGAAATCTGAAAATGTCAAACTGTTAATTGATTTGGATAGTTTGACATTAGAAAACAAAATTTTGAAAGAAAAGGAAAAAGATTTTGAAAATGAAAAATTGAAAAAGATTTTCAAAGTCAAATGAAGATTTTAGAAGATGAAAAATCTATTATTTTTAAAAATAATCTTGAAAAACAGACTGAAATAAATTCTCATATTCAGAAAATCATTCGGCTTGAAAATGAAGCTGAAATTGCTCGGAATAAAATTGATGAGCTTGAAAAAAATTGAAAGGTTTTGTGAATTCACCAATACCATATTATATCTGTCCAAAACCGATCAATTATGTTCCAATAAGTGACAATGTCACAAATTATGACAAAGTCATAATTAAAGATTGTGATGATAAAGTTGATGATGAAAAAGAGAAAAAGAAAATATTTTTGGAATTAAAAGAAAATTTTAAAGAAACTGTTTTACATTCGAATGAAATAGGTGAATGCTCAAAGCAAAAACCTGTTAAGAAAAATGTAGAACAGAAAAAAAATGTTAAAAATTCGAAAAAGTATCAAAACAACAATAAAAGGTCATCAATTCAGTCATCCAATCGTTATAAAAAACCACAAAAATTTGAAAATCAAAACTCACAAAAAGTTGGTAATATGTGGTGCAGGTTTGACCACAGTGCTTCAAAGATAAATCCAACTTTCAGGAGGAGTGATGATTGCCACAAAGCCAAACAATGTTATGATCTGAGCGTTTGGTGTGAAAGTGGTGAATGGTACGATAACAGAGTGTGCTACACTTGTGGTGTTCAAGGACACATTGTTGTTAACTGCCAGAATCAGTGGTTTGAGACGAGGAGATGCTATAACTGCCAAATCAAAGGACATATTGCAGGAGATTGCCCAATGAGATCAATGGAAAGATTGAGGGCTGAATCTCAGAAAAAGGTGACAAAATCAGTCAAAGTCGATGAAAAGCCCAGAACACAGAAAAAACAAGAAGTGAAAGAACCGAAAGTGAAACTTTCACAAGGGCAGAAAGATCGATTGAGAAAGAAAAGAAAGAAAGCACGAGAGTATCTTGAAAGGATTTTGTCCTCGGATACAATAAGAAAATCAGATAAAAGTTCTGATAAATCGTCTTGCTCTCCAAAGAATGACAAATCAAGCAAAACGAATTCATCAGATACAAATCTGAGGACAGAATGGTGCATGAAGAAAGAAAAAGTTCCTGGCAATGAATTTGTTTCTTCGGAAGCAAAAGAGCCACATTTTGGCAATGAATCTGACTTGTCAATGTCAGAAGAGCCACGTTCTGGCAATGAATCTGATTCGTTAAAATCAGAGGAGCCGTTTCTTGATCAAAAAGGAGAAAATTCAGTTACGCCAATGGATGATATCAACTTTCCACCATTGCGGACTGAAAATTTTAAACAAAAAGATGGGAAAGTGAAAATTTCGAATCAGTTCTTTTCTGAAAAGAAAGAATTTGATGTCGAAAAGGCTTTCAATAGCAAAGTAAAAAATATTTTTGGAAAGATGGTTGAGGGTAAGGTAAAAGGGGTTAAAGAATTTTATGAAACAAAAAGGAATGTTCAAACCCCGAATGAAAATAACTCAAATACACCCAAGGACCGTCAGGCTTGGGTGAATCTTTTTAACTGAAAAACCTGACTTGCCGGAACTTCCAGGTTGGTAATTGGGGAGTAGGAATCGGCATCTTTCATGAGAAATTCACAGGTTGGTAACTGTGATATTTCGACTTACAAGTGGTCAAGGACATTAAGTTGTACTTGATTTAACTATCTTACAAGTGGTATGATTGTTGGAAATTGTGTTTGTGATAAACCTACAAGTGGTTGAAAACAGTGTGATGAATTAAACCCCATGTTTGTGAAATGGCAAACAAAACTAATTTTCCGGAAAAACCATTTTGATTAAAACAAACTTAAGTGTTTTGAAATCATAATGGGAAAATAGTTTGTTGTCAGGGGGAGTTCTGACTATTTAAGCCAAGTGGATGGGGAATTGAAGCGATTCGATATTATGTTGTCACTTTATCTGTATAGTTTGTTTTCAAATTTTCTCAGAAAATCAAAATTGAAACATATTTTGATTTTAGGGGGAGAAAAATTTTAAAAAAATTTGAAAATTTGAAAATGCTAAAAACATTGAAAAATTCAAAATGAGTTTTGTTGTGAAAAAGAGGAAATGATAGTAAATCAGTTGGACTATCACAGCATGCTAAAGAAATGAAATGTCAAATGTGATAAACAGTCTCACTAAAGATGTGACGATAGGCTCAGCTAGACTAGTAGATTTGCGAGAACGATACAAACTTAAATGAAAAAGCTTAGTTCTAGTGGGAAACATGGTCGAAAGCATAGTACTTAGTTTTGTCCTTCTTGATTGTGTGCCTACTCAGTAATCGTTGATTGTCGAAAGACATAAAACTGGTTAAGTCTGTGAACTTTGACAACTTTGCTAAAAAGTCGCTGTGATTATGCATTTCATTTTGCCAAGATTTAAACTTGTTTTATTTCTTTATTTTGTTTAAGCATTGGACATCCTCTGTGTATACGTGAGTATCGACCTGGATGTTATTGCCTAAACGTTCTGCTTTATTTTCTTTGGTGTTTCGTTTAAGCTTTGGACCTCCTCTGCGTATACGTAAGTATCGACCTGGTGGTTAAAGCCTAAACAACTTCAACTTATTTTATTTTTTCTTATTTTGTTTAAACATTGGACTTTCTCTGCGTATACGGAAGTATCGACCTGATTGTTAATGTTTAAACATTCTGCTTTGTTTTTGCACAAATCACAGTTGATAAAAGTTTAAATGCATTACTTGAGTTAGTGTATTGCATGATGAGGGGATATGCTGAGATCGTGGGGTCCATAAGAATTTAGTGCAAAATTAATATACATTAACGTATCAGTAAGCATTTCGAAAGTTTTTAGATTGAGTTTAAGTGGACAACAATATCGTCAATCTACGTGAATCGTTTAGAACTTAAAATGTTTAAAGCTTAACGGTGCTAGTGATGTGTCTCAAAAACTGATATGATCCTCTTACACAAACTCACAAAAAGATGTTTGTATATAGTTTATTTCCCTAAAATTTTAGTATGTTTTAGCATAAAATTTTGAAAAATACAAAAAGATTTTCGACAACTGATGTTGGAAAGCTGATATTCAAAATTCCGAGTGCTAAATATGATGAACCACATTGGGTTGGGGAGTTTTGTTTAAATGAGAAATGTTTACTGTTAGTGCATATGTCTGTTGACTTCGTCTTATATCGAGTCTCAGTTTTTGTTGCGGACCTGGTGGAAAATGTGAAGAGCTGAAGACCCGAAGACAAGATTGAAGACTTCGGCTGTATCCAAGGGGGAGTTTGTTAGTGCACGATGTCTAAAGCCTACGTCTTAGTCTTAGTCATACTTGTATAGGGTCTAGGGGTTAAATATGTCAAGTATGTAATGTATAGGAGCTGAATTGTAAGTTTTATATATTAATGTTGTGATTCCGCTCGAAATGACACTTTTTCATTTGGAGCGAAATCAGAAGCTTGTGATTCCGCTCGAAATGACAAGGTGTCATTTGGAGCGGAATTAGATCCCCTATATAGAGTTGTAGTTGTTTCTCATTTGGCACCGATTCGTCAAGTTGTATACCGAAGTGCTGCCAGATTTTTCTGTGATCAATTAATGAGAAACAGTGTTTAAAGTGATATTCTGTCTATTTCTACTCCATTCTCTTTGATTCAAACTGTTTGTGTGATTCCGCCACATAAACAGTGGTATTTTGACTCTGATTGACTCATTAGATCGTCAATATCGATCCTACACCTTATCATTTTTACTTCAAAATCCAGAATGTGTTGGGTCTAAATCATATTCTAATCTGGTCTTCGCTTAATCTTACGTTTTGAACCGTAAACCTTTCATTAAAACTAACCGGTCTAAGTTAAAACTTAAATAAGACCCGTTAGGAATCTAATAGGTTATTAAAACCTTCGTTCCAGATTAGGAGCCCAGTAAAGCTACTTGCACTTGCTGATTAGAATATACGGCTAAGAATAAAATTACATTTTAGCTCAGGTAAATACTTTTAACTTAATTTCCCTTATACGGGCTTTGGATACGGTAAATTATTACTGCTTGGTCGGGTATTGAATATTTAATCGATTAGTGGTTAAATCATTGAGATAATCCATTTTAATTTGTTTTTTTTATACAAAGCCTTTGGGGGTTAATATGATCGTGTCTTGGATATCCTCGGCTCATTCATTTGAAATGGCCACGACTTAAGCACAGGGTGTAGGCATACACCTGACAGTTGCGTATGTAAAACGGTATCTCACTCGTGAGGAAACTTCTTGTGGGCTTATACTAGTGGTGTGTCTATTAATCTTGTACCGGCTCTTCTATTCCGGTCGTGAACGTACGACAAACATATAAATCTGTATACAAGATTATTTTAAATAATTGTCCCAAGTTATAAAAGATTTTTTGCCTTGTGTATCCAACCCAATTTTATAAACACTTTTCAAAAGAGTCAGTTAATTGTATTTACCAGTGTAAACTGATGTATTTTTCAAAAAGATTAAGTGCAGGTACTACGCGTAATGGGCTGGAAACTCCTGAGTATTAAATAAAGAGTCTTGCAAGCTTTTAGTACTTAAAGTCTGTTGAACAATATTTACTTTCCGTTTTAGATCCGCCTGTTGATCCATTATCGACCGTTTGTATAATATTTTATTATACTTTTCAAATTCGGTTTGTAATATTATTTTAGACTTCTGCTGTGCATTAAACTGTGATTAATTGTCTATGATGATATCAACTACGTCACGATACTCCCCACCAGGCCTACTGGTAATACGTTGAAATATCGGGGTGTGACACTTGAAGATCAAAATCGTCATTTTGAGGATACCAGAGACCGGTTCCCGGGCAACCCTTGAGATAGCGTAGAATCCGCTTGACGATCATCATATGAGAAACCCTCGGACTAGACTGACAGCATGCATAAAGGAAAGTCGGATACATTATGTCTGGTCTCGAGGTCGTTAAGTACATCAGAGATCCGATCATGGAACGAAAAGTGCTCGTCAATCTTTTGCCTATAGGATCTGGTCCTATTCCATGATTTTGAGCAAGCGGGGTAGACATCGAAGATGTGTCCGTCATCTTGAATTTCTCTAGTATATCGTTCACATATTTCATCTGGTAGATGAAAATTCCATCTGGCAGTTAATCTACTTGAAGTCCTAAAGAGAATTTCATCTCCCCTATCGAGCTCATCTCGAATTTCTTGTTCATGACTGCTTCGAAATCTTTGCAAAGAGCATCGTTAGTCGACCTGCAGATAATGTTGTCTAGGTATATTTGAACAATCAGAATGTGTTCGTCTGTTTCCCAAGTGAATAGAGTGCAATCCACAGTGCCCCGAACAAAGTTGTTGTCGAGGAGATGCTGCGATAACGTCTCGTACCAGGCTCTCAGGGCATGATTTAGTTCGTACAACGCCTAGTCTAGCAGATAAAGCTATCTTTGTGGATTGGATTGACGGAACCCGGTGGTTGGCCAACATGCACTTTTCCGTTTAATTTTCCATATAAGAAAGCAGACTTTACATCTAACTGATACACCTTCAAGCCCTTCCAGGATGCGAATACCAGAAAGATCCGTATCGCTTCTATTCTCGCAACCGGGGCATAGACTTCTGTGAAATCTATCCCTTTCTGTTGACATAATCCTTGCACTACTAGACGAGCCTTATTTCGCACTATTACGCCTCGATCGTCTTTCTTGCACACCCATTTTGTATTAATCTTTTTATGGTTTTCAGGCAAGCCCACCAACTTCCACACGCCAAGTTTCTCGAACTGTGATAATTCCTCTTGCATCGCGTTAACCCATCTCTCCTCTGTTAAAGCCTCTTTATAAGTCTTTAGTTCTATCTGAGATATGAAACATTTAAATGGGAACCTATTCTGTACAGGAGCAACTTGGGAATAAAAGCAGCTTAAACCCTGATTCACATAATGTCGAGTCTTCACACCGCTCTGTATATCACCAATTATGAAGCCTGAAGGAAGGTAAGATAACGTTCTTGGCATAACCTCATTGGAAACGCTGACTTCTGATTGCAAATTCATGACATTATCTTCAACATCTTGTGTATTGGCAGGAATGCTATTTTGTGCACTGGTTACTTCATTCTAATCTTCCAGTAAAACATTGAATTGAATTTCACCTTCTGATGTAGACCTGTCTTCGTCATATGTCGGTTCAGCATCAGATTTAGTGTTGTCTGGATTATTAAAACTAGGAGCTAAGTTATTTACCACTTGTTCGATCACGGGGTCACTAGTTCCTGCTATATGTGGTTCAACATGTTGAGTACTCGGACCCGCTTCAGCATCGTGTGTACCAGATTGTGTCTGTGTAACAATAATCGATCTCGGAACATGATCTTGCGAAAATGCTTGTTGATGCTGGTAAAGCATAGCAAGTTCCTCCTCTGATGGTTCGGCTGGCAGGTTGAACGAACTCTAAAGACCTTCATAGTCAAACAGCCAAGAATCTCCTGGTTTTTTAGTAGGAGTAGTATATCTTTGACAATTCGCATTCTGAACTTGTATCATGCGATTAAACCCTCTAAAGACTAGCATACCCCATGAAAAAACCCTCTAAAGACTTAGCTCCAAATTTGCCGTCGGGATCAATAACCGTACACGACGACCCAAATGGTTCTAGCTATTGAAGATTGGGTTTTTGTTGGTTGATGAGCTCAAAACATGTTTACTTATGCTTCTTGACAGTAAGAACTCGATTAAGAGTATAACAGGCTGACGCCACTGCTTCACTCTAGAAATTAACATGGAGCCTTGAATCTGCTAATATTGTGCGTGCGGTCTCGATGAAAGTTATATTCTTTCGTTCTACGACACCATTCTGCTATGGAGTATATGGTACACTAAACTCATGTAAGATTCCTTTCTAATTACAGTACTCCAATATCTTATGGTTCTTGAATTCAGTTCCGTTGTCGCTACTGATACGTCGGATCGGCAACTGATACAGATTTTCGATTTTCTTGAATAATACCATCAGATATTCAAAAGTTTCGTATTTGCTTTCAAGGAACATCACCCATGAGAATCTTGAAAAATCATCGGTCACTACCAAACAATACAGATCCCCTGATATGCTTCTGACATTAACCGGCCCGAAAAGATCCATATGTAGGAGTTCTAGTGGTAGCTTGATAGAATTGAGAAGCTTTCTCGGATGCGATTTCTTTATTTTCTTTCACTTTTTGCAGCTAAGGAAATCATCGCTCAAATGAAAATTCTTCAGATTTACCCCATCCACTAGTTGATTGTGAACTAGAAAATTCATTTTCCTCAGACGAATATGTCCCATTTTTCTGTGCTAAACAATCGACTCTTTCTCTATTGCTTTAGATACAAAACAGGTCTTTGTCATAATTTTACCAACACTCAGCTCCAACACGTACAAATCATTTTCGCATGGAGCGTGCATAAGAATCCATTCTTTACGAATAACAAAACAAGGATTCAAAATTAAGCATTCTTTGTCGGTGAAATGAGTAGTGTACTTTTTGTCACAAATTTGAGAAATGCTAAGCAGGTTGTTTTCCAATTTGGCTATGTAATTAACCTTGTCGAATGACACCATCCCATTTGAAAGAATACCTTCTCCAACTATGCGTCCTCCCTGATTGCGTGCGAACCCAATGTAGCCGCCTAGAATTGGTTTGGCATCATAGAGAAGAGCTAACATCCCCGTCATATGCCTCGAGGCCCCACTATCCATGATCGACCTTGATGTAATGGATCTCGATAGCCCCTACACACGTAAACAACTGATTATTTAAACAGTACGACCCAATCCTTTCCAGTCTTAGGTGGGTTAGCAATCACTGTGATTTCACTCACACTCTCATTGTTCACTTCAACTTTTTCAACCTTCTCAGTTGAATCAGGTTCTTTGGCAACTTTAGAAGATTCTTTCTTTTTAACCGCCAATGTTTGATTTTTGGAAATTGTTTTCTTTACACAGAATTTTGAATTTTTTTGCTCATTTGCTTTTATAGTTTAACCGGTTTTGTCTTTTGACACCTTAACATTTACCTGTTTAAATTCTTCTTTGATTCATTATTTCTTTTCAAAAACTTCTTTGGTTCAATCATTGGTGTTTTATGTTTAAGATCTTCTGAAGCTCTCTTTGGTACATGAACCGGTTTAGGACCTTTTTGTTGACATTGATATGCAATGTGTCCCACTTGGTTACATTTGAAGCAAGTTCTGCTATTATTGACGATAGTAGGTCCTTCAACCTGTTAACGCTTCAATTCTGTTCCAAGAATTCATCATTTGACTGATTCCTGAACTAACTTTCCTTTTCACTTTCAGAACTTGTTTCTGAAATGAAAGTCATCTTTTTCACAAACTTGGTATTTCCAAATGATGTGCTAAAAGTATTTTAATAAAAACAACCTAAATTAGCCTAATTAAGATACTAAGTAATACTCTAGACTCTCTAAACTCGACTAAATTACTGACCGGCAAGCGGACAGATTGACTCTAGTACAACTGAGTAAGTCCGAAAATCAAACTCGCATGACTCAATTTAACTACGTTAAATAAACTGTCTAGACTGACACTGACATGACACTAACTGTTTTTATATGGGGGGGGGGTTTATGTCACACCCCAACCGATGGTGGAAACATCGGGGTGAGGCAGTGAGCGAAACAGATTATTTAAGAGAAATCCATAACAACTAAATTACCGGATTATTAACATTATGTCCCATACAATAACTTATCAAGTAAAACAATTATTACAGACATAGTTATCTCATGGCAAATCATTGTTCCGACAACTCAAAATATAAATTGTTTGTTTCTAGACTCATCCTATCTTGATTCCACAAAAGGTAGCAAGCATCCTAGCATTTCAAACACATGTCACATACGTTAAAATAGAGGTCAATACACATAGTGTAAAGGTGAGCATACAAGTTTAATAGTATAATAGATAGCGAAAATCATTTTACGCATAACAAGTATGTAACATGTAGCAAAGTGAAGCTAGTATGTTATCGATAATGAAATATGCACAGACTTGACTGCGAGTTGTAGAATGCGCAACACATATCCCCACTGGGACAAATGAAGTAAAGCCCATAACAACCCATTTCCACGACAGGTGCTGAGTCCAAACTATAGTACTATCATTGCTAAGGTGTCAGGCAACAATAACTTTGTAAACATAACATACAAGCATTCATCGAGTAACACGTATAATATGCAGTAAAGGTCAGCGTATAAAAGTGTTTGCATTGTGTGTCGATTGTGATTTGAATAAGTAACGTATGTAACACCCAAACGTGCGTAAAGTAAAAAGGGTTCGAGTATACTCACAGATTGTGTTAAATAAATAATGTATGTAACACCCTTGGATTGGATTGAAAAAAGCCCTGGAAATTAGCCTGATTACAGAACGATAGCATAAGCGATGAACGGTGCGTTAAACGGTGTCGCGTGAACTGAGTGACGAATGGTCATCCGATCGGATGACAATCCGGACGGATGGTCATCCGGTCGGATGGCCATTCGGTCGGATTGTCATTCGCTTGGGATGGATGTGTTTTTGTATGATGGCTTTGAAGTATTTGTTGTAGCATTTTAAGAACAGAGAAGTATCTCTACCTTTCATGTCGTCCAGTTGAACGGTTGTTCGGTCGGATTGCGATCCGTCCAGCGAGACGTTTCATGGAGAACAAGTTCACAGCAGGATGGTCATTCGATCAGATGGTCGTCTGATCGGATGACCATTCGCTAGATCTAGTTATGTATGGAAAATGTTGTAAAAAGTTTAAGTGTTGAAGACCAAATGTCATCCGATCGGATTATCGTTCGATTGGATGGCAATCCGATCAGACGACAATCCGTTGAACAACCTGATCGTTTGATGTTTGAAATATTTTGCTAAGTTTGAAATGTGTGCGGTTTGACCGAGACGGTATGACGACGTATGTTGGGATTGAACCCTACCAGAGGAACATATGATGTAAAGCCAAAACTGGTTCACAACAGTGGATTCATCATAAGCAGTAGTTTGCACTAGGCTTTCCCCTTGAAAGTGATTATAACATCTGGTGACCTCCATCCACTGTCCGTATACAACAGCTACTATCCTTCAAACTACTGATGAAGCCCCAAAGACTGTTAAAGATTAAACACTGCCGGTTCAATCTACTGATGCTATCAGTACTGCTGATGATTAAAGGACTGCCCACTCAAGGACTGATCAACTTTGAGGAATGCACTGATGGTCAACATCAGTGCTTAGCATGCAACAATGGAAGGAGAAAGCAGTAGTTTAGTTTATCACTTGTATTGTATAAAAACAGTGGTTAAAGGTTGTTAGGTTGTTAGATGTCACTTTCATGGTGACATCAGCTTAGATGCTTCAGTGGTTTGTTTTGCCTATAAATGGAACAGTACCCTGTACTGTTTCATTTGGTTGACTGAGTGAGTTTATCTCCTCCAATCCTTTAATCTTGAGCGATCAACCAGTGAGCATCATGCTGAGGGGGAGTTTTAGTATGTAAGCATATGTGTAATCATTTCTGTATTGTAATCATTCGACTCAATGAGAAACATGTGTTTACTGAAAACTATTTCCCTTTGATTGTGTTCATAAAGTTTGTTTTCAATTCCGCTGCATTAAATCTCTGTTTTACATTCATTCATTGATCAAATATTACAAACAAACACAATCATGAAGGCCTCAGCTCCTAACAATTGGTATCAGATCCTGGACAGTCAAATTCGATCTAACAATCAATTTGACATAACAGTTCAGCTCAAAATTTATTGATACAAAGGTTGGTCGTATTTGTTGAAAAACATAAGTAAAGGATAATTACATTTAAAGTTGGTTATTCGGAAAACTTTTGTAAAACAACCAAGATGTCATTTATCACATAGGATTCACATATCACTGATAATCTGATATAAACTACCGATGATTGTTAAAGTTGGTAAAATTTAATAATCTCGGATTGGATATATTGCTTCATAGATCTATGAGCGTTTGTGATGAAAACTATGTGTGGTTCCATGATTAAAATGTTGCTAAGGGTTTATCTCATGTCATTAAAGACCTATGTTCAGAAAAATGGCAATTAAGCCCTTGGTAACATATGAAGAGATGAACAAAACCTTAGGAACAAAATCTTATATGTGAACAACAATTTTTGAAAAATATTCAATATATGCATCAGATATAACCATGGATCAACTCAAAACTATGATAGTAAAATATCAGTGTTGTAAAGAGTTTGAAATTGGCCCAGATCTCTTGAGAGAAAAAGGGTGAAATCCTACTAAGGTTATATAGTTGATGATTAGAAAACCAGATCATGAGTAATGTGAAATTTGGCATAAGCATTAGCAAAATTGTCCAAATCTCTCAAAACATTGCTGAAAATGATATTGGATTGAGTACTCTTTCCCTAAAAACCTCTCAGTAAAAGTTTTGATACTTTTAAATGGAAAGGGTAAAAAGGGAAAGAAGAAATATTACAAAAACTCATAAGTGTGTTTATCTCAAAATTTTGAAATCAAAAGAAGAGTGTTTAGATTTAAAACACGTAGGAGTTCACAGGTGGGTCCTACAAAAGGAAAACCAAAAATAGATCTGCATTCTTGATCAAACATATGTCATCAATCAACCATGCACAATCAGGGTTTCAGGGAAGTTCAGGTAACAAAAGTATCTCCAGATAATTTTCAAATAAAGAGGATCAGGCCAAATTTTTCATAAATTATTCGCATGGTAATAAGGTTCACAAAGAATTTTCAAAACTATTGTGAACAGGCTACCTCTTAGTTACAATCATCAGACAAGGAAATGTGTCAAACAGTGGTTATGAAATTTTGGTTCAAACAACTGACCATAAACCTGAACTTATGAATGAAGTATTTCTGACCCTATTTAAAGTTATTTTGACTCTTGAAATTCACTAAATCTAATTGAGTTCATTATCAGAAAAGCTTTTACTTATTTTTTATTGTCAAAGTTTTTTTTAATAAAGCAAGATATATTATTCATATTTTTTTAATGATATATTTTGTGTTTTTGCTTGTTTTAAATAGTAAAAACTGAATCACCTGTCATGATATATTCCTTGATAATGGATCAAAAGGAGATGGTGTTAGTGTCTGGATCATTTCATTCATAAGATCAAACTTAATCGGTAATCAAGTTGATTGTTAACAATTCTCATAATATTTGGTGCTCATGTTTTACTTTAAAAAAGGTTTAAAACATAAAATGAGCAGTCAAAATTAAATAGGGTTATCATCTGGGATATTTGACCACTGACAAAATTTATAGAATGTTCTAAAACATGAAATAGATATGTGGTAATACCTTGAATGCTAAAACCAATGAATTCTCTGTATTAAAAATCTATGTAAACCCTGTTGTTATGATTAATTCTGATAAACTTGCATCTAAAAATGTGTTTGTCAAGAATTTGAGTCTGCAGGTAATCCATATTCACCATCAACAGATGCTGGACATGATACTAAAATCATTTCCCTCATCAAGAGCAGCAGATGTACAAAACACCTGTTGAAGCTCATCCATTAATGTACAAACAGTGTTTTGACCAAAATAACATTCTAAACCTTTACCACTACTTCACCCCAAACCACTGTTGATAAACTCCATCAAAAATGGATAAAAATCATCAGTATGTCAAACCTATATGCATGATTCTTTCATCTTCATCTCAAACAGCTGTTGGACCATCAAAAGTCACCAACAGATGTTAGCTCAGGTGATTCACATCTGCAGTCTCACATTTTGAACATCAGTCCCTCTTAAACCTCATCCATTTTACCACATCTTGACAACATCAATTGAAAAGGGATCCTCACATAAAGTTTATACCAAAACGTTTGTCCTCTTCTTGATTCTATACCATTCCATCAACAAGTCATGTACCACTGGGGCACTAAAAGACAGAAAGTTGGGTGTTTGTCATGTAAGAGGAGCTTCAACAGTTCAGGGAAAACAAGTTTAAAACTTGTTCCACCACCAAAGGATGAGAATCTTATTGGTAAAAAGTGGACCCTCAAAAACATAGTATATGTTGAGAGCATGTTTGTCAAGAACCATCATGCTCAGAAAGTCATAACATCAAGAGTATGTAAGTTTACAACAAGGGGATATCAATCCCTAGACTATATATCTAGAATATTTGACTAAGCACAAGCAGCTGTTACACAACAACTGTTAGAAGAATACTAGGATGATGCTGCAAGCTGAAAAGTCCAATTGTTTGTCATTTCAGTATATGTTATTGGATTTTGATATAATTGCTCAAAAGACTTCTTTTATGCAGGACAGTCGAGTAGCTGAATATATCATCAAAAAATTCAGTATCTCATTGATCCATCTTCATTTGACATCAGACATCACTTTGTGAGGGATTGCTATGAAAAAGGTTTGATTTCTCTGCATCATGTTCCAACTAAGGATCAGCTGGCAGATGTGCTAACCAAAGCATTAGACACATCCACCTTTGAAAGCTTGATCTCTAGGATTGGCATGCTAAACATGGAATAACAGGCAAAATCTTGTTTTTCTATGAATAAAAGCATTAAAATGTTTTTAGAAAATCAAAATTCCATCCTTAAAAATAGCTAAAAATGAAGATATTTTACTAATGCTTAAAAGTCTGCCATAACCACTGTTTGGCTCAATTGTCTGTTTCTTAAGAACCATCCACTACTGAAAGTCAACCTCTGTTCTCTCATTTCCTTTGATAAATACTGTTGTCAAACATCAGTGTTTCTATCCACTGATAAAGGCTATCCACTGATAGTTAAAGTCACCCATTATTTTCATTTTCCCTTTAAAAACCACTGGTATTACTCCATCAGTGGTTTCCTAAACAACTGTCATCCATTTCCATCAGAGGTTGTCACGTGGACAGCGTTTTGACCATCAGATCTTTGTAACCGCTGTCACGTCAGCATTCACTTTTTCTGTCTATAAAACCCTGATCAAAACCCCAAACAGGGTTTTTACCGTTGAATCGAATTCAAAATTCCTTTCTAAAACTGTTTTCCCAAATATCTTCACAACCCTCATCGTCTTCATTTCATCTTCTTTATCCCTGATTTAATCATGGTGAAACAATCCAGTAAAACCAAACAAAAGGACTCAACTACGATTGAGATTCCATTCAAAATTTCACACAATTACTTGGGCATATTTGACAAACCTAGTGAAACCTCAACCTTTAATTCCATCATCGACACACTTTCATCCACAAAGTACAAAACTTTGCTTACCTACGATGCAACCGTCTACCTTGCTACTCAAAGGGAATTTTGGAAAAATGCAACTCTTGAAACGGTGGATAAAAAGGTTGTAGCTATAAATTCATCAATAAAGGGTGTCAAATTCTCGATCACACCTCAAACTATTTCTGAAGTTTTTGAACTCAACGATCTTCAAGGTAAAAATTCTTTTCCAAAAACGGAGTATCAAAATGATTTTCAAGAAAGAGGTTATGAGGAGCAATGAAATTCTTTCCTCCTGCCATGAGATTTTTCTTTCACACTCTTCTTATGTGTATATCTAATAAGACCACGGGATTCAATGAAATTCCATTAAAAATTCAATACTTGGGGTACGCTATTTTGCAAGGAGAAAATTTTAATTACTCCCAAGAAAATTTTAATGATTTGGTCAAAAATGTTGATAAAAAGGCTTTCTTATTATTTCCTAGATTTTTTAGTTATTACTTTAAGAAAAAGTTTTCAAAAGATAATGCCTATGTGCTCATACAGGGTGCTCCTCTTCAAATAAACAGTTTAACTGTAGAAACATTCACAAGAAGGTTAAAATATTCCAAAACACAAGCAGAGGTACCTGAGCAGACTTTAGCAGCAACCACTGCTCCTCAGGTATCTGCTATTGAGCCCAGTGCTCCAGGTGATCATAGTAGCACAACCACTGCTATGAAACCCACACCTGCCATTACCAAAAAGCCAAAAAAGAAGTCATCCAAAAAACCCCCTAAACCCACAAAAAAAGTAACTCTAGAAGATGAGATCCCAGAGCAAATACCTGTGACAACACCAAAGTCACCAATAACCACTGCTGCTACTTCCTCACAGCAGATGGAAGAAAGATCTCCACCTTTGCCTCAAACTCCTCCTGCATCTTCACAAAAAGATCAGGTTGTAAACACAGGGATACCAAATTATGATGCTCTAGAATCACTTGATTCTATCATCCACAGCCCACTTCCCGGGGCAAATTCGCTTTCTACACCCAACCTCACAGCTCAAATTCCACCACAAATATTACCTTTGTTGGATGCAGTTAATATTGCCCAGACACAAACCAATCCTTCTCACTCACCTGTGAATGAGAATATTCTCCAACAAGTGACTAGGTCTGGTGTCTTTATTACTGTTAACCCACCAACATCTAAGGAGGTTACACTACTGGAATTACCTGTAATTCTTATCAGTAGTTCAAGTGGAGCAGCAACTACAAGTGTTGGATCAACATATCTACATTTGGCTAGTTGTTTCATCAATCAGACTCCCTTGAAGGCAATTCCTTCTATAGCACCTCTGATATCCACTAGGGAGTTTGTTTTGACCATTGGTACCATCAAAAGGTTATCAAGTGCTGATGGAAGAAGACCCCAGTACCAAGAACAAGGGGCATCAATGGATGACTTTTGGAATTCGTTTCCTAAGACAAACATTGATACAACCACTGCAGGTGGGAAATCAGATGATCCCATTAACTTGAGTGATGGTTTGAAATATCAGGAATTGACGGAGAGGGTAGACAAAATTGACTCATCTGTTACAGACATCAAGACAATGCTGCAACAGTTGTTAAATTCACAAAAGTCCACACCCACTGCTGCACCACCACATGTTCCATCTGCATCCACTGCTCCATCCCCTGATGTTCTTTGGGAGCTGTTTCAACCACTGCTCCACAAACAAAGAGAGTATACTGATTTACAACATGAGATTCATACCCAGGAAATCAGAAATGCCATGGATGCAAGGTTTATGGACACTCAAGCAGACATTAAAGCTAATAAGGCTCACTTGCTGAAAACCACTAGCACTGCTCCTCCCTCTATTATATTTGTGGATAAACCACCTCCAGCTGATGCCAAAAAGGGGGAGAAAATAAAGCAGTGGAAGAAAAAGGGTTATGATGATGGGTTGTACATTGATGGGTCAAATTCTAGTGTGCTTGCAGACATACCCTTGCCAGATGGTTCTAAGAAAATTGATGTGACTACAAATGCCATTGCTGATGCAAAAGCAAGGGTTAAAAAGGATAGGGAGGCAAAGGATAAAGCCAGATGGGAGCAAGAGAAAAGAGTTTTTATGGAGATGAACTAGCAGGGTGTTTCTGAGCTAAAGGATGAAGAAAATCCTAAGCCAAAAAGAAATCAGCCCACAAGAAATGTGAGACAACCCAAAATCACACCTTCCAGAAAAACAAAACATGCTTCTAAGCCTACAAAGGGCTCCAAACATCAATCTCCCAAACCAGCAGTTGTTAAGACTCCTGATGTATCAACAACTGTTGGTATTTCAGTGGTTTCAACAACTGCTAGCCAAACATCTGCCATCGCTTCAACACACACCACTTCAACACACACCACAACCACTGCCATACCACCACTACCAAAAATCACCTCACCACCTAAAACAACTCCACCACCATCATCACATCCTGCTAAAATGCAGAAGACAACAGATGTTACAACATCTGTTGTAATGGCAACAGTGGTTGAAACACCAGTTGTTTCAGCAACTGTTAGTCAATCACCTATAACATCAAATATTTCTTCAAAAGCCATTGTTCCTTTTGCACCAAAGACTAATACAAAAGCACCTTCTCCTAAAAGGGTGTATACTAGAAAAGGGGAATTTCAAGTGCATGATGATGATATACCAGCACCTGTCCCTATTTCATCCACTCCTTATAATGTCATTAAGCCACGACCATTCATACCACCAACTCTAGCCAGACCAATAAAAGATCCAAAAATTCTTGAAGGCTTTGATCCTGCTGATATTACACCAATAGCTGCAACTTATCCACTAGAACTGGAAGCTGTAAAGAATGAAATGAGACAATTCTACACAGAGAATTATCCTTCAAAAAGAAAATTTCCTTCTTTGATTGGTTACAGAGATCCAGCTAACATCGATGAATATTTAAAACTCAAAGCCAGGCAAGCTAATACCAGAGCCAGATTTGAATGCCAAGGGAAAAGTGACAATGAACTTTCAAGTTATACACAGTTTTTGCTCACTAAGGTCAAAGTATTGGAGGATTATGCACGAGACCTGAGCAAAGAGATGTCTAATCTGCCACCAGATGCTGACCTACAAAAGGAAACGAGAAAGGATTATCTTGCATTCATTATGAAAGAAAAATTCTATCCAGCTAAAGAAGAACAGTTCAGTGAAAGGCCACTCATTGCTTTAAAGCATGAGGTGAACAGAATTGAGAGGATAAAAAATAATCCAGGTATGAAAAGGTCAGCACCAAACTGGAGTAAATACAAAAAGGCCATTAATGAACTTACTTCGGAGTATAAACGAAAGAAGCAAGAATTGGTTGATGCAAAGGTTGGAACTGCCAAAGCCATATCAAAATGGACAAAGCAATATACAGATGAGGCTTATGAAAGGCTAAGGAAAAGAAGGATGACAGATTCTAACATCCCAAAGAAGCCTGACTACAAAAAGCCAAAACAGCAGATAAATACTTCTGAACCACTATTCACATCAGCAGATATCTCAGTGATTGAGTTAAATCAAAGAAAGAGACAAGAGCAGATTGAAAAAGAAACTACAGAAGATATAGCTACAGCAAATGACATTATAAAAATGGCTTTCAAACAAATGACAGCTGAAAATTCTGAACTAGCAAAAGCTCAGGGTACTGCTCAACAAATTTTCATAAGGCCATCATCTCCAAACTCATCAGTAAATAAACCTCTCCCAAGAAACCCATTGGGTTCAAAAATACTAAAATGGATGTCTGATCAAAAGACCCATGTGTTGACACTGTTCAAATCCAATGGAGAAGTAAAGCACATATCAAGGGAACAAGCACTGGGCCTGGGTGTTGAAGATCTACAAGATCTCCTTGAGCTTATACTGTGTAGGGATGAGGATGATACAAGTTCCATTGATTTTGAGTTGTAATTTAAAGGACAAGTTAGGGAACTTCCGATGAGACAATAAAGTTCCAGAATAATGAAGGGTTTTGGCATCATCTGTTCCAGGGGGAGATTGTTGGGATTGAACCCTACTAGAGGAACAAATGATGTAAAGCCAAAACTGGTTCACAACAGCGGATTCATCATAAGCAGTAGTTTGCACTAGGCTTTCCCCTTGAAAGTGATTATAACATCTGGTGACCTCCATCCACTGTCCGTATACAACAGCTACTATCCTTCAAACTACTGATGAAGCCCCAAAGACTGTTAAAGATTAAACACTGCTGGTTCAATCTACTGATGCTATCTAAGTACGGCTGATGATTAAAGGACTGCCCACTCAATGACTGATCAACTTTGAGGAAAGCACTGATGGTCAACATCAGTGCTTAGCATGCAACAATGGAAGGAGAAAGCAGTAGTTTAGTTTATCACTTGTATTGTATAAGAACAGTGGTTAAATGTTGTTAGGTTGTTAGATGTCACTTTCATGGTGACATCAACTTAGATGCTTCAGTGGTTTGTTTTGCCTATAAATGGAACAGTACCCTGTACTGTTTCATTTGGTTAACTGAGTGAGTTTATCTCCTCCAATCCCTTAATCTTGAGCAATCAACCAGTGAGCATCATGCTGAGGGGGAGTTTTAGTATGTAAGCATATCTGTAATCATTTCTGTATTGTAATCATTCGACTCAATGAGAAACATGTGTTTACTGAAAACTATTTCCCTTTGATTGGGTTCATAAAGTTTGTTTTCAATTCCGCGGCATTAAATCTCTGTTTTACATTCATTTATTGATCAAATATTACAAACAAACACAATCATGAAGGCCTCAAATCCTAACAAGGTGTTAAACAACGAAAACCCCATCAAGTCCGAGTCATCCGATCGAAGTGGGAATCACCCCAGCCCGATCAGTAAACTGTTCGTGATGGTTATTCATGTTCAACCCGCTAAGTCAGTTATCTCGTTGATCGGAATCAAATCTCAGACCGACACATCACTAGGGAATGAGTGGAAGGCCTAAATGAGCTCCGATTCTATCGGTTTTGAGTGCAAGAGTGTGAAAGAGTTGGAAGAAAGTTATGAAAACAACTTTCAATCCTTTTAATCTTGAAAATGTTTAGATTTAGATAAAATCGGTGTTTAAACATGTTGAAATCTCTTAGATCTGAGTTGTTCTTGATGGAATGAGGCCAAATCTTGAAGTTCATAAGAACTCCATGATGACATCATCCTAGAACACCTCAAACCAGCCGATTTCATGGTTAAAAGTGAAGATTCAAAGGTGAAAATGATGAAGAAGTGTGTGTAGATGATAGAAGTACAAGATTTGAGTTGAAAACTTACAAGAATCGCGAGAAATCGAGAGAAAATAGCCTGAGAAGTCGAAGGGTCGCACAAGAGCTGTCATATCACTGTTCATGATGTGACAGGTGCTATTTATAGGTGAAGGAGAAGACGAGGCGATGCAGTGTGACGGATCGGAGGGCAGTCCGATCGGATTGTCATCCGTACGGATAACCATTCGATCGAATGGTCATTTGATCGAACGTCTCTGGCGAGTTGAGCTTTGATGTTTCGTTTCGTGCGTTGGGCGTTGCGATGCGTTTAAGCGAGTGTCGATTAAGCGATGCGAAAGATTTAGATAATAGTCACACAAATAATATAACTAACATGTAACCACATAAACAAACTTGCGTTTCTAGTTCGCGATGAGATTGCGTTGTGATAGAGTTGCGATTGCGTTTTCGATTAATCACCACAAACATAATATAAACATGTACAAGTAACAAATAAATAGCACACACACGTAAAACAATATTCAGAACCATAGGTTCAAGTTGCGAATGCGATTGCAATGCGATTAGCGATAAAGAGATAATTAGATTAGCGAGTATCATGCGATTAAACTGCGATTATTATAGATACTCCACATAATACAACCAAACTAAAAAAATTAAAGAATTCGTTTACAAATCAAGGTGTACAATCAGTAGTTAAGCAAGGAGTGACAGATCGCAATTAGTAATATTTTCTTCCTTTGACTTTGACTTTGACTTGTATGTTGACTTCAAATACGCGGGTTGTTATAGCCTCCCCCAGTTAGGGAATTTCGTCCCGAAATTAGGCCGTAGGTGTAACAAATAGCTGCGGGTACTTCGCCTTCAGGTCACTTCCGAGTTCCCAGGTGAACTCTGCGCCGCGTTTGCCTTTCCAGCGAACTTTCACAATGGGAATGCGTGAGCCCCTGAGCTTCTTGGTTTCTCGATCCATGATCTCGACAGGCTTCTCCATGAAGTGTAATGTTTCGTCCACTTGTAGATACTCAAGTGGAACGTGTAAATTCTGCTCAGTCAGACACTTTTTGAGGTTCGAAACGTGGAAACTCGGGTGGACGTTGCTAAGTTCCTCCGGTAGTTCGAGTCTGTAGGCCACCTTCCCAATCCTCTCCAGAATTTTAAAGGGTCCAACATATCGAGGCGCGAGTTTCCCTTTCTTGCCGAATCTGATCACCCCCATCCAAGGTGAAACCTTTAGGAGTACGTGATCGCCAACATCAAATTCAAGGGGCTTGCGGCGTCTATCCGCGTAACTTTTCTGACGACTCCGAGCTTTCAGCAGGTTGTCTCGAATTTGGAGGTTGCAGCAGCTCAGGACCGGTTATTTGCGCATCTCCGATCTCATGCCACACAATCGGTGATTGACATTTTCTTTCGTATATTTCCTCAAATGGTGCCATTTGAATGCTAGAATGATAACTGTTATCGTACTAGAATTCGACCAAAGGTAAGTGCGCGTCCCAATTACCACCGAAATCTGTGACACACGAGCAAAGCATGTCTTCAAGGGTACAAATAGTTCTTTCAGTCTGACCGTCGATTTCGGGATGGAAAGCGGTACTTAGATTTAGCATAGCACCAAGAGCAGATTGAAACGTTTCCCAAAGGCGCGAGATAAACCAGCCATCGCGGTCAGAGATGATGTCACGAGGCGTCCCGTGTCGACAAGTGATTTCGTCAGTGTAGATTCGGGCTAATTTTTCTACCTTAAAGTCTTCTCGTATTGGCAGAAAATGAGCCAATTTAGTCAGACGGTCAACGATAACCCAGATGCTATCGTGACTTGAAGGTGTACGCGGAAGTTTCGTTATAAAGTCCATGGCTATGCTCTCCCACTTCCACATCGGGATTTCGGGTTGCACAAGTAAGCCAAAGGGTCTTTGCTGTTCGGCCTTGACTTTCGAACAAGTCAGGCACTTCGAAACATAGATTGCGATATCCTTCTTCATTCCAGGCCACCAGTACCGTAGACGAAGGTCATGGTACATCTTGTCGGTGCCAGGATGAACGGAATATCGAGACTTGTGCGCTTCAGTCAACAATATATCTCGAAGGTTATTGCGACTTGGAATCAAGATGCGATCTAGATAGTAGTAGATACCGTTCGATTTGGTGACAAAGTGCGATTCAGCACCACACTTTTTCATCTCTTCTCGCATGGTATCTTCAACAAAGCTGGCGTGTTGAGCGTCACGAAATAAGGCATCGAGGTCATGCTGGGCGTGAGAATTACGAACTCTATGCAAGTAGCTTCGTCTGCTTAGAGCATCGGCCACAACATTTGCTTTGCCAGGGTGATAACGAATCTCACAGTCGTAATCGTTAAGAAGTTCAACCCATCGGCGTTGACGCATATTCAGTTCCTTTTGGTTGAGGATATGTTGTAGGCTCTTATGGTCGGTGAAGACCGTACACTTGGTACCATAAAGGTAGTGTCGCCAAATCTTCAACGCAAAAACAATTGCGCCTAGCTCGAGGTCATGGGTCGTATAGTTCTTCTCGTGGATCTTGAGCTGACGAGAGGCGTATGCGATAACCTTGTCCCGTTGCATAAGAAAACAACCAAGACCAAGGTTCGAGGAATCACAATAGACAACGAAGTCATCGTTTCCGTCGGGTAGAGCGAGGATAGGAGCATTGCAGAGCATATGCTTGAGAGTTTGTAAGGCAGTCTCTTCACCAACAGTGATGTGACAGTTCTCTCGTTCGACCAGCGTGCTCAAGCCCTCTTTTCTCTCGATTTCTCGTGATTCTTGTAAGCTTTCAACTCAAATCTTCTACATCTATCATCTACACACACTTCTTCATCATTTTCACCTTTGAATCTTAACTTTTAACCGTGAAATCAGCGGATTTGAGGTGTTCTAGGATGATGTCATCATGGAGTTCTTATGAACTTCGATATTTGGCTTCACACCACCAAGAACAACTCAGATCTGAAGGATTTCCACATGATTAAACATTGTTTTCGCATAGATCTAAAAATTTTCAAGGTTAAAAGGATTGAAAGATGCTTTTCCAACTTTCTTTCAACTCTTTTACACTCAATGCACTCAAAACCGATAGAATCGGAGCTCGTTCAGGCCTTCTACTCGTTTCTTATTAAAGTGTCAGTCTGAGATCTGATTTCTATCAAGGAGACAACCGACTTCGGGTTGAACATGAACAACCGTTATGAACTGTTAGCTGAACGGACTGGGGTGATTCCCACTTCCATCGGACGACTTGGACGTGACGAGGTTCCGTTGTTTAACACGTTGTCATACCGTCTGAAGCAAACCGCAAAACTTTCAAAACTAAACGAATTCTCAAGTTTGCAAAACGATCAGATCGTTGGACGGATTGCCGTCCGATCGGATTGCCATCCGATCGAACGACAATCCGATCGGATTGCACTTGTTCTTTGACACTTAACAATTTTCATAATTTTCAAAGATCATCAATTTCTAAGGGATTTCCATCCGATCGGAAGACCATCTGATAGAATGACCATCCTGCTGTGAACTTGTTCTTAACTGAAATGTCCCGCCAATCGGAGCGCTATCCGATCGAACGACCGTTTGATCGAACGACCTGAAGGGTAGAGATACTTCTCTGTTTCAAAATGCTACAACAAAAACTTCAAAGCCATTATACGCAAACACATCCATCCCAAGCGAATGTCAATCCGACCGAATGGCCATCCGATTGGATGACCATCCGAACGGATTGACATCCGATCGAATGACCTTCCGTTCGGATTGCCATCCGACCGGATTACCATTCGTCACTTGGCTCAATTTTCACCGTTTAACGCGCCGTTCAATCGCATATACTATCGTTAACTGTTCAGGCTAATGTCTCAGCGCTCCCTTCAATCCAAGAGAGTGTTTAATTACTTAAACGCTATCTGTAGGTATACTCGAACCCTTTTTGCTTTATGCACTTTTGGGTGTTACTTACGTTACCTATTTCAAATCACAATCAACACACAACGCAAACACTATTTATACGCTGACCGTTATCGAATGCTACATGTTATTCAATGAATGCTTGTATGCTATGTTTACACAGTGATTGTTGCCTAACACCTTAGCAACGATAGTACTATCGTTTGGACTCAGCACCTGTCGTGGACAGGGGTTGTTAAGGGCTTTCTCACATGTCACAGTGGTGATATGTGTTGCGCATTCTACAGCTCGCAGTCACGTCTGTGCATATTTCATTGTCGATAACCTACTAGCTTTCACTTTGCTACATGTTACATGCTGGTTATGCGTAAACGATTTCGAACTCTATTATTCTATTAAACTTGTATGCTCACCTTTACACTATGTGTATTGACCTCTATTTAGACATATGTGACAGGTGTTTGAATGCTTAGGATGTTGTGCTTTGGTTGCTATCTTTTGTGGAATCAAGATAGGATGGGTCTAGAAACAAACAATTTAAATTCTGAGTTGTCGAAACAATTTATTATCTTTGAGATAATATTTCTGTAATAATTATTTTGCTGGACATGTTTTGGTATGGGACTTAATGTTAAATATTCGGTAATATTAGTTGTTATGGATTTCTCCTGCACAATTTGTTTTGCTCAGTGCCGCGCCCCGATGTTTTCGTTATCGGTTGGGGTGTGACATTATGTGTCAAAGAAGTAAGGGGAACGACGATTTTCGAAAAGTCAGCAATGAATCGACGGTAATATCCCACCAATCTGAGGAACGAACGAACATCGGATGGTGATTTTGGAGTAACCCAACTCTTAACAGCTTCGATCTTCACGGGGTCGACGTGTATGCCTTTACTATTACGAACTTGGCATAGATTCGATTCCCTTAGAGTAGTTTGAGAACCAAACGTAGATGTTGCGCGTGTTCGGCTTTCGACTTCGAATAGATAAGGATATCATCGATGAATACGATGACGAAGCGGTCAAGAAATGGTTTGCACACACGATTCATCAAATCCATGAAAACCGCGGGTGCATTGGTTAAACCAAAGGGCATTACGACGAATTCATAATGGTCGTATCGGGTTCGGAAAGCGGTTTTGGGTATATCTTCCTCCTGGATTCGTAACTGGTGATAACCTAAGCGTAAATCGATCTTTGAGAAACACGTAGCACCTTGCATTGATCAAACAAATCATCGATTCGGGGCAGAGGATAGCGATTCTTGATAGTCAGCTTATTCAACTCCCTATAGTCGATGCACATCTGGAACGTCCCGTTCTTTTTAACGAAAAGAACTGGCGCGCCCCAAGGAGAGGTGCTAGGGTGAATGAAGCCTTTATCAAGTAATTCCTGGAGTTGACTCGAGAGTTCGTGCATTTCGGACGGAGCGAGGCGATAAGGAGATTTAGCAACGGGATTTGCTCCAGGAATGAGGTCAATACGAAAATCAATATCACGACTCGGGGGTAAACCAGGTAAATCATCAGGAAAGACTTTAGGAAAATCACAAACCACAGGCACCTTATCAATTTCCTTCTTTTCCATTTCCTCCGCTACTACGATGTGTGCTAAGAAAGCCTTGTATTCCTTGCGGAGATACTTGCTCGCTTGGACACACGGCATGACCTTGTGATTCTTTGATGCGACTTCAGCATAGACACAAAGTTGATCACCATTAGCAAGCGAGAAATGAATCACTTTATCAAAACAAAAGACTTCGGCACGATTTTCGCGAAGAAAATCCATGCCTACTATGATATCAAAACTACCAAGCTGCATCGGGATAAGATCGATAGGAAAGACGTGATTGTTGAGTTCAAGCGTACAATCACGTAGGACAGAACGGACGGTTACTGTTATTCCAGTGGCAACTTCAACGTCGAACGTCGTAGTGTCGCAACCCCCGTCCCGTAATTACCCGGGAATGGGCGGCCGCGACCAGTATCAGTGGTATCGGTGTTTATCAATTTGGCAGTGGAAATTACATCAGGACCGTAGTTAGGAAATATTTTATCAGAGTAAAATACCACACTTTTATAATATTAAACACATGGGAAATTCCCAAGTTTCCATTACAAACATTTTATAGGGGTAAACCCTATTTTATTTAATAAAACATCTTCTTTATTTTAGGTAACTTTATAGCCACTTTTCCAAGCATTCAGTGCTGTCCAGCTGGCTTCTATTTGGCTTTCACATTTTGTTACCTGAAACGCGTTTAAAAACATTTTGTCAGTGAGAAATACTGGTGAATGAACCCCAATTTAATCAAGACAGGTAAAACCGTTTACAGCATGGAGGGCGATCTCGCAATTACATTTGTTTATTTTTCTACTTTAGTTACCAACCACGGTACTGTTAACCCGACTTGTGGTCATATTACTACTCACAATGTAGTAACAAATTTTGTATACAAAACTCCAACATACCGATGATAATTGTAGAATACAAATACTCAATCATTGTTAATTATAAGGTAAAACAATTGAGGTTTTGTAAAAATAATTTACAAAAAAAGGATTACTCACATTGCTAATTTAGGGTTTTCCTTTGTGATTTCCTGGTGATTATCTATTAATTACAGAATGCACACACGTTAGTATAATAACCAAAATTTACATTAGTTATACCCTTCCCGAGACAGAACTCCAACGACTACGTCGGGCAGAGCCTCGACAGCCGTTACGGAGCGCTAGATCAATCGGGCAGCGTATGTAATACGTAACTGGGGTTAAAATACTTACAACGAGGCAAAGCTTCACTAATTTAGTAGGTATAATGCCCGGGTATAGTGTCTACCCTACAAAATTTAGGGAGAGAATTGAAAAGTTTGAGCGAGTTGGGCCTGAGGCCGATCGAAGGTTATAGGGCTGATCAGACCATTTCTCGCGGCCCGCGTAAGATCCTTAAGGGGTCTTCGCGGCCCACGACGTAGGGGTGTAGGGGCTAGGGTTGCTGATTCGCCGGATATAGACTTGACACGAGCCTGCCACATGGCAGCTCAGGGTGTCGCCTTGATCTATAGTTGTCGCGCCCCGCATAGCCCGAAGACAAGGTCTTCGTGGCCCGCGAGCGCCCTATTTTCTTGTTTTTATTTTATTTTTATAAAATTAAAGTATTTAGGTCCCACATTTAGTATACGGGGTGTATTTTAAGGCGTATAGTGTACTCTAAATATTTTAGGGGTGTCGGCAATATTTTAGGAGGGTTGTTATATCCTCCCCACCTTGTTTTAGAACTCGTCCTCGAGGTCTACTGGAATAGATGTGGGTATTTCCTCTGCATCTCTGATTCAAGCTCCCAAGTGTATTCTGGTCCTCTTTTGGAATCCCATTTCATTTTGACCAGAACTAATCTCTTGTGTTTAAGATTCTTAACTTTTCTATCTTCAATCTATAGAGGCTTCTCTACAAACTTTAACTTTTCATTTACCTCTATATCCTTAAGAGGCACTACTAGTGATTTATCAGCTAAGCACTTTTTGAGATTGCATACATGAAATACATCATGTATTCCTGCCATCTCCTCTGGCAGTTGTAGCTGATAGGCTACAGGTCCTATTCTTCTAATAATCTCAAAAGGTCCAACATACTTGGGGCTTAGTTTTCCCCTTTTGATGAATCTTACCACTCCTTTCCAATGAGAGACTTTTAATAACACCTTGTCTCCTACCTGGAATTCCAATGGCTTTCTCCTGTTATCAGCATAACTTTTCTGTCGGTCGCGTGCTGCTTTCAGTCGTTCCTTGACTTGAACAATCTTGTCCGTTGTTCTTGTACTATTTCTGGTCCAGATAGTTGCTTTTCTCCAATCTCTACCCAACAGACTAGAGTTCTGCACTTTCGTCCATAAAGTGCTTCGAATGGTGCAGCATTGATGCTGGTATGATAGCTGTTATAATAGGAAAATTCTATTAATGGTAAGTGATCGTCCAAATTACCTCCGAAATCAATTACAAAAGCTCTAAGCATATCCTCCATCGTTTGAATTGTCCTTTCGCTTTGTCCGTCCATTTGAGGATGATAAGCAGTGCTTAGATTTAGCTTGGTCCCCATTGCTTTTTGGAAACTAGTCCAAAAATGAGAGGTAAAACGACTATCTCTATCAGAAACAATTGATAAAGGAATTCCATATAATGAAACTATTTCATTTACATACAACTTGGCTAATTGTTCCATACTGAAGGTTTCCTTCATTGGCAAGAAATGAGCTGACTTAGTTAGCCTGTCTACAATCACCCAGATTGTATCATTACCTTTCCTTGTCTTGGGTAATTTGGTAACAAAATCCATTGTTATCAATTCCCACTTCCACACCGGCATTTCTAACTACTGCAATAAACCTGAGGGTTTCTGATGTTCAGCTTTAACTTGTGAACAAGTTAGACATTTCGCAACATAAGCTGCTATATCCTTTTTCATTTCTATCAACCAGAAATTCTTTCTTAAGTCCTGACACATTTTATCGCTTCCAGGATGTATTGTATACTTGGACTTATGGGCTTCCTCTAATATTTGGTGGCGCAGGTTTCCTAAATTGGGTATCCACATTTTTTTCTTATGGAATCTCCATATTCCATTTGTTCCTTGTTCTAATTCCTTAATCATTCCTTTTAATTTCTCAGTGTCATCCTTGATTACTGATTCTTGTACTTTTCTAATCTGGTCATTTAAATCTACTTGTAGATTTAATTTAAGAGAACGTACTCTTTTTGTCTTTTCCTAATACTTTCGACTTAAAGCATCAGCTACTACATTAGCCTTTCCTGCATGATACTGGATATTACAATCGTAGTCACTAAGGGTCTCCATCCAGCGTCTTTGTCTCATGTTTAATTCCTTTTGTCCGAAGACATATCTTAAACTCTTATAATCAGTAAAAATGGTAAACTTACTACCGTAAAGCTAATGTGTCCAAATTTTCAGGGGCAAAAATTATGGCTCCTAATTCTAAATCATGGGTTGAATAATTCTCTTTATGATTCTTAAGTTGTCTAGAGGCATAGGCTATAACCTTTTGACGTTGCATCAACACACATCTATAACCTAACTTAGAAGCGTCACAATAGACTACAAAGTCTTCAGTTCCTTCTGGTAACGCTAGTATGGGTGCATTGGTTAATCTTTGCTTAAGAGTTCTAAAGGCTTCTTCTTGTTTTGGTCCCCATTCAACCTTAACAGATTTACAGGTTAGTTTAGTTAAGGGAATGACTATTCTAGAAAAATCTCGGATAAATCTTCTATAATAACTGGCCAATCCTAGGAAACTTCTATCCAGCGTACTTGCTTATTTTCAAGACTGCCTAAGTCTTTTCTATCCAGTGTAGAGCTTCAATGGGTCCTTCATTGCCCGAGAATTCTATTGGTTGACAAGACCAAAATTCTTTGTAAGAACAACCATAAGACATGGTTCTTCTTCTTTTTGGAATGACCACTTGAAGTATTGGTCCATTGTTTACGCTGTGTTCTGGTTCAGTAGGTGGTCGCTTACTGCCATTATTACTTTTATTATTATCTGCTTCCCTAACCGTTTTGATAATATATGGCATCGCATCTATAATCCCTTGTGCCACTATGTGTTGGATGACTTTGTTTCCATTATTATTGTTATTCTGGTTTTCTTGATTCACTTTGTTGTCCATCTGAATTATAAACTTTTACCACATATTAATATCATAAGATAATATTTAATGCTAACAATCACACAACAAGCATATTGATCAAAATCATCGAACATTGCGACCTTTATATATATATATATATATATATATATATATATATATATATATATATATATATATATATATATATATATATATATATATATATATATATGCGTCTAGTATAAACTGAAACTGAAATCTAAAATTAAAATATTAGTATGCATCAGTAGCTATAGAATTATTATTTTAGTTGATTAATTTTTTTTCATAAACATATTATATATATATATATATATATATATATATATATATTATTACTACTGGTATGGGTTCATCCAGAATTGCATATTACGCTCGTCATATTTCCAGACGAGCCTTTCACCTATTTGTCTCATTCTCTCACTTTCTTCTAAAATCTCCTCACAAAAGGTTCGGAGTGCTTGCACATTCTCAGTGCTCATGGGTGGGGATGGTGCTGGTATTGGGTCAAGAAACTGTGGCATCGGTTCTTCATGTGGGTACGGGTTTTCTAAGATCTCCCTGATGTATTGGTCATTATCAAAATATGGGTCCAGGGGGTCCAGCTTTGGGTAGGCTGCTAGGTTTTGCATGGGTTCATCTTCTAGTGGGTAGCATTGTTGATAATTCCTATGGTCATCAAACCATGGGTCCATAGTCTGGGGGATGGGGTGCTGGTACCCTAGGAATTTCAGTTGGGTTAAAAGCAGGCATTGGAATTTGGTCTACAGGGTTTGGCTCCAATTCCATAGGTTGTGTGGGAAATAGTGGTAATGGCTGGGGTGCTATGAGTTGTTCTAGATTCGGATCTGCAGCTGTAGTGGCTAACATGTGGAAATTGGCTAGTCTCCTATTAATCATATCCTGTGTTTGAGCATTCATTTCTCTACTACCGGCTGCTAAAGCACGCTGCTGCTGAAGTTTTCTCATCCTTTTTCTACGTTCATGAGCTCCTCTGCTGAACCATCCTCTCTTCTTAGGAGGGAATGGCTCTTCAGATTGTGCTTTGAACACGAAAATCCCTTCTTCGGTGTCAGCCGAATACCCTGAAGGGGTAGGCTGTGAAGAGGTGCCTTCGTCCCTAGGTGAGCTGGACAACTGACGGTAAGCGTCTGAAGGTCCTTGGTCGCTCATACTGTAAACTCAAATAACATAAAATAATAAAATATGCACGTAGTTCCGTAGATAATTTCCTAACATAACAATTAAAATTTTGGTGTCAGCAGAACACTTCTGTGGCAAAATTAGTGGTTGTAGCTCTGATACCACCTTCTGTCGCAACCCCCGTCCCCTAATTACCCAGGAACGGGCGGTCGCGGCCAGTATCAGTGGTATCGGTTTTTATCAATTTGGCAGCGGAAACTACATCAGGACCGTAGTTAGGAAATATTTTATCAGAGTAAAATACCACACTTTTATAATATTAAACACATGGAAAATTCCTAAGTTTCCATTACAAACATTTTATAGGGGTAAACCCTATTTTATTTAATAAAACATCTTCTTTATTTTAGGTAACTTTATAACCACTTTTCCAAGCCTTCAGTGCTGTCCAGCTGGCTTCTATTTGGCTTTCACATTTTGTTACCTGAAACGCGTTTAAAAACATTTTGTCAGTGGGAAATACTGGTGAGTGAATCCCAGTTTAATCAAGACAGGTAACACCGTTTACATCATTGAGGGCGATCTCGCAATTGCATTTGTTTATTTTTCTACTTTAATTACCACCCACAGTATTGTCAACCCGATTTGCGGTTATGTTACTACTCACAGTGTAGTAACAAATTTTGTATACAAAACCCCAACATACCGACGATAATTGTAGAATACAAATACTCAATCACTGTTAATTATAAGGTAAAACAATTGAGGTTTTGTAAAAACAGATTACAAAAAAAAAAAAAAGAATTACTCACATTGTTAATTTAGGGTTTTCCTTTGTGATTTCCTGGTGATTATCTATTAATTACACAATGCACACGCGTTAGTATAATAACCTAAATTTACATTAGTTATACCATCCCCGAGACAAAACTCCAGCGACTACGTCGGGCAGAGCCTCGACAGCCGTTACGGAGCGCTAGATCAATCGGGCAGCGTATCTAATACGTAACTGGGGGTTAAAATACCTACAACGAGGCAAAGTTTCGCTAATTTAGTGGGTATAATGCCCGGGTATAGTATGTACCTTAAAGAATTTAGAGAGAGAATTGAAAAGTTTGAGCGAGTTGGGACTGAGGCCGATCGAAGGTATTTATAGGGCTGATCAGACCATTTCTCGCGGCCCACGTAAGATCCTTAAGGGGTCTTTGCGGTCCGCGACGTAGAGCTGTAGGGGCTAGGGTCGTTGATTTTCCGGATATAGACTTGACACGAGCCTGCCACATGGCAGCTCAGGGTGTCGCCTTGATCTATAGCTGTCGCGCCCCGCGTAGCCCGAAGACAAGGTCTTTGCGGCCCACGAGTGCCCTATTTTCTGGTTTTTATTTTATTTTTATAAAATTAAAGTATTTAGGGCCCACTTTTAGTATACGGGGTATATTTTAAGGCGTATAGGGTACTCTAAATATTTTAGGGTTGTCAGCAATATTTTAGGAGGGTTGTTATACGTAGGGAGATGAGCGCGCTTACGATTAAGGAGCTTTTCGAATTTTAACGACACAAAACAGTTATCGGCTCCAGTATCAAATAAACAAGAAGCATATATACCATTTACGAGGAACGTACCATTAACCACATGTTGTTTGCTTGAGCCTAGCGGGCGTTGATGTTGAAGGCACGTCTGCGGGCTGCTGGCTGTTGCTACTGAAGCTGCTGCTGTTGGTGTTGAGGCTGCTGCTGCTGTGGCTCCTGCTTCACCACTCTGTTGGGGCACATGTTTGCAAAGTGGTTGGGATCATGACATGTAAAGCAAGCTCTAGCGTGAATAGTGGGTGCAGGAGCTGCTTGTTGGCCCTGAGGAACAGGAAGGAGAGCTTGTGGTACAGGAGCTTGACCTTGAGCTTGAGCTGGAGCTTGACGTGGACCAGAAAGGAAATTGGCAGTAAAGTGGTCGTACATGTTGCAGTGGACACAAAACATGCATGCGATCCCCACGGGATGATGATAGGTACAGGTAGGGCAAGTCGGGTGTGGGCCAGTATAAGTACGCTTGGCCAGCGGTGCATTAGTCCCCGGTGCCGCTACTTGGCAGTTTTGAGGTTGCGGTTGAGTAGGTACAGCTTGAAGTGGAGCGGCGGCTGTGACAGCGCAATTCTTGTTGGCGTTCTTTCTTTTGCGACAGGAGGACTTTGAAGCTTGCGGTGCGGCGGTTTCAGCGGCGGTTACTTGATGAAGGCTCTTCGGAGTATTCTTGAAGTACCTAGTAAGAACTCGCTTATCGTTTATCTCAGTAGGGAGTAGGTAGGTCTCTTCAATTGTTATTGTCTTCGCGGCTTGCACGAAGTCAGCAACAAAATCCGGTAAAGCACGGATATACTTCTTGATCGTCATATGAGGTGTTGCCACCTGGCCCGGACAAATGATACTCAGCTGTTTGAAGCGGGCAGTTAAAACGACATTATGTCAGAACTCATTCTCCAGCTTCTGGAGCTCGTGAGGTGGGCAAAATTCCTTCATCATGAGGTCTTTCAACTCATCCCAAGTGAGCCCAAAGGCTACATCATTCCCACATTTGTTCCTTTCGGCTGTCCACCACTCCAGAGCCCTAGACTGGAAGACACCGGTCGCATTGACAGTTCGAAGGTGTTCAGGACACCCGCTCTGACGGAGCGTGACTTCGATTGAATCGAACCATTGAAACATCTCGATAGGTCCGTCTTCGCCCGTAAAGTCTTTTGGGCCACAGGCCTTAAACTGCTTAAAGCTGAAAGTACCATTAGGCGAGTCAGTCCTAGATTCCTCAGAGGACTTGCTGGTATTCTCATTAAGCTCACTGACGATTTGCGGGATAACTTTCGCCATTTGCTTTGCAACGAGAGCAGCGATGCGTTTGTCCTCGTGGTATCGGCGTGCAGCGCGAGAGTGACCCGATCCAAATGACGACATTGTCTGCAACAGACATCGCCATAGGACTCAAACACTATATAATCGAATCTCACCTCACACATACTACTACTAAATAAAGCTCAGGAACACATCAAGCATGTAACCACAAAGGCACATAATTCACATAAGCACGTAAGCACATAAGCACGCAGTCACATAGTCTACAGAAACCACATCATATTTTCCAAGTATTTTCCTACATATATTGCACGTATTCACCTTATCATTCAAGGTTCACGCGTTCGAGAATAGCGATTGCGATTAGAGACTACACAGCGAGTAGCATAGCGAGTAACATAACATGCGATTTTTAGCATATTGAGGTAAATGTGCAGTGCGAGTTGTGTGTATTGAACAAAGAGAATAGCGAAAAGCATATAAACCACCAAAATCAAAACAGATAAACAGGTAAAACCACATAAAAGTTCACGTAAAAGCAATAAATCACAGAGTCAGCGGTTACGGACTCAGAATCAAAACACATAAAATCAGCGGTTGCGAGCTTGAAATTGGAAAATAGATTGTCTCTGGCTGATAGACGTCGACTACCCAAACTGATTCGACTGTTCTCAAAGACTTCGAGTACATGTTTTGGCCTAATAGACTGTGCTCTATCACTGGCAAACGGTCAATGGCATGCATCCATTCGATTATTCACGCAATTCGAGTCATTGCAATCTATAGAGACTTTGGTGAGAGTTTTGTAAAACCAAAGTAGAGAACGAAACAAGTCATCAAGGTTCGGGTGTCACCCCTAGCTTAACGACTACGTTCCTGTTTGTGTGGTAGAATCACGAGATAATGAGAGAGAACTGCGTAGAAGTACGGATTTCACTCCTGATTCAACGCAAATTCTCATGTTTATAGTAAAAATAGCGTTGAACAAGCGATCCATTCGAGAGTTTGCGGTTTTCACACCTAGTCTCGATCTAATCACTCGTTCATTTTCGAAAATAGTGTGTGGTGCTAGCCTTGGGAAAGGCTAGGTGATAGAGTATAGTATGATTGCGAGTCGATCGAATAACAGAAATAGGCTCGTGCGGAACCCCTATCGGGTTCGCACAAGGCGGTCTATTGGTACTTAGACTATAGAGTAGGTCGTCTTCCCTAATTCCCTATAGTTATGCTCTAATACCAATATGTCACACCCCAACCGATGGCGAAAACATCGAGGTGAGGCACTGAGCGAAATAGATTGTCCAAGAGAAATCCATAACAACTAAATTACAGGATAATTAACATTATGTCCCATACCATAACTTATCATGTAAAGCAATTATTACAGATATAAATATCTCATGGCAAATCATTGTTCCAAAAACTCAAAATATAAATTATTTGTTTCTAGACTCATCCTATCTTGATTCCACAAAAGGTAGCAAGCATCCTAGCATTTCAAATACCTGTCACATACGTTAAAATAGAGGTCAATACACATAGTGTAAAGGTGAGCATACAAGTTTAATAGCATAATAGATAGCGAAAATCGTTTTACGCATAACCAGCATGCAACATGTAGCAAAGTGAAGCTAGTAGGTTATCGACAATGAAATATGCACAGACGTGACTGCGAGTTGTAGAATGCGCAACACATATCCCCACCGGGACACGTGAAGTAAACCCATTAACAACCCCTGTCCACGACAGGTGCTGAGTCCAAACTATAGTACTATCGTTGCTAAGGTGTCAGGCAACAATCACTGTGTAAACATAACATACAAGCATTCATCGAGTAACACGTATAACATGCAGTAAAGGTCATCATATAAAAGTGTTTGCGTTGTGTGTCAATTGTGATTTGAATAAGTAACGTATGTAACACCCAAAAGTGCGTAAAGCAAAAAGGGTTCGAGTATACTCACAGATTGTGTTAAATAAATAACACAGCCTTGGATTGGATTGAAGGGAGCGCTGGAAAGTTAGCCTGATTACAGAACGATAGCATAAGCGACGAACGGTGCGTTAAACGGTGTCGTGTGAACTGAGTGACGAATGGTCATCCGATCGGATGACAATCTGGATGGATGGTCATTCAATCGGATGACAATCCATACGGATGGTCATCCGGTCGGATTGTCATTCGCTTGGGATGGATGTGTTTGTGTATGATAGCTATAAAGTTTTCTTTGTAGCATTTTAAGAACAGAGAAGTATCTCTACCTTTCAGGTCGTCCGGTCGAACGGTCGTTCGGTCGTTCGGTCAGATGGCAATCCGTCCAGCAAGACGTTTCATGGAGAACAAGTTCACAGCAGGATGGTCATTCGATCGGATGGTCGTCCGATCGGATGACCATTCGCTGGATCTGGTTATGTATGGAAAATGTTGTAAAAAGTTTAAGTGTTGAAGACCAAATGTCATCCGATCGGATTGTCGTTCGATCGGATGGCAATCCGATCGAACGGTAATCCGTTGAACAACCTGATCGTTTGATGTTTGAAATATTTTGCTAAGTTTGAAATGTTTGCGGTTTGACCGAGAAGGTATGACGACGTGTAAACAACGGAAACCCCATCAAGTCTGAGTCATCCGATCGAAGTGGGAATCACCCCAGCCCGATCAGTTAACTTTTCGTGACGGTTGTTCATGTTAAACCCGCTAAGTCGGTTATCTCGTTGATAGGAATAAGATCTCAGACCGACACATCACTAGGGAAAGAGTGGAAGGCCTGAATGAGCTCCGATTCTATCGGTTTTGAGTGCAAGAGTGTAAAAGAGTTGGAAGAAAGTTATGAAAACATCTTTCAATCCTTTTAATCTTGAAAACGTTTAGATTTTGATGAAATCAGTGTTTAAACATGTTGAAATCTCTTAGATCTGAGTTGTTCTTGGTGGAATGAGGCCAAATCTTGATGTTCATAAGAACTCCATGATGACATCATCCTAGAACACCTCAAACTAGCCGATTTCATGGTTAAAAGTTAAGATTCAAAGGTGAAAATGATGAAGAAGTGTGTGTAGCTGATAGAAGTACAAGATTTGAGTTGAAAACTTACAAGAATCGCGAGAAATCGAGAGAAAATAGCCTGAGAAGTCGAAGGGTCGCACAAGAGCTGCCACATCACTGTTCATTATGTGACAGGTGCTATTTATAGGTGAAGGAGAAGAAGAGGCAGTGCAGTGTGACGGATCAAAGGGCAGTCCGACCGGATGGCCATCCAATCGGATGGTCATCCGTACGGATGACCATTCGATCGAACGTCTCCGGCGAGTTGAGTTTTGATGTTTCGTTTCGTGTGTTGGGCGTTGCGATGCGTTTAAGCGAGTGTCGATTAAGCGATGTGATAGATTTAGATAATAGTCACATAAATAATATAACTAACATGCAACCACATAAATAAACTTGCGTTTCCAGTTCGCGATGAGATTGCGTTGTGATAGAGTTGAGATTGCGTTTTTGATTAATCATTACAGACATAATATAAACATGCACAAGTAACACATAAATAGCACACACACGTAAAACAATATTCAGAACCAAAGGTTCAAGTTGTGAATGCGATTGCGATGCGATTAGCGATAAAGCGATAATTAGATTAGCGATTATCATGTGATTAAACTGCAATTATTATAGATACTCCACATAATACAACTAAAGTAAACAAATTAAAGAATTTGATTACAAGTCAAGGTGTACAATCAGTAGTTAAGCAAGGAGTGACAGATCGCAATTAGCAATATTTTCTTCCTTTGACTTTGACTTGTATGGTGACTTCAAAGATGCGGGTTGTTAAATTCTAAATACCCTAAAATTGTGATTTAATTAAATTAATTAACTAAGTGAACTAGACATGAACTAACTTGGGTTTACTCAGATGACGATGGAAGACTACCTAGACTAGAATCCTGGATTGTACTAGTATTGATTTATTAGGATGTTAATTATTATGGAACCGGGATCGTTTAATGCTAAACCTATCGAGACACCGAACAAGACCCCGACCCTTTTCAGGAAGACTCTTTATGGAGCTCTAAAGGCTGTTATGGACATTCGTTGGTCTAGACTCCCTCACATGTTATCTAAGTGGTTTATGAAAGTATCCTAATTCGATCTACTCCCTCACGGGTTATAAACCTAGGCTAAACTTAGTTTCTCGTCTTGGCTTGTTAGAGAATGGTCAATAGGTTAACTAGTTCAGACTCCTCACGAAGACCCTACCTAGCAATTTATTGACTTAGACCAAACAATAACCTTGTGTCACACCCCAACCGATGGCGAAAACTTCGGAGGGAGACGAACGAGATTGCTCGAGACTTCATAACACTATTGTGACAATATTTAATTTGAAATAGATTTCATTCATAGATAATAATTGTCAAGTTACATTAAAGGAAATCAAAGTACAACATGGAAAAGATAAAATACAACAAAGTTCAACAACATAACAAGAACAAAATCTAGTATTTCCATATGTGTATCTAAAGTCGTCCTTACTAGATTTCATCAAGATCATCATCATCAACCTGCAACATGTGTAAAAGTATAGTTTAACACACAAAGTATTGGTGAGTACACAAGTTTAATATAGCATAAGTATGAAAAACGGTTTAAACGAATCCACATGACAAATATAGTTTAACAAGATAATTGTATCATGGCATGCAATTTAACAAGTCAATCCTCTAATTACCGCATATAATAAACTTAAGATGACCACAAGACTATGGGCGGTGCGTTACTCCTATAGCACTATACATGTTAAGGGGAGACTCGTACGAAGTTAATGACAAGTAAATCACACAAAAGAATCATCTAAGTATACACATTAAGTATCACGTATTTAAGCATGTATGATGGATTTTTCGTGTTTGCATAAAGTTTAAGTGAGTTTGTTTATTTTAATAGGTTAAACATATTGCACCAAAAAAGTGTAAATCGACAAAGGGCGTTCGAGTGTACTCACGGTTTTGCAAAGCTTTCCTTTGGAATCTAGTGAAGAGTTTGGAACTTGGAACACCGAGGTCACCCTACATAGGGTAAACGAAGGTGTGTGAGTATCGGAATGTTAATGGAGAATTCGGATTGTAATTTAAAGTACAAAAAGTATGTATGCATAAAAGCATTATCTAGTCTAAGTACTCGCTTTTGACACTAAGTTGTATGTGATTTCATTGGTCCTAGTTCACCCATTAGAATCAACAACGAGAGACTTAGAATCTTAGATAAGTTAGCCTATGTTCATGATGAATAATCATAAATCGGTTATCATCATAAGTTCGGCCATATTCTTATATATATAAACACACATTTATATAGTTATAATAATAATCCCAAGCTAAGTCCATCATGAGTTTCATAGATTGTTGATGCGTGTCGAGTGTAATATGTTTTTATTAATAATTTATGCCCATTTTACACATTAGTCAAGTTTTAAATTTATAAAACACGATATTCTACTAACACTAAACACACATATGGGCAACTGCACCCATCGTGAGCGTAGTATAGCGTTGGTAAGACACAGAGGTCGTTCAAGGACACAAGAGCTTTTTGTATCGGTTTATCCTCAACGTCTAATCAACTCAGAATTTTTAGAAAAGGGTTTAAACATGAAAAATAAAACTAAAATGCTGAAAATAAAAATAAAATAAAAACAGATAGACAAGATGAATCACTTGGATCTGACTCGCCTTTAATGCAACCTTTGATGATTTCTGCATTTTTGCACTTTTTAAGAGATTATCTTAGTTATAGTAGTAGGCCCCTCTTTTGAAGGTGACGTTACCCTTAACCCGGTGGTTTGAGTCAGCAAGGATACAATCCCAAAGGGTCGGAATATTGAAAGATAATTAATTAAGTTATTAATGCATAAAGTGGTAGGCCCCTCTTTTGAATGCGACGTTACCCTCGGCTAAGTGATTTGAGTCAGCAGGGATACAATCCCAAGTAGCCGGGTTAATGTATTAATAGTAGTTTACATATGAGGGGATCAAGCCATTCGCACCCCCGCCATCCAATACCAGTGGGTATTGAAGGAGGTCCTAGTAAGCTTGACCTAGGTCCTTGTAGGATCTATACATTGAACAAGGCAAGAACCTTACCAAACCATTCCCTTAACCCCCGACCAGGTAGCCAACATATCTCTATATAGACCGTAGAGATATGGATGGTGATGTGTGTAAAATGCAACATATAAATTACATCAATTGAGACATAAAACTAACCCTTTTTTAGTATTTTCAGGACTAAATGAGCTTAATTGAACAAAAGGAACAAATATGCAGCCAAATCTAACATAAATACAAGAAAATGAATAAACGTGGCATGCCCGACCACTCGACAGCATCTTCACAAGCAAAAACAAGAAAACAGAAGGCGAACCACGGCCCCGTGCCCAGCGGACACGGGGGTGTTGTGCGTTAGGTGTGATATAATTTTATGTATATTTTTAGCCCTTTTTAATACTTTAGTCAAGTTTTAAATTTATAAAACACGATATTCTACTAACACTAAACACACATGTGGGCAAGTGCACCCATCGTGAGCGTAGTATAGCATTGGTAAGATACCGAGGTCGTCCAAGGACACAAGAGATTTTAGTACCGGTTTATCTTCAACGTCTAATCAAATCAAAATTTTAGAAAAAGGTTTAAACAAGAAAATAAAAACTAAAAATGCTGAAAATAAAAATAAAATAAAAACAGATAGACAAGATGAATTACTTGGATCCGACTCGCCTTTAGTGTAACCTTTGATGTTTTCCGCACTTTTACACTTTTTAAGAGATTATCTTAGTTATAGTAGTAGGCCCCTCTTTTGAAGGTGACGTTACCCTCAACCCAGTAGTTTGAGTCAGCAAGGATACAATCCTAAAGGGTCGGAATATTGAAAGATAATTAATTAAGTTATTAATGCGTAATGTGGTAGGCCACTCTTTTGAAGGTGATGTTACCCTCGGCTAAGTGGTTTGAGTCAGCAGGGATACAATCTCAAGTAGCGGGGTTAATGTATTAATAGTATTTTACATATGAGGGGATCAAGCCATTCGCACCCCCGACATCCAATACCAGTGGGTATTGAAGGAGGTCCTAGTAAGCTTGACCCAGGTCCTTACAGGATCTATACACTGAACAAGGCAAGAACCTTACCAAACCATTCCCTTAACCCCCGACCAGGTAGCCAACATGTCTCTATATAGACCATAGAGATATGAATGGTGTAAATCTTTTATTTTATATAGACAGTAAAATAACGCCAAGACACCACAGACAAATGATAAGGAAGTTTCACCTTCAACATAAGAAACTAGTTATTAAAGTCATTAATACAAAACCAAAAAAAGTGTAAAAAGATTAAAAAAACAAAAGTATTACACTAAATGCTTGTCTTCACCAAGTGATCTAAGAGACTTAGGCAAACGTGGCCTTTGATTGTCAAGAACTATTACTATCAATCTTGGATCCCGAGACTACTACACACACTCTATGATGGATGATGGATGATGGTGGTGGATGTGGGTGTTGTGATGGTGGTGGAGTGTAGGTGAAGTGGGAGAGAGGTGGTTCGCCAAGGGATGCCTTTAAAGTGAACCAAGCACCTCTATTTATAGCCTGCACAGAAGCCTGGACACGGCCCTGTGTCCGCTAGACACGGCCCCGTGTCCACTCTTTTTCTCTTTCTTCATTAATTACAATTTGTCTGTATTAGCTCCACACGCCCCCGTGTCCGCTGGGCACGGTCCCGTGTGAAGAAGCGTATATGTACTATCAAGATTTGCAAGATTCTGCGAATCTTAGCGTTGACCACGGCCCCGTGTTGAGCTGGGCAATCCCCCGTGTCGGGAATAGAAGCTTCTATAGCTTAGTATTTTCTGCAGACAACTGGCCACGCCCCCATGTTCGTTGGGCACGCCCCGTGGTGAGCTGGGCGTAGCCCCATGCTCAGCTGGGCACAACCTTATGCTCAGCTTTCTTCTTGTTTTTTGCTTTGGAAGATGCTGTCGAGGGGTCGGGCATGCCATGTTTCTTCCTTTTCTTTGTATTTATGTTGGTTTTGGCTGTATATTTGTTCCTTTTGTTCATTTAAGCTCATTTGATCCTGTAAATTCAAAAGGAAGACAAAAACACACTTTTTCTGTGACAACTCGAAGTTTAGAACCTTTCGTTATATCTCGATGTTACTTGCTTGAACGTTATGTGACTAGTTAACTTGTGTGATTAATGATAAGTGAACCTTTTATGTGATATATGTATGCTTATATGTATGGTATGTGTATATGTCTATGTGAGCCGAGAACCAAGGACCCGACTCGAGACCATGCGGTCTCGAGTGAACAGTAACAGTGGGCCGGATTGGGCCACGCACCCCTTTAGCCTATTCGAGAACCCATTAGGGTGCACCACTTGAAGCTAGTATATATCCTTGTTGCTAACCAACACTATCATCTTTTGGGCAACACACACACTCCCCTACTCTCTCTCTAGAAACCATTAAACCCTAAGCCACAACATTCTTCTCCTCCTTCTCGGATTCAAACCGGTGACCACTAGGAGCTCTCGGATCGACTCACACACGCACCCGTTTAGAAGCTTCATACTCACCTTTGAAACTCATCAACCGGTTAGTGTCTTTATGATGTTTGTTGTTGTTAAATGATAGTATGAATGATATGATTTATCTAGTGTAGTTGTATGCTTGATAATGTTTTGTGAATCGGATGTGTATGTTGTTGATAATCGGCTAACATGTTTCGGATATATTGCACAATGAGCTCATGATATCTTGTGTCTAAATGTGATTCAAACCATTAAATATGGATGTTCATCAAACCGACTTGCATAGGTGTATAGATAGCATCATGTTAATCGGATTAGTGTAGAGTTGATTTCGAGATGTTATGTGATGATTTGAAACCATTAGATGAGTATGTTCTAGTGTTTTGATGGTTGTTCATGATTATGTTTGGATTAATGCTAAAAACCCGGAAATATGATGAACAAGTTTGAATAATCAACATGAACATGACTTGAATATATGAAGAACAACTTGAAGATGATATGAATATTTTATGAACATTTGAAATTGCCATGTTTGATCCATTTTTGGTAAGTAATAGACAAGGGAACATGTTAGTGCAATATTACTGGGTAGTACATAATATCATGACCATGAAATCTCATTGGCCAAGTACAATGTCGAATTCAGCAAGTGTCCCCAGCCGAGACCTTCTGTCTCGACTCGAGGCCACCAAATGTCAACTCGAGATCCCTGGTTTCGACGCTAGTTGCGAGTCGAGAACCTATAGTCTCTACTCGAGACCCCACTTGATCAACACCCAAACATCTTGACTCGAGACCATGTTTGCGAGTCCATTTGTGACTCGAGACCACTACATGCATGACCCGAGACCACTTTAGTTGCGACTCGAAATCTTGTGGACTACAACTCGAGACCGCACAGTCTCGATAAGAGACCGCACAGTCTCGACTCGAGACTACATGCATGTACACGCAGATTTGAACTTGCACACTATTACGGGCCTAAGTAATTGGGCCGAACGTATGGGCCTCATGTGTTACTGTTAAATGTGAATGTTGTTTGGGCTGCCATGAATGATACTTGAATGCAATGTGCTAGAAACATACGTGTACTGCTTGAATACGAACCTGATTTGTATGATACAACTATGATAGGACGTGACTGACCACAATATTGCTTGATTGACTTTTCTGTGTATCTGCCGAGCAAACCAAGGTGAGTTCACACCCTCTACAAAGCATGGGATTCCCAGGGGTCGGGAATTGGGGTTAAGGAACATGGGTTCCTCGTCCTCCTTGGGTGGGACAGCAATGGTTCAGGAATGTAATTCCTCATCCTCACGGACAGATAACTCGTACTAGACCAAAACTCTATCACGAAGTCCCTCCTTTTTATATCGACTTAATCGCCGGGCCAATGGCGAGCGGGTCATTAGTTAGATAGCGCTATTTAGGTCTGACAAACCTCACACCGTGCCGCAGAGGACGGGCGTGAACTAATGGATCTGGGGCACGTCAATGATGATAGACATTGACAGTTTTCAGGGCACATAAACATGACTATAGTCAGCAGTCGATATGGTAACGAGTCTAGTGTATACATGGGGTAGCCCCCACGGCCGAAATGCCAGATAACTAACACGGGGTAGCCCCCACGGCTGGATTGCCAGAATAACCGGGAATAAACAAGTCACGTTTTTAACTATGGGGTAACCCCCACGGCAGGATGCCAGATAAAGGAAACTGTTTTCGAAACAACTTAAAACGAACACCCAACCGTGAACTCACTCAACTTGTTGTTGACTCGTTACTACATGCTTTGCAGGTCAATAGGTACTTAGCTAGAGCTTGCATGGAAGAGAGTCGTTGTGGGACATGGACAGCTGTGTGCCATGTTAAACTTTGAAACAATTAAACTTATGTTTTGGTTTTAAATCTTATGCTTCCGCTTGCAACTTAAACTATGTTTTGTCAGAACACCAATTGTATTGGTTGGATTTTTATAACTACTTATATGCTTGTTCAATATGATTGGTGGCTGGATCCTGGTCAGTCACGCCTCCAAGCGGTAGTACTCCGCATGTGGATTTTGGGGGTGTGACAGATTGGTATCAGAGCCATTGGTTATAGTGAACTTGGTTTTAATAAGGGAAAGGTTTATTAAAATCAGACTATAACCTGTACAGTGCTCAACGGCCCACAACGACGCTTCACTCCACATGCAAGGCTCGACATTCTAGGTGATATGATCGGTGTATATATTGCCTACTTGTTAGTTACATAGTACATTGCGCATTGTATGCTTGGTTAGTATAACTACTGTTGCTTGAACACGTGTATACTTACTCACTTCTGTCATTGCACTTTCGCGAACCACTCTCACTCACGTTCCTCTTGATATGAAGATCATGTCTGGACGCGTTAACCTGACACAAGCCCAGTTGACGGCTCTGATTAACGAACGAGTTGCCGCAGCACTTGCAGCTGCACACGCAGGAGGTATATCCTGCAGTCCGAACTCATTCTAGGATCTTTAGAATCCTACTCTCGTGAACCAACCTTTGTGTTAAACTCTGTCTTTTCTTTCACCCACGATAGGTCAGCATGCTCAGCCACCCGTGTGCACTTTTAAGACTTTCATGGACTGCCGACCAACTACATTTAGCGGCACTGAAGGAGCAGTAGGTCTCCTCCACTGGTTTGAGAAACTAGAATCTGTGTTCGAAATGTGTGAATGCCCTGAGGCGCGCAGGGTGAAGTATGCTACTGGTACTCTCGAGGGTTTAGCCCTCACATAGTGGAACGCTCAGGTCCAAATGCTGGGGTTGGTTGCTGCCAACGCCACCCCATGGGAAACTTTTAAGGAAATGATCAAGGAAGAATACTGCAGTCGTGATGACATTCATAAGCTGGAAGTCGAGTTCTTCAACCTCAAGATGACGGGGTCAGAAATTGAGGCGTACACTAAGAGATCGAATGAGCTTGCCTTACTGTGTCCTACTATGGTGGACCCTCCATTTAAGCGTATTGAACTCTTTCTCAAGGGCTTGGTGCCAGAGATCCAAAGCCATGTGACCTCAGCAAACCTCGCTACTATCCAGCAGGTTGTTCAGTTGGCTCACCGTCTTACTGACCAAGCGGTGGAGCAGAACAAGTTACCAAAGCGCATAGGCGCTGCAACTACTTCTGGTACCTCTAGTGACAACAAATGGAAATGGGATGGAACTTCAAGTAAGGGTTCGACTTCTGTTCAGTCCCAGTCTCAGCAGAGAAAGACTGATGACTACAAGAGCCCTAGTCAGCAATCATCTGGTGGTCAAAATCATGGTGGGTACAAAGGGAATCACCCCAAATGCAATCGCTGCAGCCTGCACCACAGCGGGCCATGCACCAGGGGCAACTGCCATCGGTGCAACAAGCCTGGTCACGCTGCAAAGGATTGCAGGAGCTTATACCCCGCCAACCAGAATCGTCAGCAAGCTCAACAGAACCAGCGCCAGCAGCAGCAGCAAGGTGATAACAAAGGGTGCTTTCAGTGTGGAGCTGAGGGCCACTTCAAGAGAGATTGTCCCCAACTGAACAGGAACCAGAACAACAACAACAACAACGCCAACAATCACGGGAATGGTAACAATGGGAACAACAACAACAATGGCGCCAGGGGGCGGGCGTTCGTGATTGGCCAAGGTGAAGCAAGGAATGACCCCAATGTTGTGGCGGGTAAGTTCCTTCTCGACGACTTTTATGTTTCAGTATTATTTGATTCGGGTGCCGATACTAGCTACATGTCACTAAAAGTTAATCAAATGCTTAAGCGTACCCCAACACCTTTGAACAACAAGCACACTGTAGAGCTAGCAAATGGTAAGAGTTTAGAAGCCACACACGTAGTCAAGGGTTGTAAACTTATTCTCGCTGACCAGACCTTCTCTATCGACCTTATTCCTATCGTCTTGGGTAGTTTCGACGTTGTCATTGGGATGGATTGGTTATCCCAACACCGAGCAGAGATTCTTTGCAACGAGAAGGTTGTCCGTATTCCAGGTTCCGGTGGTGAACCTCTCATGATTCGTGGCGACAAGAGGAGTGCCGTTGAGAACGTCATTTCTCTCCTTAAGGCCCAAAAGTGCTTGCGAAAGGGCCACACTGCCATTTTGGCTCTCGTTACTGACACCTCAGAAAAAGAGAAGAAGATAGAAGACTTTCCAGTTGTACGCGATCATCCAGAGGTATTTCCTGAAGAATTACCTGGTCTTCCGCCCCATCGCCAAGTCGAGTTTCAGATTGAATTAGCTCCTGGAGCTGCGCCTATAGCTCGTGCACCTTATCGTTTAGCTCCATCAGAGTTGGAAGAACTCTCTACACAACTACAAGAACTCTTGGATAAGGGTTTTATTCATCCAAGCTCATCGCCCTGGGGAGCTCCAGTGCTATTTGTAAAGAAGAAGGACGGTACCTTCAGAATGTGCATCGACTACCGGGAACTCAACAAGGTGACGGTGAAGAATCGTTATCCCCTACCGCGTATTGACGACTTGTTCGACCAGCTGCAAGGGTCGAGCTACTATTCGAAGATTGATTTGAGATCGGGATATCACCAGCTGAGAGTCCGGGAAGAGGACGTCTCCAAAACAGCCTTCAGAACTCGATACGGGCACAATGAGTTTTTGGTCATGCCTTTTGGGCTGACAAACGCACCTGCGGTTTTCATGGACTTGATGAACCGAGTGTGCAAGCCTTACCTGGACAAGTTCGTTATAGTCTTCATCGACGACATCCTGATCTATTCTAAGAGTCGGGAAGAGCATGAGCAACATCTACGACTTATTCTGGAACTCCTTCGAACCGAACAGCTTTACACAAAGTTCTCGAAATGCGACTTCTGGCTTCGAGAAGTCCATTTCCTAGGCCACGTGGTAAACAAGGATGGGATTCATGTTGATCCATCCAAGGTAGACTCGATTAAGAACTAGCCTGCACCACATACACCAAAGGAAATTCGCCAATTCTTGGGATTGGCAGGTTACTACAGGAGGTTCATTAAGGATTTTTCTAAGATCGCACAGCCTCTCACCTCGCTAACGCAGAAAAGCGTTGTTTATCGATGGGGAGATGCACAGGAGTCAGCATTTCAGCACTTAAAGGATAGACTTTGCAGTGCACCTATCCTTTCCTTGCCAGAGGGCACGGACGACTTCATGGTCTACTGCGACGCATCAATTCAGGGCCTTGGTTGTATATTGATGCAACGAGATAAAGTTATAGCCTACGCCTCACGCCAACTTAAGGTTCATGAAAAGAACTACACTACGCATGACTTAGAGCTGGGAGCTGTTGTTTTTGCACTTAAGCTATGGCGGCATTACCTGTACGGTACCAAGTGCGCCATCTACACCGACCACAGGAGCCTCGAGCATATCTTCAAGCAGAAGGAACTGAATATGCGGCAACGACGATGGGTCGAGCTACTGAATGACTACGAGTGCTCGATCAGATATCACCCGGGCAAGGCCAATGTTGTGGCTGACGCCCTCAGTCGAAAGGACACTGCGCCTAAGCGCGTACGAGCCTTACAACTCACGATACATTCTAGTCTTCCTTCCCAAATACGAGCTGCTCAGATAGAAGCACTGAAACCAGAAAACGTCAGGGCTGAAGCCCTACGCGGATCCAGGCAACGTTTAGAACAGAAGGAAGACGGTGCTTACTACGTAACGGGACGCGTTTGGGTCCCACTCTATGGCAACCTACGAGAGCTGGTGATGGACGAAGCACACAAGTCTCGCTACTCGGTACACCCTGGTTCAGATAAGATGTACCACGATATCAAAACTACGTATTGGTGGCCTAGCATGAAGCACACATAGCAACCTACGTTAGCAAGTGTTTGACTTGTGCGAGAGTCAAGTCTGAATACCAGAAACCCTCAGGCCTACTCCAACAACCAGAGATACCTCAATGGAAATGGGAGCAAATTTCCATGGATTTTGTCACTGGCCTGCCTAGATCCCAGCGCGGGAACGATACTATTTGGGTGATCGTGGATCGACTTACAAAATCTGCACACTTCTTGGCTATTAAGGAGACAGATAAATTCTCCACTCTTGCAGAAATATACCTCAAGGAAGTTGTTTCGAGGCACGGGGTGCCCACCTCTATTATCTCAGATCGAGATGCATGTTTTACTTCAGAACTGTGGCAAGCAATGCACAAATCCTTTCGTTATATCTCGATGTTACTTGCTTGAACGTTATGTGACTAGTTAACTTGTGTGATTAATGATAAGTGAACCTTTTATGTGATATATGTATGCTTATATGTATGGTATGTGTATATGTCTATGTGAGCCGAGAACCAAGGACCCGACTCGAGACCATGCGGTCTCGAGTGAACAGTAACAGTGGGCCGGATTGGGCCACGCACCCCTTTAGCCTATTCGAGAACCCATTAGGGTGCACCACTTGAAGCTAGTATATATCCTTGTTGCTAACCAACACTATCATCTTTTGGGCAACACACACACTCCCCTACTCTCTCTCTAGAAACCATTAAACCCTAAGCCACAACATTCTTCTCCTCCTTCTCGGATTCAAACCGGTGACCACTAGGAGCTCTCGGATCGACTCACACACGCACCCGTTTAGAAGCTTCATACTCACATTTGAAACTCATCAACCGGTTAGTGTCTTTATGATGTTTGTTGTTGTTAAATGATAGTATGAATGATATGATTTAACTAGTGTAGTTGTATGCTTGATAATGTTTTGTGAATCGGATGTGTATGTTGTTGATAATCGGCTAACATGTTTCGGATATATTGCACAATGAGCTCATGATATCTTGTGTCTAAATGTGATTCAAACCATTAAATATGGATGTTCATGAAACCGACTTGCATAGGTGTATAGATAGCATCATGTTAATCGGATTAGTGTAGAGTTGATTTCGAGATGTTATGTGATGATTTGAAACCATTAGATGAGTATGTTCTAGTGTTTTGATGGTTGTTCATGATTATGTTTGGATTAATGCTAAAAACCCAGAAATATGATGAACAAGTTTGAATAATCAACATGAACATGACTTGAATATATGAAGAACAACTTGAAGATGATATGAATATGTTATGAACATTTGAAATTGCCATGTTTGATCCATTTTTGGTAAGTAATAGACAAGGGAACATGTTAGTGCAATATTACTGGGTAGTACATAATATCATGACCATGAAATCTCATTGGCCAAGTACAATGTCGAATTCAGCAAATGTCCCCAGCCGAGACCTTCTGTCTCGACTCGAGGCCACCAAATGTCAACTCGAGATCCCTGGTTTCGACGCTAGTTGCGAGTCGAGAACCTATAGTCTCGACTCGAGACCCCACTTGATCAACACCCAAACATCTTGACTCGAGACCATGTTTGCGAGTCCAGTTGCGACTCGAGACCACTACATGCATGACCCGAGACCACCTTAGTTGCAACTCGAAATCTTGTGGACTACAACTCAAGACCGCACAGTCTCGATAAGAGACCGCACAGTCTCGACTCGAGACTACATGCATGTACACGCTGATTTGAACTTGCACACTATTACGGGCCTAAGAAATTGGGCCGAACGTATGGGCCTCATGTGTTACTGTGGAATGTGAATGTTGTTTGGGCTGCCATGAATGATACTTGAATGCAATGTGCTAGAAACATACGTGTACTGCTTGAATACGAGCCTGATTTGTATGATACAACTATGATAGGACGTGACTGACCACAATATTGCTTGATTGACTTTTCTGTGTATCTGCCGAGCAAACCAAGGTGAGTTCACACCCTCTACAAAGCATGGGATTCCCAGGGGTCGGGAATTGGGGTTAAGGAACATGTCCTCGTCCTCCTTGGGTGGGACAGCAATGGTTCAGGAATGTAATTCCTCGTCCTCACGGACAGATAACTCGTACTACACCAAAACTCTATCACGAAGTCCCTCCTTTTTATATCGACTTATTCGCCGGGCCAATGGCGAGCGGGTCATTAGTTAGATAGCGCTATTTAGGTCTGACAAACCTCACACCGTGCTGCAGAGGACGGGCGTGAACTAATGGATCTGGGGCACGTCAATGATGATAGACATTGACAGTTTTCAAGGCACATAAACATGACTACAGTCAGCAGTCGATATGGTAACGAGTCTAGTGTATACATGGGGTAGCCCCCACGGCCGAAATGCCAGATAACTAACACGGGGTAGCCCCCACGGCTGGATTGCCAGAATAACCGGGAATAAACAAGTCACGTTTTTAACTATGGGGTAACCCCCACGGCAGGATGCCAGATAAAGGAAACTGTTTTCGAAACAACTTAAAACGAACACCCAACCGTGAACTCACTCAACTTGTTGTTGACTCGTTACTACATGCTTTGCAGGTCAATAGGTACTTAGCTGGAGCTTGCATGGAAGAGAGTCGTTGTGGGACATGGACAGCTGTGTGCCATGTTAAACTTTGAAACAATTAAACTTATGTTTTGGTTTTAAATCTTATGCTTCCGCTTGCAACTTAAACTATGTTTTGTCTGAACACCAATTGTATTGGTTGGATTTTTATAACTACTTATATGCTTGTTCAATATGATTGGTGGCTGGATCCTGGTCAGTCACGCCTCCAAGCGGTAGTACTCCGCAGGTGGATTTTGGGGGTGTGACATTTTCCAACATTAGTACTAAAAAGGGTTTGTTTTATGCCTTATTTGATGTAATTTATAAGTTGCATTTTACACGCATCAAATACCCCCACACTTGAATCTTTGCTTATCCTCAAGCAAAACTATTTATTATGTGGCTTACACACCCAAATGGAATGGGTAGAAGAGAAGTTTTGGGCTTGTCTTGAGTGTCGGGAATCCAAGATCTTTATTGGGTTTTATTTTTATATTATTTACAATCCTATTCGTTATGATTTATTTAGAACGTTTCATAAGAGAAATTACTTATTTGGGCATAACATGCCTTTTTAAAATTTATATACAAGTTCACATACATCACGGGAGATCACTCAACACTCGGTCAAAGATGTATTTTTGTGAAACACTCGAGACCGGCATCGAACTTACTTCTACCATATGCTTGCCAAGCAATCAATCCTCCTCCTTTTTAACTATAAACCTTTGTAAATATTAAGAGGACTTGGGGAAGGGTTAGGCTTGGGCTAAAGGTAGGTGGTTTTGGGTTAGTGGTTAGTAAAAAGGGCTAAAAGCGTAAAAAGCATCGGTTGTCGGGAATCCTTTTTTTTTACATTTATTCAAACTAAGCATATTCAAACAAAATTTTTGAGAAACTTGTTTGGTTATTGCAAAATTCTCTCTCCCGTTTTTTTTTTGGCACAAGATAACCGAGCTTTTTACTAAAACAAAAGGGGTTTGAAAAGAAAAAGGTTTTGGTGGATAAAGGGTGTTTGTTTTGTGGGTTTTGAAACGAAAAGGTTTAGGCTCAAAGGGGTTAACTAGGGGGATTTTGGGTAGGTGGTAAAAAAATTGAAAAATAATGGTGTTGAAAAGAAAAAGGGTTAGTCCTAATGCCTCCATCATTTACGTACTTGGGTTTAAGTTGGTAAGGACCGGGAATGTATTGTCATGGCAAGTTCTAGAGTCGTAAGAAACCAAGCGACTATTCACACAAGAAACGAAAAATGAGCATTTAATTTAAAGATGTATATTTGTATGCTCAATAAAGGCTCAAAACTCACTTTTTGTGGGAATGGGTTTATAATGTGATCAAGTATATATAATCAAATTTTAACTAGATTTGTCATGCAGTTTCATAATTTTCTTATGTTGGTTCTTTTTATCACGACGCTATCGGTTGTAAATTTGTAAAAATATAACCTTTTAGAACTTGTTACTCCCAAATTAAACCAAGACAAGTAAAAAAAATGAAAAGTTTTTGAAAAAATTTGGGGTGATTAGTGGTTCCAATAGAGTTTTGTGTAAGGCTTGTTATTAGCACTTACAAAATTCAAGGTTTTAGCATCCCCCCACACTTAAATTACACTTTGTCCTCAATGTGTCCCAAAAATAAGTTTTCCACTTGATGAAAATGTGTAAAAGTGGGTTAAAAACAAGATTTTATGTTACTGGGTAGCTGAACACGGGGTGTGGTGGGCTGAGCACGGCCCCGTGGTCAGACTGCCAGTACCAAAAATAAATAGAAGGCTGGGCACGGGGGCGTGTTCAGCGAACACGGCCCCGTGTCCAGTTACCTGAACTGTGCGTTTTCTGTAGAACCTCGGGCACGGGGACGTGTTGGGGTGAGCACGGCCCCGTGCTGAACTTGCTGTAACGAAGAAAAATTGTCGTGAGGCTCTGTTTTTGTGGATGGGGTGTGGGTTCAAGTTTCCCTTAGTAACCTCCACCATTTCGAGTGTGTTTTATTCCTGAAAAGTAAAACTAAACTAGAAAACATAAAAGTTAATCTAAACTAAACTAAGGATAGTTTCGCGGAATGCCTCCGAGGTGCACCACGTTTATAAGGGTCCTTGGCTAGACCCACCTTATCGGGTGGTTCTGGCTCATCTTCAATTAGGGGGTCGTCTTTGCCGATTGGATATTTCATTGATCGCTCAAGATCGACACTTCTTTTTAATGCCCCTAATTGAATGGGTAGATTGTTATGCTTTCGATTCTTCGAAGCTTCGTGGGTCTTTACAAAGGGTCGTCCCAAGACTAGTGGAGCGTCATCAAAGATGACGAAGTCGGTTGGGATTACCATTTGGTTGGTTTGGACTAACACATCTTCAACTATCCCCATTGATTTTATTGTTTTCCGATTAGATAGAAAAATGGGCATTTGAAGTGGAGAAAAATCACCAATATTTAGTTTTTCAAAAATGTAGTTTGGCATTATATTAACACAAAGATCTTTATCAATTGTAATGTTACTAATAAAGGAATTTTGAAAGAAACATGGAACTGGTGTAATGTTAATTTCAAATGGATCTTCTTTTATTAGTGTAGTTTGATCATTTGTTAACTTAATGCATACCGTTTCGTCAATTTTAGTGTTAGTGTTTAACTCTTTTAAAAACTTGGCATGAGTGGGTACTAAACAATGATTTTCGAAAGAAGGTGACAAGAGATTAATTTCTTTAAAATTAGACTCTTCTTGAATTTTAACGTTATCGGACTCACCTTTTTCGTTGTTTAACTCATGTGTCGTCTTTTCACTTATTTGTTCTTCCATTTTCACATTTTCAACTATGTCTTCTTTATTACAAGTTAATTCTTCCCTTACGCGGGATTCTTCTTCCCTTGCGCGGGATTCTTTTATACAATGTTCGATAGTTTTAATGTGTTCTATTATCTTATCGGCTATGTGGGTGATAGAACAAGGATCTGGATCCTCAAAGCTTGAATTCGGAAGTTCGACCCTTGGTTCCTCCTAATGCTCATATGAGGTAGATGGTTCATGCCATTGTTCCTCATTATGAGTATATGATGGATAAGGGTCATAACTTTGTTCTTCATAATACCCATATGAGGTGGGTTGTTCACTCCATGGTTCCTCATAATAAGTATATGAAGGTGGAGGCTCATATCTTGGTTCCTCAAAGTATGAGTATGAAGGCTCATACCTTGGTTCATCAAAATATGAGTATGAGGGAGAAGGTTCATACCTTTAGTCTTCATAGGGTGTATATGAAGTTGATGGCTCGTACCTGGGCTCCTCATAGAAGGTGTATGAAGTGGATGGTTCGAAGAAGTCACAATATTGTACCGAATGAGGGTTACCACAAATGGTGCAATAGTCTTCCCTATAATCATCCTCCTCATAGGTGTAGTTGTAATCTCCTGAGTATTGATCCATAAGAATCACTCAGCAGGCCACAAGAGAGTCTCGGGACCAGAAAACAAAAATAAAAACGAAAACAGAGGCTGGACACGGCCCCGTGTTCAGATCATGTATCTGGGCGTTTTAATAAAAGTGACTGGTTTTCTGCAGCACGGGGGCGTGTTCAGTGAACACGACCCCGTGTTCAGACTCTGTATCTGGGAGTTTTGAAAAAAATGTGCAGCACGGCCCCGTGTTCAGTGAACACGGCCCGTGTTCAGTTTACTGTAAATGCAAAACTAACTAAGATGCAGAAAAATGTGCGCGTGTTTTTTTTAAAAAGGTTTTGAAAAACTGATTAGGCCGTCGATTTTAAGCTTTCTTAAAATCCTTGTGTCCCCGGCAACGGCTCCAAAAACTTGATGTGCGTTAGGTGTGATATAATTTTATGTATATTTTTAGCCCTTTTTAACACTTTAGTTAAGTTTTAAATTTATAAAACACGATATTCTACTAACACTAAACACACATGTGGGCAAGTGCACCCATCGTGAGCGTAGTATAGCGTTGGTAAGATACCAAGGTCGTCCAAGGACACAAGAGCTTTTAGTACCGGTTTATCTTCTACGTCTAATCAAATTATTCTAGAAAAAGGTTTAAACATGAAAACAAAAACTAAAAATGTTGAAAATAAAAATAAAATAAAAACAGATAGACAAGATGAATCACTTGGATCCGACTCGCCTTTAGTGTAACCTTTGATGTTTTCGGCACTTTTCCACTTTTTAAGAGACTATCTTAGTTATAGTAGTAGGCCCCTCTTTTGAAGGTGACGTTACCCTCAACCTAGTAGTTTGAGTCAGCAAGGATACAATCCTAAAGGGTCGGAATATTGAAAGATAATTAATTAAGTTATTAATGCGTAAAGTGGTAGGCCCCTCTTTTGAAGGTGACGTTACCCTCGGCTAAGTGGTTTGAGTCAGCAGGGATACAATCCCAAGTAGCCGGGTTAATGTATTAATAGTAGTTTACATATGAGGAGATCAAGCCATTCGCACCCCCGCCATCCAATACCAGTGGGTATTGAAGGAGGTCCTAGTAAGCTTAACCCAGGTCCTTGCAGGATCTATACACTGAACAAGGCAAGAATCTTACCAAACCATTCCCTTAACCCCCGACCAGATAGCCAACATATCTCTATATAGACCGTAGAGATATGAATGGTGTAAATCTTTTATTTTATATAGACAGTAAAATAACACCAAGACACCACGGACAAATGATAAGGAAGTTTTACCTTCAACATAAGAAACTAGTTATTAAAGTCATTAATACAAAACCAAATAAAAAGTGCGAAAAGATTAAAAAACAAAAGTATAACACTAAATGCTTGTTTTCATCAAGTGATGTAAGAGACTTAGGCAAACATGGTCTTTGATTGTCAAGATGTAGGATCGTTTGCACGACCAAACGAGTCGTTCAGAAGAGATCTCGTCCAATACGAAAGGCGGAATCAGACGTATCGGAGTTATTTCAGCTGATTTGCACTTAGATTCACTTTAACTGTCTCTTGTATTGATATCAGATCATTTTACAATGATGGAGACACTTCGGCAGAGCTTCGCTACCGGAATCGAAACCGTTACAAATGATTTGAACAGGGCACCTATATATAGGCAGCTCATTCCGCACGAAATGGTTCACGCGAAATGGTCAGAGTTTCATTTCGTACGAAATGGATATATTCCATTTCGTGCGAAATGGCCACAACCCATATATTTCACATTTTTCTCATACTACGTGCCCTGATCTATCTAATCTATTACAAGACTCGATACAAGACGAAGTCGACAGACATATGCACCAACAGACTCCCCCTTGGATGTTGACGAAGTCTTCAGTGTCGAGTCTTCGGTATGTCACATCTTCAGTCTTTATCAGTCTTCTCGCTCTTTCCAAAGAATTATCCATTGTAAGCATCAACAATCTCTATCTTTCTCTCTTTCTCTTTCAGAAACTTAACCCGTCTCTATCTTCTCTTGATCAGATCTCTTGATTCTTTAAGTTCTTCAGCATCAACAGCTTGCATGAACAAAATTCCAGGATCAGAAACTGGCTCTTTACATCTTCAGACTCCCTCTTGATGTCTTCAGACTCCCCCTTTCGCTAAGCTGGGATCGCAGTCTGGAATAGCTCTTGTTTCAAGATCGTGACCTGGCTCACACTCTACAACTTTCACAGATTCAGGACCGTTTCCTGACTCTTCATAATCACAGAATCTGGAACCTGGCTTTCTCATATCTTTCAGGAGTTGAAACCTAGCTGCTACTACCTGCAAAAACTCTATCTAGAAATAAATTTCACAGGTTTAACAATTTGACAAATTTAGAAATCACTGGTAGACAACACTCAACAACACCACTCTTACTATTAGGTAGATTTATTTATAACAATTTTTATTTTAAAATCAACTCTCCCAACCCACTGTTGTTCGTCATGTTTAGCACTCGGAATTTTGAAAATCTGCTTTTCAACATCAGTTGTCGAACATCTTTTTGTATTTTTCAAAATTTTATGCTATAACACTCTGAAAATCTTTTTGGATTTTGTTTTTAATGAAAAACAGTAAAGAAATATTCATAGACAATATTTTTGTGAGTTTGTGTAAGAGGATCATATCAGTTTATAAGACATATCACTAACACCATTAAGCTTTAAACATTTTAAGTTCTAAACGATTCACTTAGATTGTCAGTATACTGATCCACTTAAATTTTCACACAAAGTTCAACTGTTTCGAGATACGAGATTAATGTTTTAAGCACTTAAACTTATTCGCGTGTACCACCTCAGAATATACTCCCGTATCCAGACTCCTATATTCAGTCTTACAGGTGAATGTACACTTATGATATCTGTAAGGGGTTAAATGCGAGACCATGAGAGCTCAGGCTATTGCTTTCGCAAAATCAGAGAGATGATGGTTCGACTTTAGGTGTGTTCCCTTTAGAGAATCTTTTCTTCAACAGCACATGATTAGCATTTTTCAATGTTTCATCATTTTTTATACTGAGGGTGGGCTTTATGAATAAAGTAATGTAAAGTATTATACGAGGACTAGGCTATTGCTCCCGCAAAATCAGAAGTCCTGGTATAATACCCCAGATATCACCACGCACAAAGACCTAGTATGTCAGAAATAGAAAGCCTTTCAAACAAGATTTCAGGGGTTACCTATATACCCGAGAGATGTTCCCCACGAAATAAGTAAGTTTGATATTTAGGTTTATATCTCGAACACAATCTACTAAGCGTGTAAAAACCTACTGGCATATCATCAGTGAGACCGTTTATCACATTGTGACTTTCCAATTCTTTAGCATGCTGTGATAGTCCACTGATGTACTATCATTTCCTCTTTTCACAACAAAACTCTTTTTTGAATTTTTCAATGTTTTTGCCTTTTTCAAATTTTATCATGTTTTTGGTTTTTTTCAAATTTTCAAAATTTCTAAAATTTTTACTCCCCCTAAAATCAAAAATATGTTTCAATTTTTTATTTTCAAGGAAAATTTGAAAATGAACTATACAAACAAACTGACAAACTGATTTTCAAGCTTCAATTCGCCATCCACTTGGCATAAACAATCAGAACTCCCCCTGACAACAAACTATTTTCCCATTATGATTTCAAAACACTCAAGTTTGTTTTAATCAAAATGGTTTTTCCGGAAAATAAGTTTTGTTGATTCCACAAACCACTTGTAAGATTGGGGATTCATTCATCACTTTGTTTTTTTTTTCAACCACTTTGAATGAAAATTAATGACCTTGATTAACCACTTGTAGGTGAAAATCTCCTTTTAAACCACTTGAAGGTTCACTTATCAACCAATACCACTTATAAATCGAAATATGACAATTTTTGAGATTACTACCACTTGTAGGTCGAAATCACTTATGTGAATTTCTCAAGAAAGATGCCGATTCCTACTCCACAATTACCAACCTGGGAGTTCCGGCAAGTCCAGAGTTTAGTCATGATAGGTTCTATCCCAGTTACTAACCTGGGATGACCCATCTTTATCTGGTTTCCTCGTTTTCTTTTCATAAAATTCCTTTACCCCTTTGACCTTCCCGTCAATCATTTTTCCAAAAATATTTTGAACTGTGGGATTAAAAGCTTTTACAACATCCAATTCTTTCTTTTCAGAAAAAAATTGATTTGAAATCTCAACTTTTCCAAATTTTTGTTTAAAATTTCCAGTTCGCAATGGTGGAAAGTTAACGTCATCCATTGGCGGAACTGAATTTTCTTCTTTTATCTTAACTTGTGGCTCCTCTGACTTTGACGAGTCAGATTCATCACCAGAAATAGCATCTGATTTCTTAACAACCCATCTTTGGTTGTTAAGATTCACCTTTCTTCTATAAAAACTCTTTGAACATTCACCAACCTCAAACTTTGAATTTTTGAAAACTTTAAATTGTTTGGTTGGTGGTTCAATATCAACCATCTTTTCTTTTAGTTTAAGAGACACTCCCTGTTTTGCTTGGATTGTCTGTGTACAATTCCTGGCAATATGACCAACTCTTTTGCATTGAAAACAGGTTCTTGTCTCCTTCTTCTGAGCAACATTCTTCTTCATTTCCTCTTGCTTCTTAGCAAGGAATTCTTTGTTTGTCTGCTTCCTGAACAAATGTTCTTTTTCTTCTTCAGATGATGTTCCTGAAACAAAAACAGTTTTTGGTTTATAAGTTTTCTCATTTTTATGATTTTTTGGTGGAATAAAGCCTAAACCTTTCTTTATGAAATTATCGTTATGGTTTGTTTTCCTTTGAAACCCAGAACCAAAACTGTAACCCTTTTTCTTGTTTAACTTTTGATGAACTCTTGAGGTGTACCTTTTAGGTTTTTCATAAAAATTTACTTCTTTTATTTCAGAAATATTAATTTCTGTTAGTTTGAAAACCTTTTTGATCATTTCAGTTTTAACACCTCTTATTGGAAATTCTTCATCAGAATATAATTTGTCAGAATCATTCAAAGTATATGATACTTTGAATGTTTCGTCATTCAAATTATTTTGTGATAACAGAAATTCTTTATTGTAAACCCGTTTGTCCTTTTTGACTGTTGGACTTGAAATGTCGGACTCAGACTTTGACTCCTCCGTTTCATCTTTATCCAACACCTGATCGACCACTTTCTTAATTATCTCGGACTCATGATCAGTGTCGGATGATGTGAAAGTGACATCAATGTTGTCTGGCAAGTTATCTGAAGGCTCAGATTCCCACTGTAAGTTGGTTGCCTTTTTTACTATTTCTGAATTTGGATTTCGTGGAGAATATCCATTTTCAAGCGGGGGTGGACACTTGTTATAGCCAAAACTTTGTTTCTTACCAGAATTCTTCACTTCAGTATCCTATTTTGTTTCAGAATTCTTCACTTCAGGAATTTCTTCTTCAAATGCCTTCATGCCTTCAACAGTAGGGTAAATCTTGTCAATCACATAAGAAGAACATGAGTAACTTTTTACCAACTTGTTTACTTTTTCAGTTTCTATCCTCTGATTTTCTAATTTCTGTTTAAGCTCAGCACACATATCAATGTAATAATTGACCATTTCCTGCTTTATCATGTATGCTCCATTGAGTGTCTTCATGGCTGTAGCTTGTTCACTGCTTGACTCGTTATATTGATTCATGACTTTGTTTAAGACACCATATGATTCTTTCAACCTGTTCATGTTGTGAATCAACTCATTGTTTTACTTTTTCATAGTCTCACAATTTTCACAATTCTCAGACACCTTTTCTGCAACAGCTTCCTTTTTAATCTCGAAAGTTGGAATATCTTTCTGCTTTATCACTCGAACCTCTTCTTCATCATTCTTACCTTTCCTTCTTTCTTCATCTCTCTCAGCTAGAAATTTTAAGTGCTCTTTCATTTTATCTGCCCAATAATCATCATCACTATCATCTTGTTTTTCAACCTTCTTCTTTGCCATTCGAGCCCTTTCAGCATCTCTTTCGGCTAGATATTTTAAGTGCTCTTTCATACTATCTGCATAATACGAATTATCATCAGCACCATCATCAACGATTTGAGCAACAAAAGCTTTAGCCTTTAATATCTCTTTATCCGGACAATATTTGTCCCAGCTAAAACCTTCTGGCAATCTTTCATCCTCTTGATTAACTAGATAAGCTTTCTTTGGTTCTTCAATCTCCGTCCTTGCATGTGAAGTTTGTGGCGATTGTTGTTGATACGGCTGTTGAGCAACTTGATGATAAATCGCTTTCTGGTAATAGTCATTATTTCCAAAAGGATTTTGAGATCCACTTGTTTCGCGGTTTATGCATTCTCGCTTGAAATGTCCTTTTTCCCTGCAACGAAAACAAGTAACTTTAGATTTATCAAATCCTAAAGTAGAAACATTTGCATCACGAAAATCATCTCTTCCTGTAATCTGTTTAAACTTTTCAACTCTTCTCAACACGCTCGCTAAACGTCACTTTATATCCATTAACGCCATCTCTTCAGCATCGACCTGATCGTAATCCTCTTTTATCACATTGGATTTCCGATCCTTCCTGCAACTAAACTCCCATAAGACTCTAACACAGTCACCAACAAAGACATATGACTTTCGGCTATTTCTTCAGAGTAATTTTGATCATTCTCAAGATTTAGCGCAATGTTGCATTGTAGCACTTTGCCACTCTTAGTTGCTGAAAATTTGGATCGAATGATGGATATGAAGAGAATCCAGTTTTGCTACTTGATCCCTGAGATGAACTTCCAGAAGAACTTTTTGCATTGAAAGCTGTTTCAATCTTTGGTGCAATGTTGGTCTTATCACTAACACCACCTTTGTAATACAAACCAATGTCTTGTTCACCATCATAGTTCTTCATTCTCGCTATCTTTCGTTGTTCCATCTCTTGAGCTTCGAGTTGTTCAATAAATCCGCTCAGCGTTAGATTGTCAAATTCAGGTTTATTTTTCAACATCATAAGATACGTGCCCCAAACATCTTGTGGCAACGCATCGGCCAACTTTTCAATCAATTCTTCTTTATCTTTATTGATATTTAATCTCTTCATGTTCTTCACCAAATTGCAATATCTTTCTATAATCTGCTTGGTGTTTTCAGTTTTTAGTCCACGAAATAGGTCAAATTCTTTCTTCAAAAGCGACATCTTGTTCTTGATCATCTCTTTACTTCCAACAAACTTTGATTTTAATTCTTTCCATATCGAATGAGCACTTCCGTTGTGTTGAAGTAAAATCAAAATTTCTTCCTTAATAGCTTGCTGCAAGAGACTAACCATCAACTTTTCATTTTTGTATTTCTTTTTCTCATCAACATCTAGATCTCTAATGTCAACTTTCTGTCCGTTGTCCTTAACCGGTCTAATATATCGAAATTCAGTATATTCCCATGCATCTAGGTAATATGCTTGAACCTAATTTTCAAAACGTTCTGCCCATCCACTATACTCCTCAATAGTCATAAGCTTAGGCGGTTTTTGCGTGGTTCCCGTTTCATTTTCTAACATCGTACTCTGAGTCACAGTCATCGGAGTAGCAAAGGAATTGTAGAACTCGTTCTCCATGTTTCAGTTATCAAAAGTTCACAAACTCAGTCTTTCAAACGAAATGGATGAAGTTTCACACGAACTGGAAATATCCACTCTCAAACGAAATGAACCCTCACACGAAATGGAGTCTTATCAAACGAAATGATCAATGTTCAAATGAAATGAACCTTTCAAGCGAAAAGAGAACACTTTCACACGAAATGGAGTGTTGATTCAAGCGAAATGGACTAACTTCTCCCAATTGTTGGTGCATCTGTCTGTCAACTTCGTCTTGTATCGAGTCTTGAACTTAGAATGTTAGATCAGGGCACGTAGTTCGAGATTTTAGGTAATTTCGCTTGAGAGGCTAATTCCGCTTGAAATGTTAGTTGATGTAATTCCGTGCGGAATTAGATTCCGCTTGGAATTCTAATTCCGCTTGGAACCTCTTCAAACGGAATTAGGGCCCTATAAATACCTGTTCAAGCGAAATCAGTTGTAACTTTTCCGGTTTCAGTGCCGAACTGCTGCCGAAGTGTCGTCTCGCTGTAAATTGTCATCAAATCAATAATATTGACAGTTAAAGTGTATATCTTGCTGAATTGACCTCAATACGTCTGTTTCCGCCTTTCGTATTGAGCAAAACTCTTCTGAACGACTCGTTCGGGTCTGAAAACGATCCTACAAATGGTATCAGAGCTCAGGAGGAAGAGTTCATACCAATTCAGCTGCAAATTCTGATTTCTACACCTTCTTTTTCAAATTAAACTTGTTTTCACGGTCAAAATGTCTTGATTTTCACACATGATGTGCGCAATAGTGTTTTAACAAATCCTTGAAAAAATTGGACCTTAATTCGATCTAAAACTGGAAAAAAATTTTAATTTCGTTTCAAAAACAGTTTGAGAATGATGACATCAGCAGCAGTTCAAACGGAATAAGACCTTAATTCCGCTTGAAACCGGTATTCCGTTTGAAATATTGGGTGATTTCGTTTGAATCTGGTATTCCGTTTGAGTAATTTCGCTTGAAACTTGCTAATTCCGCTTCAACTTGTAATTCCGTTTGGGATTTCATACGGAATTAGTAATTCCGCTTAAAAGGAGTTATTCAAGTTGGTTATCCCGCACGGAATTAGAATTCCGTTTGAAAGAGTGCAATTTCAAACGAAATTAGGGTAATTTCGTTTCAAAGTTAATCTCGTTTGAACTGGTATTTTGCTTGAAGGTGTCTTGTAGTTAATTCCGTTTGAAATGGATTTCGTTTGAGACTGTAATTTCGTTTGAACAGAACTGTTTTGTAAACTTTGAAAAACCGAATCATGGAAGAGGAATTTTTCAACGCATTTGCTACTCCAGTTACCCCGATTACTCTAGCACAGAACACAATGTTAGAAAATGAAACAGGGACGATGCAAAAACCGCCTAAGCTCATGAACATTGAGGAGTATAAAGGTTGGGAAGGACGTTTTGAAAACTAGGTTCAAGCAAATTATTTGGATGCTTGGGAATGTGTTGAAACGAAATATATTAGACCAATAACTGATGATGAGGAGATTAATGCAATAAAAGATCTTAGTGCTGAAGATAGAAAGAAATACAAAGATGAAAAAATGATGTTAAATCTACTACAACAAGCTGTGAAAGAAGATATCTTGGTTTTGTTGCAACACAATGGAACTTCTTATTCAATATGGAAAGCATTAAGATCGAAGTTTGTTGGAAGCCAAGAGATGGTCAAGAACAAAAAATCACTTTTGAAGAAAGATTTTGATCTGTTTTGTGGTTTGAAAAATGAGAGCACAAAGCAAATTATTGAAAGATATTGCAATCTGTTAGCGAACATGAAGAGGTTGAGCATCAACAAAGATACTGAAGAGTTGATCGAAAAATTGGCTGATGCGTTGCCATATGAGACTTGGGGTACATATCTCATGATGTTAAGGAACAAGAAAGGGTGGCTTTCAATGCAAAGAGTTCATCGGGAAGTTCATCCAAAGGATCAAACAGCAACACAAGTTTTTCATCATATCCATCTTTTGATCCGAACATTTCAGCAACAAAGAATGGCAAGAAGTTACAATGCAACATTGTATTGAATCTTGAGAATGATCAGGATTATTCTGAAGAAGTTGCAAAGAGTCACATGTCTTTGTTGGGGACTGTGTTGGAGTCTTATGGAAGTTTAGTAGCAGGTCGGACCGGGAATCCAATGTTGACAAAAGAGGATTACGATCAAATCAATGCGGAGGAGATGGAATTGATGGATATAAAATGGTGTTTGGCTAGTGTGATGAGACGAGCTGAGAAATTCAAACAGATCACAGGAAGAGATGACTTCCGTGATGCATGTGTTTCTAATTTAGGTTTTGATAAATCTAAAGTTACTTGTTTTCGTTGCAGGGAAAAAGGACACTTCAAGAGGGAGTGCACTAATCGCGAAACAAGTAGAGCTCAAAATCCGTTCAACAACAATGATTACTACCGGAAGGCCATCCATCATCAAGTTGCTCAACAACAACAAGAACCACAAGTGGCACATGGTAGAAAAATAATAGAGGAGTCATCAAAGAGAGCATGTATGGTGAATCAAGAAGATCAGAAATCATCGAAAGAATTCAGTTGGGACAAATATATTTTAGCTGATAACAAAGCATGCCTGATAAACCAAGATGATGAAAAGTTACCAGAAGGGTTTAGCTGGGAAGGTTTCAGTTGGGATGATTATGATCCTAACAAAACTTCAAATCACAAAGCTTTTGTTGCTCGAATTGAAGAAGATAGTGATGATGATACTGAGTATTATGTGAAAAGAATGGCAGCTCATTTGAAAATGATGGTAGAAAGTGATAGTGAAGATGAAAAAGCTAAAAAGAAAAAGAAAAAGGTCAAAACACAAGTCAGCAGTGACGATGAGGAAGTTCCAGTGATAAAAAGAAAGGTAAAGGAAGTTCCAAAGTTCAAAGTTGATGAAGAAGTTGATGCAAGAAAGATTCCTGTGAATTGTGAAATCTGCGTGATCATGAAAAAGAAAAACATCGAATTGATTAACAACATGAACAGATTGAAGGAATCTTACGATGTTCTGAACAAAGCCATGAATCAATACAATCAATCAAGTGAAGAATAAGGAACAGCCATGAAAACACTTCAAGGAGCTTTCATGACAAAGCAGAAAGTGGTGAACAATTACATTGAGAAGTGTGTTGTGCTAGAACAAAAACTGGAAACACAAAGAATTGAAACTGAAAGAGTTAATCGATTGTTAAAAAGTTACTCATGTACTTCTTATGTCATTGACAGGATTTATCCAACTGTTGAAGGCATGAAGGTATTTGAGGATGATGAAGTAACTGAAGAACAGATAGTATCTGAAGAAAAGACTTCTAAAAAGAAAAAGGAAAAGAAGAAGGATACTGAAGTTAAGACATCTGGTAAGAAACAAGGTGTCAGTTACAACAAGTGTCCACCCCCGCTTAAAAATGGATATTCTCCGAGAAATCCAAATTCAGAAAGAGTCGAAAAGGCAACAAATTTACAGTGGGAGTCGGAGTCTTCAGTTAACTTGCCAGAAAATATTGATGTAACTTTCACATCGTCTGACACTGATCAACAATCTCAATTGATGAAGAAAGTAGTGGATCATGTGTTAGATAACGATGAAACTGAGGAGTCAAAGTCGGAGTCTATGTCAGAGTCAAAGTCTGAGTCCAACACTTTGAGTCAAACCGTCAAACAGGGCAAAAAAGTTTACAATAAAGAATTTCTTCTATCAAAATCTAATTTGAATGACGAAACATTCAAAGTTGCATATACATTGAATGATTCCGAAAAATTATATTCTGATGAGGAATTTCCAATAAGAGGTGTCAAAACTGAATTGATCAAAAAGGTTTTTAAATTAACAGAAATTAATATTTCTGAAATAAAAGATGTAAAATCTTTCTGAAAAACCTAAAAAATACACCTCAAGAGTTCAACAAAGAGAAAACAAGAAAAAGGGTTACAGTTCTGGTTCTGGTTATCGAAAGAAACCAAACCATAACAGTAATTTCAAAAAGAAAGGACTGGGTTTTATTCCACCAGAAAATCATAAAAATGAAAAATATGTTCGAGATTTTAAATCAAAAATGATATTTGTTTCAGGTACATCTTCTGAAGAAGAAAAAGAAAAATTATTCAGAAAACAGTCGAACAAAGAATTCCTTGCAAAGAAGCAAGAAGAGATGCAGACTGTTGATCAGAAGAAGGAAATTCGAACATGTTTCAAATGTGGAAAAAGTGGTCATATTGCCATGAAATGTTCACAGGCAAATCAAATTTAAACAGGGAGTTTCTAAACTGAAAGATAAAAAGGTTGTGTTTGAACCACCAATTGAGAGAACTAAACTTTTTAAAAATTCAACTTTTGAGATTGGTGAATGTTCAAACAGGTTTTACAAGAAAAGGGCAAAGCTTGACAATCAAAAATGGGTTGTTAAGAAGTCTGATGATAATTCTAGCAATGATTCTGATTCATCAAAATCAGAGGAGCTATCTTTTGGCGATGAATCTGATTCCACAAAGTCAGAAGAGCCACAAATTGGGATTAAATGTGAAAATTCAGTTCCTCCAATGAATGATGTTAATTTTCCACCATTGAGGGCTGAGAATTTTAAACAAAAGGTTGGTAAAATTGAGATTTCAAATCAATTTTTCTTAGAAAAGAAAGACTTTGATATTGAAAAGGCCTTTAACCCTACAGTTCACAACATTTTTGGTAAAATGGTTGATGGGAAGGTCAAAGGGGTTAAAGAGTTTTATGAGAAGAAAATGAAGAAACCAGGTAAGAATGTTTCGTCCCAGGTTTGTGACTGGGATGGAACCTATTATGAACAGTAAAAATCTGGACTTGCCGGAGCTCCCAAGTTGGTAATCGTGGAGCATGAATCGGCATCATTCTTATATTGTTTGTTGAAAAATTGAAAATTGGTCACTAGTATGACTTGCCGGAACTCCCAGGTTGATAAGTGAGGAGTAGGAATCGGCATCTTGAGAATTCAACCTACAAATAGTATTGGTTGGTAAGCCATGTGGTTGAAAAAGAGGTTGTGATCTTATAAGTAGGTTAATCAAGGTCATTAGGTTGAACTTGATTGGACTATTCTTATAAGTGGTATTTTGAAAAACAATGTGATGAACCCCTAACCTACAAGTGGTAAAATCAATCAACACAACTTATTTTCCGGAAAAACCATTTGATTAAAACAAACTTAAGTGTTTTGAAATCAATGGGAAAATAGTTTGTTGTCAGGGGAAGTTCTGATTGTTTATGCCAAGTGGATGGCGATTTGAAGTGATTCGATTTCAGTTGTCAATTTACTTGTACAGTTTGTTTTCAAATTTCCTTAAATGATTTTTGAATTTTAGGGGGAGTAAGTATTTTCAGAAAATCCAAAAAACATTTGAAAATGTCAAAAACATGATAAAATGAAAAATGAGTTTTTGTGTCAAAGAAGAGGAAATGATAGTACATCAGTGGACTATCACAACATGCTAAAGAATTGGAAAGTTAAAATGTGATAAACGGTCTCACTGATGATGTGTCAGTAGGTTTTTGCACATTTAGTAGATTGTGACGAGATATAAACCTAAATTTCAAACTTGCTTATATCGTGGGGAACATCTCTCGGATATATGGGTAACCCCCGAAATCTTGTTTGAAAGGTCCCTCTTTCTGAGATACTAGGTCTTTATGCTCAGTGATATCTGGGGTATTATCCCGGGACTTCTGATTTTGCGGAAGCAATGGCCTAGTCCCCGGAGAATACTTTACGCTTGCTTGAAATAAAAGCCTACCCTCAGCATAAAAAATGATGAAACATTTCAAAATGCAAATCATGTGCTGTTGTAAAAAAGATCCTCTAAAGGGGACCCACAAAAGTCGAAGCCGTCATCTCTCTGCTGAACGGAAGTTCTGACCTGAGCTCTCACGACCCTCGCAATCAACCCTTTACAGATATCATCTGTGGTATACTCACCTGTAAGACTGAATATTGGGATCTGGATACGGGAGTATATTCTGAGGTGGGACACGCGATTAAGTTTAAGTGCTTAAAACATTAATCCGTATCTTAAAACAGTTGAAATTTGTGTGAAAATTTAAGTGGATCAGTATACTGACAATCTAAGTGAATCGTTTAGAGCTTAAAATGTTAAAGCTTAACAGTGTTGGTGATTTGTCTCAAAAACTGATATGATCCTCTTACACAAACTCACAAAAATATTGTCTGTAAATAGTTCTTTACTGCATTTCATTTTATTCAAAAATCCAAAAAGATTTTCAGTGTGTTTTAGCATAAATTTTGAAAAATTCAAAAAGATTTTCGACAACTGATGTTGAAGAGCTGATGTTCAAAATTCCAAGTGCTAAACATGATGAACAATTGGTTTGGGAGAGTGTGTTTTGAAAAGATAAATGATATTTCTTCGAGTGGTTCCTCAGAGATTAACATTGTAAAATCATTCGTTGATTGAATATATCTACAAGTGGTCATCAGAAATGTTTTAAATGTTAAAATCATTTTGAGAAATATTTTTACAAGTGGTAAGCAAATTTTAAATTTGTGAAATTTATTGTTGGGTAGAGATTTGTGTAGGTAATGATAGAGCCAGGAATTGGTCCAGAACCTGTCAAAAGTGTGAGCCAGTTCTCGATCCTAGAACAAGAATTCCAGACTGCGATACCAGCTTATCGAAAGGGGGAGTCTGAAGACATCCAATAGGAGATTATCGGTTGGTGCTGATAAAAAAAGAAGAGAAAGATTTGAGGATGCTTTACAATGTCAGATACTTCAAAAGAGAAGCCTGAAGACTGATACAGACTGAAGATGCGAAGACTCGACACACTGAAGACTTCGTCAACATCCGAGGGGGAGTCTGTTGGTGCATCCGTCTGTCAACTTCGTCTTGTATCGAGTCTTGAACTTAGAATGTTAGAACAGGGCACGTACTTCGAGATTTTAGGTAATTTCGCTTGAGAGGCTAATTCCGCTTGAAATGTTAGTTGATGTAATTCCATGCGGAATTAGATTCCGCTTGGAATTCTAATTCCGCTTGGAACCTCTTCAAACGGAATTAGGGCCCTATAAATACCTGTTCAAGCGAAATCAGTTGTAACTTTTCCGGTTTCAGTGCCGAACTGCTGCCGAAGTGTCGTCTCGCTGTAAATTGTCATCAAATCAATAATATTGACAGTTAAAGTGTATATCTTGCTGAATTGACCTCAATACGTCTGTTTCCGCCTTTCGTATTGAGCAAAACTCTTCTGAACGACTCGTTCAGGTCTGAAAATGATCCTACACGAATTCGTGCGAAATGGAGTGACTTTCAAATGAAATGGATCCTTGAAGCGAAATGGAAGTTCAAACCGTGCGAAATGGACGCAAAGTCAAACAATCTGATATCCAATTCGTGCGAAATGATGCTGACGTCACATTTTTGGACAGTTTTTGATAAAATTGATCAAGTTTTAAGCCGATTTAAGGTCTGATTCTTTCAAGGATTTGTTAAAACAGTGTTTCGCACGTTATATGTGAAAATCAAGCCATTTTATCTGTGAAAACTTGGTTAATTTTGAAGAAAATGAGTAGAAGTCAGAAATTTTGATGAAAAACAGCTGAAATGGTAAGAACTCTTCCTCCTGAGCTCTGATACCACACGTAGGATCGTTTTCACGACCAAACGAGTCGTTCAGAAGAGATCTCGTCCAATACGAAAGGCGGAATCAGACGTATCGGAGTTATTTCAGCTGATTTGCACTTAGATTCACTTTAACTGTCTCTTGTATTGATATCAGATCGTTTTACAATGCCGGAGACACTTCGGTAGAGCTTCGCTACCGGAATCGAAACCGTTACAAATGATTTGAACAAGGCACCTATATATAGGCAGCTCATTCCGCACGAAATGGTTCACGCGAAATGGTCAGAGTTTCATTTCGTACGAAATGGACATATTCCATTTCGTGCGAAATGGCCACAACCCATATATTTCACATTTTTCTCGTACTACGTGCCCTGATCTATCTAATCTATTACAAGACTCGATACAATACGAAGTAGACAGACATATGCACCAACACAAGAACTCTTGCTATCAATCTTGGATCCCAAGACTACTACACACACTCTATCATGGATGATGGATGATGGGGGTGGATGTGGGTGTTGTGATGGTGGTGGAGTGTGGGTGAAGTGGGAGAGAGGTGGTTTGCCAAGGGATGCCTTTGAAGTGAACCAAGCACCTCTATTTATAGCCAGCACAGAAGCCTGGACACTGCCCCGTGTCTGCTGGACACGGCCCCGTGTCCACCCTTTTTCTCTTTCTTCATTAATTACAATTTGTCTATATTAGCTCCAGACTCCCCCGTGTCCGCTGGGCACGGCCCCGTGTCCAGAAGCGTATCTGTACTATCAAGATTTGCAAGATTCTGCAAATCTTAGCGTTGACCACGGCCTCGTGTTGAGCTGGGCACGCCCCCGTGTAAGGAATAGAAGCTTCTATAGCTTTGTCTTTTCTGCAGACAACTAACCACGCCCCCGTGTTCGCTGGGCACGCCCCGTGGTGAGCTGGGCACAGCCCCATGCTCAACTTTCTTCTTGTTTTTTTCTTTGGGAGATGCTGTCGAGGGGTCGGGCATGCCACGTTTCTTCTTTTTCTTTGTATTTATGTTGGTTTTGGCTGTATATTTGTTTCTTTTGTTCGTTTAAGATCATTTGATCCTGTAAATTCAAAAGGAAGACAAAAACACACTTTTTCCAACATTAGTACTAAAAAGGTTTAGTTTTATGCCTTATTTGATGTAATTTATATGTTGCATTTTACACACATCAGGGGCGTGGCCAGTTGTCTGCGGAAAGGACAAAGCTATAGAAGCTTCTATTCCCGACATGGGGGCGTGCCCACCTTAACACGGGTCGTGGTCAACGCTAAGATTCGCATAATCCAAGCAAATCTTGATAGTACAGATACGCTTCTGCACACTGGGCCGTGCCCAGTGGACACGGGGGCGTGTGGAGCTAATGCAGATAAATTGCAATTAATGAAGAAAGAGAAAGTGGATGGACACGGGGCCGTGCCCAATGGACATGGGGCCGTATCCGGGCTTCTATGCAGGCTATAAATATAGGTGCTTGGTTCACTTCAAAGGCATCCCTTGGCAAACCACCTCTCTCCCACTTCACCCACATCCACCACCACCATCCATCATCCATCATAGAGTGTGTGTAGTAGTCTCGGGATCCAAGATTAATAGTAAGAGTTCTTGACAATCAAAGGCCCTGTTTGCCTAAGTCTCTTACATCACTTGGTGAAGACAAGCATTTAGTGTAATACTTTTTATTTTTAATCTTTTCGCACTTTTTATTTGGTTTTGTATTAATGACTTTAATAACTAGTTTCTTATGTTGAAGGTGAAACTTCCTTATCATTTGTCCGTGGTGTCTTGGCATTATTTTACTGTCTATATAAAATAAAATATTTTCACCATTCATATCTTTACGGTCTATATAGAGATATGTTGGCTACCTGGTCGGGGGTTAAGGGAATGGTTTGGTAAGGTTCTTGCCTTGTTCAGTGTATAGATCCTGCAAGGACCTGGGTCAAGCTTACTAGGACCTCCTTCAATACCCACTGGTATTGGATGGCGGGGGTGCGAATGGCTTGATCCCCTCATATGTAAACTACTATTAATACATTAACTCGGCTATTTGGGATTGTGTCCCTACTAACTCAAACCACTTAGCCGAGGGTAACGTCACCTTCAAAAGAGAGGCCTACCACATTACGCATTAATAACTTAATTAATTATCTTCCAATATTCCAACACTTTAGGATTGTATCCTTGTTGACTCAAACTACTGGGTTGAGGGTAACGTCACCTTCAAAACAGGGGCCTACTACTATAACTAAGATAATCTCTTAAAAAGTACAAAAGTGCGGAAATCATCAAAGGTTACACTAAAGGCGAGTCGGATCCAAGTGATTCATCTTGTCTATCTGTTTTTATTTTATTTTATTTTTCAACATTTTTAGTTTTTTACTTTCATGTTTAAACATTTTTCTAAAATTTTGATTTGATTAGACGTTGAGGATAAACAGGTATTAAAAGCTCTTGTGTCCTTGGACGACCTAGGTATCTTACCAACGCTATACTACGCTCACGATGGGTGCACTTGCCCATATGTGTGTTTAGTGTTAGTAGAATATCGTGTTTTATAAATTTAAAACTTGACTAAAGTGTTGAAAAGGGCTTAAAATATATCACACCTAACACACATCAAGTTTTTGGCGCCGTTGCCGGGGACACAAGGATTTTAAGAAAGTTAGGAATCAACGGCCTAATCGTTTTTCTTATTTTTCTTTTTTTTTTAGGATTTTTCTTAATTTTTCAGCTTCTGCAGAGCTCAGCTCTGGGCCGTGCCCGCTGAACACGCCCCGTGCCCAATCTTTGGTACTAGCAATCCTGTTTTAAGTCAGACAGTAGCTAAACACGGGGCTGTGCCCACTAAACACACCCTCGTGCCTAAGTTTCAGGTACTGAAAACAGAACCATAAGATCCGGACGGTTGGTAATTTTTGACACAAACATGAGTGATACTGATCTTTTTTACTTTCGCTCCTCTTATGGTACGTGGTGTCAAATATGTGGCGGAAATCATGAAGATTTAAAATGTTATTTTTTAAACTACATTCCCCACTATATAGACCCATCGTTTTCCTTTAGCTTTAAGATGGGCGATAGTAAAAATAATCCCTATCTCTCCCTCGAATGCTCTAAATCATCCCTTCTAAACGAAATGATTCTTGAAGAATCATTTCAAATGGAGGAACTAATTCTCCAATGGATAAAAGAACTTGAGATGGAAATAACAAATTCATCTCAAGACGACGATCAAGGAGAATTATTGAGATCGCATTCGGATAATAACAACATCGTTGCTCCCGAAATCACCTCTAACTCTTGTGAAGACTTGAGCGATAGTTGTCCCTGTGTCGATCGTGCCATGAAGGACCCCCCATCGGTTTCTGCCGATGCATACATAGACCTGAGCGATTCGACACACACCTTCTTTAACGAAAGCCCGGATGAGGGAAATAAATGTTGGTATTGCCCACCGGTATTTAGCTTAGGAATCACCCTTTCCGATAACCTCTTGCGTTCTTGTCTAAAACTAGGGCAACTAAGGTATCTCAGGCACTTCGGTGTTGTTCTGTCCAGTAAGGAACCACCCGATCTAGATAAATTCCTTAAAAATAGACGAAACTTCATAAAAACTTCTAGCCACGGGGCCGTGTCCAGGTCAGCACACCCCCGTGTCAATCTGAAGATTCCCATCTGACTTTTGGTCAGAATACGGACAAAAAGTGTCAGAATCTTGTCTGCACACGGGGCCGTGTCCAACATGATGTTGTTTTCTATAAATGCAGCAAGATTCCTACACTCTTGGACCCATTCCAAAGACAAAGAACTGGTGGGATCTTCACATATACCATACAAGGTATATTCTAAAGAAGGTTCTCAACAACCATCTTGTCTCTTCTACTTTTGTCCATTGCCTTCTTCTTCATTTTCTCTTCACAACCTCCATTAAAGTTTGAAATCTCCATGATTTCAAGCTTTATTGTGATACTTGTTAGGTTTTTATTCAAGGAATCTTGTCAAAAATAAGTTTTACAACATTGCTTTAAGTTATTTCTGCTTAAAAATGCTTCAAAAGTCAGAAAAATAATTTAAAGCTCCAAGATTCCTTGTTTCAAAAACCAGCAGAGAGGTGGCCACGGGGCCGTGCTCAGCGAACACGGGGCCATGACCGAGGTACTGTTTCATTAATTTGAAATTTCTTTCGGTTTGTTTTCTTAGAATGTCGAGTAGAAATAGCGAAACATCTTCATCACACTCCAGGAATGACCGATGTGGAAGAAGGCCATCGGTAGAAGACTCTCTCGTCAACTATGTATATGCCTTGAGAGAGGCCATAGATGAAATGACGGGGTAGAGGAAGCTTTGGTCGACCGTATCAATCATTTGACGGTGGGGCTAGAAGGATGTCTTGGGAAGTCAACCTTTTGCACCAAAGGTTGAATATTCTCGCTTCTCCTCCTTTGGTGCCAATCATTACACAAAGGGAGTGGAATGTGGTACCGGAAGTCATCATACCGGTCGAGTGGTACGTTATGTACACAGAACCCCCTCGAGAAATATTACATGGGATCCCGGTTGCCATCGCACATCCTCCACAAGATGTTGTGGAAAATGAGCCCGTTTTCTTCCTCCCAAGGGAGATAGAAGAATGGCTCAACGACATCTATGGGACATCCCTCGGTTACGAGTTCTACGACGCCTTTAAATACCGGAAAGATGTTTCCGGGTTTTTGATATTCTTACAATAAGGGTAGAACTCCTTAGGATGATTTAATGTATCACTTGACCTATCTATCTTAGGAACTTTTAAGTTTTTATTTTTAGCTTTATTTTTAATTTTCTAGGATCTTTTGTACTTTGTTATTTTCTATGAATGATGGTTTTTAAATATTGAATGGTGCTTGGATGATGTTGTAATGGATAAAACACACTCGGAATGGTGGAGGTTACTAAGTGAAACTTGAACCCACACCCCATGCACAAAAATAGAGCCTCCCGACAATTTTTCTTCATTACAGCAAGTTCAGCACGGGGTCGTGCTCTGGCCAACACGTCCCCCGTGCTCTGCCCAACACGCCCTCGTGCCCTAGGATCTGCAGAAAATGCCTAGTTCAGGTAACTGGACACGGGGTCGTGTTCACTGAACACGCCCCGTGCCCAGCCTTCTGTAAACTATGATACTGGCAATCTGAACATGGGGTCGTGCCTGGATTAACACGGGCACGTGCCCAGACGCCCAGTAACATAAATTTTTGTTTTTAAATACCTTTTTACACATTCAATCAACCTAAAAACTTATTTTTGGGACACATTGAGGACAATGTGTAATTTAAGTGTGGGGGGATGCTAAAACCTTGAATTTTGCAAGTCCTAATAATAAGCCTTACACAAAACTCTATTGGAACCGCTAATCACCCCAATTGTTTTCAAAAAATTTTCATTTTTTTTACTTGTCTTGGTTTATTTTGGGAATAACAAGTTCTAAAAAGGTTATATTTTTACAAATTTACAACCGATAGCGTCGTGATAAAAAGAACCAACATAAGAAAATTATGAAACGACATGACAAATCTAGTTAAAATTTGATTATGTATACTTGATCACATTATAAACCCATTCCCACAAAAAGAGAGTTTTGAGCCTTTATTAAGCATAAAAATATACATCTTTAAATTAAATGCTCATCTTTCGTTTCTTGTGTGAATAGCCGCTTGGTTTCTTACGACTCTAGAACTTGCCATGACAATACATTCCCGATCCTTACCAACTTAAACCCAAGTAAATGATGGAGGCATTAGGACTAACCCTTTTTTCTTTTCAACACCATTATTTTTCACTTTTTTATCACCTACCCAAAATCCCCCTAGTTAACCCCTTTGAGCCTAAACCTTTTCGTTTCTAAACCCACAAAACAAACACCCTTTACCTACCAAAACCCCTTTTATTTTAAACCCTTTATTTTAGTAAAAAGCTCGGTCTTCAGGTGACATTCCTTATCAAAAAAATGAAGTCTAGCAATAAACAAACAAGTTCCTCAAAGAAACTTAGTTTGAAAATGTTTTGTTTGAATAAAAGTCACAAAAACAAAAAGTTTTACGACGACCGACGCTTTTTACGCTTTTAGCCCTTTCTACTAACCACTAACCCAAAACCACCTACCTTTAACCCAAGCCTAACCCTTCCCCAAGTCCTCTCGATATTTACACAGGTTTATAGTTAAAAAGGAGGAGGATTGATTGCTTGGCAAGCATATGGTAGAAGTAAGTTCCATGCCGGTCTCGAGTGTTTCACAAAAATACATCTTTGACCGAGTGTTGAGTGATCTCCCGTGAGGTATGTGAACTTGTATATAAATGGAATTTTAAAGAGGCATGTTATGCCCAAATAAGTAATTTCTCTTATGAAACGTTCTAAATAAATCATAACGAATAGGATTGTAAATAACCTAAAAATAAAGCCTAATAAAGATCTTGGATTCCCGACACTCAAGACAAGCCCAAAACTTTTCTTCTACCCATTCCATTTGGAAGTGTAAGCCACATTATAAATAGTTTTGCTTGAGGACAAGCAAAGATTCAAGTGTGGGGGTATTTGATGTGTGTATAATGCAACATATAAATTACATCAATTGAGGCGTAAAACTAACCCTTTTTAGTACTAATGTTGGAAAAAGTGTGCTTTTGTCTTCCTTTTGTATTTTCAGGACTAAATGAGCTTAATTGAACAAAAGGAACAAATATGCAGCTAAATATAACATAAATACAAGAAAAGCAATAAACGTGGCATGCCCGACCCCTTGACAGCAATTTCCCAAGCAAAAACAAGAGAACAGAAGGCTGACCACGGCCCCGTGCCCAGCGGACACGGGGGTGTGGCCAGTTGTCTACAAAAAGGACAAAGCTATAGAAGCTTCTATTCCCGACACGGGGGCGTACCCAGCTCAACACGGGCCGTGGTCAACGCTAAGATTCGCATAATCCAAGCAAATCTTGATAGTACAGATACACTTCTACACACGGGGCCGTGCCCAGTGGACACGGGGGCGTGTGGAGCTAATGCAGACAAATTGCAATTAATGAAGAAAAAGAAAGTGGATGGACACGGGGCCGTGTCCGGGCTTCTGTGCAGGCTATAAATAGAGGCGCTTGGTTCACTTCAAAGGCATCACTTAGCAAACCACCTCTCTCCCACTTCACCCACACTCCACCACCACTACAACCCACATCCACCACCATCATCCATCATCCATCATAGAGTGTGTGTAGTAGTCTCGGGATCCAATATTGATAGTAACAGTTCTTGACAATCAAAGGCCATGTTTGACTAAGTCTCTTACATCACTTGATGAAGACAAGCATTTAGTGTAATACTTTTGATTTTTAAACTTTTCGCACTTTTTATTTGGTTTTGTATTAGTGACTTTAATAACTAGTTTCTTATGTTGAAGGTGAAACTTCCTTATCATTTCTCCGTGGTGTCTTGGCATTATTTTAATGTCTATATAAAATAAAATATTTTCACCATTCATATCTCTACGGTCTATATAGAGATATGTTGGCTACCTGGTCGGGGGTTAAGGGAATGGTTTGGTAAGGTTCTTGCCTTGTTCAGTGTATAGATCCTGTAAGGACCTGGGTCAAGCTTACTAGGACCTCCTTCAATACCCACTGGTATTGGATGGCGGGGGTGCGAATGGCTTGATGGTCATATGTAAACTACTATTAATACATTAACCCGGCTATTTGGGATTGTATCCCTGCTGACTCAAACCACTTAGCCAAGGGTAACGTCACCTTCAAAAGAGGGGTCTACCACATTACCCATTAATAACTTAATTAATTATCTTCCAATATTCCAACCCTTTAGGATTGTATCCTTGCTGACTCAAACTACTGGGTTGAGGGTAATGTCACCTTCAAAAGAGGGGCCTACTACTATAACTAAGATAATCTCTTAAAAAGTGCATAAGTGCGGAAATCATCAAAGGTTACACTAAAGGCGAGTCGGATCCAAGTGATTCATCTTGTCTATCTGTTTTTATTTTATTTTATTTTTCAGCATTTTTAGTTTTTTATTTTCATTTTTAAACCTTTTTCTAATATTTTGATTTGATTAGACGTTGAGGATAAACCGGTATTAAAAGCTCTTGTGTCCTTGGACGACCTCGGTATCTTACCAATGCTATACTACGCTCACGATGGGTGCACTTGCCCATATGTGTGTTTAGTGTTAGTAGAATATCATGTTTTATAAATTCAAAACTTGACTAAAGTGTTAAAAAGGGCTTAAAATATAACTAAAAATATATCACACCTAACGCACATCAGATGGTGAAAATATTTTACTTTATATAGACAGTAAAGTAATGCCAAGACACCACGGACAAATGATAAAGAAGTTTCACCTTCAACATAAGAAACTAGTTATTAAAGTCATTAATACAAAACCAAATAAAAAGTGTGAAAAGATTAAAAATCAAAAGTATTACATTAAATGCTTGTCGTCACCAAGTGATGTAAGAGACTTAGCCAAACATGGCCTTTGATTGACAAGAACTCTTACTATCAATCTTGGATCCCGAGACTACTACACACACTCTATGGTGGATGATGGATAATGGTGGTGGATGTGGGTGTTGTAGTGGTAAAGAGGTGGTTTGCCAAGGGATGGCTTTGAAGTGAGCCAAGCACCCCTATTTATAGCCTGAACAGAAGCCCGGCCATGGCCCCATGTCTACTGGACACGGCCCCGTGGCCATCATCTTTCTCTTTCTTCATTATTTGCAATTGTCAGCATTAGGCTCCACACGGCCTCGTGTTCGCTGGGCACGGCCCTGTGTGCAAAAGCGTATCTGTACTATCAAGATTTGCAAGATTCTGCGAATCTTAGCATTGAGCACGCCCCGTGTTGAGCTGGGCACTCCCCCGTGCTGGGAATAGAAGCTTCTACAACTTTGTCATTTTCTGCAGACACCTGACCACGCACCCGTGTCCGCTGGGCACGGGCCGTAGTCAGCCTTCTGTTTCTTTTTTTGCTTGGAGAGATGCTGTCGAGGGGTCGGGCATGCCACGTTTATTCCTTTTCTTTGTATTTATGTTAGTTTTTGCTGCATATTTGTTCATGTTGCTCATTTAAGCTCGTTTGGTACTGAAAATACAAAAGAAAGACAAAAGCACACTTTTTCCAACATTAGTACTAAAAACGGGTTACTTAATGCCTCATTTGATGTAATTTATATGTTGTATTTTACACACATCAATTGTCATATAAGTCAAGCATGGAGGATTAACCTCATTGTATGATTCACCAATACACAAATCATCACAAGGATGATTCGGATGGTCATGAATGAAAAGAAATAAACAACTCACTAATACATCATAAAGTAGCCAAGTAAGACCTAACCCGGGTGAGCCATCCCACCCTGGAAAGAGTTAACTAAGTGTTGGAGGATAGACGGGGTTATGTTACTTTGAGACTAGCAAGCTACTTGAGTTTTCATACACAAGGTACACAAGTGAGGTAGTGGAACTAGGTTGGAAAGCCAAAGCTCCCACGGTTCACACGCTTACAAGACACAAGTTCAACCATATGAAAGATGGTGAATCGTGGATGGTTTCAACACTTGGAATATAACATGTATGAACTTAAAGTAAAAGAGTTTTGAACTCACTTCTTAGTGGAAATCAACCTCAACACAAACCCACAACTATGGAGTTAGTTGTGAGCTTGGTGGGTACAAGATTTCACCAAGCTTAGCCAAAGAAATATAAGATACAAGAACTTTGAACAAAACATAATTTTAATCTTACTTTGGACCTCAAATATGGTGAGGTTTCACCTTAGTTTGCCATGGCAAACTTGTGAAAACTTTCCTAGAGGTTATCCAAGTAAAATGATAGAAGAAACAAGAAGAAATAAGTAGTGAAGTGAGCTAGAACTCACTTAAAAGTCTTGCAAACTTTCTGCCAGAAATCAGAATTCTTGAGAGTTTTTTAGAGGATTTGAGAGTGGATTTGATGTTTGGAAAGTGAAAATGAGGGTTAGGGATGTTGTATTTATAGTGGGAGTGTTAGGTTTAGAGTTAATTGTGTGTTAAAGATAGTTAGGTGGGAGTTAAAGGTGAAAAAAAGAGACCAATCCCGTGCCTGAAATGCATTTGTTGCGGATCAACCCCCTCCGCGGGTCGCGGCGTGTATACTCCGGAGAACTTTTCATTTTTTTACAAAAACAGTCCCTATGCTTTGATATATTCATTATTCTAAGGTATAATTTGTATAATTAATCATCTTTTAAGTAGAATACATGCATGAAAGTGTAAACCAAGTATTATCAAAACACGTATTTACGATAGTTTGCATGTAAAATAAGTGCGAGTTTGCGTGTAGATGAATATGTATCAAGTATATAAATAAATCGAATGAAAGATAAGTACGAATAATCAAGGTGTAATTCATATAAGATGTTCAACTTTTATTACGATCAAAGCTTCGGTTTACAATGATTGGAAACGAAATACGATTATAAGAGAATACAAGTTTCCAGAAATAGAAATACAAGAAAAACTTTCTAAATAAGGAAAGTTACAAAAGCGAGGCGTTACACCTCGCACCTCACAACTATTGAGATTAGTAGAACACTTAGATTTATCTAACTATCAGTTACCGCTTCTAAGGTATATTGGCCAATTAACCCAAAAGATCACAATATAAAATTATAATCTGGCATGAACCTATTCTGTGGAAGACACCCACCAAGCCTCAACGAAGCACTAAAAAACAATTAAATAAAACTAAGTATGCAAATACATCAAACCGATAATCAAGTTGACTACTCTTCTAAATAATCCATAAAATAATTAAACATCCATAATAAAAATCAAAACTTTACTAATCCATTCATCCAATCTAGGCAGTACAAAGTGTTTAGCCTAACATAGCGAAAGTCAAACACAAAACAAGAGTAATTTCAAAGAAATAAAACATGATTGTCAATTAAAAGTAAAGAACAAGTGAACCGGATGATTAAATCGTGACTCGGATGTTCCCTCGAGCTTCCAACCTTCAACCGATGCTTCAAAGACTTCGAAAAAGCTCCAAAATCATCCAAGATTTCGCCTAAGAGATTTCCAATTCATGATTAGGGTTTAGAGTTGTTTAAAAATATGTATTTATATGTTTGCCTCAAAGAATCTAGCTCCAAAAACAACTCTGCCCGACATGGTCTGCAAAAACAACAACTTCGTGTCACGCGAAGGGGATTTCCTAATAGCGTCACGTAGCGTGGCGCGTCATCTTGGTTTTATTATTATTTTAACCCTGGCGTCACGCAAAGCAATATCTCATCATGGTGGCATGACGCGGCGGGTCCTTTTTTCAGCTTTTATTCGTTGTTTCAGTTCCCGATCAGCTACATCTCGTCTGGTTCTCGGTTATTCTTCCCGCTTGGCATACTTTCTTCGTTTTTAGCACTTTCAACAACCGAGACCTGCAATATACAAAACTATCAATAGCAACTAATTCTAAACTAAAAACCGACACAAACGAAGTGAAATATATACAAACTACACACGATAAATAGATATTTCGCAATACATCACCAAACTTACCTTAGTTTCTATTACCATACCCCAAACCATTTCTCCCATAATGATAGTTTCTTTGTTGATTATTAAAGTGGGAGTTTCGTGGTTTAGAGTAATAACTTGGTTCTCTTTTAACGTTTAAAAAACCACTTGACACACTTGTGTCGACTTCTGATAACTCGACTTCAACAAGTTTGAAAACTTTATCGACCGTAATCATGTTGACATTCGAAAGCGGAAAATCAGAATCAGAATATAGCTTGTTTGATCCACTCATTTTGTACATTATAACATTCGGATCACATAAACTATTCCCTGATTTCGGGATGTATTGCTTGTGAAAGCTATCATTACTATCAGAATATGAACTTGAACTTCTTTTACCAAACTTGGTTTTAACGGTTTCAAACTCGGTTTTATCAACGTCATTTTCGAAATCTTTTTCAATAACATACTTTACAACATCAGATTCACAATCAGATTCAGACTTTGTGTAGGTGACATCGAGATTTTCAGGAAATTGATCTTTTTGTTCCGTTTTCAATTTTATATTTGATACCTTTTCCACCCCGTCTGGATATGTTTTGGAATAAATGCTCCATATTGGGGGTGGAACTCGATGGTACCTGGTATCCGTAGGCATCTTCCCCCGATTCATCCTTACTTCTTAGGAAGAATATGGTCTAGGACATATGATGTTGTAAAATAGCTTATCAGTTTCTTATCAACACGTTCAATTTCGATCTTAGCAGTTTCGAGCTCTTGTTTTAGTTTTGCAATTGTGTTAATGTGATTGTTTATAGCGGTTTGCTTATCTAAAACAATTTTCTTTAACGTTGAGATTGTTGCATCATTCTAGTTATTAGCTTTTCGAAACTGATTTATTGTTTTCTGAAGTTTATCGCACGCTTCTTTCAAACTCTTTAAATCATACGACATATCGTCCGTATGTTTTTTCAAAACTTTGTAAGTTTCATCCTTTTCAATGCACGACTTGCATGGTTCAATACATTAATATTTCAGTTTCAGTCACTCTGTCATTTTCAACCTTTTCAACTACCGACTCGGTCACAACTTTGTTTTCTTCCGATGGTTTCACTACGTCTTTTAGTTCTGCCATCATCGCCTTCTCTGCGATTCTGATAATGTTTCAGCATTCATCTCTTTACTCACATCAATGATCTCTTCTACAGTTCTTTCTCATCATCAGTAAAATGTAAATCATCGTAGTTACCTTCCTCTCCGAAGAAACCTGCAAAAGATTTGAAAACATCTGGAGGTAATTCAAATCAAAACACATTATTAATAACCTCTTTAGTCGGAATTTGGAAATTTTCAGTATACATAACTGATGATTCAGCTTCATCAATGTCTTCTAGGCATTCATCAAATTTAACTTCAACACATGATTCATCTGCAGCTTTCTCAACTTTCTCTTCATCTATAATTTCTTCCTATTTCACAGATTCACCCAATTCCACCAATTCAACCATTAATGCAAGACCATTGGTTTTATGAATAAGATTGTTCTAGTTAAACCCCACATCCTCTTGTGTCACCACTAAGGACTTGTCTTTTGATTTAGATCTGTCTTCAATCGGGGATCGGCCTATAAGTGTTCGGTGGATGCTGAGAATTTTTGTGGTAAATAGCCCTTTTGTAGTTATCACTTCCAAACGGATTGCTGTTATCATTTACCTCACGATTTGTGCACTCTCATTTAAAGTGACATTTTTCCTTGCATTTGAAACAAGTAACCTTGGACTTATTAAATCCCAGTTTAGAATCCGGCCCTCAAATACTGATGCGTCCGGTAATCTCCATGAATCTTTGAGCTCTTCGTACTACGCTTGCCATGCACCACTTTATGTCAATCAACTCCACTTCCTCGGGGTCGATCTGATCATAGTCCTCCTTAGTCATATTGATGTTACTGATTCTACCAGCACTTAAACATTCGTAAGACTCGAGGATCGATGTGAGGAATGTCATATGCTCTTTTGCTATAGACTATGTGAGACCTTGAGCATTCTGCAGATTGACAGCAATGTTGCATTGAAGAACATGAGAATTAGAGTTGCTCTAATTCGGATAATTATTTGAACTTTGAGAAGATTGCAGACTCTTGGCAGGAGTGTTCGGATCGTATGACTGGAATTGTTAAGGATATGAAGAATAACCACTATTGCTAGAATAACTGTTGTTACTATTTGATGAACCAGTAGAAGATGTATCAACACTTAATGCTGTCTGGATTTTAGGACTTTGAAAATTTGACGAATCATTTCCCATGTAATACAAACCTACATCTTGTTGCACACTCGCTCCCTTCATCTTAGCCATCTTTCTTAGTTTAAGCTCGTGAGCTTCCAACTTCTCGATGAATTTAGGCAAACTTAGTCTGTTATATTCTTGTGAATTACTCTTTAGAATCAGAAGATATGTTGACCACTCTCCTTGCGGTAATGCTTACACGGGTTTATCAACCCACTCGTTATCATCTTTCGTAATTCTCATCCTCGTCATTTCAGCTACCAAGTGACAGTACCTATCAATCAATTTCTTCATAGATTCTCATTTCAACGAAGTAAAAATATCGAACTCTTTCTTCAGGAGAGACTTCTTGTTGTTCTGGATAGACTAATTTCCTTGATATTTCACTTTTAATGCATTCCAAATAGATTAAGAAGTTCCTTGATGTTGAAGTAGAGTAAAGATGTCTTCTTTAATTGCTTGCTAAAAAATTAAACATTTTCTTCTCTTTAACAAATCTTTCTCTGTCAGCTTTTGGAATCTGGGTCACACTTATCTTCTCACCATTTTCTCAAGTCAGAATGACATACTCATCTTCAATTGCAAACCCGCAATCAAAGTGATTCGCTTGTACCCATGTCTCGAACCGGCCGTACCACCTCTTATAATCTTCCATGCACAACAACTTTGGGGGTTTGATGGTAGTACATATCACGTTATCAAGGTTAAGATTTTGGACTACCGTAGTGGGTGTAGTAGCAAAGGCGCTATAAAACCCTCCTTCCATGGTTTAAACTATTTGGTACAAATGAACTTTGTTTATAACGGATGAGTAAGAATTGGTACGGACTAAGGTTCAAACGGATGAACACTAAGAACACTGGTGCGAATGAGAAAAACCTGGAACGGATGAATAAGAGTCAAACAGACAAGAGTTCCCTTGTACGTATAAGCTTTTTCGTGTGAATGTACCTAGGTTTGTACAGATCAACAGAAAATTTTCAAACGAATTAGCTATTTCATGCGGACCAAGAAGATTTTCAAACAAATGAATTTTACTTCTGTGCGGACGAGCCTTGTTCGTGCGGACGAGCTACTTATTCGTGCGAATGACGCTTAGTCCGTGTTGTTGTGGTAAACCTTATCTTCTGGTGAAGTTGCTTGCACGAGTGGCCTTGCCTCTTTGGTACATGTCAGAATCTGTGTCTCAATGTTACTTTATTCACTTTTGAGTAGGTCCCATCACTTTGACCTTGCAGGTTCGAGACTTATGTGTGTATAGTTCATGAGCCTCTAGATGCCGGTCATCAGTGTGACTGCTTACAACTTCCGGCTTCAATTCACTGGTGTAACCTGGTTTAGCTTGTTGCTTCCAGCTTTTGTTGAGTGGGGATTTTCGAGCACCCAGGTGATTAATATGCATATTGTTTACAATACATATACATAAGATATAGGAATGGTATTAGATCTAAAAATCTATAGAACAGTTTTGTACGTAAGAATCAATATGATTATTTACCTAGCGCATGTTTGGTATACTATCATGCGTAGACTTCTAATAAGGAATATGCCCCATTCTTATATGAAATAGGTATAACATTCGTGACCTCATATACATGGTGAAGATTTTAAGGGGCCAGAGGACCCCCCCCCCCCGGGCTATTTATTTGTTTAAGCTCTGCCACTACTCATATATGCCATATACGTTAATTAGTCATATCATATAATTATTGAAACAACAAGTACATATGAATATTTATACATATCAAAATTGTTTGCTATTACCATTGATGTGATTAAAATACAACATATAAATTATGTCAAATACGGCGTAAAAGCAACCCTTTTTAGTACTAATGTTGGAAAAGCTCATGTTTTCGTTCCTTTTAGATTTTCAGGGTTAAAAGAGCTTAAATTTGCAAAAGGAGCAAAAAGACAGCAAAAACTAACATAAAAGTAAAGGAGGAATTGCCGCAACCCGCCAAGCCCTGATTCATATCCAAACAACAAAATAACAAGAACAGAAGGCTTGACACGGGGCCGTGTCCACCAGACATGGGCCGTGTCCAAAGATGGATGCTGGGCAGAAGAAAAGACAACTGCAAAAGACAAAAATGGCTGCCAACACGGGGTCGTGCTAAGCCAGCATGGGGCGTGTTCAACTCAAAGATTTTCAGAATCTGCGATAGTACAGCAAGTACTTTGGCCACAGGTCGTGGCGTTGACACACGGGTCCGTGTTAGTACAAGACCTGACAAGTAGTTAATGAGGAAAAGAGAGAGAGATGGGCACGGGGCCGTGCCAGGCGGGCACGGGCCTTGCTGAAGCTTCTGATTTCAGCTATAAATAGAAGTACTTGGTTCCACTTCAACTCATCCATTGGCAAACCACTTCTCTCTCACTTGCCACCACTCCACCACCACTACAACACCATCATCCACCACCATCATCCATTTTTCCATTTTTAGAGTGTGTGTAGTCTCGGGATCCTAGATTTATTGTAAGAATCTTTATCAAACAAAGGCCATGCTTGGCTAAATTATTACTCCCTCCGTCTCATTAAAAGTGTCATATTTTGAATTTTCAAAGTCTTTATTTATAAACTTTGACCTTAAATAATTTTGTTTGTGTTAGATAATACTTGATGAAAGTTATATGATTTAAGTGTGTTTTACAAGTGTTTTTATCGGGTTAATTTTCATCAAATTTTATATAACACAAAAATATATAATTGAAGTCAAAGTTTATAAATAAAGACTTTGAAAATTCAAAATATGACACTTTTAGTGGGACGGATGTAGTACAACACTTGGTGAAGACATATCTTTTATGTATTTCTTTTATAATTTCCAATCTTTGGCTATTTTTTAATTGGGTATGTATTAATGACTTTAATAATTAGTTTTTTATATTGAAGGCGAATTTATTCAACCATTCTTCATATGTCGGTTACTCATATATTCATGTCTTTACGGTCTATATAAAGCATGTTAACTACTTGGAAGGGGGTTAGAAGGGTGGTTGGGCAATTCTATGTCTCGTTCAGTGTATTGATCCTGCGAGAAACTGGTGCAAGTTTAGTACTACTCCATGGATTGGCCGGGAATGACTGGCCCGACTGAGAGTAAGAAAACACTTGCACCCCTTATTCATAAACTACTATTAAAACTTTAAACCAACCCCGCGAGGACTATATCCCTACTGGCTCTAACCATCGGGTTAAGGGTGCAAGCTGCTCGTAAAGGGCCCCACCATATTTTGCATTAATAACTTACTTAATTATATTTCAATATTCCGACCTAGTGGGATTGTATCCTTGCTGACTCAAACCACTCGGTTGAGGGTAACGTCGCCTTTAAAAGAGGGGGCCTACTACTATAACTAAAATAATCTCTTAAAATGCACAAAGTGCGTAAATCATCAAAATGGTACATGAAAGATAAGTCGGATCCAAATGATTCTTTCTTGTCTATCAGTTTTTATTTTAAATTATTTTCGGCTTTTTTTTTCTTTTTATTAGTTTAAAAATCTTTTCTCAAAATTTGGTTCGATTAGACGTTGACGATAAGCCGGTATTAAAAGCTCTTGTGTTCTTGAACGAACTCGGTATCTTGTCATCACTATACCACGTCCACGATGGGTGCACTTGCCCTAACGTGTGTAGAGTGATAGTAAAATATCTTGTTTTATAAATTTAAAACTTGAAATTCGACGAGTTAAAAAAGAGATAAAACTAGACATAAAAATATACTCACACCGACATACGTCACAATCTTTTGAAGTAACTTCGCAAGTATGAATGAAATATTCATATTCTAAACTAAAAAAAATACCATCTTGTCTTGATGCTTAATGAATGACTCTAACTTGAGTGAAAATGTATACATATAAAATCATTTTGATTTTCATCTTAACTTGATGTATGCTTGAGTGTATTTATGTGCTTTAATGAATATCTTCTGTGTCAACTACCAATTTTTTTCATCTTCATATATGAAACTGTTTAGCATACTTGCATTAATAAAGGCATCGCTTTGAAATGACTGCTAAAATCAAAATTATAAGTTAAATCCTCAGGTGAAAATAGTAAAGTTGTTAGATAACCGTTTTTGTTTCTTAAAACTTTAAATTGCGTGTGTTAAGTTATACCGTATCAGACTTATTAATCGTGAATTGATATCATTTCAGGCGGGTCAAGCCAACAAACAAAAACATCCTACAGCTGGTTATGTATTTGTCTGCTTGAGTTATTTTGGTTTAATATTTCACCAACTGTTAAACAACTAGAAATCAAAACAACTATTTTATGACTTTTTAACATAGAGCCAATGAAAACAAGAGATGATTTTTTTTGAAAGGTAACTATTATTCACAAAGGCAAACCGTCAAACACAAGAGCAGTGCAAAAGACAAAACAAAACCAATTACATTATAGAGAAAGAGACCCAATTCTCCCAAAAACATCTCTATATTTGGATCTATTACTATACCATAAAAAAACGAACGACTTAATTTCTTGAACATTGCTAGCAACCGATCTTTGCTTATTAGAAAATTTTCTTTCGTTCCTCGCAATCCAAATGCACCACCAACCCACCATAATGATACCTTTGAGTGATGATTAAAGTTCAAATAAAAAAAGACATAATAAACCCATATAACTAAATCAAGATTTAGGATCAGATAAAAAAACCTTTAAAAAAATAAAAAGTGTACGAAGACTTCTATAAATAAATTCACTAAAAAAAAAAAACTAAACAACAACCGGCCACCACAATCCAAAAACCTAAACCTCCCCAATCACCTACCTTTTTTTTTGGCAGGGGTGGGGGTTTAGGTTTTTTGGTGGGGTTTTTTTTTTTTTTTTTTTTTTTTTGTTTTGTTTTTTTTTTTTTTTTGTTTGGGGGGAGGGGGGGGGGTATGTTTTTTGGTGGAGGTGGGTGTTTAGGTTTTGGGTGATGGTGTAATAGGTTTAGTTTTAGGTTATTTGACATTTGTCACTCTATAATGATTTCTTACACTTCTTATTTTTAGAAGGTTTTGTAGAATAAGTTAAGCCTCTAAATCAAATGTGTTTAATTCAATTTTTAATTAGTTAATAATCGTAACTAAGACTAAACGGAATGGGGGCTGGCCCTGCCCCGGCGCCGCACCCCCACACCGCCCCAACCCCCTGCCCCGTCCCGTCTTCTCTTTCGTCCACAAGACGCCCAAGCCGGGTCATCTTTCTCTCTCTCTCTCTCTCTCTCTCTCAGCTTTCTCTCTCCTCTCTTTCTCTCTCTCTAAAAAATCAAATCAATTATATTTTTTAATTGTTTTTATAAATAGTGTGGGACCCAATCTTACACCCCTTTAGACCCATCCTCACTATCGATGGTGTGGCGGGTGACGTGGCTGCTCATCCCTTTAGGGGCTAGGGGGTGGTCATCAAACTATGGGGTATGGGTCGGGTGATGGAAAGAAACGCCCAAGTCACCACCCCGGGTGGACTTGGGTTTGGGCGTGGCCCCTTGGGCGGGAGTTTAAGGCCGAGCGTGGGGCATGCTAGCGATCCTATGTGGCCGGCTCTTATTGGCTTGTTGGCTAGGGCATAGCGGGCCATGTTTAGATTTTTATTTTTATTTTAATACACCTGGCCAAGCCACGCCGGGCTAGCCACGCCCCGCCATACCACACGGACACGTCACTCATCAGCGGGGGGCTCGAACTCCACGTGTCAACCCATGCCCCAAACCCCGCCCCACCATACCCCATGGTCTCACTTGCAAAAATTTCATCACTCACAACATACAATCATGTTCCGTCATGTCATCAACCATTATTCCATCACTCACAACATTTTTTAGTGGCAATGATCATCACTAACAACACCCAACAATAAACCCTCACACCACTTCACATCCATTTATCACTCAATACCCCATAACGCGTGAATTTTATCACGGCGGTGGTATGTTAGCTTCTATCACTCGTTGAATATCTCCATCACGCGTTGAACAATCCTTCACCCCACCTCCCTTTAGGGATGAGGCTCACCATACCAGGTACTCTAAGCTGTTGTATCTTTTTCTCAAGCTATATGTTGTGTGCTTCCTCGTAGTGAAAAATGCAATAATTATTCCTTTTTAACCAAGTATGCTATGGATACACCTTTGGAATCTAGAAGTAACTGAGATTTTAAAATTATACTTTTTTTTCTTTTTTGACTTTATATGGACACACCTTTGGAATCTAGAAGTAACTGAGATTTTATTTAAAATTATACCTTTTTTTTCTTTTTTGACTTTATAGTAAAACGAACTGCAAAGATATTGTATATAAGTATATTGATGTTGACAATTCACACTGATATTTATAAATACACTTTGTACGTACCCTTAAAGTTTACAATGATTTTGACAATTCACTGATATTATTATAAGGCCATGCGTAGTCATAACGCCTCTTTGTAGGCCTTATGCGACACGTGGCGCGCCACGTGTGCGGGTGGGCGTTATGGGGCGTTATGCATTGCTAATTTTTTATAAAAACAGAAAATAAATAAAAAAAACTGCAAATAAATAAAAACAGAAAATTAATTAAGAAAACTGATAATAAATAAAAACAGAAAACAATTAAAAACAGAATATATAAATTGAAAAATAAATAAAAACAGAAAATAAATAAAAAAACTGCAAAAAACAGAAAACCCTAAAATCCTTCTTCCTTGTCTTCCTTCTTCATATACATGCAACACAAAAGCAACACAAAAACAGAGCATTAAATATATGTATGTATATATGTTTGTGAGTGAGGGGAAAATCAGAAAATTAAAAAAAATAAAAATTCAAACAAACACACACAATAACGCCGCTATATATCTCGCGCCTCCCCCCAAATTGCATTCATACCGCCCCTCGTGGCGGTGTTCACCGGCGCTATGGGGCATACCGCCCTCACATGCCGCCCCACTACACACAGTCTAAGGGTGGTATTTTTGACACACCTTGGCTTATTAAATCGACACCTTCAATACGCATTGTATAAGCCTATACGATGCGTATTGAGTTGGTTAATTAATTCTGTGTCAGTCAAAGGCTGACACTGTCTCACGGGGTAAAAGTAATACGCATCGTATAGGCCTATACGATACGTATTACTTTTTTTAGAAAGTATGATCAGCTTTCTGTCACTGTTGAGTGACGTAAAGTGATTGACGTAAGCCCTATACGCATCGTATAGGGCTATACGACTCGTATTGAATTCTGAATTTGAATTCTTCCTCCCCTATTTAAACGACGAAGAAGACAATATATATATCGTCTTCGTTATATATTCACATTCACTAACAAACATGTCTTCGTACAACTATGTTTTCGGTGAGCCGTCTGACGCAAACACGAGCACGTTTATTTCGGATAGCAGTGTGGTATATCATTTTTTTTAACTTATTCCGGTTTTTTTTATGAAATACTTAGCACACCGTTTGTATTAGGCGGGGTCTAATGTCCTTGATTCTTACGATTGGAGTGGAAATAATGATCACGCGCACGAGGTCGTGTCCGGCTATCGTCGCCATCATAATGAATCGTTGTTGCCAGACCTCAACGAGGTAAGTATATATATTTATTTTTTTATATTCGGCGTTAAACTTATCATTACCTTTTACCCGTTGGTTTTTTTAGTCTGCTATGCCCAGCCAACCGTTGTTACCAGATTTGAACGCGTGTAGCCATGATCAAGGTTATGGGTCTCCGTATTATGAAGCCGGTTACATTCCCTCGTACGGACAGGAAGAATATGGCAATAACGTTTTCATTATGGGTGCCTCGGGAGTACAAGAAGACGTTGGTTAGCCTTCTTGCGTGCAAGAGTCATTGGGTTACGATCCACCCGTGCAAGAGTCATTGGGTGACGAGCCAACCGTGCAAGAGTCATTCTGTGACGAGCCACCCGTGCAAGAGTCATTGGGTGACGAGACACCCGCTTACCCTGAAGTTTCGTACAAAACTGATCAGGTAAAAACGATATATATTTTTGTTAAATGTTATATTTTTTTCTGTTAAAAAATTATTATAAAATTGTTAATGCAAAATACATTAAAATTGTTATATTTTTCAAATAGGATAAAAATTAATTAATAAATGTTATATGAAATATTTTTATAAAATTAATTAACCCTGTTATATTTTTTTAAATATTATAAAAAAATACATTAAAATTGTTATATTTTTTTAAAATATTCGTTGAAGAGTTGAAGACACTCGTATTATACAAACGAGATGATTTCACCAAAATAGGTGTGAAACCAATAATTTGGTGAATGACTCTCAATCCGCGTATTCAATTTTGCACGAAATTACGCCATCAAGTTAGGAGTGAGATCCACATCTTGACGGTAAGTTTCCAATTCAAACTCTAGTGGACCCTCGTCAAAGTGTCGGAATTAACTTTCTTGACCCGACGAATACCAATCACACTTATGGTACGAAATCGTCAAGTTGGGGGTGAAACCCGCATCTTGTCGACTAGTCCCGTTCCTCGATTTTCAATCCCGCCAAAGTTTTGATTTTTCAATCGATTAGGGATGTGTAGTAACTGGAAGGGTAAAGTACCGTTAATCGCTTCTCGACAAGAGTATTTTACCTATAGGCCAAAGCACGTTTCCCTAATTTGAAATGACTTTCGATTCACTTTGGAATAGTTGAAGTTTCTAAACCCGAAACAATCTGATGTTTTATCAAGCCTCTCTTTTACGTTATCTCAATTTCTATGTGTTTTAATACTTGTTACTTCGTTCATTTCAAAACCGATGCACAATTCGCACGTTTCTCGCAATAAAAAACAATAATAATTTGCACAATAATAAATAATTGTAAAGAAAAAAATACACTCAAAATTGTTATATTTTGTGAATAGGATAAAAAATTAATTAAAAAATGTTATATTTTTATAAAATTAATTAAAATGTTATGTTTTTATAAAATTAATTAAAATTGTTATATTTTTTTACGAATTTTTAAAAAAGTACATTCAAAATTGTTATATTTTTTTAAATTACTTGTTATATTTTTAGGATTTTTTTATCCCGGGATGATTTGGAAGGTTGGGTAAAATGAAGGGGTTTAGCCAACGGATACGTTATTGTTACCAGACGGTCCAAGGATCAACGGGTGTGGCTCCAATGTGGTCGTAGCGGCGAGCATGAGAGTAAGGCCACGGTTAGGAAAATCGGCAGCAAAAAATGTGCGTGCCCTTTTATGGTGATAGGTCGTCTCGACCAAAGTCGTCTGGCTTGGCGGATAGATTATCTGAACAAAAATTTTAACGAGGCACACAACCACGGCCTTGCTGAACATCTGGAGGGTTACGCGTATGCCAGGAGGCTTACTCCTAATGAGTTTAGGCTGGTGCAAGAGCTGACAGATCAAGACATACAGCCCCATACAATCTGGAAGGCCGTAACCGAATAGAACCCTGAGAACAAATGTGTTCCAAAAGATATACACAACGCTCGCCAAAAGATTAGGGCCGCAAAGTTCTAGAAAAAAACGTCTCCTATGCAGCGGCTGGAACAAATCCTCCAGGAAAAAAAGATGACCTATTACATACAAACGGAACATTCCACCAACGTCGTTCAGCATGTATTATTCTGTCACGAGAAGTCCTTTGAAATGTGGAGGGCATTCCCGCATGTGTTTATGGTCGACGCTACCTACAAGACTAACATGTACAATCTTCCATTTTGCAAGTTGTGGGTATGACGTCGACAAACCAAACCTTTTGTGTTGCGCATGCATTTCTTTCAAACGAGCAGGAGGCAACGTACGTCTAGGTCATGGAGAGGGTCAAGTCTATGCTGCACGAGTGCATGGAGCCGCATGTAATTCTAACGGACAGGGACTAGGCACTGATAAACGCGTGTAGAAAAATATTCCTTGGCGCACACAGATATCTCTGCAGGTTCCACATCTTACAAAATATTGTGAAGCACTGCAAGAATTCGTTTAATACACAAGATTGGGAAGCCTTTGTTGCTCAGTGGAAAACAGTGTGTAATTCCGCTACCGAAGAGTTATTCAAATATAACGTCCTTAACCTTCAGAGACACCTTATTAATCAACAACGTAAACATATGTTCTCTCTAAGTAAATACATTCATTTAAATAGATATATAATTTGAATATGTTTATTTTTTCAGATGTTTTTTATTACCTATGGAATAACTGGTTAAGCACCTCCCGCCAATTGTTCGTATCTGCATGGACCAATCAAACCTGACATTCTTCCAAACTACAACAAACAGAGCAGAAATGCAGTCTGGAAACGCTGGTGAAAAAGGTGGACACCTTGGTACTAAAGCAATATGCGCAAATAAAGAAATCCTTGGAAGAAAGCCGCAGCAAGCGAATGAACAGCCACCTTGAGATTCCGTTGTTTTGCAACCTACTTCTTAAAGTTTCCATCCATGCTCTTAACCTATTGGAAAACGAGCTAACACGGAGAATAGACACTTTGCGGTCATTCGTGTAACGCTCCGCTCTTTCCGTATTTCCACTTTTAGAAAATTCGTGTTCGTTTTCCATTTTTAGAATCACATTCGAAATCAGATCGAAAAACGGAACTAAAACGACAAACGACGCATTTTTACGCGCTTTAACGAAACAACGAACGAACGCGACTAATATTGATTATCGGCACTATTTACGTAAATGTTCAACTTTAAATAATATACTATAATATTTCACGTCGATTGGTTGTGAAAACGGGATCCAGAAACGCAATTGGGCCACTATTGGGCTTTAGGCCAAACACACTCAAAAACCCTAGCTTATAAAAAATCCCCTAATCCATCTTCTTCACTTTACAAAAAAGAAAACCCTAGCCCCCACAAGATGAAACTGGTCCCTGTTCTCCCTCAGAACTCTGGCGACCGGAGTAACTCTGGCCGTGAGTCTGGCACCGGCAACAACACCACAACACCTCCTCCTTCCTCTTCACACCGCAGCCCCTCCCCAATCTCGTCCTCCTCCCTCTCTCTCTCTCTCTGATTAAACAGGCCGACACCCCTCTTGGTGGCGGCGGTACTGTGGCGGTGGCTCGATGACAGCAAACCGACAGCAGAGCCGTCTTTCCGGCGGCTAGAAGCACCAGAGTTGGAAAGTGGTGCTGGTTTTTGTGTCAGGTTCGATTGGAGACGGCTCACGACAACGGTAACACCCACTGGTGGCGGCGTCACGGCTGACAGCGGAGGCAGCTGCATCACCGGCGCACGGCGGTGGTGGGTGCGGTGGTTTGATGACTGCCGGCGGCTCAGGTTCCGGTTCGGGTCAGGTTGCAATTCAGATTCGATGTTTCTCGAGTTTATCAGTCCGTTCAGCGGTTCAGTTCTGGGATTCGACTCGGGTTCGGCCCAACGTCAGTCGCGGGTTCTGTTCGGGAGTCAACGGTCAGCATTTCGACAGGACTCCGGTTAGCCGTGGTGAGTTCAGTTCAACATGGTTCCAGCTCGAGTCTCGATTCAGATTCAAGTTCGAATTCGTGCTCGGTATACCTTCTTTTTGTTAATCACCTGTTATGTAATTTTTTTTTACTCTCGACATTATACTTGTTCCAACCAACTGAAACTATGCGTAACGATTAAATCTATGAGTTATCTTCCAAAACAGTTTATATATTGTTTAGTAATCGTCAAACTCTTCTAAAGATTTCGCATATTGTTATCATCGTATTATTGAATTTTGACAATGTTATCGACAACTAGTATTGTCGGGATCGTCCAAAAATAAAGGAAACTTTGTCCGATTTTCGTTAAAAATATATATGTACTTTCTAGTAGAACCACTAATGAAAACGTATCGAAGCTCAAATGATTTTTATAACAATAATTGCGAATGTATACTTATTTTGGCCACTTTTTGAGATTTTAGTTTTTAAAATCCATTTTTTTCCTTTTGTTTCAAAATAAAACCTTTATAGTTTCTATCCTTTTAAAAGTTCCTTTAAAACCCTTTTTAATCCTTAAATCCATTATTAATTAAACGAGTTTTTATCAAAAATTCTTTTCTTCTAAGAATCTTTATAAACCGTAAATTTATAAAATAAAAAATTCTTTTCTATTTTATAATAAACTCTAAAAATAATAAACAATTCATTATAACCCCTTTTATAACATTAAAGGTTAATATGGAGATAAATTAACTAAATAAATTAATTTATTTGACTATTAAATAATAATAAGTTCGTGTTATAATATTTAGGGTAATCATTTCCCGTTCGTCATTTTGGGATTTCCCAACCCCTATTCGTGCGTTATTTCAAGGAATCTCCAATACGCAACCAATGTGAGTACACTTGACCAATTTTCTTTTTAATACACTTTGGGTGCAACATGTTTTACTTGTTAAACATCACAATTTACAAACATGCTTTTATTCATTCGATCCGTGTACATGCTTTGTTATGCTTAGGTTCATGCTAGAATACATACTACTTTTTAACTCGGCTTAACAATTATAGCGCTATATGAGTAGCACACCACCCGACGGGGTTTTGTTAAGTCTTTATTCTATAATGGTCTCGTTGCTTTTGTGACGAGGGATGCTAAATACTAGTGGACACTAGAGTTGACATATTGTTATGCATGATAGTTTGACCTTGTATACCAAATGCTATGTTGGATTGAAAATACTTTTATACACATGCCACGAGTCTAAAACTAGTGTACTCGCCAATACCTTTGTATTGAACTATGATTTTTAAAACATGTTGCAGGTTTAGCGATGATGTTGGTGATTCATGGAATCTAGTATGATGCTTAGATACACACTTTAATTTGTATTCTTATTGCATTGTATTTCATTATTCATGATGTTGTATTTACTTCAAATTCTTGTAATTGATTCTTTTGAAATGAAATGAAATTCACTATTTAAATACTTGTCACAATTATTAGTGTTATGATGTCTCGAGCAATCTATTTCGTCTCACTCCGATGTTTCCGCCATTGGTTGGGGTGTGACAGATTGGTATCAGAGCCATAACTATAGGGAATTAGGAAAAATTGCCATGCTTTTTACCAAGTCTATAGTTCTAGAGCTTTATTCTTATGTTTTGCCTGAACCACTTACATGATACTTTATTTGCTCCTTATTTGTTTTATTTTGACCTTTTAAACATATATGTCACTTTTGTGTTAATACTTGCTTTATTATTTGTTAATACTTGTTGTATTGTCCCATTCTTTATGTGCTATTCTTGAAATGTCTTTTACGTGTTATTTTCTTGAGATGCTTATTGTGCTTATACTTGCTATTATTATTTTGAACATACGTCTTTTACTCATTTATACTAAAATCGAAACAACTCGTAATACACAAACGAGACGACTTCACCAAAATAGGCGTGAAACCCACAATTTGGTGAACGACCCTCAATCCATCTATTCTTTTATACGAAACTCGCCACCAAGTTAGGAGTGAAATCCTCACCTTGATGGAGAATTTCCATTTCAAACTCTAGTGGACCCCCGTCAAGGTGTCGAAATTAAATTTTGACCCGACGAGTACCAACCACACTTAGGATACGAAATTGCCAAGTTAGGGGTGAAACCCGCACCCTGTCGACTAGTTCCACTCCTTGGTTTTTATAAATCCTGCCAAGTCTCGAAATTTCAATTGATTTGGGACATGTAGTAACCGGGATGGTAAATACCGTTAACCGACTTGTCGGCAAGAGTATTTTACCTATTAGGCCAAAGCATGCTCCTCAAATTCGAAAGGCTTTTCGACCACTTTGGTTAGTCAAAGTTCTGTTTTGGAACCATCCAAATTCTAATCAAACATGTGTTTCTATTATTTATCTTATACGATGCAACCCTTCAAATTCAAAATTTACTTTCGATATTTTCATCTCACACACACAACATATTGAATCTTTTCCATACATTTATACATATGAATGATTTCATATAATTTAAATTCATATTCCTTGTAACGACAAGTGGAGACATATCATCGAGATAGGAGTGATTTCCTTACCTTGACGATTAACTCCACACCTTCTTTCCTTAAAACGACCTCACCAACGAGTTAGGAGTGGTTCCCTTACCTAGGTGATCGTTACCAAAACTTTCCTTCAAAATATTTTATTATGCGAACCCGATCATGTTTTATACCTAAATCATTTATCAATATTCAAAATACCTACTTATACCGATTTCAAAATACATTGTTTCATCAAACGTACTTCTTATTCTACAATCTATTTTCACTCAACTCATATACACGAGATTCTTAATCATGTCTTAAAACGTTTTATTACCCAAATTTCAAAACCTTACGAGATGCTACCTATCAATTTAATCAGTCCAATGAATCTCTTGCCCATGAACTTCATATTCGACTTAATCACTAAAACACACACTCACGTTTTATCACCATACTAAAGACTTTCATTCCCAATCGGAATTCAAACCAACTTTCTCATATACTTATAAGATCTTATAGATATTATACGATCACTTTACCAAAGACGCTTTTCAACATCAACAAATCATTTGTTAAAACTCTTTTTAATGATCACTAAGCCCATTTTGCTAAATTTCTTTTCTAAGAATCAACGTTTTCATAAGAACCTCCAAAATTCAAAATTTCTTGTTCTGATGCAAATGAAACAAACCCGTTATTTTCGAAAACCTTTTTCTACACCGCTTAATTCGTCGTTCAAATTTCAAAACAAGTGGGCTAGAAGACTTCATGGGGACCGACAATCTTCAACATACGTAAACTTTTTAAAACAAAAGTAGCATTTCATTCATTACAAAATACGTTATTCATAACCAATGAGTACTTTATGTTCCTTTACATTTACAAACTATATTCTACCTTCCTAATCCAACTCAAACTATTTTGATTCGATATACTCAACGTTTCGCTTAAACAACTATACATGCATATCATCATACATGTCTTAGTCGATACCTCGCGACGCTTTCGTTTATATCATTCGTTTTACATATTCAAATTTCTCGAGCGTTTTATATGCCCAAATTCGTTATGCTTCAACATACACTATATACGTAATTTTTTTATTATTCGTACCTACACTTACACTCATACGTTTTATGCTTATACTTCCACTTATACGTTTTATGCTTATACTTATACTTATACGTTTTATGCTTATACTTATACTCATACTACTCGTATGTTTTATGTCTATACTCATACTTACGTGAATATTCATACCTAAACTTATATTTATGCTCATACTTTCATTCATACTCATGATTCATACATTCGTACCCGTATGCGAGCGTAATCCGAGGGATTCGCTTACGTGGGTCCCATACATACTTAAGCATGGACTTGCTTATATACAATATTCTTATACGTACACGTTCTTATTTTTAAATTATGTATACCCTAATTCATACACAACTAGTACAAGCTATGCGGATCATGCGACGATCAAAATAATCACGGGGGCACACGGGATTATAGTGATAGGCGTATGAAAACCATAGAGTGTACTACTATGTCTGGTAAGACACGAAACGTAACATGACACCGAATAACGAGACGGGCGTAACATGGTCGAAACATGGTGGATACACCGCTGGTACTTCCTATATATAAGTGTTTACATCATGTTACCAAACTTTCGTAAAATGTGCCATGAGAAATTTAGTGTTTTGCAGACCTTTTAGACCTAATACAAACTTTAGACAACTCACAAACGCATTATATCCGATTATCCACGACAAGACTCCACTTTCAGCATGCTACATTCGTCTCTCCTATACTCATGTCATTCTTATACCTGTATTCGTTTACTAAGAGTCAATCGTTCACTTCTATACTCCTATTATTCTTGTAAGTCTCGTAGAACGGACCTTTCAATGATATCAAACCTAATCTTGTGAGAGTGTGGAAACCAATCACAAGATGATTCAAGATAAACCAAAAATGAGAAATAACAAGAACACCAAAATCACTTTAACTCACACACGTTTCGATTACTTAAACAAGCATAAACGCCTGGTATGAGTACACCACTTCAACTCGCCTCTCACTCTCGAATTCTCTAGAATTGTGTAACTAGGAGGTTCAAACCTAAAAACAAGTTAGAAACTTGTTTATATACTAACACAAGCCCACTTCCCTACATGGGCTCCCCTTTGGCCTGCTTGGCCCACATGGCCTAAAGCTTGGCCCAAGTGACCTATAAAGGTCCAAAACCTAATATAAACTAACCCAGTAAGGCCCAGTTCGTAACCATAACCCGTTGTGTTAATATGATGCGCCAGTCTCACACTTTAGGGCCTAACAATTCTCCATTATTTTTGTCTTTTATACGAATCTCATTCACAATCAAGTCTGTTTAAACGTTCAAATCCTAACTTGACGACTTAACTTAACGTCTTCCTATTCTTATTTCTTGTATAGACGTACTTAGTAGACCATTATCACTTTATTCAAAGCACTAGACCTTGTCGTTCTCCAAAACTCCATACTTCTCAAAAACGTTTCAAATTTTTCCAAGACTTAATTCTTAATAATCACCTTATTGCCAAAACTCTTTCAAGCCTTCTTCTTGAACAAATTTCGGGACGAAATTTCCTAAAGGAGGGGAGACTGTAACGCTCCGCTCTTTCCGTATTTCCACTTTTAGAAAATTCGTGTTCGTTTTCCATTTTTAGAATCACATTCGAAATCAGATCGAAAAACGAAACTAAAACGACAAACGACTCATTTTTACGCGCTTTAACGAAACAACGAACGAACGCGACTAATATCGATTACCGGCACCATTTACGTAAATTTTCAACTTTAAATAATATACTATAATATTTCACGTCGATCGGTTGTGAAAACGGGCTCCAGAAACGCAATTTGGCCGCTATTGGGCTTTAGGCCCAACACACTCAAAAACCTAAGCTTATAAAAATCCCCTAACCCATCTTCTTCACTTTACAAAAAAGAAAACCCTAGCCCCCACAAGATGAAACTGGTCCCTGTTCTCCCTCAGAACTCCGGCCGTGAGTCCGGCGCCGGCAATAACACCACAACACCTCCTCCTACCTCTTCACACCGCAGCCCCTCCCCAATCTCGTCCTCCTCCCTCTATCTCTCTGATTAAACAGGTCAACACCCCTCTTGGTGGCGGCGGTACTGTGGCGGTGGCTCGACGACAGCAAACCGACAGCAGAGCCGTCTTTCCGGCGGCTAGAAGCACCAGAGTTGGACAGTGGTGCTGGTTTTTGTGTCGGGTTCGATTGGAGACGGCTCATGACAACGGTAACACCCACTGGTGGCGGCGTCATGGCTGACGGCGGCAGCAGCCACATCACCGGCGCACGACGGTGGCGGGTGTGGTGGTTTGATGACTGCCGGGGGCTCATGTTCCGGTTCGGGTCAGGTTGTAATTCAGATTCGATGTTTCTCGAGTTTATCAGTCAGTTCAGCGGTCCAGTTCTGGGATTCGACTCGGGTTCGGCCCAACGTCAGTCGCGGATTCTGTTCGGGAGTCAACGGTCAGCATTTCGACAGGACTCGGGTCAGCCGTGGTGAGTTCAGTTCAACATGGTTCCAGCTCGAGTCCCGATTCAGATTCGCGTTCGAATTTGTGTTCGGTATACCTTCTTTTCGTTAATCACCTGTTATGTAATTTTTTTTACTCTCGACATTATACTTTTTCCAACCAACTGAAACTATGCGTAACGATTAAATCTATGAGTTATCTAGCATAACAATTTATATATTGTTTAGTAATCGTCAAACTCTTCTAAAGATTTCGCATATTGTTATCATCGTATTATTGAATTTTGACAATGTTATCGACACCTAGTATTGTCGGGATCGTCCAAAAACAGAGAAAACTATGCCCGATTTTCTTTAAAAATGTATAAGTACTTTATAGTCGAACCACTAATGAAAACGTATCAAAGCTCAAATGATTTTTATACCAATAATTACAAATGTATACTTATTTTGGCCACTTTTTGAGATTTTAATTTTTAAAATCCATTTTTTTCCTTTGTTTCAAAATAAAACCTTTATAATTTCTATCCTTTTAAAAGTTCCTTTAAAACCCTTTTTAATCCTTAAATCCATTATTAATTAAACGAGTTTTTATCTAAAATTCTTTTCTTCTAAGAATCTTTATAAACCGTAAATTTATAAAATAAAAAAATTCTTTTCTATTTTATAATAAACTCCAAAAATAATAAACAATTCACTATAACCCCTTTTATAACATTAAAGGTTTATATGGAGATAAATTAACTAAATAAATTAATTTATTTGACTATTAAATAATAATAAGTTCGTGTTATAATATTTAGGGTAATCGTTTCCGGTTCGTCATTTTGGGATTTCCCCAACCCCTATTCGTGCGTTATTTCAAGGAATCTCCAATACGCAACCAATGTGAGTACACTTGACCCATTTTCTTTTTAATACACTTTGGATGCAACATGTTTTACTTGTTAAACCGCACAATTTACAAACATGCTTTTATTCATTCGACCCGTATACATGCTTTGTTATGCTTAGGTTTATGCTAGAATACATACTACTTGTTAACTCGGCTTAAATAATTATAGCGCTATAGGAGTAGCACACCACCCGACGGGGTTTTGTTAAGTCTTTATTCTATAACGGTCTCGTTGCTTTTGTGACGAGGGATACTAAATACTAGTGGACACTAGAGTTGACATATTGTTATGCATGATAGTTTGACCTTGTATACCAAATGCTATGTTGGATTGAAAATACTTTTATACACATGCCACGAGTCTAAAACTAGTGTACTCGCCAATACCTTTGTATTGAACTATGCTTTTTAAAACATGTTGCAGGTTTAGCGATGATGTTGGTGATGCATGGAATCTAGTAGGATACTTAGATACACACTTTAATTTGTATTCTTATTGCATTGTATTTTATTATTCATGATGTTGTATTTACTTGAAATTCTTGTAATTGATTCTTTAGAAATGAAATAAAATTCACTATTTAAATACTTGTCACAATTATTAGTGTTATGATGTCTCGAGCAATCTATTTCGTCTCACTCCGATGTTTCAGCCATCGGTTGGGGTGTGACAATTTGGATCAACATGTGGTTGCCAGCTGTACTCGGGTGCCGGGTTGTTATGTGCCTGTCGCCTGGAGAGATTGCAGAATACAGGTACTTATAGACTTATAAAAAATGTTTTGTTGTCTTAATTTAATATGATTGTCTAATTCTCTTTTTTTTTTTTGCAGACTGCGTCATTCAGCTCGAAGATATAGACATTTTCTGGAGAAAACTTGACCTGAACCCATCAAATTTTGATGAGGAAGATGTTGATGTAGACAAACAATTAGAATATGTGAAACAAAAATTGTCTACCCAACCCCCGTAAATGAGGAAAAGCGTCTTATCGAAGATCATGGCGGTGGTAAACCCATATATGAGCGACAAAAAACCGCCTATCGTACAAGAAAACACTCGCGGGCAGCCAACTTCCAAGGTCCAACAACAAAGAAAAGAACAACCTGCTAAAGATAGCTTAGTTGGGCCTCCCAGACAACAAAGTAGGTGTGACCCTCCTTGACATAGCTCTTATGTACCGTCGCAAGATTCCCTAATACCGTCTACGTCTGCAATGTCTCTAAAGTCTCAAAGGTCGTTAAATCGACGTGGTCGTTCAACATCTTCACGTGAAGAAGAGCCTGGCAAGGACAATGTCTTTCCGTTAATCACTGATGAGGGAATGCTTGAATATGCGCACAAAAAAATAACAAATTCCAAAAGTGTTCCACCCCTACATTTCAAGAATAAAAGACGTCAGGCCGGATGGACATTGTGGGTTTCGGGCGGCGGCTGTGGGTTTAGGGTTTGAACAAGACTACTTTGGGTATATTCGAAACCAACTACTTGAAGAGCTGACGGGTCCGAACAAAGAAATGTGGAAGTACGTCTTCGATAGTGAATTACCAGGGGACTACGACCAACAAGTACAGAGAATAGATTTTACCGGGGTTGGAATGGAACCCAGGGAACATTGGATGGAGATGCCTCAAGCAGCACTCCTCCTTGCCAATAGGTTTGGTGTGAATGTTCACATATTAGACATCGAAGGTTGTTCTATTGTATTTCCATTATATGATCCAGAGCACGCACGTGCCCCCCATCAGTTCGTTTCACTGTTATTTGTTAATCGTAGTCATTTCATCCACGTCAGACTTGAAGGGGACTATACAATGCCGCCACCGAATCTTACGTGGAGTAGACGCATGCTCAGAAGCTTTACGTTGGACGGAAAACTACACGGAACGGATAGCGTGGTATGATATGCTAACGAAACCTAACATTGACCCTACATTGTTTATTATTGATTGATTTGTAATTTTAAAGAATAATTTATTTGTATAATGTATTCCATTTGTTTATTGCCAAAGCAATGCATTATATTGATTAATTTGTAATACGAAAATACGGTAAAATATTCGAAAATACGCTAAAATATGCAAAGATGTTCAACACGTCAAAATACAATTAAACACGCTAAAATATGCTAAAATACACTAAAATGCGCTTAAATACCTTAAAATACCCTAAGATACATGAAAATATGTTAAAATACCTTAAAATATGATATAATGCTCTAAAGTACGCTAAAATGTTCGAAAATACGCTAAAATACGTCAAAATACTATTAAATATGCTAAAATATGCTAAAATACACTAAAATACGCTAAAATGCACTAAAATGCCTTAAAATACCCTAAGATACATGAAAATATGTTAAAATACCTTAAAATACACTATAATGCTCTAAAGTACGCTAAAATATTCGAAAACACGCTAAAATACGTCAAAATACAATTAAATACGCTAAAATATGCTAAAATGCGTTAAAATACCTTAAAATACCTTAAGATACATGAAAAATATGTTAAAATACCTTAAAATACGCTATAATGCTCTAAAGTACGCTAAAATATTCGAAAATACACTAAAATATGTCAAAATACGTTTAGATACGCTAAAATACGCTAAAATGCGCTAAAATACCTTAAAATACCCTAAGATACATGAAAATAAGTTAAAATACCTTAAAATACGCTATAATGCTCTAAAGTAAGCTAAAATATTCGAAAATACGCTAAAATACGTTTAAATACGTTTAAATACGCTAAAATTCGCTAAAATGCGCTAAAATACCTTAAAATACCCTAAGATACATGAAAATATGTTAAAATAAGTTAAAATACGATATAATTCTCTAAAGTACGCTAAAATGTTCGAAAATACGCTAAAATACGTCAAAATACAATTAAATACGCTAAAATATGCTAAAATACGCTAAAATGCCTTAAAATACCCTAAGATACATGACAATATGTTAAAATACCTTAAAATACACTATAATGCTCTAAAGTACGCTAAAATATTCGAAAACACGCTAAAATACGTCAAAATACAATTAAATACGCTAAAATGCGTTAAAATACCTTAAAATACCCTAAGATACATGAAAATATGTTAAAATACCTTAAAATACGCTATAATGCTCTAAAGTACGCTAAAATATTCGAAAATACGCTAAAATACGTCAAAATACGTTTAAATACGCTAAAATACGCTAAAATGCGCTAAAATACCTTAAAATACCCTAAGATACATGAAAATATGTTAAAATACCTTAAAATACGATATAATGCTATAAAGTACGCTGAAATGTTCGAAAATATGGTAAAATATGTCAAAATACAATTAAATACGCTAAAATATGCTAAAATACGCTAAAATGCGCTAAAATACCTTAAAATACTCTAATATACATGAAAATATGTTAAAATACCTTAAAATACGCTATAATGCTCTAAAGTACGCCAAAATACGCTAAAATACGTTAAAATACGCCGAAATACGCTAAAATGCGCTTAAATACCTTAAAATACCCTAAGATACATGAAAATATGTTAAAATATCTTAAAATACGATATAATGCTCTAAAGTACGCTAAAATGTTCGAAAATACTGTAAAATACGTCAAAATACAATTAAATACGCTAAAATATGCTAAAATGTGCTAAAATGCCTTAAAATACCCTAAGATACATGAAATTATGTTAAAATACCTTAAAATACGCTATAATGCTCTAAAGTACGCTAAAATATTTGAAAATACGCAAAAATACGTCAAAATACGTTAAAATACGCCAAAATACGTTAAAATAACCTAATAAACAGGTTAAAATAAGGTAAAATACGTCAGAATACACCAAAATATGTCAAAACACTATAAAATATGCAACAATACGATAAAATACCTCAAAATACGCAAAAATACGCGACTAATGATATTTCCACGAGCGTATACATATAACACGGCACTATGGAGTAAAAGTGGATTTCAAACAAAACTGTACGTAATCATAAAATACGATATTTGCACGCAACCAAACATCACCGAAACGACGTATGTTGAAGTCATACGTCAAAAAACGACAAAATATGCGAAAGTTCGTCAAAAAACGACTCGTATACGCATCGAACCGAGGAAAACACGAAAAACCAAAATTTCAAACTATGGCATATACGATCGTATAGGCCAAAGTTGTATCGTATTACCCCCTAAATACGCATCGTATAGCTCTATACGATGCGTATTATCCCCTGGATTTATTGAAAAAACAGGGGTATAATGGTAATTTCCTACCCATCGTATAGATCTATACGATTCGTATTAAATGAGAAAACGATATAACCCCCTAAAACACAGGGGGTTGATACGATCCAAAAACAAAAACAAAAAAAACTCAAAATACACCCAAATACACACAGATACGGTGTTATACATACGGTGAAGATACGATCGAGATTTCAAGATCAAAGACTAGTACGGTATTCATCTCCAAACCTTCATCATTTAAACGTTTTCAATTTTGCATTTTAGCCGTAGGTTTTGTGTGATTTTTTGGTTGAAAACCTGGGTTTTTTTGGGGTTTTTCAAAAACTTATGAAGCGATACGATGCGTATCGGCCTATACGCATCGTATGGTTTCAAAAGTTCAATTTTTTTTTCCAGAACACATGAGTTGATACGATGCGTATGGGCCTATACGCATCGTATCGGTTCATAATTTTAGAGTTTTTTCAAGAACACTTAAACTAATACGATGCATATGGGCCTATACGCATCGTATTGATTCTAAATTCTTGTTTTTTTTTTCATTTCTGTTTTCTAAAGTATCGCGCGTAGGTCGGTAACGAGCGTCGAAACGTAATGAGTCGTAGATAGATAATGTTTATATTATTTAGTCGGGGTCGTCCGTAACGCGATTAGGTCCATTTCGAGCGTCGAAACCTAAGACGTCGTAAATATATAGTTTTTTTTTATTTTTTTAGTCAAAACGTCCGTATCGCGCGTAGGTCGGTAACGAGCGTCGAAACGTAATGAGTCGTAGATAGAAAATGTTTATATTATTTAGTCGGGGTCGTCCGTAACGCGATTAGGTCCATTTCGGGCGTCGAAATCTAAGACGTCGTAAATATATAGTTTTTTTTTATTTTTTTAGTCGAAACGCCCATATCGCGCGTAGGTCCGTAACGAGCCTCGAAACCTAATACGTCGTAGATAGATAATAATTATAATATACAGTCGGGGTCGTCCGTAATGCGATTAGGTCCATTTCGAGCGTCGAAACCTTAGACGTCGTAAATATATAGTTTTTTTTATTTTTTTAGTCGAAACGTCCGTATCGCGAGTAGGTCCGTAACGAGCCTCGAAACCTAATACGTCGTAGATAGATAATAATTATAATATAAGTCAGGGTCGTCCTTAACGAGATTAGTTCCATTTCGAGTGTCGAAACCTAAGACGTCGTAAATATATAATTTTTTTTTATTTTTTTAGTCGAAACGTCCGTATCGCGCGTAGGTCGGTAATGAGCGTCTAAACATAATGAGTCGTAGAGAGATAATGTTTATATTATGTTGTCGGGGTCGTCCGTAATGCGATTAGGTCCATTCCGAGTGTCGAAACCTAAGACGTCGTAAATATATAGTTTTTTTTTTATTTTTTAGTCGAAACGTCCATATCGTGCGTAGATCCGTAACCAGCCTCGAAACCTAATACGTCGTAGATAGATAATAATTATAATATACAGTCGGGGTCGTCCGTAACGCGATTAGGTCCATTTCGAGCGTCGAAACCTAAGATGTCGTAAATATATAGTTTTTTTTTTATTTTTTAGACGAAACGTCCATATCGCTCGTAGGTCGGTAACGAGCGTCGAAACGTAATGAGTCGTAGATAGATAATGTTTATATTATTTAGTCGGGGTCGTCCGTAACGCGATTAGGTCCATTTCGAGCGTCGGAACCTAAGACGTCATAAATACATAGTTTTTTTTTGTTTTTTAGTCGAAACGTCCGTATCGCGCATAGGTCCGTAACGAGACTCGAAACCTAATAGGTCGTAGATAGATAATAATTATAATATACAGTCTGGGTCGTCCATAATGCGATTAGGTCCATTTCGAGCGTCGAAACCTAAGACGTTGTAAATATATAATTTTTTTTTATTTTTTTAGTTGAAACGTCCATATCGCGCGTAGGTCCGTAACGAGCCTCGAAACCTAATACGTCGTAGATAGATAATAATTATAATATACAGTCGGGGTCATCCGTAACGCGATTAGGTCCATTTTGAGCGTCAAAACCTAAGACGTCGTAAATATATAGTTTTTTTTTTATTTTTTTAGTCGAAACGTCTGTATCGCGCCAAGGACCGTAACGAGCCTCGAAACCTAATACGTCGTAGATAGCTAATAATTATAATATACAGTTGTGGTCGCCCGTAACGCGATTAGGTCCATTTCGAGCGTCGAAACCTAAGACGTCGTAATTATATAGTTTTTTTTTTATTTTTTAGTCGAAACGTCTGTATCGCGCGTAGGGCCGTAACGAGCCTCGAAACCTAATACGTCGTAGATAGATAATAATTATAATAGATAGTCGGGGTGGTCCGGGGAGGTGGCGGTGTTATATTTTTTTAAAATTAAAGAAAAATTGTTATAGTTTGAAAAAAATTGATTAAAATTGTTTAATCATGCAGATATGGAAGTCGCTATTGGTAGAGGGAGAGGCCAGGGAGGTGGCGGTGGAGGTGGCAGTGGAGGTGGGTGTAGACGTGGCCGCGCACATGGAGCGGCGGGGGCGTTGATCGCGGTGGCGGTGCCTGGTGGGCGTGGACGTGGACGTGGCCGTGGGCACGGGCGTGGCGCTGGACGTGGGCGTGGCGCTGACCCTGGAGAGGATCCCCTGTTGGAGAATCCTTATCTGATGTTCGAGGAGGGAAGCGAGGCTTATCACAGATGTGAAAAGTTTCGTCGTATGGAGATTAGCGGCCACAACGCCCTCGATTGGGGAGCTCTAGAAGAGGTCGAGGAGGCGGCGAGAGCCTGACAGTTCATCGGACACGATACTCCATGGTCGAGGTATACTATTTGTTACTGTTTTTTCTTTGTTTTGTATACGACATGCATACTAACCACAGTGTGTGACAGGTTGTTCGATATTGCATATACGCCGTCTTACAGGGTCATGGCATGCGAGTTTTTGTCGAGTTTCGACTTCGTTCCCAGGCCTGCAGACTGTCCGGAGGAGGATGACGACAAGACGACCCGTGGATAGATGTCAGCTTTCGTCTAGCGGGGCAGTGGCATTAGATGTCACTCAGACGGTTTTCCGAGTACTGCGGCCTTTACGGGGTGGAGGAGTTAGACACCCCCACCTACACCGACGGCATATGGATGGCCCCCCGTACCACTCTGATGAGGTTCTGGCAAGTGATCAGCACGCGTCGTCGCTTCGGCAATACATCGAAGCAGAGGGCTTCCTTTATCACCGATCCCCTCTACCGCTACCTGCACAAGCTTATTTCCACATCTATAGCACCACGCGAGAAGAGTCGCGAGTGGTGCAATAAAGGGAATCTCTTTTACCTGTACTGCCTTATATGGGGGGAGAGGTGTGCCCTCCATCGCTGCCTAGCCCAGTGGTTCGCGGCAGCGTACCACAGGCAGGACAAGTCTATGCTGTACGAGGGGGGGCGTACATCACACGTATCGTCGTCTCCTTGGGCCTTGTTCTCTAGCAGGACCAATTATTCTCGCAGGGGGGCAGAAGTTTTGGACAGATGTATGTTTCAGCTGCATAACCGAGTCTAACTCAATTGTATCAATTCCATGGGATGTTAAACGGTTTTAGTAATCCACTAGGACACCTGGGGTGATCCTAGGAAGTCCCATTACAGCTGCAATGATCTAAGGACATGGCAATTCACTATATAAGAAGAGCTAGTTCATGTGTATTATGCACTCATTTGCAAACAACTTTCAAAGGACTCATTTCTGGACCTTGCAAGGATTAGGAGAAGAATTGCAAGTGTAGAAAAGATAGCAAGGACCATTAGTAAGAGTCTTAATACCTGCTTAGTCCTTTTAATTAGTTTAAAAACTGAAAAGTCAACTTATCGTAATTAAGCTTTGACTTTCGGTTTAATCACATATGGTCCAGCCACTGATCAAAACGAAAGTGGTTATAGAACCATATTAAGGTAGGTGATTAACCCTTAAAAGGGCACCTCCTAATTATTTCATTTGACTAGTTAATTGTCGGGTCAAACTAGTTTGACAAAAAGTCAAACTGGACAGAAAGTTTAAAAATGAATCAAATTAATAAAACAGAGGTTCTAAATTATATTTTAACATTCTAATGACTTGGTAATTAATATTAGAACATGTTTTATTAGTCCTAACCCGACAATTATCATTCTAAGGTCAGATTATAACCGAAAGTCGCAAAAGTTTGACTTTTGCTTTGCCTTTCAGTTCTGACCTGTTCAAGCTTAATTCTCCCATGTTTTAAGCTTCCATTAGGACCACATTACTCAGTAGTATAACCTTCTGGAGTTATATTGCATGGTCCTTAGTGGTTTGAATTATATGCTCTTGATCGTTAATATGCTTATAAATGCCATAAATGCCCTTTTGACCCACAAATGAGATTTTTAGAAATGTGAGTGGACAAAAAGCTTTGCTAATGATGTATAAGCTTGTTTCGAAAATTTGACATTAGTTCTTGGTCCCAAATAGGAGTTATGCGCGATATCGTAATTAGAAGCTTTTTATTAATTAAATTGCGATATCATGCATAATACATGTTTAAACTTGGATTTTGAACCAAAACTCATTACCTACTGTTAAGATATTATTTTTAAGGAATTTTAAGATTTGTGGTCAGATTATTATCTGTTTAAAACATTGAGTTCTTGTGTAATTCGGTTAATGACGATAATACCCTTTTAGACATAAAATGAGATTAATAAAGGATTTAAATGTCAATCTTTTTCCTACTAATTTCATACATTAAATAAATTATTTTGAGCATTTAAAACTGATCAAAAATCTCAAATTTGTATAAACATCTTGAGTATCGTCAATTAGCGAGTTTTACACTAATTAGGTGCATAGTATGGTTTAAAACCATATTTAACATCTAAGACTTGTTACCTACTGAATTCTTAAACAAATTTAAATATTATTACAGTAGGTATAAGTGATGAACTCAGATTTCCAAAAATGCCCTTAAAAGCCTATGTGAAATGACCAAAATGCCCTTCGGGACATAGTTTGGTCATAAATAGTAAATTTCACATATGTATGATATCTTACTGATGTAATGAGATAAATTAAATATTTTTACTGATTTCAAAAGACCAGAACTTTAGTTTGTTATAAAATCTCTTTTATAAGCATTAAAATTACCAAAATGCCCTTACGGGACTTAAATTGTTTTTAAATACTTTTTGGGCATATATGTTAACATCTTACTAATGTATTAACATATTTTAAGCATAATAACAATTAAGACCTGTATATAATTCATTTGGTTAACCGTTACGCGTTTATGCATTCGGATCGGTTTATGTGACTAGTTTACATAAAATAGCCGAAACGGGTTTAACCTTATCATTAAATCCTCAAATTTCCCGAATGTGTTTAGTTTACCCATATTATACAAGTATCCAAGCTTGTCGGGTCTAAACCATATTCTATTCCGGTCTCCGCTTAATCTAGCGTTTAGAACGGTAAAGTTTCTTCCTAGCTAGCCGGTTTAAGTCCTTGACTTAATTAAAGACCCGTTAGCATCCTAATAGGTTATTAAACCTTCTATACAGATTAAGTAGCATCCAGTAGAAGGTACCATCATAAAGCTTTAGGATTTACGGTTGAGTTATCTTCACTTTTAAGCTCAGGAAAATACTTTTAACTTATTTTCCCTTATACGGGCTTGGGATATGGTATTATAATAATACCACTTGGTCGGGTATGATATAGTTTAATCGAATTGTGATTAATAAATTTACATAACCCGTTTTAATCTGTCTTGTTTGATAACATAAGCATTGGGGGTTAATTCGACCGTGTCCTGGATATCCTCGGTTCATTTCATTTGAAAATGGCCACGACCTATGCACGGGGTGTAGGCATACACCTGACAGATGCAAATGCTAAATTATAAACCCACACGTTGGGGATAACTCCTTTATGGGTTCTATAAGTGGTGAGTCGGTTAATCATGACCGGCTTCCAACCGGCCCCAATTGTATGACAAACAAATTCTGTATACAAGATTATATTTAAATAATTGTCCCAAGTTATAAATGATTTGTGCCTTGTGCACTTAAATAAATTCTTATAAATGCTTTTCAAAAGTGTCAGTTAATTATATTTACCAGTGTAAACTGACGTATTCTCTAAAGATTAATTGACAGGTACCTCTCGTAATAGACTGGAGCTATTAGGTGTCGTATAAGAGGATCTTGCAAATCCCTAAGATGCCTGAAGTCTGTTATTTCCTGTTTCTTGTATTTTATTCATGATCCGCCTGTGGATCTTATTACAATCCAGTCTGTATATTCTTTCGTCGAACACTCAGACATTATGGTTTGTAATAGTCTATTCACCAAGCCTTCCGCTGTGCTATTATATTGGGTGTATTGTCAATGACGATATCAACTACGTCACGATACTCCCCGCCGGGCCCACCGGTCATATGTGGAAATTTCGGGGTGTGACAGGTTGGTATCAGAGCCAACATTGAGTGAATTAAACACTAACCTTTGGTGTTTAATCTCAATGACACAATAAGCACAATCCATAGACTTCCGAGTCTAGGCTAATGACCTAGGATTTATTCTTAACTTTCCTTTTATTGTTTATATTATTTTTACTTGTTTTGACAGGTTAACCAATTGGAAAATGCCGCCACGTGTGAGAGGCTGAGGAAAAGGACCAATGCGAGGAGGGCCATCAGGCCACACGGGACCATCCCATCGACGTACCCCGTCGGCAACTTTCTCTAGTTTCGACTCTCGGGACCATTGGAGTCATAACTTCGAGCCGGCGAGACATTCTGTTTCGCTGGGATCCTCACCATCTGACCCTCCATACTTTGGACAACCCATTCCCGATGAACCCCAACATTCCCAGCATTCTCTAGAATCACACCATTCAAACCAATCTCACCACTCCCTTCACTCCGATTCCATTTATTCCCCAGGTCAATTCAATCCCAATGAATATGTCAACAATCTTTTTGGCTTCAACCCTTTAGGACCTCAAGATCACTTCTCCCAGGAGATTGAAATGGATGACGACCCTGGCCCTGAAATGCAAACCGAAACACCGGGCCACCCTATCAGTATCTCGAGCGGTTATTCGTATCAAGGATCGCCGTACCAAGGGTCCGATCCATTCAAAGAATGGTGGTCAAGGTATGAATGGGAATTCACCCCATCATATCATAACTCTCCTGCTCAACCTCCTTTGAATGATCCGCAACTTCAAGCAGTTACCCCACCACCTTTACCAGTTGAGGAACCACCTTAACCGCCTCCCGAGCCGCCAAGGCGAAGGAGAAATGCTCGAATGTCTGTGCGTGGGGGGCCACGGTTCGCATCCCCTCATGGTTCAAGTTCTTACCCTCCTATTCCCGAGGACCCCCAAATGGGTGGACCCTCGCACACGGTGCCGGAAGTCAATCCCCCGCCAGTTTCTCATGCACCACCGCCACCGCCAGTGGGTTTTGACAACCCGATACCAACATACCCAGGTTCGTCTGGGTATAACCCATCTGGGTATCCAACCACTGCGGAATATGGAGCCCATGACCCATACCTTACTGCAGCTCAATACAATGCACTTTATCCTTCTTCTTACCCACCAGTTTACCCAACTCGATATCCGGTGCAAGGGTATCAATACCCACCATATCATCAACCTCCTTCTCCCCAACAGGAGCAAACTCAGGAGATTCTGTAGAGGTTAGATCGGGTTGAGCGTGAAGCCGATGAAACTAAAAAGAAGCATAATGGCTTTCTCAAGGGCCTTGCGAACCTCATTAAAGGCAAGAAGAAGTAGGAAGTTGTTATTTTATTTTGTATTATCTTTTAATCAAGTCCCTGCGAGGACATTATTTTATTTTCAGTACCAAGTCCCTGCGTGGACTTACTTTCTATTTCTGTAGCCCCTGCGTGGGCAGTATGTTGTTTCAAGTCCCGTTTAGGGCATCGTTGTACTAGTTTCGTGATTTAATGAAGTTATTTTTCGATTTTCAAATATGTATTTTATTACATCATCATGCTATATCATTTCAAATTTAATTAATCTGCCAAAGAAATTCTTAGAGGTATAACCTAGCCAAAAATATTAATGGCTATGATGGTACACCCTTTTTAAGAAAATAACTCCCTGTTAACATCTGAAAACATGTTAACATTCCTGATTGTGCGGTACGGAAAACCACACAAGCTTCCAAATGTACTTGGACTTTCCCAAGTCACTATCATAGCCTATATGATCTATATGAATCATGGCTAATAAACATCAATATGATGTATACACCTAAAACATCCATTTCAGATGTACGCTTACAAGCAAAGGTGTAATAATGACAATGACAGTTCTACTTTATAAACTTCTTGTCAATAAGGCGACGAACTAGGTTCGACCTTAAAAGATCACTGACCCAGGAGATCATTGATTATAGTTTAATCGTCCCTGTGACATGGCCTCTTGTGCTGCCTAATGTCCTCTGAGACGAGCCTTGTGCTAAATGTCTTTCATAACATTGACAGTTGTGACTTATATTCCCCTGTCTAATAAAATATAAAGAATTATATCTCATGGATTATTATTATTATTATTATTATTTTCTTAAAATGGTCTATATGGTTTAATAATACCATGACCATCTAATCATCAATGTGATGATTTATTGCATAATTTAAATATAACATTATTGTTTAATATAGTACCCAAATCATGGCTGCATCTGATGAAGTAAACAGTCATCCACGGGAAGAAAACGATAATAAGGCCAGAATAAATCTTACAAAAGCTGAACTGCAAGCTATGATTGACACCGCGGTTGCTCAAGCGGTAGATAAGATATTCAAGGAACCGAGTAATGTTCGGTCCAAAACTCACTCAAAACCCTTATCACAGTCACATGCATCAAGAAGGGATGAATCTCAGCATTCATCTAATCAAAGATCCGAGTCTCAAAAAGTGGTGCCAAACCAGGCTCCTAAGTACAAAAAGAGTTGTACTTATAAGTACTTTGTCTCCTGTAAACCGAGGGATTTTACAGGAGAAAAGGGAGCAATTGACTGCATGAAATGGTTAGACGAAATGGAGACTGTGATTGACATCAGTGGATGTGCTAAGGAAGACATAGTCATGTTTGTGTCTCAATCTTTTAAGGGCGATGCCCTCACTTGGTGGAAAGCGTTAGTACAGTCCACTGGAAAGGTTCATCTGTATAACCTTTCGTGGAACAAGTTTGTAGATCTTGTAAAAGACACATACTGTCCTCAGCATGAAGTTGAGAAGATTGAAACTGACTTCCTCACCTTGGTAATGAAGGATTTAGACTGTAGTGTAACATTCCTATTTTTATATAAGAATTATAGGTTTGGTTAAATTATTAACCACTAGTAACTAGTAACTAGTTTATTTTTAATATAAATATTTAACCCAAATAGTTTTAAACACTATTTTATATATAGTTGGTTGAAATATTATTCTAATTAATTGGCCTGAATATGGGTGACCTTTCTATTAAAATAAAAGTTTATAAAAACTTATATTATTAGACAGGTAGATTTCGGGTAAGTCGACTGTTAAAAATATGAAGTACCTAGACGGGCCCAGGAACCATTTAATAATTAAATTATAAAAATACATGATATTTGAACCTACTCCGTTTTTAATAAAACTTGGTTCAAAATGTAGACAAAAATATAATCGTTCCAAAGACATATTCATTATATTATAAAACGTTACATTTTATAAGTTATAAGTGCCAAATAAGTAAAGCAGTTAAATTAATTATAATATATATATATATATATATATATATATATATATAAATAAAATAATAATAAAGTTAACACATTTAATTTTGTTTGAAATATATGTGTGTATATCGAAGATAAGAATCAAAAAAATAAAATGATATTAAAAAACATCAAATGAAATTGATTTACGTATGCATATATGTGTCTTCAACATACGAAAGGAATAAATAGAATAATATATACGTGTAAGAAATCTAAAGAGTTTGGAAACCATATAAATAGGACATGAAGAATATTGGCTTCCATCTCTGTGTTCATATCGCCCTCTCTCACTCACTTTCTAGCTTTTTATTATTTTTAATAAAGCTTTGCCCCGTTTTAAGTGTTTTAACTCCCGATCACCGCTACCCTTTCCGATTGATCTGAGCCCCATAACATATGTCAAGGCTCTACCTGACTAAGTTCGTTGGGGTTCTGTCTCGTGACATAGGGATAAGGTTAAATTAGGGGTATTATACTTAACACGAGTGCATTATATATTTTTAAATAGCTCAAAAGTTATACCCAATAATCTACCAGGAAACTTTCTAGTTGAACCCTAAAGTTACAAAGTGGGTCCATTCTCTTTTCTCGCTATTTTATTCCCTTTTTCCTTGTGATAGAATTTTATTAAAAAAGGTCCCAAATTGACCCGTAAGTAAAAACCTGGACCCCTGAAACCCCAATCCATATCAAAAATCAAGAAAATCAAGAATTCTGGTCTTCAGGCAGGCCGCGTAAAGATAAGCCGAGGCTTACGCGGGCCGCGACAGCAAGGAAAAACTCCGGATAAGCTTAAGGGACACGTGGCATCCACCTGGCAGACCTACTGGTGACTCAGCAACCCTACGCGTAGACTAGGCGGCTACGCGGGCCGCGTAAGGATCGACCAAGGGCTCACGCGGGCCGCGTGAGACCCAATTTTCAGCTATAAATAGGACAGGCTACGAGCTTTCAGCTGATGTCGAAACCAAAACTCAAAAACGTATTCCCACTGCTCAAAATCACAAATTAGCATAGCGGGGTGCTGCTACGATACCGGGTATTAACTCGATCGCTGCTACGATTCAATATCCTATCAATTGAAACTATCCGACCGGATGTTTAAGTGCTATCCTTTGTCATTAGTCGTGATTCCGACAGGATGTTTGAGTACCACCCGGACTCGAGGAATACTCTGTCATTCGTTGTGAATCCGATGGATGTTTAAGTGATTACACTTTGTCATTTGTCGTGAGGGTTTTAATCTCGTGAGTTATCGTAAATGCTGTATTGGTTACTTACCGAGTTCGTGTGCATTAGGTTACAAGACTAATCTATAGGTTAAGCTCTGCCTGTATAAATCTGCATGCTTAAATGTGAGTCATTCTCTTTTTATCAAAATGCTTTATAAATTCTTAAATATTTTCAAAGTTATAATTACAGGGATTAAGTCTTTGTAGTCACCAAATTACAGCCGGTATGTGGGGTTTTGTATACATTACTTGTTCCCGTCACCATTGGACAACGAGTTAGCCAATGGGTGATCTGACCATAGTCACAGAAACGAGTCGAGTGACAAATACCGTAGGTAGTTGGTTGATATCAGGAAACATTGTAATCGCTCTTAATACTGTAGATTATAACAAACGTGTCATTTTAGTAAAAATGAATGAACTCACTCAGTATTTCCTGCTGAGAAAACCTTTTTAAAACGCGTTTCAGGTAATTACAGTAGATTGGAGTAAGAGTTGGATCCAGCACTGAAAGGCTTCAAGAAGTGGCTTATTTTATTAATTAAATCAAATTAAGAAATATTGTTTTATTTAATTGGGTTTATCCCTTATTAAAGCTACCTTTGTAAAATATGGATTTATTCCATCTATTTAATAAATAAAATCCGGTGTTTTCTAAACTCTGATATTTTTCGTAACTCACGGTCCTGATGAAATTTCCGCTGCAATATTTTCAAAATAATCACTGGTACCACTTGGCTGTTCGCGGCTCCCGATTCCGTCCAGGGTAGGTCGGGGGTCGTGACAGAAGGTGGTATCAGAGCCACTAATTTAAGCCAATAGGTGTTGTGATAATAATACCTAAATAAAAGAGTTAGGAGATTGTTGTTAACTGGTAGCACACAGAATAACATTTAGACTTGAACTTAAGAAAAGATGCCTTAGTATAAGCTTCAAGATAAGCTATTTACTTATGAAAATAAAGTGTGGTAGGTTTTGGTATGTTATAAGAATGATAATTAGAATATTGCAAGATACGATAAATAAGCAATAACATTTAATTGCTATTAATCCTTGCTTATTGATATTACTTGGTCTAGAATAAGATATGTTACGGGAATACAAATTTCCTTGATTCTGGATAAAAGCCCTAATAAAAGAGGCACTTTTAAAAATCTTGAAAAGATACTATTTATGGGAAATAGAAAATTTTCTCCGGCAAGACTGGGTATGGTGTAGCAGACTCTCCAGCTTGTCCGGATATACTGAGGTTACCTCTCCGGCGCAAACCGGATAAGACAGGGTATATAATATGTCAAACAAGTGACAAGTTTTCCCTAAATAGTATCATGATCTGATATCTGACTTGTTTTTGGAAATATGAATCTGTTAAATACATTGACCTTATAGAGGCTATGTATATTACAGCATGTGAAATATATGATTATATAGATATGTATATCTATAAGGAATTCCAAAAGTCAATTAGGAATAAAGCACAAGCATATGTGTCTAGATTTCTTTATCAGGAATCTCTTTTCCAATAGCAAACATTATTTCGTTTGGTCATCTGTCTCGTAGCTCATGTGACAAAATAAACAATGGAAACCCTTTAAGTTGGGACGCCATCAAAAATATAAGAATTACCAATAAGTTACCATATACTATTAACGCAAGTAAGAAGCATGTAAAGCTGTGCTAGTGCACAAGAAAACACATGAAACTTAAATTATACGTCCACAGACGTTAAAGTATGTCACACACGACTTTCAAGGCAAGACCTTTGGAAAATATGATTGGGCATGACGACACCAATGCTAATCCTTTCAGTGGAAGAACTACTAATAAAAAAGCACTTTGCCACGCGATCCTACAAACAACATGAATCTCACTGAAGTACGTTGTAACAAGATTTCACAACCATCGGTGCACAGTCTAATCAGAGTCATAATTATTATCACTGAAAAAGAAGTCACATACCTTTACAACTCCCCTATTTTCATTTTATTCGACATTCCCTGGTAATGTCATTTTACAACGGTTATCACACGAAATTCCAGATAAAGTTCTTATATTTCTATCATTGAAATTCTGACTTCTGCATATAAAGAGTTGACTTTCGTGTTTCTACTTCCTCTAATGGTCATCATACCATGAGGATTGCTTTCATAATAGTGAATATTGATCTATTTCATTTCTTGGTAAATCCACACGTTACACATGCACTGTTTGTTACGCATGTGGTTCGTTTGATTTATGAAGACCACTAGAGGGCTTCATTCCGATTTGTTATTTTATCCAAACTCAAATATCATTCCGCTTTTTGCACTAATGAACCGCATTATTGCAAAATAATGACTCTTTGATATCAAGTCAATGAATTTCTTGAAAAACTCAATTTCCTTTGGCATACATGGTTTTGTTGTGACCATGTCCGAACTTTCTTATTATTATATAAATTTAATTGATTATATATGGAAACTTACATAAATAAATTTACAATATAGTATTACTATATTTAAAAATTCTTGTTAAACCATTGAGGTGAAGAATTTATATTTTTATTATGTTTGAGGTATACTCTCATTTAATTTTATATTTAATTATTTATTATTGGTAATTAATCTTAGTTTTTAGTAATAATATATTAATAGTAGTAGTATTAGTATTATTTTTAAGTACTAGGGTTATTGTCAGGGGCAGGTATTGGATAGCCTAGCCTTAGTTAGGCATGGACTGATCACCTATGCTTAAACAAGGCAGCACTAACCAATATCCAACCATGATAATGACTAGTTAATGTATATAAATTAAGTCATCATACTTATTTAGTAAATTTTAATTATATATAAAAATATATATACTTTGTACTGTAAGGAGAAGATATATTTTCATAAAACAATACAAGAATTAGAGGGACGAATAAAATTTTCTAAATAACTATCTAAGTATTCATGGACAAGACATTTTATACTTATAAATAATTATTCATCTTGTTTAATATTCCACAACTATTAAATACTTATAGAAATATTATTTTATAATATATGTATTTTAATATATTAAAATATCAAATGTTATTTACTCAAGCCAATATGTAAGTATGCTTGATATTAAAATAAACATTTACTATTTTACTTTTATGATTTAAAATATCTTATTGTAAAATCTTATAGTTAAACATACTTGATTTAAAAAAAAAAAAATCGTAAGTTCTAGGATATTTGGATAAACATATTAATAAAACATATATCATTATTTTGTCGAAATTACCACGGGTTTTGATATTTTAAAACTATCTATATTAAGTTATTATTTTACTTTATGATAACATAAAAGGAAAAGGTATTTAATAAATTAAAATATCACCTATCTTTGATCGAACATTTTGATTAAAATCGTCTTAATGCAATTATGTATTAAGGCAATGATACATTAACTCTATTGTCCTTTCGTGTATCCTTGCAATTCACTCATCTCAGCACATTGATTTTCTCATATCATAATTTAATATTTGACAAATCATTTTCATGCTTTTATTTCATTTTGAACCTGTCGATTCTAAGTCTTCCTCAGTTGCCAATCAAAGTAAGCTTTCTTTTGACAAAGAATTTTATTAATTCTAAAAAGTCCTTCACATTTATTTTAAATATCTATTGATCATATATCCTTTGGCTTGAACCTAGTCACCTTGGAAATTATATCATTTTATCTCATTCGTTTGTCATTAATTTCTTGAACTAATTCAGTTGAACCGTTGAATCCTACTTATAGTACAACTCGTATTCACAAAATTTGATATTTTAATTCTGTGTCATCTATCTTATTATTGTTTTTATTGACTAAAAGTTGACATAAGTGTAAAAGAAATATTGTAACCCAAATCTCGAGGATGAGATTTAAAACAAGGTGGGGAGAATGTAACATTCCTATTTTTATATAAGAATTATAGGTTTGGTTAAATTATTAACCACTAGTAACTAGTAACTAGTTTATTTTTAATATAAATATTTAACCCAAATAGTTTTAAACACTATTTTATATATAGTTGGTTGAAATATTATTCTAATTAATTGGCCTGAATATGGGTGACCTTTCTATTAAAATAAAAGTTTATAAAAACTTATATTATTAGACAGGTAGATTTCGGGTAAGTCGACTGATAAAAATATGAAGTACCTAGATGGGCCCAGGAACCATTTAATAATTAAATTATAAAAATACATGATATTTGAACCTACTCCGTTTTTAATAAAACTTGGTTTAAAATGTAGACAAAAATATACTCGTTCCAAAGACATATTCATTATTTTATAAAACGTTATATTTTATAAGTTATAAGCGCCAAATAAGTAAAGCAGTTAAATTAATTATAATATATATATATATATATATATATATATATATATATATATATATATATATATCTAAATAATAAAATAATAATAAAGTTAACACATTTAATTTTGTTTGAAATATATGTGTGTATATCGAAGATAAGAATCAAAAAAATAAAATGATATTAAAAAACATCAAATGAAATTGATTTACGTATGCATATATGTGTCTTCAACATACGAAAGGAATAAATAGAATATTATATACGTGTAAGAAATCTAAAGAGTTTGGAAACCATATAAATAGGACATGAAGAATATTGGCTTCCATCTCTGTGTTCATATCGCCCTCTCTCACTCACTTTCTAGCTTTTTATTATTTTTAATAAAGCTTTGCCCCGTTTTAAGTGTTTTAACTCCCGATCACCGATACCCTTTCCGATTGATCTGAGCCTCATAACACATGTCAAGGCTCTACCTTACTAAGTTCGTTGGGGTTCTGTCTCGTGACATAGGGATAAGGTTAAATTAGGGGTATTATACTTAACACGAGTGCATTATATATTTTTAAATAGCTCAAAAGTTATACCCAATATTCTACCAGGAAACTTTCTAGTTGAACCCTAAAGTTACACAGTGGGTCCATTCTCTTTTCTCACTATTTTAATCCCTTTTTCCTTGTGATAGAATTTTATTCAAAAAGGTCCTAAATTGATCCGTAAGTAAAAACCCGGACCCCTGAAACCCCAATCCATATCAAAAATCAAGAAAATCAAGAATTCTGGTCTTCAGGCAGGCCGCGTAAAGATAAGCCGAGGCTTACGCGGGCCGCGACAGCATGGCAAAACTCCGGATAAGCTTAAGGGACACGTGGCATCCACCTGGCAGACCTACTGGTGACTCAGAAACCCTACGCGTAGACTAGGCGGCTACGCGGGCCGCGTAAGGATCGAGCAAGGGCTCACGCGGGCCGCGTGAGACCCAATTTTCAGCTATAAATAGGACAGGCTACGAGCTTTCAGCTGATGTCGAAACCAAAACTCAAAAATGTATTCCCACTGCTCAAAATCACAAATTAGCATAGCGGGGTGCTGCTACGATACCGGGTATTAACTCGATCGTTGCTACGATTCAATATCCGATCAATTGAAACTATCCGACCGGATGTTTAAGTGCTATCCTTTGTTATTAGTCGTGATTCCGACAGGATGTTTGAGTACCACCCGGACTCGGGGAATACTCTGTCATTCGTTGTGAATCCGATGGATGTTTAAGTGATTACACTTTGTCATTTGTCGTGAGGGTTTTAATCTCGTGAGTTATCGTAAATGCTGTATTGGTTACTTACCGAGTTCGTGTGCATTAGGTTACAAAACTAATCTATAGGCTAAGCTCTGCCTGTATAAATCTGCATGCTTAAGTGTAAGTCATTCTCTTTTTATCAAAATGCTTTATAAATTCTTAAATATTTCCAAAGTTATAATTACAGGGATTAAGTCTTTGTAGTCACCAAATTACAGCCGGTATGTGGGGTTTTGTATACATTACTTGTTCCCGTCACCATTGGACAACGAGTTAGCCAATGGGTGATCTGACCATAGTCACAGAAACGAGTCGAGTGACAAATACCGTGGGTAGTTGGTTGATATCAGGAAACATTGTAATCACTCTTAATACTGTAGATTATAACAAACGTGTCATTTTAGTAAAAATGAATGAACTCACTCAGTATTTCCTGCTGACAAAACCTTTTTAAAACGCGTTTCAGGTAATTACAGTAGATTGGAGTAAGAGTTGGATCCGGCACTGAAAGGCTTCAAGAAGTGGCTTATTTTATTAATTAAATCAAATTAAGAAATATTGTTTTATGTATTTGGGTTTATCCCTTATTAAAGCTACCTTTGTAAAATATGGATTTATTCCATCTATTTAATAAATAAAATCCGGTGTTTTCTAAACTCTGATATTTTTCGTAACTCACGGTCCTGATGAAATTTTCGCTGCAATATTTTTCAAAATAATCACCGGTACCACTTGGCTGTTCGCGGCTCCCGATTCCGTCCAGGGTGGGTCGGGGGTCGTGACATGTAGATCCTATGTGACCAGCTTCAATTCGATGTCAAGGCTTGTACCATATTTAGTCACTCCTGAACCCAAATGCATTGCACGTTTCATCGGCGGATTAGCTCCTGAAGTGAAAGGAAACGTCAAGGCTTCTAAGCCTACTACGTATAGATCTGATGTGGATCTGTCTTTGTCCCTCACTCTTGATATTGTGAGGAGTAGGGCAAAGAAAGCTACCGATGATTGGAAGAGGAAGAGGGAGGAAGACAAGTCCCCTCAATCAAACAAAAAGAACAAAGGGAACTTTAGTTCTAAGAAAGGGCAATCAAATGACAAGCCCAGGTGTAAGACTTGCAACAAAAGGCACTTTAGAAAGTGCAACCAAGACCCACAAGCTAAACCATGTGGGATTTGTAAAAAGAAGGGACACAAGTCTGTGGAATGCCGGAACATTAGGGATGCAACTTGTTATGGTTGCAACGAGAAGGGGCACATCAAGACAAATTGCCCCAAGAATACCAAGAAGCCCGAGGAGGCAAAGAAAAACAACGCAAGAGTTTTCCAAATGAATGCAAGGGAAGCGGTGAATGACGAGAACGTCAAAACAGGTACCTTCCTCATTAATAACAATTATGCTAGAGTCTTATTTGATTCAGGTGCTGATAAGTCTTTTGTAGACCATAAGTTTTGTAAGTTACTGAATCTGCCTATTAAGACTCTAGACATAAAATATGAGGTAGAGCTTGCTGATGGTACCTTAGAAACAGCCTCAACTCTTCTTGATGGATGTTTCATATCCATTAAGAATCATTATATTCCGCTATCCCTCCGGCCAATGAAATTGGCTGGTTTTGATATAGTTTTGGGCATGGATTGGTTATCGCATAACCAAGCCCAAATTACCTGCGATAAAAAGCTAGTTATCATCAAAACCCCTTCCGGTGAGTCCGTCACTATTCAAGGAGATACACAATATGGACTGCCTAACAATGTGTCCATTCTCAAAGTATCGCAATGCCTGAAGAGTGGATGTGTCATCTATAAGGCACAAGTGTCAGTGAACAACCCAAAGCCTAAGATTGAAGATATTCCTATTATCTCTGAGTATCCTGATGTCTTTCCTGATGATCTACCTGGATTACCTCCTGAGAGGCAAGTTGAATTCCGGATAGATATTCTCCCAGGATCCGCACTAATTGCACGAGCTCCTTATCGTTTAGTGCCTACCGAAATGAAAGAGCTCAGGACCCAATTGGATGACCTACTGGAGAAAGGTTTCATACAACCTAGCTCTTCGCCTTGGGAAGCTCCAATATTGTTTGTGAAAAAGAAAGATGGGTTAATGCGCTTATGCATTGATTACCGTGAGCTAAACAAGATAACGATCAAGAATCGATATCCCTTACCCAGGATCGATGACTTATTTGATCAACTCCAGGGGGCGAGCTTCTTTTCAAAGATTGATTTGAGGTCCGGATATCATCAACTTAAGGTCCGAACTGAAGATGTGCCTAAAACGGCGTTCAGAACAAGGTCACATTACGAGTTTTTAGTGATGCCTTTCGGGCTCACTAATGCACCAGCAGCATTCATGGACCTCATGAATAGAGTCTGCAAGCCATACTTAGATAAGTTTTTCATTGTCTTTATAGACGACATACTTATTTAGTCTCATAATCAAGTTGATCACGAGAAGCACCTTCGATGTATCTTAAGATTGCTTCGACAAGAGAAGTTGTATGCTAAATTCTCTAAATGCAAGTTCTGGCTCCGCGAAGTCCAATTCCTTGGACATGTTAGTGAGCGTGGCATCCAAGTTGATCCCGCCAAGATAGAAGCCATTATGAATTGGAAAGCACCGAAGACACCAACATAAATTCGCAGCTTTCTGGGATTAGCTGGTTACTATAGAAGATTCATTGAAAACTTCTCGAGGATAGCTGCACCATTGACTTCTTTGACCCGTAAGAATGTAAAATTTAATTGGGGCCCAAAGCAACAAGAATCCTTTGAGATTCTTAAGCAGAAATTGAGCAATACTCCGGTGTTGACATTACCTGAAGGAATTGAAGAATTTGTTGTTTACTGTGATGCGTCACACACCGGTATGGGTTGTGTACATATGCAAAAGGGCAAAGTGATTACTTATGCATCACGACAACTAAAGGTGCATGAAAAGAATTACACCACCCACGATTTGGAGTTGGGTGCCGTTGTATTCGCACTAAAGTTGTGGAGACTGTTGGGATTGAACCCTATCAGAGGAACAGATAATTAAAGCCAAAACTGGATCAGAGCAGTGGATCCAGAATAAGCAGATGTTTACATACAAGTCTCTCCCCATGAAAGTGATTTCAACATCTGCTGACCTCCTATCTGCTGATCATGCAAACTGCTGACCTACAACTGCTGCTCAAGTAAAGACCTGATGAAAGACTAAAGTCCTGCTGATTCAATCTACTGCCTTGAGTCAAGCACTGCTGATCCGGACAAGTACTGCTGGGTTCATAGCAGTGGAAGGTTGCAGCAGCTGATCTATAGTTTGTTTTATAATGTAATGTAATAGCAGTAGTTAACATAGCAGTGTTTGTATAGATCAGAGGTTAGAAGTTTGTTAGGAGGTTAGATGTCACTTTCATGGTGACGTCAGCTAAGATGCTCAGTGGTTTGCAAGTGCCTATAAATAGCTCAGTACTTTGTACTGTTCTATTAGCTCTTTGCATCATCGTCTTCTTTGCACGAACAAACACTGAGCTTTGGCTGAGGGGGAGTTTGCATTCATTCATCAACCATTGTAATCGTTATTGAAATAAATTCAATCTTCCGATTCATTGAGAAAAGATGTTTGATCAAAGTATTACTCTCGTTTGATTGTATGCAAAGTTTGTTTTCATCATAATTCCGCTGCACACTCATCCATTTTCATTTTAATTTCAAACACAAAATACAATCAGAATCAAACTCAGATCCAACAATTGGTATCAGAGCTTGGACAGTCAAATTTGATTTAACAATCATTTTGACATAAATAGTTCAGCTCAAAATCGTTGATATCGATAGTTTGTTCGTTTTAGTTGAAAAACAGAGCAAGGTTTAATCACCATTAAAGTTGATTAATCAGTGTCTGTAAAACAACCAAGATGACGTCACAATCACAGGATGATAAGAATAATGTTGGCTCGCTTTTTAAACCACCTATGCTTAAAAGAAATGAATACAACATCTGGGAGCGAAGGATGGGTCACATCCTTGCTCAACAGAACACTGGATGTTGGAGGTCTGTCGTTTTTGGTCCCCATGTTCCTATGGTGCCAAGTGCTGAGGATCCAAAGAAGAACGTACCAAAACCTTATGAAAACTATACTGAAACTGATTTTCAAAAGTTCGAATTGGATGCCAAAGCATTTAGCATTATAGCATCTGCATTACCAAATGAGATCTATGCTGGACTGTTGCATTGCAACAGTGCAAAAGAGCTATGGGATGCTTTGAAGGAACAGTTTGGGGGTACTGAAGAAGTTATTGAAAACAATAGGGAAATTCTGAATCAGCAGTATGAAACCTTTTGTCACATTAAGGGTGAAACATTGACCCAACAATTTGAACGGTTCAGTTGTCTCATCAGTGAGCTAAGACTTGTTAAAGTTGAATTTCCAAAATCAACCCAAAATAGCAGGTTTCTTAGATCACTGCCTGATAAATGGGACACAATTGCATTTGTGACTAGAAACTCTGTTGAGTTCAAAGATCTGACCCTGACCCAACTTCATGGTAGACTCCTGACCTATGAAAGGGAGTTGAACCAGAAAAAGAAGCTGCAAGAGTCTGGGAAAGCTGCTGATGATTACTCATTCGGTAGCACAGCTCTTCTGGGTCAGGAAGAATCTGGTGGCAGTAGTAAGGAACAGGGTTATGATCATTTCATTGATATAACAGCTGGTGGTAACTTTACCAACCCTGATTCTCACTCTGCAAACTATGCTTTCACTGCAAACACTGAAAAACAGATGTCAGATAATTTGTGCTTTGAACTTAATGATTTACAACATTTTGATCCCACTGACTTAGAGGAAATGGACATCCTGCACCAATTGGCTTTGCTCAGTGTTAGAACTAGCAAATTCTACAAAAGAACAGGGCGAAAATTCCCAGGTTTACATGGGAATCTGAGGGTTGGGTTGGATAAATCGAAAATCAAGTGTTACAAGTGTAATAGGTTGGGACATTTCGCTAGGGAATGCAGGAGTCAAACTACTAGTCCTATAATCACTCACCCTAGCTCAAACCCTAGACCTCAAAACCAAAGCACTGTGCACTATACCCAATATACCCCTGCAGCCCATGTTAACACTGCTAATTATGCTGCTGCCCCTGTGCCTGTGCACTATGTCCAAACCACTGTTCCACATATTCAATATGTTCAAACCCCTGTTCACCAGGCACAAGTGCAACCTGCACTTCAAACTGCTGCTCCAGCAGTGGTACAACCAGATCAGCAAAGCTTTTTCACTCAAGGCTTTGTTGACTGGAGCAGTATGCCTGATGAGCTTAGTGATGAAAATTTTGCACTCTATGCTTCTAATGAATCTTCTAATGATAAATTTTGTTTGATGGCATTAGAGTCAATACCAAAGGGGATTGAAACTGAAGGTGAACAGCTAAGTAATGAAACAGTGGATAAGGTGACTGGAGCAGTTGTTAATGCAGTTGCTGGTGAACTGCTGCTGGGAGAAAATTCAGAAACTCTGATTGAACCACTGACAGATCCATGGTCCAAAGAGGACAAAGAAGAAGAGAAAATTGAGAAAGCAGGTGAGATAGAAGAAAGAGTTGATGATGAAGAAAATCATCAATGTGATTGTGCAATGATGGCTGCTGCCAAGGTATCACCTCAAGTTCTTGAAAAACTGTGTTCTGACAATTGCATTATTGCTTTTGCTAACATCAAAGAGGTAAATGAAAACCTTCGGGATAAAATCTTAACTGATGAAGTCAAATTTGAAAGGTCTTTAAAAGAACTTAAAAACAAATTGATTGAAAAGGAAAAAGAGATCAGCAGTCTCAAAGAAGATCAAAGCATAACCAAAACTCAACTCCAAACTATGGTAGAAAAATACCAAGTTTGCAAAAAGGAGTTGGAGTCCACCCAGATCACATGTGAAAGATGGATGGAATCATGCAAAGGGTATGAGGTTATGCTTGAAAAACAGATAAAAAGCAATGTGAAATTTGGTATTGGTTATAGAAAATATGATGATGAAAACACTGCTTTTGGAAAATCTGTTCAAACTACTGATGTAACCACTGGTTTCATCCCCACAAACAAGAAAGGCCAAGAAGTGAAAATCACTGACAAACTTGGTAACAAAATCACACTTGACAGACCAATGGGATCCTCTACTTTTGAGGAGCTTGAAGATTATCAGTTTAAACCAAAATGGTCTGATGAGTGTGATATTCTTGAAAATTTCAAGCCAATGGACTTTACATCAACTGATGGTGTTAAAGCTCCAAAAGCTAAAGTCATTCCTCTCAAGGACATCCCAACAGAGGTTAAAACCTCTGCTACAAAGGAGTCTGAAAAGAGAAAGAAGAAAGAAAAAATTGATAACTTGTTTTGTGAATTCTGTGAGAAAAGGAATCATCTAACAAAAGACTGTTTCCACTTAAAAGCTTATGATTTAAACAGAACAAGTGTCATTGTTTCAGCTGAAAGTTGCACTGTTTGTGGTAAAACAAACCACAAAACTCAAGCATGTGTGTATCTCAAAAACTTTGATGTGAAAAAGAATGAGTACATTGCTAAAACATCCTTGAGTTCATCAGCATCATCTGTCAAATTCACCAAGAAACAACCACTGTTTGTGCCAGTTCAAACAGCTGTCACAAAACAGCTGAACCAAACATCTGTCAAAAGAGATGTTCAGGTTACTGATGCACCCCCTGCCAATCAGTTCAGAAAAGGCAAGGAAAAACAGTCCTACCAAAGGATTCCACACGTTTATGAGGCCTACAAAAGGCCCTCTAAACCTAAAGTGAATAGGCATCCTTTTGGTTACCAACAGGTGATTGGTCAAGATCCCCAATAGTGGTTAGCAAGAAATAGTACTAAAACTGTCCAAACCCCTGACTTAACCACTGTCCATCAATCTACATCCATCCCAGACACTGTTGAGACCCCATCCAAAGCCTTGTTAGCTTTGGAGACCCTAATGAACTAATCCTTTTACTTCATGTGCAGGGAGCTTCTGCATGCTTTGATAGTCTTTGGTATGTAGATAGTGGAGGCTCCAGGCACATGACAGGATGTAAAGCCCTCCTCAAAGACTTTAAAATCCATGGAGGGGGTGATATATCCTTTGGGAATAATAGTAAAGGGAAAGTTCTGGGGTCTGGTATAGTGCAGTCTGGAAATGTAAAATTTGAAAATGTCAACCTGATAGACAATCTAAAATTCAACCTTTTGAGTGTATCACAAATGAGTGACAAAGGGTTTGGGTCATTCTTCACAAAAGATTGTTGTAGGATTGTTGGACCAGAAATGGTCAAGAAGATTGAAGCAATAATCAAAACTGGTCAAACTAAACTTGTTGTTCAAAGAAGTGGCAATGTTTATGTTGTTGATATGTCTAAAGAGTGTCCCAGAGCTGATGCCTGTCTGTTCTCAGCTGCCTCTAACAAAGAGACAGAACTTTGGCACAGAAGGCTGGGGCACACAAATCTTAAGACAATCACTGAAATTTCAAAAAATGGTTTGGTGAGAGGCCTACCACAAAAATTGTTTTCATGTCCTGAACATTGCATTTCCTGTTTAAAAGGAAAACAGCATAAAAGTTCTTATAAGTCCATTGAAGAGTCCAAAACAACCCAGTGTTTGCAAATGCTACACATGGATTTGTTTGGCCCAGTTCAAGTCATGAGCCTCAAGAAGAAAAGATATTGTTTGGTTATTGTTGATGACTTTTCTAGGTTTACATGGACTTTCTTTTTACACTCAAAAGATGAGACTGCATGCATTTTGCAAGACTTTGTGACACAGGTTGAAAAGCAATTTGACCTTCCAGTGAAAAGCTTCAGGAGTGACAATGGCACATAATTTAAAAATAAGGAGTTGGATGCCTTCTGTGTGAAGAAAGGGATTGTAAGGCAGTACAGCATCCCTAGAACACCAGAGCAAAATGGGGTTGTTGAAAGAAAGAACAGTACCTTGATTGAGGCTGCCAGAACTATGCTTGCAGATTCAGGTTTGCCATTAACTTTCTGGGCAGAGGCAGTAAACACTGCTTGCTATGTCCAGAACAGAGTTTTAATAAACCCCAGGCACAAAAAGACTGCTTATGAAATTCTGTATAAAATCAAACCACTGATCTCATATTTTAAGGTGTTTGGCTGCCCATGCTTTACTTTGAACTTAAAAGATTCCATTTCAAAATTTGCAGCCAAAATTGATTGTGGTTATCATCTGGGATACTCAACCACTGCCAAGGCCTACAAAGTGTTCAATACACGGACCAAGGCAGTGGAGGAGACTTTGAATGTAAAGTTCAATGAACTTTCATCAATGAAAATCCCAGCAAATCCTGCAGATCTGTTTGATCTTGAAAAATTTACTTTTGAAAATACTGCTGCCAAGACTAACAGTGCAGGTCCATCAGAGGATACAACACCAGACTATGGGTATGAAATCATCATCCCTCAAAGGTCTGCCACAAAGGGAAAAGCATCAGCTGTTCAAAACAGTTGTCAAAGCTCAACCACTGCTACCTCAACAGTTGTTGACCAAAGTAGCCCATCAACCACTGCTTCCACATCCTCAAACACTGCTGACAAAAGTCCTCAAACAGTGGATAAAAGTCAGCAGTTGTCCACTTCATTACCTCCTATTCCACCAACTTTTGAAGCCACTGCTAGATCATCAAAGTCCCCAGCAGTGGTTAGCTCAGATGATACACATTTGCAGCCTTCACCAACAAATGCCATCATACCATACCAAGGAGATTTAATCTTCTTGAGATCTCATCCACCTGATCAAATCATTGGCAACATCAATGAAGGGGTGCTCACAAGAAGCCAAACCCAAAACATTTGTCTTTTTGCTGGTTTTCTATCACTCCATCAGCCAGTCAAGTACCAAGAGGCACTAAAAGACAATAGCTGGGTAGAAGCCATGCAAGAGGAGCTCCAACAGTTTAAAAGACAACAAGTATGGGAGCTTGTACCACTGCCAGAAGAGGTTAGTCCCATTGGCACAAAGTGGGTCTTCAAGAACAAAACTGATGAAAGGGGTATTGTTGTCAAGAATAAAGCCAGACTTGTGGTTCAAGGTTACAGACAGGAAGAGGGGATTGATTATGATGAAACATTCGCCCCTGTTGCAAGATTGGAAGCCATTAGACTGTTCCTGGCCTTTGCTGTCAACCACAACATGAAGGTGTTTCAAATGGATATCAAAAGTGCTTTCCTCTATGGTACAATTCAAGAAGAGGTATATGTTTGTCAACCTCCAGGCTTTGAGGATCCATTTTATCCAGATCATGTCTATAGGCTGAACAAAGCCTTGTATGGCTTGAAACAAGCACCAAGAGCCTGGTATGAAACTCTTTCCAACTTTCTACTCTCAAATGGTTTCAAAAGAGGTACCATTGATAAAACACTGTTTCTAAAATGGAGATGGAAGGATTTAATGATTGTCCAGATTTATGTGGATGACATTATTTTTGGAAGCACATGTAACTCAATGTGTGAAGAGTTTAGAGAACTCATGACAGCTGAGTTTGAAATGAGTGCAATGGGTGAGTTGCAATGCTTTCTTGGTCTCCAAGTACAGGAAATGCAAAATGGAACTTTCATTCATCAAAGCAAATATGCTAAAGAACTTTTGACCAAATTTGATATGAATGATTGTAAACCATGCAGCACACCCATGGCAACAAATAAGCTGGTCATGTCTGATGAAAAGGATGAGCTGATTGACCAAACACTTTATAGAAGCATGATTGGGTCTTTATTGTACCTAACTGCATCTAGACCAGACATCATGTTTACAACATGTGTCTGTGCAAGAAGTCAATCAGCTCCCAGAAAATCAAATCTCATTGCTGTGAAAAGGATCTTCAGATACATAAAAGGTGCTCCCACACTTGGTATCTGGTATCCAGCTAATGGGAACATCAAGCTTTCAGGTTTTTCAGACAGTGACTTTGCTGGATGTCACACCACAAGGAAGTCCACTTCAGGAGGGTGCCAGTTTCTAGGTGATTGCTTGGTTTCTTGGCAAAGCAAAAAGCAAGCAGCAGTTTCAACATCCACTGCTAAGGCTGAATACATTGCTGCTGCAAGCTGTACAGCCCAACTCCTGTGGCTTCAAAATCAGTTACTGGATTTTGGTATCACTGCCTTAAAGACACCACTCATGTTGGACAGCCAGGCAGCAGAAAATATCATCAAAAATCCAGTTTCCCACTCTACCACCAAACACAACGACATCAGACATCACTTTGTGAGGGATTGCTATGAAAAAGGTTTGATTTCTCTGCATCATGTCCCAACTAAAGACCAGTTGGCAGATGTGCTCACAAAAGCACTTGACACAGCCACCTTTGAAAGCTTGGTCTCTAGGATTGGGATGCTGAACATGGAATAACAAGCAACATCTTGTTTTTCTATGAATAAAAGCAACAAAATGTTTTCAGAAAATAAAAAATCCATCCTTAAAAATAGCTCACAATGAAATTTTCATTAAAATCCTTAAAAGTCTGCCATAAACACTGATTGTTCAAAAGTCTGCTCTACTTCAAAAATTTGTCCACTGCTGAAAGTCAACCCCTGTTCTCTCATTTCTTTGATAAACTCTGTTGTTCAAAAGCAGTGTCTTATCCACTGATAGTGAAAATCATCCACTGCTTTAATACCACTGCCTTCATCAGTCACTTTCATAAAAGTACTGTCCTTCACTTTCACCAGGGGTTGTCACGTGGGCAGTACATAGTGGTCAGACCTTTTGTAACGGCTGCCACGTCAGCATTCACTTTCTTCCCTATAAAAACCCCCACTCACCACCAAAACAGGGTTTTACTGTCGAATTGAATTCTTAAAAATTCTCTTCTAAAAACAGTTTTTCATCTCATCTTTCACAAATTTGTTCGATTATCATCTTCAAAATGACAAAATCGAAGCCATCTGCAAAACCCACTTCCAAATCATCATCGAAAACAGCCTCTCAAAAGGAAATCTCCACTGAAATCCCATATAAATCATCTCACAATCTCCTGGGTCTTCTCACAAAACCAGGAACCACCAATGTTTTCGATTCCATCATTGACACCATGGCAAAATCAAAGTACAAAACTTTGTTCACCGCCGATGCACCAATCTATTTGGAGACCCAAAGAGAGTTCTGGAAAAATGCAACCCTTGAAAAACAAGGAGACACTGCAACCACCATACACTCTTCTATAAAGGGTATAGCTGTCCAAATCACGCCACAATCCATTTCAGAGGTCTTTCAACTCGATGATCAGGAAGGTAAAACTTCTTTCACTAAAAACGAGTTACAAACTGACTTCATTGAGAGAGGGTATGAAGCCACAATGATGAAGAAACTTACCTTACAAAAAGGTTATTTTCCTTCTGCAACCAGATTTTTATTTCATACCCTCCTACTATGTGTTTCAAACAAAACCACTTCTTTCAATGAAATCCCTTTAAAGATTCAAAATCTGGGATATGCAATTCTTCAAGAAGAAAATTTTAACTATTCTTGGGAAATCTTTAAAGATTTGGTTAATAATGTTGAAACAAAATCATTCTTACTGTTTCCAAGGTTTTTAAGTTACTATTTTGAAAAGAAATTCAGTAAGGATGATTTAGCAGCAATAATCCAAGGTGATTCTACTCAAATAAACAGTTTAACAAATGAAACTTTTTCAAGAATGTTAACACCTTGCAAAACACAAGCAGAGGTGCCTGAGCAGAATTTAGCAGCTACCACTGCTCCTTAGGTATCTGCTGCTGAGCCCACTGCTCAAGGTGATCAAAGCAGCAGAACAACTGTTTTGAAACCAACACCTACAAATCCCAAAAAGCCAAACAAAAAGAAAAATCAAAAACCCCCAAAACCAATCAAAAAGGCAACTCTGGAGGATGAGATACCAGAGCTACTGCCTGTGACAGCACAAATGTCACAAGAAACCACTGCTGCTACTTCCTCACAGCAGTTGGTACAAATATCTCAACCCATAACCAAAACTCCTCCTGCTTCTTCACAAAAAGAACAGGTTGTACACATAGGGCCACCACATTATGATGCTCTGGAAACACTCGTTTCCATCATCCACAGCCCAATGCCCGGGGCAAATTCTCTTTCTACACCTAACCTCACTTCCACAATTCCACCAAAAACACAACTTTTGTTGGATGCAATAGATTTGAACCAGGCATTACCCAGTCCTTCTCAATCACCTGTTAATGAGAATATGCCTCAACAAATGACTGAGCCTGATGTATCATTCCTTGCTAACCCACCAACACAACCTGAGGAGGTTACACCCCTTGAGTTATAAGTAACTCTTGGTGGTAATCCAAGTGAAGCAGCCACTACAACTGTTGAACCCACTGGTTTACAGTTGGACAGTGGTTACATCAATAAGACTTCCTTGGAGGCAATTCCTTCTATAGCACCTCTGCCAACCACCAGTGGATTTATTTATGCTACTGGCAACATCAAAAGGTTGTCAAGTGTTGAAGGGAGAAGACCCCAGTACCAAGAAAAAGGGGCATCAGTGGTTAGTATTTGGAGTACACTCCCTACCTCAACCACTGATAAAACCACTGATAGTGGGAAATCAGATGATCCCATTAAATTGGGTGATGGTTTAACGTACCAGAAATTGACGGATCGTGTTGAAAAGCTTGATAACTCTGTTACAGAACTCAAAGACATGCTACAACAGTTGTTACAAGTACAAAAGGTACAATCCACTGCTGTTCCACCTCAAGCACCTGCTCCACAACAGGCACCTGCTACAAATGAGCTCTGGAATCTATTTCAACCTTTTCTCCATCAACAAGCACAAATAGCAGATCAGCAACATGAAAAACATGTTCAACAGCTGAGAAATGCAATGGAGTCCAGGTTCAAGAACACTCAGGCTGATCTAAAGGCTCTCAAAACTCAGATCCTGCACACCACTGGCACTGCTCCTCCAACAATTCTCTTCAATGATCAACTTCCCCCAGATAATGCCAAAAAGGGGGAGAAAATTCAGGAGTGGAAAAAGAAGGGAATAGATGATGGTCTCTACATTGAACCAGAAAATGCAAACATGACCAAACAGATCCCTCTGCTAGATGGAAGCAAGAAAATTGATGTGACCACAAATGCACTGGCAGAAGCAGTTGCAAGTGTAAAAAAGGGATAGAGAGGCCAAAAAGAAAGCCAGGGTGGATTATCCGGATCAGGGTACTTCAGGGTCAAAAGATGATGAACATCTTGTTGATGAAAAGAAGAAGCCTACAAGAAGAGTAAGGCTACCCAAATCCATTCCAACCAGACGTTCAAAGTCTGCTCCAAAGCCACCACCTAAAACAGCTGCTGTAACTTCTATTGTATCAACTACAGTCGGTACTTCAGTGGTTTCAACATCTGCTCCCACTTCAACACACACCAGATCCACTACTTTACCACCATCACCACCAAAAACAAAATCACCTCCTGCCAAAAGGCAGAAGACAACAGTTGTTACAACATCTGTTGTAATGACAACAGTGGTTGGAACACCAGTTGTTTCAACAACTGTTAGTCAATCACAAACCACTGCCACTACATCCACCACCACTGTTCCATCCAAAACATCATCAGCCCCTCCTCAAACAAAGAGGAGAAGGCTAATTCTCAAAGATGATGACACTTCACCACCACAAACATCTTCAAAATCTTTAGCTCTTGTCACAATACCAAAACCTGTTCCTCTCTCTTCAGTTCAAATGTACAAGCCCTTACCTCCTGCAAGTGTTCAATTTCCTCTTGAACTAGCAGCTGTTAGAGAAGAAATAAAATCCTTTTACTATGAGGATGATCCTGCCAAAAGGAGTTTGCCATCAATAAAAGGATATCCCTGGCCTAAAAATGTTGATGAATATTTGAAAATCAAGGTCAAGCAAGCAGAGGATATATCAAAAAGAAATACACAAGGGAAATCTGACAAAGAAATTTCAAGAAACTATCAATATCTGCTCACACAAGTCAGATCCCTAGAACAATTTGCAAAAAATGTCAGTCAACAAATTTCAGAAAGAGCAGCTGAAACTTTGAAGAAATACTACATTGAAAGTATCATGGCTCACAAGAAGTACAAAGGAGAGAGATACATGTACAAAGAGTGGACTGTTCCTGAGCTTGAAAATGAAGCAGCAAGAATTCAAGACATGATAAAAAGGAAAGTCACTCACACTCCTCCTGACTGGGCAAAGTTTAGAAAGAATGTACCTGACAAACAGGTAGAACTGAAAAGAATGAAAGAAGAACTGGTTGCTGCTGAATATGGAAACAAAAGACAAATTGCTAGATGGAAAGAAGATGTGGTCAGGATCACCTACAAAAGGTTGGAGGAACTAAGAAAGAAAGATCCAAATGTTCCTCAAAAGCCTGACTAACCTGAAGCAGAGGTTTCTAAAAGACCAACAAAGCTGCAAATCAGGAGAGCCACTGCTCCAACTGGTGCTGCCATCTATAAAAGAAGGACACACAAACAGTTGGGAGGTGAAACCATCCAAGAGATGATAAAAGGAGATGACCTTGTAAAAGAAGGCATAAAGAAAATGATCATAGAAACTCTTGGTTTGGATAAAACTGCAAATACTGCTCAGCCAGTTATGAATAGGCCAGCCTCACCAAATACCTCTGCAAATAAACATCTCCCAAGAAACCCACCAGGCTCAAAAATACAAAAGTGGGAAACTGACAAACAGACCTGCGTATTGACTTTGCTCAGGTCTGGTGGAGAAGTGGAGAAAATATCAAGGGAACAAGCTCTTGGCCTGAGTCTTGAAGATTTACAGGATCTCCTTGATCTTCCACTTAGCAGGGATGATGAAGACACGGATGCCCTAGACTTTGGACTACAATTTAAAGGTCAGATAAGGGAACTGTTGATGAGGCAATAAATGTCCACAATAATGAAGAGTTTTGGCATTATCTGTTCCAGGGGGAGATTGTTGGGATTGAACCCTATCAGAGGAACAGATAATTAAATCCAAAACTGGATCAGAGCAGTGGATCCAGAATAAGCAGATGTTTACATACAAGTCTCTCCCCTTGAAAGTGATTTCAACATCTGCTGACCTCCTATCTGCTGATCATGCAAACTGCTGACCTACAACTGCTGCTCAAGTAAAGACCTGATGAAAGACTAAAGTCCTGCTGATTCAATCTACTGCCTTGAGTCAAGCACTGCTGATCTGGACAAGTACTGCTGGGTTCACAGCAGTGGAAGGTTGCAGCAGCTGATCTATAGTTTGTTTTGTAACGTAATGTAATAGCAGTAGTTAACATAGCAGTGTTTGTATAGATCAGAGGTTAGAAGTTTGTTAGGAGGTTAGATGTCACTTTCATGGTGACGTCAGCTAAGATGCTCAGTGGTTTGCAAGTGCCTATAAATAGCTCAGTACTTTGTACTGTTCTATTAGCTCTTTACATCATCGTCTTCTTTGCACGAACAAACACTGAGCTCTGGCTGAGGGGGAGTTTGCATTCATTCATCAATCATTGTAATCGTTATTGAAATAAATTCAATCTTCCGATTCATTGAGAAAAGATGTTTGATCAAAGTATTACTCTCGTTTGATTGTATGCAAAGTTTGTTTTCATCATAATTCCGCTGCACACTCATCCATTTTCATTTTAATTACAAACACAAAATACAATCAGAATCAAACTCAGATCCAACAGAGACATTACCTGTATGGAACAAAATGTGTGATCTATTCAGATCACAAAAGTCTCCAACACTTATTCAATCAAAAAGAGCTCAATATGAGACAACGTCGTTGGATGGAGACTTTGAATGATTATGATTATGAAATTCGCTACCATCCTAGCAAAGAGAATGTAGTCGCTGATGCTCTAAGCCGAAAGGAAAGAGTTAAACCTATCAGAATTAATGTCAAGAGTATTGAATTGAAGAATAGTCTGAATGAAAGGCTATTAGTTACACAGAAAGATGTTGTTTTGGAAGCTAACCTTCCAGATGAAAAGTTAGGTGTAACTGCTGAACAGTTAACACCTGACAAGGATGGAATTCTCAGACTGAATGGAAGAACTTGGGTTCCTATTCGTGGAGGACTCCGAGGTGTAATCCTCCAGGAAGCTCACAACTCCAAATATTCGGTTCACCCTGGAGGTGACAAAATGTATCAGGATTTGAAAGAAAATTATTGGTGGATAGGTTTGAAGAAATCTATTGCCACACATGTAGCTAAGTGCCTGACTTGTGCTCAAATTAAAGCTGAACATCAAAAGTCATAAGGTCTGCTTCAACAGGCTGAACTACCCACATGGAAGTGGGAGATGGTAACCATTGATTTTATAACCAAGTTACCTAAAACAAGGCACGGAAATGATACTATATGGGCCATAGTTGTGACAACCGTCACTTTTCCGTACACTAAATGAACAGTGATCTATGCTTTAATGAACGTACATGATCCAGTTCACTAGACAAATAAATTTCTGATTTCTATATAAGTGAAATTCATGCACATTTTATACTACAAGAATTACTTTATGATAGCGCTGCGTCAGAAATATTAGTAAACTCACCGGTAAGACACAGTATGTCAACAGAACTGCAGAAAGCAATCAGACAAAAGAATTAGGGCCTAGGTGTAGGTCCAACGACAAGAATACATTTAAAACCCAAGAGTACATACAAGGGTTTATATATAGACCTTCTGAAAGCTAAAATACGTACTAAAAAGCACCCGAAACGCACTTTAAGTGCAGAATTTTATTAAATTCAGCAATAAATCAGCTTTTAACACATAAATGTTATGCAGAAAACATGAGTTATCATTCAGAATATTTCCCTAAGTGGCGGGAATCGAAAGTATTACAAAAGGGTACTTAAAGGGCACTAAACGGTGCAATTTAACACCTTAACAAACCGGTATCCAACCGAATAACCGGACATTACCCGGAACACCAAAATAATGCTAGAAGCATTGTTTTTATTTTTCTAAGCTAGTTAGGGTCCCCGAACACCCTAGCACACTATATATTATATAACACACCATAACACACAAACTAAACTTTTGATTTCCAACTAAATCATCAACTAATACTTGAAACCCAACAAGACACCCCCCCCCCCCCCATAGAGGACGGTTACTACATGGGGCCACATTTTGATTTTATTCAATATTTTTTTGTGATTGGTTTAGTAAAGTGGGAACATAATGACTCTTGGGTAAAGCTTGGTTGGATGGGAGTTTATATAAACCACAAGGCATAACCTCTACATCATTCATCACCTTCACTACACCATAACTCCTCCTCCCACACCTCCATACTTACGGCCCAAACACCCCCTCTACACACCTTCATTTTCGTTCCATTCCAATACATTCTAAGGTGGTTCTAAGGTGTCTCGAGCCTATTTAGGAAGGTTGCAAGCAACGGATCTTGAAGGACCTCTCTCTAGTGCTTTTATCCACCTCATTTCTTCTCTTGTTCTTCCCTAGCCATAGTGGTAGTAGTAAGTTCCATTAATCTTGTTTTTACTCACAATTTTAGTGGTTAAAGTGTGAAGTAACTTGGTAAACTAAAGATCATAAAGAAACATAAGCATAAACATGAACATAAAGCTCTAAAACATGAAGATCAAGTTGTTCTAGTGTATGTATTGAGTTTGTTTGATGATTTCTTGTGTTGGTGGTGTAGATCACCATATGAAGCTTGCTAGAGGATGATTAAACACATGATCTAGCAAGTGTAAGGATAGTTCTTGAGAAATTTGTAATGATCATCCTTTATGTTAAACATGAACTTGAAATAATCATGTTTTAAGTGTTAAATAAGATCTAGAAACATATTGTTGACAAGAAAAATACAAGAGGAAATATTTTTAGAAAACCTTCATACAAGTTGTGAAAACTAAATTCTTCAAGAATGATATTTTTAAATAAATAACCACACTTTAAAGGGTAACTAAACTTACTAAGTACACTAGTAAGTTACTACAAGTTTTTACAAGAACTTCAAGTTCATGATATAGTGTGACTTACATGATTTTGGCTTGTAGAAAGACTTGAATGAGTTGTTGATGCTTGATGATGATATAAAAGAAAATAAACACATGTTTTGAAAACATGGGAAACCTCCATTTTTAGGGGAAACTCTGTCAAAATTTTTATAAATTTTGACACTTAGAAGAATATAAGTTTTGAGAAACTTATTCCCTAAAAGTGTGTCTAAAAACATTTACCAAGGTTTCCCAAACTTTTGTATTAAGAAATGAGGATTTCTTCAAAAATAAAAATGGATATTAAGTATGTATATTTTTGAGAAAAATATATATATTTATTGATCACCAAATTTTGTGCTATGTGTATGTAGTATGTATCATACGTGATAGTGTATTAGGACTTGAAAATACACTAAATACTCCCAAGGAGTGAAGATACAAAAATACACATACAACACACTTAGGCAAAATACAAGATACTTATATTTTATTTTCGAGAAAATAATATAAGTAAAGTGCATAGTTAAAAATATAAATTATTTTTAACACAAGAACACATATACAAAAGATAGTGACTTGTACTTGTGCAATACAAGTCTAGTGACTGATGTTAATAAAACACGTTTAGGTCACGACGCTAGATAAGCAAATCCGGTGAAGTTTACGATGCAGGAACGCAAAGTTGTGAGTTCATGCTCCCCCTTTTCTTTAACAGTTTTTGGTTTTATAACTCTCGGGGGTGAAATACATGTTACAAATAATACAATGTTTACAAATGGTATGATAACAAGAAGCACTCTTGGTGAGAAAGAGTACCAAGTATGATGCGATTTGAGAATACAAAAATACAAGAAACACTCTTGGTGAGAACGAGTACCAAGTATGATGCGATTTGAGAATACAAAAATACAAGAAGCACTCTTGGGGAGAACGAGTACCAAGTATGATGCGTTTTAAGAGATGCCTAGGAAATACTAGATCATGTGAGCACAGACATAATACTAAAAATGCCATAAAGTCTTGGTGAACACTAGTACCAAGCCATTAAAAACATTCATTAATTAGGGACGAGGGTTAGATCTAACGGGTACGGCCGAGCCCCACTCATGGTCATAACTAGTACCTAGTAGTGCTTCGGAGTCCCAGTCGAGGTTAATCGACACAGTCGAGGGTAATCGACACAGTCGAGGGAAATCGACACAGTCGAGGTTAATCGACACAGTCGAGGAAAATCGACAAAGGTAGGAGCCATTACGAATGCTCCCTAGGAGTCATAACGAGTACTCCCATGTCCTTAAGGAGTCATAACAAGTACTCCCCATGACCTCACATGCCTTAAAGTCTCTCAAAGATTTTACAAGAATACTTTATTGGTACAAGAATTGTATCACAAGAATACGTTATTTCACAAGAATACTTTATTTATACAAGATGCATACCATGTTTCATACAAGGTATGCAAAATGCATGAACTCGCTCAACTTTATGTTGATGTTTTCCAAAATTACATGTATTTCAGGTGACATGATGGATCTTGGGCGCAGGTGTCATAACTAGAAGTAGACTTCAAGTTTAGATGTCATCCACTTTTGTTGAATTGTAACCTAGACGAAGGTTGTGTTTTTAAAACTTAAATAACAAGTGTTTGTAATACTCAAATTTTCATGAATGGATGAACATCGTTTTCATCATGTAGTTGTCTATTACGATTGAATGCAATGATATTAAACCAGTCACACATCATACACTTCCGCAAAAGACAGGGTGTGACAATAGTTGATAGACTGACTAAGTCAGCACATTTCTTACCCATCAAGGAAACCCATAGCTCCGACAAGTTAGCCCAGTTGTACGTGGATAAGATTGTATCTCTCCACGGAGTGCCGATGTCTATTATCTCTGATAGAGATACTATATACACCTCACACTTTTGGAAAAGTTTCCAACAATCATTAGGCACTCGTTTGAACTTTAGTACAGCTTATCATCTGCAAACTGATGGGCAAAGTGAGCGTACAATTCAAACTTTGGAAGACATGCTCCGTGCATGTGTTATTGATTTGGGAGGTAGTTGGGATGACCACCTACCCTTGATCGAGTTCTCCTATAACAATAGCTACCATACAAGCATTCAGGCTGCGCCTTTTGAGGCATTATATGGTAGGAAATGCAGAACGCCTGTTTGTTGGGCAGAAGTAGGAGAAGCTCAGTTGACAGGACCTGATATAGTCCTTGAAACGACGAACAAGATTGTCCAGATTCGTGATCGCTTGAAAGCTGCCAGGGATAGGCAGAAAAGTTATGCTGACAAGAGACAAAAACCTCTAAATTTTGAAGTTGGCGATAAAGTCTTACTGAAAGTATCACCCTGGAAAGGTGTGATGCGTATTGGTAAGAAGGGCAAGTTAAGCCCTAGGTATATAGGACCATTCGAGATTATCGAATGTGTCGGCAGTGTAGCTTATAAGCTAAACTTGCCTGAGGAGCTCAGTGGAATTCATAATGTGTTCCACATCTGTAATCTCAAGAAGTGTCTAGCTGATGAATCGCTAGCTATGTCTCATAAAGACATACAGATTGATGAAAGCCTGAGGTTTGTTGAAAAACCTATATCGATCGAGGATCGTCAGGTTAAAAAGCTCCGAAGGAAGCTTGTGCCAATAGTGAAGGTCAAATGGCATGCTCATAGAGGTCCCGAATATACGTGGGAAGTCGAGTCCACTATGCGACAAAAATACCCTCACTTATTCCAGTAAATCTCGGGGTCGAGATTTCTTTTAAGGGGGTGAGGATGTAACACCACATAAAAATGTGTCCAATTATGTATAGACACGTGTCCTAAACTCTAAATATGTGAAAGATTGAGTTTGAAGGACTAAATTTGACATACGGTGTAAAAATAAATGAAAAGGGATTAAAAGTGTCAACATGTTAATTCTACCTCTGAGTGACCTTTTAATGTTCCCTAAGATTTGTAAAATATAAATACACCCTCATGAATGTCTGATATAGAATTCGTAAGCATCCGGTTGAATTGGTGATGAACTATTCAACTTTCAAGAAACAAAGTCTCATGTGCAAAATTCGACAATTCTTCATTCAATGGCCAATTCTAAAGACTCCAAGGGAACACTAGTGCATGGCAAGGTAATCTGATCAATGCAGACCTGATCATGTGGACTTTTCTGCTGAAAAATGTCTTTAGATGCGAGTTTTAAAAGTTGCATGATCAAACATAAGAATTCTCAAGTTTTTTGTCTTCTGGTCATCGGATGCGGACCGTATGGTCCCAGGCTTACGGTCCGCAAGGACTGTAACTGGGTGTTTCAGTTCAGTGTTGGTTACGGACCGCATCCATTTGGACTTACGGTCTGTAAGTGGTGGATGCGGACCGCAAGAGTTTTCGCTTACGCTCCGTAAGGCTCGTCGCTGGGCAGAAGTTTTGGACAGATGTATGTTTCAGCTGCATAACCGACTCTAACTCAATTGTATCAATTCCATGGGCTGTTAAACGGTTTTAGTAATCCACTAGGACACCTGGGGTGATCCTAGGAAGTCCCATTACAGCTGCAATGATCTAAGGACATGGCAATTCACTATATAAGAAGAGCTAGTTCATGTGTATTATGCACTCATTTGCAAACAACTTTCAAAGGACTCATTTCTGGAGCTTGCAAGGATTAGGAGAAGAATTGCAAGTGTAGAAAAGATAGCAAGGACCATTAGTAAGAGTCTTAATACATGCTTAGTCCTTTTAATTAGTTTAAAAACCGAAAAGTCAAACTTATCGTAATTAAGCTTTGACTTTCGGTTTAATCACATATGGTCCAGCCACTGATCAAAACTAAAGTGGTTGTAGAACCATATTAAGGTAGGTGATTAACCCTTAAAAGGGCACCTCCTAATTATTTCGTTTGACTAGTTAATTTTCGGGTCAAACTAGTTTGACAAAAAGTCAAACTGGACAGAAAGTTTAAAAATGAATCAAATTAATAAAACAGAGGTTCTAAATTATATTTTAACATTCTAATGACTTGGTAATTAATATTAGAACATGTTTTATCAGTCCTAACCCGACAATTATCAGTCTAAGGTCAGTTTATAACCGAAAGTCGCAAAAGTTTGACTTTTTCTTTGCCTTTCAGTTCTGACCCGTTCAAGCTTAATTCTCCCATGTTTTAAGCTTCCATTAGGACCACATTACTCAGTAGTATAACCCTATGGAGTTATATTGCATGGTTCTTAGTGGTTTGAATTATATGCTCTTGATCATTAATATGCTTATAAATGCCATAAATGCCCTTTTGACACACAAATGAGATTTTTAGAAATGTGAGTGGACAAAAACCTTTGCTAATGATGTATAAGCTTGTCCCGAAAATTTGACATTAGTTCTTGGTCCCAAATAGGAGTTATGCGCGATATCGTAATTAGAAGCTTTTTATTAATTAAATTGCGATATCATGCATAATACATGTTTAAACTTGGATTTTGAACCAAAACTCATTACCTACTGTTAAGATATTATTTTTAAGGAATTTTAAGATTTGTGGTCAGATTATTATCTGTTTAAAACATTGAGTTCTTGTGTAATTCGGTTAATGACGATAATACCCTTTTAGACATAAAATGAGATTAACAAAGGATTTAAATGTCAATATTTTTTCTACTGATTTCATACATTAAATAAATTATTTTGAGCATTTAAAACTGATCAAAAATCTCAGATTTGTATAAACATCTTGATTATCGTCAATTAGCGAGTTTTACGCTAATTAGGTGCATAGTGTGGTTTAAAACCATATTTAACATCTAAGACTTGTTACCTACTGAATTCGTAAACAAATTTAAATATTATTACAGTAGGTATAAGTTATGAACTCATATTTCCAAAAATGCCCTTAAAAGCCTATGTGAAATGACCAAAATGCCCTTTCGGGACATAGTTTGGTCATAAATAGTAAATTTCACATATGTATGATATCTTACTGATGTAATGAGATAAATTAAATATTTTTACTGATTTCAAAAGACCAGAACTTCAGTTTGTTATAAAATCTCTTTTATAAGCATTAAAATTACCAAAATGCCCTTACGGGACTTAAATTGTTTTTAAATACTTTTTAGGCATATATGTTAACATCATACTGATGTATTAACATATTTTAAGCATAATAACAATTAAGACCTGTATATAATTCATTTGGTTACCCGTTACGCGTTTATGCCTTCGGATCGGTTTATGTGACTAGTTTATATAAAATAGCCGAAACGGGTTTAACCTTATCATTAAATCCTCAAATTTCCAGAATGTGTTTAATTTACCCATATTATACAAGTATCCAAGCTTGTCGGGTCTAAACCACATTCTATTCTGGTCTCCGCTTAATCTAGCGTTTAGAACCGTAAAGTTTCTTCCTAGCTAGCCGGTCTAACTCCTTGACTTAATTAAAGACCCGTTAGCATCCTAATAGGTTTTTAAACCTTCTATACAGATTAAGTAGCATCCAGTAGAAGGTACCATCATAAAGCTTTAGGATTTACGGCTGGGTTATCTTCACTTTTAAGCTCAGGTAAATACTTTTAACTTATTTTCCCTTATACGGGCTTGGGATATGGTATTATAATAATACCACTTGGTCGGGTGTGAAATCATTTCATCGAATTGTGATTAATAAATTTACATAACCCATTTTAATCTGTCTTGTTTGATAACAAAAGCATTGGGGGTTAATTCGACCGTGTCCTGGATATCCTCGGTTCATTTCATTTGAAAATGGCCACGACCTATGCACGGGGTGTAGGCATACACCTGACAGATGCAAATGCTAAATTATAAACCCACACGTTAGGGATAACTCCTTTGTGGGTTCTATAAGTGGTGAGTCGGTTAATCATGACTGGCTTCCAACCGTCGATGCAAATGCTAAATTATAAACCCACACGTTAGGGATAACTCCTTTGTGGGTTCTATAAGTGGTGAGTCGGTTAATCATGACTGGCTTCCAACCTTCCCCAATTGTATGACAAACATGTAAATCTGTGTACAAGATTATATTTAAATAATTGTCCCAAGTTATAAATGATTTGTGCCATGTGCACTTAAATAATTCTTATAAATGTTTTTCAAAAGAGTTAGTTAATTGTATTTACCAGTGTAAACTGGCGTATTTTCTAAAGATTGATTGAAAGGTACCTCTCGTAATAGACTGTAGCTATTAAGTGTCGTATAAGAGGATCTTGCAAATCCCTAAGATGCCTGAAGTCTGTTATTTCCTGTTTCTTGTATTTTATTCATGATCCGCCTGTGGATCTTATTACAATCCAGTCTGTATATTCTTTCGTCGAACACTCAGACATTATGGTTTGTAATAGTCTATTCACCAAGCCTACCGCTGTGCTATTATATTGTGTGTATTGTCAATGATGATATCAACTACGTCATGATACTCCCCGCCGGGCCCACCGGTCATACGAGGAAATTTCGGGGTGTGACACTGACCCACCACCGCCTCTGCCGCCACCTCTATTTCCGTTAGGTGCCTCGGCACAGCAGTCGCAGCCACATGGGGTGCCTCAGTACCCCCAGCACGTATTCAACGACGAGCTCGATCCAGCTGTGGCACGTGTGTTACATGAGTTGGAGGACCGGATGCAGGCGCGGATGGACGCCGCTCACGGCCGTATGGAGAGTCTTCTCATGGAGGCGATCCAGGCATTCCGGCGTGGTGAGCTGTTCGGTTCGGATCAGGGGGCGGGGACCTCAGGCACTGCAGGGGCGGGGCCCTCAGGCACCACTCAGGATCCATAGGTTTAGGATGATTATACTTTTCTTATATTTTTACGGTTTATGTATTTTGAACAATGGCTTGTGTATGTACAAACTTATTATGTAATTAAATTTGCAGTTTCAGTTTATTTGTATTTGTGATTGTTTATTTTAACTGTTTAGATTGGTATGCTTGGTTACGTACAATCGATAATACGATATTAAGTTAAAAATGTGATACGGTACGACACGATACGCTATAATACGATAATTAACGATATAAAAATAATAGATATGTGATACGATACGACACGATACGCTATAATACGATGCTTAACGATATAAAAATAATAAAGATTTTAAAACTTATTAAAATAAAAATACCCAATAATAAACACCAATAACAAACTCAAAACACCAAAATCCCAACACAACACACAAAAAATAAACTTCAAAAATTCAGGGCGTCAATACGCATCGTATAGGCCTATACGATGCGTATGATGCCAGCCGGCAGACAACACCTGCACCTGTCAGTCTACAATGTTTTTAACTGTTTCAATACGCATCGTATAGACCTATACGATGCGTATTGAAAATCCAGGGTGTGTGGATAGATAATGAGGTGTGGGAATAGAATTCCCCTTATTATAAATATACTTTAAAGTTATACTTAAAGTTTACAATTTTAATAGGGGAATTCTATTAACACATCAGTCAATTTATCTATACATTTTGCTTTTAGAATATAGGTTGTATAGGCCTATACGGGTCATATAGGTACAAAAGTCAAATCTGCATGTGTCAGTTCTGGCTGGACCTATACGGCTTGTATTGCTTTGCTTTTTTTTTTTACAAATTTTTAAATACATTTAATCATAGTTTTAACAAAGTTTAATAAAAGAATTCTTTTATTTAAAAAAAAAAAACATTTTTAAAACTTTATCATGTAGACCCCCTGAATTCTCAAAAAAAAAAAAAACAAGAGGTTATTGGTTTTTTTTTTACAATTTTTTGTATACATTTAATCATAGTTTTAACAAAGTCTAATAAAAGAATTCTTTTATTTTTTAAATAAAAAACATTTTTAAAACTTTATCATGTAGACCTCCAGAATTCTCAAAAAAAAACAAGGGGTTAATTGATAAATTAGGGGGTCTATACGGGTCGTATAGACCCCCTCATTTATCAATTAACCCCTTGTTTTTTTATAGAAATTATGGGGTATATACGACCCGTATAGGCCTATACAAAATTGTTTTTTTTACAAATTTTGTATACATTTAATCATAGTTTTAATAAAGTTTAGAGTAAATTACAAGTTTTGTCCTTTATGTTTACATCAAATTGCAGGCGTTGTCCTTTTGGCCAAAAGTTTACAGGCGGTGTCCTTAACCTTTCAAAATCTTGCACGTTTTGTCCTTTAGGCCAAACTTGGATAGAAATCTCAGTTAAAAACTGTCATGTGCAATGCACATGAGGGTAAAATGGTAATTTCCCTCTCAACCCTTTCTATTTCCCATTTCTAACCCTCAACCCACTTTCTTCAACATTGTTAACAGATCTATGAGCCTCTCTTAAGTCTTCTTCTTTTGCATATGTTAGGGTCTTTGACTTTTGATAAATATGTTGCCTCCCTCCGTAGCCCATGATTGCCCCAAAAATTCAACACCACCATTTCTAAATAACATCTGGGATTGAACTCGGATCTTGTGATTCTGATCTTGTTCTTCAAAACCCTAAATTCAGGTGCGACATTCTCGTTTCCAAACACCCCTATTTGTTCAATATTGTGAGTTACAACAGAAATCATTATAGGCGATGATGATGATGATGATGAAAGGTTGTGCATTTGGAGCAAGTTCTTGTACCTTTTCAAGAGGCCATGTGACTGGGCAAAGGCTTGTTAAATCATGTGAGCTTCTGGCATCTGTGGTTAACATTCCTCTAAATGGTTTTGCGGTTTCTTCTGTTATCGCGACACATTTTTTATCATGAGAAACAATTTAATTTACGATTGGAAAAGAATATGTTACAGAAAGCGTTACCTTGGCAAGATCTTTGAGAATTTGGACTACCGATTGTTGGGATTGAACCCTATCAGAGGAACAGATAATTAAAGCCAAAACTAGATCAGAGCAGTGGATCCAAAATAAGCAGATGTTATGTATACAAGTCTCTCCCCTTGAAAGTGGTTTCAACATCTGATGACCTCCAATCCACTGATCGTTACAACTGCTGACCTACAACTAGTGATCAAGTCAAAGACTGGTGAAGACTAAAGCCCTGCTGATCAATCTACTGCTATGGGTCAAGCACTGCTGGATATATCAAGTACTGCTAGGTTCACATCAGTGGAAGGATAAAGCAGTAGTTTAGCTTGTTTTATGTAATGTAATGTAATCAGTAGTTAGCATAAGCAGTGTTTGTATTAGATCAGTTGTTAGAGTTTGTCAGGAGGTTAGATGTCACTTTCATGGTGACGTCAGCAAAGATGCTACAGTGGTTTGTCAGTTCCTAGAAATAGAATAGTACCCTGTACTGTTCTATTAGCTCTTCACCATCTTTCTTCCTGTACGAACAAATCACTGTGAGCTCAGGCTGAGGGGGAGTTTGTTACATGCATGCATTGTAATCGTTGATGAAATAAATTCAATCATTCGGTTCTTTGTTGAAAATGTGTGTTGAAAGCAATTCTCCTATTTGATTGTGTGCAAAGTTTGTTTCCATTTACATTCCGCCGCATTACTTGTTCATCTTTCATTTTAATTCAAACACAAAACACAATCAATCCAAACTCAGATCCTAACAATTGGAATCAGAGCTAGGACAGTCAAATTTGATTTAACAATCATTTTGACATAAATAGTTCAGCTCACAATCGTTGATACTGATAGTTATTCGTTTTGTTGAAAAACAGAGCAAGGTTTAATCACCATCAAAGTTGATTAATCAGTGCCTGTAAAACAACCAGGATGGCGTCACAATCACAAGATGATAAGAATAACATCGGCTCACTTTTCAAACCACCCATGCTTAAACGTAATGAATAGAACATCTGGGAGAGAAGGATGGGTCACATCCTTGCTCAACAGAATACTGGATGTTGGAGATCTGTTGTTTTTGGACCACATGTTCCCATGGTGCCAAGTGCTGAGGATACAAAGAAGTTTGAACCTAAAAAACCTGAAAATTACACTGAAACTGATTTCCAAAAGTTCAAACTCGATGCCAAAGCATTTAGCATCACTGCATATGCATTACCCAATGAAATTTATGCTGGGTTGTTACACTGTAACAGTGCCAAGGAATTATGGGATGCACTTAAGGAACAATTTGGGGGAACTGAAGAAGTTATTGAAAATAATAGGGAAATTCTGAATCAGCAGTATGAAACCTTTTGTCACATCAAGGGTGAATCATTGACTCAACAGTTTGAGCGATTTAGTTGTCTTATTAGTGAGTTAAGACTTGTTAAAGTTACATTTCCTAATTCAACACAAAATAGCAGGTTTCTTAGATTACTACCTGAAAAATGGGATACAATTGCTTTTGTAACTATAAATTCTGCTGAGTTCAAAGATCTGACCCTGACCCAACTTCATGGTAGACTCCTGACCTATGAAAGGGAGTTAAACCAGAAAAAGAAGTTGCAAGAGTCTGGTAAAGTTGCTGATGATTATTCATTTGGCAGCACAGCTCTTTTTGATCAGGAAGAATCTGGTAGTAGTAGTAAGGATCAGAGTTATGATCATTTTAATGATATAACTGCTGGTGGAAACTTTAACAACTCTGATTCTCACTCTGCAAATTATGCTTTTACTGCAAATTGTGAAAACCAGATGTCAGATAACTTGAGCTTTGAACTAAATGACTTACAGCACTTTGATCCAACTAATCTTGAAGAAATGGACATTTTGCATCAATTGGCATTGCTTAGTGTAAGAACAAGCAAATTTTACAAAAGGACAGGGAGAAAATTCCCAGGGTTACATGGGAATTTAAAACTGGGCTTGGATAAGTCAAAAATCAAGTGCTACAAGTGCAATAGGCTAGGACACTTTGCTAGGGAATGTAGGAGTCAAACCACTGGTCCAATTGTTACTCATCCTAGCTCAAACCCTAGGCCACAAAATCAAAGCACGGTGCACTATTCCCATTATACCCCTGCTGCCCATGTAAACACTGCTCATTATGCAAACCCTGTTCCTGTGCATTATGTTCAAACCACTGTCCCTCAAATTCAGTATGTTCAGGCTCCTGTACCTCAGGTTTAAGTGCAACCAGTTGCACCACAACAAGCTGCACCACCAGCAGTGGTTCAACCAGATCAGCAAAGCTTTTTCACCCAAGGCTTTGTTGACTGGAGCAGCTTACCTGAAGAGTTAGGGAATGAAAATTTTGCACTCTATGCTACTAATGATGCTTCTAATGATGAATTCTGTCTAATATCATTAAAGTCAATACCAGAAGAGCTGGATGCTGAAAAGGGGCAAACAAGTGCTGAAACAGTGGATGAAGTTGCTGAGGCAGTGGTTACTGCTGTTGCTGGTGAACTACTGCTCGGAGAAAATTCAGAAACCCTGATTGAACCATTGGTTGACCCCTGGTCCAAAGAAGAAGAAAAGGAAGAGAAGAAAGAAGATGAGAAAGAAGAGAGAGCTGATGAAGAAAATGATCATCAATGTGACTGTGCCATGATGGCTACAGCTAAGGTATCATCTCAGGTTCTTGAAAATATGTGTTCAGACAAGTGCATTATAGCATTTGCTAACATTAAAGAGGTGAATGAAAACCTTAGGGATAGAGTGTTGAATGATGAGGTCAAATTTGAAAAGTCTTTAAAAGAACTTAAAAACAAATTGGCTGAAAAGGACAAAGAAATATGCAGTCTAAAAGAAGAGCAAAGCATAACTAAGAACCAACTCCAAACTATGGTAGAAAAATATCAATTTTGCAAAAAGGAGTTGGAATCCACCTAAATCACTTGTGAAAGATGGGTGGAATCTTGCAAAGGTTATGAGGTCATGTTAGAAAAAAAGCTTGAAAGCAATGTAAAATTTGGCATAGGTTTTAGAAAATATGATGAAATTGAAAACACTGCTGTTAAACAAGCTGGTTTAGTTGAAATAACCCCAACAAACAAGAATGGCCAAGAAGTTAAGATAACTGACAAACTTGGTAACAAAATCACTTTGGAAAGATCTGTGGGATCCTCAACCTTTGAGGAAATTGAGAAATACCAATTTAAACCCACATGGTCTGACGAGTGTGACATTCTTGAGAATTTTAAACCAAAGGACTTCACAACCACTGATGGTGTAAAAGCTCCCAAAGCAAAGGTCATTCCTCTCAAAGGCATCCTAACAGTGGTTCAAAACTCTGTTGCTAAGGAGTCTGAGAAAAGGAAGAAAAGAGAAAAGATCAAAAACTTGTTTTGTGATTTTTGTGAAAAGAAGAATCATCTAACAAAAGACTGTTTTCATCTAAAAGCATATGATCTAAACAAAACAAGTGTCATTATACCTGCTGAGAGCTGCACCATCTATGGTAAAACAAACCACAAAACTCAAGAATGTGTGTATCTCAAAAACTTTGATGTAAAAAAGAATGAGTACACTACAAAAACATCCTTAAGTTCATCAACGTCATCTGTCAAGTTCACCAAGAACCAACCACTGTTTGTGCCAGTCCAAACAGCTGTTACAAAACAGTTGAACCAAACATATGTCAAAAGAGATGTTCAGGTGAATGATGCACCCCCTGCCAATCAATTCAGAAGAGGTAAGGGACAACCATCTTACCAAAGGATCCCACATGTTTATGAGGCTTACAAAAGGCCTTCCAAACCAAGAGTGAACATGCATCCTTTTGGTTATCAGCAGATCATTGGGCAAGACCCCCAACAGTGGTTAGAGAAAAACAGTCCCAAAACTGTCCAAACCCCTGACCTAACCACTGTCCATCCACTTGAATTCATCCCAGACACTGTTGAGACCCCATCCAAAGCCTTATTGGCTTTGGAGACCCTAATGAACTAATCCTTTTACTTCATGTGTAGGGAGCTTCTGCATGCTTAGATAGCCTTTGGTATGTAGATAGTGGAGGCTCCAGGCACATGACAGGATGTAAAGCCCTACTCAAAGATTTCAAAATCCATGGAGGGGGTGATATATCCTTTGGTAATAATAGTAAAGGGAAAGTTCTGGGGTCTGGTACAGTACAATCTGGCAATGTAAAATTTGAAAATGTCAATCTAATAGACAATCTAAAATTCAACCTCCTAAGTGTTTCACAAATGAGTGATAAGGGCTATGGCTCATTCTTCACAAAGGATTGTTGTAGGATTGTTGGACCAGAAATGGTTGAAAAGATTGAAGCAATAATAAAAACTGGAAAAATCAAACTTGTTGCTCAAAGAAGTGGCAATGTTTATGTAGTTGATATGTCAAAAGAGAGCCCCAGAACTGATGCCTGTCTGTTCTCAACTACATCAAACAAAGAGACAGAATTATGGCACAGGAGATTGGGGCACACAAATCTCAAGACAATCACTGCCATTTCAAAACAGGGGTTAGTAAGAGGTTTACGTCAAAAACTATTCACCTGTCCTGAGCATTGTGTTTCCTGCCTAAAAGGAAAACAACATAAAAGCTCACACAAATCAATTGATGAGTCCAAAACAACCAAATGTTTGCAAATGCTTCATATGGATCTGTTTGGCCCAGTTAAAGTCATGAGTCTTAAGAAAAAGAGGTATTGTTTGGTTATTGTTGATGACTTTTCTAGGTTTACATGGACTTACTTTGTACACTTAAAAGATGAGACTGCAGGCATTCTGCAAGACTTTGTGAAACAGGTTGAAAAGCAGTTTGACTTCCAGTAAAAATCTTCAGAAGTGATAATTGCACAGAGTTCAGGAACAAGGAGTTAGATGATTTCTGTGTGTCAAAAGGAATTGTGAGGCAATACAGCATTCCAAGAACACCAGAACAAAATGGGGTTGTTGAAAGAAAGAACAGGACCTTGATTGAGGCTGCCAGAACCATGCTTGCTGATTCAGGTTTGCCATTAACTTTTTGGGCAGAGGCAGTAAACACTGCTTGCTATATCCAAAACAGAGTTTTATCAACCCCAGGCATCAAAAGACTGCCTATGAACTGCTGTATAAAATAAATCCATTGATTTCATATTTCAATGTTTTTGGTTGCCCATGCTTCATTTTAAACTTAAAAGATTCTATCTCAAAGTTTGCAGCCAAAATTGATTGTGGTTATCATCTGGGATACTCAACCACTGCTAAGGCCTACAAAGTGTTTAACACAAGGACCAAAACATTGGAAGAGACTTTGAATGTAAAGTTCAATGAACTTTCATCAATGAAAATCCCAGCAAATCTTGCAGAATTGTTTGATCTTGATAAATTTACTTTTGAAAATACTGTTGTCAAGACTAACAATGCAGGTCCATCAAAGGATTCATCATCAGACTATGGGTATGAAGTCATCATTCCTCAACAAAAGTCTGTCTCAATGGGAAGAGCAGCAGATGTTCAAAACAGCTGTCAAAGCTCAACCACTGCTACCTTAACAGTTTTTGATCAAAGTTGCCCTTTAACCCCTGCTCCCACATCGTCAAACACTGTTGATAGTCCTCCATCAGTGGATAAAAGTTAGCATGTTTTCACACCTGTTCCACCTATTCCTCCACCTCCATTTGAAGCCACTGCTGGATCATCAAAGTCACCAGCAGTGGTTAGCTCAGATGATTCACATCTGCAAACTTCACTATTAAATGCCATTGTTCCATACCAAGGAGATCTTATCTTCTTGAAATCTCATCCACCTGACCAAATCATTGGCAACATCAATGAAGGGGTGCTCACAAGAAGTCAATCCCAAAACATTTGTCTTTTTGCTGGTTTCCTATCTCTCCATCAGCCAGTCAAGTACCAAGAGGCACTGAAAGACAACAGCTGGGTAGAAGCCATGCAAGAGGAGCTCCAACAGTTTAGAAGACAACAAGTTTGGGAGCTTGTTCCATTGCCAGGGGGTGTAAGTCCTATTGGCACAAAATGGGTCTTCAAAAACAAAACTGATGAAAGGGGCATTGTTTTCAAGAATAAAGCTAGGCTTGTGGTTCAAGGGTTCAGACAAGAAGAGGGTATTGACTATGATGAAACATTTTCCCCTGTAGCAAGACTTGAAGCTATCAGATTATTTATGGCCTTTGCTGTCAACCACAAAATCAAGGTGTATCAAATGGACATTAAATGTGCATTCCTCTATGGTAAGATTCAAGAAGAGGTTTATGTTTGTCAACCTCCAGGCTTTGAGGATCCATTTAATCCAAATCATGTCTACAAGCTAAACAAAGCTTTGTATGGCCTGAAACAAGCACCAAGGGCCTGGTATGAAACTCTTTCCACCTTCCTACTATCCATTGGTTTCACAAGAGGTAAAATAGACAAAACATTGTTTTTTAAAATGGAGAGGAATGGATTTGATGATTGTCCAGATTTATGTGGATGACATCATCTTTGGAAGCACATGTTATAAAATGTGTGAAGAGTTTAGGCAACTCATGACAGCTGCGTTTGAAATGAGTGCATTGGGTGAACTCCAGTACTTTCTTGGTCTCCAAGTAAGGTAATTGCAAAATGGCACTTTTATCCATCAAGGCAAATATGCCAAAGAACTGTTGAAGAAATTTGAGATGGATGATTGTAAGCCATGCAGTACACCCATTGCAACCAATAAAATAGTCATGTCTGATAAGAAGGATGAGTTGGTTGATCAAACTTTATATAGAAGCATGATTGGGTCTTTATTGTACCTAACTGCATCTAGGCCAGACATCATGTTTGCAACATGTGTTTGTGCAAGATCCCAGTCAGCCCCAAGAAAGTCAAACCTTATTGCTGTAAAAAGGATATTCAGATATCTCAAAGGTGCTCCCACACTTGGTATCTGGTATCCAGCTGATGGTAAAATTGAGCTTTCAGGTTTCTCAGATAGTGATTTTGCTGGATGTGATAAGACTAGGAAGTCCACTTCAGGAGGGTGTCAATTCCTAGGCAGTTGCTTAGTGTCTTGGCAAAGCAAAAATCAAGCAGCTGTTTCCACATCCATTGCTGAGGCAGAGTATATAGCTGTTGCAAGCTGTACAGCCCAACCGCTTTGGCTTCAAAATCAGTTGCTGGATTTTGGTATCACTGCCTTAAAAACACCACTCATGTTGGATAGCCAGGCAGCAGAAAATATCATCAAAAATCCAGTTTCCCATTCAACCACCAAGCACATTGACATCAGACATCACTTTGTGAGGGATTGCTATGAAAAAGGTTTGATTTCTCTGCACCATGTTCCAACTAAAGATCAGCTGGCAGATGTGCTAACCAAAGCATTAGACACATCCACCTTTGAAAGCTTGATCTCTAGGATTGGCATGCTAAACATGGAATAACAGGCAAAATCCTGTTTTTCTATGAATAAAAGCATTAAAATGTTTTCAGAAAATCAAAAATTCATCCTTAAAAATAGCTAAAAATGAATTTTTCATTAAATCCTTAAAAGTCTGCCATAACCACTGTTTTGTTCAAAAGTCTGTTCTACTTAAAAGTCTATCCACTGCTGAAAGTCAACCCCTGTTCTCTCATTTCCTTGAGAAGCACTATTGTTCAAAATCAGTGTTTTATCCACTGATATGCTATCCACTGATAGTAAAAATCACCCACTGCCTTCATTTGTTACCGTTACAACCACTGATCTTATTCCATCAGTGGTTTTCATAAAAACACTTGTCCTTTATTTCATCAGGGGTTGGCACGTGGACAGTACATAGTGGTTAGATCTTTTGTAACCGCTGCCACGTCAGCATTCACTTTTTCCTTTATAAAACCCTCTTCAAAACCCCAAACAGGGTTTTACTGTCGAATAGAATTCACAAAAAATTCCTTTCTCAAAGCAGTTTCCATCTCCTTCTCTCAAATCCTTCAAATCCTTCATCGATCTTCTTCTCCAAAATGACAAAATCAAAGACATCTGCGAAATCCACTTCAAAATTATCTCCTAAAAAGGCCACTCAAATGGTAACTACACCCATCGAAATACCATACAAAGCTCCTCACAATTATCAGGGTCTCCTTACAAAACCTGGCACCACCGATACCTTCGATTCCATCATTGACACTATGTCTGCATCAAAGTACAAAACTTTGTTAACAGCAGATGCTCCAATTTACCTGAAAACCCAGAGAGAGTTTTGGAAAAATGTTACTCTTGAAAAACAAGGAGAAGACCTCATAGCCATTAACTCTTCTCTAATGGGTAAAACAGTCAAAATCACACCACAATGCATCTCGGAAGTCTTTAAACTCGATGATCAGCAAGGTAAAACTTCTTTTCCCAAAAACGAGTTAAAAACTGATTTCCTTGAAAGGGGATATGCAGATACAATAAAAAAGGATACCTTACAAAAAGGTAATTTTCCACCTGCAACAAGATTTTTGTTCCATACCCTGTTAATATGTGTTTCAAACAAAACAACTTCTTTTAATGAGATACCATTAAAGATTCAAAACCTGGGATATGCTATTCTACAAGATGAAAATTTCAATTACTCCCAAGAAATCTTTAATGATTTAGTTAAAAATGTTGATAAAAAGCCATTCTTACTTTTTCCAAGATTTCTAAGTTATTACTTTCAAAAGAAATTTGGTAAGGATGATGCTCATGTAATAAAAAAAGGTGACTCTTTTCAAATAAACAGCTTAACTGCTGAAACTTTCACAAGAATGTCAACACCTTGCAAAACACAAGCAGAGATCCCTGAGCAGAATTTAGCAGCTACCACTGCTCCTCAGGTATCTGCTGCTGAGCCTACTGCTCTAGGTGATCATAGCAGTAAAACAACTGCTTTGAAACCCACACCTAAAATCACCAAAAAGCCATGTCAAAAGAAAACTCAAAAGCCCCCCAAACCCAAATCAAAGGCAACTCTGGAGGATGAGATACCAGAGCAACTGCCAGTGACAACACAAAAGTCACAAGAAACCACTGCTGCTATTTCCTCACAGCAGATGGTAGAAATATCTCAACCCATACCTGAACCTCCTCCTACTTCTTCTCAAAAAGAACAGGTTGTACATATAGGGACACCACAATATGATGCTCTGGAATCACTTGCTTCCATCATCCACAGCCCAATGCCCGGGGCCAATTCTCTTTCTACACCGAACCTCACCTCCACAATTCCCCCAGAAACAAAAATATTGTTGGATGCTCTTGATTTGAACCAGGCACAAGCCAGTCCTTCTCAATCACTTGTCAATGAGAACATAACTCAACAAGTGATTGGGTCTGATGTATCAATCATTGCTAACCCACCAACAAGACCTGAGGAGGTTACACTCCTTGAGTTACAAGTAACTCTTGGTGGTAGTCCAAGTGAAGCAGCCACTACAAGTGTTGAACCCACTGGTTTGCATTTGGACAGTGGTTACATCAATAAGACTTCCTTGGAAGCAATTTCTTCTCTGGGAACACTTGTGTATCCAGTCTTCACTGGTTCACTAAAAAGGGTTTCTCAATTTGAAGAAAGAAGTCCCCAGTTCCAAGACAAAGGGGCATCAGTAGATGACTTTTGGAATACATTCCCTGAGTCAACCACTGTTGCAACCACTGTTAGTGGGAAATCAGATGATCCCATTAAGTTGGGTGATGGTTTAATGTATCGAGAATTGACGGACAGAATTGACAAACTGGATACTTCTGTTGCAGAAATTAAAGATATGCTGCAACAGTTGTTGAAAGTTCAAAAGGTACCAACCACTGCTGCTCCAGCTCAAGCACCTGCACAACCTACACCTACTGCAAATGAGTTATGGATCTTATTTCAACCACTGCTCCAACAACAAAGACAATTGGTTGATCGGCAGCATGAGATACATGTTCAAAAGCTGAGAAACATGATGGAGTCAAGGTTTAAAGATACCCAAGCTGACATCAAGGCTATCAAGGCCCACATACTAAACACCACTGGCACTACTCCTCCCACTGTTCTCTTTATTGATAATCCACCACCAGATAATGCCAAAAAGGGGGAGAAAATCAAGCAGTGGAAGAAGAAGGGAATTGAAGATGGCCTTTATATTGAACCAGAAAAAGAAAGCATGACTAAAGACATTCCCTTTCCAGATGGTAGTAAAAAGATTGATGTTACCACAAATGCACTTGCTGAAGCAAAAGCAAGTGTAAAAAGGGATAGAGAGGCTAAGGATAAAGCAAGGTGGGAACAGGAGAAAAGAGCTTTTATGGAGCTGAATGTGCAGGGTCCTTCTGAACCTATGGATGATGAAAATCCTAAGGATGAAAAGAAGAAGCCCATTAGACAAGTGAGGCAACCCAAACACATACCATCCAGACCCACAAAGCATGCTTCCAAACCACCTTCCAAAGGCTCCAAACATCAAACTTCCACCCAAACAGCAGTTGTAACACCTGTTGTATAAACAACTGCTGATACTTCAGTTGTTTCAACAACTACTAGCCAAACACCTGCCATCACTTCAACACACCACTTCAACACACACCACAACCACAACCACTGCCTTACCACCACTACCAAAAATCACTTCACTACCAAAAACAACCTCACCACCATCACCTCCTGCTAAAAAGCAGAAGACATCAGATATTACAACATCTGTTGTAATGACAACAGTGGTTGAAACACCAGTTGTTTCAACAACTGTTAGTCAGCCACCTTCCACCACTCAAATCAATACTTCACAACCATCCAACACACCACCTGCCTCTCCTAAACTAAAAAGGAGAAGGGTAATTTTACCTGATGATGATTCTCCATCACCACCACCTACATCTTTACAATCTCATGCACTTGTAAATATTCCAAACCCTGTTCCTCTCTCTTCAGCCCAAGTTCAACAGCCAATCACTGCCATCACTCCTGCAGGATTTCAATATCCTCTAGAACTTATAGCAGTCAGAGAAGAAATTAAATCTTTCTACTATGAGGATGATCCTGCTAAAAGGAGTTTGCCATCAGTTGAAGGATATCCTAGGCCTAACAACATTGAAGAATACTTGAAAGTTAAGGCTCAACAGGCAGAGGATATCTCCAAAAGAAACTCACAAGGAAAAGCTGACAAATAAATTCAAAGGCATTATCAATTTCTACTCACTCAAGTCAGATCCTTGGAGCAGTTTGCAAAGAATGTTTGTCAACAAATATCAGAAACAGCAGATGAGTCATTGAGAAAAGACTACCTTGACAACATCATGGCTTTTAAAAAATATAAAGGAGAAAAATACATGTACAAAGAGTGGACCATTCCTGAGCTTGAAAGTGAAGCAGCCAGGATTCAAGAAATGATTAAAAACAAGGTCAAACACACTCCTCCTGATTGGGTAAAGAATAAAAAGAATGTACCTGAAAAGACATTGGAGCTGAAGAGAATGAAAGAGGAGCTAATTGCTGCTGATTATGGGTCTAAAAATCAAGTGATGAGATGGAAAGAAGACAAAGTCAGGACCACCTACAAAAGGTTGGAGGAACTAAGGAAGAAAGATCCAAGGGTTCCACAAAAACTGACTATCCTGAAGCAGAGGTTTCAACAAGACCACCAAAACTGCAAATCAGGAGATCCACTGCTCCAGCTTGTGCTGCCATCTATAAAAGAAGACAACAAAAACAGTTGGATGCTGAAACAGTGGAAGAATTAATGGCAGGTGATGACCTTGTAAAAGAGGGTATTAAGAAGATGATAGCAGAAACTCTTGGATTGAATCAACCGGCAAGCATTGCTCAGTCAGTCATCACCAGGCCAGCATCACCAAACTCCTCATCTAATAAAAATCTCCCAAGAAACCCACCAGACTCAAAATTACTAAAGTGGAAAACTGACAAACAGACCCATGTACTGACTGTGAACAAGTCTAGTGGAGAAGTGAAGAAAATAACAAGGGAACAATCTGTAGGATTGTTGTTGAACCCGAACGAGTCAATCAGAAGAGTCTTTTCTCTGTATCAAAGGCGGAATCAAAGATACAGACGCTCAAACTAGTTATAATGCTTCTTTGATTGATTTAACAACGTTTACAACCTGAAAGCAATCTGGCAGCACTTCGTTACAAGTTTCAGAACCGTACCAAATGAAAACAACACATGCCCTATATATAGTGGTGTTAATTCCACTCCTAATGACATGGAGTCATTTCGGGCGGAATCAGAAGTTCTGATTTCGCTCCAAATGACCTTGTGTCATTACGAGCGGAATCAGCATCTTAAATCTAACAAACTGTTTTTCAAACCTCGGGCACTGATTATCCTATTCTATCCTATTACATGATACAAGACGAAGTCAATAGACGTAATGCACTAACAGACTCCCCCTCGGATATTGACGAAGTCTTCAGTGACGAATCTTCATCATGACACCTTCTTCAGTCTTGATCATTCTGCATCCTTACTCAGATTGTAACATTGTAAGCATCCATCACTCTCTTGATCAGCTTCACACTTTTACTCTTACACCAGGATTTCATCACTGGCTTTATCCTTAACAGCTTCATCATCAGCAGGCTCCCCCTTTCGTCAAGCTTCCGTGCTTTTAGGGATCGACACCTAGCTTTCCAGCTACAAGCTCCTCCTAAAATTCAGCTTGTCTTCAGACTCCCCCTTAGACTCTGCTATCGGGATCGTAGTCTGGACTTTTCCTGCAATCACTCATACAACTATAAGTAACAACATTTTAATCTTCCAGATATCGTAATCTGACAATTCAATCTCCTCAAAATCACTTCTCATGAATTTGGCAGTTTCATCGAATCGTATCGGAAACTAGCTCTATAACAATATAAGCATCCAAATCCCCCACAGTTAATCATCCAAGTCCAACTTAATGACCTTGGAGATATAACAAACTGTTTTTGAATTTTTTTTATTTTAAAACTTCAAGTTTCAAATTAATGAACTTGTTTTATGTTCAGAAACACGATCAGCTTACTTAGATTTTGAAACTCAGCACTCAGACATCAGTTGTCGAAAATAAAGCAGAATCAAAATATTTTTGTATTTTCTGAAAATATAAAGCAGTAAAGAAATATGTACAAACATATTTACAAACAATATTTTTGTTTGAGTTTGCGTTAGAGGATCATATCAGTTTTTAACAAGTCACAAGTACCGTTGAGCTTAATTACACATTAAGAATTAAACAATTCACTTAGATTGTCGATATACTGGTCCACTTAAATTTTCATACAAATTTCAACTGATTCAGGATACGAATTAGGTATTTTAAGAACTTAAACCCATTCATGTGTCCCACCTCTTGAATATACTCCCGTATCCAGATCCCAATATTCAGTCTTACAGGTAAATATAACACAAATGATATCTGTAAGGGGTTAATAATTTATGAAGAATCATAAGAGCTCAGGTCAGAACTACCGTTCAGCAGAGAGATCATGACTCAACTTGTAGGTGTGTCCCCTTTAGAGGATCTTTTTTACAACAGCATTGCTAAGCAATTTTATTGTCTTATCATTGATGCTGAGGGTGATGCTGTGTTTCAAGCATTTGCAGAAAGTATTATTCGAGGACTAGGTCAGAACTTCCATTCAGCAGAAGTCCTGGAATAATACCCCAGATATCAATTGAGTATAAAAACCTAGTATATCAGATTATGAGACCTTTCAAATGAGATTTCAGGGGTTACCTATATATCCAAGTAGTGTTCCCCACGAAATAAGCAAGTGTTTGAATTTAGGTTTATATCCCGAAAAAGTTTACTAAGTGTATAAAAATCTACCGACACATCCACGGTGAGATCGTTTAACACTTTTTAACTTTCCAATTCTTTAGCATACTGTAACTGTCTACTGATGTACTATCATTTCCTCTTTTTACGCAAAAACTCAATTTTTGAATTTTAACATGTTTTTGTCTTTTTGCCAATAGGTTTTTATCATGTTTTTGTCATTTTCAAATTTTCAAATGTTTTTGGATTTTCTAACAATATTTCTCCCCCTAAAATGCAAAACCATTTAAAGAAAATTTGACATCCAACACTAATAGCTTTGTCTCGCCATCCATTTTCTGCATCTCATGCTCTGTTTTGCAGAAAATATAACACTTTAAGCAGAAAATATAACGTACCCCCATGATTTACAACACATTGATATTTTACAGTTTGAAAACCGTTTTTCAATCTGATGAAAGTAATCATGTTTGTTCAGCCGTGAGGGTTTCGACGTATTCAATCAACATACATTCAAATAAAAATAAAAACAAACATATTTTTGGTTTTTAATTTTTCAAATTTTTAGGGTTTTGAAAATATTGTTTATTTATATATACAGAAAACAATCAAACTAAACTCCCTGTTCAACCAAACCAGGGTCCTGCAACCTCTTCCTGTGCCAGGCTGCTCCAACTTCCCTTTTCACAATCTTCACCTTTGTTGAGCACCTGCACATTAAACAATTTGATCATTTGAACAATGCAACCCAAGCATGTTTAGACTCAGGTAGTTGAACATGAATCTTCCCAGGTAAAACTGGATAATTTCTTTCATTTTTCTCAAAAATATCATCAATTTTAATCTCAACTTTTTCTTCTTTTACCGAATTATCATTTTTCTTAACAGACCATGTTTGACCCGTCGGTGTTCCTCGTTTATAAAAGTGTGACTCTTTTTGAACACTTTGTTTTTGAACAACAATTTTAGGTTTCCAAAACTCTTGAGGTTTTGTCATATCAACAGACGTTTTCCAACTCTGTGTTGTTCTAAATCTGGGTGCGTGAGAGTTCCAGGTCTGTCTTGAATCAAACCTGTTCGGGTTTGATTTCCAAGTTTGATTTGAAGCAAACTTGTTTGTATTGTACCTCCAAGTTTGTTTCGAATCAAATCTGGTTGACCTCTGTTTCACATTCTCAGATTGCTGTTTTTCAACATCAACAGGCTTTGGATTTGGACACTTTCGTGCAACATGTCCAATCTGATCACATTTAAAACACACTTTCTTTGAAACATCCTTGGCCTGTTGTTGTTTCTTTTTCATAGCATCAAACTCTTCATTAGACTGTTGTCCAAATTTGAGTTTTTCCTCTTCTTTCAAGCTTTTCCCTTGAACAAAATTCATCTTTTGTTGCAAATTTGGTTTTTTACTTTGATTCCAATTTCGTTTCTTTTTATAACCCAAACCAGCCTTCATGTTTTTCTTCTTAAAACCAGGTTTGTTATAAAAAGATTTATGACCTTTACCAGCAAACTTTGGAATCTCAGACTTCTCAATCTCAACCATTTTGAAAACTTTATCGACCTTCTCTAAAATCACATTCTGAATCGGGAATACAACATCTAAGAATAGTTTGTCCGATCCAATCATGGTATAAACCAATCCTTTTGAATCATCATTCAAATTTTTCTTGGATTTTGTGTTTTTCAAATATCCATCATAAAGATTTCCTTCATTTTCATCCTGTGATTCAGACTTACCTTTTGTTGACTCATCTTTCAAAACGCTTTCAACAACCTTACTTACCACCTCTGAATCATTAACATCATCAGATTTGGAGTAAGTCACATCGATACTTTCAGGTAATTGGTCAGCTATGTTCAAACCCTTTGCCACCTTTTCCTCATCATAAAAAGTATAATTGTTTCTCAATGGTGGTGGTACCTGATGAAACTCTGAACCAATACCCTTTTTGCAATTATCAGTATCTTTGTCATTTGGTGTGATGTTGAAAATGCGTTCAAGAATGTACGAAGAGTTTTGATAACTTTGAAGTTTTGTAACAATCTTTTCTTTTTCAGCCAAGACTTGTTTAAGATTAGCAATTTCATCAACACACTTGTTCAATTCAATTTGCTTTTCTTTAAACTTTCTTTCATACATTTCTTTAGTGACTAAAGTTTCAGACAATCTTTGATCAAAACTTTTGACTTGGCTTTTCAAAGTATCATAAGCTTCTTGTACTCTCTGACTCGACCACTTTAAAGAATCATACTGTTTTTGTAAATCTTGAAATTTAGATTCTTTTTCAACACAATCGACACATTTTGCTGAACACAGTTGTCTATAAACATCATTATCCTTTTCAAGACCTTGACATTTCTGTGTCAATTTTTCAACTTTTAATTTTAAAATTTCTTCTGTTTCAATCATTTCTTTACATTTTATTTTGAAAATATTTTCAAACTTGGTTGCTTCAATTTCTTTTGCTTTTATTTTGTCATCTTTTTGAATACAGGCTTTGCACATTTCTATGCAATTCCTGCATTTGTTTTCTTTTTCATCAACCAATTCAACATTCGATAGATCAGAAGATTTTCTAACCTCAGTCTCATTCAGCACCGGTTCTTCTGACTCAACTTTCTGATCTTCCTTCTTTTCTTCTTTCTGAGCTTCTTCATTCTTCTGTTCTTCTTCAGCTTTCTGTTCCTCTTCAGCTTTCTGTTCCTCTTCAGCAGCAATCTTCACAACAGTCTTTACTTCTTCAATCATCTTCTTCAATTCTTCTTCTTTTCTCTTCTTCATCTCTACCACCTTCGGTAGACTTGCTTCACAAACTTCTCTAATCTTCTTCTCCAAATCAGGCAAATATGTTTTATCAGATAACCTTCGTGTGTTGAAAGTAGCCTGCCTTGGAACCAAATTTGTTACAGCTTCGAAATCCACTTTTGATGGGTCAACAACTGGATTACCCCGTGGATCCATGTAACATTCCAACTCTTCATTCCATCTTTTTGCTTTCTGGGCTTCTTTGAATGGTTCGTTTAATTTTCCAATTTCCCATCTTGCATAATCTGCTTTCCAATATCTATCAGGATCAGCATTAGCCACAAATGCATATCCAACTGCATCTTCTTCAGGGCAAATCTGACTCCAATCATAACCTTCATCGTCATATATAACTGCAAGAGCCCTTGATTTTTCTTCAGGCTGTTTCAATCTTGGTGGCTCAGACTTGTTCTGATGGTAAATCGCTTTCTTGTAATAATCTTCATTGAACGGATTTGCAGAATCATCATTAGCATACGCATTTATGCACTCGCGCTTAAAATGACCTCTTTGTTTGCATTTGAAGCATGTCACCTTAGATTTATCAAATCCTAGTTTGGTAGATGGTCCACCAATTGACTTTCTCCCCGTGATCTCCATGAACCGCTGTGCCCGACGAACCGCACTGGCCATGCACCATCTTATATCCATGAGTTCCATCTCCTCGGGGTCTAATTGGTCATAATCTTCTTTCGTCAAGTTGGTATTGCCAATCTTCCCTGCAACGAGGCTTTCATACGATTCAAGTACAGATGCTAAGAAAACCATCTGTTGTTTTGCCGATTCTTCGCTGAAATTCTGCCCATTCTTCAGATCCACTGCGATATTACACTGAAACAAATTCTTGGAAGCAGATTGACTTGAAGTGTTTGAAGAAGATCCACTGTGAAAACCACTTTGAAGACTTTCATTGTTCACTGAATTTGAACTTTCTGCAGAAAATGCTGTTCTTGGAGACCCAGTCTGCGGTACATTTCCTCTGTAGTAAAGCTCTACATTCTGCTGATAAGCTGGATTGTTGACTTTAGATCTCTTTATCTCCAACTCATGGCTTTCAAGCCTTTCAATCAGCAAATCCACTTTTAAATCTTCAGGCTTGATTGTATTTTTCAACATTAGAGCGAAGTATTGCCACTCTTGATCATTTGGCAATGAATCAAACAATTTATCCACCAGCTCCTCTTCAGAAGGTAAGATTTTGTGTCTGATCAGCTCCATTTTCAGATGTCCGAATCTCTCAATCATTTTACAAACAGACTCATTTTTCAAACAGTTGAATAAATCAAACTCTTTACGCAACAATTTCTTTTTGTTTTTGACAATTTCATTACTACCTACACATTTTCTCTCTAACGCTTCCCAAAAACTCTTAGAAGTTTTCTCTTGTTAAAGTAACGAGATAATATCCTCTCTCACTGACTGTTTGTTTAATGTGATCATCTTATATTCAGCCACAACATTTTTTACATCTATGTCTGAGAAATCTTTTGGATCTATTAACTCTCCTCCCTCTTTTACTGGTTCAGTGTATCCATCTGTCATTTTTAACCAGCTTTCAAGAGCGAAAGCTTTTACCCAACCCTCAAATTTGTTTTTCCACCAGTGATAATCTTCCACTTTCATTAGCTTTGGTGGCTTCTGTTGGCTTCCGTACATGTTCTCAAACTTTTAATTCTCCGAAATCTCTCTTGAATATTCTTTCATCTCAGATCTTCTATCTGATGATTCGGAAGTGAACGCGTTATAGAATGTGTTGTAGAACTCTTCACCGTTGCTTGACATCTTCAATCACCTGAAAGCAAATAAACAAACTCAATCAGTTTAAACAATATCAAATAATCTGAAATACACTGACACTCGGTTGTCGTGAAATGATCTTGACGCGAAAAAGTTCACTTTTGGAGTGGAATCACAAATTTGCACTTTGGAGTGGAATCAGATTTTAAACTTCTGGAACGGAATCAGAAGTTTGTGTCTAGGAGTGAAATCAGAATATGGTAGCCAGGAGCGGAATCAAACTTCTGTTTGGAGCGGAATTAGATTTTTAAGCTTCTGGAGCGGAATCAGACATAATGGTCTTCTGGAGCGGAATTAAACTGAATGTTAGAGCGGAATCAGCCTTTTGAAATTGATTAGGAGCGGAATCAGCAAGTCTTTTGGAGCGAAATCAGACTTTTGAAACTGAATCAGACAATTAGGAGCGGAATCAGAAACTATCCATCTCGAGCGGAATCAGTTCGGAGGTCAATTTTGTCCATTTTTAGTCCTTATTTAATCATGAAACTTTCAAGGGTTTGTCTATGTCCAATTTTAAATAATCTGTGAAATTTTGATCTGATTTTGACCGGTAAATCTTGTCCACATTGAAAAAGAAGATGTAGAAGACAGAAAACTGATATAATTGAGCTAAACTCTTCCTCCTGTGCTCTGATACCACTTGTAGGATCGTTGTTGAACCTGAACGAGTCAATCAGAAGAGTCTTTTCTCTGTATCAAAGGCGGAATCAAAGAGGGTATTAAGAAGATGATAGCAGAAACTCTTGGATTGAATCAACCTGCAAGCATTGCTCAGTCAGTCATCACCAAACTCCTCATCTAATAAAAATCTCCCAAGAAACCCACCAGACTCAAAAGTACTAAAGTGGAAAACTGACAAACAGACCCATGTACTGACTGTGATCAAGTCTAGTGGAGAAGTGAAGAAAATAACAAGGGAACAATCTGTAGGATCGTTGTTGAACCCGAACGAGTCAATCAGAAGAGTCTTTTCTTTGTATCAAAGGCGGAATCAAAGATACAGACGCTCAAACTAATTATAATGCTTCTTTGATTGATTTAACAACGTTTACAACCTGAAAGCAATCTGGCAGCACTTCGTTACAAGTTTCAGAACCGTACCAAATGAAAACAACACATGCCCTATATATAGTGGTGTTAATTCCACTCCTAATGACATGGAGTCATTTCGGGCGGAATCAGAAGTTTTGATTTCGCTCCAAATGACCTTGTGTCATTACGAGCGGAATCAGCATCTTAAATCTAACAAACTGTTTTTCAAACCTCGGGCACTGATTATCCTGTTCTATCCTATTACATGATACAAGACGAAGTCAATAGACGTAATGCACTAACACAATCACTTGGCCTAAGTATTGAAGATTTCCAGGATCTCCTTGATCTTCCACTTTGCAGGGATGAAGATGACACAGATGCCTTAGACTTTGAGTTACAACTCAAAGGGCAAATAAGGGAACTGTTGATGAGGCAATAAAGATCTACAAATAATGAAGGGTTTTGGCATTATCTGTCCCAGGGGGAGATTGTTGGGATTGAACCCTATCAAAGGAACAGATAATTAAAGCCAAAACTGGATCAGAGCAGTGGATCCAAAATAAGCAGATGTTATGTATACAAGTCTCTCCCCTTGAAAGTGGTTTCAACATCTGATGACCTCCAACTACTGATCAAGTCAAAGACTGGTGAAGACTAAAGCCCTGCTGATCAATCTACTGCTATGGGTCAAGCACTGCTGGATATATCAAGTACTGCTAGGTTCACATCAGTGGAAGGATAAAGCAGTAGTTTAGCTTGTTTTATGTAATGTAATGTAATCAGTAGTTAGCATAAGTAGTGTTTGTATTAGATCAGTTGTTAGAGTTTGTTAGGAGGTTAGATGTCACTTTCATGGTGACGTCAGCAAAGATGCCACAGTGGTTTGTCCGTGCCTATAAATAGAACAGTACCATGTACTGTTCTATTAGCTCTTCACCATCTTTCTTCCTGTACGAACAAATCACTGTGAGCTCAGGCTGAGGGGGAGTTTGTTACATGCATGCATTGTAATCGTTGATGAAATAAATTCAATCATTCGGTTCTTTGTTGAAAATGTGTGTTGAAAGCAATTCTCCTGTTTGATTGTGTGCAAAGTTTGTTTCCATTTACATTCCGCTGCATTACTTGTTCATCTTTCATTTTAATTCAAACACAAAACACAATCAATCCAAACTCAGATCCTAACACCGATGCTGGTTTCTCGGCTGCCAGATGTTTGAATGGTTGGACCTTGATTGTTCTTTGGATAACGGTCAAATCGTTTGGACCTTGAAAGTGAAATTGCACAGATGAAACAAACTCTTTTCTTTTATGGGATTGGATGATGATTGATGATAATGTTCTTGTTGCTGCTCTTATTGTTGTTACTGACTTATGTTGTTGTTACCATTTTACCCTCATGTGCATTGCACATGACAATTTTTAACAACGATTTCTAACCAAGTTTGGCCTAAAGGACAAAACGTGCAAGGTTTTGAAAGGATAAGGACACTGCCTATAAACTATTGGCTAAAAGGGTAACGCCTGCAATTTGATGTAAACATAAAGGACAAAACTTGTAATTTACTCTAAAGTTTAATAAAGAATTCTTTTATTTTTAATCAAAAAACATTTTTTTAAAACTTTATCATGTAGACCCTTTGAATTCTAAAAAAACAAGGGGTTGTTTTTTTACGAATTTTTATATACATTTAATCATAGTTTTAACAAAGTAATAAAAGAATTCTTTAATTTTTTAAACAAAAAACTTTTTAAAACTTTATCATGTAGACCCACTGAATTCTCAAAAAAATAACGAGGGGTTAATTGATAAATCAGAGGGTCTATACGGGGTAGACCCCCTGATTTATCAATTAACACCTTGTTTTTTGAGGATTCAGGGGGTTTATATGGATCGTATAGGTCTATACGATTCGTATTAGCCTACTATACGACCCAGTTTTGACCTATACAATGCGTATAGGGGTAAAATCAAAATTTCATAATTTTAGGTTTTGCCTATTCGGTGCGTATACGGGCTGTATTTTGTCATTACGTGTCGTTTTATGAAGTATATGCTCTATACGTGTCGTATCGGTGACATTCGATTCCGTGTGGTATCGTATTCTATGATTACATGTAATTTTGTTTGGAATCCACTTGTACTCTAACATGTCGTGTTGTATGTATACGCGTCGTACGGTATCATTACTTGATGTATTTAGTCGTTAAATGTCGTATTATGACGTATATTGTCAATATGTCCTGTATTATCGCAACTGTTGTTCTTACGGGAAGAGTCGGTGACGCTCGGTATTATCTTGTTTATTGTTTGTAAGTGTCGTATTAGGGTGTAGATTGTATATACGTGTCGTGTTATCATGTATTATGGCGTAGTATGTCTCTACTTGTCGTATTGTTCCGTATTATGGCGTATTATGTCTATACGGTGTCGTATTTTGGCGTATATTGCCGGTTACTTTACGTGTTGTATCCATTAAAATAAACAAAAATCACTTTAAATACATTATACAAAAAATACCTTTAATATTAATTACAAATTAACCTATACGATACATATATAGGACCTTTACTACATCTATATATGCTCATACGAGACCTATACCTCACCTATACTATACTATATTGTACATGGTATTCTTAAAAAGAAATTAAGGAAATTTTATTTTAAAAAAATATATATTTTTTTTTAGAAAGCTTTGTTTAAACCATAAACAAATGTATAAAAAATTTGTTAAAAAAAACCCAAACTAATACGACCCGTATAGATCTATACGAGCCATATAGGTACAGTCAAATAGACAAAATCTGACACATCAGTCTTTATTGGAAATTGAAAAAGCAATACGACCCGTATTGAAGGTGTTCATTTAAGGATTCATGTGTGCAAATAATATGAATGTTCTAAAATCAACCATAAGTTTGATTATATGGGTGACCACTCGGATATTATTATAAATATACTTTGTAAGTATCCTAATAGTTTACAATTTCAAAAATCAACCATAAGTTTGATTATATGGGTGACAATGGTTGCTTCACAATATAAAGTTACACCACACCCCACCAATAATGCTCATGTTGCAACTGTCAAATTATTGGAAAATAAGCACAATTATTTTTTATCATGTTACAAAATAATGTGTGGATATGTTGATATATTTATAGTAGAAAAACGTTATAATATTATCTAAATGGATTCCATAAAGGGGAGTTGTTCTAGGCTTTATGTCATTATATAACATATAAAAAGGCTATGTCGGTGGTCTTTGTTTTTTTTAATTTTTTTTCTTTTTTTTTTTTTTTTGTCTTTTTGCTACCAATTTTGAGTTTTTTTTTTTTTTTTTCTTATTTTACGTTTATGGTTCTTATGCTTTGTGTGTTGTTTCTTAAATACCAACTTCTTTTGCAATTTACAGTTTTTATCAACTTATTAACTTTACGTTTTTACCCCTTGCACTAATTTTTTGTAGTTTTGTTTTTTACGTATTTTTTCCCATCTCTTGTAATGTACGTTTTCGGCCCTTATGCTTTGTTTGTTGTTTCTTAAATACCAAGTTCTTTTGTAATTTACAGTTTTCGTCAACGTTTAAACTTTACGCTTTTACCCCTTACACAATATTTTTCTTTCTTTTTTGTTGTTTTGTTTTTTTACTTAGAACCTTTAATTTTCAGCATTGATTCTTACAACCTCCTAACTTTCTAAATACTTTTTAACCAACTTTTACGTCTTTGTTTTTGTTTACGTGTCGCTATAAACTTAAGTTGATTATCATTCACACTGACAACCTTTTTACTTTGTAAATACTTTTCTAATCGAGTCTTCCACTTGATGTAAGATATGTGTCGACATACTTTTGTATCGGATCAAAAATCGGGTCGCCCCGCCGCGAAGCGCGGGTGTAACACCCTAGTTGACATTAAAAGCTTAATAATTGTTTGATTTTGTAACTTTTTTTTATAACCAAGGAGGTCCTCTTAGACCGTGGAGTATGGTGTGGCTTGGCTTTAGGTTGGGGCATGAGTTGACACGTGGAATTGGAGCCCCCCCACCGCCTAGTGACGTGTCCGTGGGATATGGCGGGGTGTTTGTGCACCGCTTGGGTTGGCAGATTATTAAAAAAAAATACAAAAAAATTATAAAATTCACACAACATTTATAAAAAAAACCTAAAATTTCATTAAAATTTTAAAAATTACATAATCCTAAAAATTACATAATTCCTAAAATTTACAAAATAAAAAACCTAGAGCGTTAGGTAAATTTCAAAAAGGGCGATCTTGTCGAACGTCTTTCGCTCCTTGCCTCGAAACTCTATGTTCGCCACCGCCACCCGGTCCTCGTGGCTTAACTCGCCGCTCGGAACGGCTTCGTAGTAAGCCTTGAAACGATCGAGATTGGGCCGTAGCTCGCGCCATTTATGTTGGCACGCGTTGAGGTTATGGCGGTCGTGTCCGACGTTATGTCGGTAGGTTGCGAATGCTTCCGGCCAATATCGTGTTTGGCCGGGTTGCCGCACCTTCATAGCGTCAACGACGCTTGTGACGAGAGCCAATTCTTCCTCGTAGGTCCAAGATGCCATCTTCTTCGGGTTGGGGTAGCGGGTTCGTGGGATCAAGTGGGTAGCCGGTGGGGTAGCGGTGGATAGCGACGGTTTGGGATGGGGTAGCCGGTGGGGTTTGGGGTTACATTTATAGGGGATGTTGGGACCCGGGGTGACCGCTTGGCTTGGCCAAACGGTTTGAATTTAAAATTCAAACATTCAAACACCCGCTATGGCATGGCGGGGACAGCGAACAGGAGGCCGCCAGCTCGGATGTCAAGACCGCCCCACGCCCGGCTTCAAACCCAAGCCCCAAGGGCCACGCCCCAACCCAAGCCCACCCGGGATGGTGGCTTGGGCGTTTTCCCCCAACCCACGCCCCAACCCAACCCACGCCCCATAGTCTAATTTTTTTTTTTTTTTTTGAAAGGAGGTCCTCTATCAGGATTTGGTTTCTAGAAAGAGAACAAGTACATTAAAAGAGAATAATATTGTCTGGATTTGGTTTCCAGAAAAAGTACAAGTACATTAAAAGAGAATAATATTGAATTGTTTCTATGAATGCTAAAGGGCTTTTCTAATGGCACACCCCCTGTCTATCTACACACTTTTTCAATTTAATGCGCATTGTATAGGCTTATACGATGCGTATTGAATTAAAGTAAAAAATATGGCAGACTGACAGGTGCAGGTTATGTCTGGCAGCGGGCTTGATACGCATCGTATAGGCCTATACGATGCGTATCAGGCCGCTGTTTTTTTGAATTTATTTTTTGTTGTGTTGTGTCGAATGTGAACCCGAGAAACGAAAGGGATTTCAAGCAGTTGGTCGATGATATGATTGATAAAAGAAGCGCTTTTATCATGTGTCATATTAGATGTGTTATGGTGAGATTTTTTAAGTTTGCACAGTGAGAGAAAAGACCAGCACCTCTGTCAGTATTGTCCTTTAAATTCGCATAAACATATATTCGTTTCATAACCTCCTCCTATAAATCAACCACAACTCACCCGATACGTCTTCTTTGGATCACACATGATAAAAGCGCTTCTTTAGACAATCTGGGATTATGTTCTGTTTCTTCAAGATTTACGTCTGATGTCCAAGTTTGATCACATTTGACTTCATCGGCGGCAGTCCAATGACTTTCTTGAGTCGCATATCCGACAATAGGGCCCACGGATCTTATGCCCACCCGAGACCGACCTCTGAATCATCATAGAAGACGTGTCGGGTTCTTCTGCAAGTGGTCAGGCTTCCAATGCTCACACGGGGTGATAAACAACGCTGATATCATCATAGAAGCGTTGGGATTCAAGGGTTTATGAGTCAAAGTTAACATTTAGATTCAGATTCAGAAAGCAGATGATTTTGTACTTGGTTTATTCTCTTTTAATCTATTAGAACGATCCTTGTTTTGTCACGTACATGCGTTTAATTCCCAACATCCTTGTAGTGTTTAGAATGTTTGAAGGAAATGTTGGTTCAATACCACCGGTTTCTAACTTTATGCTTGCATCCACCACAGTGAATATTAACTTTGTTGGAATCTATGAAGAAACTGTTCGATTTCACGGTGAGTGGAGAAATTAGCGACGGAGAAACGGTTTGTATTTGTGGATTTCGGTTGGTTCAGAAACTTAACAAGAGAAGCAACTAAAAAAGCGGTGAACGATATTTAATGTACACACCGCATTCGAAGATCCCTGATTGAGAGAAACTTCTTCGAGCTAACCGCCGATATCTCATCATTCTGTTGTTCAGTACTTCCGAGACGATTCAAGTTATTTCAGTTATTTCTGTTGATTCAGTAATTCAACGTATTTTAGTTGGTTTCGAATATACCCAAAGAGATCTGAACCAACCGAAATCCACTTCCGAGACGATTCAAGTGAGTCCTATGAAGCAACCGAAATCGGAGCACGCCGCTTAAATCGGAGCACAAGTAGAGTAACGTTACCGATCCGTCCGTTGATCGAGTAACTAGCAGAAGAACCCGACACAAACAAGTTCTCCAAGTTTGTTATTCAGATCTCTATTCGGTCATCTTTCCAAACTACAACACACGATAACTTTAAACTTTATAGTGTGTGATTTGACCAGGAAATGATTGGAGGTGATTGCTACTTTTAATAAGCTGTCATAGTTGTCAAATTCGATTTCAACAAATCTTTTCATTTTCCTTCAATTTCTAGAACATTCTCCGTAACATGAAGACGTGTTGGGTTCTTCTACGGAAACGTTGGCAATGCGAAATACAAACCGCAATCTTTTGTGACTATGGGAAACACAAGTTTTCTTTTTGAGCTTGATGGATGTCCGTTATCTCAGTTGAGGCGGGCATTGTTTAAATCTGAATATAACTGGATGTTACGTGTAACTCATTAAACCAAGAACAAACCCTATTTCGAAACACATGTGTTCGTATCAGCGTTGTTTATCACCCTGTGTGAGCATTGGAAACCCGACAAACAGTCTTGACAACTGTGACAGCTTATCTATCTATGTGTGTCACATCCATCCTGTTATAGCAATCGATATGATTAATTTTACAGATTTTTTTCTAATTAGCGTTGTTAACTACCAAAAGAATGCATACACAAATAGTTCTAGTGGACGAAGTAAAGAGAACCTGATTCTGTTGTTCAGTACTTTCGTGTGCTAAATACAAAGCCGATTTCAACTTCCATTGATCAAATAATAAAAACCCTAAGAATGCATACACAAATAGTTCTAGTGGACGAAGCAAAGAGACCGTCTTGTTAACAAAAGTATGTTTTTCCAAGATCAATTCCAAAGATTATTGATGGTAACAAGAGTATTGAGGTGGGTTCAAACTTCCAAGATCAAATTCCAAGATATCAGCGTACTTTAATCTATTAGAATGATCCTTGTTTTGAGAACCTAATACCGTTATTACATCCGAGACGATTCAAGTGAGTCCTATGAAGCAAGTGTCGGTCTATTCAATTGAGAGGAATCATTGCATTGCATCTCCGTTGAAAACAAGTGGTTGTAATGATGGAACCCTTGATTTGAAAAAACATTTTTGAGAAATTTATAGTTCAATACGCATCGTATAGGCCTATACGATGCGTGTTAATCAATGATTTTACTGAAATACCCCTGGTTTTCTGATAAATTCAGGGGTATTTTTGAGAAAATTCAAAGTTTAATATGAATCGTATAGGCCTATACGATTCGTATTAAGCTGATATACGATACAACATAGGCCTATACGATCGTATATGGCATTATTTCAAATTTAGTGTTATCGTGTTTCCCTCGATTCGACGCGTATACGTCTCGTTTTTTGCAGAACTTTCGCATATTTTGTCGTTTTATTACGTATACCTTCAACATAAGTCGTTTCGGTGCCGTTCGGTTGCGTGCGAATATCTTATTCTATGATTACGTACAGTTTTGTTTGAAATCCACTTGAACTCCATAGTGCCGTATTATATGTATACGTGTGTGGAAATATCGTTAGTTGCGTACTTTGACGAATTTTTGCATATTTTGACGTATTCTAACATATTGTTGCGTATTTAATAGTATTTTTGACGTATTTTAGCGTATTTTAACGTATTTTAGGGTATTTTTACGTTTTTAGCGTATTTTAGCGTATTTTAACGTATTGTAACGTATTTTAGCGTATTTTAACGTATTTTAGGGTATTTTTACCTTTTTAGCGTATTTTAACGTATTGTAACGTATTTTAGCGTATTTTAACGTATTTTAGCGTATTTTAACGTATTCCTGGTCAAATCACATAGTATAAAGTTTAAACTTATCGTGTGTTGCAGTTTGGAAAGATGACCGAATAGAGATCTGAATAACAAACTGTGGAGAACTTGTTTGCGTTATCCATCAACAAAAGATAAAAATACTCGACAAATGAAGTATTAAAAGATGTTAGTTTCTTGATAGTATGGTTTCTCGACAAATGAAGTATTATCTGACAAAACCCAAAACAATTGTAATCTTCCCAGTAATCATCCATAACAAGGGTGAGCTCGTGTATCACAAGGAATGACCGATCTAAGGCAGAGAACCTGATTCAGATACACAAATTTGATTTCAACAAATCTTTCAAGGTCTTAAGTGATGGACAATTGGTTAAAAGATGTAGAAGAGTTTGTGTAGAGATCTTTACAGTATGGTTTCTCGACAAATGAAGTATTAAAAGATGTTAGTTTCTTGACAGTATGGTTTCTCGACAAATGAAGTATTATCTGACAAAACTCAAAACAATTGTAATCTTCTAATGACTTTCTTGAGTCACATATCCGACAATAGGGCCCACGGATTTTATGCCCACCCGAGACCGACCTCTGAATCATCATAGGAGACGTGTCGGGTTCTTCTGCTAGTGGTCGGGCTGCCAATGCTCACACAGGGTGATAAACAACGCTGATATCATCATGGAATCGTTGGGATTCAAGGGTTTATGAGTCAAAGTTAACATAGAAGCGACGGAATCTACGAAGAAACTATTCGATTTCACGGTGAGTGGAGAAATTAGCGACGGAGAAACTGTTTGAATTTGTGGATTTCGGTTGGTTCATAAACTTAACAGGAGAAGCAACTAAACAAGCGGTGAACGTTATTTAACGTACACACCGCGTTCGAAGATCCTTGCATTAGACACAATTTGTTGTAATTTGTGGATCAACAGAAATAACTGAAATAGTTCTCTTTAATCTATTAGAACGATCCTTGTTTTTGAGAACCTGATTCTGTTGTTCAGTACCAAAAGAATGCATACACAAATAGTTCTAATGGACGAAGCAAATGAAACCGGAGCTGTTATCTTGGTTGTTCAGTACTTTCGTGTGCTAAATACAAAGCCGATTTCAACTTCCATTGATCAAATAATAAAAACCCTAAGAATGCATACACAAATAGTTCTAATGGACGAAGCAAAGAGACCACCTTGTTAATTTAAGGGGTATTCTCAAATAATGTTTCCTAGATGTTTGAAGACCAACAAATGTCCAAAGTGCTGCTTCTTCGTTCGCATGACGGAAAGCTACCGCGTGACAAGAAGCTACCTTGCAAAAATTAAAAAATTAAATCGACACCCACAATACGCATCGTATAGGCCTATACGATGCGTATTACTTTTTGGCGGGGGACAATGGCAGCCTTTGGCAGGCATAGAAGTTTGAACCCACCTCAATACGTATCATATAGGCCTATACGATGCGTATTGAGGGTGTCGATTTAACCCCCAAGGTGTGCCAATAATACGACCCATGCCAAATATGTTTTAGAATTCCATTTCTGACTTTCTAAGAAAAATTGGTGATCATCAAATAATAATAGTAGTAATATGAGCTTATTAATTATAATGCATATGTAAGGCTCCGTTTGTTTCGTGGAATTCTTTGGAATTGGAATTATTTCCGTTCAAAATCATGTTTGGTTAGACGTTGGAATGAAAAGAATTCCATCTAATTCCTTTATACGGAGGAATTTAAGAATCCTTCAACCCACGGAAGGAAAGTTTTAATTCCAATTGAATGTTTAACTAATGACAATAATCTCCAAAAACAAACTCATCTCCATTTACATTTCTTTGTGATCAAACAGATGCTTGCTTCATGATCGAACGATTTTATTTTTTTTATCTAATAAATGCTTCTTCACTCTGTGCCATTGATTGTTAATCTGCGAAAGCTGGGCTGACGGGTAACTGTCCTAGACGGGGACCCGGTGACCAATGGTCCATGTAGATTGAAAGTCACCCTTAAAAAAAAATTTGGAACAAAAGTCAAAAACATTTTTCAATAGCTAGAACATAAACAAAATAAAAATAAAATCATTGATTAATAAAACAAAAATTAGATACCTTTTGCACTAAATAACTTTCACAAAACGTAAATAAGAACAGTGATCAATGATTTTATAAATTGAAATTAATATAAAAATCAATATTACCATGGTTCAAATTCAATAAAAGAAAAAAAAAACAAAGCTGAAATCATGTAAATAGGAGTGGTGATAATTTAGCAATCGTGAGAATGGCAAAATCTATAGATTTATTCAAGATGGAGATGTCACATATTCTTCTTTGGTGGGGTGGGGGTAATTGTGTCTATCCAGTTTTTTTAACATTTCGATTCCATCAACAAATTTATCAACCAAACAAGTTTATAATTTTTGAAGGATTCCATTCCAATTTCAATTTCCAATTCCATTTTAAATTTTTTTCGAACCTAACGCCACCTAAGGCTAAATTGCATGTGCAATAAATAGCGAATTTTAATAAAAAAATTGAAAACAAAAATTGGTGTGTGTTTTAGGTTTTTTTATGGTAGTTTTTTAGTTCTCATTTATATATATCTAGTTTTTTAGTTTTCTCATGGTCCTATATATATATATATATATATATATATATAGGGAGGAGCTCATGCGAGAACCACCTTTATTGTGAGAACCGCGAGAACCAATGTGAACACAACCTAAAATAGCTAAAAAAACCTAAAAAAAAACTAAAAAAAAACCTAACCCCCCCCCCCAAGCTAAATGCTAAAAACTAAAACCTAAAATAAACAAAAAAAAACCTAACCCCCCCCCCCCCCACAAGCTAAAATGCTAAAAACAAAACCCCCAAAAAACCTAAAAAAATCTAAAAAAATTTTTTGAATTTTTTAATATTTTTTATAAAAAAATCGCTACTTTTCGAAGCAAAAAAATTTTTTTTTTTTTTTTTTTAAAAAATATTAAAATTTTTTTTTTTTTTTTTTGCCTTTGAAAAGTAGCGATTTTTTTATAAGAGATATTAAAAAATTCAAAAAAACTTTTTTTTTTGTGATTTTTAGTTATTTTTAGGCATTTTTTGTTGTGTTCACATTGGTTCTCCATATATATATATATATATATATATATATATATATAGGGAGGAGCTCATGCGAGAACCACCTTTATTGTGAGAACCGCGAGAACCAATGTGAACACAACCTAAAATAGCTAAAAAAACCTAAAAAAAACCTAAGCCCCCCCCCCCCCCCCCCCAAAAAAAACCTAAACCCCCCTCCCCCACCCCCCAAAAACCTAAACCGCCCCCCCCACCAAACTAAAATGCTAAAAACTAAACCCCCAAAAAACCTTAAAAAATCTAAAAAAAATCTAAAATTTTTTTTTTTGAATTTTTTAATATTTTTTATAAAAAAAATCGCTACTTTTCGAAGCCAAAAAAATTGTTTAAAAAAAAATTTTTTTTGCTTCGAAAAGTAGCGATTTTTTTTATAAAAAATTCAAAAAACAAAATTTTTTGTGATTTTTTGCTATTTTTAGACATTTTTGTTGTGTTCACATTGGTTCTCGCAATAAGAGGTGGTTCTCGCATGATCTTCTCCCTATATATATATATATATATATATAGGGAGGGGCTCATGCGAGAACCACCCTTATTGTGAGAACCGCGAGAACCAATGTGAACACAACCTAAAATAGTTAAAAAAACCTAACCCCCCCCCCCCCCAAGCTAAATGCTAAAAACTAAAACCTAAAAAAAAACTAACCCCCCCCCCCCCCAAAACCTAACCCCCCCCCCCCCCCCCAAGCTAAAATGCTAAAAACTAAACCCCCAAAAAACCTAAAAAAATCTATAAAAAAAAAATTTAATATTTTTTATGCTCAAATCGCTACTTTAAGTGGCCAAAATTTTTTTTTTTATTTTTTGTTTCGAAAAGTAGCGATTTTTATATAAAAAATATTAAAAAAAAATTTGTGTGATTTTTAGCTATTTTTAGGCATTTTTGGTTGTGTTCACATTGGTTCTCGGGGTTCTCGCAATAAGAGGTGATTCTCGCAAGATTTTCTCCCTATATATATATATATATAGGGCCAGGATCATTTCAGAACCATAAATATTTACAGAACTCGCAGAACTCCTAATAAACAATCTTTTTATTTATATATTTTTATGTTTAGGATAATTTTATCATTTATTATGTGTATTTTTATGATTACATACATGTTAAGAGTAATTTTATCATTTTTTATATGTAATTTTATAATTACACATATGTACACTAGTTTTTTTACATATATGTAATTAGTTATAACACATATATATAATGTTGGCAATTAAACATATGTAAACTACTTTTAACATGTATGTAATCAAAGAAATACATATAATAGATGATAAAAAGATCCTAAATACAAAAACTTATATATAAAATGATTGTTTATTAGGAGTTCTGAAAGTTCTGTAGTTATTTAGAGTTCTGAAATGAACTCAACCCTATATATATATATATATATATATATATATATATATGGGAGGGTTTAAATGAGAACACCCATCTTTTGTGAGAAGCATGAGAACAAATCTCATCCACTCATTTATCTTCCCTTATGTTTTAGTGTGAAGGTTAAATGGGTAATTCTACAAATCTCCTTTTATACTAACCAGAAACATCGATCATTTGATTTAGGGGTTTCTATCTTCTATTGACAATATGATCTGACCAGCAAACATTTCAATCGCATCGATTTCTTCTGATTAGGGTTTGAATTCTACAATTATTTCTAATTCAACTTCATCGATTCCTTCTATGATCTTCGTCCATTCTATATCCAGGTATCTTCTTCAATCAATTTTGCCATTTCTTCAATATGTATCATATGTTTAAATTCTTCAATCAATTCTTCGATCTGCTTGTTGATTCTTCTGATGGTGGTGAATTGTGTGTGTTCTGAACATATGATATGGATCATAAGTTCATATGGAGATTCATACAATATATTCCACTATTTAAACCTAAAATATATAAGGATTAACCTAAAATTATTGATAATGTATTTCTGAAATTGGGTTTTATGTTTGATGGGTTTATGGGTAACAGTTTGATGATGATGTATTTATGAAATTTGGTTTTGTGTTTGATGGGTTTGTGGATAACATTTTGATGATGATGTATTCTTTGTTTGGTAAAATGGTTGATGCACGCTATGTGTTTGATGAAATGCCAAAACATTGTATTGTGTTCTGTTGTGGACGGTTTTGATTTATAAGTTTGCTAAAAAATGGGGGATGTTGGGGGTGCAACATTGGTTTTTGATGAAGCATCAGTTAAGGATATAGGAGTTTCAGGTGCTATGATTTCTAGGTATCAATCGACTTCTTCAATTACTAGTTAATTTGTCTTTTTTTTTGTACCATTTGATGATTTGATCATGTTTTTAGGCACTTAATCTTTTTCTTATGTGCTTAGTCCAACAATAAAGTTTAAGTAACAATTCAATGTTAAAGTTTAAGTATTTTTTGTTCTAGTGAATTGCTAATGCCACAAGCCAAATCAATTACTTATCATTCAACATATTAACATATTATTCGATATTCACCATCCATAAGCTGACTCATTATAAAATTCATTTTATTATAGGGTGGTGCAGGCCTACTAGGAATGTTTGATACCGCAAAGGATGCGATAGGTGCGTACGGCGATGCAACAAAGCGACTAAAAGGGTCAAAAAAACAGCAGCAACTTTGAGATGTCATCAGTGTTTCATTGTATACATCACTAACAATAGAAGAAAAAAAAAAGACTAGCAGTTGTAGTAGTAGCACTAGTAACAACATAAAAGTTAGCAGTATCACCAATCAAACAACTGATTTTGAACACTGTAGAAACCAATATAATTCTTAGTGGTCCTTTGAAAACAAGAGCAAAGATTGTTTGTATGCTTTATTAAGTCTGTATAATTACTACTTGTGTTTTATATTTATTCGGTTGGTAAATTATTTAGTTTTATATATTATTATTGTTCCTATGATGTTATACATGCAGGTTTGTTTTCTGTTTCATATATGCTTATTTAATTTATTATGATTTAGACACGTGTAAACCTTCATATGCATGCTTGTTTCTCTAAAATACTATGATTTACATGTGTAAACCTTCATATACATGGTTGGTTTTTTTAACCGTTATGATTTACACATGTGTAAACCTTCATATCTATGGTTGTTTGTCTTAAGTATTATGATTTACACATGTATAAACCTCCATATATATATGCTTATATTATTTAACTATTGTAATTTACACATGTGTGAACCTTGTAAATTACACATGTTTAACTGTCTTTTATTTCTTTTTTTTCCTTGAATGGCAAACGACATTTCATTCATCACCAAAGATATACAATGTTTGAGATAAGCAACGTGCTTAGACCATAAACATATGATCACATCGCCCAACTTAACTCACCCTACTTTTATTACAAAAAATTACTCACTTAAATCAAAAGACACCCAACTTTGCCACTCGAGATTGTTTCACTTCGCCTATGCTTCACCCAAAGAAAAGTCATTACTTGGATTTCACCAAAAATCTTCTTAATGACCACTCGATTGCTGAAGAATATTAGTTCGCTCCTTGCCTTCCAAGTATCCCAATATGAGGTCAAAATAATCATTTGAATTACCGTTTTTTGTACCTCGAAACCATCAGATGGTTGTGTGACTCGAGCAACTCCTTCATTTTATATAAGCTGAGACATTTGGTATTTACGCCAGGTACTAACCTTGTTCCAAATGATAGTTGGCACAAGGCATGTCGTGAAAAGATGGCCGGCATCTTCTTCTTAATCTCTGCAAAGTCTGCATATTACATACCTATGATAGATGTTACGCTGCTGCAAATTCTTCAGTGCAGGCAACCTGTTTTGTACACCTCGCCACCCGAAGCTATTGGTTATTTGTTGGAACCCATCTTACCCAGTCGAGCAGGTAAAACGGTACCACAAAACTGGATAAAATCTCCTTACACGAACTAACAGAAAACACACCTTCCTTATCGAGTTCCCATATCCACCTGTCATTATTTTGAGAAATCGATGCATCAGTGATAATCTCCTATAACCGACCCTGTTGTTCCTGCTCAGAATCCGTTATTGGCGACCGTTTCCACTCCCATCCCCACACGGTCTGCCACAATGGTGTTTTTATGCTGCTCCAATACACTTGCAGCTCATTTACACATGGTTTAACAATCGGAACCTAACAACGATCCGACCATGAGCTAAACAAGAAATCAAAAAACAACCCATTCTAGACTTAAAGCCAAACCCGACCCAAGTCCAACATAATAAATAAATTTATACAATCAAGTTTCAAACAACCTAAACCATCCAAAAAGCAAAAACAGTTAATCACGACTAAAACATTAAAATAAAATCTAAAGCATAACATCCGAGAGTCCATCTTGAGCTTCCAAAAACCTTGAACCCGACCAAGTAGCAGCAACAACCTCATTCCTCAACCTGCACATCCAAACTCAAAACATCCATACACCAAAAAAATATCACCAGCAAACACCGAATCCAACATGATTTTCACATTCCCGAACCAACCATACATCCAACCTCACCTATTAACAACAAGAACTAGCAACCCGTAATTGCCCAACCCCAAAACACTTATGTAAAGTGCTTAATCATTCGAATTCAATATTGACTAAGTTGATTTACACATGTGTAAACAGATTACTTACACATGTGTAAAATTTATAATTATTAAGTTAATATATTTTGTGTATTACATACCTTCACGTGTGGCAACTAATTGGAGTTTCTTTGACTTTTTTCCATATCCATGTTCACCGTCTGTTTTTTTCCTTTTTTGTTCACCACTCCTTGATGTTTATGTTAAACAACAGAATGTAATTAAATACATGTATAAACAGCTTAATTACACAAATGTTATAGTAACTAAGATGATTTACATATGTGTAAACATCTAACTTTAACATGTATAAACAACTTACTTACACATGTGTAAATTGGTTAATTATTTTTTATTTTTTTGATTTGTTGCCTTCTTTGTAACCGCTTCTTTTCTTTTCCTCTTTTTGCCTCCTTTTCAAATTATACGCAAAACTATTTTAAAACACACTGTTAAGTATTATGCATTAGTAGCAGTTTGTGTAAACATCTTAATCACTAATCGTTAACTTAGATTACTTACACATGTGTAAATTGACTAATCACTCAAATTCATTACTAACCAAGATGATTTACACATGTGTAAACATATTACTTACACATGTGTAAACATGTGTAAATTGATTGATCACTCTAATTCAACGCTAACCAAGATGATTTACACATGTGTAAATTGATTGATCACCTAAACTTTAAGTTAATGCTAACCAAGATGATTTACATACTTACACACGTGTAACCATCTTATTTACACATGTGTAAATTGATTGATCACCCTAATTCAATGCTAACCAAGATGATTTACACATGTGTAAACAGATTTCTTACACATATGTAAACAACTTATTTACACATGTGTAAACAGATTACTTACACATGTGTAAACATCTTATTTACACATGTGTAAATTGATTGATCACTCTAATTCAATGCTAACCAAGATGATTTACCAGGACTTTAAGCTCATAATATCGTATACCAGGGGTATTAAATAACTATATACGCGTGTAAGGGCTTTACCCTCATATACGAGGGGTATACGCCCGTATATCAACGGTATTCAAAAACTGTATGCGTACCAGGGATATACACCCTTATGCCAGGGGTATATGTTGGTATACCAGGGGGTATTCAAGAAATACACCCATATACCAGGGGTATATGCCGTATGTGAGGGGGTATTCAGGGACTATGGTTGCAATTAAAAGACAACAACTTATACAATGATCAATCATGCTGGTTCATAAAGGCGAAAAGTGAAGTGCAACTAGAAGACGTTACCGCCCTTTAAAAACTATGGTTAAAACTAGGAAAGACTTTTCACGCTAGGCTACATCATTTTAGAAAAAAAAAACCTATACAAATAAGATGAACCGTGAAGAATAATGGTCCTATTTGCAATAGACACAAATTCAAAAATGTTGTATGTACTGGTTTACAATGTATTCAACTTAACAAGCTTTCGAGACTTACAGTATATGTATAATAACTGCGTTTATACAAAAGTTAGTAACACCCTTTAATCACAAAATATGGCACATTTTCACCTTTGGCAGGAAAAACAGTTATACCAAGCATAATTTTCATTTATGATAGTCATTTGAACACTGTTTATTGACTAACTGTGCTTATTAAAGTTGCATTTATTAGCGAACTAATAATTATGATGATGGTTAGCTTCAATAAGGTCATCAACTTGGATATGCATATGCTACTAAATAAGACCAGATGTCCCATATATGCAACAAAAGCCCTTACAATACAACTAGCCATATGTAAGTAGTTCTAACTCAATACAACATCGCCACAAACAGAACAAAACACGGTCTGAATAAGAGTTGGTATTAAACTCAAATTAGTTTTCACTAATATGATTCCTATAAACACTATTTTAATAATCTCCATCAGTTTAGATAGGATATATTTATATTCTTTGCAGTTTTGAAAAAAGCGATTTAATTATTGGTCAAGCTATTTCAGTATTAATTTTTTTTTCTTGATGCTTATGAGATGTGGTTCAGCTAAACTACAGATTTTGAACTGGGAGCTGACAAAGTTCACCCAAATCATCAGAAAATACAGGTTTTGGAGTTGGGAGCTCATAGAATTGGCCAGGTTTATCAGAAAACATAGGAAAAGATTTTGGTTAGCCATTTACCAGGTCAGTGGACTTTATTTCCCCTTTGCATAACCTAGAAAAACGAACACTAAAAACACATGCCTCATGGAAGAGGAAAGTTGGCCTTAATGCTTCAGGTGAATGCTCTTAGTCAAACTGATATTGGCCAGCAGACGCCGCTTCAAGCAGGAAAACGAGCCTCGCTTTGTTAATTAAAAGTGTTTATGGGTCAGCTCCAAAGGACCAACCTGTTTGGAATTATTTTAAAGATTACCTGTTTTGACCCGTTACCCACTTGACTTGAAACATGATATGTCTCATACCTTTTAGGTAAGTTTCCTCAAAATCAAAAGAATATCAACTATAATTAGATTGATCTATGTTCGCAAAAAGGTTCGCTATCAGATCATAAACTTTCGGAAGATCCGCTGCGAAGCACGGGGTATATAATGAACAAATTGTTTGATAAGATCGTTGAAGGTATAATTGTTACAAATATTTGTGGTTGTCACACAACCTTTATTAAGTTTTTCATTGTGCTTTCTTTCTCTGTTATTAATGCAGGTAATTGTGTATGAAAAGAGGAAACGAAGTCTATGAAAAGATATGATTCAAATCCTCTCTTTGTTAACCATGGTTAGTCCTTTTAACCACTTTAATTTGTGGGGAACAATCATGTCCTAAGCACCTTATATTGTACAATTTTAGTAGATGAGATGCATCACAATCTTACATCTAATCTTTATTAACATAATATCCCATAATCTTCTAAGAAAAGAATCACTAATATCTCTTATGCTCAGTATGGGAACTATCATGTACTAAGCTCCTTGATATTATTTTCAAAATCAACAACACAATCTCACAACTTTCAACACTAAAACAACATAAATAACTACAACAACCGAAAATCAGATCAATCGCACAAAAACACATACACAATAAATCGAAAACCTAAACACGTATATATGCTAACACACATATCACATTATCAGAACACATATACAACCGAACCCTAACAGCTCAAATCAAACAAAACACTTAAAATATTGTATATCAGACATTAACGAATCAACTTCATCAATACACAGTTACTCACTTACAATTCTTACGGCTGCTGCAAATCGGACGGTGTTAATGGCTGCGAACGACGGTGCTTACGGCTGCGAACGATGATGCTTCTGGTGTCGACGATTTGATGAGGGAGATGGATGGTTTTCGATTTCTTGAAGGAGAAGATAGAAATGCTCTGTATCTGTATTTTGGGGATTTGGGGAGGGAATTTGATGGTGGGTTTTGTGTTTTATTTTTTGACAGTAATACCCTTTATGTTTTAGTTTAGCCCTTAATTTAGCCCATCTAATCTTAGCCCTTAATTTAGGATGATCTATGGATGACAATTGTTCCTAATGTTCTCACAAAATTGGGTGTTCTCAAGATAACCCTCCCCTATATATATATATATATATATATATATATATATATATATATATATATATATATATATATATATATATATATATATATACGGTTCAATTAAAAACCCAAAGTTAAAGTGAGAACTCGAAAACTACTTATTAATGAAGTGAATGGGACTTTTAATGAAGGATGGGCAAAATTAGGATATATATATATATATATATATATATATACACATATATAGGGTGGAGTTCGGCTACAAAGTCAATTTTCCTACAAAGTGTACAAAGGCATAAAACACCACAATTTCGGCCTTAAAACACACTCAAAACCCACAAATAACAAAGCGAAGATCTCAAAAACACAATATCCAAACAAGAAAAGTCCATAAAAAATTCAAGCACATCATCGTAGAACGAGAATATAAAACACAACATGATAATCAACATAAAACACACTAATGTTAATCATTCGATAATCAAAGCCTTATCAATCAAAACACAACACAAAACCCACAAATATGACATTTTAGTAATCTTTACTTTGTTATTTGTTGGTTTTGAGTGTGTTTTATAGTTGACATTATGGTGTTTTATGACTTTTCACACTTTGTAGGAAAGCGGAAAGTCGCTTTCGGGGAGTCGCTCTTTGATTCAACAGGGGATTTGCTGCTAACGTCATTTATCTCACTGACGATCTGGGGTATGACCTAGCCATCTCCTTGGCCACCAGTGAAGCGATGCGCTTGTCAGCATGGTTGCGGCGAGCTGTGCGTGAGGTGTGGGATCCAAATGACGACATTGTCTGCAACAGACGTCGTCATAGGATTCAGACGAGGTTCGATTATATCGGGTTTCGTATAGTTTAGCGTATCGTAAAACATCCTTTATTATTATTATATAAAGCAAAGGAATATGTCAAACACGTAGGCACATAGTCACATAGGCACATAAACCACATAGGCACATAAGCACATAAGCACGTAGGAGCACATAATCCACGTAAGCACATATTTTGCACGTATTCACCTATATTTTACACGTATTCACCTATCTTTCAAGTGTGCGATGCGCGTTCGGGAGTTACGAGCGAGAGCGAGTAGCATAGCGAGTATCATAAGCGTCGAGTGTAGCGTACGAGGTTCTTAGTTCGAGTTGTGATTAGTTAGCGTTCGAGATTGCGTGCACGGCGTGTTCCTGAGCTTTATAGTGCAGCGGGAAGTGAAAAGCGATAAAGCGCGAAATCTCCAAAATCGAAACATACAAACACATAAAGTCGATAACTCATAAAATCAACGATTGCGGGTTTAGAATCGAAATAGATTGTCTTGGGTGTTAGACATCGACTACCCAAAGTGATTCGACTATTCACAACAACTTCGGGTACACGCTTTGGCCTAATAGACTGTGCTCTCGCCACAATATGGCGAACGACACGCATCCTTTCGGTTACTACGTGACTCAAGTTGTTGGAACCCATCGAGACTTTGGTGAGAGTTTTGTAAAAATCCAAATAGAGGGCGGATCAAGTCATTAAGATGCGGGTTTCACCCCTAACTTACAACTGCATCCCTGATTGTGTGGTAAAACCACGAGATAGAGAGGGAGGATTTCGTCGAGATATGGATTTCACTCCTGACTCAACGAAGATTCTCGTGCCGAGAGTAAAAATTTCGCGTAGAGTGAGCGATTTTATCGAGAGTTCTTGGTTTTCACACCTAATCTCGACCAAATCACTCGATTGTGTGATGCGAGTGTTGAACCTAATCTCGAGAGTTGTCGAGTGTTAAAGCATAAAAAGGGGTCGAACTCAGGTTCTCTGGCCCAAATCCTACTAATTCAATCACTACACCACTGTTCTTGGCTTTGATGATATCCTATACTCAAATTCCTTTTGTTGAATGATTCGCATCACAGTTTATTTGGTCTAAATATATCATGGATAAAAAAAGAAAATTATAAATGAGACTAACGAAGAACAATGGAAACTAAGGAAAATTATACCGAAACGAACGCTACGCGATCCCCGTAGTGAACTCCGAACGTCTCCGGCGGACTTGGTTACTCCGGCGATGATGTAATCGAACTGAGAGAGTGAGGGAGAGATAAAGGATGGTTGAGTTCTTGTGTGACAGGCGTTGTTTGTGAGCGTGAAAGATAGAGGAGGAAGGTGATGGTGTGTCGTCGGACCGGGTATACCAGCGCCGGAGAAAAACGTGGCGCCGGAGCTCCGATCTCCGGTCGCCGGTCAAGACACGAGAGAGAGAGGGGGTGTCTGCTTGTTGTTTGCAGAAAGAATTGATGATAAGGGTTCTCAATGTTGAAATGAAGAGATAGAGAGCTACAGTGCTTGTGTACGCAGAAAGAAGATGAGTAGTTTTAGGGTTTCTGTCAAAATAAAAGAGCTATTTATATTAGGGATTTTAAGTGGGCTTGGGCCCCAGGCCCACAAGCCCGCTTCTCGTATGGCCCGATATATTTACGAAGCCTGTTTTCGCACCCGTACCTCATAGAATGTCGTAAAACATTATGTTAGGATCAAAAGTTTCGTGAAATAATGTCGGTGGTCGATTTTGGTCGCGTTCGTTTGTCGGTTGCTTTAAAAGCGCGTGAGTTGTTTCGGTGGTCGTTTCTAATCCATTTTACGATTCGATTTCGATCAAGGATAATAAAATTTGATTACCAAGCTAAACGTATCGAAATTTTCGGCGTTGTCAGTGTTTCGTCCGGTGTAAGTTCGTTTACCGTTTAATGTTCAGCAGTTTTCCCGCAATTCACCATTCGCGTATTGTAAAACCGGATAGACGTTCCTAGGCCTACCAAAAGCCAATTTAAGTTATTTTACGTCTAGATACACTACGTATTAATGTCTTAAGGTTTGTTGTACGCGTAATTATAAACCGAAGAGTACCGGTTTGCGTATGTATTAACCAGGTATAAAAATACGAATTTAATTGATTAACGCCTCGAAAGTAGAATACGAATATGAACTTTCTAAAATAGAAATACAAAAATACGAGGCGTTACAAGTAATACCCTTGTGAGTGCGTTAGGAACGGTTCTAATAGATGAAGAACGTGGTAGAATCGATCAATACTGAGGTGCGGAATCCCTCGACATCGTCTGAGAGTAATCAACAACGATATCACTGATAAACATGTCCAATCTCATTCACTGATATGAAAGTACAAATATCCTGGTGACAATTGGACAGAGCTTCGCTTCACAAACTGGCAAAAGGTTCTAAACAATGACCCCTACACATCTATTTATAGGCATCACAGAAGAGTTGGTGTCATTCGGTCGGATGGCCATCCGTCCGGATGACCTATGTCATCCGATCGGATCACATTTAACATTTAACGTTCCGTCTCCCGTTTTGTCTAGATACAAAATACATACATACAAAACTATACAACTACACATATAGGACAAAATACATAGACTCGATACAGACGGAAGCTACAGACATATTTCACTAACAGACTCCCCCTTGGATGTAGTTGTAGTCTTCCTTCCTGCATAGTCTTTATTTCACCTTCCTGCTGTGCCTGCTAGCTCTGGCCTTCTCTCTCCTTTTTTCTTCTCGTTCAGCAAGCATCTTACGCCTCAGAGGTCTGCCAATCTGGTTCCAATACTTCCTGTACTCAGGATCTCCATCTCGCTTTCTATCCCACCTCGGTATCTTGTTCTCCTCAGATTCAATCGGCGTTTGATCCGTTGGTGGAGGCCTTAGAAGTTTTCTTCTTCCCAGAACAGCAGCTCTTTCAGCTATCTTTCTGAACTTCTCGCTTCTCTTTTCTTTATTTAGAAACTCCTCCAACTCTAAGTCTCTGAACTTAGTCTGCCAGTACCTCCCTGAGTTTATATCTTTGGCAAAGCATAGATTAACCATCTTCTGATACTGTTGCGCTTGAGCTCTATCAGGCAGATCATAAACAATCTTGTTGAAGAATAAGCAGTTGATATCCTTCTTAGAGCAGTTTACCAACCACATAGGATCTAACATATTTATGCACCTTGCTTCTCCCGTCTTCTTATCAAATAAAGAAATAACTGCTTCTGTCGTGCTTTGGTTATACATCCAACCTTGAAAGTCTTCGTAAAAGTCTTGTTACATTGCACGCAGTGGCATATTCTTTAGGCATCTGGGAGGCTTTATCTTCAGAGTAATGTCTTTTTCTCCTGTAACTGGATCAATCTTTATATCTTGCTTAGGAAAGTGCGGCTTCCAGTCAGGAAATCTTTCTTTAGCTTGGAGCTTTATGTAATTCCACAACTTCTGGTCATGCATTTTGACATCCAGACCGTAGTAGAATTGTTTTATATTCTTTGTCTGCACGAGCTCCTCCACATCCCACCATGGGAGTGTTTTAATATCAGAAAGAAATTCAAAATACTGTACACCGTGCTCCCTTCTGATAGCATATACCTTAAGATCCTCAAGATAACCCCAAGAAAGAATATCACTCAGAGATTTATTTGGATGATCCATGAAATACTGGAGTGGTCTCTTGTACTTTCTCTCTTTTGGCATCACTTTAAACCAATTCTTTCTTCCTTCTAACAGCTCTTCCTGTGGAACTACCTCAGGAATACCTTCAGTTGATATCCTTTCCACCACTTTTCTCCTAACTTCATCTTCATTATGTGTTTTGAACATTTCAGCGAATGTCGGAAAAGTATCATCTTCACCCGAATAGTGAAAGGGTGTGTCTTCTTCAGAAATATCAGATCCTTCCTCTATAATCACATCTTTGAAGTTGTCTGCCTCATTTGGAAAGTTGAAAGTATATTCTCTTTCGGGCGATGAAGGAATATCATCCTCCATATCAAACTTTAAATTCCCATCATCCATCCCCAACTCTTCTAACATCTCCTCTCTCCTCCTAGGCACCTCTAACTCCCCCTCAAATGAAGAATGCAAGTAAATAACTTTGGGTTGAGTTAAGAATACCTGATCAGCATGTTGTTTGCTAGAAGAAGATGACTCATGTTGTTGATCATCCTGTTGCTCATTCAATTGATCATTCAGGAAGTCCTCGAGAGTATATTGAGTAGTCGGCTTCACAACTAGCAACCTCGTTGCACCTTGATCATCATCATCATCATACATGGGATCGTAGTTATCAGTGTCTTCCAACAACTGTTCCAACTCCTCATCTTTCAACTTTTCTTCTTCCTCTTCTTCATGACCATCTTTCTCTTCTTTATAACAAAGTAATTTTGTATCAGAATCATTTTCAATATTAGCTCCTTGAGATTTTATCGCCTTCCGTTTTCGTTGATCAACTTTCACTAAACGGATAACCTCTTTTAAACTTTAAGGTAATGAAAAGGATTCACCAATAAGGACAAAACTTTGTTCTGGATCAACTTCATTCTCAACATCCATGTTTACCTCTTTAGCATTCACCTCTGCTTCTATCATTTCAACTTCAGTACCTTCAGGATGACTAGAAGATCCTGCAACCTCTTCAGTTTCAACTGCCAACCCTTTCTTCTTCTGCTTAGCTTCTTCAGCCATCAGTTTTTCTTTTTCTGCTCTTCTTTCCTCGACCCTTTGAATCTCCAAATCATTATACACAGGTTGGACATTGATTCCAAGCTTGTGTTCCATCACAGTATACAACATGTTTAATTGTTCATCTTTCACAATCTTGCCTGCCCTCAGGGCTTCAATTTCTTGCCTCAATATCTTGTTTTCATTTGACGAAGACTCATGTAGTTCATCTATCATCTGATGCAGCGTCTTGTTCACTTCATTCATGTTCTCATACTTAGTGTTGGCTTCATCAAATTCTTTAGTTATTCTGTCAATCACTTTGGCTTGTTCTGCAAGAGTGTCATTCAAATCATCTATTATCTCAGCATGATCATTCACTGCTTTCTTCAGCTTTGCATTCTCTGCTTTGACTGCTTTGAGTTCAGTTTCTACTTTTGCTTTTCCCTTCTCAAGAATACTTACTTGATTTGTTAGCACATTGATCTTCCCAGTATTAAACACATCAAAATCACCTTCTAGAAGATCATCTAGAAATTTACCCTGAACCTTTGGAAACCCATCATATGAACCAGAAGACGTGTCTTTCTTCTCAGGTGACTCCTTTGGATCATCTTGAATGTGGATTGTAGGATTGATTGGTGATGCAGGTGGCGTAGACTTTCTTTCACCCATATACTGAATTTCATCATCACCTTTCTCAGCTTCAACATTCTTTTCAACGCTCTGAGCCTTTTCGACCTCTGGACCCTTTGTCGTTTCAACCTCAGGTGCTTTAACATTTTCAACGTCAACCTCTGGATCCTTTACACTTTGAACTTCAAGTTCTGGAGTACTTTGAGCTTGTTGAACTTTTAGAACTTTACCACTTTGAATTTCTGGCATTGTTGCTGCTCCCTTTCTTGCTCTAACACTCCTTGGTATAACCCCTGAAGGATGTGCTTTGCGCTTTCTCCAAAGTTTCTTTTTCTCTTCAGGTGTTGGAATGTAAGTAGAATCCTCTTCATCAGAATCCTTTTTCTTCTTTGAAGGCTTCACCATTAGCTTTATCTTACCAACACCCAGCTTTGATGTATCATATCCAGGCTCTGTCTCACTTGAATCACTTACAGTTGCACTTGAATCTGATTGCACAACTCCTTCAGCTTCTTTTTCTTTCAAACTTTCACCACCAACATTCTTTGAGGATGTTTCAGCTTTCTTTGCAGCTTCCTTTGCAGTTTTAGCAGCTTGATCCTTTGTAGTTGCTTCAGTTTGCTTTATGTAATCATCAAAAGATGAGTTCAAGTATTCTACGCCTTTGTTGATCAAGTCTACTGGAGGTATCACGGGCTCATCAACCAACCTTAGTGGTGATTTCTTCTTTGATGGCTCTGCAAAACAAACATCAACAGGATTAGTATAATATATCAAAGAATAATCTATCAACCTTTCATGTGACTCCCCCTTTTCCAACGTTGCCCTTTATAACAACTTTTGGCGCAACCACTTTGGGTGAAACTTTAGGTGTTATTTTCCTTTTTCCATCTTTCTCAAACCAAAACCTTAGTTTCTTCTCATGCATCTCACTTAAACATTCGCTTTCGTCCTCAGAATTACTTTCTTCATGTCTCTAGTGATCGTTTTCAGGTGCCACATAATCAGGATTCTTAATCTTACAAATCATTCCTTTAACTCTTGGTTCCTGATCTTCTGTCAAACCCTTATACTTGTTCAATCTATTCAATGTTTCACTATTCATATGTTGTAATTTCAGTTCATCAGCTGGATCCTTTGGAAGATCCGGCACTTGATCATCTAACAACATCTGAATGAATCTCGGGTACATGAACCATAAACTTATAAGGTCTACAAAATCTAGACTTAAGATATTTGTCATTTACGTGCCCTGTGTATCCCATTCTGTACCGCAATCCTTTGCTTAAACGTTCAGGAATAATAATTGGGTCGTCATCACTATCTTTCAAGTCCAATACCCTTCTTACATCGGCCACTAAGAACTTAACTTCTACATCAATATCTTGTCCATTCTCATCTTTCTTCTGTACCGCCGAATATATCATCTTTTCTTTCTCGTCGTACCTCACAGACTTCCAGAACATTCTAACATGTGACTCATAGCATTTATGTTTCTCCATCAATGCCTTCGCAATTCTACTTTCTTTTAAGAATGGAATTATCTCTTTAAACGGTTCCATATTTGTGTAGTTCTCATCTAAAATACAGTAGATGTTGTGATCTGGATGCCAATCAGATGCTTTTGCCTGCAAAAATGAGATATTTAGAATCTGCACAAGCTTCGAGACATAAAGTGAAAAATGACAAATTTTCAAAAATTTTCTAACACCGAAACACTTCACTCTATACAGTACTGATGGATCGATGGCCATCCGATCGGATGGTCATCCGATTGGATGAGCTTATCCAATAAAAATCAATATTCAATGACATGTGAATTTGGATTGGATGGTCATCCGATCGGATGGTCATCCGATCGGATTGTCATTCGATCAAACAGATAAGACCAAGAATGAAAACACCTATGAGAATGCATTCGGATCGAATGGCCCTCCGATCGGATGGTCATCCGATCGGATTGTCATTCGTTCTAAGTCAAATAAGCACAATGATAAGCAATCATGTTAGAGTGTGTTTTGGATCGGATGGCCCTCCGATCGGATGGTCATCCGATCGGATTGCCATTCGATCCAATGTATATGAAGAACAGTTTGAATGAACCATGAATCATCAAAAAAAATTCTAACATTTTCCAAAATTGATCACATATCCTCTTAAAGAATTTGCCGACTAACAAAACCCTATAATCAGATTTCTTCAAAACGTCCTAGATTGGGTTTAATTTGGCTTTTTGTACCTCGGCCCGCTGACACCTTCAATCCATCTATGTTCAGATCTAAAGTGTTTTTGATTAAATTGGCACGGTGAAACTATAGATCTAAGGCCGATGAACACAACCTTATGTTTAGATTCTATCAACAATTCCTAATCAAGCCTAGATCTTAGAATCTTTATGGACAGTCACCGCTGACATGTATAAACATCAAATTTCACAAAATTGAGCGGTTAAAATTAGGAATCTTACCTTTCCCATAGTGAAGGTTGAGTGTGCCAACAATCCTATGTGCTTGGAAAAACAAGAAAGTGATCAAATCTCTTTGAACAGTTGAGAGAGTTTGTGAGAGTGACGGAGGGTAGTTCGATCGAATGTGTTTGACTGAACCCTTTGACCCCCTTATATAGTCCTTGACCATCACTCGGATGGCCATCCGATCGGATTGTCATCTGATCCACTCTTAACCTTTTTCAAATTTTAACTTTTTCACATTTTTCAACTTTTATCTGGTTTCGTCAGTTTTAGATATCCACTTAAGTCCCTAGGTCCAAATTAATGACCCTAGGTACTCAATTTGCCTACCAAGTCCAAGTTAATGACCTTGGTTGACCCGAAACGAACTAACTGACATTCTTCTCAAACTTTTTCAACATTTTTCTGAAAAATTGTACAAGTATCAAGTTAATGAACTTGTTTAAACGTTGAAAATCTCAAACTTTCAAGATTAGCTCCCAACCCAGTTGTTCAGCCCAGAAACTTCCTCCTTTGCTTCACTTCTGAGATTCTAAAGATTAGCTTTCCACCTTGGTTTGTCGAAAAACTAAAGCAGGGTGTAAAATCTTTTTGGGATTTTATGAAAGTTTGTGTTAAAACACACTAAAAATCTTTTTGGGCTTTTTAAGCTAAACTGAAATGAAATGCAGTAAAGTAAACAGTAAACTATTTACAAACATATTTTTGTGAGTCGTGTTAGAGGATCATATCAGCTGCTGACTAGTCACAGGTACCGTTGAGCTTTATTTCACACTAAGTATTAAACAGTTCACTTAGATTGTCGATACACTGATCCATTTTAAATTCTTACACAGACTTCAACTTATTCAGGATACGATTTAATGTCTTAAGTACTTAACTTATTCGCGTGTCCCACCTCAGAATATACTCTCGTATCCAGATCTCAATATTCAGTCTTACAGGTGAACATACTCAAATGATATCTATAATAGGGTAGTGCGAGGCCATGAGAGCTCAGGTTAGAACTTCCGTTCAGACAAAGAGATGATGGCTCGACTTTCGGTGCATCCCTCTTGGGGATCTTTTCTTCAACATCACATGATTCGTATTTTGCAATGTTTATCATTTTTTATGCTGAGGGGAGGCTTTAAAGATTAAAGTTGTGCAGAGTATTATACGAGGACTAAGCTATTGCTTCCGTAAAATCAGAAGTCCTGGTATAATACCCCAGATATCATCAAGTACATAGACCTAGTATGTAAGAAATAGAAAATCTTTCAAACAAGATTTCAGGGGTTACCTATATATTCGAGAGATGTTCCCCACGAAATAAGCAAGAAATGATTTTTAGGTTTATATCCTGAAAAAAGTCTACTAAACGTGTAAAAACCTATTGGCATATCATCAGTGAGACCGTTTAACGCTTTTAAACATTACATTTCTTTAGCATACCGTAACTGTCTAGCTGATGTACTATCATTTCCCATTTTTACACAAAACTCTTTTTGGTTTTCTATTGTTTTTTTATTTTGAAAATTTTCTCATTTTTTTGTATTTTTGCATTTTTTATTGTTTTTGTATTTTCTGAAAATATATCTATCCCCCCTAAATACGAAAACAACTAAAAAGTCAACAAACCAAAGCAGTCTACTCTTCAACATCCTCTACAATGGTTTTCTCATCAACGCCAAGAATTTCCTCTACCGTCGACAAAAGCTTCATACCATTCAATTTTAATAGATACTGAAAACGTGATTTATCAAAAGCTTTGGTATGTAAGTCTGCCTTTTGTTCGTCGGTGTGGATTTTATCTATTCGAATCAACTTCTTCTCGAAACAATCTCGGATGAAGTGATGTCGAATTTCTATGTGTTTAGTTTTAGCGTGATGTACCGGATTTTTCGTTATGTTGATTGCAGCTTCATTATCAAAAAATATAGGAGAGGTAAGAAATTGCAAACCGTAATCGTGCATCTGTTGCTGGATCCACAGAATTTGCGAGCAGCAGCTGCTGGCTGACACGTACTCTGCTTCACACGTCGAAAGAGGAACAGAGGTTTGCTTCTTACACTGCCAAGTGACCAAGTGAGGTCTGAAGAATTGGCATCCTGCAGTTGTTGATTTTGCGTTGATTTTGCAGCAACCGAAGTCAGAATCTGAATATCCTTCGAGCTTAAAGTCACCACATTTGGGATACCACAACCCCAGGCTTGGGTTTCCTTTCAGGTAGCGTAGGATCCTTTTGACGATAGACATATGTGAGGCTCTAGGACTCGACTGATATCGGGCCGCGAGGCATGTCAGGTACATTATATCAGGTCTGGATGCTGTCAAGTACATCAGCGAACCAATCATTGAACGGTACAGTGTCTCGTTGACCTTCTCTCCGGTGAGAGCAGGGTTGATACCATGATTTGTTGCTAATGGGGTGGACATCGGCGCCGTTTCAGACATCCCAAATTTCTCCAGAATGTCATAAACGTACTTCGTTTGATGTATGAAAGTTCCCTCTGGCATTTGATCAACTTGCAGCCCTAGGAAGAACTTCATTTCACCCATTGACGACATCTCAAACTTCTGCTTCAGCACTTGTTCAAAATCTTTGCAGAGTTCGTCGTTCGTTGACCCAAAAATAATGTCATCAACATATATCTGAATGATCAGCAGATGACCAGCGACTTCCTTAGTGAAGAGTGTAGCATCCAACTTTCCTCGGATAAAGCCGTTGGCAAGAAAGTGTTGAGAGAGTGTCTCGTACCAGGCTCTCGGGGCCTGATGTAAACCATACAGCGCTTTGTCCAGAAGGTAGACCTTGTCTTTGTGTATCGGATCGGTAAAGCCAGGTGGCTGACCGACATAGACCTACTCTTTCACCTTTCCGTAAAGGAAGGCCTACTTGACATAAAACTGGTATACTTTAAAACCTTTCCATGAAGCAAAAACAAGAAATATCCTGATGGCCTCAAGTCGAGCAACCGGAGCGTAAACTTCAGTGAAGTCTATCCCTTCTTGCTGACTAAAACCTTGGACAATGAGTCGAGCTTTGTTTCTGACTATCACTCCTCGATCGTCTCTCTTGCATTTGAACACCCATTTGGTGTTTATCTTTCTGTGTCCGTCAGGAAGATCGACAAGTTTCCAAACTCCTAACTTCTCAAATTGACCCAGCTCCTCTTGCATCGTATTTACCCATGACTCCTCTGTCAGTTCTTCTTTATATGTTCGAGGTTCAATCTGCGAAATAAAGCAACTGAGTGAGAATTCAGTTTGTAATGGAGCAATTTTAGTATAAAAACATGTAAGGCCATGGTCAATTTGACTTCTTGTTCGAACTCCTGATTGCAGTTCTCCTATTATCAACTCCTCGGGGTGGTACGAAAGAGTCCTTGGCATAACTTCACCGGGAACATTCACCTCGCCTTCCAAATTTGTGACATTTTGGTCCGCAACTTGTTCATTGACATGAACTGTCTGGTCTGAAGATTGGATCTGCTTCCCCTCAGATTCTAAATCACCGCGATCAAAAGTCGGGCTAACCATATCAGACTCTGAATTATCATCATTAACTGTCGTCTGATTTTCTGGAGCAGGCTCGTGTTCCGAAGTAGTCGAAGTTTGCTGAACATCATCATTTTCACCAGCATGACTTGGACCAGCTTCATGATCATTGGAAGTTTGTTGTTGACGTTTAGAAGACCTGGCTGGTAGTCTACCCTGGGATGCTTCATAATCCTGGAATATGTCTAAATCATTAAAGTACTCTGGCTCTTCGTCTAGATCAAATGAATCCCATAAGGCATCATAATTGAATCGCTATGAGTCTGCGGGCTTCTGTGGAGGCATTGTGTAACCTTGACATTCTACGTGTTGTGCTTTGATTATCCTCCCGAGACTTGGAACAAAGACGCGTCTTAGTGGACTGGAATACCCCACAAAGATACCTTCCAAACTCTTTGACCCAAACTTTCCGTCAGGATCTAGAACTGTACAGGGAGACCCGAACGGCTCTAGATATTCAAGATTCGGCTTGCGTTTGTTGAGGAGCTTGAAACATGTTTTATTATGCTTCTTCACAGTGAGTACCCGGTTAAGAGTATAGCAAGCGGCAGATACAGCTTCTCCCCAAAAATTGTTTTGTAACTTTGAATCAGCTAGCCTCGTTCGTGCCTTTTCAATCAGCGTTCGATTCTTTCTTTCTGCAACTCCATTCTGTTGTGGAGTGTATGGTGTGCTGAACTCTTGCAATATACCTTGTCGATCACAGAATTCTTCCATTCTGTTATTTTTGAACTCCGTACCATTGTCGCTTTGTAGTCTGCAAATGTGGGTTTGGTACAGATTCTCTATCTTTCTGAATAGCTTCAGCAAACTCTCAAATGTTTCATCTTTCGACTTCAGGAACATCACCCATGAAAATCTCGAATAATCATCAGTAACCACTAGGCAGTAAAGATCACCAATAATGCTCTTGACATTCACGGGACCGAAGAGATCCATGTGAAGTCTTTCAAGTGGCTTCGAGATTAAGTTGACCAATTTTCTGGGATGGGATTTCTTGTGTTGATTTCCCTTCATACAGCTGATACACTCTCCCTCCAGGTGAAAATTCTTCAGATTAACACCTTTGACAAGATCATTATGCACTAGATAATTCATCTTGCCTAGGTGAATATGGCCCATTTTTCGATGCCATATCACTGACTCCTTTTCGGTAGCTTTTGATACGAAACACTAAGAGTGACCCATGGTAGTCGTAGCAACACTCATGTCCAACACGTACAGATCATTTACCCTTGGTGCTCGCATGATGATCCACTCCTCGTGAATAACAAATCCCGGCTTCAAAATCAAACATTCCTTGTCAGTAAAGTGAGTTGTATACATTCTATCACAAATTTGAGAAATGTTGAGCAAGTTGTTTTCCAGCTCTGGTATGTAGTTGACTCTTTCAAATGTAACGACACCGTTTGATAACGTGCCCTCCCCAATGATACGTCCTCCTTGGTTTCCCGTGAAACCGACATAACCACCGTTGAAACCTCTAACATCGTATAACAGGGTCTTTCTCCCTCTCATCTGCCGGGATGCTCCACTATCCATAATCCACTTCGAGATAGATCTCGGGAGCTCCTGCATATTTCACAAAAACTTAGTTAGAAGTTGAAGTAACCCAGGCCTCCTTTGACTCGGGTAGCTTGACGTTAATGTGAGTTGTTGCAGTGTACAATGGTGGGAAGTTTTTGTCGTTCATTTTCAGACTATCCTCAGATCCAAACTCAACCTCTTTGTATAAAAAGAATTCGTCTTTCGGAGGTTGACCAGATGGTTGATCTTTCTTTGGAACATACTTCTTGCCCGGTGGGGTCAAAGAAGTTTGCTTCTCAAGTTTTTTGTAAAAATCCAAAGGTACATTCATTTCAACCGGTTTGGTTGAAGATTATTGTTTTGCAGTGGTCTCAGAAACCTTTGGTTTTGAATCACTTGACGTCTTAGCTTGAGATTTAGGCTTCCATGTTTGTTGTGGAGAAGCAACCCGTTTGTAAAATTGATCATTTTTCTTTTCTGACTGTTTAACAGGTTCAGTTTTGACTTTAATGTTTTCTGATTTCAAAATCTTCTTCTCAACAAACATAGGCGCTTTGCCTTTGACATCATTTTTCTTTTTAGGATTCTCAACAACCACAGACTTAGGTTTCGAGTCGGTACACTTTCGTGCAATGTGACCAACTTGATTGCATTTGAAGCAAGTGCGGGTGTCAACTTCCCGACTTTTACCTTCACTCTGAGGCTGTGAGGCCTTCTTAGTAAAAAATTCTCCATTCGTTTTTGAAAAGATTTCCGATTCTTGTTTAGAAATTGAGCTTGAGCTCTTCACAAACACTTTCTTTTCAACAAACTTCTATTTCTGAAAATTCCTTTTTGGGTAATTCTTACCACCTTGATATCCACCTGACCATCTGTTTTGATTGTTTTTATTAAAACGTGGTGGCACAACAGGTTTCTTATAGTAAGATTTATCTCGTTAAAAGTTCAAAAACCTTTTGGAACTTGTTAACCCTTTAACCTCAGAAACATCAATCTCAACAAGTTTGAAAACTTTCTTCAGTTTATCCACATTCACATTCTCAATTGGAAACTCAGTATCCGAGTACAACTTATCAGACCCGTTTATCTTGTACATGACAAGAGTAGGTTCGTCACTTAAGTTGTCCTGGGACTTAAGTTTTGGAATGTAGTTGTTCAGAAAACATTCATCCTCTTCTGTGGAATCACTTTCAGATTTTAACACATTTTCAACAACATTTTTCACAACTTCAGATTGAATACTGTCCTCATCAGATTATGAAGTGAATATGACATCAATGTTCTCAGGCAGGTTTTCAACATCTGTTTTCTCACTTGTTTCAGATTCATTAGCCAACCTAGATTTTTTCTTTGTAAAATTGTTGCACATAGGTGGTGGAACATTATGATAACCCACCCCTGTTCCGTCTGAGTAGACATCCTCACCAGCTTTGTTCTTCCCAATTGGTTTGGGAACTATGTGTTGAAGAACAAAGCTAGCGGAGTTATAGCTATTCATTCAACTTTAAATTTATTCTCTCATTTTCAATCTTAGCTTCTTGGAATTGAAGTTTGAGATTTGCGATCTCATACAGTTGCTGATTGATTTGATTTTCTTTTGCCGGAAGAACTCCTGATAAATGAGTATTTTCTTTGTGAGTTTTACCGTTTCGTTCATCAGAATCTTTTACCAATCTTTTCAGCTTGTCAAAATTTTCTGAAATTTTACGGTTTTCAAGAATTAATTTCTCATTTTCCTTTTGAAAACGTTCAACATCACTTTTATCTTTTTCAATCTTTTCGATTAATTCCTTAATTTTTTCACTTGAAGCTTTAACCAGTTTATCTCGACTTAGAACTTCTTTATCGATTAAGACCATTTTTTTCAACCAGCTCCTGGATTCTTGTGTTTGAGAGATATGTGTGCGTGTTGCAGACTTTGCACTCTTTCGTGCAACCTCTGCAAACACTTTCTTTTTTAGCACTATCAGCCTTACCTGATTCGTTTTCAGGAATCACTACTACTGACCTTTCCTGATGACTCAGAACTAGAAGCAGACTTGGAATCTACCTCTACTGCTTTTGCCATAAGAACTTGGTCAGCCAACTTCTTCAGATTCTCGACTGTCATTTCTTTAGTAGTGTCAATGATCCCTTCATCTTTCTTTGTTTCCAGGGACTTCAAATATCTTTGACGACTTTCCTCTTTGAGCCTTTCTTTCTCGGCTCTCTTCGCATCGCTGATCTTTATCTGTTCTTCAACTGATGGAATTACTTTCATGAGAGTTTCAAGATCAATTGTTAATGGATCAATGCAAATGTTGCCCTTTGGATCTAAGTAGCATTCACGCTCCGGATCCCATCGCTTTGCCTTTTTGGCTTCTTTGTATGCTTCGTAGATCTTTTTCTTTTGTCTTTGAGCCAAAGATCTTTCTCGATTGTATATGGATTCTGTTGCTGCTGGTTCAGTAGTTGCTATAAATGCCTAACCAACCGCGTCCTCATCTGGCAAAAACTCACTCCAGTCAAAACCTTCACCATCCTGGATAACTGCCAAAGCTCTAGATTTTTCTTTTGGATTCTCCTTAATCTGCTTCATCTTCGGTGGTTCTTCACGGTTATGATGATACACAGCTTTCCTGTAATAATCATCATGAAAAGGATTTGTTGTTTCATCAGCTGCAGAGTTTCTACATTCACGCTTGAAGTGTCCCTTCTGCTTACACTTGAAGCAGCTTACTTTGGATTTTTCAAAGTCGAGTTTCGTCAAATGACCTCCAATTGAATTTCTCCCAGTAATTTCCATAAACCTTTGCGCTCTGCGAATCACACTCGCCATGCACCAACGAATATCAATCAATTCCACCTCCTCTGGTTCTATCTGGTCGTAGTCCTCTTTTGTGAGATTGGTGTTCCCAATCTTTCCAGCTACTAGGCTTTCGTACGACTCTAGGATAGATGCAAGGAATACCATCTGTTGTTTTGCTATTTCCTCGTTGAAATTCTGAGCGTTGTTCAGATTATCAGCAATGTTGCACTGAAACACATGCATTCTTAGGAGCATTTTGTGGCTGCTGATTGTTTGGAGCGGATGAAGAAGAACCAGTTCCATGATAACCACTGCTTGGTGAAAAACCGCTGCTGGTCTTTTCTTGAGTCAAAGCGTTTGAACTTTCAGCACTAAAGGCAGTTCTTGGTGAAGTAACTTTTTGAATCATACTGCCCCGATAGTAGAGATCAACGTTTTGTTGATAAGGCATGCTGCTCACTTTGTTCATCTTCTTTATCTCCAGCTCATGACCTTCGAGTCTCTCAATCAACCAATCAACCGTCATATCTGCCATAGGTTTGGTGTTTTTGAGCACCAGACCGAAAAATTGCCAGTCTTGCTCATTTGGCAGAGCTTCAAACATCTTGTCAACCATTTCATCTTCGTCATTCTTGATTCCATATCTGATTAATTCTGCCTTCAGATGACAGAACCTTTCGATCATCTGTCGTACACTCTCGTTTTTCATACATGTGAATAAATCAAATTCTTTTTCCAACAAGCTTTTCTTATTTTTCACTATTTCCTCACCCCCAGTACATTTCTTTTCCAGTTTACCCCATAAGTCCTTTGAGTTGTTATAATCAATTAGAGATATGATGTCATCTCCAACTGACTGATGTAGTAGGGCAATACACTTCTGTTCATGTAACACCTCGAAATTTATAAAATTTAAAATCAGGATAATAAAGTGTTAAATAAACAAGAACAAACTAACTAGGAATTTATAACCCAGTTAGTTAAGAGCCTTGAAGTGACTATTATTAAGGTTGAAATACCTAAACTATAAGCTAAACAAAAGTTGAGGGACCAAATTAATAAAAACTAAAACTTTAATGATCAAATAAGAAATAACTCACCAAACACACACATGTGGGTGTGCTGGGATCGATCAGAAGAAGAGGGCGACCAGGGGGTTTCCTTCAAACCCTAAAATTCTCCCAAAATTCACAAATTGAAGCCTCTATTCTGCTCTAAATCAAGTTTCAAACATGAATTAGTGATCACCTTGTTGCAGGGATCAAAAGGTATGCAAAATTGTGGTATTTTGTTACATCTTGAATTCTAGGTTAAATGTGAAAAACGAAAATTTAGCTTGATTACTTGATGCGTGGATGAAATTAGGAGCAACATGATGTTTAGGGATAAAACCCCAGATGAATTCTTGTTGAAATTTAGTACGATAATTCTAGAGATTTTAATCACCATTGTAGGTGATTATTGAGTTTGTAGAGACTAGATAAACACTAGGATTGTGAATACTATTCTAGTGAAAACTAAATTCATGTGTTAAATTCGGTATTATTGATGTTGAAATTTAGTGCAAATCGCCTAATTGAAGTAAATGTAGATGAAAATAACATGTCAAGAACCTAGTAATGATTATGTAAGAATTTGACCCGCTAGGTGTTTGTTGAAACGCCTAAGTGAGGAATAAAATGTTTAGAATCGAACAAAAACGCAAATTTGAATATCATAATGAATTGTCCGTTATGGATTATAAAAGAGTTCTAAATTGATGATCAATGGAACTCTTTAGGTAAAGCTTCCGGATCGTCAAGTGGACAAGCCGGAAGTGATACACGCTTGAAGGGCACACTTTGAAGGTACGCGACTTATAGTTTCGCTACATTATGTTTAATTGTTAGTCTTACTTTGTTATATTGAAATTTGGTAAACAAGGAAAACCCGTTAAGTCACGGGAGTGACAAAGTGCCTTAGACAAGTAAAACGGGTCAAAACATGTGCTAGAAATAGAGTTTGGATGTGTCTAGTGATGGTGACACCCATTCGGAATCCAAACGGGTCAAAACAAGTTGAGTTACAAACATAGAAATTAATAACCATCTCTTGTGATTGGTTATATATATATATATATATATCAAGCGTAGGCCGTGTCACGGATACGCTAATTCGTTACAAAAGCATGATCCCTTGTAGAGGGATTATAGTTCGGAACATTTGCTTGTCAAATGATTCCGAAAGTCATGGTTAAATTCTTGGAAATAAGCATGATGGTTATTGCATAAGCAACCCTCGGGAGGGGAGCACAAGCTCATATTTGGTAAACGCATAAATGGGTACATTGGCCTAAGATTATGATGATAACAATACATGTTGTGGAACTTGTAGACAAATGGGTCAAATAAACAAGAGACGAATTATAGGACAACTATTTTCGAAATGATATTTTTATGCAAATCGTGTTGATAAACGTGTCCGTAATTAAATTACGGTCACGTAGGAAAAAGAATCGGCTAAAACGGACGCCCGAGTCAAAAGTTATGTTGATTTGAAGTTTATAATTGGTAAAAGTGGTGCTGGGCGAAATTAGCAGCTCCAACTATCAACAGTCTGTCGAAAACGCATGCTAGCGTCGCGCCACGGCCGAAAGCACTCACCATCGCGCGACGCGACGGTGCTGGCGTCACGCGACAGCCACCCTCCTCATTCCTCGCGCGGCGCGACCGTCCCAGCTTATGTGTTTTGTTTGTTTTTGATGCATTTGAACCTGGAACTTGTATATACTTGATTTATAAATTGTCAAAACTAATTATTTTCATGGTTTTGATCGTAGGTGAAGATGGACCTAACCCGGATGGCGATCAAGCAAATACCAAGAACCGAACGCACCAAATGAAGCTTTCGCATTTTGTCTATTTTGTTTTAGTAATATGTAAACACTTGAAACTAGGTTTTAAAAGTTAAATAGTAGTATGAAGACTTGAATATTATGACCATGTAAGGTCTTAAAATCATGAAAGTTTTTGTAAACTCCTAAATTCTTGTACAAAATGCAAGTTTTTGTATCACTAAACTAGTTATATTAAGTCGGGTCTTCCAGTTCAGCAACAAACTCCTCCTGTTCAGTATCATCTAAGTTCTCATGATCTTGCCTTGACGCTTTGTAACCATTTTTCATGCACTTCCAGCTATCGTATGCGAATGCCTTTAACCATCCATCGAACCTATTAGCCCATCTGTTGTAATCCTCGATTGCCATCAGCTTTGGGGGCATGTTGTACGTTTCGTACGCATTATCAATGCTCAGTGAGTCTGAGATCGCCTTTGAAGCATTCTTTGGGTTCGTGTTGGTATTTGTGTTGGTAGAAGTATCTCTTGTGTTATACGTGAAAATATCACCGAAAGGGTTCAAAAAGTCGGCTCCCATCTTTAAGATCCTGAAAAATCAAACACTTAGTCAAATTTCAAAAAATTTCAAACTCAAGCACTTGGATCGGATGGTCGTCCGATCAGAGGGTCGTCCGATCGGATGACTCAAGTGAACAAAGTAGCAAATGCCAAAGTGACGGATGACACAAGTGACGAATGGCAATCCGATCGGATGGTCGTTCGTTAAATGTGAAACTTGAACCTTTAAAGCACAATACTTATCCGGTCGGATGGCAATCCGATCGGATGAGTATGACGTCAGCAAGTAAAATGAGACAAGAACTAGTGCAATCCGATCGGATGGCAGTCCGATCGGATGAGTGACGTCATCAAGCTCGAAGAACAGTTCATGGTTTTTGATCAATTTGAAGATGTTTTAGCTCGAATTTTGGAATGAAACTTTGTAGGATTATGCTATTACTGATTGCGAATAGTTTGATACCAATTTTAGTCCATTTTGTCCGTAAAATCTAGTTCAATTTTGAGTTTTTCTGAGTTTTAGGTGTGAAAGTATGTAAAACAGATAGAAATGTAGAAGAAGATGATGAAATGGTCAAAATCTCTGGTGAGATTTGACTGAAAACGGCTGAAATCTCTGTGAAATCGTTGTAGCTATCTCCGATTCGACCTCCTGTGGCTCTGATACCACTTGTAAGTGCGTCAGGAACGGTTCTAATAGATGAAGAACGTGGTAGAATCGATCAATACTGAGGTGCGGAATCCCTCGGCATCGTCTGAGAGTAATCAACAACGATATCACTGATAAACATGTCCAATCTCATTCACTGATATGAAAGTACAAAGATCCTGATGACAACTGGACAGAGCTTCGCTTCACAAACTGGCAAATGGTTCTAAACAATGACCCCTACACATCTATTTATAGGCATCACAGGAAAGTTGGTGTCATCCGGTCGGATGGTCATCCGATCGGATCACATTTAACATTTAACATACTGTCTCCCGTTTTGTCTAGATACAAAATACATACAAACAAAACTGTACAACTACACATACATGACAAAATACATAGACTCGATACAGATGGAAGCTACAGACATAATGCACTAACACTTAACAACCCCTGTCAAAGACAGGTGCTGAGTCCAAACTATAGTACTATCATTGCTAAGGTGTCAAGCAACAATCACTGTGTAAACATAACATACAAGCATTCATCGAGTCACGTATAACATGCGAGAGCGGTTAGCGTTTAAAAGTGTTTGCATTGTGTCTTGATGTGTTTTGATATAGAAAACGTACGTAATACCTAAAAGTGCGTTAAGCGAAAAAGGGTTCGAGTATACTCACAGTATGTGTTTAATAAATAAACACAACCTTGTATTGGATTGAAGGGACCGCGTTGTAGTTAGCCTGAGCATAGAACAATAGCATAAGCGTTGAACAGCGTGTCAGGTGAGTTAAGTGTCGAATGGTGAGTCGAACGGGTGAATACCCATTCGATCGGATGGTCATCCAGACGGATGACCATTTGAACGGTTGGTCATTCGATTGAGTGAGTGTGTTTGTAAATCGTTTTGAAACTTTGAAGTTTTTGTTGTAACATTTTGGAAAAAGTGAAGTATCTCTAAATGCCAAGTCATCTGGTCGGATGGTCAACCGGACGGATGGCCATTCGATCGGATGGCTATTCGATCGAAAACCTTGTAGTTTGAAGTTTGGTCAAAATGTTTAAGTGTTGAAAGTTATAAAAGGGCAGGCCACCTGGTCGGATGATCATTCGATCGGATGGTCAGCCGATTGGTTGATCATTCGACTGAGTGATCTGATTCTTTGGAAACCTCAAAAGTTTTCTAAGTTCAAGGTTTTGAGTTTAACGGAGACGGCGTGACGACGTGTCAAACAACGGGAAACCACATCAAGTCCAGCTCAGTCGATCGGATGGGAATCACCCCATTCGATCAAACTAACTGTCCTTGTTGGAATTTCATGTTCAACCCGTAGATCAGTCATCTCTCCGACAGAATTCCATTCTCAGACCGGTTCTCAATCTAGAGAATGAGTGGAGAGCCTGAATGAGTCTAGATCCCATCGGTTTTTGAGTGAAAAGTGAAGAAAGTTGAAGAAAAAGTTTGAGATCAGTTGAAAATGTTTAGATTTTGTTGAGATTCGTGTTAAAATGTGTAGAAATCCTTTAGATCTGAACCATTCTTGATGAGATGATGTCACACAACCGATTGCATAAGCAACTGAGGTGAAGTCACCTTCAAGGAATCCAAATAAGGTGATTTCATGGAGAAAACTTGTGATTTTAATGGAGAAGATGATAGGGAAGTGTGTAGTGATGATGGAAGTACAAGATTTAGGGAGAAATACTTACGCAATAGCCTTGAATCAAGAAAAAAGTGCTTGAGAACGAGCTGGGAGCGAGTTAGGTCGAATGGAGCTGTCACATCAGTGAACAGTGATGTGACAGGCGGCTATTTATAGGGTGAGAGAGAGTAAGGCGGTGCAGGTTAAGTGGTTGAATGGTGGTTCGGTCGGATGGCCATCCGATCGGATGGTCATCCGAACGGATGTCCATTCGATCGAATGGTCATTCGACTAGTCGAGTTGCGCGAGTTAGTTTTGCAACTTTTTGTTTTGTGCGTTAAGCATTGCGTTGTGATGCGTGTGTGGTGTGATATATATATATAAGTATATTTTAAGCCCTTTTTACATGTTAGCCAAGTTTTAAATTTATAAAACACGATATTATACTAACACCAAACACACATATGGGCAAGTGCACCCATCGCGAGCGTAGTATAGTGTTGGTAAGATACCGAGGTCGTCCAAGGACACAAGAGCTTTTAATACCGGTTTATCCTCAACGTCTAATCAAATCAAAAGTTTAGAAAAAGGTTTTAAACTAGAAAAATAAAAACTAACTAAAATGCTGAAAATAAAAATAAAATAAAAACAGATAGACAAGATGAATCACTTGGATCCGACTCGTGTTTAGTGTAACCTTATTATTTCCGCACTTTTGCACTTTTTAAGAGATTATCTTAGTTATTGTAGTAGGCCCCTCTTTTGAAGGTGACGTTACCCTCAACCCAGTAGTTTGAGTCAGCAAGGATACAATCCTAAAGGGTCGGATTATTGAAAGATAATTAATTAAGTTATTAATGCATAATGTGGTAGGCCCCTCTTTTGAAGGTGACGTTACCCTCGGCTAAGTAGTCTGAGTCAGCAGGGATACAGTCCTAAGTAGCCGGGTTAAAGTTTCAATAGTAGCTTACATATGAGGGGATCAAAGAGTTTGGACCCCCGCCATCCAATACCGGTGGATATTGAAGGAGGTCCTACTAAATTTGACCCAGGTCCTTGCAGGATCTATACACTGAACAAGGCAAGACTCTTACCAAATCGTTCCCTTAACCCCCGACCAGGTAGCCAACATATCTCCATATAGACCGTGGAGATATGAATGGTGAAAATATTTTATTTTATATAGACAGTAAAATAATGCCAAGACACCACGGACAAACGATAAGGAAGAATCACCTTCAACATAAGAAACTAGTTATTAAAGTCATTAATACATAACCAAATAAAAAGTGCAAAAAGATTAAAAATAAAAAGTATTACACTAGACACTTGTCTTCACCAAGTGATGTAAGAGACTTAGGCAAACATGGCCTTTGATTGTCAAGAACTCTTACGATCAATCTTGGATCCCGAGACTACTCACACACTCTATGATGGATGATGGATGATGGTGGTGGATGATGGTGTTGTGATGGTGGTGGGTGGTGGTGGGTGAAGTGTGAGAGAGGTGGTTTGCCAAGGGATGGTTTGCAAATGAGCCAAGCACCCCTATTTATAGCCTGAACAGACGCTCGGGCACGACCCCGTGTCCATTGGGCACGGCCCCGTGTCCATCCTCCTTCTCTTTCTTCATTAATTGCAGTTTGTCTGCATTAGTTGACCACGTCCCCCGTGTGCGCTGGGCACGACCCCGTGTGCAGAAGCGTATCCGTACTATTAAGATTTCCCCAGATTCTGCGAATCTTAGAGTTGACCACAGCCCCGTGTCCGGTGGGCACGCCCCCGTGGTGGTTGATAGAAGCTTCTACAACTTTGTCTTTTCTGCAGACACTTGGGCACGCCCCCGTGGTGGTTGATAGAAGCTTCTACAACTTTGTCTTTTCTGCAGACACTTGGGCACGCCCCCGTGCTCACTGGGCACGGGGCGTGTTCAGCCTTCTGTTCTCTTGTTTTTGCTTGGGAAGATGCTGTCGGGGGGTCGGGCATGCCACGTTTGTTCCTTTTCTTGTATTTATGTTAGATTTAGCTGCCTTTTTGCTTCTTTTGTTCATTTGAGCTCATTTAATCCTGAAAATACAAAAGGAAGACAAAAACATTTCCAACATTAGTACTAAAAAAGGGTTAGTTTTATGCCACATTTGATGTAATTTATATGTTGCATTTTGCACATATCACGTTGCATTTAAGCGAGTTGCGTGTAAGTGTTGCGATGAGATAATCACATATATAAACAAGTAATCACACCAATAATACACATAATAACTAAGATGCATAAAAGTAAATCTGCGTTTCGAGTTTGCGATGCGATTGCGTTGAGATAGCATTTAGTCTAACATGCGATGTAATATGCGGTAAGATGCGTTTAAATAGTATGCATTATAAACTTCGTTAAATGCGATAACTGCGTTTGAAATAAGCGTTGTGAATGCGTTGAAAACATAGTTTAAAATATAGTTTAAACCCTTAGCGATAATCGGAATCTCGAGAGTACAAGGCAATTAAGCAATAAATGGCAGATCTAAGTAAGAACCCGGAAGGTCGGGTTATTACAGCCAAAATCGGAATTTACTCTTTCATTAGTAATCTCTTAGATATTAAAAGAATTTTGTAATTATAAAAAAAAAACCATAAGGTATATAATGACCTAATTACCCTTACACTTAACTGAAAAAAGTAACAAAGTTAGTATTAGAGGCCAAAACCGTTATAAAATCCAATATCGAGGTCTGATATGTCAAAAGATTACTTTAAGCTAAAAGGGTTAAATTGGCTAAACCACATGGACGAAAAAAGTAATTTACTCTATTAAAATATGTAATAACTCTCAAGCTTCATTTATCTCTATTGGACTATATTATTATCATTTAGGTTTATTAGTATCAGCCTACACGTCCAACTTAGATATCAAGGGTTTTGTAACATCCCCCTTCCAGCCCAGTTGGTTTCCCATGTGGTGGTTGGGCCGGATTCCACCTTGTGAGGTCGCCAGTTCGACTCCCGGCTGCGGCATATTGGGGGGGACGTCCCTATGATGGATCGTTCCTATCGAGGCAAGGTTCGATCCGGAGGGCAACCCGGTTTTCACCCTGCTGTTACCCCAGCGGTTTTACCCGTGTGGGGGCAGTATGGTTTCCGGGAGAAGGTCAGTTTCCGTACGCGGCCGGGGCCCGATAGAACATCGCGTCCGTAACACGGGACTGACGGGGGATTGTCTTTGACAAGAACCCGATGACCTATAGGTCCTGTACATAGAAAGTCACCCTTCAAAAAAAAAAGGGTTTTGTAACATCTCTGTATATTGTAATCACATCACATATTAAATCTACCACACCACCATAAAAATACAAACTTAGCCGTTGCCAACGAGTTTAAATCCTAGACAGGGCGGCATGCCACACCCTCTGTAACCGTCGCCCCCCTGTCCGGTCGCCGTTCGTTTCCCTGATTTTTATATTTTTGTTCTGAGTTTCGATTTTGATTCCATCCACTATTCCTAGATCTTTTTTTTCAAGACCATATTTGTCTTACGTTACCGAGATTGTTGTCGCAAAATTGTCAGCCAAAAGAAACGGCGACATTTTTTTTTGAATGGTCAACATATCAATCCCAAGCAGAGTACTCCGAGAGTAACCCGAGTCGTCCACCACCAATTCCTGGGAAAACCCAGTAACTCACCCGCCCGTAGGCACGACGGTAAATTAACTGTAAAACCCGTTTGACTCAAGGATCGAACCAAGGTTTCCCTGGGTGGCTGGGTCTTCTATCACTGCCCACCAATGTCTCACTCTTTTTGTACCAAATGGGAATTGAACTTGAGTCTTCAAAGAAGAACTCAAATTCTCCTACCACTTGAACTAGAGGTCATTGGCAAACAGCGACATTTAATTGATCGTAAGTCTCTTTGACCGAAGTCTTCATAATCGTTTTGGTGGATGAGTTTTTGGATAGCTAACATAAGCATCCACGAATACGATTGGTGCATGGTGAGACGTGATTCATGAAAAGGAGATCTATTTAATTAGTAACTAGGTGGATTTGCCCGCGCAATGCGGCGGGAAGTCGGTCGGTTTGGTTTAGTTTGTTACCGTACATATCTTTATAGTACCGACACTCGGCTTAAAATCATGATATGTCCAAAAGAGTGTGATATACATTGAAAATAATTAAGAAACGAATACCGGTGTGGGTTCCAATAAAAACTATAGCAGTACTAATGTCTGTATCGGTTGACTGGTGAGATTTTTTTTTAAACAAAGCGACATATTCTACTTTATAAAAAAAATATTTTGAACGCGAGATATCAGATGAAAATTAAATAATATAAAACTAAACGGGTAAGAAGCATATATTTTTGTAAGTATATATCAATGTCGGTTCCGATAATACCGATATGGGTATCAACGTGGCTCGGTCGGTGTCGGTGCCGTGCGCTATGGTACCGCTATGACACCGACACTTGATATAGATCGGATACCAAAAAGACCATATTTCGAATAAACTGTGTTTTTCATGAAAATTATACAGGAACGGTGAGAAAAAAAATCAAACACACCTTCATATTTAACTTTCTTTTAAACAAAAAAATGCAAGTAATTGAATAAAAATCAAATTATTAAAATTATTAAAATTAATTATTATAATATACTAATAAAACATATATAATAATAATAATAACAAATATATAAAATATGATCACTGTTCATGAGCACTTCCAATTAATATAGATAATGGGAGATTAAATAATTATTGGCCACCAGTACGATTATTCATTTATTTGGGAGATTTATTATTTCTCCACAGCCTTGCTCTGATTTCACTTCTTGCTCTGATTCATGATTCACCACATCTTGTTGATTCCATTTCTCGTCATGTCAAGAAAATCATAGATGATGCTACGGCCCTATCCTATTGATTCCTCTTCTTCGTCATTGTATAAACGCTACCTATTATACGTCACTGAGCTTAACGATCCGATCGTAGATGGTCTGAACGTCACTCTGCAAAACAGAACACCGTTAGAACTCGTTACTGGTCCGGCGTGAGAACAAGTACTCGTAGATGGGAGAATAAGCGTTTAGGACAGAGAAAGAGATTGAATGAATCGTACCTTATGACTTCGTCCTCTATTTATAGGTTCTGGCAAATTAGGGTTTCCCCTTAAGTCGGAGCGTCGGTTAGCCGCATCTCCTATCTTTTCGGAGATTGCACCGTCCTTATATTTGCATGGGAATATCTTCCGTATCTTTAGTATTATTATTATAATTATTATTATTGTTATTATTATTATTATTACTACTACTACTACTACTACTACTACTACTACTACTAGTAGTATTGAGCCCCTGCGTTCGAGCGGTTTACATAAAGTGTGTTAAGTAGACGGGAAAAAACAACGTTGACCGAAAAGCAGACGTAAAATATTATAATCACGCACACTCGTTGCTGAGAAATTAAACCGAAACGTAAAACAAAGAAAAACATAACTAAGTCCATCCAGGACCCGCGTGTTTGACGAACTTGTCAAACGCAGAAAAATAGATGTGACGCGACGGGCCAGTCAAACGGGAAAAAAATATACGAAAAAATGTTGAACCCCACACGCACGTTGCGGTGCGTTAACTCACAAAATTTAGAACGAAACGAAAAATTTGGGAAAGATGAAAAGTATGATGGACCAAAATTGAAAATAAAAAAGAGTGTAAAAGATGAAAAACTTTGGATTAAAAGTAAAAAAAACAAAGGGTCTAAATTGCAAAATTGAAGTTATTTATTAATTTTAAATAAAGATAGGGTGGAGATACAATAGGAAGTTAATTTGGCTAGGAAGGCTAGGAAGTGATCTTGACCATCCATTAAGTTAATAAAGGGCTAAGATTAAATCAGGGAAATTGAAAGTAAGAAAAGAGGCGCGTGACTTTTTTTAGGGGCATTCTAGTCAAGTAAGCCAATAGTTTCTCTCTCCTCCAATTCCCCCCCATTTTTTAAACGTTAATAACTCTTTCATACGACATTATTTTTTTATAAAAATTGCACCAAAAAAACGAGCGTTTTTTTATCTTTAAAACGAGTATACTATTGCTATATTTTGAAAAAAAAAATTAAAACCCAGTTGCGTAAAACGCAATAGAAAAACCCCCAGTATTGTAAAACGCAATGGAAAAAAAAACCTTAAAAATGACATTTTTCTAAAACGCAATGCACCAAAAACACATAGAAATGACTTATTTGTAAAACGCAATGGCCAGAAAACACAAAGAAATGTTTTATTTCTAAAACGCAATAGCCTAAAAACTCAAAAGAAAATGTACTTTATAAAACGCAATGGACTAAAAACCCATAAAAATGTGTTTTACCTAAAACGCAATGCACCAAAAACACATAAAAATGTGTTTTACCTAAAACGCAATGCACAAAAAACACAAAGAAATGTCTTATTTGTAAAACGCAATGGCCAGAAAACACTTAAAAATTACTCATTCTAAAACGCAATGGACTGAAAACACTTAAAAATATGTTCTACCTAAAACGCAATGACTAAAAACACTTCAAAAATGTGTTTTACCTAAAACGCAATAACTAAAAACACTTAAAAATGTGTTTTTTCTAAAACGCCATAGCTAGAAAACACATAAAACTCTCTTATTTCTAAAACGCAATGGACACATAAAACTGTCTGAGAACTGTCTGTGAATTGTCTGTGAACTGTCTTAATTGTCTACGAATTACTGTCTTCGAAATGAGCCAATTTCTGGAAAATTAATTTTTCTGATGCGTTTTTAGTACAGCAATTTAATCGAAAAAAATTAATTTCTGGTCAGCTCAACCCCAGCCAGGGGCTCTGCCCCTTGGACCCCGCCAGGGGCTGCCGCCCCTGGGACCCCGCTACCGGGGGCTGCCGCCCCCGGACCCCCGCCAAGATCGCAAAACGCAATGACTAAATCAAAAAACCCAGTTCGTAAAAATGAAATTAAAGAATTTGTTACCTGGATCGAAGTGATTTCTTCAACAATTGACGAATTTTGAATGATTGAAACACTTATCAGCTAACGAATCGAGTAATTATCTTCAAAATCACCGGAAAAAATGAGATTTTGTATGAATTTAAACTGGGTTTTCTTCAAAAAAAAGCTGAAGAACACGTTGATCGGGTGTTTGAATCATTGATTGGTGATGAAAATCGCACTATAATGTAGTGATTATTGAGATAGAAAGTGAAGAAATGGTTGAAGATGGTGGGTTTTGAAAATGGTGGGTTTTGAAAATGGTGGGTTTTGAAGTTACTGGGTTTTGAAAATGAAGAAGAAAGGGTTGGATTGACTAAAATACCCTTTTTTCTTTATTTTAATTGTTGCCACATGTTATCCCCTTATTGCTTCCTATCCTTCCTAGCAAAATTAATCTTCCTATTTGATCTTTTCCCAATAAAGATAAGGATAAAAATAAGTGATATCTATAAATTGGTTAATAATTAATATTAATATTAAAAGAAATTTATTAAACAATTATAAATAAAATTTAGAGGTTGGAGGAGATAATGTCATGTGACATTATTTGGAGTCTTTTATTATAAGTTAGATTATTCCATATTTTACGATGGTTATCCGACCCGGAATGACCGGGTCGGGTCATTCCTCCACAGTCATACTGCTCCTTGCCCATGGGCCTATCTTAGGTATCTAGGGTTTCATACCATCTCTATATACCGGAATCACTTTTTGAATTAATAAAATCATTCCTTTTTTACCAACTCACAATCTCATAGTTGATGTGGTTTTAACAATCGTGTCGAGTCATTCTTTAACACGTCAAGCTGGGAGTTAAGTCATAGATATCATGAAAAGTTGGAAACCCTTCTCGAGAACTACCATATAAGGATCAAGTAAACCAATGAATCCCATTATATGAGATGCTTGCAGTGGCGAAGCTTGAGATTTCCGACGCGGAGGTCGAAAACGTATATACCAAAAAAATTATATCCGAAAGCTACATACATAACACTACTGAACGAAAAGTTTGGGGGGCGGGCGCCCCCTTCCCGTATCATAGGCATGTTATGTTGAGAGAGGATGAAGTAATATGATGTCAAACATTTGGAATGGGTGGATGAAACTTAATGGGGTGAGATGGGCCAAAGCTCAACAGGCCGTACCTAATATAAGAGGCCTATTCATTTAAGAGATCAAAAAATCCAAAAATCATATTTATGATATATGTATACACACACTTAGTGGTATTCTAATTAGAGGTGTTCTTAGGATTTGTTAAAGTGGTTTTGGGTTAATCGTGTTTCAAAATTTCAAAGCATACCGATGACCTTCCTGCGTCTTGTTGTTCGGGTTCAGATTCGGGGTTTTGGGTTAAACAGGTTTTGGGTTAAGCATACAACCAAGCCACTTCCTTCCTTCTTCATAGCTTTTTTTCGTAAAGGGTTGGTTGTCGGGGGCGGTGGCCGATCAAATATGTTACTTACGATCGTGTTGCTGTGAAAAGTTTCAAAAATGTTACTTAAGGCTCGAAACCAAAAGCTATGATCTATCTGCATGTTAGATAACATTTAACTCATAAAATTGGAACAAAATCTTAGATTATATAAAGAGGATTTCTTGTGTAATGGATGATTCTATTCCATTGACCAATCAAACACCTTTGTTTTTCATTCCCTCACATTAGCGCATTCCATTCCGTCATTTTGTAGAAACCCATTTTAAAAACTCTCTTCTATTTTCTTTGAAATGTAGCCCAAAGGCCTTTGGCTCACTAACATTGGCGAATTCTCTTAAACCAAGTTGTGACCCTGTTCATAAAAAAATAAACAACAATGTTTATTTAGATGTTTTTAAAATTTAGCGGAAAATCAAAGGTGTGTTTTTAGAATTTTTTAGTACAAGTTATTACAGTAAAAAACAATTAAGATGCTAAATATCGAGCATCTCAATTGTTTTTTTTGTAATTAGTTAATAAATTTCTAAAAATAATTAAAGACAAACCATGTTTCACGTTTCCTCTACAAGGTTTCCATGGTATATACCCCATGGCCTAAAAGAGTGATAATGTTAAAGGGTTCTTTGGATGTACATTTTTAAAATAGTTAGAGTAAATTACGTTTTTGGCCCATGTGGTTATATTACTTTTACTATATTAGCTCAAAATAAGAATTTTTAACATATATGCCCCCATGGTCTCTATAACTAACCATTTTGACCCCTAAGTCTAGAGATCATGGGGCCAAAATGGTTTGTTATAGAGACCATGGGGGCCAAAATGGTTAGCTATAGAGACCATGGGGGCAGATATGTTAAAAATTCTTATTTTGGGTTAATATAGTAAAAGTGATATAACCACAGGGGCCAAAAACGTAATTTACTCAAATAGTTATTTCATTATGTTATATTAAATAATCAGAATTAGCTAATTATTCATAATAAAACATGATGCGGAAGATGGTGCTTAAACGGATTATAAAGCTACATTCTGGCTCTTCCAGGTGTTGTCAATGTACTTAAAAGCTGGTAGTATTGGCTTGAATTTGGCTGCATCCTGTATTGTATTGTATTTCTTATGGTATGTCACCTTTTTTACTTTCATATTTTTTTTTTAATTTTGGCTTTTTTATTTGATACTGTTTGTGTCTTGATTTGCTTATAGAACTTAGATAATCAAACAAGCTTATGGTTGATTCATAACTGTGATTTGTAAACCTATAGAGTTCTATTCGATACCATTAATGTCTGGTGGCATCTTGGAAACCCTTCTTGTTTTAGATCATATGTAATGGGGCTTTATAAGGGCATGAAAGATTTTGATAATGCCCTTACACCATTACTCATGGACTTTATAGGGGCATGAAGAGAGAGGGGCATTTCTAGAATAATGTCCAATAAGAAGGAAAAACAAAGAAACTATTAAATGAAAGGGCATTATGAAGCCTTAACCATTACATGAACCATTATAATGGTGATGTGTCAAAAAATACCCCTTAAGGGGCATTAACCATTATCCATAGTCTTAGGAGCAAGGTTTCTTTCCATTGTGGGTTTTAGTTTTGACTTTTGAGTATGATGTTTATGTTGCCTTGATTAGATCTTTATTTTGACATGTATTTAAAAATACTAATTTGAACTTGGGGTAAATTACACTTTTCGTCCTTTATGTTTGTGCCAGATTGCAACGGATAGCCTTTAACTTTAATAATTACAGTCACAATCCTTTATTTGCAAAACCCATTACACCTTTCGTCCTTTAAAACTAACCATGTTAAAATTTTAAGTCAAGTATGGGCATGTGACTTGCACATGAGGGTAGATCAGTCTTTTTACTCGTTTATTTAGAAAAGTAAAAAAAATATATATGATTCACATAAATCCAATCCACAGGTCATCTTCTTCCTCTCAACTATCCCCCACCCCTGCCCTTTCTCTCTTCAGTCAACCTCCACCACCCACCACCGTATCCCAACCACCAATCCAGATCCCCAACTCTCTATCTGACTATCTCTTCTGGTTTAGATCTTCTGGCTTCTGCAAATATGTCGTCCGAGAGAGAGAGTATCCATCAGTCACCATTATCGAGACAGTTTTCATGCCAGTCGCAGAACGACTCATTAAATACACACAACTGTAACCATACTTCCCGCCATGTGACTCCCCTACCCCACTCATCCTCCATAAACATCCAACAATTCTCCTTCAATTCTCAAAATCTTATTATTATCCAAAACTTCACCAATGGTTTCGTCACTTTGTTTTCACCTTAAAATCACACTATGTGTGCTACTACTATCACTCCCACGCGCCTTCGAGTGTCTGATTTTCACTTTGAAACTGACTATGAGTTTCTGATTCACCAGTGCACCCTTGAACAATTGGTTCGACCTCCGATATATTACCACGAGAGTCCCGCGATTTTTCCGCCACTACGGATATACCTAATTACTGGCTCTTGTGATTTTCTACAGGAATTTTGTGTTGAGCTTCAACTACTGGCGCTGCTATATCCGGTCTTTCTCTTTGCAGCACCGATTCCCTTTTAACAAGTGCATCATCACCACCTACAGATGCAGTCTCGCTAATGAACTCAACTTGGGGTCTGCCCCTAGACTGGTTGTAATCATCAATCAAAGGAGCAACCTATCTTGGGATCAAATCCACAACAAAAGCTTCTTGTTTTTCACTAAGGATGGCACTTGAGACAATTTTTTTCTTGGGAAAGAGGATCGTTAGGGCATGTTTGGGTAAGCTTTTTGAAACAACTTATTGACTTATTAGCTTTTTGAAAAGTCATAAGCTCTAAAATGATGTTTGGCAAAGAGGGTGTATGTGAGGGGAAAAAGCCAATAAGTCAATAAGTCACAAAATCCTGACTTTTCCAAGAAGCCAATAAGTCAATAAGTCATTTCAAAAAGCTTACCCAAACATGCCCTTAATATCAGTCACATTGTGAAAAAGCTTACCCAAGGAGTTGCGGCTTCAAAGCATTTTGGAGATCCATTAGCTGTGCCAGTATCCTCTAACTGAGATTTGTTCTTAGAGGAATTGGGTGGGATGAGATCAGGAGATCCATTAGCTTTCGCTGCATCTCGCCGGCGGCGAGATGTACGACGGAGTTGACAACATTGGAATGGAGGATGGAGGTTATGACGGGGATGTGACCGCAGCCATCGGTCGGAGATCTTTATTCTGGCAGAGGACGAGGTATTATATATTGTACGGTGCACTTTTGGCCAACAGAGTGCCGGCCAACAGGATTTGTCTTGAGGGATTGGTGGTCAACAGTCTGAGTGGTTTCATGGTTGGAGGAACTAGCCGGAGAAGATGACCGGAGTTGTAGCCAAATAAAGACAGAAGGTGGGCGTGGTGGGGTTGGTATAATTTTTTTACCTTTTAAATAAACAAGTAAAATTATTTTTCTACCCTCATGTGCAAGTCACATGACCAGGCTTAACTTAAAATTTTAACCTGGTTATTACTAAAGGATGAAAGGTGTCATGAGTTGTGTAAATAAATGACTGTGATTGTAATTATTGAAGTTAAAGGCTATCCGTTGCAATTCGGTACAAACATAAATGACGAAAAGTGTAATTTACCCTTGAACTTGATACAAACACATAAATATGAATCCGTACCCGACCAAAAAAATCAAAACTGGTTTTTTATACACGTTTAAATCATACATAACTCCATACACAGCCCTACCCGTAGGGCATTAATCCGTTCCATACCCTATTGTTTGAAACATGTTCCAACCCAGTTATATCTGACCCGAACCAACCAAAACCTAAAGAAAAGAAAACAAAAATGGAATCGAAAAAGCCAATCGCTTTTTATTCAAAACCTGGTTCCATGCCCGAGCCGGTCATAGCAATACCCAGTTTTGACCCTCTTGACCATACCCAGAATCAGTTTCATACCCACAACCGATTTTGAGAAAGAAAAAAAAATCCGGTGCATCCATCTCTAACAAACAAAGGGTGCTAAGAAATAAGAAATTTGTTCCCAATTGGGCTTTTCCACATATAGAAAATATAAATCCACAACCCACTAGGTAAATATGTAGTGTTAGTTTGGCCCAATTTATTCCTTACCAACCGGCTACCAGTTAAGAGTAACTAGTGGCTTACACCCGTGCTCTGCAGTGGGGCGACCCAATTTTTAATGGAAACGCAGACGCAAAATTAAAAATAACGTCAAAGGAGGAACTCGTTTGATATTGGTTTGGTTCATTAAGATACCGACACTTACCTAAAGAGAAACATAAAAAAGTCATGATACGACCAAAATAATACTGAGATGTGTTTACATCGATCGGAAAAATAAAAACGAATATCAATTCTGAACTGGCGTTGTTCGGTCAGTATTAGACCGTTTGTTTTGTTGCATGGACAACATCAGGTTCGATTGAAACTTAAAAATTAAAAAAAAAATAAGAAAAAAAAAAGAAAGATGAAGAAAAAGGACAAAAATGTATTGTAACCAAGAATTTCATAAATTATATATATAATAATGGCCGTGAAATTTGTCAAACTGTATTGATCCGGTGGAGTCGCATAAAAATGTCTCCAACGAAGATCGAGTGCACGAATGAAGTTGTTCTTGCTCCAATGGTTCGATTTGTAAGTCACTACACAAAGTTGTTATTTTAACTTAGGTTGTCATTTTAGTTAAGGTTAGAATTTTGAGAAAGATTGTTGTTGAGTTTGTACGGTATAATCATATCAAATGGGTCGTATTATTGGCACACCTTGGGGGATTAAATCGACACCCTCAATACGCATCGTATAGGCCTATACGATGCGTATTGAGGTGGGTTCAAACTTCTATGTCTGCCAAAGGCTGCCATTGTCCCCTAACAAAAAGTAATACGCATCGTATAGGCCTTTACGATGCGTATTGAGGGTGTCGATTTAGTTTTTTAATTTTTGCAAGGTAGGTTCCTATCACGCGGTAGCTTTCCGTCACGCGAACGAAAAAGTAGCACTTTGGACATTTGTTGGTCTTCAAACATCTAGGAAACATTATTTTGAGAATACCCCTGAATTTATTGAAGCTGTAGAATGAGATCCTCCACTATTGGGTTATCATCTTTCAACCCCATTTTCCCTGAATTTATCGATTATGTTTTTCAACAGGGATGTAATGCAATGATTCCTCTCAATTGAATAGACCGACACTTGCTTCATAGGACTCACTTGAATCGTCTTGGATGTAATAACAGTACGTTTAGCATCCGTGCCTGCTTGAATTGCAGAAAGCAAAGGATAACGAAGATGAACATTGTATTTAGCACGAAAGTACTGAACAACCCAGATAACAGCTCCGATTTCATTTGCTTCTTCCACTAGAACTATTTGTGTATGCATTCTGTTGGTACTGAACAATAGAATCAGGTTCTCAAAACAATTGAATAGACCGACACTTGCTTCATAGGACTCACTTGAATCGTCTCGGATGTAATAACAGTACGTTTAGCATCCGTGCCTGCTTGAATTGCAGAAAGCAAAGGATAACGAAGATGAACATTGTATTTAGCACGAAAGTACTGAACAACCAAGATAACAGCTCCGGTTTCATTTGTTTCGTCTAGGACTGGCAAATCGTGTCTTAGCAGGTTTAACATGTATCTGATAACGCGAACAACAAAAATTTTAAACATGAATACGACTCGTTTAACTACTTTATATCCAATGTCTATAAGACAGATGTATATTTTATGCACCTAGAAGGAGAAATAATGGATCCTAACTTTCAAATTTTGATTATTTTTAAAAACGTAAAAAATCACATGGTGTACTTTTCCGTTATCGTGTCTTAGCAGGTTACCTACAGGTTACCTATTGCCAGCCCTAGTTTCGTCCACTAGAACTATTTGTGTATGCATTCTGTTGGTACTGAACAACAGAATCAGGTTCTCAAAACAAGGATCGTTCTAATAGATTAAAGAGAACTATTTCAGTTATTTCTGTTGATCCACAAATTCCAACAAAGTTAATATTCACTGTGGTAGATGCAAGCATAAAGTTAGAAACCGGTGGTATTGAACCAACATTTCCTTCAAACATTCTAAACCCTACAAGGATGTTGGGAATTAAACGTATGTACGTGACAAAACAAAGATCGTTCTAATAGATTAAAGAGAATAAACCAAGTACAAAATCATCTGCTTTCTGAATCTGAATCTGAATCTGAATCTGAATGTTAACTTTGACTTATAAACCCTTGAATCCCAAAGCTTCTATGATGATATCAGCGTTGTTTATCACCCTGTCTGAGCATTGGAAGCCCGACCACTAGCAGAAGAACCCGACACGTTGATGTAGGGTAAAATACACATATTTGTCCCGTGTAAATTGTATAATTTTTGTATAGTTTTGAATTTTATTTTTAGTTTTAGCATTATATTATATTATATTATATTGTCTTTTGCCAGATCCTGGTGCAAATGGAGCGAAAAAAAGTAATATGGAAATAACCAGGCAGTTGAGCAGAGTAGGGTGCTAGTAACCGAAGTAAAATTGTCGCTATTTTCTGTGAGTGGGCCAAGCCTGCTATCTCTATGATATCTATTATGGGCTGCCATAGATTAAAAGCCCAAGCTGTCTTCATGGCCATGCAGGGGCGGATCTAGTGTATAACAAGGGGTAATGCCTGCTACCTCTTGGCGCTCCGGCGGTAGTGTAAAATTAGTGTAAATTTTGGAAAAATTTGACGTTTTTTCTATTTCGTTACCGCTTATTTATAAAACGTTATCGCTTGGCGCGAATCCTAGATCCGCCACTGTGGCCATGTGAATCGTTTAATTATATAAAATCCTAATATTTCTAGTTCATGCTATTGGACCACATATATCATTCTAGTTCTAGGAAACATCATTCTATGGGAATAGAAGTTAGGGTGAGCGGGGCGTTCGCGGTGACCCCGTGCGGGGACCAGTTTTACCGAGCGGGAACACCCCCGCCATCCAGGCGGGGACCCTAATCGGGGAGCCAAGTCGGGGTGAAGTCACCGGAGAGGGAAGTGAGTGATGGTGGGGCCAGCCGCAATTTAGACCAATCAAACATTTTCTTCTTTTTTTTTTTTTTTTTTTTTTGAATAAAAAAACAAGGGGTGTTAAGAGGGGAGTGGCGCCATCAAATTGGGGTGTTAGGGGAGTTTAAGAGGGGAGTTGACGTGGCATATGCTGATTGGTGGTGCGTAAGAGAGGGGACTCCCCTCTTAGGGGAGTGCCCCTCTCACCCTTAGTGGCGACGCAAATAATGGCAGGTGACATCAATTATTTTGGATGAAAAGTCAACATCAGATGCAAGTATTGGACGAAACATTCATTGGGCTACAGAAATTTCGTGAATTCCATTCATTGGGCCTGTGAGCAATTATGATGCATCTCGTTTCGAATTCGAAAAATTCGAAATTCGTTTAAATTCGATTCGTATATCAAGAATTCGTTTTGATTATAAGAATTCGAATTCGAATTCGATTCAATTCGACTCAAGTAAATCGAATACGAATCGAATACGAATTTATAATTTCAAATTCGATTCGATTCGAAATTCGAATAAAAATTATACATTTTTATGTATTATTTTTATATATAATACATATATAACTTTTATTAGGCTATACTATAAATTATTTTCAAATTTTTTCCGAGTATTAAAATTACCCATTACCAAACCCACTGACCTATAACTAAAACCTAAGTAACAAATCTATCAATAGATTTCTAAGCGTAAAAATATTAACTTGTAACGTGGAGTAGTTATTCCCGACTTCTCGTTTTGAATTTTAGACATGTGGTACTTTATTTGGAACTTTTTAATGTGATATCGTGCTTTATAGCTACTTTAAAATTTATGTTTCATTTTGAAAGTTTTTACATGTTTTTAAAGAATATGAATTAAATCGAATTTATTCGAATTCGAATTTTTAATCGAATACGAACTGGGTTTTTTATTCGAATACGAATTCGAATCGAATTCGGTAGGTTTTAATCGAATTCGAATCGAATACGAATTCAAAGAAAAATAAAAATTATTCGAACAATTCGATTCGAATAATTCGAAAATTCGATATTCGATTCGATGAACACCCCTATTGTTAATAGGGATTTAGGAAGAAAAAGAACCTATTCCACGCATTATATATTTTCATCGTGAGAACAGCAACGGAGGAGGAATACCTCAACATCAGACGATCAGGCGACAACATCAGACGAACGAAAATAATTAGAGGGTTCGACTGGTGTTTAGCGAAGGATTCAAGGCTACGGAATCTACGGGATCGAGCGGGAAGCTTGGAGAGCAAGGAATAAACGGGTTCTTCTACTCGATTTCTTTAGTTTTCTATTTTTCTTTGTTCGTTGTCGATGAATTCTTATTCTAAACCTTATTTGATTGTTTTTAAAACCATGTTTATTGGCTAGATTTCTTTAACTACCTAGGTAATGACAATTGTTTGACAAAGTTTTGGTTTTTTATTCGTATTAATGATGGTTATGGGTTTTCTTGAAAACTAAACGACTTTGGAATTTTGATTTGGTGTATATGCGCTTGATATTGTTTGAATATTGATTATTGCTTCGTATGATTCTTGGTGACGGTCTTTATCACATAATAGAGTCATGCTAGGGTTCTAGATTTAGGTGAGTGTCTATATCACATAATAAATCTTTAACTCTTTAGGGTAAAATCGCGCGAATAACCTTAGAAGTAATATTCGGTAATCTTATAAAATCAAGTGTTCAACTAATCTTGTCGCTGTAAGGCTCGGGGTTATTAATAGGTCTCGGTTTGGTATATAGCTAGGATTAGGTTTTGTAAGAAATCGGTCTTAGTTCCTTAATCAAACTCGTGTCTATTAAACCAAGTTAGAAACCATAGTTGCCTTAGACTTTCGCGCTGTAAGGTTAATTGTCATATTAAGGTACTTTTCAAGAAGTTAGAGGACTGTAAGGAAATATAACAACCGGTAGTCGTAACGGCCTAGGTAGTGCCATAAGTTTCACCTTGAGAAGGGTTGAGGGGCTTAGTTGGTGTCTTAATAGGTTTAGTATCAAAAGATCCCGGTTCCATACCACATTAGTTCCGAATAGAAATCCACTCCAAGTTAAACCTGCGTCTAGCCTAGGTAGTCTTCATCGCCACTGGTTCAAATCTCCGTCCAAATTCGTGTTTAGTTAATTTAATTAATTTAGTTTAATCTTTATTTGCATTTTTAGGATTTTTAGTAAACCCCCCTCCCCCCCCCCCCAAATAAAATAATCAACTAGTAAGTCGTGTCAGTCTTTGTCTAGATAGAGTCTTAGCGTAATTTAATTGAGTCTCGTGGGTTCGATATCCGGACTTACTTAGCTTTACTAGACTCGATCGGTTCGCTTGTCGGGTAGTAGTTTAGTCGAGTTTAGAGAGTCTAGAGTATTACTTTGAGTCTAGATTTAGGTTAATTTTAGTTGTTTTTATTAAACTACTTTTAGCACATCAAGTTTTTGGCGCCGTTGCCGGGGACTCTTTGGCAATTGCGTTAATTACTTTATTTGGACTTAATTGACATCATACATGCTAGTTGTTTCATTTGTATGAGTCGTAGGAGTCTAAATATTCTAGTGTCTTTTATATTTTGTTGAGTCGTAGTTAGAGTCAGTTTGCTTGCTTTTGTGCCGGTTTTTCAGTGGATGCCCCATACGCGTTCACAAGGACCGCCGCCGAAGCCACCCTTCTCCTCTTCAAATCTCAAGGTTAGTTCTTCTTCTTCATCTTCCACCCTTTCTGACTCTACCCTCCACTCTAAAACACTAGCATTTGACTTCACACTGAAGTCATCACCACACAATTCACCACCACTTTCCCGTCCTGCTAGCCCACAACCCTTTGTCCACATGGCAGGTCGTCAAACAGTTCATCAACAATCCACCGCCGGTTTCACCGGTGCGAACTCACCCATCACCCTTCCCGCCATCAATAATGACAAGTCTTGGAAAATCCCTTCGTACATCATGACCGCTATCACCAACTCTTGTCAATTTCATGGTCGTGATGACGAAGACGCGCCCGCTCATATTAACCGCCTTACCCGTCTTTGTGGCACTTACTCTATAGAGGGTGTTAACCTTGATGCTCGATACCTACAGGTCTTCCCTTTCTCACTTGCGGGTCGCGCAGCCACCTGGCTTGATTCGCAGCCCGCGGGTACTTTTACCACCTGGGCCACCCTTAGAGATGCCTTTTTAGCCAAATACTTCCCACCTACCAAGGCATCCCGACTTCGCGATCAGATCTATTCGTTCCGAATGGAGCCTGATGAGCCCTGCCACCTAGCTTGGGAGAGGTTCCAAACCCTCCTTTCACGCTGTTCGCAGCACGGTCTAGCAGATTGGGCACTTGTAGAGAAATTATACAATGGCCTTACTCCCGAGGTTCGAGCCTGATTTGACACTTCCACAGGAGGCCACCTTATTGGTAAGAAAACAGTGGCCGAATGCAATGACCTATTTGAGAGTTTCGCCCATTCCGACATTGACCATCGCGCCATCGGCAGGACTTCCATTCCTGTTTCTAGTACTTCCTCGGCCGGTCGAGGAGTACACCAAGTTAGCTTGGATACATCGATGGTTGCGGCGATGGAAAACCTTGAGAGAAGGCTTACCAGTAGGATGAACGATTTAGAGAAGAAGGTCGATAGGTGTGAGGTGTGTAGAGGGAGTCACGATACCATAGATTGTCCCACACTCATGGTTGAGCAGGTAGAGTTCATAGCCAATAGAGGTCCAACGAACCCTTTCAACAATTCAAATTTAGGGTCCAATTGGCGTAGTAACACCTTCCATTCTTCCGGTAATCCCCCGGGTTTCCAATCAGGTTCAAATCAAAACAGGGGGCAGGGTTATTATTCTAGTGGGGGTTCGAATCAGCAGGGTCAGTTTGGTAGTTCAGATTCAGTAGGTCAGTTCAATAGTGGGGGGTCAAACAGTCAAGGTTCAAACAACCAAGACTTGGGTAGTGGTCTAGATGAGATTAAAGCTATGCTATCCCAAATACTAGTTAAGAATCAAGCAACCGAAAGGACCTTAGAAGCAAACCAAAGGGCCTTAGAGGCCACTCAAAGAACCTTAGAGGACCATGCCATATTCTTAAAGAACAATCACTCCAACTTTTTAGACCTTCAAAGGCAAGTCGGTGACATAAATCGTCAATTGCAAGAAAGGCCTTCCAGTCAGTTCTTGGGTAACTCCCAACCCAACACAACCAATCATCACGTTAAAGCTATATCTACAAGGTCGGGTCTAGAGTTAAGAGAGATTGGTCCACCACCGGTTCGAGTAGAGGATGTGACAACTGGCCCAAACCGGTAATTTCCGTACACTTTAATTAGTGCTTAATGACTGCAATTATGTCCTTAATTGTCAGCAGTGGCTGAACACATAATAAACAAGTGAATTCATGCATGTTGTATACTACAAAATACTGCTTTATGCATAAACGAGAGCGTTGCGTCTATAGTAAACTCACCGGTAAGACACAATGTGTCAACAGAACTGCAGAAAACAGTCAGACATCAGAATTGAGGCCTAGGTGTAGGTCCGACAACAAGAATGCATTAAAACCCGAGAGTACATACAAGGGTTTAATTTATATACATTGCGAAGAGCATAAAAGCCGCGCCGTTCGAAGCTCTGTATGGCCGCAAATGCCGATCGCCCTTATGTTGGGCAGACGCTGGAGATAAACGTATGGTTGGTCCTGAACTTGTACAAGAGACAACCGACAAGATTGCGCAGATCCGAGAGCGCATTAAGGCGGCTCGAGAGCGACAAAAGAGCTACGCGGATCCAAATAGAAAATCGGTAGATTTCAAGGTGGGAGACAAAGTGTTGTTAAAAGTCTCACCATGGAAGGGCGTAGTCAGGTTTGGAAAGCGTGGAAAGCTGAATCCACGATACATCGGACCATTCATAATTTTGAAGAGAATTGGTACCGTGGCATACAAGTTGGAGTTACCGGAAGAACTCAATGGAGTACATGATACGTTCCATGTATCCAACCTGAAGAAGAGTCCAACGCAAGAAAACGTGACCATCCCGATGGATGAAGTGCATATTGATGAAGCCCTCCGATTTACAGAGCAACCCGTTGAGGTTAGGGCCGGCAATTTATACACGAGACACGAATACACGACACGTACCTACACGACTTTAACAGGTAACAGGTAAGACCTTAACAGGTTTCGTGTACTAAACAGGTAGACACGAAATTACCTGTTAATTTTCGTGTCTAAACAGGTATAATACCCGTTTACCTGTTAAGTACCTGTTAGTACCTGGTTATTTTTAAAATTAAATAAATATATATAATATATATATATATATATATTAACCTAACCCTAATTCTTTCATGTCCACCAGCCGTCACTCATGTCTCATTGTCTCATAACTCATTCTCTTCTTCAAGTCTAACTCTCAAAGTCTCAACTCTCAAAGTGTCTTCTTCAACTCTCAACACAGGTATTACACAGCCGATTGAATCAAGCCCGACTCCGAGTCCCTCACCGCCCGGCGCCGGCGTCGCCAGCCTTCCCTTTCACGGGTATGATGTATCGATTTATGTTACTTTGTTCTTGTATATCGAATCGGTTCTTGTATCGAATCCCTTTCACGGGTATGATGTATCTCCGAGTCCCTTTGTTCTTGTATGATTTATGTATATCGAATCGGTTCTTGTATCGATTTATGTTACTTTGTTCTTGTATGATTTATGTTACTCCGAGTCCCTTTCACGGGTATGATGTATCGAATCGGTTCTTGTTCGAGTATGTATCGATGATGTTGGTTTGTTCGAATCGGTTCATCATCGGATTCTTGATAGTTGATGTTGGTTTGTTCGAATACTTTTTAACCAAAAAATAATATTAAAAAAGTTAGAAAACTATAAACAATCCTTCAATTAGACCACACATGGATCAAACCACACTCGAATCATATTTGTTGTTTGCTGCAATTGCATTCGTTTATGGGGAGGTTGTTTGTTGCCTTTACTTTAGCAAGTGAAAATGAAATTAAAAATTTGGGGTTTTTGGTCCTATATTTTGTATTTGGTGAAAATGAAATCATATTTGTTGTTTGCTGCAATTGCTTCAATTGACTATACTTTCTTTTGTCTAAACTATAACAAACAAACAAATTACAATCAACAGAATATTGATTTGCTTGATTTTAATAAGTTTTATACATGATGTTATATTAATTTTATAATGTATATGTTTGTTTGTACTTTGTAGGTTCTAACAAAGTTAGTGTGGAAGAGCTCACTGAAGATATAATGTCACTTGACATTAGTTGTGAATCAAATGCTTCAAACTCGGTGAACAATCCTAAGGTACCACACTTTAAAACTTTCTAATAATATTACTTGATAAAACTATATGAATATGAATATGTCCAATTATCCATGATTAATATGACTAATTGACTATACTTATTTTGTGTGTAGGTTTGATTGTTTGAAATTGAAGATTTGAGAAGAAAGACCAATTGGAACTTGGAAGTTTGGGACTTGATATTGTTTTCAATATATGTTTTGATTATAATTCTATGTGTTTTTGTCTTAAATTTGTTAAGGAGCATGGATTTATGTTTTATTTTAAGACTTTTATGAACTTTCGTCGACTTTTGTTTCGCTGAAAGGTTGTCTAATATGTGTTTCTAAACAGCTATTATCGTGTACTATCGTGTATTATCGTGTATACCAGGTATAAGCAGATTCGTGTTCGTGTTTGGGTTACAGGTACACGATAAATTTTCGTGTCGTGTACAGGTATACCCATTTCGTGTTCGTGTCTTATCGTGTTCGTGTCTTATCGTGTACGGGTATACACGATATGCCAGCTCTAGTTGAGGTTACCAACTGGAAGGTCAACAAGACCAGGAGGAGCAGTGTGAAACTTGTTAAAGTACGTTGGAGCTCTAAGCACGGACCCGAGTACACATGGGAACGTGAAGACCAGTTCAAGAAAAAGTATCCCCACCTATTCAAGAAGACTCCAGCGAGAGTTAGTTCAGTCTGAATTTCGGGACGAAATTCTTTTAACGGGGGAGACTGTGACAACTGGCCCAAACCGGTAATTTCCGTACACTTTAATTAGTGCTTAATGACTGCAATTATGTCCTTAATTGTCAGCAGTGGCTGAACACATAATAAACAAGTGAATTCATGCATGTTGTATACTACAAAATACTGCTTTATGCATAAACGAGAGCGTTGCGTCTATAGTAAACTCACCGGTAAGACACAATGTGTCAACAGAACTGCAGAAAACAGTCAGACATCAGAATTGAGGCCTAGGTGTAGGTCCGACAACAAGAATGCATTAAAACCCGAGAGTACATACAAGGGTTTAATTTATATACATTGCGAAAGCAAATATAAGCACTAAAAAGCACCCGAAACGCACTTTAAGTGCAGAATTTATACAAATCAGCAATAATTCAGCATTTAGACATATAAATATTATGCAGAAATGTCGTTTTATCGTCCAGAATATTTCCCTAAGTGTTGGGAATTGAAAGAGTACAAGGAAGATACTTAAACGACACTAAAAAGTGTAATTTAGCACTTTAACGAATCGGTATGAAACCGAACAATCGGACTATACCCGAAACATGAAAATATTGTTATTTTCATTATTTTTCTGAGCTAGTTAGGGTCCCTGAATACCCTAACACCCGACATAACACGTTACATATTAGTAACGAGGTTAAACACTAAACTTAACGTAACTAATACCTAATGTTTAGTTACTATCTAACCGGATACCCCCCCCCCCCATGACCGATTTCGGTCCCTTTGTAACTAAGAGGGAACATGCAAGTACAAAGATGATTATTATAAAGGATTGTGTTTAGTATGGGGTGACACTTAACCCATTGGACAAACATGCTTGATTTTCCTATAAATACTAAAGTTTACTTAACATAATCTCACCAACACATAATCACCACTCCAACACTTCCCTCTTGCTCCCCCTACCTTCGGCCGAACCCCACTCCACCCACCATCATACTTTCGGTTCTTGTTCTTGACATTCCATCATCATACACACTTCAAGGATCGCGTATTAGGAGCTTTGGTGCACTCGGAACGCGAAGGACCACTTCCGTTAGCTTTTATCCACCCATTTTCCGTCAGGATTCTTCCCTAGCCCCGAGCTAGAGGTATATCACTTAAAACTCACTCTTGAACGTATCTAAGGTGGTTAAAAGGAGTTTCGTCGGTTAAATATCGATAACATACTTTTTGAAGCATAAAAGTCTAGTAAAAACACTAAAATGGTGGTTAATAGCTTGTAACTTGTGTAAAAGTTGTAGTATTTGGAATTTGTGATTATCTAGACCCGATCTATGATTGTGGTAGCTCGGATCACCATTTAACCCGGTTTGGTAAGATCGTTGATCTTAACATACGCTCGTTTTTAGTTAACACAAGGGTTAAAGGGTGAAACTCTACCACACAGGAGACATGGACTTGTGTAAAAACATTTTTGTTGTGTAAAAGCAATTTAACTTGTGAAATAGTGTTTAAAACTAGTAGATCTACGTATCTACAAGCGGTATTTTCAAAGGACCAAGTGTCCAAGAAATCACATGTTCTAATCGGGTCTTCCACAAACAAAAGTGGTTTTTGTGAACAAACAAGTGTATGGATACTTGTGTAACAAAGGTTTTAACAAAGAAATAATTTTCGTAAAAACCGACTAGAAGTTGTGAAACTTCATATTCTTTAAAAATAAGGTTTTTGAGAAATTAAACTTATTTTTAAAGATAACAAGACTTACTAAATGTGCTAGTAAGTTACTACACATTTTCGTAAATGTTCAAGTTCATGAAATTAGTGATTATTGTTGACAATTATTGTTGAAAATTGTTGTTGCTGATTATTGATGATTGATGATGCTTTAAAAGAAAATAAACACACGTTTTGAAAACGTGGGAAACCTCCATTTTTAGGGGAAACTCTGTCAAAATTTTTATAAATTTTGACACTTAGAAAAATATAAGTTTTTGAGAAACTTATTCCCTAAAAATGTGTTTAAAAGTATTACTAAGGTTTCCCTAATTTTTGGTGATAAGAAATGAGGATTTCTTCAAGAATAAAATGGATGTTAAGTATATATTTTTGAAAGAAAAACATATATTATTTTATCACCAACTTTTGTGCTAAGTGTATATATAGTATGTGTTATACGTGCTAGTGTATTAAGACTTAAAAATACACTAAATACTCATGAGGAGTATAAACATAAAAATGCACATACAAAATACAAGATACATAATTCGGGTGCAAAGTGCGAAACACAAAAGACTTATATTTATTTTAGAGAAAATAATATAAGTAAGATACGTAGTTAAAAATATAAGAATATTTTTAACACAAGAAAATATACACAAAAGAGAGTGACTGTACTTGTGCGACGCAAGTCTAGTGACTAACGTTAAGAAAACGCGTATAGGTTACGACGTTAATTAAGCAAATCCGGTGGAGTTTACGACGCTAGGAACGCAAAGTTGTGAGTTCATGCTCCCCCTTTTCTCTTTAACTGTTTTCAGTTTTTATAACTTCGGGGGTGAAATACATGTACAAATGTACAAAATTTATAATTGGTATGATATAAATACAAGAAGTACACATGGTGAGAACGAGAACCAAGTGTGACGAAATATAAGAATACAAGAAGTACACTTGGTGAGAACGAGAACCAAGTGTGATGAAATATAAGAATATGAGAAGCGCACTTGGTGAGAACGAGAACCAAGTATGAGGCGCTATGAGAAATGATAACAAGAAACGCGCTTGGTGAGAATGAGAACCAAGTAGGATGCGTTATGAGAAATAGTGTCACGAATAGGGTACAGAAGCACCATTAATCGTGTACATACTTAGACCGCAGAACAAAAGGTTAGATCTAACGGGTGCCTGGCAGCCACACTCCCGGTCGGGGCGAGAACCGAGGAGTGCTTTTGTGTCTCAGAATATACCAATTAAATGCCTTAGGTTTGGTGACTTCCTATGTTGTGCCACATGTTAATGGCTTTGCAACCCATTAACAATCTGATAATTACAGAAATACTGTATTTACATAAATTTCATACCATACTAAAATTGATATATAACTTGAAGTACGTGGGGTACTCAAGAGGATTGATATATAACTTGAAGTACGTGGGGTACTCAAGAGGATTGATATATAACTTGAAGTACGTGGAGTACTCGAGAAAAACTTGATTTATTCACAACTATGTTTTTATACAAAGTATACAAACGTGAAATACAAAACTGCATGAATTCACACCAACTTTATGTTGACGTTTTTCCAAAAACTCACATGTATTTCAGGTAACTAGGATGGATGTGCGCGTGGTCTTACTCATGCTCGTGGATGTCGCTTATGTTTATCTTTAAATAAAGTTGTAAACGCTAACGTATGTTTTCAAATTATGGTATTTGAAGTTATTTTCTTGAGCATGTAGTATGTTTACTCTTCGTATGCAATGAGAACCTTTCATGATCACACCTCGTGCTTCCGCCGTAGAAAGGGGTGTGACAGATTGGTATCAGAGCTGCGATTGTAGTGAACCAGGATTCCTTCTCGAGTCTAGTCTACAATCTCTAGGATCCATTCACGAAAACAATTTTCAAAGAGTTTTCATTGCATAAAACGTCCCGCGACATCCACTACCTGAAACTGACTACATGAGTCTAGAAAAGACACTACGAGACTTAGAGTGCACTTGAGTAGCACTTGTCCTTGACTAGAAACTACTTGCAATTATGTGTGATAATTAGCATGTACTAGAAGTAGAATGTCACAAGTATATGTGACTCTACCTAAAAGCAATGGCCTATCTGAAGGAAGAAATACGAGGATGAAACGAACTGTGCGGACTGTGCAAGGAGTTACGTAATCATGGATGCATACATAATTATGGAATTCAGTGCACAGAAACCACAGCAAGTCTTGTCACGTATAGATTCCCTCAGAGCAAGCCTACTAAGTACTCTGCTAGAGTAATGATTGTTTGATGTCACTTATGTGGTATATATACCTGTGAATATATATGATACTACTGTTTAGTGTGACGTTATCAAACAAATGCCTAACCCTGTTGTGTTATGTTCTGTCAGAACATGGCACCCAGGAAAGCTGTGAATGCTCGCAATGACGATCAACCTCCTCCTCCCCCACTGCCAAGAACTGCTGATGAGCTGAACGCCCTGCTGGAGGAAAGGATCTCCGCTGCTATCGCCCAGTACGAGGCGAACCGAACTCAAGACAGTGGAGGACCAAGCAACGCTAGGCGTAATGGAGATTCGTCTGGAGGAAACGCAGCTCAAGGTAACCTTAAAACAATTTACTAAGCATGAAGAGATTTATGAACAGTCCTTGTTTCATTATTTCTTTGATTGCTCATAAGTGAATTGGTTGGGTTAATTCCAGGCTGCACTTTCAAGCAGTTCCTCGACTGCAAGCCGATGAACTATGACGGCACAGGAGGTGCAGTAGCATTTGTGCGCTGGACGGAGAAGACTGAAGCTACTTTCCGCATGAGCAAGTGTACCGCGGATCAACAAGTCACTTTTGCTACTGGGTTATTCGTCGATTAAGCTCTGACTTGGTGGAACCTGCAAGCCCAAACTTTGGGTGATGACGCCGCTTATGGCCTCACTTGGGAGGAACTGAAGGAAAGGATGAGAGAGAAGTACTGCTCTCGTGCAGAACTCCAAAGGCTGGAAACAGAGTTCTGGCACTTAACTATGGAAGGTGCTGACATCAATGGTTACACTCGAAGGTTTCACGATCTGTCGAGAGTGCTTCCCTACATGGTGACTCCCGAATTCAAGCGTGTGGAACGCTACATTTGGGGACTGGCCTCAGAGTTTCGCGGCATGGTGACGTCGGCCAAACCACAAACAATCACCGAGGCTGTAACTCTGGCTGTCAGCCTTACTAAAGATTGTGTTCGTATGAACAAGTTATCACTGAACCCAACAGAAAAGACCGAGACACATGCTGAGTCGTCCGGTGACAAAAAGAGAAAGCATACAAGTTTGAACCAAGCTACTCGCAACAACAAGGGTTTCAACAAGAAGCGCGACACTAATCCGCCTCAGGAGACGAGAACCCACGCAACCAAAGCATACCAAGGCTCCATGCCTAGATGCCAAAAATGTAAGTATCATCATGATGGAGCTTGTCGCATTCCAAGGTGCGACAAATGTGGTAAATTGGGTCATCAAACAGAAGACTGTTGGGGAAAAGGAAAGAACCGAAATGGGAATGGTGCTGGTAACAAGAATGGCAACGGGAAAGGGCAAGGATGCTTCAAGTGTGGAAGCAATGATCATTTTATGAAGAACTGCCCAGAGAGAAACAACGCTCCGGCTCGAGCATTTGTGATTGGAGCAAGAGACGCACGCGAGGACCCTAACGTGGTCACCGGTACGTTTCTCATTAACAATCACTTTGCATCCATATTATTCGACACTGGCGCCGATTATAGCTTCATGTCTGTGGAATTTAAACGCATACTCGGAATAGAATCTAGTAGATTAGAAATTCCTTATTCCATAGAACTAGCCAATGGTAAACTGGTTGAATCGGGCGAAGTTGTCAGAGGCTGCACACTAGAACTTGGCGAACGAAATTTTAGCATCGACCTCTTACCTATTCAATTGGGTAGCTTCGATGTAGTAGTCGGGATGGACTGGTTGTCCAAGAACAAAGCTGAAGTTATTTGTCATGAGAAAATCATTCGCATCCCTTTAGCGAATGGTGAAACTCTCATCGTGCATGGAGAAAAACGAGACGCGCCTCTTCGAATCATCAGTTGCATGAAGGCACAGAAGTGCTTGAGGAAAGGATGTGTCGCTTTCCTAGCACACGTTATAGACAAGAAGGCTGTGGAGCCAAAACTCGAAGACATTCCTGTGGTGAAGGAATTTCCTGATGTGTTCCCTGAAGATCTGCCAGGACTACCTCCGCAACGACAAGTCGAATTCCGTATAGACTTGGTTCCAGGAGCTGCTCCTGTAGCCAAGGCACCCTATCGACTTGCGCCATCTGAGATGCAAGAGTTATCTACACAACTCCAGGAGTTGTTGGATAAGGGATTTATAAGGCCAAGCTTCTCACCCTGGGGAGCTCCAATATTGTTCGTGAAGAAGAAGGATGGAACACTGCGGATGTGTATCGATTACAGGGAACTAAACAAGCTCACAATCAAGAATCGGTATCCGCTACCGAGGATTGATGACTTATTTGATCAACTGCAAGGATCAAGCTACTATTCCAAGATCGACCTTCGATCTGGATACCATCAGCTGAGAATCCAAGAAGAAAGCGTGCCAAAGACTGCATTCAGAACGCGATATGGGCACTACGAATTTCTTGTGATGCCATTTGGGTTGACGAATGCACCAGCGGTCTTTATGGATCTAATGAACCGCGTATGCAAACCATATCTCGATAAATTCGTGATTGTATTTATCGATGATATCCTGATTTACTCGCGAACGAAAGAAGAGCACGAGCAACATCTCAGAACCATCTTGGAACTACTGAAGAAAGAGAAGCTTTATGCAAAGTTCTCGAAATGCGAATTCTGGATTCGCGAAGTACAATTTCTTGGTCACGTGGTGAATGAGAAAGGCATTCATGTAGACCCGTCCAAGATAGAAGCAATAAAGAATTGGGAAGCTCCCAAGACCCCAACTGAAGTTCGACAATTTTTGGGTTTAGCAGGCTATTACCGACGATTCATCGAGAATTTCTCAAAAATAGCTCAACCGCTAACGACCCTCACACAGAAAGACAAGAAGTACGACTGGGGTCACAAACAAGAGGAAGCCTTCCAGCTACTTAAGAACAAGCTCTGCGATGCACCGATACTATCGTTACCCGAAGGCACTGAAGACTTCGTGGTATACTGCGACGCCTCGCGACAAGGCTTGGGTTGCGTGCTCATGCAACGCCAAAAAGTCATCGCTTATGCTTCAAGACAACTGAAGGTTCATGAGAGAAATTATACCACTCACGACCTGGAGCTGGGTGCAGTGGTATTCGCCTTGAAGATTTGGCGACACTATCTATATGGTACTCGATGTACAATCTTCACAGATCACAAAAGCTTACAACACATATCTGATCAGAAGGAATTGAATATGCGCCAGCGACGTTGGGTCGAGCTGCTGAACGATTATGACTGTGAGATTAAGTACCATCCTGGAAAGGCAAACGTTGTAGCAGACGCGTTGAGCCGAAAAGAAAGGGTTAAGACCCTAAGGGTTCGAGCATTGGAAATGACGATTCGAACGAACCTCACTGCACGCATTCGGGATGCACAACAAGAAGCTCTTAAAGAAGAGAACCGTAAAGCTGAATACCTCCGGGGTGCATTGAAATACATGGTGCCAAATGAAGAGGGAGCCTTATACTTCAAGAAGCGTATCTGGGTTCCACTCTGCGGTGGCATACGTGAGGTCATCCTTAATGAAGCCCACAAATCGAGATATTCGATCCATCCAGGATCGGACAAGATGTACCAAGACTTGAAAGAGTACTATTGGTGGCCGAGACTCAAAAGTGACGTTGCTGTCTATGTTGGAAAATGCCTAACCTGTGCTAAGGTTAAGGCCGAATATCAGAAACCGTCCGGTCTACTACAACAACCAGAGATTCCCGTGTGGAAGTGGGAACAAATCTCGATGGACTTCATAACGAAATTACCCAGGACCCCGAGAGGGCACGATATGATATGGGTAATAGTTGATCGATTGACGAAGTCTGCGCATTTCCTACCAATCCGAGAGAAGGATAGCACTGGAAAGCTTGCAGAAATATACTTGAGAGAAATTGTGGCACGTCATGGAGTGCCAATCTCAATCATTTCAGACAGAGATGGACGCTTTGTCTCAAGAATCTGGCAATCATTTCAGGAAGCCTTTGGATCTCAGTTAGATCTAAGCACGGCATTCCATCCGCAAACAGACGGCCAGAGCGAACGGACTATACAAACGTTAGAAGATATGCTTCGCGCATGTGTCATGGACCTAGGCGGCAGCTGGGATACTCATCTACCCCTAGTTGAGTTTTCCTACAATAACAGTTATCATACGAGCATAAAAGCCGCGCCGTTCGAAGCTCTGTATGGCCGCAAATGCCGATCGCCCTTATGTTGGGCAGACGCTGGAGATAAACGTATGGTTGGTCCTGAACTTGTACAAGAGACAACCGACAAGATTGCGCAGATCCGAGAGCGCATTAAGGCGGCTCGAGAGCGACAAAAGAGCTACGCGGATCCAAATAGAAAATCGGTAGATTTCAAGGTGGGAGACAAAGTGTTGTTAAAAGTCTCACCATGGAAGGGCGTAGTCAGGTTTGGAAAGCGTGGAAAGCTGAATCCACGATACATCGGACCATTCATAATTTTGAAGAGAATTGGTACCGTGGCATACAAGTTGGAGTTACCGGAAGAACTCAATGGAGTACATGATACGTTCCATGTATCCAACCTGAAGAAGAGTCCAACGCAAGAAAACGTGACCATCCCGATGGATGAAGTGCATATTGATGAAGCCCTCCGATTTACAGAGCAACCCGTTGAGGTTAGGGCCGGCAATTTATACACGAGACACGAATACACGACACGTACCTACACGACTTTAACAGGTAACAGGTAAGACCTTAACAGGTTTCGTGTACTAAACAGGTAGACACGAAATTACCTGTTAATTTTCGTGTCTAAACAGGTATAATACCCGTTTACCTGTTAAGTACCTGTTAGTACCTGGTTATTTTTAAAATTAAATAAATATATATAATATATATATATATATATATATATTAACCTAACCCTAATTCTTTCATGTCCACCAGCCGTCACTCATGTCTCATTGTCTCATAACTCATTCTCTTCTTCAAGTCTAACTCTCAAAGTCTCAACTCTCAAAGTGTCTTCTTCAACTCTCAACACAGGTATTACACAGCCGATTGAATCAAGCCCGACTCCGAGTCCCTCACCGCCCGGCGCCGGCGTCGCCAGCCTTCCCTTTCACGGGTATGATGTATCGATTTATGTTACTTTGTTCTTGTATATCGAATCGGTTCTTGTATCGAATCCCTTTCACGGGTATGATGTATCTCCGAGTCCCTTTGTTCTTGTATGATTTATGTATATCGAATCGGTTCTTGTATCGATTTATGTTACTTTGTTCTTGTATGATTTATGTTACTCCGAGTCCCTTTCACGGGTATGATGTATCGAATCGGTTCTTGTTCGAGTATGTATCGATGATGTTGGTTTGTTCGAATCGGTTCATCATCGGATTCTTGATAGTTGATGTTGGTTTGTTCGAATACTTTTTAACCAAAAAATAATATTAAAAAAGTTAGAAAACTATAAACAATCCTTCAATTAGACCACACATGGATCAAACCACACTCGAATCATATTTGTTGTTTGCTGCAATTGCATTCGTTTATGGGGAGGTTGTTTGTTGCCTTTACTTTAGCAAGTGAAAATGAAATTAAAAATTTGGGGTTTTTGGTCCTATATTTTGTATTTGGTGAAAATGAAATCATATTTGTTGTTTGCTGCAATTGCTTCAATTGACTATACTTTCTTTTGTCTAAACTATAACAAACAAACAAATTACAATCAACAGAATATTGATTTGCTTGATTTTAATAAGTTTTATACATGATGTTATATTAATTTTATAATGTATATGTTTGTTTGTACTTTGTAGGTTCTAACAAAGTTAGTGTGGAAGAGCTCACTGAAGATATAATGTCACTTGACATTAGTTGTGAATCAAATGCTTCAAACTCGGTGAACAATCCTAAGGTACCACACTTTAAAACTTTCTAATAATATTACTTGATAAAACTATATGAATATGAATATGTCCAATTATCCATGATTAATATGACTAATTGACTATACTTATTTTGTGTGTAGGTTTGATTGTTTGAAATTGAAGATTTGAGAAGAAAGACCAATTGGAACTTGGAAGTTTGGGACTTGATATTGTTTTCAATATATGTTTTGATTATAATTCTATGTGTTTTTGTCTTAAATTTGTTAAGGAGCATGGATTTATGTTTTATTTTAAGACTTTTATGAACTTTCGTCGACTTTTGTTTCGCTGAAAGGTTGTCTAATATGTGTTTCTAAACAGCTATTATCGTGTACTATCGTGTATTATCGTGTATACCAGGTATAAGCAGATTCGTGTTCGTGTTTGGGTTTGGGTTACAGGTACACGATAAATTTTCGTGTCGTGTACAGGTATACCCATTTCGTGTTCGTGTCTTATCGTGTTCGTGTCTTATCGTGTACGGGTATACACGATATGCCAGCTCTAGTTGAGGTTACCAACTGGAAGGTCAACAAGACCAGGAGGAGCAGTGTGAAACTTGTTAAAGTACGTTGGAGCTCTAAGCACGGACCCGAGTACACATGGGAACGTGAAGACCAGTTCAAGAAAAAGTATCCCCACCTATTCAAGAAGACTCCAGCGAGAGTTAGTTCAGTCTGAATTTCGGGACGAAATTCTTTTAACGGGGGGAGACTGTGACAACTGGCCCAAACCGGTAATTTCCGTACACTTTAATTAGTGCTTAATGACTGCAATTATGTCCTTAATTGTCAGCAGTGGCTGAACACATAATAAACAAGTGAATTCATGCATGTTGTATACTACAAAATACTGCTTTATGCATAAACGAGAGCGTTGCGTCTATAGTAAACTCACCGGTAAGACACAATGTGTCAACAGAACTGCAGAAAACAGTCAGACATCAGAATTGAGGCCTAGGTGTAGGTCCGACAACAAGAATGCATTAAAACCCGAGAGTACATACAAGGGTTTAATTTATATACATTGCGAAAGCAAATATAAGCACTAAAAAGCACCCGAAACGCACTTTAAGTGCAGAATTTATACAAATCAGCAATAATTCAGCATTTAGACATATAAATATTATGCAGAAATGTCGTTTTATCGTCCAGAATATTTCCCTAAGTGTTGGGAATTGAAAGAGTACAAGGAAGATACTTAAACGACACTAAAAAGTGTAATTTAGCACTTTAACGAATCGGTATGAAACCGAACAACCGGACTATACCCGAAACATGAAAATATTGGTATTTTCATTATTTATCTTTTTCTGAGCTAGTTAGGGTCCCTGAATACCCTAACACCCGGCATAACACGCTACACATTAGTAACGAGGTTAAACACTAAACTTAACGTAACTAATACCTAATGTTTAGTTACTATCTAACCGGATACCACCCCCCCCCCATGACCGATTTCGGTCCCTTTGTAACTAAGAGGGAACATGCAAGTACAAAGATGATTATTATAAAGGATTGTGTTTAGTATGGGGTGACACTTAACCCATTGGACAAACATGCTTGATTTTCCTATAAATACTAAAGTTTACTTAACATAATCTCACCAACACATAATCACCACTCCAACACTTCCCTCTTGCTCCCCCTACCTTCGGCCGAACCCCACTCCACCCACCATCATACTTTCGGTTCTTGTTCTTGACATTCCATCATCATACACACTTCAAGGATCGCGTATTAGGAGCTTTGGTGCACTCGGAACGCGAAGGACCACTTCCGTTAGCTTTTATCCACCCATTTTCCGTCAGGATTCTTCCCTAGCCCCGAGCTAGAGGTATATCACTTAAAACTCACTCTTGAACGTATCTAAGGTGGTTAAAAGGAGTTTCGTCGGTTAAATATCGATAACATACTTTTTGAAGCATAAAAGTCTAGTAAAAACACTAAAATGGTGGTTAATAGCTTGTAACTTGTGTAAAAGTTGTAGTATTTGGAATTTGTGATTATCTAGACCCGATCTATGATTGTGGTAGCTCGGATCACCATTTAACCCGGTTTGGTAAGATCGTTGATCTTAACATACGCTCGTTTTTAGTTAAGATACGTAGTTAAAAATATAAGAATATTTTTAACACAAGAAAATATACACAAAAGAGAGTGACTGTACTTGTGCGACGCAAGTCTAGTGACTAACGTTAAGAAAACGCGTATAGGTTACGACGTTAATTAAGCAAATCCGGTGGAGTTTACGACGCTAGGAACGCAAAGTTGTGAGTTCATGCTCCCCCTTTTCTCTTTAACTGTTTTCAGTTTTTATAACTTCGGGGGTGAAATACATGTACAAATGTACAAAATTTATAATTGGTATGATATAAATACAAGAAGTACACTTGGTGAGAACGAGAACCAAGTGTGACAAAATATAAGAATACAAGAAGTACACTTGGTGAGAACGAGAACCAAGTGTGATGAAATATAAGAATATGAGAAGCGCACTTGGTGAGAACGAGAACCAAGTATGAGGCGCTATGAGAAATGATAACAAGAAACGCGCTTGGTGAGAATGAGAACCAAGTAGGATGCGTTATGAGAAATAGTGTCACGAATAGGGTACAGAAGCACCATTAATCGTGTACATACTTAGACCGCAGAACAAAAGGTTAGATCTAACGGGTGCCTGGCAGCCACACTCCCGGTCGGGGCGAGAACCGAGGAGTGCTTTTGTGTCTCAGAATATACCAATTAAATGCCTTAGGTTTGGTGACTTCCTATGTCGTGCCACATGTTAATGGCTTTGCAACCCATTAACAATCTGATAATTACAGAAATACTGTATTTACATAAATTTCATACCATACTAAAATTGATATATAACTTGAAGTACGTGGGGTACTCAAGAGGATTGATATATAACTTGAAGTACGTGGGGTACTCAAGAGGATTGATATATAACTTGAAGTACGTGGAGTACTCGAGAAAAACTTGATTTATTCACAACTATGTTTTTATACAAAGTATACAAACGTGAAATACAAAACTGCATGAATTCACACCAACTTTATGTTGACGTTTTTCCAAAAACTCACATGTATTTCAGGTAAATAAGATGGATGTGCGCGTGGTCTTACTCATGCTCGTGGATGTCGCTTATGTTTATCTTTAAATAAACTTGTAAACGCTAACGTATGTTTTCAAATTATGGTATTTGAAGTTATTTTCTTGAGCATGTAGTATGTTTACTCTTCGTATGCAATGAGAACCTTTCATGATCACACCTCGTGCTTCCGCTGTAGAAAGGGGTGTGACAGAGGAAGAGGAGCCGGTGGATGAGGAGATAGAGTTAGAGGCCCCTCCACTGGAGAAGAGTGTTAGGAATCCGATTAAGCTAGTTAGACCGAGTCCTGAGATTGATCATGCTCGTGCTCCTTATCCTGAACGTTTAAAGAACCAAAAATTCGCTAAGGAATACGGGTACTTCCTAGACATGTTCAAACAACTTAAGATCAATCTACCGTTAATCGAAGCCCTCAAGCATATGCCGAAATATGCTAAGTTCTTAAAAGAAATACTTAAAGGGAAAGATAAGTTAGAGAAAATTTCGAATGTCTCCTTGAATGTCGAATGCTCTGCCGTGGTCAGAAACAGCCTACCGGAAAAAACTCACTGATCCGGGTATCTTCACGATCCCGTGTTTGTTCGGTGGTGATGTTCAAAACCACGCATTGGCCGACCTTGGTGCTAGTATTAATTTGATGCCATATTCATTTTATGAAAAACTAGGCCTTGGTGATATGAAATCCACTCGTATGACCCTATCTTTAGCGGATAAAACGGTTAAGTATCCCCGGGGAATTGTAGAGAATTTGTTAGTAAAGGTCGATAAGTTTGTCTTCCCGGTGGACTTCGTAGTACTAGACATGGAAGCCGATGAAAACGTACCGTTGATTTTAGGACGTCCATTCTTGAACACATCCAAAGCTCTAATAGATGTCTACTTAGGCATTATCACACTTCGAGCGGGGGAGGAGTCGGTAGTTTTTAAGGCTACCAAATCGAAAGGGTCGAATAATAGAGTGGAGGCAGTGGCGTCGGTAGGGAAGAGTGGGAAAGATGAGAGAAGTGAGAAAGAGGTGGTAAAGGGTCCTAGTCTAGAGGAAGCGATAGGACCCAAGTGTGGGGATCCACCTGATAGAAGAGTTGGAGATTTAGAAAAGAGGGTAAAATGTTTAGAATCGAAGCTAGAAGCACTGAGTGAAGCTCAGTGTGGGGATAAATTTAGGTTTGAAACATCTAAGTTCAAACCGCCCGATGATGAGTTGAGAGATTGTGAGAGGTATGAGAGTGTTTGGAGAGATTCGGGTAATCATAGGTTTGATGGTGCTACAGCCCGTGAGTTTTGGTACAGAGGTGAGCCGCGTCTACATGATCCTCCGTGAGTATTAGAAAAGTTGATAGCCCACTTGTAGAGTTTGTATTTTGAGTCTTTTATTTTGTATCATGAGTCTAAATTAGTAGTTTTGAGTCGGTATTTTGTGTCGAGTCGGTACTGCTTTGGTTTTTGCTTGTTTTTGTTTATGCAGGTTTGAATATGTACCACCCGTACTCAATCTCCATTCGGGTGATTTTGGAGATGCTTATCAAATTCCAGGCATTTATCAAGCGTACCAGTGTCAGAGTCAAAGCCGATCGCGAACGAAATGCTATACGATCGAGCTGGATTGGACGAGACCGTGGGAGCTTACGCGTTATATAACCAGCTAAGTCCTTCCATTTATGCCCTTTGTCTTTTATTTTTTTTTATTTATTTTTTAGTTTTTTGAGTTGGTTTCCATCCTACATTGAGGGCAATGTAGAGTTTAAGTGTGGGGATGGGAAACTGTCGTTTAGGTCTTAGTTAGTGAGTCTTGAGTCATAAAAATTAAAAAAATTTAAAAAAATCCAAAAAATTAGAAAATGTCTTTTGAATAAAGAAATTTGCAAACTAAAAAGCGGAAAATGATAGAAAAGTCGGGTTTTTGTTCGGGTTCAAATAATAATAATATGAGATAATATAATTGAGCTTGTGTCTAGTTTGGGATGTGCGGGTAGGCTCGATTCGGTTCTAGGTTCCTTTGATCTTAAATGTACCTAATTGTCGGTCTACTAGTGGGTTCTCATCTAGGGAAAGTGGGGAAATTGAAACCGCCAATAATAGTATAAGGGATGCCGTTATAAGTTAAGATCGTTAGAGTTTCTTGTCATATCTCGTTGGAAAAAAAAGCTAGAAACTAAAGGAAAGTAGCGCATGCCTATGTAATCTTGGTTGGGGATAGCGACTCTACAACCGGAATACCTCTAGGATGTGTGAAATCGAACTTGCAAGTAAAAAGTACCGAAGCCTAAGTAATCCAAGTTGGGGATAGCGACTCTACAGCCGGAATGCCTCTGGGTTAGGGAAAGCAACGTCTACGCTCGTTAAAAGGAAAAAAAAGAATGAAAAGAAAAAAACAATGCTGGAAAAAAGGGACAACAACAACCATACCCAGTAAATCCCACAAATAGCAAAGCTACTTATAGGGTCTGGGGAGGGTGGGATGTAGACAGACCTTGCCTCTATCCATAGGGATACTAGTTAAGAATCAAGCAACCGAAAGGACCTTAGAAGCAAACCAAAGGGCCTTAGAGGCCACTCAAAGAACCTTAGAGGACCATGCCATATTCTTAAAGAACAATCACTCCAACTTTTTAGACCTTCAAAGGCAAGTCGGTGACATAAATCGTCAATTGCAAGAAAGGCCTTCCAGTCAGTTCTTGGGTAACTCCCAACCCAACACAACCAATCATCACGTTAAATCTATATCTACAAGGTCGGGTCTAGAGTTAAGAGAGATTGGTCCACCACCGGTTCGAGTAGAGGAAGAGGAGCCGGTGGATGAGGAGATAGAGTTAGAGGCCCCTCCACTGGAGAAGAGTGTTAGGAATCCGATTAAGCTAGTTAGACCGAGTCCTGAGATTGATCATGCTCGTGCTCCTTATCCTGAACGTTTAAAGAACCAAAAATTCCCTAAGGAATACGGGTACTTCCTAGACATGTTCAAACAACTTAAGATCAATCTACCGTTAATCGAAGCCCTCAAGCATATGCCGAAATATGCTAAGTTCTTAAAAGAAATACTTAAAGGGAAAGATAAGTTAGAGAAAATTTCGAATGTCTCCTTGAATGTCGAATGCTCTGCCGTGGTCACAAACAGCCTACCGGAAAAAACTCACTGATCCGGGTATCTTCACGATCCCGTGTTTGTTCGGTGGTGATGTTCAAAACCACGCATTGGCCGACCTTGGTGCTAGTATTAATTTGATGCCATATTCATTTTATGAAAAACTAGGCCTTGGTGATATGAAATCCACTCGTATGACCCTATCTTTAGCGGATAAAACGGTTAAGTATCCCCGGGGAATTGTAGAGAATTTGTTAGTAAAGGTCGATAAGTTTGTCTTCCCGGTGGACTTCGTAGTACTAGACATGGAAGCCGATGAAAACGTACCGTTGATTTTAGGACGTCCATTCTTGAACACATCCAAAGCTCTAATAGATGTCTACTTAGGCATTATCACACTTCGAGCGGGGGAGGAGTCGGTAGTTTTTAAGGCTACCAAATCGAAAGGGTCGAATAATAGAGTGGAGGCAGTGGCGTCGGTAGGGAAGAGTGGGAAAGATGAGAGAAGTGAGAAAGAGGTGGTAAAGGGTCCTAGTCTAGAGGAAGCGATAGGACCCAAGTGTGGGGATCCACCTGATAGAAGAGTTGGAGATTTAGAAAAGAGGGTAAAATGTTTAGAATCGAAGCTAGAAGCACTGAGTGAAGCTCAGTGTGGGGATAAATTTAGGTTTGAAACATCTAAGTTCAAACCGCCCGATGATGAGTTGAGAGATTGTGAGAGGTATGAGGGTGTTTGGAGAGATTCGGGTAATCATAGGTTTGATGGTGCTACAGCCCGTGAGTTTTGGTACAGAGGTGAGCCGCGTCTACATGATCCTCCGTGAGTATTAGAAAAGTTGATAGCCCACTTGTAGAGTTTGTATTTTGAGTCTTTTATTTTGTATCATGAGTCTAAATTAGTAGTTTTGAGTCGGTATTTTGTGTCGAGTCGGTACTGCTTTGGTTTTTGCTTGTTTTTGTTTATGCAGGTTTGAATATGTACCACCCGTACTCAATCTCCATTCGGGTGATTTTGGAGATGCTTATCAAATTCCAGGCATTTATCAAGCGTACCAGTGTCAGAGTCAAAGCCGATCGCGAACGAAATGCTATACGATCGAGCTGGATTGGACGAGACCGTGGGAGCTTACGCGTTATATAACCAGCTAAGTCCTTCCATTTATGCCCTTTGTCTTTTATTTTTTTTTATTTATTTTTTAGTTTTTTGAGTTGGTTTCCATCCTACATTGAGGGCAATGTAGAGTTTAAGTGTGGGGATGGGAAACTGTCGTTTAGGTCTTAGTTAGTGAGTCTTGAGTCATAAAAATTAAAAAAATTTAAAAAAATCCAAAAAATTAGAAAATGTCTTTTGAATAAAGAAATTTGCAAACTAAAAAGCGGAAAATGATAGAAAAGTCGGGTTTTTGTTCGGGTTCAAATAATAATAATATGAGATAATATAATTGAGCTTGTGTCTAGTTTGGGATGTGCGGGTAGGCTCGATTCGGTTATAGGTTCCTTTGATCTTAAATGTACCTAATTGTCGGTCTACTAGTGGGTTCTCATCTAGGGAAAGTGGGGAAATTGAAACCGCCAATAATAGTATAAGGGATGCCGTTATAAGTTAAGATCGATAGAGTTTCTTGTCATATCTCGTTGGAAAAAAAAAAGCTAGAAACTAAAGGAAAGTAGCTCATGCCTATGTAATCTTGGTTGGGGATAGCGACTCTACAACCGGAATACCTCTAGGATGTGTGAAATCGAACTTGCAAGTAAAAAGTACCGAAGCCTAAGTAATCCAAGTTGGGGATAGCGACTCTACAGCCGGAATGCCTCTGGGTTAGGGAAAGCAACGTCTACGCTCGTTAAAAGGAAAAAAAAGAATGAAAAGAAAAAAACAATGCTGGAAAAAAGGGACAACAACAACCATACCCAGTAAATCCCACAAATAGCAAAGCTACTTATAGGGTCTGGGGAGGGTGGGATGTAGACAGACCTTGCCTCTATCCATAGGGATACAGAGGCTGCTTCCAGAGAGACCCTCGACTCGAAAACGAAAAGCAAACCAACACACCAAGTCAAAGAATATAGAAAGAATATAGAAATAAGAAGTCGCTCATACCAAGAAAGTGAACAGATGGGCACAATGTATTGTAAATAATGTAAAATAGCAGACAACATCCTTTGTGCATAAACACAAGCAGACAATCACCGGAAAAGTCACTTAAAGAAAAAGAAAAACCTACGACCCTGAAATACACCTAAGAGCTTACTGCCATATCCTCTAGAGGTCCTTAACCCTAATCCTACGCCTCCACGAAGTCCTATCTTGGACTTGGTATAAAACAGTTAGGAAATAACCTAGTGGTTGTTCCTTTTGTCCTATAAGCTTGAGTGGGGATTAGGTGGACTTGCGATTCTTAGCGTGAGACCCTAGGTAGATTGACAGCACTTGAACTAAACTTGCATGATAAGGGCTTGGGACCGGGTTTGGGTTTAAGAGGACAAGTATACTTGCAATCGCGACTAACACAAGTTCCAGTTTTTAATAAGAAATTTAAGCTTTTTGTCCCGAATGATTATTCCGGCTATGATTCCGTTATGCATAATTCTTTTTTGGGGACGAAAAAAGGTTAAGTGTGGAGATATTTGATGTAGGGTAAAATACACATATTTGTCCCGTGTAAATTGTATAATTTTTATTTATTATTTTTAGTTTTAGCATTATATTATATTATATTGTCTTTTGCCAGGTCCTGGTGCAAATGGAGCGAAAAAGAGTAATATGGAAATAACCAGCCAGTTGGGCAGAGTAGGATGCTAGTAACCGAAGTAAAATTGTCGCTATTTTCTGTGAGTGGGCCAAACCTGCTATCTCTGTATCTATTATGGGATGCCATAGATTAAAAAGCCCAAGCTGTCATCATGGCCATGTGAATCGTTTAATTATATAAAATCCTAATATTTCTAGCTCATGCTATTGGACCACATATATCATTCTAGGAAACATCATTCTATGGGAATAGAAGTTAGTGGCGACGCAAATAAGGGCAGGTGACATCAATTATTTTGGATGAAAAGTCAACATCAGATGCAAGTATTGGACGAAACATTCATTGGGCTACATAAATTTCGTGAATTCCATTCATTGGGCCTGTGAGCAATTATGATGCATTGTTAATAGGGATTTAGAAAGAAAAAAAACCTATTCCACGCATTATATATTTTCATCGTGAGAACAGCAACGGAGGAGGAATACATCAACATCAGACGATCAGGCGACAACATCAGACGAACGAAAATAATTAGAGGGATCGACTGGTGTTTAGCGAAGGATTCAAGGCTACGGAATCTACGGGATCGAGCGGGAAGCTTGGAGAGCAAGGAATAAACGGGTTTTTCTACTCGATTTCTTTAGTTTTTCTATTTTCTTCTTTGTTCGTTGTCGATGAATTCTTGTTCTAAACCTTGTTTGATTGTTTTTAAAAACCATGTTTATTGGCTAGATTTCTTTAACTACCTAGGTAATGACAATTGTTTGACAAAGTTTGGATTTTTATTCGTATTAATGATGGTTATGGGTTTTCTTGAAAAGTAAACGACTTTGGAATTCTGATTTGGTGTATATGCGTGCTTGATATTGTTTGAATATTGATTATTGCTTCGTATGATTCTTGGTGACGGTCTTTATCACATAATAGAGTCATGCTAGGGTTCTAGATTTAGGTGAGTGTCTATATCACATAATAAATCTTTAACTCTTTAGGGTAAAATCGCACGAATAACCTTAGAAGTAATATTCGGTAATCTTATAAAATCAAGTGTTCTACTAATCTTGTCGCTGTAAGGCTCGGGGGTTATTAATAGGTCTCGGTTTGGTATATAGCTAGGATTAGGTTTTGTAAGAAATCGGTCTTAGTTCCCTAATCAATCTCGTGTCTATTAAACCAAGTTAGAAACCATAGTTGCCTTAGACTTTCGCGCTGTAAGATAGATTGTCATATTAAGGCACTTTTCAAGAAGTTAGAGGACTGTAAGGAAATCTCACAACCGGTAGTTGTAACGGCCTAGGTAGTGCCATAAGTTTCACCTTGAGAAGGGTTGAGGGGCTTAGTTGGTGTCTTAATAGGTTTAGTATCAAAAGATCCCGGTTCCATTCCACATTAGTTCCGAATAGAAATCCACTCCAAGTTAAACCTGCGTCTAGCCTAGGTAGTCTTCATCGCCACTGGTTCAAGTCTCCGTCCAAATTCGTGTTTAGTTAATTTAATTAATTTAGTTTAATCTTTATTTGCATTTTTAGGATTTTTAGTAACCCCCCCCCCCCCCCAAATAAAAATAATCAACTAGTAAGTCGTGTCAGTCTTAGTCTAGATAGAGTCTTAGCGTAATTTAATTGAGTCCTCGTGGGTTTGATATCCGGACTTACTTAGCTTTACTAGAGTCGATCGGTTCGCTTGCCGGTTAGTAGTTTAGTCGAGTTTAGAGAGTCTAGAGTATTACTTTGAGTCTAGATTTAGGTTAATTTTAGTTGTTTTTATTAAAAAACTTTTAGCACATCACACGTCTTCTATGATGATTCGAAACATTCACGAAAAACAATGGACTCAGACTCATTGTTGCGAATTTGGTTTCTTCGGGATTATGTTGATGGATAACGCAAGCAAGTTCTCCACAGTTTGTTATTCAAATCTTTATTCGGTCATTTTTCCAAACTGCAACACACGATAAGTTCTCCAAAAGAATGCATACACAAATAGTACCCGGGACCACTGTAATAGACACATGTCACATAGTTTGAACGAGTCTAGAACACTCGTAATCCTCAACCGGCTTTGAAACCGGATGGAATCTACGAAGAAACTGTTCAATTTCACGGTGAGTGGAGAAATTAGCGACGGAGAAACTGTTGGAATTTGTGGATTTCGGTTGGTTCAGACCAGACACAATTTGTTGGACAATGAATATTGAATGTGCAACAGAATGCATACACAAATAGTTCTAGTGGACAATGAATATTGAATGTGCAATGAATATTTTTAGAGAAGCATTGGGATTCAAGGGTTTAGTTGGAGCATCAAGAAACGAAACCCTAACAACTGATACAGATTTAAACAATGCACGCCTTAATTAATCTTTTTTACTCCTTTTCCTTCAATTTCGAGAACAAATCCACAAACTCACAGTGAAATCGAACAGTTTCTTCGTAGATTCCGTCCGGTTTCAAAGCCGGTTGAGGATTACGAGTGTTCTAGGACTCACTGGAATCGTCTCGGATGTAATAACGGTCTCTTTTCTTTGTCCACTAGAACTTATTTGTGTATGCATTCTTTTGGTAGTTAATGATATCGATTGCTATAACAGGATGGATGTGACACACACAGATAGATAAGTTGTCACAGTTATCAAGACTGTTTGTCGGGTTTCCAATGCTCACACAGGGTGATAAACAACGCCGATACGAACACGTGTTTTGAAAATAGGCTTTGTTCTTGGTTTAATGAAGTTACACGTAACATCTAGTTATATTCAGATTTAAACAATGCACGCCTCAATTGAGATAACGGACATCCATCAAGCTCAAAAAGAAAACTTGTGTTTCCCATAGTCACAAACGATTGCGGTTTGTATTTCGCATAGCCACCGTTTCCGTAGTAAAAAACGGTTGCGTTACTATTTGTTGAAATCGAAGAAAAGAGTAAAAAAGATGAATTGAGGCGTACATTAGGAACAAGAAGTCCAACAATCCGTTCATTATCTGTTGTTGTCTAAAATACGTTACCATACGTTAAAATACGCTAAAACACATTACAATACGTTAAAATACGCTAAAATACCCTAAAATTCGTTAAAATATGCTAAAATACGTTAAAATACGCTAAAATATCCTAAAATACGTTAAAATACGTTAAAATATGCTAACTTACGTTACAATACGTTAAAATACGCTAAAATACTCTAAAATACGCTAAAATACGTAAAAATACCCTAAAATACGTTAAAATAAGCTAAAATACGCTAAAATATGTCAAAAATACTATTAAATACGCAACAATATGTTAGAATACGTCAAAATACGCAAAAATACGTCAAAGTACGCGACTAACGATATTTCCACACACGTATACATATAATACGGCACTATGGAGTACAAGTGGATTTCAAACAAAACTGTACGAAATCATAGAATAAGATATTCACACGCAACAAAACGACACCAAAACGACTTATGTTGAAGGTATACGTTATAAAACGAAAAAATATGTGAAAGTTCGGCAAAAAACGAGACGTATACGCGTCGAACCGAGGGAAACACGATAACACTAAATTTGAAATAATGCCATATACGATCGTATAGGCCTATGGTGTATCGTATATCAGCTTAATACAAATCGTATAGGCCTATACGATTCGTATTAAACTTTGAATTTTCTCAAAAATATCCCTGAATTTATCAGAAAACCAGGGGTATTTCAGTAAAATCATCGATTAATACGCATCGTATAGGCCTATACGATGCGTATTGAAATATAAATTTCTCAAAAATGTTTTTTTCAAATCAAGGGTTCCATCATTACAACTACTTGTTTTCAACGGATGTGTAATGCAATGATTCCTCTCAATTGAATAGACCGACACTTGCTTCATAGGACTCACTTGAATCGTCTCGGATGTAATAACAGTACGTTTAGCATATGTGCATGCTTGAATTGCAGAAAGCAAAGGATAACGAAGATGAACATTGCATTTAGCACGAAAGTACTGAATAACCAAGATAACAGCTCCGGTTTCATTTGCTTCGTCCACTAGAACTATTTGTGCATGCATTCTGTTGGTACTGAACAACAGAATCAGGTTCTCAAAACAAGGATTGTTCTAATAGATTAAAGAGAACTATTTCAGTTATTTCTGTTGATCCACAAATTACAACAAATTGTGTCTAATGCAAGGATCTTCGAATGCGGTGTGTACGTTAAATACCGTTCACCGCTTTTTTAGTTGCTTCTCTTGTTAAGTTTGTGAACCAACCGAAATCCACAAATTCAAACAGTTTATCCGTCGCTAATTTCTCCACTCACCGTGAAATCGAACAATTTCTTCGTAGATTTCGTCCGGTTTCAAAGCCGGTTGAGGATTACGAGTGTTCTAGACTCGTTCAAGGCATGCAATGTTTCCTCTCAATTGAATAGACTGACACTTGCTTCATAGGACTCACTTGAATCGTCTCGGAAGTGGATTTCGGTTGGTTCAGATCTCTTTGGGTATATTCGAAACCAACTAAAATACGTTGAAGTACTGAATCAACAGAAATAACTGAAATAACTTGAATCGTCTCGGAAGTACTAAACAACAGAAGGATGAGATATCGGCGGTTACCTCGAAGAAGTTTCTCTCAATCAGGTGTTCCATTAGATTTCCCCTTTTATCATGTGTCATACGTTACGAGATTCTTCGAGAATTAGAAAAGGAAAAAATACGGAATGACAAGGGTAGTATGAGTCTGAGTCCATTGTGGTTCGTGTCAGGTTTGTATTTCCCATAGCCACCGTTTCCGTAGTAAAAAATGGTTGCGGTTTTGCACATTCAATCTTCATTGCTTCATATAATTAATAATGCGGTCTCGATTGAAGATGTAATTGCAAGACTGTTTGTCGGGCTTCCAATGCTCACACAGGGTGATAAACAACGCTGATATTGAACGGATTATTGAACTAAGAAAGTCATTGTACTGCCGCAGATGAAGTCAAATGTGATCAAACTTGGACATCAGACGTAAATATTGAAGAAACGAAACATAATCCCAGATTGTCTAAAGAAGCGCTTTTATCATGTGTGATCCAGAGATCGGTCTCGGGTGGGCATAAGATCCGTGGGACCTATTGTCGGATTATTGAACCAAGAAAGTCATTGGACTGCCGCAGATGAAGTCAAATGTGATCAAACTTGGACATCAGACGTAAATCTTGAAGAAACGGAACATAATCCCAGATTGTCTAAAGAAGCGCTTTTATCATGTGTGATCCAGAGGTCAATCTCGGGTGGGCATAAGATCCGTGGGCCCTATTGTCGGATTATTGAACCAAGGAAGTCATTGGACTGCCGCAGATGAAGTCAAATGTGATCAAACTTGGACATCAGACGTAAATCTTGAAGAAACGGAACATAATCCCATATTGTCTAAAGAAGCGCTTTTATCATGTGTGATCCAGAGGTCGGTCTCGGGTGGGTATAAGATCCGTGGGCCCTATTGTCGGATTATTGAACCAAGAAAGTTATTGGACTGCCGCAGATGAAGTCAAATGTGATCAAACTTGGACATCAGACGTAAATCTTGAAGAAACGGAACATAATCCCATATTGTCTAAAGAAGCGCTTTTATCATGTGTGATCCAGAGGTCGGTCTCGGGTGGGCATAAGATCCGTGGGCCCTATTTTCGGATTATTGAACCAAGAAAGTCATTGGACTGCCGCAGATGAAGTCAAATGTGATCAAACTTGGACATCAGTCGTAAATCTTGAAGAAACGGAACATAATCCCAGATTGTCTAAAGAAGCGCTTTTATCATGTGTGATCTAGAGGTCGATCTCGGGTGAGTTGTGGTTTATTTATAGGAGGATGTTATGAAATAAATATATGTTTATGCAAATTTAAAAGACAATACTGACAGAGGTGCTGGTCTTTTCTCCCACTGTGCAAACTTAAAAAATCTCACCATAAACAGCTAATATGACACATGATAAAAGCGCTTCTTTAGACAATCTGGGATTATGTTCCGCAAATTGGGAACCATATATTCGAGTGTAAAAGCTTGGAAAGATGACCAACTGCTCGAAATCCCTCTCATTTCTCAGGTTCGCATTCAACACAACACAACAAAAAATAAATTCAAAAAAACAGTGGCCTGATACGCATCGTATAGGCCTATACGATGCGTATCAAGCCCGCCGCCAGACATAACCTGCACCTGTCAGTCTGCCATGTTTTTTACTTTAATTCAATACGCATCGTGTAGTCCTATACGATGCGTATTGAATTGAAAAAGTGTGTAGATAGACAGGGGGTGTGCTTTTGCATTTAAGTTTGAAGCTTATAATTCATTGTTATATTTGGTAACGGAGGCTGTGATAGAAAAGATGATTACTTTTTCAGGAGCTTTTTTATTTTGTTTGACTAGTCTTGTCTTGATATAATAGTTAGAAAGGTTAACTAGTAAGTTTTATTTTTTGAGTCGTATTTTAGGTTAAGAATTCAGATGTATCTTTGATTTAGTTTCGTATTTAAGTGGTTTAGGTTTTTTCCAAGACGTTCATTTGGTAGTTGGTATAAATAGATGGTTAAGGTTATTCTACCTTGTAATTGTGTGGATTTTGATTTCTAGATTTATAATAATAAAAGAGTTGAACGTGTTCGTTCAATCTCATGTTTTTGTGTTCATGTTTGGAGCCTAATTTACCAATATGTTCTATATTTCTATTGAAAAGACGATTAACCCTTGGGTTACAAATCAACTATTGTGTGTGAGGTTTCCAAATTTGTTTCGCATAGAACAACACAAAAAGTATTGATTCATGAGTGTATGGATAGAGTGCATAACATGGTGAATTGGAAGTGGAGATGGAAAAAAGCAAATTTAGATCAAGTAGAATTAGCAGAGTTGGAGGAATGTTTACTTTTGATCAGTAGAGTGAACGTGAAGGATACTCCGGGTCGTTGGATATGGATACTGGAATCGAGTGAAGATTTCTCGGTTGCTTCCATGAAAAAGAAATTGTCGAATTCAGTTATTACTGCAGCTCCGTTCATGGTACAGTGGAACAATTGGGTTCCAAAAAAACTCAATATTTTTATGTGGCGTGCAGAGAAAAAGAGGATCCCAACTATTGATGCCTTGTGTCAAAGAAATGTTTCCGTAGAAGATGCTTCTTGCAAACTATGTGGAGACATTGAGGAGACAGTAGATCATTTATTGAATTCTTGCTAGTTTGCTACTCAGGTTTGGCAAGGCGTGAGTACATGGTGCCGGATTCCGCCTATCTTTGCTTTTGAAGTTTAGGATTTGTGTATGGTTCATAAAATCCTTAATTTGGTAGCTAGCAAAAAGAAGGTGATAAATGGGGTTGTTCTTACGGCTTGCTGGTGCATCTGGAAGGAAAGAAACGAAGTGGTTTTTGCAGACAAGAAAGCAAGTGTTGCTAAAGTTTTGGAGGAAATAAAATCCTTAGCTTACCTTTGAATTAAAAATAGGTCTCCGTTTACCGATCTTTCGTGGAAAGATTGGGTTGTTTTCAATTTGTAAGTCTGTACATTGTTTTTTCTAGCTTCTTGCTAGTTTTTGTTCTATGAAAGTTGCTGTTCAAAAGAAAAAAAAAATTAAATTTTCCTTAGCATTTATATTTGAATCCTCATCCCCATCTCTATAAATTAGTTCAAAATCACATGTATTTTTGTAATTGTTCTTTGTATAATAATCTCCTAAATCTCTTCCCATAACTATCTCTATTTCCATAAATCAACGTCTTAGCCCTTGGTATTTTCTCATTGGCCCTTCGCTCATTAGTTCGACAAATTATAACTTTGCCTACAGTTAAAAATTATAGTCTTGTCATAGTTTTAGTTTTCTGCAAAACTATTATAGTGTTTTGTTTTAATTGGTTGACTAGATGTCATTTTACTGAGATCATGTTATCAGTAGTATGTATAAGTAATCGAAACACATGTGTACATGCTATAAAACTAAGAAATATTTGACTTAGCGCACGCGGGCTAGGCATAAAACTAGTAATAGCATATAAATAGAAATCGTGAATCGTGTTTTTTTCGTTGTTTAGTGCATTTTTACACTTGCACACATTGGCGCAGCTTTGAAGGGCCCGGGGGCGCCCTACCCCCGAACTTTTCGCTCAGTAGTGTTATACATGTAATTTTCGTATAAAATTTTTTGGGTATATACGTTTTCGATCCCCCCTCCCCCCCCCCCCCCCCAATCGAAAACGTCAAGCTTCGCCACTGCTTGCGTACACACCCTGTATTCTTATGATTTGTCACTTAGGGTTTGTCATTTAGTCAACTTTCATTTAACCCCATGTACATTACTCTTTTGCTATTTAGTGACTTTTCGTTTATACCCCTTGGACATTACTCTTTTGTACTTATTTGGTCTATAACGTCAACATCGTAACGAATCAAGTAAAATACTAGTTTATTTGTAATTGGCACTTTTTGTTGGAAATCGGACATCTTTCAACATAATCAAACAATGGTTTAACAAGAAAAAAAAACCTATTCATTAAAACTGAAAGTTCATAAACCCTAAACTGTAACTAGGGGTGTAAACTAGCCGGGCCGAGCCCGAGCTCGGCTCGTCATGTTTTATGAAGTTCGAGCTCGAGCTTGGCTCGGTTCGAGCCTACTTATTTTAGCTCGAACTCGGCTCGCAAGTAAAACCCAGAGCTCGAGCTCGGCTCGACTCGACTCGAGCTATTTTGAGAACAACCTCAGACGAGCTAAAAACTCAGCTCGAACTCGCTTAAACGAGACAAAACTCGACTTGAGCTCGGGTCGCCAATGTTATCATCATCATTATTATATTATATATAAACTAAATAGATTTTTGTTCGAGCTCATTTAGGCTCGCGAGCCTAAAGGAGCTTTGTATTTCAGGCTCGGGCTCCTAAACGAGTTCTATTTCAGGCTCGAGCTTGGGCTCGGGCTCGTTCGAGCTTTTAACTGAACCGATAACGAGTAGCTCTCGAGCCTCTGGGCTTGTTTACACCCCTAACTGTAACCCCTATTTATACTGAAAATAAAATATAAATATAAATAAACCATTTAAATCCTAAATCTTTCTACTAAAATAACTACTAAATCTTTCAATCAAAATAAAATATAAATATAAATAAACCATTTAAATCTTTCAAATTTTGTGTACTAATAATATTAGTTCCAACAATCACCCCCTAATCTTGTCAAATTCTTCTAGGTATTGAATACCAAGTAAGAGCCAAAGTTCTTCCACCTTAATACTCGGTTTCTTGTGTCACTTTGCATCAACAACTTTCCTACAGCCAACACAACACCGCACCCCTTGTTTTATGATTCCTTTGGGATCACACCTAACACTAGTCCAAACATTTGAACCATCAACCACAAACATGACAACATCCTTTCTCTTCCACCTTGATCAAATGTGCTACTTCACCTCCTTTGAAGGCTGTTGTTAATCCCTACACCTGGGTTTTCTCCTTTGATCAAGCGTGCAATCACTGCTCCTTAATTGCTACGACCTTGTTGTTGTTGATCACAACCTCAATCACTACAACTTGCTATTGTCGTTTGATCAACAAACCCTCTTGCACCTGCCTTCTTGGTCACAACAACCATTTTTTCCTTCCCTTTAACCTTCCAAATTGATAAACCGCTCTGATACCAATTTTTAAAAATCAAACATTCTTCAACATAATCAAACAATGATTTAACAAGAAAAGAAATCTTTGATTAAAACTAAAGGTACAAAAACCCTAAACTATAACCCGTATTTATAGTGAACAACCCCCTTGTATAAATCTTAAATGTTCCTACTAAAATAAAATACAGATAAATTAAGACCATTTAAATCCCAAAGTTTTAAACATTGAAAAAATTAGCTCCGATACTTTTAGAAATTGAAATATTTAGTGTGCGCTATTAGATTATGGGGTATGGGGCGGGGTTGGGGCGTGGGTTGGGTACAAACGCCCAAGTCACCACCCCGGGTGGGCGTGGGTTTCAGCGTGGCCCGTTTGGCGTGGGATTCAGCCCGGGCGTTGGGCGGGGCTACACACATGACATGGCGGAACCTCATTGGCCAAGAGCACTAGCCATGGCGGAACCTCATTATGATGTTGCTTGGCCACGCCACCCCAGCCACGCCCCCACCATACCCCTTTGAAATTGGCTTTTGGTCTTGGGTGTCCTATACTCCACGTGTCACACCATGCCCTCAACCCACGCGCCACCATACCCCACGGTCTTAGTCGTTAACATGTGTACCGGTACATGTGAATAGAAAAGAAAGTACATGCGATTCACGGTCTCACATGTGCCGCTGCCTCACGAACTGCCGCCGTCATCCCCTCACATCCTCATGTGCAGCATAACACCCCCTAAAGGTGCTTATTTAATTTTGCCATATAGACTATAGTATTTATTATATTTATTTATTAATATGTAAATACCAAAATGTGTTAAATCAAACAATAAGCATGTCACTTTACAAGAAATTGTAAGGTGTGAAAGTTATTGTGTGATCGGTTCTAATGCTAGATCGACATGGAATGATCTATTTTGTAAGCATTGGTATTACATGAAACCGGTAAAATAAAAAAAGGGGGTGCATGCCTAATCCATTTAGGCAAAATTTCCACCCACTCAATCATGTTGTACCATGTAATTTGCCTCACATTCTTTTCTTGCCTATTACCTAAAAAACATAATGGATGCATGCCTAAAATATGATTAGGCAAACCATTAAAAAAACAAATACTTGTGATTGGTTGATTTAGGGATGGGCCCCACCACTTCTCTTTGCCGCCTGCGGCATATGCTCGCCGAAATCAAGTCTCCATTCTCCCAAAATCACCTTTGCCGCGCGCATGTTATTGATGGTGGTGGGGTTGCCGATCGGTAACAGGTTTGCCGCACAAGGTTGCCGCAACCACAACGTTGGCCCTAATACATCAAACATGGCCCCTTCACCCTTATATATGCATCTGACATTAATCATTTTGTATATTTTTTAAGAATGATATTAAACAAGATGTGAGATGACTATGTAGTTTTTTTATCCTCAATATGTGTGAAGCTACTCTCATCGCTTTTAATGCTAGATTGGTACATGGGATGGGATGATCCATTTTCTAACTAGCGGTGTTACAAGCTACCGATAAAATACATGTTTGATGTGTTATTTATATATCTAACATTCAGTCATTTCGTATATTAATAAGACATGACCGCAAGATAAATTCAAACTATAGAGATTTAAGATGAATATAGAGTTGTTTTAGGCTTTAATATGTGTTGAATGAATTGAACCACCGTTTATATGATTATAATTGTGTGTATTTCTTAGTCTTAAAGTGTACATCACAATTGAAGTTTTAATGTTAATTAAGGTAACATGTCTCGGTGATAAATTTACCGACCAAAAGGCATAGATAAAAAAAGGTTTTCTTTATGTTTGTAGCGGGTTGCAATGAATAGCCCTTAACTTTAATAATTACAGTCACAGTCTTTTATTTGGAAAACGCATTACACATTTCGTCCTTTAACACTAACCAAGTTAAAATTTACAGTTATGTCTATTCACTTAAGGGTATTCTGGTCATTTCATGTTTTTATTTAAAATGTTCATTAATAAATAAAACCAAAAAATTAATATATATATATATATATATATATATATATAGGGAGCCGCTAGAATGAGAACCACCACGAGTTATGAGAACCGCGAGAACCGCGACCCGCGGGTGGCCGTTGACCACGAAATTTTTTTTACACCTAGATCCGTATATTTTAGGACCGGGTGTAAATTTTCGGTTCAAACGGCGCGCCCGAGGGGGGTAGTTTTTTACGCCCAAAGTTTGGTAAAAAAAAAGAAAAATTAAAAAAAACCCAAACTTTGGGCGTAAAAAACTACCCCCTCGGGCGCGCCGTTTGAACCGAAAATTTACACCCGGTCCTAAAATATACGGATCTAGGTGTAAAAAAAATTTCGTGGTCAACGGCCACCCGCGGGTCGCGGTTCTCGTGGTTCTCATAACTCGTGGTGGTTCTCATTCTAGCGGCCCCCTATATATATATATATATATAGTGGAGAGTTCAAATGAGAAGAAATTTTTTGTAAGAAGAATAAAGAAAAATTTTTAACCAATAAGAATGCTTTATTTTGATTCATTTAATATTTGTATTTAATATTATAATAAGGGTATATTGGTAAACTTAAATAGATCATTAATTACTAGTCTTCCTCTTTAATTAACTACATTAAATTTGTAACTTATTTAAAAAAAAACATAATTAAAAAAAATAAAAATTTAAAATGTAAGATAAGTTATGAGATGTGTAGGATAAGTTACGAGATGTGTATGATAAATTACGAGTTGTGTATAATAAATTTCGATATGTGTAGGATATATTTCAATATGTGTAGGATAAATTTTAAAATGTGTAGGATAAATTTTGATATGTGTAGGCAAAAATTTTTATTGTGGATGATGATAATCTTTATGACTAATTAATTAGTCAAAGATAATAATAAATGAGATGGAAAAAAGTATTTGATGTTTTACAGTTTTGCCCTTTGTTCTTTTTCTTCTCAACTAATTTTTCTTCTCAAATGAACCTCCCCCTATATATATATATATATATATATATATATATATAGAGAAACGGGTTCAGGAGAAAACACTAAAAAGTGTGAGAACGGTGAGAACGCATCCTAGCCCAACACGTGTCCCGCGGCATAGAGAAGGGCGGAGGGGCTTTTTTGTCTTTTCATTCTTCTTTTATTTTCCCAACGCGGTATAATATTTTATGGCGTCTAAGTTTTTTTTTTGGCGTTAATTGTATTTTTTAAACTTTTTTGCGTTAAATTAATTGTTTTTGTGTCACATATATAATTTTTTTGGCGTTATAGAGTTTTCTGGTTAATTTTTTTGGCGTTTATGGCGTTTTGTATAATAATTCACTACGAGTCTCTAATATTTGCATAAGATTACAATAAGACCAATTTTTTTTGGCGTTTAGTGAATTTTTTGGCGTTTAATACCCTTTTCAAGGTGTTTTGCCAGCAGCTGTTCTCCCAGTTTTCATTATTCTAGCGTTTTGGTGTTTGTAGTTTTTGGCGTTTTATATAATAATGTATTTTATTTATAGAGAATTAGATAACAAAGCAACATATAACTTGATATCAAAACAATATAAAATGAAAACAAAAATAATAAAAAATGGTAATCTAATTTTTCTTCCGAATCTTCATTGTCATCAGCCTCTATCTCCTTGAATTTGTTTTTGACGTTTTTAACTTTTTTTGAATATTTTAGCTAGATGCCAACTTTCCTTCATAAACCCCGTCTTTTTCAGAAGAAGCTGCTTAGTGGCATCCTGTTTTTCGATGTGATAGTCTTGTTTGGTGGCATGTCATTGAAGATCAACTCTTGCTTGATGCTATTTGTAATAATGGAGTCCAAAATAACATTTTATACTTTGGTTGAACCCTTTCTTCCATGCCTATAATCATCAAGAACAAAGCTCACATGATGGCATATTACTGTCATCAGTCTTTTTTTCTTGATTTTTTGTCCATCTCATCCAGCAAATTATTATTGAGTTAACCCCCTCAGAAAAATGATCCATTTCAGTGAAAGCTTTGACATCTGTGGCGTTTTAAAGGGAGTGGTTTCTAGTGGATATGGCGTTTTTGTGTTTTTCTGGTTATGATTAATTTCATTGTTTATAGACCCCTCTCTTATAGGAGTTTTTTGACGCGTAGTTTAGGCGGGACTTTTTATTGTAATAAATGATAGTAATAAAGTAACTGTCTTTTCAGTTACTGTATTTTGTATTTACTGTGTTGATAATCTTTTATCATTTTTATAGGTAATAGACGTCACATCTTCTAAGTTTGGCGTTTTTTTTTTAAATGGCCTTATGCAGACTAACATGGCAAAATACAATAACGGAGTAAATAAAATATTAACCAGGAAAAATATTTTTTGTTATTTTTGGCGTTTTGTTAGGGTTAACCATTTTTAGTATTATTTTGGCGTTTTGCTAATAAAGATAGAAATATATCATTTAATTATCTTAAAAAAAAAGAAGATTACATAGAAGAAAAAAAAAGAGGAAATAAAAAATTAAAATCCTTCGTCAGAAGTTACTTTATCTGAATAGTATCCATCACTTGTGTCATCTTCTTCCTCCTCGGACTCTTCATCTTGATCTTCATCCATGTCATCATATTCACCTTCATCAGCTTCTTGTTCTTGGAGATTCTGAAGCCTCCACCTGAACATGTCTTGCATTAACTCCAATTTTGAGTTTATTTCTGTGTTGGTACAAGTGGCGTTATGCAATTCTTCCATGAAACCCAGTCGCTGCTTTGTCATGATGTTCTCTAGCCAGTAGACTTCCTGCTCTCCGCTGTCGTATGTAACCGTCACCATGTCTGTTTCATCATCAAAACGCCATGATGTCATGACAGGGTCTGGCTTCACATCTCCTTTGATTGGTCCAAATTTGCTGGTTAATGCTTTCATTAGCATATGCGTTTCATGGCATTCGTTGTCTAGAGCGATGCCAATGGATAAGATTTGCCTCTGTATCTCTTCTTCCATCTTCAGAATTGCCCTGACCATCTTAACATACACCCTCCTTCTGTTGTCAAAATGGAGGACGTATCGCCTGATTCCCAGAGTGTATCTCCATGAAACGATTGTTGCCATTTTTGGCGTTTTGTTTAAGTTGGCGTTTTTGGTTAACGATTTTTTTTTTTTTTTTTGCAGAAAATGGATAGATTGAAGTGATTATGGAAGCTATGGTTTACGTTTGTTTATATAATGATGTGTTGGCGCGTAATTTAGGAGGGAATTTCTTCTAATAAATGTTAATAACTGAAATTTAGTTCTTTGTGTTGTTTCATCTTCCTGTAATATTCAACGCGTTTTATTTTTAATTTTTGGCGTTTTGTTTTTAATGGCGTTTTATTTTTTATGGCGTTTTATCATTTGATGGCGTTTTGAATATGAGGGGTAAAAGACCATTTTACCCTTAATGAAGCGCGTCCCACCTAATAATATTGATGCTATTTACGAAAACACCACCGCATAATCTAGTCCATGAATTGTTCTGTTCGGACGATCCATCGTTCTCACACTTTTCACCGTTTTCTCTAAATCCTGACAATATATATATATATATATATATATATATATATATATATATATATATATATATATATATATATATATATATAACATCATCTTCCCCAAACCCTAAAACACTATAAACCTCTTCTCTCAACCATCTCTCTCCCTTTTTCTCTCTATCTCTCTTCAACCAACCTCCACCACCACTACTAAACATCATAATTCTTCAAATCTTAACAAAATTACCTCCACTCTCACTGTCACCACCACCACCAGAACTGTAAACCGACCACCCATAACCACCGTCTCTCCAACAACCACCCTCAGCCTTCTCTCTCAACCTTCCTTCACGTTTTGTCTAGAAATCCAACCACCGCCACTAGAAGCAACCGACCACCGCCACTCCCTTCTCTCTCAACCTTCCTTCACGTTTTTTTTCTGGCAATGAGCATTACATGAATCCTTTCACTGGCGGCTAGATCTAAAGTTGCTGGTTCAAATCTGAAAAAGATGCTTCTTTGTATATCACTCTCTCTTTCTCTCTCTCCCTCACAGAACTAACCCGATTTTACAGGTTTGGGATTTTTAGTGTGAGTTGGGTTTTATAGTGAATCAACGAGCTCTAAAATTAACAGGTAGTGATTTAAAGGGTGGAAACCATGGCGAATGAGGAGCCTGCGACTGAGATTGATTGTCGTGGTGTTGTTACGACAACATATATGATGGCGGTGAAGATTTTAACAGAAGTTTGAGATAGAGGATTAAAGTTATCATTAATTTTGTTCTTGTTCTTCGTGTGGGAGTGATTTGTATTGCTGGTAGTGAGTTGGGGTACGCACGCCTACAGAGGAATGTGGCTATATATAAATTGGTAGTGATTTGCATTGTTGTTTAAAGTGCCTGTCCTGAAATTCAACTAGAAGTATGTTTGTTTGTTTTCTTTTATGGTCAGCAACGATTTCTCCATTTATTCATAAACAACAAAACCAACACAGCAAGGTACTCTATTGGTGGTTGTTACAGTTACAAAACAAAACATAAAAAGTATAAAAAGGTGTTGCTCATTCATTTGGTTTAAAATTCTTCGGTAATGGGGTGACGTACAAAGGTTTGTTGGTGGTGGCTGCTGTTTGTTTAGAGGGAGAGGGAGATGGTGTTCAAAGTGTGTGTGCGAGAGAGTGTGAAACAGAAAAAATGTATTTAAATTTGATTTCATTTATACTATAAATAATTAAGTAGAAAGACTAAACTGCCTTTAAGTGAATAAATTTACCTGAAAATTTTAACCTTGTTAGTGCTAAAGGACGAAAGATGTATTTCCAAACAAAGAATTGTGACTGTAATTATTGAAGTTAAAGGATATCCATTGCAACCCGCTACAAACATAAAGGACGAAAACTGTAATTTACCCTTGAAGTTATTATGGTTTGTCCCGACCCGAATCGAATATCCGACCCGAACATACAACCAGAAACATAGCGATAGGAAAAATAAATTGGTCCCACGACTTTCCACCCCCCCCCCCCCCTCTTGGGACTTTTGGTCTTACCATTTATCTCGCATTATGATAATTATCTTCGTCTTTATTTTTGTTAAACAATATTTAGCTTTTTTTAGTTTTATGTGTAAGAATGCATCATTTAATAAATGAAGATTATGTAGTTTTATTTGAAGTTATTATTGTTTGTCCCGACCTGAATCGAATATCCGACCCGAATATACAACCTGAAACATAGCGATATGAAAAAAAGAAAAAAATTCAAGGGGGCACCCACTCACCCAAGCCAAAGCTTGGGTCCGCCGTGATTAGCAGGTCCCATTTTCTTCTTCATTTTCATCAACAATCACCACAAAGTCAACACCTCCTTCTTCGTTATTGTACTGTTAACCACCAATAGCACCCCTCCAATGATGCTGTGAAAATGGGAGAAATAGGCGCTATTGGTCGCTTTTTGACTGAGCTGGAGGGGGCGTCAATCCATACCCTCTAGCCTTAGGGAACAAGCCTTTACAATTTTTTAAAAATTTAGGTGATAACCGTGATATGAATTGTGATAAGTTATAACGTTTGACTCAGATGATATACTAATTGCGTGTTCACTTTGGTATGGAATGTAAAGCAGATTTATTTTGTATTTCACATAAATGGCTCAAATTGGAGGTCTACATATAAAAAAACATTATATATAGATACCTATAAACATTTATAAATTAACAATTAAGAAACTATATAACTTAATTTAATCTATTTATTAGTTAAATATAAATTTATAAATAATATAATAATAAGTAATAAAAAAGTATCGGATGTCTAACTTTCCGCGACAGTCTGTTTAGGCTTTCTATTAAAAACAATCCGTTTTATATCTTATCCTTTTATAACCCCAAAATTTATTGTACCCTGAAAAGTTATGCGATTCTAATATTTTAAAAAGTTAAGATCTATAAAATATACTTGTTTATACCCTTTTAAATATTGTTTTTTTTACTTAGTACCCTTTTAGATATTTTTTTTACTTATGTGTTGTTTGATTTTCAGAGGTAAAACGTTTGCAGTATGCGGACTACATCTGTAGCAGAAGATGTGGACCAAACCTCTACAGTCTGCAAGAAGAACACTGTTTTTTTTTTAACTTCTGCAACCTATTGAAATATAAATAAACGGATTTATTAAACTTAAACGGAGTTTATAATAAATTTTCACTTCATTTTAAAACATTCCAACAAATCACCTCAACAACAATTCAATTTCTTACAACCTACTATTAAAACCATTATAAATATAATTATAATTATATTATAATTATAAATCTATAATAATTCTAAAAATTTAGGAATTGTGACTTGTGTCATGTGGCACATCCTTATTTGCTTATTTTTTTTCTTTAGAACCTTTATTGTTAGTGTATATATATGATTGTTACTTGTGTCATGTGGCACATCCTTATTTGCTTATTTTTTTTCTTTAGAACCTTTATTGTTATTGTATATATATGATTGTTGTATAGAACTTTTCATATTTGTGTATTTGGTAAAGTGGTTATGTGTCTATTTTAATTCTTCATCGATGCAGGTTCGATCCTTGGGAAGTTTTTTTTCTCCCCATTTTCTTTGCCAGACACATGTCAGTTGAATGTTTTCTTTTTATGCCACCTGTTTCACTATGTGTCTACCTCATTCATTTCCCGTTTGGTTAAAAGTCTCCAGTTCAATTGCCTAGAGAACATCACAACACTGACGATGATCTAGGGTTTCTGTTTTGTTTCAAACGGCTGACGATGATCTAGGGTTTCTGTTTTGTTTCAAACGGCCGATGGTGACGATGGAGTTGTTTCTCACGCCGATGTTAGCGGCGGCAATATGGTGCTCTCAGTGGTCAGCGGCGGCAATAGTTTTGTTTTCGTTCAGTTGGTTAGACATAGAGAGGGGCGATGGAGATGGTGAAGGTCGTCCTGCCGTTCTGCTCCGGAGAAAAATGCAAAGGACGATGGTGCTGCTCTGATTTTGTGGTGATTTGGTTTTCAGTGCTAAGCTTTTGACGACGGTGCTAAAAGATCCGGACACTTTTTGATGATTTTATTACACACTTTTGCTGTTTTAATTTGGTCTCGAATCTCTCTTACCTAAATTCACAATCATAGTTGCTCCTCCTGTTGTCCTAAAATCTCAAATCAATCGGACACTTTTTGATGATTTTATTACACACTTTTGCTGTTTTAATTTAATTGAAATTTGATTTGATATCCTTTATATCAACGTTATAAAAGGCACTTCTCTATTTTTTCCACTTAGTGTTTCTGAGTTTCTGGGTTTTACAGTCGATCGGTGGTAACGTGTAGAAGTTTTATAAGCAGGTATGTTTATCATAAATGTTTGATCTTTGATGTTTTGTGAACTTTAACTTGGGGATTTATAAGTGAGATATTATTGATTATGTATGAATGTTTGTTAGTTGGTTTTTAAATGCACGAGTTTGATATGATTTCTGGTTACAGGTAGCGTGGGATGAACCCGATTTGCTACAAAACGTGAAATGGGTCAGGCCGTGGTTAGTTGAGTTGGCGTTGTATGTGCCATTGATTCATCTTTCGCCGTCTTCACCTCCAAGTTGGTCTCTAATTAGCAAGAAGTGTGGTTGACTAAAGTGTATTTGGTCTATAAAAAATCCCTCTCTTTCAAAAAAAGTTTCGTCTCTGTTTTTTGGGGGTTATTAACCCCCATTCGACCCTTGGTGTTTTAGAGAGTGTTTTAGGCGACGTCGGCTGGGTTGAACAGTATATTTGTGCGTGGAATGTTGGTATTCGCTGATTTAGGTGGTGGCTTATTTGGACGGTGAAGCTACATCACTAAAACTCCACCGCTTCCCATTCCTGTATATTTGTTACATTCAGTTTATCGCTTAAATATGATGTTCTAGCGAGTTTTAGGCATGTCGCCTACCCGACGATGATGGTGTGTTGCTACTTGGTATGGCAACTCCGGTGGCAACCATGGCGCCACTGAGCTGGCTAATCTTGACGACTATGAGGAAGTGTGCTTCTAACCTATTTTCCTCTTTTAAACGACCATGATGATCTTTTCAGATCTGAGTCGATTGGTGTTGGTGATTTCGTTTTGCTCACTGAAGTTTAAGGCAAAATATTGTTCCAAACTCATGACAGCTGTGATGACTATGGTAGAGGCCATTGCTTGGCATGGCATAATTAAGGACAGTAAGTGTGATATTCTCCACTTGCAACATTTTTGCAGCCATGACGGTCCGATTGCCAAATCTAAGCCGATTCGGTTAATATGTTAAATTAGTTGTAGCTTCCTGATTGAAAGTGAATATGCATGTTATGAACTCAAAAGAGGACAAAAAACAAGATCAAGATCATGTATGTGAAGTGATCAAAATTTTGTTGGGTTGTTGGAATAGATGGGGATTTGTTGCCAGCTCTGTTCTTCAGATTTTAGGTTTGATAGCTCCATCGGTCACTTTGGTAAAATCTTGATTCTTTTTTTTTTTTTTTGTTTTATATATTAACATCTTGTTTATCCATATTCATCATGTTGTTTCTTCTTTCGTATAGAATATTACTAATTGGAATTATCGTAGTTATATAGTGGCTTGGGTTAATTTCAGTATTTCGCTATGCCACACTTGCCCCGCTGAGTTTGATGACAAATCTACTGTAGATTTAGACTTTGGCTCTGCAACGGTTGATTTCGGAACTGATTTGGCTATTTGCAAGCACATAGAATTCAATCCGGGTAAAAAAATAAATGCTTCTTTATTTTGATTCAAATATTATTTAATAGTAAGTACATGAGGGTAGCACTGATTGCATATTTGTTATTGTTATGCTTTAAGAATTTGATATCTTTACAAACCAACCACAGAGACATGGAGATGCATGCGACAAATGGTTGATGATGGCCCACTATCCTTTTCGGTTAATCGGCGGCGATATGTGACAACAAGGTGGCTAATCAAGGCGACGATGGTGATGAAGTCAGCAAGGGCGAGGGAGGTAGATGTGGCCGCTGTAGGTGTCCCCTTTCCAGCAGGCAGTGGCTCAAGCTGGTGGATAAGGGCTGCAGATAAACCGGTATGTTCATTCGTGCTGATGATTTCATCTTGCCTAATATATTCTTATTAGGGTTTGTTGATTGGATTTCGACCTAAATGGGTACTTTTGGTTTTGATAATCTATCTGCTTAGGATGGTTAAAAGTGGATAGATAATCCTTTTTGACAGAAACAACTAAAAATGCACCAGAAACATCTCCTACCTAGGTCCATTTGTCCATGTTGTTAGAAAAATGGATATTAATTAAATTGTTGATAAGGGCAGATAACTCAGACTGCTCTTTCCAGTTGCCCAACTGACGTTTCCAAATCTAAGAAAAAGACATTGACCCATTTGGGCGTTGAATCCTCTCTGCAAGTAGACTTCATTTTTTGGCTTCCAAATCATACAACCTAGGATATAAAACCTTTAGGGGGCAATTAAACTATTTGGAGCAGAAGGTTGATTATGATTATGATTTTTTTATGTCTTTTTAGGTTTAGTGTTTGAAAGATTAATTATAAAGATAAAGAATTACATAATTCTTATTTTATTGTGGGTTTAACGGGCCATTTGGGTTGGGTTGGAGAACAAACACTTTTTTTTTGCCCTTTTTTTATTTTTTATGAACAATAATGCAAGTTGGATTCATTTTGGAACAGTTACATTGAAGCATGCTACGTTAGAAGCCATAAGGGATCATGTGACTTCCATATCTTTTCTTTTTTAATTGAATTTTTTGATCCATTAGACAATCAAATTTAGAAAACCTAAAGGTTTATGCTATGTTAATGGCACTGAAGAGGACTTTGCTGATTTGTTATGTTTATATTCCATCAAGTAATTGTTGACACTTTCGTTCTAATTTCATAATGTCTAATCGATGTTTCCTTCAATTTTAATACTGCTTCTTTGCCTATTTTAAAAAGAATAAGTTTCTTGATGTTTTCCTTTTAACTTGCTTCACTTTGTTTAGAAAAAAGATGACGTTACTAATCAAATAGTTTGTTTTCCAATTTATGATTTAATAATTGAAGGTGTATATTTGATAATTAACATATATAATTGGCGTTATTATTCTGAAAGTAATGACCAAATAAGTGTCGACACTTAAAAATAAATATATGTAGGTGCAGGGGTTATTTTGCCAGCAAAACAACACATCTTCGACTGCCTACTGACTACACTACTACCTGCGTACATAAGCAGCGCAACGGATTACCTTTGGAAAACATGTAACTAATGGTAAACCGTATGCTAATGATAGGAAGTTGTATGCCTAAATGTCTCAAATTTTGTTCGGTGCATCTATAAATAGCAGCATGATAGATTAATGACAAAAGGTTGTTAATATGAGGAATACTTGCAACCGTACCTAATTGAATCTAAATTGTAATGTGCGTTGCGCGACAAGAAATACCCCTAGTTCACATTAAACAACATATTAGAGGATCTGAGTGTTGTCCCTACACCATTACAACAAAAATGGGATCAATTATTATTACAAATTTTCACACAAACATAAACACATACACCTACCCTGCAATCCACGTTAGCAAGAAGATGAGTGACACACCATTACTGGATTTAGTACGAAAGTTGGTAATAATCTGCGGGATTTCAGCAACACCCCAACAAACAAGGCATATGATTCCAAATTCAAATGAAACTTCGTCATTGACATTGCAGAGACAATCTTTAAAATACTTGTCCACCCACCACCCAATACATGGCTTTTTTTGTTCAACACAGTAGGATATTGAGTTACTAGTGCTGCTGCTAGCCTTGATTGCGGATACGCTGGTGACTTCGTCAAAGAAAATGAACTAGTGCTGCTCTGCAGCCGTGTGTACACCGGAGTCTCCGTCCGTTTTCGATCTATTTGAGTGAATTGAACGGAATTATAGCGAATTTGTAGTGTTGATTGTAGAGGTTTGCTGGATGCTTTGTGCGATTGGTTAGGGTTTTGTGGAGAGGAAGATCACCGGAGAGAATGGTGGAGATCAAATTGGGATTTTTTTTGTTTAGGAGGGAGGTGGCAGCGGCATCATGGATTAGGGAGGAGGAAGGCGGAGGAGGTAGGCGGCGACGGCGGCTGGGGTGGAGGAGAGGTGGTGGAGGAGATGGAGAAGGAGCTCTAGGGTTTTTTTTTGTGTGTGTTTGTGATATCTAGCAAAAAAAAAGACAAGAAGAGGTAAAAAGAGTTTGACCCACATCTGCCCCAAGAAGAGGACGCGCAGACCTTTTTTAATGAAAGGTATTCGAGAGAATAAACAGTATTCAGACCCAAAGGTCTACGCGACGCAGATATAAGAGGTCAGGAAGCTCTTCTTGGGAAAAAAACAAACAACACCTTAGTGTTTGGTATACAGAGAGACCGAATGGAATGGACAATTACGAGGAAATGCAGAAAAAGATGTCTGGTTGGTCAATGTGATGGAATCAACCATTACATAAGGCATTTCATTCACTCAAAATCATTTTATCTTCCCCCATGTTTTTTTTATTTCATCTCTTCTTACACCCTTCACTAAAAACACAACAATCATCCACTGTCGCCACCCGCAACCCGCCACCGCTGCAAGCACGATGGCCACCACCGTTGCCGCCACCCACCCGCCAGCCATCGTTGCCATCCGTCATTGCCTCACACCGCCACCAACCACCGCTGACGCCACTCGTCGCCACCACCACCCACCGCCACCATCGACGCATGGTCGCCGCCACCCTCAACCCGCCATTGCCTCCGGCGCCACCAACAACCACCGCCACCCATTCGCCGCCGTTGCCACCCACCGACGCCTCCGCCGCCACCAATCACCACCGACGACCACCACCGTCACCGCCTCCCATTGTCGTCGCCGCCACCACCGCCACTCGCCGCTGCCACCACTCCGCATCGCCACCACCACCACCTATCACCACGCACAATCACTGCCACCGACCACCACCCTCCAACACTACTCACCGCCGATTTTATTCCTTCGTCTTTTCTTACCTACCAAACAATACGTGGTAATAATTCATTCCACCACATGGTAATGATCCATTCTATTACCTCGTCCATTCCTTTCTCTTGTCGATTCCAATACCCCATACTTGTGTTGTTAAGAATTCGATTCGGATTCAAAAAATTCGAAATTCGACTCGATTCAAATTGGATTAATAAGGTTTGAATTCGAGTTGATTCATATTCGAGTCCAGTAATCGAATTCGAATACGAATTTATGATTTTTAACTCGATTCAAAATTCATATTCATTTTATATATAATTTTAGAATATATACACATGTATACACACAAAAAAACATATATATACCCACCATATAACTTCTAAACCTAGCCAAAGTATGAATCAATCAATAAGTGATAAGTTTGTTATCTATAACATTACCAAACCTACTGACAAATAGCCAATACCACTTATTTCTAAATTTTTACCTAAGTTAAATCGCTATCAATAACCAACCTATCTTCTAAATTTTGGTGTTTTAACATATCGATAGTTAATTAATTTTGTAGAATATTATATTTTATGTTGAATACAATTAGTTTGTAGTAGTTAAAAAATGAAAGTAAAACAATTTATTTTAGGGTGAATTTGAATTTATTCGAATTCGAGCGTCAAATACTAATCGAAACGAATCGGATAAGAATTCAAGTAAAAAACTAAAAATTAGAAAAATTCGATTCGAATAATTCAAAAATTCGTTATTCGATTTGATGAACACCCTTACCGCATACCAAACAGATGATTTAGCTTTTTTCTATAAGATAGGGTTTGGTATGCAAGAATAAGTAGCGGAATGGAATGAACTATTTCGAGGTAATGAAAAAAATATGCTTTGTTGGTTAGAGTAATGGAATCACTCATACATGAGTCATTCTATTTGCTTTAAAAACCTCAAATCCATTCCATCTACCCCTTGTTATTTTTTCATTAAATTCCCTCTCTCACCTTGTATAACCACCATTGACCACCACCATCACCTGCCATCACCCGCCATCCACCGCTATCACCGCCACCACCCGCCATGGGCACCACCCACCGCTACCACCCTTTGTCGCTGACCAACGCCACTCTCCCGTAACTACCACCACCACCACCAAGAACCACCGATCCACCCACTGCTGCCGCCACCGACCACCACCACCACGTGCCACCACCGTTGATCACCGCCACCCACCACCACCTCTATCACCAGCCGCCACCTCCACCTGTCACCGGTCACCACCACCATCCGCTATCGCCACCGATCACCCTTCCCCCAACCACCACCACCATCGCTACCACCTAGTACGACCACCGCTACCACCCACTACCGCCACCCACTGTTGATTTTTTTCCATTATCTCATACCAAAAAAGACAAGAGTTAATTACAGTGATTTAGCTCAAATCACAAGTACATTTTGGAGTTTAAGATTTAAGAGTTGCAAGTATGAACTTTATATTTTAATTTTGTAATACGTTTGGTGTCTAATCACCACTATATTTTAATTTTGTAATAAGTTTGGTGTCTAATCACCACATTAGTCTCAAATGATCAGATTGTTTCGATTGAGACCGAAAATCATGGTTAGGGTTTTGATTAAGACTCCAAATTGAGAAAGTAGATGTAACACTAAAATAAGATTATTGTTAAAATATTTTGTGTTATTAAAGGAACATTATTTATAAAGAACAAGCAAGGTTGAAGCAAGCAATAAGGCTATAGGGTGTGGTCATGACCCCAATGATCCCCATGATCCTCCACACCAGCGCCATGTCACCTACTTCTAATCCATCATCCAAAACCACTACCCTAAGTGTGTGGTCATGACTCAAACCACTATTATCTTATTTTACTTTATTTATGTGAAAAGGAAAGGAAATATTGAATAAGGAAAGGAGGCCCATGGTTGCAATGGTTTAATCCATGGGAATCATGATGGATGAAACAATGGGTGGTGAAGCAATCCATTAATGGTTCTACGTGACGATTGATGACCCAACCATGCACCTCACACTCTATAGCCTAAGTAATTCACTCATAAAAAAGAGAGCTTCACAATAAACTCAAACAAAAAGATGAACTAAAGAAACTCAATCGCAAGCTCATATGAAGATTGTTTTACATGACAATTGTAACACCCCAAAAATTCCGTCCAATTACGTGACGGCAGGTGTCCAATTCTCCAACTAATCCCGACTAAGTGGAGGGAGAAACCTCCAGCTAATCCCGACTATGTGGAAGGAGGAAGGACCTACACTGTACGTTCACTAAAATGTGTCCCGAATCTCCGAGTAATCCCGACTCTGGGAAGGAGATGGACTATTATTGTGCGTTAACTGAAACGCGTCCCAAATGTCCAACTAATCCCCGATGTGTGGAAGGACAGGGATTAAAACTTTATATATCAATAACTTATTAACCCAAGGGGTTATTTGTGCAAATTTTGTAATTAGAAGTCCTTACGGACCGTAAGTCATTTGAACATATGTGCGCCAGGAGGTCTTATGGACCGTAAGGAATCAATGCTTACGGTCCGCATGGTAGAGTGATGGGCAAGTAAAGATAGGTCCTTAAGGGCCGTAAGGGCTTGATGCTTACGGTCCGTAAGGGACCTGCAGAACAGAAACAGCTGGCTGCAAACTGCTGTTGTTTTGCCACCTTGCACCGACTTACCACCATCTTCTCTGGTTCCTACACCTCAAAGGGCACTTGTTCACATCTGAGAAGCCTTCTTAACACTTGGCATGATCTTGTGATGATCTTGCAACTATAAATAGGCTACATGATCATCCATTTCCTTTGCTCATTGTTGGTGCATACGTCTGTCGACTTCGTCTTGTATCGAGTCTTGTACTAAGAATGTTAGATCAGGGCGAGTAGTTTGAGAAATAGGTTTTATAGGTAATTTCGTTTGAAGCAGGCTAATTCCGCTTGGAAGTGTGTCTAGGTAATTCCGCGCGGAATTAGATTCAGCTTGAATCTAATTCCGTTTGGAACCGGTTCATGCGGAATTAGGAACTCTATAAATTCCTTCCAAACGAAATCATTTGTAACCTTCATGTTTCCGGTGCCGAAGTGCTGCCGACGCGTCATTTGATCTGTATTGCTGTTAAATCAATAAAACAAGACATTTAAGAGTGAAACAAGTTGTTTTACAAGTTTGTTTCTTTGTTTCTGCCTCTGAAACAAACAAGAACTCTTCTGATTGACTCGTTTGGGTCACGAACCGATCCTACAAGTGGTATCAGAGCTCAGGAAGAAGAGTTCTTGCCAAAACAATCTTAAAATTTGTCTTCTACACCTTCTTTTACAAAATTTACAAAATTTCACGGTCAAAATGGTCTGAATTTCACATATTGTAAGCGAAACAGTGTTTTAATGGATCCTTGAGACTATTGGACCTTAATTCGGCTTAAAACTGGTAAAAATTGTATTTCCGTTTCAAAATCAGATCGAATATGATGATGTCAGCAGCATTTCAAACGTGATTAGGACTTAATTCCGCTTGAATTTGCAATTCCGTTTGAAAAATACTCATAATTCCGTTTGAAAAAGTTAATTCCGTTTCAAAGTGTTATTCCGTTTGAGACGTTTGAAACGAAATTAGGTAATCTCGTTTCAATTCGGTATTCCGTTTGAAAGTGTGCTTGTTCAAACGAAATCAGGGTGATTCCGTTTGAGAGGTAATTCCGTTTGAGAGTGATTTCGTTTGAAAGGGGTAATTTCGCTTCAAAACTAATTCCGCTTCAGTGATTGATTCCGTTTGAAACCATATTCCGTTTGAAACTTGTATTTTTGTGAAAAATTTCCCGAAACATGGACGAGGAATTCTACAATGCATTTGCTACACCGATTGCACTTGTTACAGCTAGGGATGGGATTGGTACAGTACCCGTACCTATACCCGTACCAGTACCGAAAATACCGGTACCGAATTTGAACAAAACTAGGTACCAAATACCGTACCAAATATATAGGTACGGTACGGGTACGAGTACGGGTACTGGTACGGGTATTTTCGGTACAGTACCCGCTTGCTACCATTTTGTTTTTATTTACTTTTTGAGCACTTGTACGAGTACTAAATAGGTAAAATTGACATGAGTGCCAATATAGTACGAGTACCAAAGAGGTAAAATTGGTACAAGTACCAATACGATACGGGTACCATATAGGTAAAATCAATACGAGTACACTATAAATACCATAATATGAAATAAAACATAATACAAAAAAAACTTTTAAAGGTATACATAGAATTCGGTACCAGTACCCGTTTTTACCCGTACCAATACCGAAAGTACCGAATACCAAAATCAATAAAACTGGGTACCGATACATGTACCAAATACCTAAAATCGGTACGGGTACAGGTACGGGTACGGGTACGGTACGGGTACGAGTACGGGTATTTGGGAAAAAAAGCCCATCCCTAGTTACAGCTGCTGAAACTGTGTACAATGAGAATGAGACAGGAACTTATCAGAAACCACCAAAGCTCATGTACATTGAAGATTTTCAAGGATGGAAAAATCGTTTTGAAAACTGGGTGCAAGCTTATAAATTTGACGCATGGTGTTCATTGTTGAAAGATTATGAGAAACCAAAGAATGAACGTGGGATTGAAAAAGCTATTTGTGACTATTCAGAGAGTGATAAATTGAAATTTACAAGTGAGAAAATGATGATCAGTATTCTTCAACAAGCAATTAAAGAAGATATATTTGTTTTGCTCCAACATAATGGTACGACTAGATCAATTTGGGAAGCATTGATTCAGAAATTCAAAGGAAGCGCAGATATGATCAAAAACAAAAAGGCGTTATTGAAGAAATCGTTTGATATGTTTTCAGCTTTTGATCATGAAACAACAAAGCAGACCATTAATAGATATTGTCATCTGGTATTGGAAATGGGAAGATTGGACATTACGAAAGATGATGATGAATGGGTTAATAAACTAGCTGAAGCACTACCACAGCATAAGTGGGGAACTTATTTGATGATTGTGAAACATATGAGGAAGTCTGAGAATATGAATTTGGCACATTCATTCAGAAAATTGAAGAGCATGAATTGGATATTCAGAAAACTGCTATCATGACGAATCCAAATGCTCAACAAGATGTCAGTTTGTATTACAGAGGGAACAAGTTTGAGGCTACCCCCAGCCCTAGCCCAAAGATCCAAACTGGTTTTAGTGCTGACAGCTCATCTGGAACAAAGGGTAGTAATGTGATACAGAGTGGTGGATCTTCATCTTCATATTCAATCTTTGATCCAAATTTTACAACACCAAGTCCTCAACACCAGAATTCAACAAATCTGCAGTGCAATGTCACTTTGAACATTCAAAATGGTCAAAATTTGTCTCCAGAAATAGCCAAGCAACACATGGCATCACTCGTTGCTATGTTGGAATCTTATGAAAGTTTGATTACTGGCAAGATTGGAAATCCGATGCTTATAAAAGAAGATTATGACCAAATTGATGCAGAGGAACTTGAGTTGATGGATGTGAAGTGGTGTTTGGCTAGTGCTTGTAGGAGGGCAGAAAAGTTTCAACAAATTACTGGTAGAGATGAGTTTCGAGGAATGGCTACTTCTCCGTTAGATTTTGACAAATCAAAGGTTACCTGTTTTCGTTGCAAAGGAAAGGGACATTTTAAACAATAATGCAAAAACAAAGAAGCAACTGGAAGACCAGATGGAAAGAATGATTATTATCAAAAGTCAATTTTCCATCAGATTGATCAACAACCTCAAAAAAGGGAACCACAAACTGCTCATGCACGTCCCATTGAAGAGAAAAGAGCTTTGTTTGGTATAATTGATCAAGATGATGAATTTGTTGCAGAGGGATTTAGCTGGGATAAATACATTCCACCCGGTTCCGGCCTTGTTGCTAGAATTTTGGGTGAAGATGAGGCTAGTCAGAAAAGAATCCCGATTTTTCCAGATCTTGGAAGTGATATTGATACTGATGACGAAGAAGAATATCTTAATAAAGCTAGAAAAGGTATAGATCCTGACAGCTTTAATTTGTTTTTTGCAGATAAAATGGAGATGCTGAATCAAAAGAAGATTGCCAGATTGAGGAGAGAGCTGGAAGCAGCAAAAATCCTTGCTGATGAAAAAGCAAAGACAGAAGCTGGAGAAGCTAATGCTGATCAAGTAACTGAGAATGTAGTAGAAAAATTCGTTGAAGTGGAGAAAGTGGTCGAGAAAATAGTTGAAATCGAAAAAATAGTCGAAGTTGAGAAACTTGTTGAAGTAGAGAAAATTGTTGAAATAGAGAAAATCGTTGAAGTAGAAAAAATTGTTGAAGTTGAGAAACTTGTTGAGGTTGAAAAGATAATTGAAAAAGTGGTTGAAGTTGAAAAACCATGTTTGAAGTATTTAGAATCTTGCAAAGTTTGTGAGGAGAAAGATAAGAAGATTGTTGATTTGGAGAAGATTAAAGAAGATTTACTGTCTGATTTGAAGTATGTAAAAGAGTCATATGATGTTTTGAACAAGACAGTTGATGGTTTGAACAAAACAAATCGAGAAGTTGATGCTGCTATGACAATGATGAGCTCAACATTAATGACAAAGCAGAGCGTCATCAATGAGTATATTGAAGATTGTGCTAAGCTGAAGCAGGATTTGGAACTTGAAAAGATTGAGAATGAAAGGATTAAACGTTTGTTGTTGAGTTATACAACATGTGATTATTTGATTGATCGTGTTTATCCTACTGTTGCAGGTCTTGAAGCATTTAAAGACAAAGAAACGGAAGACTAAGATGCTGGTAAGACACAAAGTGTCCAGTATAACAAGTGTCCGCCTCCAATCTATGAGAGTTATTCCCCCAGGAATCCTAACAAGGAGCATCTAAAAAAGGCAGTCAACATCAAGTTAAGGTCTGAAATCATTGATGAATTACCAGACAATATTGATGTTACATTCACAGCGTCTGACACTGATCATGAGTCCGAGTTGTTAAAGAAAGTGGTCGATCAGGTGTTAGATATGGATGAAGAGTCAAAACCGGAGTCTAAGTCTGAAAGTTTGAGTTCGTCAGAAAAGAGTCCGAGTTCACCGGTTAAAAGGGTTTACAATAAAGAATTCTTGTTATCAAAATCTAATTTGAATAACGGAGCAATCAAAGTGGCATATACTTTGAATGATTCAGACAAATTATATTCTGATGAGGAATTTCCAATAAGAAGTGTCAAAACTGAAATGATCAAACAGGTTTTCAAATTAACAGAAATTAATATTTCTGAAATAAAAGATTTAAATCTTAATGAAAAACCTAAAAAGTACACTTCAAGAGTTCAACAAAGATTGAACAAGAAAAAGGGTTACAGTTCTGGTTCAGGTTATCAAAAGAAACCAAACCATAACGGTAATTTCAGAAAACAAGGACTTGGTTTTAATTCTTCGGAAAATTATAAAAATGAGAAAAATTATAAACCAAAAAAAAAATTTGTTTCAGGAGGAAGTTCTGAAGATGAGCAGAAGAAACCATTCTGGAAACAATCAATTCAAGAGTTTCTTGCTGAAATAAAGAAGAATGTGAAGAAATTCGCTCCAAGAGTTGATAGAAGAACTTGTTTTAAGTGTCAAAAAGCTGGACACATTGCTTAGAATTGCCAAGAGTCAACTTATTCAAAACAGGGAGTGTCTTCTAACTTTGAAATGAGAAGAAAATATGTTGACAAATCTGAACAATTAAAAGAAAAGGTTAAAATGTTTGAAAAATCGACTGTGGAAGTTGGTGAAACTTCAAAACGTTTTTACAAAAGAAAAGTTGATTTAAACAAACAAAGATGGGTTGTAAAATCTGATAGTAGTTCTGACAATGAATCTGATTCCATAAAATCAGAGGAGTCATCTGTTGAGAAGAAGAATGAGAATTCCGTTCCAGAGGTGAACGATGAAAATTTTCCCAAGTTGTCGAAGGAAAATTTGAAGTTGAAAGTAGGTAAAACTGAGATTTCAGGTCAATTCTTTGCTGGTAAGAAAGAGTTTGATGCTGAAAAAGTGTTTAATAGAAAAGTTAAACATATTTTTGGGAAGATGGTTGATGGGAAGGTTAAAAGTGCTAAAGAATTTTATAAATCAAAATGTTGGTGGGATAGATGTGTACTTCCTAACTGAAATCCTGACTTGCCGAAGCTCCCAGGTTGGTAAGCGTGGAGCAGGAATCGGCATCATTCTTGAATTGTTTGGTTGGTAAATCTGCAGGTGATATCTTTATATTGTTATATTTTGATTTACAAGTGGTTTTGGTTGACAAGTGAACCTACAAGTGGTTGAGAAAGGTTTTCACTTACAAGTGGTAAATCAAGGACATTAAGTTGTACTTGTTTTTCCTACAAATGTTTGAGAAACAATGTGATGAACCCCTAACTTACAAGTGGTAAAATCAACAAAACTTATTTTCCGGTAAAACCATTTGATTAAAACAAACTTAAGTGTTTTGAAATCAATGGGAAAATAGTTTGTTGTAAGGGGGAGTTCTGATTGTTTATGCCAAGTGGATGGCGATTTGAAGTGATTTGATATCAGTTGTCGCTTTATTTGTACAGTTTGTTTTCAAATTTCCTTAAATGATTTTGCATTTTAGGGGAAGTAAGAAATTTCTGAAAATCCAAAAACATTTGAAAATTTGAAAAAGTAAAAAACATGATAAAATTCAAAAATGAGTTTTGTTGTCAAAAAGAGGAAATGATAGTACATCAGTGGACGATCACAGCATGCTAAAGAAATGGAAAGTTAAAATGTGATAAACGGTCTCACTGATGATGTGCAAGTAGGTTTTTGCACATTTAGTAGATTGTGACGAGATATAAATCTAAATTCAAACTTGCTTATATCGTGGGTGTTAACATCTCTCGGATATATGGGTAACCCCCGAAATCTTGTTTGAAGGACCCCTCTTTCTGAGATACTAGGTCTTTATGCTTAGTGATATCTGGGGTATTATCCCGGGACTTCTGATTTTGCGGAAGCAATGGCCTAGTCCCCGGAGAATACTTTACGCTTGCTTGAAATATAGCCTACCCTCAGCATAAAAAATGATGAAACATTAAAAAATGCAAATCATGTGCTGTTGTAAAAAAGATCCTCTAAAGGGGACCCACCTAAAGTCGAAGCCGTCATCTCTCTGTTGAACGGAAGTTCTGACCTGAGCTCTCACGGTCTTCGCATTTAACCCCTTACAGATATCATATAGGTATACTCACCTGTAAGTCTGAATATTGGGATCTGGATACAAGAGTATATTCTGAGGTGGGATACGCGAATGAGTTTAAGTCTCTTAAAACATTAATCTCGTATCTCGAAACAATTGAACTTTGTCTGAAAATTTAAGTGGATCAGTATACTGACAATCTAAGTGAATCGTTTAGAACTTAAAATGTTTAAAGCTTAACGGTGTTTGTGATTTGTCTCATAAACTGATATGATCCTCTTACGCAAACTCACAAAAATATTGTTTGTAAATATTTCTTTACTGCATTTCATTTCTTTACAAAAATCCAAAAAGATTTTCGGTGTGTTTTAGCATAAAATTTTGAAAAAAATTCAAAAAGATTTTAGACAACTGATGTTGGAAAGCTGATTTTCAAAATTCCGAGTGCTGAACATGACGAACAGGTTTGGGAAAGTTTGTTTGAAGATGTTTGAAAAGAAAATTGATATACATGCAAGTGGTTCATCAGAAATTATAATTGTTAAATCAGTATGATTCTTGAAAATGATGTGTTCAGGTTGTGTCTACTAGTGATTAGCAGAGTTTGTAAATTTGTTATATCTTATCTTTTATGAAACTTATGTTTTGGGTAGAGGATTTGCAGGTGAGCCAGGAATCGATCCTGAACCTGTAAACATGTGAGCAGAGTATGAGCCAGACTACGATCCCAACATAATTCAAGGGGGAGTCTGCTAGTAGATCAATATCCGAGGAGGAGAAGAATATGTGGACACAAGAGCCAGAATCAGATCCTGAAGATAGAAAGAAGAAATTGGAGTGAGGCAAGAGCCAGGTCGAGATCCTGGAAGCCCAAAGACTGATAAAGACAAAAGACGTTGAAGACTCGACACTTAAGACTCGTCAACATCCGAGGGGGAGTCTGTTGGTGCATACGTCTGTCGACTTCGTCTTGTATCGAGTCTTGTACTAAGAATGTTAGATCAGGGCGCGTAGTTCGAGAAATAGGTTTTATAGGTAATTTCGTTTGAAGCAGGCTAATTCCGCTTGAAAGTGTGTCTAGGTAATTCCGCGCGGAATTAGATTCCGCTTGAATCTAATTCCGTTTGGAACCGGTTCATGCAGAATTAGGAACTCTATAAATTCCTTCCATACGAAATCATTTGTAACCTTCATGTTTCCGGTGCCGAAGTGCTGCCGACGCGTCATTTGATCTGTATTGCTGTTAAATCAATAAAACAAGACGTTTAAGAGTGAAACAAGCTGTTTTACAAGTCTGTTTCTTTGTTTCCGCCTCTGAAACAGACAAGAACTCTTCTGATTGACTCGTTTGGGTCACGAACCAATCCTACACTCATTCACTTTCTTTCACTCTAAATCTTTCTTGGAGCTATCCTCTGGACAAGAGGACTCCTCTCCTAGTTCTATTCTGCTCAACACTTCCAAGTAAGTGTTTCTCCTAAGTTCTTTTATAATTATTTTATTTATCTGAAGTTTAAAGTCATAGTTGACATTTTGTTTGACTTTAGCTTCTAACCAATTTGGTCAAGGTAAAGTTCAATCCGAACTTTCCTACGTGATCGTAAAAACGATAGTATGATCCCTCTATGATCATACCTTCGGATTATTACGTTAACTAGTTGAATTGTTAAGTCGAGCATGCTACGTAAAAGTTGAACTTTTGAATAAATTTCATAAATGATGTAAATGGTTTCGATAACGTAAAACTGATTTGTTTTAACATATGTATCAGTTTTACAACTTATATAAACTGATGTTAGCATGCCCAACTTGTCCAATTCAGTTTAGAGTCTCATTTTCGATAGGTCTGAACGATCCGATTTCAGTCTGGGTTCGGTGAATAATAGTGAGACGGGTGATTTTGAGCCAAGAACAAAGATAAACAATAGAAAGATAGATAAAGATAAGATTGAAAGAAAGATATTTTCATTGAATGTGAATAGACAAACTACAAGATTATCATCCACCCTGGGTGAGCTCCCCCGGGTGGTGGCTCACAAAATGCACACCTCACAAATGAGGTCTAGTACTCTATATATTGCCCCCGAGCCTTGTCCTCCATGCAAGCCACCTCTTGCTTGGAAAACCTACTAAACTCACTAAAATATCCGACTATTACAAATAAAAATGTTACATAATATAAACAATAAAATTGCTAAACTAAAGCCATCATAACTGATAACACCATTCTCCAATTTGACCCAACAATTTTATGTCAAAAGTCAAGCAGTTTGACTTTTGCTTTGACTTTTGATTCTAACCCGTTTGGTCAACGTTTAGGCCTGTTTTAAACTTGTTTTGACACTATAATATTGTTGAGTATAACTCTCTGAAGTTGTACCAAATGGTCATTCCGCTTGATGAGTTAAACAACAAGTCTTGAATATATTGTTAAAAATGACCACAATGCCCTTATGTGGTCAAATGAGCTACTTGAATGGTTTTAAACTAAACCGAACTATAATATGACTTTGTAACAGTATATACTTCAACTAAAAATGTATTTTACTACTTGGACTTGTTGTAGACTCATCCGACCTTCTGAACCCGTCTTTATGCGCATAACTAGTTATGCGAACCTAGTTCGCATAAACTAGGCGTAACATGTCAAAACCTTTTAAAAACTTTCAAAATCAGAATGTTGGTTTACTTAACCTTTATCCAATGAGTCCTTACACTCGGATATGTATAAACCATATTTTAATCGATCTACGCTTAATATAACGAACCGATCTTATTCTTTAGTAACGGGTTATATATTTCTAAGGAACTAACCTATGACCCATATACATTCTAACAGATAACTGAATCTGTTCACTCCGGACTATAGAACCCCCTAGATATTCGGACTTGAGTTTTTATATTTTGACTTTACGGGTTTTACTATACTAAAACTGTTATCGATTGGAAGCTAGCAAAAAAGTAAATACTCTTAACTTATTTTCTTTTAAAACTTTGGGTATGGCGAATACGCCACTTGGAGCGGGTATTACATAAATGAGCCGCCTATGATTGCTCATAAATGTAAGAACCTGGTTTAATCCCTTGTATTTGATAGCTGAAACAATTGGGGGTTATTGGTACTGTGTCCGGGCGTCCCGACTCATGAACTATTATGGCCATACAAAATAACGTGCTGGGGTAGGCATATTGAATGTAAGACACGTTATTCAACTTTGGTGTGTACCTTAATCATTATAGCACTGAAAATGACCGGCTTTGATATCTGGTTCCATTGTATGACAAATATGTAAATCTGGTGACAAGACAAAATCTCAAGAAATATTAAATGATTACCTACGGGTTTTCTCTATGTATAAAATCATTTTTGAAAAACTATTTTCAAAATGAGTTATTTAATGTATTTACCAGCGAAAGCTAACGTATTTTTAAAAGATTGAACTGCAAGTACCGAACATTGATATTAGGCTGAGAATCTGGGTCGGCTATGATAAAGGCTATAGAATTTGCAACTCCTAGCTTAAGGCCTATGATGTCTAAGCTTCTTTTATCTCGATCCCGTCGGTTGGCTTAAACTTGAACAACTTTGTATTTCTGTATTCAACACTTTAATGTTATGAATATTTTTACTCTTAATACTTCCGCTGCATTATTATTAAATTGTGATACTGTTATCCAATCGTCACGACCCATCCGGACCCACCAGAAATAGGGGTGTGACAACAATCAACAGTAGTCATGGAAATGATGAGCGCCAAAGCGGGAAGATCTGCCATCACATTACAATTTGTAGCAAAAAGGTTCCAAGAATTGTACTTAAAACTTTGTGTGAAATTTGGCATAAAAAACGCAAGTAAGTAAAGATTAAAAACTTATGAAAAAAATTCCTAAAATGAAGGGTTGAGGGATAAATGTTCAACATTGTGTAAGCCGGCTCCTCTGTTATGAGGTGCAAGGGCGCAACTTTGGGAGGAGGGGGCGCCCGACCCTCTAAACTTTTCGCTCAGTAGTGCCCGGTATGTAGTTTTTCGTATAGAACTTATGATAAAATTCCTAAAATGAAAGGTTGTGGGATAAATATTCAACATTGTGTAAGCCAGCTCCTCTATTATGAGGTGCAGGGGCACAACTTTGTGCGGGGGGGGGGGGGGGGGGGGACTCTTCACTCAATAGTGTCCGGTATGTAGTATGTAGTTTTTGTATAGAATAGAATTTTTTAGGTATATACATTTTCGACCCCGGTTTTATAATTTTTTAGGTATATACGTTTTCGATGCCCGGTCGAAAATCTCAAGCTTCGCCACTGATGAGGTGGATTGGGTTCATCAACCGTGGGGAAGGAATGAGCAACAAAGTCATGGGAGTGGGAGGATGGACAGAGCTAATTTTAGATCTTTTATATTATCTATTAATTTACACAAATGATCTATATATAGTTAACTACATAAATGGTCAGCTTAGTTAGTTAGTCAACCAGTATTTTAGTCATTTTACATTGATTTAACAAAGATTTTTTTAGACATCAGTCTTAAATCCCAAACATCTTACAAAACTAAAAACACAAACCCCTAATTTTGCATCTTGTATAACATATACCCAAAAAGTGTGATTAACTCTACTTTTTGTTAAAGTAGTCAAAATCGATGAAAGAATGTTTCATATTAGACATTGATAAAAAAAGATCTATATAAAAACCCTATTTTAGAATGTATTTTCGACTCTGATTATAATCATTTATTTTAAAAACATTAACTTATTTACTAAAATTATCGTATACAAGAAAACAAAAATACAAAATGTAGACATATAATAATTAGCCCTTATGATCGAATGGAAACAAATATTTTTTACTTTACATGAAACCCGGCGTTTCAACCGACGAATTAAATTTCCATCGGGTTTCACGATCTAGACAACGGTGGTTGCAACCCCATTTCACGCCTTAACCTCCGGTACCACCACCACCCCTCTCTCTCACACACAAAAACGATCTACTGTGTGTAAATCTGAGCTCAAACCACCAAGAAAAAAAATATCTCATGCACCCTATAAATACCCATCTTCACTTCTCCTATTTCGTCACAATCCATTCTCTCTATACAACAGTTTCCTTGGATCTTGAATTTGGTGCTGAGCGAGAGAATGGCAGGCGGACGACGAGCGTACACAGCGCTGTTTGCGGTTCTGTTGTTGGTTGTTTTGATCGTGTTAGCGGATGTAGCTGAGGTAACCTTAGTTATTAGTAAACTGAATTGAATGTGTTTGGTTTTGATCGTCGGATCATCTGCATTGTTAGTGTTGTAATTTTTGATTTGAAATATGTTACTGATTTTGTTATGTTTGTTATTACAGGCGAAGAACAGGCTTCCTCTTAGAGGTATGGCATATCTTCGGTACTCGGTTTAGTTCGCTTTATGGCATGCGTCTAAAGCAAAACTAAACCATAATTTTCGATTAACCGGTTATGGCTTCACATATCGATTTACAGGCTCGCAAAACCAAACTGGCTTTTATTTATGTAATACGTTAAATGTATATTTATATAATAACTGTTATTATATATATAGATAAATTATATGTAAAAAATTAAATACAAATAATATAGGGGAATGTTCAAATGAAAACCATTAATTAACGCGAAAACTCGAAAACTAACTAAAAAAGGCTAAAAAACATACCAATTTTTGCTATTTTATGTATATAAAAAAACTTTTTTTCAAAAAATAAAAATAAAAAAATTGTAGTGCACTACAATTTTTTTTTTTTTTTTGAAAAAAAGTTTTTTTTATATATATACAAAAATTAGCGATTTTTAATAAAAAAATTGTAAAAAAAAATTGGTGTGTTTTTTATGTGTTTTTAGTTAGTTTTCGAGTTAAATGTGGTTTTCATTTGAACCATCCCCATATACTTTATGTATATACGTGTAATTACAAATATATATAATAAATTATAGAATACAAAAAACATAATTAATAAATAATAACATAGTCGAGCTCAAACTTAGAAATAGAGATCTCAACTTATTTATGGCTTAACCAAACCATGGGTTAATTTTTTATTTTTTCAACGGCTAACTCACACACCACTAATAGACCTGTTGCTAAATCTACATTGAAGTCCACCATCTAACTAGAACCTAACTACATTCCTTGATACCGCTTGGCTACAAGCCTTTTTCGATATAGTTACTTGTTTGATTATGTAAATTTGGTTCGGTCAAGTAGGTTAATTTGGTAATTATGTACAATTTTTACGCTTTTGATTATAATTATAATAATGGTGTGTTTTGATTTACAGAGTGTAAGCCCAGATGCATATACAGATGCTCCGCAACATCACACAAGAAGCCATGCATGTTCTTCTGCCAAAAGTGTTGTGCCACATGCAGGTGTGTGCCACCAGGTGTTTACGGCAACAAACAGAAGTGTTCCTGCTACAACAACTGGAAGACTAAAGAAGGCAGACCCAAGTGTCCTTGAAAGATCGGAGGGGTTTAACTGACATTTTTATGAGTTCAAGGGTCTAATTGTGAAAGAAACAGTTTGTGTTTGTTTTTCTTTGAATTTGAATTTGAATTTGAATAAACTGAAAGTGTACGGATAACCAAGGGGCATTTTAGTCAAAGTGTTATCCAAGATTTGTTGTTATTAATATGTTTTTGTCATTTCTGTATTCGAACATTTATGTTTTTGAAGTAAGTTAATGTTTAAGTGATTTTATTAATTTAGAGTTTGTCCATTTATGAATTACTAGTAGGGTGCCCGCGCGATGAGGCGGGGGCGACACTTTGGATTGCGGCACTCGTTGCTGGTATTTTTCTTATTTGTATATGATAACATTATTGTGGTGGATAGGGCCGGCAATTCTGACACGAACACGATAACACGACACGAACCTACACGAAGTTAACAGGTTTCGTGTTTGATCTTAACAGGTTTCGTGTCTAAACAGGTCGACACGATAAGACCTGTTTAAATTTCGTGTCTAAACAGGTTAAAACCCGTTAACCTGTTAAGACCCGTTAATGACCTGTTAATAATTTTAAATTAAAAAATATATATGAAATATACGGGGTCTGTCATGTGTGGACCCGGACATGTGAGGCGGTATACAACTCACCCAAAATTTTGAAATCAATTTTCACACTTCTAACTTCTTCACAGTTCACGCTCAGACCCACATAAACCCTAAACTTCCTTCATCGCCGGACGCTGCTCAACCCTTCACAGTTCACCATCGCCATTGTTAATACAGTTCATACGCTAAACTTGTTCGAGATTTTCAGTCGTTGAATCACGAAACTGTTATTGATTGCACAGCAGTAAAAGATCAGCAGGTTTCGTTTATGCAAACTGTTCTGCGCAGAATCGTGTTTATTCGCAGAAAAAACAAGTTCAGTCGTCAAAACTGTCCATTTGCTGCAGAAAAACGTTGTCCGCTGTTGTATCTTCGTTAAAAGCTAGTTAATTCGCTGATAAATTGTCATTCGCAGATCTGTTGTTGCTGAAAGTTACTGAAAATTGTCATTCGCAGATCTGTTGTTGCTGATTTGCTTGAAATCAGATCTTTTAATTCACAGATAAGTCCATACATTATAGAAGAGATGATCCAACACGTGCTTTGGAATAATAGGTCGTGTTCGTGTCTTAACAGGTCGTGTTCGGGTCTTAACAGGTCGTGTTTGTGTCTTAAACAGGTCATATGATATGTTGGCACCATTTTCGTGTCTTAACAGGTCATTTCATGTAACCTGTTTATTAACAGGTTCGTGTTCGTGTTTGGAAAATTTGACACGATAAGATTTCGTGTCGTGTTCGTGTTTACAGGTTTCGTGTTCGTGTCTTATCGTGTTCGTGTCTTAACAGATCGGGTTGACCCGATATACCAGCCCTAGTGGTGGATATATGTCATAAGTGTTACACATGGGAGCCTAACACCTATAATGTCTTGCAATGTTCGATCAACTGCCTCTTTCGCCATCGATGCATCATCCCATATAATTAACTTGGAGGACCTAATTAGTTGACTTTTAATTCCTAAAATTTTGGGACATAGTTTACTATTTATCTACTAAATATCGTAAATTAGTATTAAATAAATATCGTAAATTAGTATTAAATAATTCCTAAAATTTTGGGATATAGTTTACTATCTATCTACTAATATCGTAAATTAGTATTAAATAATTTTATTACTATAAAGAAGCAACAAATATAGGCATCAAGAGTTGTAACTTGTGCTTAGGGCATTTTTCAAAAAAAAAAAAAAAAAAAAAACTTGAATTTTTACTTTTAACCCAAAAGGTTTTTACCTTTTCCATTTTAACCCTACATAATTTGTTTTTTTTAACTTTAACCCAAAACTTTTCATTATTTGCAATTTAACTTCACAACTTTTGTTACTTATACCTTTCATCTTTCGCAAATTTTCGTTTTGCGTATAGTTCTAAATTTTTCGAGTTAATACGACGCAACGTGTATGTGTGGTTCAACGTTTTTACCTCTATTTTTCCATGTTTGACAGGTTCGTCGCAACACGCATATCCTAGGTCGAGTTAGTGTTGGTGGTCGATGGCGGTTTTTGACACCGTTTTACGCCCCGCCGCAACGCGGGGTGTGCTTTAGGGGGTTTTCAAAGAAAAAATGGTTATGCATATGGTTGTCGTAACGTTGGCTTTGGGGGTTTTTAAAAAAATTGATTTTTTTTTTACTTTTTACCCAAAAGTGTTTCATAAATTACTTTTACCAAAAACTATTTGTTTGTTTACTTTTAACCCAAAACTTTTTATCTTTTGCAATCTATCCCCATAACTTTTTTTACTTTCAACTTTGGTCCTTTATAGTTTTCATTTTACGCAAATTTTTCGCTTTATGCTTGGTTCTAAATTTTGTGACTTAACACATCGCAACATGCGTCTTTGGTTTAACGTTTTTACGTTTCGTTCTAAATTTTGCGAGTTAACATGACGCAACGTGTGTGTGTAGGTGAACGGTTTTACATCGTCTTTTTTCCCCGTTTGACAGGTTTAACATAACGTGCGGGTCCTAGATCGACTTAGTTATAACTAAAGAATCCCCGCCGCATTGCGGCGGGTCTCAATCCTAGTTCCTAAAATTTTGGAACATAGTTTATCTTCTATCTACTAAATATCAAAGTTTTGTTTTGTTATAAAAATTAATAATAAATAAAGTATAGAAAAACTGTTTTAAACATGTAAATAGTCGTTTGTTAATAAAAAATACTAAACAAATGACAAAAGTATATTAGTTCAATCGAGATGTAAAAGTATAAGTGCAATAAAATAACACAAAACATAAACTTCAAATATAAAATAAACTTTATTATTAATGGGATAGTCTAGATCAAACAAAAACAACTGAAAATGAAAAAACATAAAAACACTTGATATATTTAATCTAATTTCTCTTCTTTTTTGATCCGTTTTTCTTGTTTGTGCTCGAATCGGCAGTATCATCTAATTCATCTTCTTTCTCATTGATGTGTGCAAAACAAACTATAAAATATTAACTAAATTAGACTCTCTAAACTAGACACTATAAAGCTTTAAATTTATAACTAAGACTCTCTAAACTTAGACCACACAACCGGCAAGTGTACCGATCAATGTAGTATAACCTAGCAAGTCCGAGTATCGAACCCAAAGACTCTATGTATTACGTAAACTAGACTCTAATAGACACTGACTGACGCGACTTAAACTTGTTTATTTGTTTTGGGGGGGGGGGGGGTTACTGAAAACTAAGGAAATCTATGTTAACTACTAAAACTAAAGAAATTAGAACTAAGACACGAACAAAGAACTTGGTTTGTATTCAGATGATATAAAAGACTACCTAGACTCGAATCCAGTTTGACTAAGGATGGACTTCTAATGGCATTAAAGTTGTATGGAGCCGGGATCGTGATATACTAAACCTTAAGGTATTTCAATGCTAAGACCTCCCGACCCTTCTCAGGAAGAAACCTAGGAAACCCTACAAGGCTGTTATGAACACCGACTGTTAGACTTCCTCTCAGTCCTCTAACTATTCTAAAAGTGCCCTAATATGACTATCTACCTCTCAGCGCGATAATCTAAGGCAATTCTAGGTTCTGATTTGGTTTACTAGACACAAATGCAATTAGGGAAATAAGATCGACTTCTCTCAAAACCTATCTTAGATATATACTGCACTGCGACCTAATAACTAACTCGAGCCTCTCAGCGACAAATTAAGCAGAACACTTGATTAGATTAAAATACCAAATATTACTTCTAAGGTTACTTGTGCACTTTTCACCCTAAAGGATCGAAGGTTTATTATGTGATATAGACACTCACCAAAACCTAAAACCCTAGCTTGATTCTATTCTGTGATAAAGACCGTCACCAAGATTCAAGCGAAGCAACAAACAGTATTAAAACAATCATCAAGTATGCATATGCACCAAATCAGAAATTCTAGAACACGTTACTTTCAGAATCAATCCATACACAAACAATAATTAACCATTAAAAATCCAAACATAAATCAAACCATCATCTTGTCTAGGTAGTTCAAACAATTTAGCCTAGCATCTTAAATGGTGAAATCCAAACAAAGTATTCAAATAACGAATTCATCATAACAAGTTCAAGGAAAGAAATTGATAAAACAAAGGATTGATAAACCCGATGAATCCTTCAAATCTCCGTCTCTGACTTATACCGATGATTCCCGTGCTTTGAAATCTTCAATTGATCACCAAGAATGCTCCAAAGTTGCTCTCAAACTCCTCTCATTCGTAAATTAGGGTTTAGAGTTTCAATTCTTGGTTTTTATACCAAACCCTAGCTGCATTCCAAATCAGACGCGACATCCAAGCCAGTCGCGTAGCGCGACTGGTAATACCTTCTCTCTAGCGCTACGCTAGAGACCCGAAGTCAACAAAAGTCAGATTCCACTCAGTCGCGTAGCGCGACTGACCTGCTTACACTCTCGCGCTACGCGAGAGCTCTTTTTTTCACAGAATGACTCGTCCAAAAATCAGCTTTAACACCTCAAAACTCTTCAAAATAAATTCTAACTCTTTTCCTCTCATTCCAAAATACCTCCTTTCATCATCAAGCTCGTTTCCAGCCAATTTTCAACCATTTATCGCATCACGACCTGGAAAACCAAACTTTCATCAATAGTACATAATTCTAGACAAAACTAAACTAAAAGTAACGAAAGAACGTACAAACTATACATGATAAAAGCATGTATTTTGCAATACATCAAATATCCCCACACTTACTCTTTTTTCGTCCCCGAAAAAGAATTATGCAACGGAATCAGAGACAAATCATTACTTGGATCAAAAATTATTTATAATTTATTAAAACCAATGCTTGCGTTAGCCGCGATTGCGAATATACTGATCCTCTTAAACCCGAATCTACTCCTAAACCCTTATCATGTGAATTTAATTTAAGTGCGGTCAATCCACCTAGGGCCTCACACTAGAATCTACGGTCCACCTACTCCCACCTCAAGCTTATAGGACTAAAAGAACGATCAATTGACCAATTCCTAACCGTTTTATATCAAAACTACGAGAGTAAACAATCAAATTTTTTTTCTTTTTTCCATTTTTTTTTTCTTTCTTCCCGAATTCGTTTTGAATTCTTTCGTGAGACTAGACGATGCTTTCCCTTAACCCAGCGGTATTCCGACTGTAGAGTCGCTATCCCCAATCACAGATTACATAGGTCTCGGTACTTTTATTCGGCAAAGCGATTTCACACATCCCAGAGGCAAACCGGCTGTAGAGTCGCTATCCCCAACTCGGAATACGTAGGCCTGTGTTACTTTCATTTAGTTTCTAGCTCACTTTTATTCTATTTTTTTTTCATGATCACAAACTCTAACAGTTTTAACTTATAACGGTGCCCCTTATACTATTATCGGCAGTTTTGATTTCCCATATTTCCCAGGCGAAAACCCACTAGCGGACCGACAATTAAAGGTATATTAGATCAAAGGGACTTAAAACCAAACCCGGGCCTATCCACATATCCCAAACTAGACGCAAGCTCGATTTATTATCATCTCATATTATTATTATTCAATCCAAGCAAAAAAAAACATCTTTTCTATCATTTTCCGCTTTATTTGCAAACTTCTTTTTATTTCGAAAGACATTTTCTAATTTTTTCAATTTTTTTTTCAATTTTCAAATTTTTTAATTTTTTTGTTTTTTCTCAATAAAAGACTCAAATATTTACAAGTATCCCATCCCCACACTTAGAGATTGCATTGTCCCTAATGCAAGAACGAAAATACGACTCGACAACTACCTAAAAATAAACACAAAAGAAATAAAATACAAAGATAAAGAATTGGAAAAAGACTTAGCTGGTTAGGACAAAAGTCAGTGCCAGCTGTACGGGTCTTAAATCCAACTAACGATCGTATAGCATTTCATTCGCGATTGTTAACTAATCTGCGTGGGTATATCAATATAGCAAGTCCAAAATCACCCGAATGGCAATTGAGTACGGGTGGCACGATCCAAACCTGCATAATCAAAGCAAAACAAAACCCAACGCAGTACCTACTCGAAACACATAAAGACTCAAAAACTACTACTTTAGACTCATGGTACAAAATAAAAGACTCCAAAAATACAAACTCTACAAAATAATACCAACTTCTCACCTACTTACGGAGGATCATGGATGTGCAACTCACCATCCAACATCGCCCTCACTCTACGGGCTGCAACACTATCCTTCTTAACACTTCCCCCATCTCTCTCATACTCTCTCAAATAATCATCTGGCGGTTTGAATCTGAAAGTATCATCTTTGTAACTATCCCCATACTGAGCCTTGCTCAGTGCCTCAATCCTCGATTCTAAACTCACCACCCTTTTCTCCAAATCTTCCAACTTTCTATCTAGAGGATCCCCACACTTGAAATCTAACCCCTTCTCTAAACTCGCACCACTCATCACCTTTTCCTCTACTCTCTCGTCATTCTCACTTCCCCCCACTAACGAAATCGCCTCCACTTTACCACTCGACCCTCTCGAATTCATCACATTAAACACTACCGCTTCCTCGCCCGCTCTAAGTGTGATGGTGCCTAAAGAGACATCTATTAAAGCTTTAGCGGTGTTTAAGAACGGGCGACCTAAAATTAGCGGTATGTTTTCATCGGCTTCCATATCTAAAATGACGAAATCGGCCGGAAAAACAAATTTATCCACCTTCACAAGCAGATTCTCAACAATTCCCCTCGGGTACTTAACGGACCGATCGGCTAAAGACAATGTCATCCTGGTAGGTGAAAGCTCTCCTAGACCTAGCTTCTCATACAAGGAATAGGGCATTAAATTGATACTAGCACCTAGATCAGCTAAAGCTCTCGTGTTGGTGTTACTACCAAAAAGACACGGAATAGTAAACACACCCGGATCAGTAAGCTTTTCAGGAAGCTTATTTGAAACAATGGCCGAGCACCCTCCATGCAACGGGACATTCGACAACTCTCCTAACTTCTCCTTATTCCTAAGAAGGTCCTTTAAAAATTTAGCATATTTAGGCATGGACTGGAGAGCCTCTACAAACGGGAGATTAATCTTCAATTGCTTGAAGATATCTAAGAATTTCCCGTATTCCTTCGAATATTTTTGATTCTTAAGACGTGAAGGAAACGGAGCATATGCATGATTCACATAAGGGGAAGGCCTAACAACTACGGGCTCTTTCTCTACTCTCTTCTCTCGAGACTCACCGGGTTGTGCGGTACTTGCTGGGCTTAACCTAGATTGCACTTTGCCGGGAGCCTCCATCTCAATCACCTCATCTATCACATCACCATCCTCATCTGCCTCTCTCTCCTCTAAACTAGGGTTCCCTACGATCTTGCCACTACGAGTGTAAATGGCATTAGCTTGAGCATTAGGGTTCTGTTGAGTGTTACCCGCAAATTTACCGGGTAATCTTTCTTCTAACTTCCTAGCAATATCACCTACAACCCTAGAAAGATCTTGAACCGCAGATTGGTGATTCCTAAGCATGAGATCATGTTCACTAAGTTTCTTTTGAGTGCTTTGATCCCTAGCAACTAACTGGCTCATCATAGCCTCCATCCTTTCCATACTACCCCCTACATCAAAACTCGAACCTTGACCACTTGACCCTCCATCCTTAACCTGCCCACTCGAACCGTCACTGAAAAGCGAACCTAGACCCCTATTTGGATTTTGAGCGATTTGAAAACCAGGCGGTCCACTTGAGCGAAAATTGTTATTATTATTATTATTACTACGCCACCCCGAGCCTACATTATTATTCCCAAACCCACTAGACTGGCTCCTACCAAAACCTCCTCCTACAAATCCAACTTGCTCCTCACCGACTAGCAAAGGACACGAACTAGTACCGTGACCTCCTCGACACAACTCACACTTATCTATCTTAGCCTGAATTTCCTTAAGTTGTCTATCCATATTTTCCAAAACAGAGGCCAAACTAGGATCCATAGTGACATGGTTCACCCCTCGGGCGGGTGCACTAGTAGTGGCATTTGAATTACCACTTTGAAACCTCTGATCGGATCGTGACTGTGATTGAGACTGAGCAAATGCCTCAAAACGCTCTAGACACTCAGGAACTGTAAGAATACCCATCATGTGCCCCCCTGCATTTGTATCAAATCTATCTCTAGTCTCCTGGGTAAGTCCATTGTAAAACTTCTCACATAGGGCCCAATCAGAAAGACCGTGCTGGGAGCAACGAGCGCAAAGGGTTTGAAACCTTTCCCAAGCAAGGTAGTAGGGCTCGTCGGGCCCCATGCGGAAGGAATGGATCTCATCTCTAAGCCGTGAAGCTTTGGCGGGCGGAAAATACTTGTTAAGAAAGGCTTGACGAAGCCCCGCCCAAGTAGTAAAGGTACCGGTTGGTTGAGAGTCCAACCAAGTAGCCGCACGGCCGGCTAGTGAGAATGGGAAAAGCTGTAAATATGTGGCATCATTAGGTGCACCGCTAAGGCTAAAGGTAGCTAGCATCCTAGAAAAACGGTTTATATGGGCCGGGGCGTCCTCATCATCTCGGCCATGGAATTGGATACTATTGGTGATGGCCTGCATGGCATACGATGGGATTTGCCATGAATTTTCGTTAACTATAGGTGGAACAGTGATGGGTGAAGCAAGGCCGGTGAAATTCTGAGTAGCCTGCTGATGGACGGTTTGCCTAGGGTTTGCCATGTATTCTACGTTCTCTGGTTCACTAGAGGTACTAGAAGTGGGAGAATTGGGTGGGGAATCCTTAGGTGAATGGTTTGGGGAAGGTGGTGGAACGGTAAGTGGGATGGTGTCGAACTCTGAAAGATCAAGAAAAATGTGAGATGAAGAATTAACCTGTGGGAACGAAGAAGAAGATGATTGATTGACTGGTGGTGGCGGTGGTCCGTGCGAGCGTAGATGTGGCATCCACTGCTAGCAAAAACCTGAACACAAGAAAAACAAACTACTAGTTACTATGACTCAAGATAAGACAAAGACTCGACAAAACAAAGAAAACACGTAGCACGTATATATCAATTAAGTCTATCAAAGCTAATAAACGCAATTGCCAAGAGTCCCCGGCAACGACGCCAAAAACTTGATGTGTGCAAAACAAACTATAAAATATTAACTAAATTAGACTCTCTAAACTAGACACTATAAAGCTTTAAATTTATAACTAAGACTCTCTAAACTTAGACCACACAACCGGCAAGTGTACCGATCAATGTAGTATAACCTAGCAAGTCCGAGTATCGAACCCAAAGACTCTATGTATTACGTAAACTAGACTCTAATAGACACTGACTGACGCGACTTAAACTTGTTTATTTGTTTTGGGGGGGGGGGTTACTGAAAACTAAGGAAATCTATGTTAACTACTAAAACTAAAGAAATTAGAACTAAGACACGAACAAAGAACTTGGTTTGTATTCAGATGATATAAAAGACTACCTAGACTCGAATCCAGTTTGACTAAGGATGGACTTCTAATGGCATTAAAGTTGTATGGAGCCGGGATCGTGATATACTAAACCTTAAGGTATTTCAATGCTAAGACCTCCCGACCCTTCTCAGGAAGAAACCTAGGAAACCCTACAAGGCTGTTATGAACACCGACTGTTAGACTTCCTCTCAGTCCTCTAACTATTCTAAAAGTGCCCTAATATGACTATCTACCTCTCAGCGCGATAATCTAAGGCAATTCTAGGTTCTGATTTGGTTTACTAGACACAAATGCAATTAGGGAAATAAGATCGACTTCTCTCAAAACCTATCTTAGATATATACTGCACTGCGACCTAATAACTAACTCGAGCCTCTCAGCGACAAATTAAGCAGAACACTTGATTAGATTAAAATACCAAATATTACTTCTAAGGTTACTTGTGCACTTTTCACCCTAAAGGATCGAAGGTTTATTATGTGATATAGACACTCACCAAAACCTAAAACCCTAGCTTGATTCTATTCTGTGATAAAGACCGTCACCAAGATTCAAGCGAAGCAACAAACAGTATTAAAACAATCATCAAGTATGCATATGCACCAAATCAGAAATTCTAGAACACGTTACTTTCAGAATCAATCCATACACAAACAATAATTAACCATTAAAAATCCAAACATAAATCAAACCATCATCTTGTCTAGGTAGTTCAAACAATTTAGCCTAGCATCTTAAATGGTGAAATCCAAACAAAGTATTCAAATAACGAATTCATCATAACAAGTTCAAGGAAAGAAATTGATAAAACAAAGGATTGATAAACCCGATGAATCCTTCAAATCTCCGTCTCTGACTTATACCGATGATTCCCGTGCTTTGAAATCTTCAATTGATCACCAAGAATGCTCCAAAGTTGCTCTCAAACTCCTCTCATTCGTAAATTAGGGTTTAGAGTTTCAATTCTTGGTTTTTATACCAAACCCTAGCTGCATTCCAAATCAGACGCGACATCCAAGCCAGTCGCGTAGCGCGACTGGTAATACCTTCTCTCTAGCGCTACGCTAGAGACCCGAAGTCAACAAAAGTCAGATTCCACTCAGTCGCGTAGCGCGACTGACCTGCTTACACTCTCGCGCTACGCGAGAGCTCTTTTTTTCACAGAATGACTCGTCCAAAAATCAGCTTTAACACCTCAAAACTCTTCAAAATAAATTCTAACTCTTTTCCTCTCATTCCAAAATACCTCCTTTCATCATCAAGCTCGTTTCCAGCCAATTTTCAACCATTTATCGCATCACGACCTGGAAAACCAAACTTTCATCAATAGTACATAATTCTAGACAAAACTAAACTAAAAGTAACGAAAGAACGTACAAACTATACATGATAAAAGCATGTATTTTGCAATACATCACTCATCGTCCTCAGAATCATCTAAATTTATAACCTCGACCCATTTCCATTCAGAGAGTCTCTTAGATCTTTTCTTTTGATTCTCATACTTCCGATCCTTAAAAAACAAAAATTTAATAAAAAAGTTAAAAAATGATTAAATAAATTTTATAAAAAAACAAATATTGAATAAAAAAATTTAAAAAAGATTAAATAAATTTTAAAATTACCTCTTTACTAAATTGACGTTGAAGATTAGACTTGTATGGACTGAACATTGCACCATAAGAAAAAATATTTCAACACTATTATCACCATCATCCTACAATAAAACACCAAATAATAACATAACGAACTTGTTAATATGAAAGATTATAAGCGAAAATATTACTTAAAAACTAACAAAAGCTTGTTCGACAACTGGGGTGTTTAAATTGGTGTGTTGAATCTGAAAAATCAAATAAGTTAGTATTCACATAAAAGTAAATAAAAGAAAACAATTATTCATTATTGCGATATAACAAAACTTATCATAGAACCGACCTTAGATTTTTCAATATCGCATGCTTGTTTTTTCGCATCAAGTGAATTCAGAACTGGCTCCATATTTTAAATCTGTTTAGCAATAGAAATGTAGAATTGTGAGTGTTTGCTATGTATTTATAGTAGTCCATTAGGGTTTAGTTTTAGATTGGTCATCCACTTATTTAGGAAGTTTGTTGTGAGTTTTAAGTTTTTAAAATAAGATGCACATATCCTGTTTAGTTTGTTGTGACATGTTTAATAGGAAGTTTGTTGTGAGTTTTATCTATACTATATTAAACATGTCACAACAAACTGACTCTGTACAAGTAAAATTAGGGAATATTTTAGTTTATTAATGTCGTTCAAAACAAAAAACTTGGGTAAAAAACAAATGTTAATGCACGGTAGCTAGGTAATGGTCAAAGCTGGCTTGGGTAAAAAACAAATGTTGGCTTTAATCAATTGTACATTTACGCATCAGCTATTTGTACTTTATGAACGCACGGCGAAACTAAAAAAGACAACTATCGAAACGTTTAAAAAAATGTGCCGATCGTCATGGTACCTTCGGATTTTTTTAAAACATTACGGGTTGTAAGATATCGCAGGAATACATTAAAGAATTAAAGAGGGGGGGGGGAGTGTAACTAATTACCCATAATTATGTTAAATGTCAAGGATTTAAATGTAATAGATTGAGGGACTAAAAAATAATTATGGTTTAAAAGACCACTTTACCCTCATTCTAGGGGTTTATTTATAAATAATGGGGGAAGAAGTTCTTAACTTTTGGGAATCCTTCTCTCATATATTATAATATAGTATAGATACTATATATATGCACCTATGCTCTTCTGACTTCTTATCTAAACCATTTTCTTGGGTTATTCGTCTTATTAACATGCATTTTGCTTGGGATATCAACGCTCCACTGATCACATTTTTTAACAGCAAAATACTTTTATATATCATATAGAAAATCAAGCCAGAAAGTAACTAAATATCTGAAACATACAATAGCCACGCCTTACATTATTACATCATGAAGATTGAAATCCAGCCACCTATCCCAGCCAACCACATTAAATTTAGATCTACATTTGACCCTAAGAAACGAATTTATCTTGATCTCCTCCCACCACTTTTGGAATCGAGATGTTCCATCCTTCGAATTATTTGGCGTGTAAGCTTTCCAAATCCGCCATGATGTTGCCATGAAGACAACGCTAACAACCTTTTTCCAATCTTTTGAGCCGTTCAAAGTATGAAGAAGATCCCATACCGTGCTGCACGAGAAATCGCCCTAGAGAATAGGGAGTTTATGCCAAACTAAAATGTGCCACGAAACTGAATGTGCGAACAGACGAGAAGCCAAATAGTGATCAGGGGATTCTTGGTAGAGTCCACACCTCCCGCATAATCCATTAGACAACCGCACCCCCAAAACGGCTAACTCCTTTTTAATCGGAATCCGTTTTAAAGAAGCTTACCATATGAATAAGTTAATTTTTGTGGAGCCCAATTGTTCTCCATAAAGGCCAAATATCAACCTGTTCATCATTTTCTGCAGCCGCTATCACATTACACACCAAAGCCACGGGTAAATCTTCTATTGGAATTCAAGAATATTACAGAATATTGCATTCCTTATTATTTGTTCCCATCTATTACTATATTTCCTTTGTTTACATCATTTCCTTCTTTATGGCCTCCATTCTCGGATCCAGTTATTAGCCGAGAATAGGCTTTTTATTTCCTTGTTTTTTAATCATCTTGATACAAGAAATCAATATCAAAACTTTGATACCAAATCTCAGATGGTATGAGAGCAGGAAACACGCAACCACAATCAACCCATATTCTAAATCACCATGACTACCAAAGAAGGATGGAACACGGATCCGAAGGCTATCGATCCTTCATCCCCGTTTTACTTGCATCCATCCGACTATCCCCGACAAATGCAGGTAAATGAGAGTCTCATTGATAGCAACTACAGTGATTGGTCCCAAGAGATGATGAATTTTCTTTTTGCCAAGAACAAGATGGGGTTTGTCGACGACACGATCCCTAAACCAGCCAAGACCGATTCCATGTACATGGCATGGATGAGGGCGATGCCATGATCAAAGGTTGGCTGACCACGGCAATGGACAAAGAGATCCGGGGAAGTGTGAAATATGCCAACACATCGGAGGAAATCTGGAACGATCTTAAAGAACGGTTCGGAAAGGAAAGCGCGCCTAAGGCATATGAATTGAAGCAAAAACTGACGGTAACACGACAGGAAGGCACCACGGTCTCAGTTTATTATACTAGATTGAGGTCAATCTGGGACGAAATTGATTCCGTGTAGCCGGCTCCCAAATGCACATGTAGTACTTGTACCTGCGAAGTCGGAAAGAAAATGACTGAATTCAAAGAGAAACAGTCTCTTTATGAGTTTCTCATGGGACTTGACCCGGAGTTCTCCACCATCCATACACAACTACTCTCGATGAAGCCGACACCAACCATCCGAGAAGCCTACCACCTCGTCTCTGAAGACGAACAACAACGAACCTTGGCACTTGGTAAGAAAACACATGTCGAGGCTGCTGCCTTCCAAGGCAGGGCTGACAATCGTGCGGCTGAATCGAAAGCTAACACTACGTCAAAAGTAGGCTACGGCCACACTTTTGGCAAAACCGCCCAGTCACACATTTGAAAAATTGTGTGGCTAAAGGTCATTCATAACATTTTAAAACACTTTTAGCCACACATTATATTATTAATGTGACAATTGTATACCAGTTCAGGACATTTAGCCACACTTTTAGAAAATTATGTGACATGTATTAGCCACAACTCGAAATGTGTGGGCAAAGGTGATCTATAGCCACATATTTTTGTTTCATGTGACCAAAAGTACATGTATTTGACACTTTTAGCCACACCTTAAGAAAAAAATTGTGACAATTATTAGACACGCTAGTAAAGTGTGGCCAAATGTGATCTACGGCCACAATATTTGTTTTCATGTGACCAATAACAAATTTATTAAAAACATCTAGCCACACTTTAAGAAAGAAACAATGACTTTTATTAGTCACACTGGCAATGTGTAGCCAAATATGATCTACAGCCACAATATTTGTTTCATGTGACTAAAAACAGATATATCCGAGACCTTTAGCCACACGTTAATAAAAAACAATCACACTAAAAAAGAGTGGCCATATATGATCTACGGCCATAGTAAATGTTTGAAAATGTTGTTAAAAGCTAATACAAATGACCACATATATTATTTTGTATGACTAAAGATAGACAATAGCCACACTTAAAATTACAAAATTTCATGTGACTTTACATAGATATTCGTCACACCATAATCACTTTGTTTATTATGTGTGACGAAATGATATCAAATGTCACAGAAAAAAGTGTGACCAAATGTTAACCTTACTACATCTGTAAAAATTTCCCCAAAAAATTCCATCCTAAAATTTAAACTTCCCCCCTAAATTATTTCATCCTAAAATTCTCCAAAATATTTCATACTAAAATTTCCCCCCAAAATATTTCATACTAAAATCCCCCCCCCCCCCCCCCCCAAAATATCTCATACTAAAACTTCCCTCTCAAATATTATTCTCATTTAAAAAAATAATTATTTAGTATTAAAAAAAAAAACTTACTACGTATTTAAAATTCAAAGTTTTATTAAATATATTATATTTTAAAGCAACTTTTTTATTACTCATTTCTTCTAAATAATACGTTAATATGCATATTAGTACCCGTACCGAATTTCCTCTGCAAAATTGTTTTCGGTACCGATTCAACACCCATTTTTTGGTGCTTTCATACGAGTAGTTTTAGTTCGATACGGTACCAGTATGTTACAGAATTTTACTTTCAAATACTCGTACCATCTCGGTACCTATACCTAGGGCTGTAAACTAACCGAACGAACACGAACAAGGCTATGTTCGTGTTCGTTCGTTAAGGAAATTTGGATGTTTGTGAACTGTTCGTGAACACATGACGAACATAAGTTTGTGTTCGTGTTCGTTCGTTAAGGAATTTTGGTTGTTCGTGAACACTAACCACGAACGCAAACGAACACAGACGAACACAAATGAACTTTAATTTTGAAAATTAAAAAAGGCACCGTTAATCTTAAACATTGTACACAAAGAAAGTAGTTAGATATAACCATTTAAAAATTGAAGGGATGGATGATATTGGGTTCAATCGATTGGAGATAGGCTGAATGAAGGAGCGTGATATCAAAGATGGAGAGGGCCAGAGAGAGGGAAATACATATGGGGGAAAGTAAAAAATTAATAAAACATTAAAAAAATTTAGAAAAATAAACATAAAAAACCGAACACGAACGGACATAGACGAACGAACACGAACGAACATATTACCGAACATTCACGAACGCAGTCGAACGAACGAGACCTTTGTTCGTGTTCGTTCGTTAAGCTTATCGAACGAATTTTTTTGTTCGTGTTCGTTCGTTAAGCTTATTGAACGAACATAAACGAACTTCCTGCCGAACGGTTCACGAACTGTTCGCTGAACGTTCGGTCCGTTTACAGCCCTACCTGTACCGTATCGAACATTTTCGGTACAGGTACCGAGCGTATCTCTAATCATATATGGGTTGATGGATATGGACAATAGTGAATCATATATTTCTAATGAACGATGTACCATATTAGGCCTTAATGGATATGGACAATAGTGAATCATATATTTCTAATGAACTAGATTGGGCCTTAATGGATCACAGTGGAGAATACTAGATCATACATGTCTTAATGGATCTCGATGAATTATAGTAGATTATACATGTGTTAATGAACCATATTGGGCCTTAATGAATCATAGTGGCAAATAGTGGATCATATGTGTGTTAATGGGCCACATTGGGCCTTAATGGATCACGATGAACAATAGTAGATCATATATGTGTTAATGGGCCATATTGGGCCAAAATAGATCACAATGGCCAATTGTGGATCATACATGTCTTAATGGACTATATTGGGCTTAAATGAATCACGATGAACAATAGTAGATCATACATGTTTTAATGAACCATATTGGACCTTAACGGATCACAATGGACAATAGTAGATCATACACGTGTAAATGGACCATATTGGGTCTTAATGGATCACAATGAACAATCGTAGATCAAAATATTTTAATGGACCATATTGGGCCTTAATGGATCATAATGGACAATGTTAGATCATAAATATCTTAATGAACCACAATGAACAATAATAGACCATACATGTCTTAATGGAGAAAATTGGGCCTTGATGGATAACGATGAACAATGCTAGATCATATATATGTGTTAATGGACCATATTGGGCCTTAATGGATCACAATGAACAATAGCATATCAAAATATATCAATGGACCATATTGGGTCTTAATGAATCACCATGGACAATGGTTCAGACTTCTTACTAGTTCAACACTTAAGGGCTGTTTGGCAACATTTGAATGGTTAAGTGCTAAACCAGTAAGAGGTCTGAACCATTAAGAGCCAGTATAATGCTTAATCATTCAGAGGCAAATGTCTGATCAATTCAGATTAGAGGTCTTAATCATTCAGCCTCTGTATAATGCTTAACTATTCAGAGGCAACTGTCTGAACCATTCAGACATCTGCTCGCGAAACAAACAGTCTGAACTATTAAGTGCTGAACCAGTAAGAGGTCTGAACCATTAAGAGCCTCATTAAGAGGTAAACAAACAACCCCTTAATGATTCAGACATTTGTCTCTAAACGATTAAGCGTTATAATAGATTCATTTATAATTTTTAAGTTATGTATTTCATACGTATCCAAGGTACCACAATTAATTAATAACTTAATACACTTATGAATTAATAACCTAATACACTTTAGAGTTCTGATCTCTTATCGATAATCTTATATTAAATCATTGTCTCAATTAATTTGGTCTTTTCATTCAAGTCAATGTTAAATGTTGATCAAGTCATTTGAATATTTTTTTTTAATTTTTTTTGAACGACAAGTTTTTTTAATGTAAATAGTAATCAATGTTTAATTAATATAAATAATTATTTAAGTTGACTCTAGGGGTGCAAACGAGCCGAGCCCGAGCTCGATTAACTTATGAGAGCTCAGGCTCGAGCTCGTTTGTATTTTCTCAAACTCAAGCTCGACTAGGGCTCGACTCATTTATTATCTATTAATTAATATATTAAATAATAATAATAATATAAACAATATACTTATTAGGCTCGCGAGCTCGATAAGTGAAGCTCGGGCTCGGGCTCGTTTACTAAATAAACTTATTTTTAGGTTTGAGGTCGGTTTGTAAGCAAGTTTAAATAAGCTCGGTTTGACTCGGCTCGTTTACAATAAGGCTCGACAAGCCTAACGAGCTTCACATGCGAGTCTCGAACTCGGGCTCGATAAAGAAACGAACTTTATTTTAAGCTTAAGCTCGGCTTAAGCTCGATAATGCTCGGCTCGTTTTAATCTTTTTCTCAAGTAGTTCGTGAGCCGCTCGGCTCGTTTGCAACCCTTTGACTCCCAACTACCAATATGTATATCCAGTGATAATGAATAATCAAAGTTTTAATTAATATAAATAATAATTTTAGTTGATTCCCTCCTACCAAAATTGAAATTTTCAACTTTCCCTCTTGTGTAGATATCCATCCAATCAGCCCAAACACGCAAACACAATCTCCGTCCCTTTCTCTCTTTGTGTTTCAAACACACACAAACCCTAAATTTTGAACATTAACAGCCCTAACAATTAACTCTCTTTATATCCACATTGATAAACAATCGGCAGAACGGTGGTGGTGGTCGGGGGCTACTGGTGGGGGATCGGTGAAACTGATTGCGATAACGGGTGAACTGTGATTGCCCAATATGGTCCATTAACGGCGATAACGGGTGAGATTGACGCCGATAACAAGGTTAGAGGCGGTCATGCGATAGGAGTGGGTGAAGGTGTAGATTGGCAACTGTTGGTGGTGTACGGAAGAGAAATCTCGCTCGGTTTGACTCTCCGTCGAACCACCACCATCTGTCAGTTCCAGTTACAACCGACATTTGACTCTCTGTCGAACCACCGTCCGCCGTCATCACCAAGCACTTCTGATAGGATTCGATACAAAATAACCTAGGCTTAACCCTAGCGGCACCACCCTTGGCCAACCAAGACGATGATGACGGTAAACCGTGATCCGACCAACCGGAATTCACAAGAACGATTGTTCGTTCCAAAGAGAGAAAAAACAAGTTTTCAAAATTCACCAAATCTATTCCAACCAAATCTCCGAGTTTTAAACAAACTAAACCAAGATAAAGATAAACTAAAATTCAAACCTAACAATTAACCAAATAAAAAAAACATCCGGAAATTATTAAAAAAAACAAACTGAAATAAATAAAAGGAACGAGACTTGGTCGGAACTTAAAACGAGCCCGGGCCGGTCCTAGCCACTTGTTTGGTTATCACGAGACTGGTCCGCATCATCCTCCCCCTCTAAAATTTGACTCGTCCCCGAGTCAACACCAACTTCATCCTCCGGAGTGTATGGCGACAAATCAGCAAATTAAACGTGGCAGATACGTTATAATGGCCCGGCAAATCAAGCTTGTAAGCATTATCATTAACCCGCTGAATGACACGAAATGGACCATCGGCTCTGGGCCGAAGCTTGCCAAACCGGCCCGAAGGAAACCTCTCCGGCCTTAAGTAAACCCAAATGATATCCCCCACGTCAAAAAGCACCTTTTTCCGATGTTTGTTCGCTGCCGCTTGATACTTGAGATTATGCTCCACAATTTTTTCTTTCACCTTCGCATGAACACTTTTAATATACTCGGCCCTCGCATCACCTTCGGCGCTAATAGGATGACCATCCAACTGAGCGGCTAAGTCCAAAGGCGTAAAAGGATTACGAGCATACACCACAAAAAATGGGCTTCGACCCGTAGCAGAATGCGAAGACCTGTTATAAGCAAACTCGGCCTGAGGTAAACTAAGATCCCACTGTTTCGGGCTATCACCCACCAACGAACGAAGTAAATTTCCAAGGCTCCTATTCGTAACTTCCGTCTGACCGTCAGTTTAGGGGTGGTGTGAAGTGCTGAATTGTAATTTAGCCCCCAAACGTTTCCAAAGCGTCCGCCAGAAATGACTTATGAACTTGACATCTCGGTCCGAAGTTATCGTTTTTGGGACACCATGTAAACGAACAACCTCGGAAAAATATAAGCGCGCCACTTGTGAAGCATCGAACGTCTTGGCACACGGAATGAAATGAGCCATCTTCGAAAACCTGTCAACCACAACCAAAATAGAGTCTTTTTTCTTTGCGTTAGCGGTAAACCAAGTACGAAATCAAGAGAAACATCCTCCCACGGAGCATTGGGAGTAGGTAGTGGGGTGTACAAGCCCTGATTGGTATGGTGCGTTTTGGCTATGTGACAAACCCGGCAACGAGTGACAACTTTCGCCACATCCCGCACCAATCTTGGCCAAAAAAAACGTTCTTGGACAGCCAGCATAGTTTTGTTTCTTCCAAAATGTCCCGCTAATGCCCCCCTATGGCACTCGCTAATAACAACTTCCCGGATCGAAGAAAAAGGCAAGCATAAACGTCCGGCTTTGTATAAACGCCCCTCGCGAACAAAAAAATCCCAGAAAGGGGCGATGGCTGATGCGTGTGAAGTGTTATATATATTAGGTGTATATTTTAAGCCCCTTTAACACTTATTTTTAGCCAAGTTTTAAATTTATAAAACACGATATTTTACTAAGACTAAACACACATATGGGCAAGTGCACCCATCGTGAGCGTAGTATAGTGTTTGCAAGATACCGAGGTCGTCCAAGGACACAAGAGCTTTTAGTACCGGTTTATCCTCAACGTCTAATCAAAATAAAAAGTTTAGAAAAATGTTTTAAACTAAGAAAAATAAAAACTAACTAAAATGCTGAAAATAAAAATAAAAGAAAAACAGATAGACAAGATGAATCACTTGGTTCCGACTCGTATCTAGTGTAACCTTTGATTATTTCCGCACTTTTGCACATAATTAAGAGATTATCTTAGTTATTGTAGTAGGCCCCTCTTTTGAAGGTGACGTTACCCTCACCCCTGTAGTTTGAGTCAGCAAGGATACAATCCTAAAAGGGTGGATTATTGGAAGATAATTAATTAAGTTATTAATGCAATATTGTGGTAGGCCCCTCTTTTGGAGGTGACGTTACCCTCGACTAAGTAGTCTGAGTCAGCAGGGATACAGTCCTAAATAGCCGGGTTATAGTATTAATAGTAGTTAACTTATGAGGGGATCAAAGAGTTTGGACCCCCGCCATCCAATACCGTGAAGCATTGAAGGAGGTCCTACTAAATTTGACCCAGGTCCATTGCAGGACCTCTAAACGCTGAACAATGGCAAGACCTTTACCAAACCGTTCCCTTAACCCCCGACCAGGTAGCCAACATACCTCCATATAGACCGTGGAGATATGAATGGTGAAAATCCTTTATTTTATATAGATAGTAAAATAATGCCAAGACACCACGGACAAACGATAAGGAAAGATCACCTTCAACATAAGTAACTAGTTATTAAAGTCATTAATACAAAACCAAATAAAAAGTGCAAAAGATTAGAAATAAAAAGTATTATACTAGACACTTTGTCTTCACCAAGTGATGTAAGAGACTTAGGCAAACATGGCCTTGATTGTCAAGAACTCTTACGATCAATCTTGGATCCCGAGACGACTCACACACTCTACGATGGACAATGGATGATGGTGGTGGATGATGGTGTTGTGATGGTGGTGGGTGGTGGATGAAGTGTGAGAGAGGTGGTGTGCCAAGGGATCAGTTGAAATGAAACCAAGCACTCCTATTTATAGGCTGAACAGAAGGCTGGGCACGCCCCCGTGTCCGCTGGACACGGCCCCGTGCCTGTCTGACACTCTCTCTCTTCATTAATTGTAATTCGCAATTACAATTAATGCGCCTGCTGTACTTTCGCCACGCCCCCGTGTTCACTGGGCACGGCCCCGTGGTGGGCAATAGAAGCTTCTATAGGTTTGTCTTTTCTGCTGCTTCTTGGGCACGGCCCCGTGCTGGATGAGCACGGGGCGTGTTCAGTCTTCTGCCTTCTCTATTTTGCTTGGGAAGATGCCGTTGAGGGGTCGGGCAGTCCACTTATGTTCCTTTTCTTGTATTTATGTTGGATTTAGCTGTCTTTTTGCTTCTTTTGTGTTTTTGAGCTCATTTAATCCTGAAAATACAAAAGGAAGACAAAAACACTCTTTTTCCAATATTAGTACTTAAAAGGGGTTAGTTTTATGCCTCATTTGATGTAATTTATATGTTGCATTTTACACACATCAAATACCCCCACACTTGAACTTTTGCTTGTCCTCAAGCAAAACTCTTTAATATGTGGCTTACACTCCCAAATGGAATGGGTAGAAGAGAAGGTTTTGACTTGTCATAGAGTGTTGGGAATCCAAGATCCTTTTGGGTTTTATTTTTATCTATTTACAATCCTATTCGTTATGATTTGTTTAGAACGTTTCATAGGAGAAATTACTTATTTGGGCATAACATGCCTTTTTAAAATTCCATTTATATACAAGTTCACATACCTCACGGGAGAAATCACTCACACTCGGCCGAAGGTGTATTTTTAGTGAATCACTCGAGAGCGGCATGGAACTTATTCCTACCATAGGCTTGCCAAGCAATCAATCCTCCTCCTTTTTAACTTTTATACCTTTGTAAATATCAAGAGGACTTTGCGGGTGAAGGGTTAGGCTTGGGTTAAAGGTAGGTGGTTGGGTTAGTGGTTAGTAGAAAGGGCGAAAAAGCGTAACAAGCGTCGGTTTTCGAAAGACTTTTTATTTTTGCAATTTTTTTTTATTTTTATTTTTTTTTATCTTGATGAAGCCAGTATTCAAATAAAGTTATTTTTGATGAACTTGCTTGTTTATTTATTTTGCTTCATCATCAACACATTTTTTTTTTTGAAAAGTCATACGAAAAACCGAGCTTGTTACTAAAACAAAGGGTGAAAAATAAAAAGGGTTTAGGTGGGTGAAAAGGTGTTTGGTTTGGGTTAAGAAATGAAAAGGTTTAGGCTCAAATGGGTTAACTAGGGGGATTTTGGGTAGGTGGTAAGAAAAAAGAAAAATAATGGTGTAGAAATAAAAAGGGTTAGTCCTAATGCCTCCATCATTTACTTACTCGGGTTTAAGTTGGTAAGGACCGGGAATGTATCGTCGTGGCAAGTTCTAGAGTTGTAAGAACCGAACGGCTATTCACACAAGAAACGAAAAATGAGCATTTAATTTAAAGATATATATTTGTATGCTCAATAAAGGCTCAAAACTCACTTTTGTGGGAATGGGTTTTTATGTGTTCAAGTATATATAATTAAATTTTAACTAAGCTTGTCATGCCTTTTCATAATTTTCTTATGTTGGTTCTTTTTATCACGACGCTATCAGTTGTAAATTTGTAAAAATATAACCTTTTTAGAATTTTGAAATTCCCAAATTAAACCTAGACAAGTAAAAAAAAATGAAAATTTTTGAAAAAATTTGGGGTGATTAGCGGTTCCAATAGAGTTTTGTGTAAGGCTTGTTATTAGGACTTGCAAGATTCAAGGTTTTAGCATCCCCCCCCCCCCACACTTAAATTACACATTGTCCTCAATGTGTCCCAAAAATAAGTTTTTAGGCTGATTAAATGTGTAAAAATGGGTTAAAAACAAGATTTTATGGTACTGGGTAGCTGAACACGGGGTGGTGTTGGCTGAGCACGGCCCAGTGTCCAGACTGCCAGTACCAAAAGTAAACAGAAGGCTAGGCACGGGGGCGTGTCCAGTGAGCACGGCCCCGTGTCCAGGTACCGGAACTGGGCATTTTCTACAGAACCTTGGGCACGGGGCGTGTTGGGGTGAGCACGGCCCCGTGCTGAACTTGCTGTAATGAAGAAAAATCGTCGGGAGGCTCTGTTTTTGTGTATGGGGTGTTGGTTTAAGCTTCCCTTATCATCCTTCACCATCCCGAGTGTGTTTTATTCCTGAAAATTAAAAACTAAACTAGAAAATATAAAAGTTAAACTAATCTAAAACTAAGGATAGTTCCGCGGAATGCCTCCGTGGTGCGCCACGTTTATAAGGGTCCTTGGCTAGACCCACCTTATCAGGTGGTTCTGGCTCATCTTCAATTAGGGGGTCGTCATTGCCGAATGGATATTTCATTGATCGCTCAAGGTCGACACATTTTTTAAATGCCCCTAATTGAAAAGGTAGATTGTTGAACTTCCGGTTTTTCAAAGCTTCGTGGGTTTTTACAAAGGGTCGTCCCAACACTAGAGGAGCGTCATCGAGGATGCCAAAGTCGGTTGGGATTACCATTTGATTTGTTTGAACCAAGACATCCTCAACTACACCGATTGATTTTATTATTTTCCGATTAGATAGAAAAATGGGTATTTGAAGTGGAGAAAAATCACTAATACTTAATTTTTCGAAAATGTAGTTAGGCATTATGTTAACACAAAGATCTTTATCGATTGTGATATTACTAATAAATGAATTTTGAAAGAAACATGGAACCGGTGTAATGTTAATTTCAAATGGGTCTTCTTTTATTAGTGAGGTTTGATCATTAGTTAACTTAACACTTACCGTTTCGTCAATTTTAGTGTTAGTGTTTAACTCTTTTAAAAACTTAGCATGAGTGGGTACTAAACAATGATTTTCAAAAGAAGGTGACAAGAGATTAATTTCTTCAAAATTAGACTCTTCTTGAATTTTAACGTTGTCGGACTCACCTTTTTCGTTGTTTAACTCATGTGTCGGTTTTTCACTTATTTGTTCTTCCATTTTTACACTTTCGGTTATCTCTTTCTTTTTTAATTCTTCTCTTGCGCGGGATTCCTCTTCCCTTGCGCGAGATTCTTTTATACAACGATCGATAACTCTAATGTGTTCTAATATCCTATCGGTTACTTCGGTTATAGAAAAAGAATCAGAATTTTCAAAGCTTGAATCCGGTTGTTCGATCCTTTGTTCCTCATAATGCCCATATGAAGTAGATGGTTCACACCATTGTTCTTCATTGTAAGCATATGATGGATAAGGGTCGTAATTTTGTTCTTCATGATACTCATATGAGGTGGGTTGTTCACGCCATGGTTCCTCATAATAAGCATACGAAGGTGGTGGCTCATATCTTGGTTCCTCAAAGTATGAATATGAAGGCTCATACCTTGGTTCCTCAAAATATGAGTATGAGGGAGGAGGTTCATACCTTTGGTCTTCATAGGATGTGTATGAAGTTGATGGCTCGTACCTGGGTTCCTCATAGTAGGTGTATGAATTGGATGGTTGATATCAGTAATTATATTGAACCGAGCGTGCGTTACGACAATTAGTGCAATAATTACCCATATAATCATCCTCCTCATAGGTGTAGTTGTAACCTCCTGAGTATTGATCCATAAGAATCACTCAGCAGACCACAACCAAGTCCCGAGATCAGAAAACAAAAAGAAAAACGGAAACAGAGGCTGGACACGGCCCCGTGTTCAGTGGACACGGCCCCATGTTCAGAATCTGTATCTGGGCGTTTTAATTAAATTTACTGATTTCGTTGAGCACGGGGCGTGTTCAATGAGCACGGCCCGTGTTCAAGCTTCTGTTACTGGGTGTTTTATGAAAAATATGCAGCACGGCCCCGTGTTCAACGAGCACGGCCCGTGTTCAACCTACTGTAAATGCAAAACTAAACTAAAATGCAGAAAAATGTGGGCCCGTTTTGAAAAACTGATTAGGCCGTCGATTTTAAGCATTCCTAAAATCCTTGTGTCCCCGGCAACGGCGCCAAAAACTTGATGCATGTGAAGTGTTATATATATTAGGTGTATATTTTAAGCCCCTTTAACACTTATTTTTAGCCAAGTTTTAAATTTATAAAACACGATATTTTACTAACACTAAACACACATATGGGCAAGTGCACCCATCGTGAGCGTAGTATAGTGTTGGCAAGATACCGAGGTCGTCCAAGGACACAAGAGCTTTTAGTACCGGTTTATCCTCAACGTCTAATCAAAATAAAAAGTTTAGAAAAATGTTTTAAACTAAGAAAAATAAAAACTAACTAAAATGCTGAAAATAAAAATAAAAGAAAAACAGATAGACAAGATGAATCACTTGGTTCCGACTCGTATCTAGTGTAACCTTTGATTATTTCCGCACTTTTGCACATAATTAAGAGATTATCTTAGTTATTGTAGTAGGCCCCTCTTTTGAAGGTGACGTTACCCTCACCCCAGTAGTTTGAGTCAGCAAGGATACAATCCAAAAAGGGTGGATTATTGGAAGATAATTAATTAAGTTATTAATGCAATATTGTGGTAGGCCCCTCTTTTGGAGGTGACGTTACCCTCGACTAAGTAGTCCGAGTCAGCAGGGATACAGTCCTAAATAGCTGGGTTATAGTATTAATAGTAGTTAACTTATGAGGGGATCAAAGAGTTTGGACCCCCGCCATCCAATACCGTGAAGCATTGAAGGAGGTCCTACTAAATTTGACCCAGGTCCATTGCAGGACCTCTAAACGCTGAACAATGGCAAGACCTTTACCAAACCGTTCCCTTAACCCCCGACCAGGTAGCCAACATACCTCCATATAGACCGTGGAGATATGAATGGTGAAAATCCTTTATTTTATATAGACAGTAAAATAATGCCAAGACACCACGGACAAACGATAAGGAAAGATCACCTTCAACATAAGTAACTAGTTATTAAAGTCATTAATACAAAACCAAATAAAAAGTGCAAAAGATTAGAAATAAAAAGTATTATACTAGACACTTTGTCTTCACCAAGTGATGTAAGAGACTTAGGCAAACATGCCTTGATTGTCAAGAACTCTTACGATCAATCTTGGATCCCGAGACGACTCACACACTCTACGATGGACAATGGATGATGGTGGTGGATGATGGTGTTGTGATGGTGGTGGGTGGTGGATGAAGTGTGAGAGAGGTGGTGTGCCAAGGGATCAGTTGAAAAGAAACCAAGCACTCCTATTTATAGGCTGAACAGAAGGCTGGGCACGCCCCCGTGTCCGCTTGACACGGCCCCGTGCCTGTCTGACACTCTCTCTCTTCATTAATTGTAATTCGCAATTACAATTAATGCGCCTGCTGTACTTTCGCCACGCCCCCGTGTTCACTGGGCACGGCCCCGTGGTGGGTAATAGAAGCTTCTATAAGTTTGTCTTTTCTGCTGCTTCTTGGGCACGGCCCCGTGCTGGATGAGCACGGGGCGTGTTCAGTCTTCTGCCTTCTCTATTTTGCTTGGGAAGATGCCGTTGAGGGGTCGTGTAGTCCACTTATGTTCCTTTTCTTGTATTTATGTTGGATTTAGCTGTCTTTTTGCTTCTTTTGTGTTTTTGAGCTCATTTAATCCTGAAAATACAAAAGGAAGACAAAAACACTCTTTTTCCAATATTAGTACTTAAAAAGGGTTAGTTTTATGCCTCATTTGATGTAATTTATATGTTGCATTTTACACACATCAATGGCACACGCTGCCCATATCGAACGAAAATCGGGGTCCTCCGGGTATAAATGTTCGAATGCCGGTAGGTCGGTGGAAGTAGCGATGGTGGTCAAAAGATTGTTCGGTCTCCGACTTAACGTATCGGCGACAGAATTTGAAGTGCCCGGCTTGTGACGAATAACAAAAGAGAAGTCTTGGAGCATTTCGACCCATTTAGCATGTCTCGGGTTTAAATTTGCTTGCCCTTGAATGTATTTTAGTGCCTGGTGGTCGGAGTATAAAATAAAGTCGTTTGGCAACAAATAGTGGCGCCAATACTCAAGGCTTCGCACAATAGCATAAAATTCTTTATCATAAGTGCTATACCGACGGCGAGTTTCGTTAAATTTTTCACTAAAAAACGCAATTGGTCTCGATCCTTGGCTTAAAACGGCTCCAATTCCCAACCCGGAAGCATCACATTCCACTTGAAAAACTTGGTCAAAACTCGGTAAAGCTAAAACTGGGGTTTTCGTGACCGCTTTTTTAAACTCTCAAAAGATTTTTGAGCTTCGTCGGTCCAAATAAACTTTGATTTCTTCAAACATTCGGTGATAGGTGCGACAATAGTACTAAAATCTTTAATAAAGCGGCGGTAAAACGACGCCAACCCATGAAAACTACGCACCTCGTGGAAAGACGTTGGAATTGGCCAAGATGTGATGGACTCGGTTTTAATGGGGTCCATCCGAATACCGTCTTTTGACACCAAATAGCCCAAAAACTTCACTTCTTCGGCGAAAAATTGACATTTTTTTGAATTGGCGCAAAGCTTTTGTTCGCGTAGGATTGTGAAAACCGCCCGTAAGTGAGTCAAATGTTGGTCCGACGAACGACTAAAGACCAATATATCATCGAAATAAACCACAACGAACTTACCGATAAGGTGTTTGAAGATGTGATTCATAAGCCGCATGAACGTGCTTGGTGCATTCGAAAGCCCGAAAGGCATAACAAGCCACTCGTACAAACCATCTCTAGTTTTGAATGCCGTCTTCCACTCGTCCCCCGGTCTCATACGTATTTGATGATAGCCACTCTGCAAATCAAGTTTAGAAAAAATAGTGGATCCATGCAGTTGGTCCAACATATCGTCAAAGCGGGGGATTGGGAACCGATATTTAATCGTGATTTTGTTAACCGCTCGGCTATCCACACACATCCGAAAAGCACCTCCAGGTTTAGGAACCAATAAAGCCGGGACCGCACAAGGGCTCATGCTTTCCCGGATCAACCCTTTGTCCAAGAGTTCTTTGACCTGTTTGTGTAGTTCTTCGAATTCTTTTGGGTTCATCCTGTACGTCGGTTTATTAGGGATAGTGGAACCCGGAAAGAAGTCAATACAATGTTGAATATCCCGCATGAGAGGTAACTCGTGAGGGATATCCTCGGGAAAGATATCCGCGAACTCGGTAATCAACGGGGAAACGGCTTCGGGTGGCTCATGCACGGCGGGGTTGACCTCCGTGACCACAAGCCCGAAAACGACCGACGTGGGCAAAACCCGAGTGAGACCCACAAATTCCGATTTGGACGCAATCGGCGGTGGCGGTTCGTCTTTCGGGTTAAGTGGAGCAAGTGTGACATGTAGGCCGTCTTTTTTAAAAGTGTAAGTATTGCGGAAACCGTCGTGTTTAACCCGCCTATCGTATAACCATGGTCGACCCAACAAAACATGACAAGCATCCATGGGAATCACCTCGCACCATATTTCATCCGCATACTTATTACCAATCGTGAAAGCAACCAAACATTTTTTTTTTGTAACGCGAACAACACTACCTTTTTGGAGCCAAGACAACTGATAAGGATCCAGGTGATCCTGAGTGGGTAAGTTAATTTTTTCTACCATCGTCGTTGAAACCATGTTTTCGCAGCTACCCCCATCTATGATAACGGAACACACCTTCCCTTTTGCGGTACATTGGGTTTTAAAAATGTTGTGGCGAAGCCATGCCGTGTCATCAGGGTCGTTCACGGTGGTGTGTAACAAACGCCTAGTGACGAGTAACTCCCCTCGATCCGGAAGAAGAAGCTCGGGTTGGCCCTCCTCATGGTCCAACTGGTTATCCGGATCAGCAATGAGTGCCAAAACCTGCTTATTCGGACAATCACGCTTGAGGTGACCGAAGCCCTGACACTTGTAACAACGTAAATGGGCCGTACTGGATGCTGGAACCGATGCAGTGGGCTGCTGTGGAGTATCGGCTTTAGCATTGGGCTTGGCAGCGGCATTTTGGGCCGAAACAGTGGGTTGCGAAACAACAGTGGGCCTGGTTGTGGGTGCAAATCGGCTTGCAGGTGTGGGCTTGGCGAGAAGCTGTTTTTCGACGCGTAAAGCAAGCCGACATACGTCGTCAAACGTGAAATACTGCTGTAAGTAGACAACATCTGAAAGATCGGTTCGTAACCCACCCAAGAACCGCGCAATTATTTGTTCTTCGTCTTCTTCCATGTCACAACGTAAACGCATGCGTTCAAATTCCCCAATGAAATCCTCAACCGATAATGAGCCCTGACGCAAGTTATGGTAGTCCAAGTACGTATCCTGCTTGTGAGTCACTGGCAAAAATTTCTTTTTCATCAAAGAACGCAATTTTTCCCACGTACGTACTTTTCTTTTACCCTCCCGTCTATGTTTTGCTTGCACGTGTTCCCACCATAAAGACGCATGTTTACGAAATTTAAGAGGAATCCCTGGTCTCTGAATACCACTTGATAGGATTCGATACAAAATAACCTAGGCTTAACCCTAGCGGCACCACCCTTGACCAACCAAGACGATGATGACGGTAAACCGTGATCCGGCCAACCGGAATTCACAAGAACGATTGTTCGTTCCAAAGAGAGAAAAAACAAGTTTTCAAAATTCACCAAATCTATTCCAACCAAATCTCCGAGTTTTAAACAAACTAAACCAAGATAAAGATAAACTAAAATTCAAACCTAACAATTAACCAAATAAAAAAAACATCCGGAAATTATAAAAAAAACAAACTGAAATAAATAAAAGGAACGAGACTTGGTCGGAACTTAAAACGAGCCCGGGCCGGTCCTAGCCACTTGTTTGGTTATCACGAGACTGGTCCGCATCAACTTCTCCCAAAACAGCGAGGTAACATTTATAATTATAGGTTTTATCACTTCGACCGTATGACGCTTTATGCTCAAAACTCCGATTTCGTTTTATCACTTCGATTAAATTATATGGTTGGATTTGTTTTTGTAAACCATAAAAGAACACTTTCATGTGATAAAATGTTGGGATGAAAATTGATTATAAAAAAGAAGTTTCGTAAATAAAAAGGCTGATTAAAAATTGCTACAAAAAAGAAGTATCAACTGGTACAGAATGATGATTTGTTGTAAAATCATTTGAATTTTCTACATGTTGTAAAATCAAGAAACACAAGGATTATGCGTTCAGTCGAAGTTCAATGTTTACGATTCTGAGATCTCTCTCAAGATCTATTTTACGATGAGAATGAATTTGACGGCGTTAAAGAGCCATTGTACGGACGTGACCTAAGGATAATTTCCAAATCGTGTCTCAGGCACTTCGACTAGTTCATCATTTGATACGTTCTCGTTTTAGTGTGATTAGTTACGCTTTGATTTGTTTATCTACAGACTAAACATTTAATATGGTGGTATATATATAAACCTTTGTTATCTTTGTAACCATAATCATTAACAAATCCAAAACAGTTACATTTACAAGAATTAAGTTGATTCACTTTGTGTGATTAGATTATGAACAGAACTTGTGTGAATTGACAGACGTTAATGGGAGTGAAAAGAGAGGATGTTCAACTGTCTACCAAATTTGGAATCAAAGTTGATGGTCAGTTTGAAATCAGTGGCGAACAGGAGTACGTTAGAGCTTGTTATGAAGCCAGTTTGAAGCGGCTTGATGTTGATTACATGATCTTTACTATGTTCATTGCATCGGTAAAAAAGTACCTGTTGAAATCACTGTGAGTCCTTAATTCACTTATTTTATGCTCTAGTTCACTTATGATTTTCTAGCATGTATTTTAAGGTGCCAATTATTGGATTTCTAGATGGGAGAACCGAAGAAATTGGTTGAAGAGGGTAAAGTAAGACATATTGATCTATCTGAGGCTGGTCCAGCAACTATTAGAAGGGCACACGCAGTTCATCCGATAACAGTTGTACTACTGGAGTGGTCTTTGTGGACTAGAGATGCAGAGGAAGAGGTTATTCCTACCTGCAGGTAACCCATAAACTATATGTCAAGTGTTAATAGTATCGAGTGAGTTATTTAGTTAGTTAGTTAACTGGTTAGTTGTACTTTGTTAATCGTTTAAGTCAATACCCCTAACAAATTATTTATATGATCTTAATAAATTATTTCTTTATAAGGCTTTTTAGCCTCTTTCATTTACATTTTCTTTCCCACTTAAATTTTCTGTATTTCTTTTTGTTTTTTATTTTCGTTTTCTTCCTAGCTATTTCAAATCTGAGTTTTGTTTTTCATTTTAAAACTTAAATATTATGTTATTTACTTTTATTCACTTATTACAATTGACCAATTTAAGAATGATTTTTCATTCCATTTTACAAAAACTAATGTCTCATCTTTAAACAATTGTCTTCTATAGGGAGATTAACGAAGTGCAGAAAGTAGCTGGTGGAAGGGGAGTTGGTGGTGTTCAGATTTCACTCACGGATAGCATCCGAAGCAAACAAAGTATTTATTGTCACTCAATAACTGAATAAGGTTTGCTTCAGGTGATTATGCATTAGCTTCTACAACAGACACCATTATGTAAGCAATTGGGGCAGATGGGTTTGCTGCTATTGCAAGTGCTGCTAGTAGTGATGCAGCTTCTTTTGCACTTGTTGCATCATTTGGAAATTTCTTTTGATTAGAAACTTATGTATTTGGTATCTAAATTTTAAACTTATGTATGGATTTTGGTTTATCATTGTTAATATTATTTGGTTTTTAAGTTTTCTTATGTTTGGTATTGTTTTCATTTACAAAAAAATAATAATAATAATAATATAAAAATGCTAATTATACGAAAATGGCCACATGGAACCATTATTAATATGTGTGACCATTGTTAGACAATAGCCACAGTATAGGCACTTTGTTTTTTGTTTGTGTGACAAAACCATACCAAACATCACAGGAAAAAAAGTTATGTGTGACCAAAAGTTAGCCATTAGTCACACTTGAAAGCACAAAATTTCATGTGGCTTTACATAATCATTAGTCATACCACCGCCATTTTGTTTATTTTGGTGTGACAGAATGATAGCATACGTAATGCACAAAATGAATATGTGTGGCCAAAGGTTAGATAATAGTCACACTTAAAATTATAAACTTTCATATGGCTTTATATAATCAATAGCCACATTATCATTACTTTGTTTTTTACGTGACAAAATGATAGTAAATGTCATGAAAAATTATATGTGACCAAATGTTAGCCATTAGCCACACTTAAAAGCACAAAACTTCATGTGGCTTTAAATAAACAATAGCCACACTATCGTCACTTTATTTTTTTTTATGGCGGAATGATAGCAAATGCCACAAGAAAAAAAAGAATGTGTGACTAAAGGTTAAACAATAGTCACAATTAAAATTATAAAACTTTATGTGTGACTAAAGGTTAGACAATAGTCACTTTTAAAATTATAAAATTGTTTTGTGTGTCTATAAATAGTTTTTAGCCACACTTATAGTAAACTCGTATGACTAAATAATAAAATGGACACACGTATAATGAGTTCATGTGGCCACTACTATCATTTAGTCACACTTAATGAATGAAATGCTTGATTACAACAACTCTTTTTGTCACATTTTTTAATTGATGTGGCTAAAACAAACTTTTAAGTGACTATATAATAGAAATGGCAACACATACAATAAATTCATGCGGCTGTTACTACCCTTTAGCCACACTTATTGTACAAAATTTTGATTCCAGCAAGAAATAGTGGTACCCTTTAGCCACACTTTTAAGTTGCTACGGCCACTAAACATGAATGTGGCCGTATAATACCTACGATGACTCGACCTTTGGTCACACTTGAGTTGGAAAAAAAAGTGTGGCAAAAAGCGTATGGTCACACATTTTTTGTGTGGCAGTAAGCATTTTTTGACGTAGTGTAACCAAGGGCAACCAGGAAAAACCGAAGGGGCTACAGAGAACTGCTCGCATTGTGGGAAAACCGGTTACAACAAAACGGGCTGCTTCGAATTGGTCGGATGTCCGGAGTGGTGGCCCGGAAAAACGAAGCGGGAAAGAGGCAAACCCAAGGCAGGATGTGTGGAGGCCAAACACAACACAGTGGGTGGACTAAATGAAGAGCAATACCAAAGCCTCTTAAAGCATTTTTCTGACTCAAAGGGGTCAATGACACAAGGTGATTATGCTCCTGGCGCCAACATGGCAGGTAAGTTACCCGAAACCGAGGATTGGATCATTGACTCTAGGTCAACTGATCATATACTCCATACTTCTCTGCCCCTTTCCAATTTAACTAAAAATGAAAATGAAACACCTGTTGTGATCCCAAGTGGGGAGAGTGTTTCAGTTGAAGGAAAAGGGAATTGTCAATTAACAAAGGATGTCAAAATTCAAAAACTTCAATTGCAACTTACTTTTAGTGAGTCGATTAACGAAGGATCTAAACTGTAGCGTGAGTTTTCTTCCGAATTTTTGCTTCTTGCAGGGCTTACGTTATAGGAAACGGGTAATGTAACATATCCATTTTTTTATCATATAAGAGTTATAGGTTGTTTAAATTTATTAACCACTAGTAACTAGTTTTATTTTTAAAACAATTATTCAACCTATATAGTTTTAAAAACTATTTTTGGTTGGAATGTCATACTAATTAATTGGCTCGTATATGTGTGCCATTTCTATTTTCTATATTAAAATAAAGTATATAAAGCTTATATTATTAGATGGGTAGATTACGGGTAAGTTGACTATTAGAAATATAAAGTACCTAGACGGGCCTAGTGACCGTCTAATAATTAAATTATAAAATACATTATATTTGAACATACTCTGTTTTTAATGAAACTTGGTTCAAAATGTAGATACAAATATTCTCGTTCTAATGACATATTCATTGTTTTATAAAACGTCATATTTTAGAAGTTATACGCGTCAAATGAGTGAAGTAGTTAAATTAATAATAATAATAATAATAATAATAATAATAATATAATAATAATAAAACCAAACAAATGGATTCTAAATGGCTACGTGTACACTAAATGAAATTCCACATTTTGAAAGAACCTTACGTGTCCCATATTTTCGTAAATCCTAAGTTACATTGCATTGTATATATAGGCATTCCAAAGTGTTCAGATCATTCCTTTCTTCATATCGATCTCTCTCATTTCTTTAAGACATCCATATTTCTTTAAACATTAAACCCGTATTACTACAAAGCCCTGCCCTGTATTAAGTGTTTTAACTCCCGATCACCGCTACCCTTTCCGATTGATCTGGAGCCCCATAACGCATGTCAAGGCTCTGCCCGACTAAGATCGTTGGGGTTCTGTCTCGTGACATAGGGATAAGGTTGAATTAGGGTTACTATACTTAACACGAGTGCAAATGTATATATATATATATATATTTTTTTTTAAATAGCTCAGAAGTTATACCAAAGATTTATACCAGGAGGCTTCCTAGTTGAATCCTAAAGTTACAAGGTGAGTCCATTCCCTTTTCTCACAGTTTTATCACCTTTTGTGATACAGTTTTATTTAAAAATGCTTTCCAAAATCCTAAATATTTATCAGTTATACTTACAGTGATTAAATTTTTGTATTCTGTAATAACTACCGGTATGAGAGGTTTTATACATTACTTGACCCTCGTCACTATTGGCCAAAAAGTTAGCCAATAGTAGCATGACCACAAGCACGGGGTAAATTGTGCCCCAGTGACCATAGCCTATAACTAATATTATTTTTTAAATAATTAATAAATTTAATGTATGATTGACATTATCTTATATATTAAAAAACAAAGCTAATAAATAGTAGTTGTCACATCATAATGAATAGTAAACTTTCCTTATTGGTTGTCATAAATAGTAAATATACATAACTTCAAGTCATCGTTTGTTGACTTTTTTCCCCTACACCCTTTTTAAGTGTGTATATATATCTATTTTCTTCAAAGTTAGGTAGATTATTCATCATGGTGGAGTGGTTTTGTGGTTGTATGTGTTTTAAAGAGACTGAAGTTCAAATCATGGGGTCTTTTTTTTTTTTCCATTTTATGCTTACATAACTTCACGTCATCTTCCTTTTTCTCCTCTTTCACACGTTTTTCTGATTGTATTTATACAATTCTTATTCCTTATTTGTTGGGTTAGTGGATGCTTAGACATCGCAATAGTCGCCATCGCCAGGAGTTACTAACTCGCTTGCTACCAACGGCTCTGTTGTATGAAAACTCCACTTGTCAACTTAAAAATAAGACACTAAATAGCACAGCTTTAATAACAACCAAGTATTTAGTCGCAATAAATAGTTTTACAATGACTTAGTTTTGTCGCGCCGCAACGCGGCGCGCAGCATTAAAACCTAGGTAATCTAAATAGTGTATATATAAAATAGAGCTTTATGAATCATTATTAAAATACTAGTTACATTAAGGAAAATATAAATAATAAACATTAGTAATATTAAAGAAAATATATTTAATAAACCTAAAGTACAATTAACATTATAAAATAATGTTTAGTCAATAAATGTATATCATGATAAAATATGTCAAACATAATATATTCTACTATACTAAGATTGTACTTTAAATCTTAGTCACGTTAATAAATTAAATAATAATATTACAATTCTTTAATTAATATATTATATTTGATAAAGTTATAGTTATTAGTTTGACAGAAAATGATATATTTCATTTTCTGGGTTAAGTGGTTTTGTGCCATAGAAAATATATTTGACAAAGTAATGTCACGGGACACTACTAAGTCCAGAGTCACTAGTTGAGAGAATGATCAACAGTGACATGACCAAAGGCACTAGTTGAGAGAATGATCAACAGTGTTATGACCAGAGTCACTAGTTGAAAAAATGATCAACAGTGATATGACCACAATTACTAGTTGAGAGAATGATCAACAGTAATATGACCCGAGTCACTAGTTGAGAGAATGATCAACAGTGATTTAACCACCGTCACAGGAATCGCCAAGTGACCAATATAATAGTAAGATATACTATGTATCTATTACTTGATAAATTCACTATTGGACAAAAGTGAGCCAATGAGTAATATGACCACTGTCACATCGGAACTGCCACCATGTGACAAATACTGATTGAGTTTTGGGTAAATATAAACACTCTTAATGCTGTAAAGTATAACAATATATTTTTATAAAAATGGAATGAACTTGCCAGTATTTATTACTGATAAAATATTTTCAAAACGTGTTTCAGGTAATTTGCTATAAGCCAGCTATGGAGCACTGAAGGCTTAAATAAAGTGGCTATAAACACCTGAATAAAAGAAGAAAATTATGTTTTATTTATTTGGGTTTATCCCTATAAAAACAATTGAATTAAATATGGTTTTAAGCCCATTTATTTAATATTAAAGGTACGGTGTTTTACAAACTCTGAAAATATTTCCTAACTATGATCTTGATGAAAAAAAATTTCGCTACCAAATTAATAAACACCGGTACCATCTGACTGGCTCGCAGCACCCGCTCCCAGGGTGGGGTCGGGGGCTGTGACAGAAGGTGGTATCAGAGCCACTTGTTTAAGCTATTTATGTGTTCTTTTAATACCTAAACTTAAACAATAAAGTTAGGAAATTAATACAAAGTAACCTTTGTGTTATTTTTGTAGATTTAAATATATGTATATCAATATATATATATATATAGGGGCCGCTAGAATGAGAACCACCACGAGTTATGAGAACCACGAGAACCGCGCCCCGCGGGTGGCCGTTGACCACGAAATTTTTTTTACACCTAGATCCGTATATTTTAAGACCGGGTGTAAATTTTGGGTTCAAACGGCGCGCCCGAGGGGGTAGTTTTTTACGCCCAAAGTTTGGGTTTTTTTAATTTTTTTAATTTTTCTTTTTTTTTTACCAAACTTTGGGCGTAAAAAACTACCCCCTCGGGCGCGCCGTTTGAACCCAAAATTTACACCCGGTCTTAAAATATACGGATCTAGGTGTAAAAAAAATTTCGTGGTCAACGGCCACCCGCGGGGCGCGGTTCTCGTGGTTCTCATAACTCGTGGTGGTTCTCATTCTAGCGCTCCCCTATATATATATATGATAAGGATCATTACAGAACACTAATTATTGCGAGAACAAAAAGAACAACTCTAAATCACCAAATTTTGGGATTTAAGGCTCATATTTCTTAAATTTTATGTTTCTTACATTCATATGTGTATTATATATACTTAAAAAAATCATATATTTTTTTCCTACACATAATCTACATATATGTAGGTAATTTAGCCTACACATAACCTACATGTGTGTAGATTATTTAAAAATGAAGATTTTTTATATTTTGTGTTAAATTATAGTGTGAGAAACAATAAATCTTACATTTATAACATTTTAATTTACTTTTTAAGTTTTTAGGATTGAAAAAATGAGTGATTCATTTTGTTCTGCGTGTTCTCACAATATTTAGTGTTCTGCATAGAACCTTTCCCTATATATATATATATATGTATATATATATATACGTATATATATACGTATATATATATATACGTATATATATATATATATAGTGTAAGGTTCAAATGAGAAGAACTTTTTTGTAAGAAGAAAAGAGAATAAATTTCAACCAATAAGAATGTTTCGTTTTACTTTATTTAATATTTGCATTTAATTTTAATGTAAGGGTATTGTTTTGGTCAAAAAATCTGATGAGGATGATGTAACCAAACTCTCTGTTACGGGGTATGATGCTTGAATTGGTTTATAGCAATAAGGATCACTATGAAAAATAAATAACAAGTGACACAAGGTTTATACGGGGAAAAAGCCCTTGATCAAGAGTTGATCTCCGGCACAAAAAACCCCGGGTGATGGAAACTACCGATCACCAACTCAAATTAAACAAATAATATGTTACAACTTCGGATGATAGCGAGCTAAATACAAGGATCACTATAGTGTAATGTGTAAAAAGTGTACGAAATTGCTAAGTGAATGAACGAGAGCTGTTGTGAGCGGTTGCAAGAGTGTGTGTAGCCAAAAATAGCAAAAAGTGTTGTCTAATTAGCTCGCTACCCCATTTAAATCTAATAAAAATCTAAATAACAAACTATCCGCAAATGGTGCAAGTCCTCCACGACTCCACAACGTCCATTTCTGACCAAGCACGTGCGGAATAGACTTAGTATATTCTCCAGAAATATCGCCAAGACCAAGTCCCAATTGATATTCCTGCAAAACAGTTACGAATTCAAAACAGACAATCATTAGTATAAGGATCCTTAGGATGATCCATGATCCTGATCCTGAAGCACTTCTGAGGATCACTAACTGACACAGAAGTAAGGATCACCAAACAGGATAATATTAGAGGATCACGGGTCACTTAGAAATCCACCCCTAACAGGTATATTTGTAAACTTACATATATCATTAATTTATAGTCTTCCTTTTTAATAGCTAACTACATTAAATTTGTAACTTATTTTCAATATATATATTTTTTCAAAAAAAATAATAATAATAATTTAGAGTGCAGGACAAATAACTAGGTGTGTAGGATAAATTATGAGTTGTATAGGATAAATTTAAGTATGTGTAGGATAATTTTCGAAATGTGTAGCATAACTTTTTAGGTGTGTAGGCAATGAAAATTAGTGTAGAGAATAATAGTCTTTAGGAGTAATTAATTACTTAAAGATTGTAATAAATGAGATGAAGAACAACAACTTAATATTTTACAATTGTACCATTTGTTCTTTTTCTTCTCAAATGAGCATATATATGCACATATAATTCTTGAAAGTATTGTTTTGATTTAATTATTCCGTGATATTAATAATTGAAAATGCTTGTAGTTCAGATGTCGAATGAAGTATCACATAATCCAGAAGTTCATGCTAATAATAAAAATCCTTTGGATAAAAATGCTATAGAAAATCTAATAACCCAAGGAATAGCTAATGCTTTACTTTTAATAATTAAAGCTGTTAAAAGCCTCGTAGAACCCACCAAAGTTGTGAGTAGCAAGCATCCTCGCTACGATAGTTTTAGCCATAGTGTCAATGGAGGCAATGATGATAATATCAAAACCCCACTTCCCAAGAAAATGAAGGTGATAACTCTCGGATGTACCTACAAAGAATTTCTAGCTTGTAAACCAACAGAGTTCGCAGGCAGTGAAGGCGCCACGGCTGCTTTGCGATGGTTGGAAAAGACGGAAGCTGTTCTTAAAATCAGCAAATGTGCCGAAGAAGATAAGGTGATGTATGCTTCCAACCTCTTCAAGGAAGAAGCCTTAGAATGGTGGAATACAATCCTTCAGGCAAAAGGAAGTGACATGGCTTATGCCATGAACTGGGAAAAATTCAAGGAGATGACAGAAAGGAAATTTTGTCCCCCTTATGAAAAGGAACGAATGGCTAACGAGTTCCTAAATCATAAAATGATAGATGTGAATTGTCGTGAATATACGACAACGTTCTTCGAATATGCAAAAATGGTACCAACTCTGGCTTCGCCAGAACCCGTACTAATTTCTCGTTATATTTGGGGATTAGTTAGCGAAATCCGAGACATGGTCAAGGCCGCTAGACCACAGACTATTGAAGAAATAGTTGAACTAGCTAACATCCTGACAGATGGACTAATCCGCACAAGAGAAGAAAACAAAAAGAAAGAGTTGGCCCGGAAAATTTCTCAAGAATTCAAGAAGAAAGGAACTGAACCGTCATTGGAGCAACCTACCTGGAGAAGCTAACAAAAAGCATTCAGGAAGATGTCATTTTAGGAGAACGCCCTACTGTGACTTCTGCAAGATGACCGGGCATATAGAGAAATAGTGTAGAAGGAAAACTAATATTTGTTTCAATTGCGGAGAAACGGGACACATCAAACCATATTGCCCGAAACTGGCAAAAGCACCCGACAACAAGGCAAAAACAACAGACGGAGCTAAGAAGAACACGCGAGCATTCGTACTTACTACGCAAGAAGCAAAAATGATTCCAGACGTAATCGCTGATATGTAATATCTAAGTTAAGTTATTATTTAACCCTAGTACAAATCAAAGTTTATAAAATAAATGCATCCTATCAAGTACTTCATCTATTCAGAACCATAATAGACTTGTTTGGTCTTCACTTTCATTAAATCATTACGACACCTTGTGGTGGCGTTTTCTTGAAACTTGAGCTAATCTCGTTTTCACACCTGATGTACGGATTTATTTTCTGTTGGTTCATTATCTTAAACAGTCTTAATACAATTATGTGTTAAGATAAGAGTACACAAATTCGTATTATATTCCTGTGTACTTCTAACGATTCTTTCATTGAAAATTCTATGATATTCATTTAGTCTTTTCATCATCAATTGAAAATCCTATTCGAAATGAATATCCAAATTTACTTCATTTAAGCTTTCAGTTGATTACGAAAACGGTGAATTTGTTTGGTCACCGTAATTATTGAGTTATTTCAATCATTTCGACACCTTGTGGCGTCGATATAAACTTGTAGCTTGGGCTAATCATAATCATACGAATCATTCAAACCCACGTATGTCTTTCGTTTGACTCATCATTGAAAATAGTCTTAACGCAATTATGTATTAAGACAATGATACACTGAAGTCTGTTATATTCCGGTGTATCCTTGCAATTCAATAAATGTCAACACATTGATTTTTTTTCTCATAATCCGATAGTTGACAAATTATTTTCATGCTTCTATTTTATTTGAGCTTGTTGATTCTGAGTCTTCCTTAGTTAACAATCAAAGTAAGTTTTCCTTTGACAATGAATTCTGTTGATTCTAAAAGTCATTCACAAATTGTAAACATTCGATTTAGATGTCTATTGATCATATATCTCTTTTGGCTTGAACCTAGTCACATTGGAAATTATATCATTTCATCTCGTTCAGTTGACATCGATTTCTGAAACTAATTCAGTTGAGCCATTGAGTTCTATTTATTGTGAAACCCGTATTTACAAAATTTGAACATGTCTTGATTCTATATCATTTACCTTAATAATGTTCTTAATGACTAAGACATAACCTAACTCTAGAGGAGACATCATAGCCCAAATCTCGAGGACGAGATTTAAAACAAGGTGGGGAGGATGTAACATATCCATTTTTTAATCATATAAGAGTTATATGTTGTTTAAATTTATTAACCACTAGTAACTAGTTTTATTTTTAAAACAATTATTCAACCTATATAGTTTTAAAAACTATTTTTGGTTGGAATGTCATACTAATTAATTGGCTCGTATTTGTGTGTCATTTCTATTTTCTATATTAAAATAAAGTATATAAAGTTTATATTATTAAACGAGTAGATTACGGGTAAGTTGACTATTAGAAATATGAAGTACCTAGACAGGCCTAGTGACCGTCTAATAATTAAATTATAAAATACATTATATTTGAACCTACTCCGTTTTTTAATGAAACTTGGTTCAAAATGTAGATACAAATATTCTCGTTCTAATGACATATTCATTGTTTTATAAAACGTCATATTTTAAAAATTATACGCGCCAAATGAGTGAAGTAGCTAAATTAATAATAATAATAATAATAATAATAATAATAATAATAATAATAATATAATAAAACCAAACAAATGGATTCTAAATGGCTACGTGTACACTAAATGAAATTCCACATTTTGAAAGAACCTTACGTGTCCTAGATTTTCGTAAATCCTAAGTTACATTGCATTGCATTGTATATATAGACATTCCAAAGTGTTCAGATCATTCCTTTCTTCATCTCGATCTCTCTCATTTCTTTAAGACATCCATATTTCTTTAAACATTAAACCCATATTACTACAAAGCCCTGCCCCGTTTTAAGTGTTTTAACTCCCGATCATCGCTACCCTTTCCGATTGATCTGGAGCCCCATAACGCATGTCAAGGCTCTGCCCGACTAAGTTCGTTGGGGTTCTGTCTCGTGACATAGGGATAAGGTTGAATTAGGGTTACTATACTTAACACGAGTGCATATATATATATATATATATATATATATATTTAAAATAGCTCAGAAGTTATTCCAAAGATTTATACCAGAAGACTTCCTAGTTGAATCCTAAAGTTACAAGGTGAGTCCATTCCCTTTTCTCACAGTTTTATCACCTTTTTGTGATACAATTATATTTAAAAATGCTTTCCAAAATCCTAAATATTTATCAGTTATAATTACAGTGATTAAATTTTTGTATTCTGTAATAACTACCGGTATGAGAGGTTTTATACATTACTTGACCCTCGTTACTATTGGTCAAAAAGTTAGCCAATAGTAGCATGACCACAAGCACGGGGTAAATTGTGCCCCAGTGACCATAGCCTATAACTAATATTATTTTTTTAAATAATTAATAAATTTAATGTATGATTGACATAAATCTAAATAGTGTATATACAAAATAGAGCTTTATGAATAATTATTAAAATACTAGTTACATTAAGAAAAATATAAATAATAAACATTAGTAATATTAAAGAAAATATATTTAATAAACCTAAAGTACTATTAACATTATAAAATAATGTTTAGTCAATAAATGTATATCATGATAAAATATGTCAAACATAATATATTCTACTATACTAAGATTATACTTTAAATCTTAGTCACGTTAATAAATTAAATAATAATATTACAATTCTTTAATTAATATATTATATTTGATAAAGTTATAGTTATTAGTTTGACAGAAAATGATATATTTCATTTTCTGGGTTAAGTGGTTTTGTGCCATAGAAAATATCTTTGACAAAGTAATGTCACGGGACACTACTAAGTCCAGAGTCACTAGTTGAGAGAATGATCAACAGTGACATGACCAAAGGCACTAGTTGAGAGAATGATCAACAGTGTTATGACCAGAGTCACTAGTTGAGAGAATGATCAACAGTGATATGACCACAATTACTAGTTGAGAGAATGATCAACAGTAATATGACCCGAGTCACTAGTTAAAAAAATGATCAACAGTGATATGACCACAATTACTAGTTGAGAGAATGATCAACAGTAATATGACCCGAGTCACTAGTTGAGAGAATGATCAAAAGTGATTTAACCACCGTCACAAGAATCGCCTAGTGACCAATATAATAGTAAGATATACTATATATCTATTACTTGATAAATTCACTATTGGACGAAAGTGAGCCAATGAGTAATATGACCATTATCACATCGGAACTGCCACCATGTGATAAATACTGATTGAGTTTTGGGTAAATATAAACAAATATAAATACTCTTAATGCTGTAAAGTATAACAATATATTTTTATAAAAATGGAATGAACTCGCCAGTATTTATTATTGATAAAATATTTTCAAAACGTGTTTCAGGTAATTTGCTATAAGCCAGCTATGGAGCACTGAAGGCTTAAATAAAATGGCTATAAACACCAGAATAAAAGAAGAAATTATGTTTTATTTATTTGGGTTTATTCCTATAAAAACAATTGAATTAAAAATGGTTTTAAGCCCATTTATTTAATATTAAAGGTATGGTGTTTTACAAACTCTGAAAATATTTCCTAACTACGATCCTGATGAAAAAATTTTCCGCTGCCAAATTAATAAACACCGGTACCATCTGACTGGCTCGCAGCACCCGCTCCCAGGGTGGGGTCAGGGGCTGTGACAGGTAAGTGCGTTAATGGTCTCTACCGGATTGGCATGGTGGTTGAAGATAGGAAAGCCATGATGTCCAAGACGGATGCTGAAGTGTGGCGCAAAAGATTAGGCCATGCATCATATAGTAAACTTCGTCGGGTTGGTTTTCTTGAAAATGTTTCTTTTAATATTAAAAACAATGCTTGTGACGCTTGTTGCAAGGCCAAACAAACTCGTTTACCATTTCCAAGAAGTTCAATAAAAACCATCGCGTGTTTCGATCTAATTGATTGTGGTATTTAGGGCAAAAAACCGTAAACAATCTACGTCGCATGCAAACTTTTTCTTGACCATTGTTGACGATTATAGTCGAGCCGTTTGGACGTTTTTAATTGCTTACAAGAGCGAGGCCAGTGATTGTTTGATAAATTTTCATAAATTGGTAAAAATACAATTTGGAAAATCCATTAAAAGAATACGTTCTGACAATGGGGGCGAGTTCACATCCAACAAAATGAAAGAATTTTATGCGAATGAAGGAATTTTGTTAGAAACAACTTGTCCACACACCCCGCAAAAAAATGGGGTGGTTGAAAGAAAACACCGCCATCTTTTGGAAACGGCTCGGGCCTTAATGTTTCAAGCTTTATTGCAACGAAAATTTGGGGAGAATGCATTCAAGCCGCTATGTACATAATCAATCGTCTTCCTTCCAAGGTCATCAACAACCGAACACCTTATGATATTATTTTCGGGGAAAAACCAGATTATGACCGAATGAGGGTTTTCGGTTGTTTGGCGTACTACCGAAGTACCGAGACATGGGGAGATAAGTTCGATTTACGGGGAAGACCGGGTGTTTTTGTTGGGTATCCTTTAGGACCCAAAGGTTACAAGATCTATGATGTTGAAAATGGGAAAATTATTACGTCTCGCGACGTGACCTTCGTCGAAAAAGACTTCCGGTTCACTCGGTTTAAATCTATCATAAAACATGATGATTTTTTTGAGCCACCTATGTTTGATGATGGCCCAAGTAAACAGATGCAAGAGGTGTTTTCTGAGCCCAAAAACACTGTGGTGGATGAATTGATGCCACTATGCCGGACCAAGGAGTCGACCCACACATTGAAGATAATAATGAAGGGGCTGATCAAACCACTAATAATGAGGCTACCCCTCTTGAACAATCGGACAGTGGGGCTAGTGGGAGCTCAAATGATGACACCAACTTTGACTTGGATACACCAAGTTCAATACCAAGCAACGAAAGTACCAGAGATGGGGAGCCGTAAAAAATGCGCGCACATGAACCGAGAACTAAAGTGCTGATGCGCGTGTGGTGTGATATATATTTAAGTATATTTTAAGCTCTTTTTTCACGTTAGTCAAGTTTTAAATTTATAAAACACGATATTTTACTAACACCAAACACACATATGGGCAAGTGCACCCATCGTGAGCGTAGTATAGTGTTGGTAAGATACCGAGGTCGTCCAAGGACACAGGAGCTTTTAGTACCGGTTTATCCTTGATGTGCGTGAAGTGTGTTATGGTTTTAATGTTTATTTTAAGCCCTTTTACACTTTCTTTAGCCAAGTTTTAAATTTATAAAACACGATATTTACTAACACTAAACATACATATGGGCAAGTGCACCCATCGTGAGCATAGTATAGTGTTGGTAAGATACCGAGGTCGTCCAAGGACACAAGAGCTTTTAGTACCGGTTTATCCTCAACGTCTAATCAAATAAAAAAGTTTTGAAAAATGGTTTTAAGCTAAGAAAAATAAAAACTAACTAAAATGCTGAAAAATAAAAATAAAAGAAAAACAGATAGACAAGATGAATCACTTGGTTCCGACTCGTGTATAGTGTAACCTTTGATTATTTCCGCACTTTTGCACTTATTTAAGAGATTATCTTAGTTATTGTAGTAGGCCCCTCTTTTGGAGGTGACGTTACCCTCAACCCAGTAGTTTGAGTCAGCAAGGATACAATCCTAAACGGTCGGATTATTGAAAGATAATTAATTAAGTTATTAATGCAAATTATGGTAGGCCCCTCTTTTGGAGGTGACGTTACCCTCGACTAAGTAGTCTGAGTCAGCAAGGATACAGTCCTAAATTGCCGGGTTATAGTATTAATAGTAGTTAACTTATGAGGGGATCAAAGAGTTTGGACCCCCGCCATCCAATACCGTTAAGTATTGAAGGAGGTCCTACTAAATTTGACCAAGGTCCATTGCAGGACCTCTAAACGCTGAACAATGGCAAGACTCTTACCAAACCGTTCCCTTAACCCCCGACCAGGTAGCCAACATACCTCCATATAGACCGTGGAGATATGAATGGTGAAAATCTTTTATTTTATATAGACAGTAAAATAATGTCAAGACACCACGGACAAACGATAAGGAAGAATCACCTTCAACATAAGAAACTAGTTATTAAAGTCATTAATACAAAACCAAGTAAAAAGTGCGAAAAGATTAGAAATAAAAAGTATTACACTAGACACTTGTCTTCACCAAGTGATGTAAGAGACTTAGGCAAACATGGCCTTGATTATCAAGAACTCTTACGATCAATCTTGGATCCCGAGACGACTCACACACTCTATGATGGACAATGGATGATGGTGGTGGATGATGGTGTTATGGTGGTGGTGGGTGGTGGGTGAAGTGTGAGAGAGGTGGTGTGCCAAGGGATGGTTTGAGCTTGAGCCAAGCACTCCTATTTATAGGCTGAACAGAATCTCGGGCACGGCCCCGTGTCCAGTGGGCACGGCCCCATGTCCACATCCTCTCTTTCTTCATTTAATGCAGCTTGTCTTTATTAGTTGACCACACCCCCGTGTCCGCTGAGCACGACCCCGTGTGCAGAAGAATCTTTGTACTATTAAGATTTGCCTGGATTGTGCGAATCTTATAGTTGACCACGGCCCCGTGTCCGCTGAGCACGGCCCCGTGGTGGGCAATAGAAGCTTCTACCACTTTGTCTTTTCTGCTGACACTTGGGCACGCCCCCGTGCTGGCTGAGCACGGGGCGTGTTCAGTCTTCTGTCTTCTTGTTTTGCTTGGGAAGATGTTGTCGTGGGGTCGGGCATGTCACGTTTGTTCCTTTTCTTGTATTTATGTTAGATTTTGCTGTCTTTTTGCTTCTTTTGTTAATTTGAGCTCATTTAATCCTGAAAGTACAAAAAGAAGACAAAATCACACTTTTTCCAACATTAGTACTAAAAAAAGGGTTAGTTTTATGCCACAATTGATGTAATTTATATGTTGCATTTTGCACACATCAAATACCCCCACACTTGAATCTTTGCTTGTCCTCAAGCAAAACTCTTTATAATGTGGCTTTACACACCCAAATGGAATGGGTAGAGAAGAAGGTTTTTGGGCTTGTCATAGAGTGTCGGGATTTCCAAGATTCTTTATTTAGTTTTATTTTTATTTATTTACAATCCTATTCGTCATGATTTATTTAAAAATTTTCATAAGATAAATTACTTATTAGGGCATAACATGCCTCTTTAAAATTCTATTTATATACAAGTTCACATACCACACGGGGATCACTCAACACTCGGCCGAAAATGTATTTTTGTGGATCACTCGAGAGCGGCATGGAACTTACTCCTACCATAGGCTTGCCAAGCAATCAATCCTCCTCCTTTTTAACTATGAACCTTTGTAAATATCAAGAGGACTTTTTGGGTGAAGGGTTAGGCTTGGGTTAAAGGTAGGTGGTTGGGTTAGTGGTTAGTAGAAAAAAGGCGAAAAGCGTAATAAGCGTCAGTTTTCGTAAGACTTTATTTTTGCAACTTTTATTTTGATGAAGCTATTATTCAAACAAAGTCATTTTTGATAAACTTGTTTGTTTATTTGTTTTTGCTTCATCATCAACAATTTTTTTTAGGAAGAATTATACGAAAAGCCGAGCTAGTTACTAAAACAAAGGGTTAAAAATGAAAAAGGTTTTGGTGGGTAAAAAGGGTGTTTGGTTTGAGTTATGAAATGAAAAGGTTTAGGCTCAAAGGGCTAACTAGGGGGATTTTGGGTAGGTGGTAAAAAAAAAGAAAAATAATGGTGTAGAAATAAAAATGGTTAGTCCTAATGCCTCCATCATTTACTTACTCGGGTTTAAGTTGGTAAGGACCGGGAATGTATCGTCGTGGTAAGTTCTAGAGTCGTAAGAACCAAGCGGCTATTCACACAAGAAACGAAAAATGAGCATTTAGTTTAATGATATGTAATTGTATGCTCAATAAAGGCTCAAAACTCACTTTTGTGGGAATGGGTTTTTTATGTGATCAAGTATATATAATCAAATTTTAACTAAGTTTATTACGACGCTATCGGTTGTAAATTTGTAAAAATATAACCTTTTTAGAACTTGAAATTCGCAAGTTAAACCTAGACAAGTAAAAAAAAATTGAAAATTTTTGAAAAAATTTGGGGTGATTAGCGGTTCCAATAGAGTTTTGTGTAAGGCTTGTATTTAGGACTTGCAAGATTCAAGGTTTTAGCATCCCCCCCCCCCCCCCACCACACTTAAATTACACATTGTCCTCAATGTGTCCCAAAAATAAGTTTTTAGGTTGATTGAATGTGTAAAAAGGTGTAAAAAAGCAAAAAATTTGTGTTACTGGGCACTGGACACGGCCCCGTGCCTGGTGGGCACGACCCCGTGTTCAGGTGCCAGTAACGAAAACTTACAGAAGGTGGACACGGGGGCGTGTTGGCTGGACACGACCCCGTGTCTGTCAAGGTCTGCAGAAATAAAACAAACAGCAGGTCTGGGGAGTGGGCACGGGGGCGTGTCGGCTGGACACGGCCCCGTGTGGACAATCTGCAAGGTTGAAAAACAGGTTTCTTTCTTTGGTTTTCATGTCCCGGCTTTAGTAGCACTAATGCTTAGTACTCTAAGCCTCGTATGTACCTGCTTAATCAATAAACACTATACCTCACCATAGCAAACATCCTAATTTTACCAAGTTCAACATCCATGTCAACAAAGTTAAAAGAAAAATAAATGCAGAAAATAAAAGAAGTTAGGGAAAGTAAATTGTTCAACACTTGGCACGCAGGCCTTAAATTGTTCGAGATAGAAAAAGGTTAACCTGGGGAATCACCAAACAACCGCTTCTTCCTCCGCTCCACCCGCCTAGTCCATGTCTTCATCCTCATCATCATCATCTCCACCATGCCCGGCAATGTACTCCCGGATATTGCCGATATCATCTTGGATATCGGATATGTTTCTCTCGATCGCCCCAACCCGGTGGTACTTGTTGCTTGCCATATTGTAGGTGTTCCTGGTGCACATGAGGTTTTCCTGCAACAAATCATGCAAACTTTGAAAGTTAGGAAAAGCGCCTCCTGGGGAGGAGGATTGGCCCGGATCACCATGGGGCTGGTATTGGTACTGATGATGTTGTGGAGCGTGGAGGACAAGTGCTTCTTGCGGGTTCCATGCATGACCTTGCATCCTTTGAAAGCTTACCGTCCCATCTTCAGCCTCATAAATTAGGTTCATTGAGCGGCAGATGTGTATATCTACCCTACCCGACCACGGGCTCCTTCCTAATGACCTAGGTATGTTGGTGAAGTGCTTGAAGAGACGGTACACCCATCCCCCAAAGAAGATAGGGGTTGGTGCAGTAGCAAGGCGGTTATGATGCATGTTTCGGAGCATGAGGAACGGAACATCAAGGGGCATGCGGTTATGGATGCAATGGAGGACAACCAAATCTCTTAACCCAACGACGCCACCGCTATCGTGTCTTTGACTAAGAGAGTAGCCAAGGAGCCTATGGATGTATCTGTAGAGCGGATCCCTCAACTTCGTGCTCTTAGTGCTGCTCGGATTGTAGTACCCTTCACCAATCTGAGCCCACGCGGCTTGGCGATCGTTTTCACCTATCTCTCGCATCCCTCCAGTATTTTCCTCGTTTCCCGCATCTTCTTCCGCGTACAACCCGACAATCGACCCAAATTGTGCCATAGAGATCGAATACTTAGTTCCGCCACATCGGAACGCTACCCCATCATTGTCGAATGGGTCGCACCTTGAGTTGAACGTGAAGGTGCTATAGAATTCCAAAGTGCATTCGTGGACGGAATGGAGTCGAGTTGTTAGAGCGACTCTTAGAGGTCCCGTGACAAGGTTGTTGAAGCGGTCGAGTTGGTTTACCAATGTTAACAAATCCGTGCATGCTTGCCTCGGGTATTCCTCCGGCCTTGTTTGAAGTACTTCGTATCTAGCCCTCGCATCGAGCTCATTTGCGTTAAACCTTGTGAACTTCCTTGCCATCTGAAAGAATACACCAAAAGTTAGCACGAAACATTAGGATTTTCGGACAAAACTGCAAACAGTGGGCTGGACACAACCCCGTGTTCAGCGGACACGGCCCCGTGTCCAGGCGTCTATTACACAAAAATCCCATTTTTCGACCCGGTTTCGAAAACTGAAACCCCAAGCGCCGTTTTTCCCAAAATAACCCGTTTACCCTATCAATTTTATCTTTTTCGGTTCAAAACAAGGGTTTGGGGTTTTTATGAGAAATCGGGCGAATCTATGAACAATACAAGTGGATTTACTTCCCTTAACACTATTCTAACTAAATGCAAACAGATCTAGGCAAAAATTTGAGGTTCGATTTGTATGAAGTTCAAGAACCCTAGATTTTTCCCCAAATGTGTGATGTTTTAACTACATGCAAATGCTAAATCTAACTAATAATAGTGATAGAATCATACCTTGATATTGTTAGAATGAGAGGAGACGTCGAAAATCTGTGAAAAATCGCCTGGAACCAGAGCTTTTTCGGGGAAACGGGGCGTGTGGAATGTTGTAACTGTTATGAAAAAGGGGATATATCCCGACTGCAGCGCGGACACGGCCCCGTGTCCAGCGGACACGGCCTCGTGCAAAGCGAAGTTTTTTTTTTCAAAAAGTGCTCGTGTGAGTGCCCGTTTCCCATGAGCTTTGGTTAGAAAACTTACCGCTTTAGATGCCGTCCCAGTCGTTCGTAACTTACCAGGTATGATGTTGATGCTTTCATTCTTTGATCGTTTGAAGCGAGATCTCCTCCTCTTCATCCTCAATGAATCCTTGATAGAGTTTCAGCCGTTGGCCATTGACTTTGAATGGAGGTCCATTCCGAGATTTAATTTCTACTGCACCGTGTGGGAAAATATGGGTGATAGAAAAAGGTCCTGACCACCTAGACTTTAGTTTACCAGGAAACAATCGAAGTCGTGAATTAAACAAAAGAACTAGATCTCCTACTCGAAATTCATTAGGTTTAATATGTTTGTCATGTAAATTTTTCATTCTTTCCTTATAAATTTCGGAGTTTGAGTATGCATAATTTCTAAGCTCGTCTAGTTCATTTAATTGACAAAATCGATTTTTACCAGCAAATTCTAAATCTAAGTTTACATTTTTGATTCCCCAGTAGGCTTTGTGTGCAATTTCTACTGGCAAGTGACAAATTTTTCCATAGACTAGCTTGTATGGGGTTGTACCTATTGTTGTTTTATAAGCAGTTCGAAAAGCCCATAAAGCATCATCTAATTTATCTGCCCATTCCTTTTTATTTAACCCTACGGTTTTTTCAAGTATTCGTTTTAAACCTCTATTAGTCACTTCGGCTTGTCCGTTTGTTTGAGGGTGATATGCTGTTGAGACCCGGTGATAGACCCCATACCTTGTTAAAAAAATTTCAAGTTGATGGTTGCAAAAATGGGTACCTCTATCACTTATTAATGTTTTAGGTGTGCCAAAACGGGAGAATAGTTTTTTCAGAAATCTTACCACGACTCTTCCATCATTTGTTGGAAGTGCCTCGGCCTCGGCCCATTTAGACAAGTAGTCTACTGCCACAAGTATATATTTGTTTCCTTTCGACGGTGGGAAAGGTCCCATAAAGTCGAGTCCCCACACATCAAAAATTTCACAAACAAGAATGCCATTTTGTGGCATTTCGTTTTTGGAAGAAATATTGCCTGTTCTTTGGCAAGCATCACATGTCTTGACAAGACTTTGGGCGTCTTTGTAAATGGTTGGCCAATAAAATCCTGAATCAAATACCTTTCGTGCGGTACTAGCGGCACCATGATGCCCTCCGTATGGTCCTTCATGACAATGGCGGAGAATTCTTCGTGCTTCGCTACCATGTACACATCGTCGGATGAGTTGGTCGGCACATATTTTGAAAAGATATGGATCTTCCCAAAAATAGTGTTTCACATTGGCCAAGAATTTTTTTCTTTGATGATGTGGCCAACCTTTTGCGACTATACCGCTAGCTAGGTAGTTAGCATAGTCGGCGTACCATGGTTCTTCTTTATATTCCACCATTTCTAGGGACTCAGTCGGGAATTTTTCGTTGATTTGCTCGTCCCTGGTTGCCTCCAAAGCTGGGTCTTCTAAGCGCGAAAGATGATCTGCTGTGGTATTTTCTGCTCCTCTTTTATGTTTGATTTCGATATCAAATTCTTGGAGGAGTAGAATCCACCGAATCAAACGTGGTTTTGCGTCCTGCTTTTTGAAGAGATATCGAATGGCTGCATGATCTGTATAGACTATAGTTTTAGAAAGAACAAGACAAGAACGGAATTTATCAAAAGCAAATACCACAGCTAGTAGTTCTTTTTCAGTTGTAGTGTAATTTTCTTGTGCATCGTTTAGTGTTTTACTAGCATAATAAATGGGGTGGAAATGCTTTTCTTTTCTTTGTCCCAAGACAGCTCCAACTGCAAAGTCACTAGCATCACACATGATTTCGAAAGGAAATTTCCAATCAGGCGCTATCATGATAGGTGCATTGACTAACATTTCCTTTAGGGTTAGAAATGCTTGATTGCAATCCTTGTCAAAGATGACAGGGGCATCTTTTTCAAGTAATTTTGTTAGAGGCCTTGAAATATTAGAAAAGTCTTTGATAAACCGCCTATAAAATCCGGCATGCCCTAGGAAACTTCTGATAGCTCTTACGGAGGATGGAGGTGGTAGTCTAGAAATGGTATCTATTTTGGCTCGATCCACTTCCATTCCTTCGCTTGAGATTTTGTGACCGAGTACTATTCCCTCCGTTACCATGAAATGACATTTTTCCCAATTAGTTTCCTCACATCGGGATAGCATTCGTTCAAGGTTATCGAGGCATTGGTCATATGAATCCCCAAAGATAGAAAAGTCGTCCATGAAGACTTCCATTGTCTTTTCTATCATGTCATGGAAAATGGCTACCATGCAACGTTGGAATGTTGCGGGGGCATTACATAGACCAAACGGCATGCGTCGATAAGCAAAAGTTCCATAGGGACATGTGAAAGTTGTCTTTTCTTGGTTTTCGGGTGCTATCGGGATTTGAAAGTAACCTGAAAAACCATCCAAGAAACAATAAAATTTATGACCGGATAATCTTTCAACATTTGATCAATGAAGGGTAAGGGAAAGTGATCTTTTCTTGTTGCTTCATTTAATCGTCTATAATCTATACATACTCTCCATCCTGTAACGGTTCTTGTTGGTATTAATTCATTTTTTTCATTAGTTATCACCGTCATACCTCCTTTCTTTGGAACTACTTGGACGGGACTTACCCAAGGGCTATCGGAGATAGGATAGATAAGTCCGGCGTCAAGTAATTTGATGACTTCGTTTTTAACCACTTCTTGAACATTTGGATTTACTCGACGTTGTGGTTGTATTACTGATTTGTAGTCATCATTCATTAAAATTTTGTGCGTACACATGGAAGGACTTATTCCTTTAATGTCTACAAGTTTCCAAGCGATCGCATTTTTGTGTTTTTTCAAAAGACTGATTAATTTTTCTTTTTCTAAGCTATCTAATTTAGACGAAATAATTACAGGTAAATTACCAACTTTGTCTAGAAAAGCATATTCCAAACCTTTTGGAAGTTCTTTGAGCTCAAGTGGTGGGTCTTTAGGAGACTCCTTATTCGGTTGCTCATTTCGATCAAGAACTTTAAAAGTTTGTTCTATGGTGACCTCTTCTTCAACAAAGTGGTCAATCTTTTCACTTGTATCGGGTGGTTCATCTTCATCTTCAATTAGGGGGTCATTATTGCCGAATGGATATTTCATTGACCGTTCAAGATCGACACTTCTTTTAAATGCCCCTAATTGGAGAGATAGATTGTTGTACTTCCGGTTCTTCAAAGCTTCGTGAGTTTTTACAAATGGTCGTCCCAACACTAGAGGAGCGTCATCGAGGATGACAAAGTCAGTCGGGATTACCATTTGATTTGTTTGAACCAAGACATCCTCAACTATACCGATTGATTTTATTACTTTCCGATTGGATAGAAAAATGGGTATTTGAAGTGGAGAAAAATCACTAATACTTAATTTTTCGAAAATGTAGTTAGGCATTATGTTAACACAAAGATCTTTATCAATCGTGACGTTGCTAATAAACGAATTTTGAAAGAAACATGGAACCGGTGTAATGTTAATTTCAAATGGGTCTTCTTTTATTAATGAGGTTTGATCATTAGTTAACTTAACACTTACCGTTTCGTCAATTTTAGTGTTACTGTTTAACTCTTTTAAAAACTTAGCATGAGTGGGTACTAAACAATGATTTTCGAAAGAAGGTGACAAGAGATTAATTTATTCAAAATTAGACTCTTCTTGAATTTTAACGTTGTCGGACTCACCTTTTTCGTTGCTTAACTCATGTGTCGGCTTTTCACTTATTTGTTCTTCCATTTTTACACTTTCGGTTATCTCTTCTTTATTTAATTGTTCTCTTGCGCGGGACTCCTCTTCCCTTGCGCGAGATTCTTTTATGTAACGATCGATAACTCTAAGGTGTTCTAATATCCTATCGGTCACTTCGGTTATAGAAAAAGTATCGGGATTTTCAAAGCTTGAATCTGGTTGTTCGATCCTTTGTTCCTCATAATACCATATGAAGTAGATGGTTCACACCATTGTTCTTCATTGTAAGCATATGATGGATAAGGGTCGTAATTTTGTTCTTCATAATACTCATATGAGGTGGGTTGTTCACGCCATGGTTCCTCATAATAAGCGTACGAAGGTGGTGGCTCATATCTTGGTTCCACAAAGTATGAGTAAGAAGGCTCATACCTTGGTTCATCAAAATATGAGTATGAGGGAGGAGGTTCATACATTTGGTCTTCATAGGATGTGTATGAAGTCGATGGCTCGTACCTAGGCTCCTCATAGTAGGTGTATGAAGTGGATGGTTGATATGAGGGATTATATTGAACCGAGTGCGGATTACTACAATTAGTGCAATAGTTACTCCTATAATCATCCACCTCATAAGTGTAGTTGTAACCTCCTGAGTATTGATCCATAAGAATCACTCAGCAGACCACAACCAAGTCTCGTGATCAGAAAACAAAAATAAAAACGGAAACAGAGGCTGAAGACGGCCCCGTGTTCAGTGGACACGGCCCCGTGTACAGAATCTGTATCTGGGCGTTTTAATTAAATTTACCGATTTCATTGAGCACAGGGCGTGTTCAATGAGCACGGCCCCATGTTCAAGTTACTGTTACTGGGTGTTTTTATGAAAATGTGCAGCACGGCCCCGTGTTCAGTGAGCACGGCCCGTGTTCAACATACTGTAAATGCAGAATTAAACTAAAATGCAGAAAAATGTGCGCGCGTTTTGAAAAGGTTTTGAAAAACTGATTAGGCCGTCGATTTTAAGCTTTCTTAAAATCCTTGTGTCCCCGGCAACGGCGCCAAAAACTTGATGTGCGTGAAGTGTGTTATGGTTTTAATATTTATTTTAAGCCCTTTTACACTTTCTTTAGCCAAGTTTTAAATTTATAAAACACGATATTTACTAGCACTAAACACACATATGGGCAAGTGCACCCATCGTGAGCGTAGTATAGTGTTGGTAAGATACCGAGGTCGTCCAAGGACACAAGAGCTTTTAGTACCGGTTTATCCTCAACGTCTAATCAAATAAAAAAGTTTAGAAAAATGGTTTTAAGCTAATAAAAATAAAAACTAACTAAATTACTGAAAAATAAAAATAAAAGAAAAACAGATAGACAAGATGAATCACTTGGTTCCGACTCGTGTATAGTGTAACCTTTGATTATTTCCGCACTTTTGCACTTATTTAAGAGATTATCTTAGTTATTGTAGTAGACCCCTCTTTTGGAGGTGACGTTACCCTCAACCCAGTAGTTTGAGTCAGCAAGGATACAATCCTAAAGGGTCGGATTATTGAAAGATAATTAATTAAGTTATTAATGCAAATTATGGTAGGCCCCTCTTTTGGAGGTGACGTTACCCTCGACTAAGTAGTCTGAGTCAGCAAGGATACAGTCCTAAATTGCCGAGTTATAGTATTAATAGTAGTTAACTTATGAGGGGATCAAAGAGTTTGGACCCCCGCCATCCAATACCGTTAAGTATTGAAGGAGGTCCTACTAAATTTGACCCAGGTCCATTGCAGGACCTCTAAACGCTGAACAATGGCAAGACTCTTACCAAACCGTTCCCTTAACCCCCGACCAGGTAGCCAACATACCTCCATATAGACCGTGGAGATATGAATGGTGAAAATCTTTTATTTTATATAGACAGTAAAATAATGTCAAGACACCACGGACAAACGATAAGGAAGAATCACCTTCAACATAAGAAACTAGTTGTTAAAGTCATTAATACAAAACCAAGTAAAAAGTGCGAAAAGATTAGAAATAAAAAGTATTACACTAGACACTTGTCTTCACCAAGTGATGTAAGAGACTTAGGCAAACATGGCCTTGATTGTCAAGAACTCTTACGATCAATCTTGGATCCCGATATGACTCACACACTCTATGATGGACAATGGATGATGGTGGTGGATGATGGTGTTATGGTGGTGGTGGGTGGTGGGTGAAGTGTGAGAGAGGTGGTGTGCCAAGGGATGGTTTGAGCTTGAGCCAAGCACTCCTATTTATAGGCTGAACAGAAGCTCGGGCACGGCCCCGTGTCCAGTGGGCATGACCCCGTGCCACATCCTCTCTTTCTTCATTTAATGCAGCTTGTCTTTATTAGTTGACCACACCCCCGTGTCCGCTGAGCACGACCCCGTGTGCAGAAGAATCTTTGCACTATGAAGATTTGCCTAGATTGTGCGAATCTTATAGTTGACCACGGCCCCGTGTCCGCTGAGCATGGCCCCATGGTGGGCAATAGAAGCTTCTACCACTTTGTCTTTTCTGCTGACACTTGGGCGCGCCCCCGTGCTGGCTGAGCACGGGGCATGTTCAGTCTTCTGTCTTCTTGTTTTACTTAGGAAGATGCTGTCGTGGGGTCGGGCATGTCACGTTTGTTCCTTTTCTTGTATTTATGTTAGATTTTGCTGTCTTTTTGCTTCTTTTGTTAATTTGAGCTCATTTAATCCTGAAAATACAAAAGGAAGACAAAAGCACACTTTTTCCAACATTAGTACTAAAAAAAGGGTTAGTTTTATGCCACAATTGATGTAATTTATATGTTGCATTTTGCACACATCAATCCTCAACGTCTAATCAAATCAAAAAGTTTAGAAAAATGTTTTAAACTAGAAAAATAAAAACTAACTAAAATGCTGAAAAATAAAATAAAAGTAAAAACAGATAGACAAGATGAATCACTTGGCTCCGACTCGTGTATAGTGTATCCTTTGATTATTTCCGCACTTTTTTAGAGATTATCTTAGTTATTGTAGTAGGCCCCTCTTTTGAAGGTGACGTTACCCTCAACACAGTAGTTTGACTCAGCAATGATACAATCCTTAAGGGTCGGATTATTGAAAGATAATTAATTAAGTTATTAATGCATATTATGGTAGGCCCCGCTTTTGAAAGTGACGTTACCCTCGGCTAAGTAGTCTGAGTCAGCAAGGATACAGTCCTAAGTAGCCGGGTTAAAGTATAAATAGTAGCTTACATATGAGGGGATCAAAGAGTTTGGACCCCCGCCATCCAATACCTGTGGGTATTGAAGGAGGTCCTACTAAATTTGACCCAGGTCCTTGCAGGATCTATACACTGAACAAGGCAAGACTCTTACCAAACCATTCTCTTAAACCTCGACCAGGAAGCCAACATACCTCCATATAGACCGTGGAGATATGAATGGTGAAAATCTTTTATTTTATATAGACAGTAAAATAATGCCAAGACACCACGGACAAACGATAAGGAAGAATCACCTTCAACATAAGAAACTAGTTATTAAAGTCATTAATACATAACCAAGTAAAAAGTGCGAAAAGATTAAAAATAAAAAGTATTACACTAGACACTTGTCTTCACCAAGTGATGTAAGAGACTTAGGCAAACATGGCCTTTGATTCTCAAGAACTCTTACGATCAATCTTGGATCCCGAGATGACTCACACACTCTATGATGGACAATGGATGATGGTGGTGGATTGTCACACCCCAACCGATGGCAGAATCATCGAGGCATGGCACTGAGCAAAATAGATTGTCCAGAAGTTTCCATAACAATTATCGTTACTATTCAATTTAAATAACATGTCCCATACCATGCCTCAAACAGTAAACAAATTATTACAGATAAAAATCTTGGCAAATATTCTGTTCCGACAACTCAGATTTCAAAATAGAGCAATTGTTTATCTGCTTCTAGAGGCCCTTGATCCATTTACTACAGACAACTATTTGTTGGGCTCTAAAGCTTTATTCTAGCTTCAACATCCTAACATGTGTGCATCCTAGGCACCTGTCACATACATTAAAATAAAAGTCAATACATATAATGTAAAGGTGAGCATACAAGTTTGATATAGCATATAGAGTTCGAATTCGTTTACGTATAACCAGCAAGTACACATAGAGAAATGAAACACGTTAGTTATCGATATAGATCCATCGATACCAATGACTGCGGGTTGACTGCTCGAGGCAGCTCGCAATACATGATTACCACCGTAATCCATGCAAGTAATTGTCCTTAACAACCCCCGTGTGAACGGGTGCTGAGTCCAAACTATAGTACTATCATTGCTAAGGCAGGTAGACAACATTCCATGTGTAAACATAACAAACAAGCATTCGTAAGCCACGTACAACATGCATTAACGGTTAGCGTTCAAATAGTATTGAATAGTGTGATTTATGTGATTTGAATAGTTGTAACGTATGTAACACCCAAAAGTGCATAAACAAAAAAAGGGATTGAGTATACTCACAGCGGTTGATGGATTGAAGGGAGCGCTTAGCGAGTAAGATTAGCCTGAGTAGATTAGATTGTATAACGATAAGTGATGCGTAAAACGATACGAATTATGAGTGGGTCGGATGGTAGCTCGATCGGATGGCAGTCCGATCGGACAGCAATCCGTGCGGATAACAATCCGTTCGGATGGTCATCCGGTCGGACAGCTTGTCCGGTTGGACGACTATTCGAGTGGATTGTTTCTTCCTACAAGAAGGATGTGTTTGTGTATGATGGTTTGACTTTTGAAGTTTTCGTTGTAGCATTTTGAAAACATTGAAGTATCTCTATCCATCAAGTCGGTCGGTCGGATGACTGGTCGTGCGGATGACAATCCGTTCGGATGGTCATCCGGTCGGACAGTGGTCCGGTTGGACGGCGACTTAGTGATGAGTCTACTTATTGAAAGCAAGTTCACAACAGAAGTGTCATTCGATCGGATGCCCATCCGATCGGATGGCAACTCTGTTATTGAACATGTTGAAAATTGTTTAAGTCTTTAAAGTCTTAGTATCTCATGATCAGAAGAGTAATCCAGTCAGATGGTCGTTCGATCGGATTGCAATTCATTCGATACTCAAACTTCAGATAAGGTTGTTCAAGTGTGGGCCCCCAAGTGTGATCCGTTCGGATGACAATCCGTTCGGATAACCTTTCCGTTCGGACAGCAGTCCGATCGGACAGCATTCCGTTCCGATTGTTCCGTTTGTCTTACACTTGGTGGTTTTTGGTTGTTTGTCATTTTATCGAGACGTTGTGACAACGTGTTAACCAATAGAACTCCGTTTCGACCCAAGTGACCAGACCGACCAGGAGTCACCCTAGTTCGGCCGGTTACCGGCTTAGGACGGTTGTTCTTGTTTAATCCGGAATCGGTGGTCTCGTAAGTAGAATCCAGACCTTGTACTAGTACGACACTATGGATGAGCAGGAGACTAGAACCGGGTCCGATTCTCTCGGTTTTGAGTATAATGAGTGTAAAAGAGTTGAAAGAAAGTTAGAAACCATCTTTCAATCCTTTTTCACCATTCTTGTGTCGAGATCTTTACAAGATCTTTGTATGTTTGCGTGGAAATCGTTTAGATCTCGGTTGTTCTTGGTGGATTGAAGTCAAAATATGAAGTTCTTAGAGAACACATGATGACGTCACCCTAGAACACCCGAAATCTAGTGATTTCATGGTTAAAAGTTACAATTTAAAAGATAGAAAGGTGTAGGAGTACGTGTAGATCAAGAACATACAAGATTTAGGGCGAGATCTTACTTGGATTGAGAGAAATCGAAGAAAAGGAGGGGAGCACGAACAGTTCGGACAAAGGACTTCCAAAAGTGGAAAGGATGACAATGACAGGGGTATTTATAGGATTCCAAAAGAGGAAAGGGTTGTCCGATCGGATGGCATACCGCCCGGATGACGATCCGGTCGGATGACACCTGACCTGTGGTGCAGTGGCTATCCGGTCGGATGGCACGTGGTTCGATTGTTTGACGCGACGATTTTTGGTGTTTCGATTTCGATTGCGAGCGGCTCGTCACGATAGGGTTTCCTAGTCAAATTACTTTTAGTCCCAACTACTAATTATCATAGTTCGATTTTCGATTCGGATTCGAGTTCGATTACGTTTCGAGTTTCGATTGAGTTCGATTGATTTCCACAACATATATATATAACACGCACAAGTAACACATAAGGCACACACATACGTATAATAACTAAATTAAGTCGAGTTGCGGTTCGTATCATGATTCGATGTCGAGTAGCATAGCTTGATTATCGATTAGTTAACTTTATCGCATTGTTACTTCCTATACTTCACAGTCGCGAGTTGATTAGATAGCGATTAGCACACAATCGATTTTGGCAATTAACAACACTTACTCCACATAATACAATTAAAATAAGAAAATTACTATAAGTCAAATTCGTACAATCGGTCGTTGACTCTGACCTTGACTTTGACTTTGACTTCCGAAAACACGGGGTGTTACAGCCTCCCCTTGTTTAGGGAATTTCATCCCGAAATTAAGCTGAAAGCTGTACAACACCGTGAATCACGTTGAGAACTTTCTCTTTCTAGACTTTCTCTTTAAACAACTGCGGGTACTTCGCCTTCATGTCGCTTTCGAGTTCCCAAGTGAACTCTGCGCCTCGTTTGCCTTGCCATCAGACTTTCACAATAGGAATGCGAGAGCGTCTGAGCTGCTTGGTTTAGCGATCCATGATTTCAACAGGCTTCTCCACGAAGTGTAATGTTTCGTTTACTTGCAGGTCATCGAGAGAGACATGTAAGTCGTGGTTGGCTAGGCACTTTCGGAGGTTTGACACATGGAAAGTCGGGTGGACGTTACTAAGTTCCTCCGGTAGTTCGGATCTGTAGGCGACTTTTCCGATCCTTTCCAGAATCTTAAAAGGTCCAACATATCGAGGCGCTAGTTTCCCTTTCTTGCCGAATCGGACCACACCCTTCCAAGGTGAAACTTTAGGAGTACGTAGTCGCCAACGTCAGAGTCAAGGGGCTTGCGTCATTTATCGGCGTAACTTTTCTGTCGATTCCGAGCTTTCACTAGGTTGTCCCGGATTTGGAAAATTTTGTCTGTCGTTTCTTGCAGTAGCTTGGGACCGGTTAGTTGCGAGTGACCGATCTCGTGCCACACAATAGGCGATCGACATCTCCTTCCGTATAAAGCCTCGAATGGTGCCATTTGTATGCTAGAATGATAACTGTTGTTGTACGAGAATTCGACTAACGGCAGGTATTTATCCCAATTACCTCCAAAGTCTATGACACACGAACGGAGCATGTCTTCAAGAGTACGAATCGTTCTTTCAGTCTGACCGTCGGTTTGAGGGTGGAAGGCGGTACTTAGATTGAGCATTGTACCAAGAGCTTCTTGAAACGTTTCCCACAGTCGCGAGGTAAACCGAGCATCACGATCAGAGATGATGTCACGAGGCGTCCCATGATTACAAATGATCTCGTCGGTGTAGATTCGGGCTAATCGTTCTACCTTGTAGTCTTCTCGTATCGGCAGAAAGTGAGCTGATTTAGTCAAACGGTCAACGATCACCCATATGCTGTCGTGACCTGATGACGTGTGCGGAAGCTTCGTTATGAAATCCATAGCTATACTTTCCTACTTCCACATAGGAATTGGTGGTTGTTCGAGTAAGCCAGAGGGTCTTTGATGTTCAGTCTTGACTCTTGCACAAGTTAGGCATTTTCCAACGTAGAGGGCAATATCCCTTTTCATGCCGGGCCACCAGTACCTGTAGCAAAGATCCTGGTACATTTTGTCAGCACCGGGATGAATAGAATAACGGGATTTGTGGGCTTTGTCCATCAGGATCTGTCGCAAATTGGTCCGCTTAGGGATCCAAATTCGGTCCAGAAAGTGGAATATCCCATTGGATTTGCTCACAAGCTGGGCTCCATCGTGGTAGATTCGTTCCCTCTTCAGCGTGCGTTCATTAAAACACGCATGCTGGGCTTCACGAATAAGGGTTTCGAGGTCGTGTTGGGCTTGAACATTACGAGTGCTAAGCAGATAACTCCGTCTGCTGAGTGCGTCGGTAACAACATTGGCCTTGCCTGGGTGATAACAGATCTCACAGTCGTAATCATTGAGAAGTTCTACCCATCGGCGTTGACGCATATTAAGTTCCTTCTGATTAAAGATATGTTGTAGGCTCCGATGATCGGTGAAGATCGTACACTTGGTACCATACAGGTAGTGTCGCCAAATCTTTAATGCAAAAACAACCGCGCCTAGCTCGAGATCATGGGTTGTATAGTTCTTCTCGTGGATTTTGAGCTGACGAGACGCGTAAGCTATAACCTTGCTCCGTTGCATGAGGACACAACCGAGACCAAGGTTGGAAGCATCACAGTAGACAATGAAATCGTCGTTTCCGTCGGGCAATGTGAGAACAGGAGCATTGCAAAGCTTATGCTTGAGGGTTTAAAAGGCAGTCTCTTGTTTGGTTCCCCAGACAAAAGGCTGATCTTTATGCGTGAGAGTGGTAAGCGGCACAACAATCTTCGAGAATCCTTCGATAAATCGTCGATAATAGCCCGCTAGTCCAAGGAAAGAACGGACTTCAGACGGATTCTTTGGTGTAATCCAACTCTTGACGGCTTCAATCTTCGCGGGATCGACATGAATACCTTGACTATTAACGATGTGACCTAGAAACTGAACTTCCTCCAACCAAAATTCGCACTTGGAGAACTTGGCATAGAGTTGATTCCCCTAGAGTAGCTCGAGAACCAAACGTAGATGTTGCGCGTGTTCGGCTTTCGATTTGGAATAGATCAAGACATCATCGATGAACACGATGACGAAACGATCGAGATATGGTTTACACACGCGATTCATAAGATCCATGAAGACCGCGGGTGCGTTGGTTAGACCAAAGGGCATAACAACGAATTCGTAGTGACCGTATCGGGTTCGAAACGCTGTTTTGGGTATATCCTCCTCTTGTATGCGTAGTTGATGATAGCCTGAACGTAGGTCGATCTTCGAGAAACACGTAGCACCTTGTAGCTGATCAAACAAGTCGTCAATACGGGGTAGGGGATAGCGGTTCTTGACAGTTAACTTATTCAATTCCCAATAGTCGATGCACATCCGGAACATCCCATCCTTCTTTTTGACGAAAAGGACTAGAGCGCCCCATGGAGAGGTGCTGGGGAGAATGAAGCCTTTCTCAAGTAATTCCTGGAGTTGGTTTGAGAGTTCACGCATTTCGGATGGCGCGAGTTGATAAGGAGCTTTGGCAACGGGATTGGCTCCAGGAATGAGGTCGATACGAAAGTCGATATCACGACTTGGTGGCAGACCTGGAAGTTCATCAGGAAATACATGAGGAAATTCACGAACCACAGGAACGTCTTTCACTTCCTTCTTCTCTTTCTTTTCCTTCTCTGCTATTACAATGTTGGCCAAGAAAGCTTTGTATTCCTTGCGGAGATACTTGCTAGCTTGGACACATGACATGAGCTTGAGCCCTTTTGAGGCAGTTTCACCGTATACACACAATAAATCACCATTTGCGAGCGAGAATCGAATCATCTTATCGTAACATACAAATTCAGCATGGTTTTCGCGTAGAAAGTCCATGCCTACTATGACGTCGAAACTTCTGAGTTGCATCGGAATGAGGTCGATTGGGAAAATGTGATTGCTGAACTCAAGAGTACAATCACGGATAACGGAATTGACGGCAACAGTTCTTCCAGTGGCGACTTCAACATCGAATGTCGAAGAGAGTTTGGAGCGTTTACGACTAAGGAGCTTCTCGAATTCGAACGACACAAAGCAATTATCGGCTCCAGTATCAAACAAACATGATGCATAAATACCATTCACAAGGAACATACCATTAACCACGTTGTTGTCGGCTTGGGCTTGGCGCACGTTGATGTTGAAAGTTCTGGCGCGTGCGGCCTGTTGTTGTTGTTGCTGCTGTTGTTGCTGGTGTTGCTGCTGCTGTTGAGGCTGTTGCTGCTGGGGCTCTTGCTTCACAACCCTGTTCGGGCACATGTTGGCGAAATGGTTAGGATCGCCACATGCGAAGCAGGCTCTGGCTTTGACCGTGGGTGCCGGTGGAGCTTGTTGACCCTGTGGGGCTGTGAGTAGAGCTTGATGAGCAGGAGCTTTTCGAATACGGCAGTTGGCAGTAAAATGACCGTACACATTGCAATGAGCACAAAAACGGCAGGCAATGGCAGTCGGGTGATGGTAGGTACAGGTAGGGCAGAGCGGATGTGGCCCAGTGTATGCATGCTTAGCAAGAGGTGCATTGGCCACAGGCGCCGCCACTTGGCGCTGTTGAGCTAGTATAGCTTGAACTGGTGCAGCAGTGATCGCACAGTTCTTGTTGCTGGAGCTGTTCTTTCTCTTGTTCTTCCTCTTGTTGCTCGATGAGGTGGGTTCGGCAGTTGGTGCGGTGGCGGTAGCTTGATGCAGATGCTTCAAAGTCTTATCCCAGACACCAGCCTTAACCCGCTTGTCATTGATTTCAGCGGCCAGTAGATAAGTTTCCTCGATCGCCGTAGTCTTAGCCGCTTGCACGAAATCAGCAACGCAGTCGGGCAGGGCCCGGATGTACTTCTTGATTGCCATGTCTGGAGTCTTGACTTGGTCGGGACAGATAATGCTGAGCTATTTGAAACGAGCAGTGAGACCAGCATTGTCACCATCTTTTTGCTCTATGTGCCAAAATTCATCTTCTAGCTTTTGGCGTTCGTGAGGAGGGCAGAGTTCCTCTAGCATAACTTCCTTGAGCTCGTCCCATGACAGACCGTAGGCTGCATCGTTCCCTCGCTTGTTCCTCTCGGCCGTCCACCAGTCTAGTGCACGAGACTGGAAAACGCCAGTAGCATTCAGAGTACGGAGGTCATCAGGGCAACCACTCTGTCGCAGAGTAACCTCAATGGAATCAAACCAGTGGAATAATGCAGTAGGACCTCCCTCGCCAGTGAATTCTTTTGGCCCGCACGACTTGAATTGCTTGAAATTGAAGGTCTTCGCGGTAGCTTTAGGAGCTTCGGTTCTCGATTCCTCAGACAATTTGCTGGCATTCTCATACACATCACTCACAGCCTTTGCCACACTCTTAGCGATGATGGAAGCAAGGCGTTTGTCTCTCTTTTCTTGACGAGAAAGTGAGGGATGACGGGATCTAGACGACATTGTCTACAACAGACATCGTCACAGGACTCAACACAAAATATTCGAATCTCACCTCACACGTCCACTACTACTAAAGCTCAGGAACACGCATATTATCATAACACATAGATACATAACCACTTAGGACACAAAAATCACATAAACACACAAGCACGTAGAGCACATAATCACATAACACCTAAGCATGTAACGCACAGAATCAAGGAAGCACATACGCAATTAATTACTAGAGGCAGTTAGAAAACAGAAACCTATTATTCAAAGTCTGCGATTGTTCGAGAATAGCGTAGTATAAGCGTATGTCGTAGCATAAAGTCGTCCAAAATTCAGCGATTTGTTACCGATTTGAGATAGAATGGCAGTGCGAGTCTTATGTGTCGTCGAGTAAGTTCCAAAAATTTAAACACATAAACAGATAAACACACATATAAACTTATAAAATCGACGAATTATCAGAGTCAGTAGTTGCGGGCTCAGAATTGAAACACGCAAAAATCAAGAGATAGACTGTCTGCGGCTAGTAGACTTCGACTAACCAAAGCGATTCAACTATTCACAAGGACTTGTCGTCTACGTATGACCTTCAGGACTGTGTCCTTGCCTCGATTCTTGGGCGTTTGGCACACGTCCCGTTAGTCTTGTCGCGACTTCAGGTCGTTGGAGTCCGTCGAGACTTTGGTGGAAGTTTTGTAAAATATGCGGAACAAGTCGTCAAGGTTAGGGTTTCACCCCTGGCTCAACAACCTCATCCCTGTTTTTGATAAAATAGAGGAGATTATTCATCAAAATATGGATTTCACTCCTAATTTGGTATAATTCCCCCGTTGAACAAGCGTTCGTTATTGAAAAAAGAAAGAAGAATTCATTGATAAGTTGATAAAACAACATTAATTCAAGCAATTTAGTCGAGGGTTTGTGGTTTTCACACCTAATCTCGACTTTATCGCCTATTTATAGCTGTGAATTCGAGTGTAGTGATAGTGTAGCATAAGCGAGAATAGCGAGGAATACGCTCGTACATAATCCCTACCGGTCATGCACAAGTTGGTCTGTTGGTTCCTAACTATAGACTAGGTTTCTAAGACATCAACCCAGACTAGGCCGTGTCTTGCCTAATTCCCTATAGTTATGGCTCTGATACCAATCTGTCACACCCCAACCGATGGCGGAATCATCGGGGCATGGCACTGAGCGAAACAGATTGTCCAGAAGTTTCCATAACAATTATCATTACTATTCAATTTAAATAACATGTCCCATACCATGCCTCAAACAGTAAACAAATTATTACAGATAAAAATCTAGGCAAATATTCTGTTCCGACAACTCATATTTCAAAATAGAGCAATTGTTTATCTGCTTCTAGAGACCCTTGATCCATTTACTACAGACAACTATTTGTTGGGCTCTAAAGCTTTATTCTAGCTTCAACATCCTAACATGTGTGCATCCTAGGCACCTGTCACATACGTTAAAATAAAAGTCAATACATATAATGTAAAGGTGAGCATACAAGTTTGATATAGCATATAGAGTTCGAATTCGTTTACGCATAACCAGCACGTACACATAGTGAAATGAAGCACGTTAGTTATCGCAATACATGATTACCACCGTAATCCATGCAAGTAATTGTCCTTAACAACCCCCGTGTGAACGGGTGGTGAGTCCAAACTATAGTACTATCGTTGCTAAGGCAGGTAGACAGCATTCCATGTGTAAACATAACAAACAAGCATTCATAAGCCACGTACAACATGCATTAACGGTTAGCGTTCAAATAGTATTGAATAGTGTGATTTATGTGATTTGAATAGTTGTAACGTGTGTAACATCCAAAAGTGCATAAAACAAAAAAAGGGATCGAGTATACTCACAGCGGTTGATGGATTGAAGGGAGCGCTTAGCGAGTAAGATTAGCCTGAGTAGATTAGATTGTATAACGATAAGTGATGCGTAAAACGATACGAATTGTGAGTGGGTCAGATGGTAGCTCGATCGGATGGTAGTCCGATCGGACAGCAATCCATGCGGATAACAATCCGTTCGGATGGTTATCCGGTCGGACAGCTTGTCCGGTTGGACGACTATTCGAGTGGATTGTTTCTTCCTACAAGAAGGATGTGTTTGTGTATGATGGTTTGACTTTTGAAGTTTTCGTTGTAGCATTTTGAAAACATTGAAGTATCTCTATCCATCAAGTCGGTCGATTGGATGACTGGTCGTGTGGATGACAATCCGTTCGGATGGTCATCCGGTCGGACGGCGACTTAGTGATGAGTCTATGTAACAACCTTGATTTTTAAACATGTACTTGTTTGGTACACATATCATATTTAAGATGCAATCTGTTTGATACATGTTTACTTGTTGCTCTTTACATGGTTTACCAGACCCAAACACGTGAATAATTTCAATTTGTTCTAGTTTCATACTTATAAACAAGACAATATTAATTACAAGGGCCCAACATGTCATTTTGTGAAAGTATAAGCTAAGGGACTTAATTGTCATTCCTTGAAACTTGTTTGAAAACTTCAATTTTTAAATCCGTATTTTAAAACCGCCACTATTTTACAAAATATAAAGTTCGGGGACTAAGTTGTCATTTTTGAAACTTAAATGTTCGGGTTAAAAATGTAAATGTTGTAAAACATAAAGTTTAGGGTCCTTTGTGACATTTTTGAAACTTGTTTTATAAATAAAATACAAAACTTTTAAAAGTTTAGGGTCTAAAATGCAATTTTGGAAACTTATATTTTTATAAAATAAATAAACATGTATTTTTGAAATTAAAGTCCAAGGACCATTGGGTCATTTTACCAAACTAGTAGTCTAGGGACTACTCTTGCCATTTTTAAAACTGTTTTTCAGTTAAAAACCCTAACCGGGTTAAATTTTATAAAAGGAACCCATGTTTAAACATTAACCCAGTTAACATGTTCAGTTAACAAGTCCAGGGACCTTTCCTGTCCATTTTAAAATTTATTTAACCGGAATAAGTAACTCAGTTAGACTTTTTATTAAGGAAACATGTATTTAAGGCTAACCTAGTTAGGCTTTCTGGTTAAATGTTGAAGGACCTGTTATAACTTAACAGAAACATCAGGGACTGTTTATGAAACTTCCGTTCAAACCGGTTTTACACCGTTTGTATCGCCGGAAGTCAATCCAATCCGCAAACAGACAATGCACAATGATCAACATGCACACCTGCTTATTCTTCTCGACATCTTGAACCCGTCCAACATTTCAATTTCACCAAATCATGCAATGTTGTTCCCGGTATTCAAAGTTTTATAAAAAATTCGTAGTGGGAATCGAATTGTCTGTTTTCGGTTGTTTTTGAATTAATTGAACACGTTATAATCTACCTACAACCTTCACGAACCTCTCAGTCCTCTCAAAACTCACAAACACTTCGTAAATCGCTCCTGGTTCACCTCTGCAACTTCGCCGGAAGTTGAGCTCGCCGGACTTAGCCGGAAGCACGCCTGAACCGATACCGAACCTCTTTTCTTCGACAATTCGGTATAACCTCACCTGTTTATCGTTCCTGTTAGTTTAATTTGATTATAAACATGGTTTGATAGACTAATCGTAACGGTTGACTTCTATTGACCGACTTTGGGGAAGAAGATGATGTTATTTATTTATCTATTTTATTTATTTAAAACAGTTTTATTCAAATATTTATATTAAATCGATACTAATTAGTTAAATTCTGATATTTTTAGCATAAGTACATTACATACTGATGCATTTATTATAAATACGAAACATGCAAACTTATTTATAAAACTGTTTTTATAAATTAAAACAGTATTAATCTTTCAAAATTTATAACAAATTGATTTTAATGAGTTAATTATTGAAATTTTTGTAGTAATTATTTTACATGTTAGACTTTACAGAAATAATTTTATTACTAATATTTCACATAATTTTGACATTTTTGTAAATTAAAACAGTGTTTACACTTTAAAATTTTGACTAAATCTTATTTATTTAAATTAAATAACTATTTAATTTGTGTCCAAAATTATTTTTATGATATTACACACCTTATTCTGAGTTTATATAAATCAGATTACTGTTTGGATATTTACAGTTTATTTTACATAATTAAATCAATTAAGTTACTTATTTAAACCTAAACTATTTTATTTATATAATTATACAAATTCTGCCCAAAAATATTTTTATAACAAAGTACCTATTTTTCTGAACTTATAAAAATTCAGAAACTAATTTATTTTCCAGATTATTTTTAGTAATTAAACTGACAAACTCAAATACTGATATTTTAACTATTTTAATTCCATTTATTTATATAAGATTATTCCAGAACCCTAATAATTACTGTAAATCAGTAATATTACATGTTGATAATTAAAATGTTATTTTCAATTTTTTCTGATTTAAATTAATTATTTAGATAACTAATTATAGAATTACAGGTTTGAGTTAAATACATATTTATTTTCTGTTTTAACTATACACATATTAATTCTATATCCAGTAATTGTATAACTTAGTTATTTATACAAAATACACTGTTCTTAAATAATCCATGCATACTTATTCCCCGTTTCCCCAAATTAAGTTGTTCAAACCCATAGTCACAGTTTATGTCAAACCATACCAAACCCCATGGACTTAGTTTCCAGTTTACAATTAACAATAGTTGTTGATACCAATTGCAATATTTTGTGCATGTTCAAACCATAAGAGTAACGTGGAAAAACCTTGTTCCCGCCAAAACTCTCACTCTTTGCTTACCTATTTGGACTTAACCGAAATCAAGGTGAGTACATAGTACCCCTCCTTTACTGTTTTCAAACTGTTTTGGGGTGAAACACATGTGCCTATTTGTTACTTTCATGCTTTCCTGTTTTTCACATCATATACTTACTATGTTATTTGTACACATAACATTACATGACTTTTCTGCTTTGTATGTTAACTTAGCATACTTAATACATTATTTTCATATAACATGTTTACAATCGGTAAAACATTTGGTTTGTACAAACGGAACATATATACGTTCATTAACATTAGCTACGCCGCCCGGTAGTAAGTAATGGTACCATAGGACTTGACAACTCCCGTTCCTAAAATCCTAGGTTTGTTTGGATGGATGGAATGACTGAATCCGAAAACATTTTGATAACCCATTTTTACATGGTTATCCGACGAGTCACAAAGGCTTGAATGTATGCGTTAACTTACCACATAAATGTTTATACCAACAAAACATGCATTTACTTTGCAAAACATAACTTTTTGATATATTCAAAATACCTTGTTTTGTACATTTTACATTTGATTTATGTGACTACATTTTTCTTACTATACATAACAATTGTTACACATTACTTGACTATATTGGGACTTTTAACAATTTACAAGGTTCATGACTAACTTTTACTAAACATTTCTTTAAAACTCAAGTCGTGAATCCTATTGTCACAAAACCTATGTATCTCACAGGCATTTTTATGCTGACGTACCTATTTTCACATGTGTTTCAGGATATGATGCGTAGGATTTATCAAGATACACCTAGGCAGACTTGGGCTTTAGCAACAATAAAAGATGCAAGACTAGTTAATTACGTTATATCTCTTGTTTGTTAAGACATTGTAACTCTCGAAATCAATAAAACGAAATTTCAATTTTCCATGTGTTATGAAACAATGATTCTGTTACAACACTCCCCGACGATTCCGCCACGTTTTGTTGTTTTTACGTGGTCGGGGTGTGACAGTCTACTTATTGAAAGCAAGTTCACAACAGAAGTGTCATTCGATCGGATGCCCATCCGATCGGATGGCAACTCTGTTATTGAACATGTTGAAAATTGTTTAAGTCTTTAAAGTCTTAGTATCTCATGATCTGAAGAGTAATCCAGTCAGATGGTCATCCGATCGGATTGCAATTCATTCGATACTCAAACTTCAGATAAGGTTGTTCAAGTGTGGGCCCCCAAGTGTGATCCGTTCGGATGACAATCCGTTCGGATAACCTATCCGTTCGGACAGCAGTCCGATCGGACAGCATTCCGTTCCGATTATTCCGTTTGTCTTACACTTGGTGGTTTTTGGTCGTTTGTCGTTTTATCGAGATGTTGTGACAACGTGTTAACCAATAAAACTCCGTTTCGACCCAATTGACCAGACCGACTAGGAGTCACCCTAGTTCGGCCGGTTACCGGCTTAGGACGGTTGTTCTTGTTTAACCGGGAATCGGTGGTCTCATGAGTAGAATCCAGACCTTGGACTAGTACGACACTATGGATGAGCAGGAGACTAGAACCGGGTCCGATTCTCTCGGTTCTGATTTTTAAACTCTCATCAAAGTCTTGGGCTCTAATAACGAACTCGTGCAATCTGGAAGGGTGGATGCCTGTATTCTGACTTTTCTGTCTAGGCAAGCACTTCGTATAAATCTCATCAGACGCGAGACCAGTTGTGCTTACCTGGGAATTCTCGGGATGAGTGTCCACTTATAGGCTAAAGCATGACTTCACTAAGTTATAAGGACCCAACCACTTTGATTAGTCACTGATATTGTTTATTCGTGAAATAAACGATATCCATCTTGTTGTGTTTTCCCTCTCGTCTTCATTGACTTTATGAAACTATTCCACCCAAAAACATTTCATTCCGACTCCTATGACCTTATGTTTTCCCCTACTGCTTGTAGACACGTAGCTGGTCCAATGACTCTCTTGCCCATGATTTTCCTAGCCATTAAAACACAATCACACTTCATCATTTTACCAAAGACATTTGTTCTCAAACAGAAACCAAACCAATTTTTCTCATACCTATAGATATTATAACATCGTTTTACTAAAATTCTTTTCAAAATCAATTAATCATTTACTTTTCAATGATCACTAAGTTCATCATGCTAAATTTCCTCTCAAGGATCAACGTTTTACACGCGCATATGATCGTGCACGTTTTAGTCGATATCTCGCAAAGATTTCACATATGCCATCCATTTTACATCCTCAATCTCTCGGTCGTTTTATATGCCTAAATTTGTTTTATACTATATACACAATCATTTTTATTCGTATTTACACTCATAGTCATATCCATAACCATACGTTTTTAAGCTTAACCTCATACCCATATCCACGTTGTTATACTCATAAGTGATATTAGTCACACTTATACATATATCCATACATTTATAGTCCAAAGTTTATACATTGTACGTCTATACCCATACTCAAAATAATACCATTACATCACACGATATTAATATTCGTACTCACATCCATGCATTTTACGTTTATATTCACGCTTGTACCGACACTCATACTCCCAAGTTAGCAAGGGTCACGGATCAGAACCTCAAGGCTTAGGAGTTTACAACCCGTAAGTATATACGACCGTTGTATAACGGTCACATACAACGGTTACATAGCCGTTGTAAAACGGCTATATTCCACCCCTATAAATAACCAATCAACAATCTCATTTTATTCGCAACAAAACACTCTTTCCTCTCACTCTCTTCAAAGATGCATCCGAGTCGCCTGGTTCTGGTGTTTGCTGGTGTGATGCTTGGAGTATTGCTATTTTTAATTCTTAGCCTTCCACCAGAAGAAATGGGTCACTTTTATTTCGTATACTGTTTCGTTATTGTACCATTGTATTATATTTGTATCATGATGAGTCTATGAATGTCGTGTTTAGTGTATTCATTTTAGAAATAAAATATTAATGTTTTCAAAGTGTGTTGTGTTGTGAATAAAACCATTTAGTCCATATACAATCATGCATTACGAATTCACACTTATATACACTTCCCCTCGTTTGCACAAATATTCCCATACGTACTCACACTTATACGCTTTTTATACTTAAACATGTTTTACACATATATTCATATGCATTTCACTTATCTCTACATCGTCTTGTTTTTTTTTTTTTTTTTTTAAACTTATTATCACCAATTTTCTTTCCGGCTCTTGATCTTTCTTTTGGAAGATGCCTCTACGACAAGACCCACGTTTGCCTATCGGGGAACTACTGATGAATGTACAGTATGCCTATAGGCTCAAGGCATGTTACCCTAATTCAAAAAGATTTTTTTTTCCTTTCCTCCGTTTCAGAACAATCCAAGCTCAAATCAATCTACGTTGTACCATTATCAATTTATTATGATACGATTCCCCCTTTTTCAAAGTTCAAAATTTTCTCGAGACCATACCTGTCAGATTCAAATTTTCAAACTAGCTGCAGAACGTAGCATGGAAGCTCTAACCGATCACATGGTGTAATCCGGAATCTCCTTATCTATATAAGAGACTCACTACTCGAGCTAATCTACACAAGAACTACAATTTCTGATATAATTCAATACCCCATACCCAAACTTTTCTTAGTTCAACAAAACCCCATATCCCAATGGCAAATCTCCCAGCAGCCTATGCTGAATTTTCAAATGCAGCAAAAATTCATCCCTTCCTTCAGTTTACTAAATTACACTATCAAGAGAGGTATCAAAAACTCAAGCATCATGAAGTTCTTACTATTAGCAGTATTGATTGGCAATGAATGGGAACAATTGATTTCAGTGGTTTACTGGCAAGATCCCTACTACCTAATACGCCCTGGCGTCGTTTCTTCGACATCCTAGAACTATCATACGATGAACTGGTATATGAGTTCTCGTCCACTTTCTATTATAAATATAATAAAAATCTTACCGATAAATCCATTCATTTTCAACTTTGTGGGCAACATCATACTATGTCATTAACAGAATTCGCAGTTCGTCTAGGCATATATACAGATGAAGAAGTTAAACAACCCATTTTTACGGAGGCATCAACCTCTTATTCCTCCGCTGAAATGGTAAGTTATTGGCAATGCCATTCATTAAAAGAATGGTGTGGCCACAATAGTGCTACGAACTTCACAGACCCATGTTATCAATACATGCACCGTGTGTTAGCCAACACTATCACGGGGCGCAAGCATAATCCACAAAGGGTTAAAAAAATCGAACTTTTCTATCTGTACAGTATTTTTGGGCAAGTTCCTTGTAATATTGCCCACGGACTTGCTGAATATTTTTCTAGTCAAAAATCACATCCTCTAAAAAGTCTCATGGGAGGGTCTTACATTACAAAGATAGCAAAATCATTAGGTGTCTTAAGTGATCAGATTATCCAAGAATTATCTCCACCAAAGGCACCTGGGATTGTAAATCCTTACACCATGAGATTAACCCCTGTTCATATTGATACACTAACTCAACCATCACAGTCGGAGGGAGCTCCAGTTATCTTAGAGAATACCTTCCCACAAGATTTACAACAATCATTTTTGCAGTTTCCTCAACCATCTTTTTATCGGTTTGATATGCAACCACCGCTACCATACATACAAGAACCTATTACACCTAACCTATCCCAACCTTTAACACCGAACGTCTTACCAAGCTTCCCACCGTCATTTTTCGAGGAGAATTCAACAATGCAAGGAACTTGGTTTGATGAAAACATGATGACACAAGAACAGTTAGCATCAGAACCCTTTTTGCAAGCACCATTACTGTCACATTCTTTCCAGTCACTGTTGGACGAAGTAGAACAACTGCCAACAACTAATATAGCAGGCCCAAGTACGGTGCCTCAAATGGATCTACATCCAGATCAAATGGTAGTTGAAATAGCTAGGTTAAGCAATCAGGTCCAAGATTTGTCACGGCAAGTACAATGGCTGACAGAAAGGAATCAATGGTTGGAAAGCATGCTAAATGCTCGTTTGCAACTGGATCCACTACCTCCACTACCTGATAGTTTTGAGCCTAAAATTGATCCATTACATAACTTATTTCAAATATAATTTGTTTACAACATACTAGACCATCAAACAAACAATGCTATCTATGTTTTGATTCAATTGATGTTGTGTTATATTGATGCTTGTCTGATTTAAACAATACCTCAATCTTAATTGTTTTCCTCACTTAACTAGAAGTGCTATGTGGACCATGCAACGAAACGCGTAATTTTGGGTGCACACTTAATTACGAGGTTCGATGCATGAGAATCATAGCAAGCCTTGTTAAGTAAGGTGGTATATAAAAACATCATGTGGTTATGTGATCACCCATTATTTGCTTATTTGTACACACATTTGTTTGCATACTATTTATATTACATATACAACGTGGCATAGTGCCATGCAAAACAATGTCTATACAATGATCCTCGTAAATTCCTCGGAATTTGCAGCACCAAACAATGACTTGATCATCATTGCAATTACGTTCTACAGTCTCTTTCGAATAAATTTCGGGACGAAATTTTCTAAAGTAGGGGAGACTGTAACAACCTTGATTTTTAAACATGTACTTGTTTGGTACACATATCATATTTAAGATGCAATCTGTTTGATACATGTTTACTTGTTGCTCTTTACATGGTTTACCAGACCCAAACACGTGAATAATTTCAATTTGTTCTAGTTTCATACTTATAAACAAGACAATATTAATTACAAGGGCCCAACATGTCATTTTGTGAAAGTATAAGCTAAGGGACTTAATTGTCATTCCTTGAAACTTGTTTGAAAACTTCAATTTTTAAATCCGTATTTTAAAACCGCCACTATTTTACAAAATATAAAGTTCGGGGACTAAGTTGTCATTTTTGAAACTTAAATGTTCGGGTTAAAAATGTAAATGTTGTAAAACATAAAGTTTAGGGTCCTTTGTGACATTTTTGAAACTTGTTTTATAAATAAAATACAAAACTTTTAAAAGTTTAGGGTCTAAAATGCAATTTTGGAAACTTATATTTTTATAAAATAAATAAACATGTATTTTTGAAATTAAAGTCCAAGGACCATTGGGTCATTTTACCAAACTAGTAGTCTAGGGACTACTCTTGCCATTTTTAAAACTGTTTTTCAGTTAAAAACCCTAACCGGGTTAAATTTTATAAAAGGAACCCATGTTTAAACATTAACCCAGTTAACATGTTCAGTTAACAAGTCCAGGGACCTTTCCTGTCCATTTTAAAATTTATTTAACCGGAATAAGTAACTCAGTTAGACTTTTTATTAAGGAAACATGTATTTAAGGCTAACCTAGTTAGGCTTTCTGGTTAAATGTTGAAGGACCTGTTATAACTTAACAGAAACATCAGGGACTGTTTATGAAACTTCCGTTCAAACCGGTTTTACACCGTTTGTATCGCCGGAAGTCAATCCAATCCGCAAACAGACAATGCACAATGATCAACATGCACACCTGCTTATTCTTCTCGACATCTTGAACCCGTCCAACATTTCAATTTCACCAAACCATACAATGTTGTTCCCGGTATTCAAAGTTTTATAAAAAATTCGTAGTGGGAATCGAATTGTCTGTTTTCGGTTGTTTTTGAATTAATTGAACACGTTATAATCTACCTACAACCTTCACGAACCTCTCAGACCTCTCAAAACTCACAAACACTTCGTAAATCGGTCCTGGTTCACCTCTGCAACTTCGCCGGAAGTTGAGCTCGCCGGACTTAGCCGGAAGCACGCCTGAACCGATACCGGACCTCTTTTCTTCGACAATTCGGTATAACCTCACCTGTTTATCGTTCCTGTTAGTTTAATTTGATTATAAACATGGTTTGATAGACTAATCGTAACGGTTGACTTCTGTTGACCGAATTTGGGGAAGAAGATGATGTTATTTATTTATCTATTTTATTTATTTAAAACAGTTTTATTCAAATATTTATATTAAATCGATACTAATTAGTTAAATTCTGACATTTTTAGCATAAATACATTACATACTGATGCATTTATTATAAATACGAAACATGCAAACTTATTTATAAAACTGTTTTTATAAATTAAAACAGTATTAATCTTTCAAAATTTATAACAAATTGATTTTAATGAGTTAATTATTGAAATTTTTGTAGTAATTATTTTACATGTTAGACTTTACAGAAATAATTTTATTACTAATATTTCACATAATTTTGACATTTTTGTAAATTAAAACAGTGTTTACACTTTAAAATTTTGACTAAATCTTATTTATTTAAATTAAATAACTATTTAATTTGTGTCCAAAATTATTTTTATGATATTACACACCTTATTCTGAGTTTATATAAATCAGATTACTGTTTGGATATTTACAGTTTATTTTACATAATTAAATCAATTAAGTTACTTATTTAAACCTAAACTATTTTATTTATATAATTATACAAATTCTGCCCAAAAATATTTTTATAACAAAGTACCTATTTTTCTGAACTTATAAAAATTCAGAAACTAATTTATTTTCCAGATTATTTTTAGTAATTAAACTAACAAACTCAAATACTGATATTTTAACTATTTTAATTCCATTTATTTATATAAGATTATTCCAGAACCCTAATAATTACTGTAAATCAGTAATATTACATGTTGATAATTAAAATGTTATTTTCAATTTTTTCTGATTTAAATTAATTATTTAGATAACTAATTATAGAATTACAGGTTTGAGTTAAATACATATTTATTTTCTGTTTTAACTATACACATATTAATTCTATATCCAGTAATTGTATAACTTAGTTATTTATACAAAATACACTGTTCTTAAATAATCCATGCATACTTATTCCCCGTTTCCCCAAATTAAGTTGTTCAAACCCATAGTCACAGTTTATGTCAAACCATACCAAACCCCATGGACTTAGTTTCCAGTTTACAATTAACAATAGTTGTTGATACCAATTGCAATATTTTGTGCATGTTCAAACCATAAGAGTAACGTGGAAAAACCTTGTTCCCGCCAAAACTCTCACTCTTTGCTTACCTATTTGGACTTAACCGAAATCAAGGTGAGTACATAGTACCCCTCCTTTACTGTTTTCAAACTGTTTTGGGGTGAAACACATGTGCCTATTTGTTACTTTCATGCTTTCCTGTTTTTCACATCATATACTTACTATGTTATTTGTACACATAACATTACATGACTTTTCTGCTTTGTATGTTAACTTAGCATACTTAATACATTATTTTCATATAACATGTTTACAATCGGTAAAACATTTGGTTTGTACAAACGGAACATATATACGTTCATTAACATTAGCTACGCCGCCCGGTAGTAAGTAATGGTACCATAGGACTTGACAACTCCCGTTCCTAAAATCCTAGGTTTGTTTGGATGGATGGAATGACTGAATCCGAAAACATTTTGATAACCCATTTTTACATGGTTATCCGACGAGTCACAAAGGCTTGAATGTATGCGTTAACTTACCACATAAATGTTTATACCAACAAAACATGCATTTACTTTGCAAAACATAACTTTTTGATATATTCAAAATACCTTGTTTTGTACATTTTACATTTGATTTATGTGACTACATTTTTCTTACTATACATAACAATTGTTACACATTACTTGACTATATTGGGACTTTTAACAATTTACAAGGTTCATGACTAACTTTTACTAAACATTTCTTTAAAACTCAAGTCGTGAATCCTATTGTCACAAAACCTATGTATCTCACAGGCATTTTTATGCTGACGTACCTATTTTCACATGTGTTTCAGGATATGATGCGTAGGATTTATCAAGATACACCTAGGCAGACTTGGGCTTTAGCAACAATAAAAGATGCAAGACTAGTTAATTACGTTATATCTCTTGTTTGTTAAGACATTGTAACTCTCGAAATCAATAAAACGAAATTTCAATTTTCCATGTGTTATGAAACAATGATTCTGTTACAACACTCCCCGACGATTCCGCCACGTTTTGTTGTTTTTACGTGGTCGGGGTGTGACAGTCTACTTATTGAAAGCAAGTTCACAACAGAAGTGTCATTCGATCGGATGCCCATCCGATCGGATGGCAACTCTGTTATTGAACATGTTGAAAATTGTTTAAGTCTTTAAAGTCTTAGTATCTCATGATCTGAAGAGTAATCCAGTCAGATGGTCATCCGATCGGATTGCAATTCATTCGATACTCAAACTTCAGATAAGGTTGTTCAAGTGTGGGCCCCCAAGTGTGATCCGTTCGGATGACAATCCGTTCGGATAACCTATCCGTTCGGACAGCAGTCCGATCGGACAGCATTCCGTTCCGATTATTCCGTTTGTCTTACACTTGGTGGTTTTTGGTCGTTTGTCGTTTTATCGAGATGTTGTGACAACATGTTAACCAATAAAACTCCGTTTCGACCCAATTGACCAGACCGACTAGGAGTCACCCTAGTTCGGCCGGTTACCGGCTTAGGACGGTTGTTCTTGTTTAACCGGGAATCGGTGGTCTCATGAGTAGAATCCAGACCTTGGACTAGTACGACACTATGGATGAGCAGGAGACTAGAACCGGGTCCGATTCTCTCGGTTTTGAGTGTAATGAGTGTAAAAGAGTTGAAAGAAAGTTAGAAACCATCTTTCAATCCTTTTTCACCATTCTTGTGTCGAGATCTTTACAAGATCTTTGTATGTTTGCGTGGAAATCGTTTAGATCTCGGTTGTTCTTGGTGGATTGAAGTCAAAATATGAAGTTCTTGGAGAACACATGATGACGTCACCCTAGAACACCCGGAATCTAGTGATTTCATGGTTAAAAGTTAAGATTTAAAAGATAGAATGGCGTAGGAGTGCGTGTAGATCAAGAACGTACAAGATTTAGGGCGAGATCTTACTTGGATTGAGAGAAATCGAAGAAAAGGTGGGGAGCACGAACAGTTCGGACAAAGGACTACCAAAAGTGGAAAGGATGACAATGACAGGGGTATTTATAGGATTCCAAAAGAGGAAAGGGTTGTCCGATCGGATGGCATACCGCCCGGATGACGATCCGGTCGGATGACATCCTGGTCGGATGACACCTGACCTGTGGTGCAGTGGCTATCCGGTCGGATGGCTATCCGGCCGGATGGCACGTGGTTCGATTGTTTGAAGCGATGATTTTTGGTGTTTCGATTTTGATTGCGAGCGGCTCGTCACGATAGGGTTTCCTAGTCAAATTACTTTTAGTCCCAACTACTAATTATCATAGTTCGATTTTCGATTCGGATTCGAGTTCGATTACGTTTCGAGTTTCGATTGAGTTCGATTGATTTCCACAACATATATATATAACACGCACAAGTAACACATAAGACACACACACACGTATAATAAGTAAATTAAGTCGAGTTGCGGTTCGTATCATGATTCGATGTCGAGTAGCATAGCTTGATTATCGATTAGTTAACTTTATCGCATTGTTACTTCCTATACTTCACAGTCTCGAGTTGATTAGATAGCGATTAGCACACAATCGATTTTGGCAATTAACAACACTTACTCCACATAATACAATTAAAATAAGAAAATTACTATAAGTCAAATTCATACAATCGGTCATTGACTCTGACCTTGACTTTGACTTTGACTTCCGAATACACGGGGTGTTACATGGATGATGGTGTTGTGATGGTGGTGGGTGATGGGTGAAGTGTGAGAGAGGTGGTGGTGCCAAGGGATGGTTTGCAAATGAGCCAAGCACCCCTATTTATAGGCTGAACAGTAGCTCGGGCACGGCCCAGTGTCCATCCTCCTTCTCTTTCTTCATTAATTGCAGTTTGTCTGCATCAGTTGACCACGCCCCCGTGTCCGCTGGGCACGCCCCCGTGTGCAGAAGCATATCTGTACTATCAAGATTTCCTCAGATTCTGCGAATCTTAGAGTTGACCACAGCCCCGTGTCCGCTGGGCACGCCCCCGTGGTGGGTGATAGAAGCTTCTACAGCTTTGTCTTTTGTGCTGGCACTTGGGCACGCCCCCGTGTTCACTGAGCATGGGGAGTATTCAGCCTTCTGTTCTCTTGTTTTTGCTTGGGAAGATGTTGTCGGGGGGTCGGGCATGCCATGTTTGTCCATTTTCTTGTATTTATGTTAGATTTAGCTGGCTTTTTGCTTCTTTTGTTCATTTGAGCTCATTTAATCCTGAAAATACAAAAGGAAGACAAAAACACACTTTTTCCAACATTAGTACTAAAAAAGGGTTAGTTTTATGCCACAATTGATGTAATTTATATGTTGCATTTTGTGCACATCAAATACCCCCACACTTGAATCTTTGCTTGTCCTCAAGCAAAACTCTTTATAATGTGGTTTTACACTCCCAAATGGAATGGGTAGAAGAGAAGGTTTTTGGGCTTGTCATAGAGTGTCGGGATTTCTAAGATTCTTTATTAAGTTTTATTTTTATTTATTTACAATCCTATTCGTCATGATTTATTTAAAACGTTACATAAGATAAATTACTTATTAGGGCATAACATGCCTTTTTAAAATCCCATTTATATACAAGTTCACATACCTCACGGGGATCACTCAACACTCGGCCGAAGATGTATTTTAGTGAATCACTCGAGAGCGGATGGAACTTACTCCTACCATAGGCTTGCCAAGCAATCAATCCTCCTCCTTTTTAACTATATATCTTTGTAAATATCAAGAGGACTTTTTGGGTGAAGGGTTAGGCTTGGGTTAAAGGTAGGTGGTTGAGTTAGTGGTTAGTAAAAGGGCGAAAGGCGTAAAAAGCGTCGGTTTTCGTAAGACTTTTTATTTTTGCAATTTTTATTTTGATGAAGCCATTATTCAAACAAAGTTATTTTTGATGAACTTGTTTGTTTATTTCTCTTTCGCTTCATTATCAGCATTTTTTTTGAAAAGTCATGCGAAAAACCGAGCTTGTTACTAAAACAAAGGGTTAAAAATAAAAAGGTTTTGGTGGGTGAAAGGGTGTTTGTTTTTGGGTTAAGAAATGAAAAGGTTTAGGCTCAAAGAGGTTAACTAGGGGGATTTTGGGTAGGTGGTAAAAAAAATAATGGTGTAGAAATGAAAAAGGGTAGTCCTAATGCCTCCATCATTTACTTACTCGGGTTTAAGTTGGTAAGGACCGGGAATGTATCGTCGTGGCAAGTTCTAGAGTCGTAAGAACCAAGCGGCTATTCACACAAGAAACGAAAAATGAGCATTTAGTTTAAAGATATGTATTTGTATGCTCAATAAAGGCTCAAAACTCACTTTTGTGGGAATGGATTTTTATGTGATCAAGTATATATAATCAAATTTTAACTAAACTTGTCATGCCGTTTCATAATTTTCTTATGTTGGTTCTTTTTATCACGACGCTATCGGTTGTAAATTTGTAAAAATATAACCTTTTTAGAATTTGAAATTCCCAAGTTAAACCTAGACAAGTAAAAAATGAAAAAATTTTGAAAAAAAATTTGGGGTGATTAGCGGTTCCAATAGAGTTTTGTGTAAGGCTTGTGATTAGGACTTGCAAGATTCAAAGTTTTAGCACCCCCCCCCCACACTTAAATTACACATTGTCCTCAATGTGTCCCAAAAATAAGTTTTTAGGTTGATTGAATGTGTAAAAAGGTGTGAAAAAGCAAAATTTATGTTACTGGGCGTCTGGACACGGCCCCGTGGTGTCCGGGCACGGCCCCGTGTTCAGATCGCCAGTAACAAAAGTTTGTAAAAAGAAAAAGAAGCCTGGACACGGGGGCGTGTTGGGTGAACAAGGCCCGTGTCCAGTTACCTGAACTGGGCATTTTTTTGCAGATTGTGCAGCACGGGGCCGTGTTGGGCAGGTACAGCCCGTGCTGAACTTACTGTAATGAAGAAATTTTTGTCGGATGGCTCTGTTTTCATGCATGGGGTGCTGGTTCAAGTTTCCCTTGCTATCCTTCACCATCCCGAGTGTGTTTTATTCCTGAAAATTAAAACTAAACTAAGGATAGTTCCACGGAATGCCTCCGTGGTGCGCCACGTTTATAAGGGTCCTTGGCTAGACCCAAAGCCTGGTCATATGTCACCTAAGTGGGATGTTTTGCATCCCATGCTACACCGTCGGAGAGCGTCATCTAAGCTTGAGTCTATGACCTTCATGTAGTTGACCGGGTCTTCGTCTTCTACTCTCTTTCCAACTCCAAACTTCACTTCCTCGTCCCCAAACTTCAATTTTAGTGTTCCGTCATTCATGTCTACCACTGCTTGGGCTGTGGCTAGAAATGGCCTCCCTAGGATGAGGGGGACTTCGGCGTCTTCTTCTATATCTAGTATGACAAAGTCGGCCGGGAAGACGAAATTGTCGACTTTGACCAATAGATTTTCAGCGACACCTTGTGGATATTTGACGGATTTGTCGGCAAGTTGTATGCTCATCTTTGTAGGGCTCGTTTTTCCTAGGCCAAGTCGTTTGAACATTGATGCGGGCATGAGGTTGATGCTAGCCCCAAGATCGGCTAGTGCATTGTGAATGGGGGATTCCCCAATTGAGCAAGGAATCGTGAAGCTTCCAGGATCAATCTTCTTTGTGGGAGTTTGTTGAGTAGTAAGGCGGGGCATTCTTCGCCTAAGTTAACTAATTGCAATGATTCAATTTTCCTTTTATGAGTGAGGAAGTCCCTCATAAATTTTGAATATTTAGGCATTTGGGTTAGGACTTCGATAAATGGAATATTAACATGCAATTGTTTTAGTAAATTTTCGAACTTTGCGAATTGCTCATCGGTCTTTTGACGAATTAACCGACCGGGTATGGAACCGGAGGAGTCTTAGTGTGCTCTTGGATTGGTGGAGAAGCCTTCTCTGGTTGGGACATGGGTGGAGTTGTGGTATGGCTGGATTAGCTTCTTTCAGCTGGCGGTAATGGAGCCTCCTCGGGACCCACGGTTCGGTTTCTCAATGTGATGAGATGTACTTGCGCCTTTGGGTTGGTTTCGGTATTGCTTGGTAACGCGCCTTGTGGTCTCTCTGAGAAATTTTGAGCTATTTGATTTAATTGTTTTCAATGTTTTGAATGCTAGCTTGTTGATTTCTGAAACTCGATTCCAATTGCTGAAATCGATCCGAGTTTTTCTTTTCGGTGTCGGAGATGAGGCGAGATACAGTATCTTCAAGCCTTTCTCGTCCACCTTGTTGTTGAGAAAAATTTTGTGGTTGTTGAAAGTTAGTTCGTTGGTTTTGTTGGTTACTACTATTTCCGGGATCTCTCCAACCAAGGTTAGGGTGGTTACGCCATCCTTGGTTGTAGGTACCCGTTGGAGGACCCGACGGCCTAGGTCTATTATCAATGTAGTTTACCGTTTCCGTTTGATTATCTAATTCTTTCATACAACTCCAATTTTCATGTGGCCCACCACACCCCTCACAAGCCATAACCGAGACCGTTTTTGCCATTTCTAACTTTTTGATTTTTGAAGAAAGGGCATCGATTTGGGCTTGTAAAGAAGTGCTTTCATCAACCTCATGGGCGCCCGGGGCAATAGATTTATTGCCTCGGGGAGTGTGCCACTGAAAATTGGTTTGAGCAATTTCCTCAATTTGATTATATATTTCATTTGGGCGACGATTACCTAGAAGTCCCCCGGAGCTAGAATTAAGTGTTTGTCTTGTGTGTGGCAACAACCCATTATAGAAAGTGGATACTTGTTGCCATACCGCAAGACCGTGATGAGGACATTTTCTTAGTAGCTCCTTGAACCTTTCCCAAGTTTCATATAAGGATTCCTCATCCTTTTTTGAATATGTATTAATTTCAGTCATTAATTTAGCCGTTTTAGCAGGAGGGAAATACTTATATAGAAACTTTTGGGCTAGTTCATCCCAGGTGTTTACCGAACCAACTGGGAGGGTGTTAAGCCAAGCCTTAGCTCGGTCTTTTAGTGAAAATGGAAACATTCGAAGGCGGATGGCGTCATTTGATGCTCCATTGATCCGAAAGGTATCACATATTTCTAAGAAATTAGTAATATGTAGATGGGGATCCTCGTCCGCAAGCCCATGAAAGGTTGCGGAGTTTTGAAGCATTTGTATCAAATGCGGTCGAAGTTCGAAGTTGTTGGCTTCGACATTCGGTGCATTGATAGCGGCGCCGAGATTACCTACAGTGGGTCGTAGGTAATCCATGAGGGTACGTTGGTCCGCCATCGGAAGTGGGTCCCCTGGAACTTTCTCTTGGTTTTTAGCTTTAAGTCTTTTTCTGAGAAAGCGCTCGGGTTCTTCTAGAGGTTCTTTTATGTCTCTACTAGAACTGGAGCTCATACACTACGTAGAAAGTTCAGATGTGGCGCCTGGGTTTCAAGTCCTGCAATAAAAACAGAAAATAACGTTGGTCAGAAGGTTTACCACGGCCCCGTGCTCAGGTGAACACGACCCGTGGTCGGAGATACAGTGATTGTTTTCTGGATACCTGTTACTGGGGAGTTGGACACGGCCCCGTGTGCACCGACACGACCCCGTGCTCAACTCTCTGTAACTCGGAAATAAAAACTGCCAGTGACAATGCTGGGCACGGCCCGTGTCCGACCAGGCAGGGCCCGTGCTGAGCTCTGCAGAAACTGAAAAATTAAGAAAAATCCTAAAAAAAACAGAAAAATTAGGAAAAAAAACGATTAGGCCGTTGATTCCTAACTTTCTTAAAATCCTTGTGTCCCGGGCAGCGGCGCCAAAAACTTGATGTGCGTGTGGTGTGATATATATTTAAGTATATTTTAAGCCCTTTTTTTCACGTTAGTCAAGTTTTAAATTTATAAAACACGATATTTACTAACACCAAACACACATATGGGCAAGTGCACCCATCGTGAGCGTAGTATAGTGTTGGTAAGATACCGAGGTCGTCCAAGGAAACAAGAGCTTTTAGTACCGGTTTATCCTCAACGTCTAATCAAATCAAAAAGTTTAGAAAAAGATTTTAAACTAGAAAAATAAAAACTAACTAAAATGCTAAAAAATAAAATAAAAGTAAAAATAGATAGACAAGATGAATCACGTGGCTCCGACTCGTGTATAGTGTAACCTTTGATTATTTCCGCACTTTTGTACTTTTTAAGAGATTATCTTAGTTATTGTAGTAGGCCCCTCTTTTGAAAGTGACGTTACCCTCAACCCAGTAGTTTGAGTCAGCAAGGATACAATCCTAAAGGGTCGGATTATTGAAAGATAATTAATTAGGTTATTAATGCATATTATGGTAGGCCCCTCTTTTGAAGGTGACGTTACCCTCGGCTAAGTAGTCTGAGTCAGCAGGGATATAGTCCTAAGTAGCCGGGTTAAAGTATTAATAGTAGCTTACATATGAGGGGATCAAAGAGTTTGGACCCCCGCCATCCAATACCGGTGGGTATTGAAGGAGGTCCTACTAAATTTGACCCAGGTCATTGCAGGATCTACACACTGAACAAGGCAAGACTCTTACCAAACCGTTCCCTTAACCCCCGACCAGGTAGCCAACATACCTCCATATAGACCGTGGATATATGAATGGTGAAAATCTTTTATTTTATATAGACAGTAAAATAATGCCAAGACACCACGGACAAACGATAAGGAAGAATCACCTTTAACATAAGAAACTAGTTATTAAAGTCATTAATACATAACCAAGTAAAAAGTGCGAAAAGATTAAAAATAAAAAGTATTACACTACACACTTATCTTCACCAAGTGATGTAAGAGACTTAGGCAAACATGACATTTGATTGTCAAGAACTCTTACGATCAATCTTGGATCCCGAGACGACTCACACACTCTATGATGGACAATGGATGATGGTGGTGGATGATGGTGTTGTGATGGTGGTGGGTGGTGGGTGAAGTGTGAGAGAGGTGGTGTGCCAAGAGATGGTTTGCAAATGAGCCAAGCACCCCTATTTATAGGCTGAACAGTAGCTCAGGCACGGCCCCGTGTCCATTGGGCACAGCCCCGTGTCCACCCTCCTTCTCTTTCTTCATTAATTGCAGTTTGTCTGCATCAGTTGACCACGCCCCCGTGTCCGCTGGGCACGCCCCGTGTGCAGAAGCATATCTGTACTATCAAGATTTCATCAGATTCTGCGAATCTTAGAGTTGACCACGGCCCTGTGTCCGCTGGGCACGCCCCCGTGGTGGGTGATAGAAGCTTCTACAGCTTTGTCTTTTATGCTGGCACTTGGGCACGCCCCCGTGTTCACTGAGCACGGGGCGTGTTCAGACTTCTGTTCTCTTGTTTTTGCTTGGGAAGATGCTGTCGGGGGGTCGGGCATGCCACGTTTGTCCCTTTTCTTGTATTTATGTTAGATTTAGCTGCCTTTTTGCTTCTTTTGTTTATTTGAGCTCATTTAATCCTGAAAATACAAAAGGAAGACAAAAACAAACTTTTTCCAACATTAGTACTAAAAAAGGGTTAGTTTTATGCCACAATTGATGTAATTTATATGTTGTATTTTGTGCACATCAAGTGCCTCCTAAGCGATTCGAAGACTTTGAAGTCAAACTACCGCCGTCCGTTGACCATAAACGCACTACCACAAATCAGTCGTCCTGGACGGTACATCCCTTTGCTCATTATATTTCTTATGACAAATTTAGTGATTCTCACAAAGCTTAGTTAGGGGCCATTAGTTCAAATAGTGAGCCAAATTTTTTTAAAGAAGCTATGCAGGATCAACAGTGGGTCGATGCCATGAAAAAGGAGATCCAAGCTCTCGAAGCAAACGATACTTGGTCTCTAGAACCTCCCGGAAGGAAAACGTCCGATCGACTCAAAATGGGTATATAAAGTTAAATACAAACCCAATGGAGAAGTTGAGCGCTTCAAGGCTCGACTGGTCGCAAAAGGCTTTACTCAAATGGAGGGGGTAGATTATCATGATACGTTTGCTCCGGTAGCCAAACTTGTCACGGTTCGAACGCTTTTTGCCATGGCAGTTAAACAAAATTGGGTAACTTATCAACTCGATGTCAACAATGCATTTTTGCATGGAGACCTTGCGGAAGTAGTTTACATGCGAATACCACAAGGTTTTTCCAAGAAAAACGACACGAGAGTTTGCCGACTCCGAAAATCTTTATATGGATTGAAGCAAGCTTCACGAAATTGGTACCAAAAAATTACCACTGCACTACTCGAGAATGGTTTTTCTCAATCCAAGGCCGATCACTCGTTGTTCACTCACACAAATGGCGCTCGTTTCGTGGCTATTCTAATCTATGTCGACGACATTATAATTACCGGCGATGATATTGATAAAATTGACCAAACCAAGGCTTTCCTTCGAAAAAAATTCAGCCTTAAAGATCTTGGGATTCTGAAGTTTTCTTTGGGGGATAGAGGTGGCTCGAACCCAAGAAGGAATGGTCCTTAGTCAACGCAAATACACATTGGACATCCTTGAAGATAGTGGCTTAACCGGATGTCGACCAAGTGCTCTTCCCATGGAGCAAAATCTAAAACTCACAGATTGTACCGAAAGTGAAAAAGTTGATGCTACTCGGTATCGAAGAATAGTCGGCCGACTCCTTTATCTCCAAGCTACACGACCCGATATAGCCTATGCTGTTAACATGTTGAGCCAATTCGTCTCTGACCCCGTCAAGAACATATGGAAGCTGTCATTCGAATCGTACGTTACTTGAAATCTAGTCCAGGTCAAGGGATCTTACTACCAAAAACTGGCGGCTCAGACTTGACTGCTTATTGCGATGTCGATTGGCTCGGTTGCCCGTTGTCTCGTCGTTCTAGAACCAGCTACCTCTTATGTCTTGGGGGTGCTCCGATGTCTTGGAAGACGAAGAAACAATCAGTCGTGTTTCGCTCGTCTGCCGAAGCCGAGTATCGCTCCATGGAAAGCACGGTTAGTGAAATTTTATGGGTTCGTTGGTTACTCAATGAATTACGTATGGCTCAATCCGAACCCGCGCCCATGTTTTGTGACAACGTTGCTGCTCGCCACATAGCGAACAACCCCGTGTTCCATGAACGTACCAAGCACGTTGAGATGGATTGTTATTTTGTTCGTGAACGGGTCGAGTGCAAAGAAATCCTACCATTACATGTCGCTTCAAAGAATCAAGTTGCTAATTTATTAACCAAGGCATTGGGTGCTCAACAATTACGTTTTCTTCTCAGCAAGCTCGGCATTTGTGACCTTCACACTCCAGCTTGAGGGGGAGTATTGGAATTCAAGAATATTCCAGAATATTGCATTCCTCATTATTTGTTCCCATCTATTACTGTATTTCCTTTGTTTACATTATTTCCTTCTTTGTGGCCTCCATTCTCGGATCCAGTTATTCGCCGAGAATAGGCTTTTTATTTCCTTGTTTTTTAATCATCTTGATACAAGAAATCAATATCAAAACTTTGATACAAAATCTCAGATCTTCACCCGAAGCATTGCTCCACACCCATCTGTCCTCGTTTGAGTTAATTTCAACTCCTTCCAGCAGGTTTTTTTTAGCGAAGTCAACTGGTTAGTAGCCGCCTGGCTACCAGGTTCCGTTTTCCAAATCCACTTCCACTTCCACTTCCACTCTAACTTGTCTTTTCGAGTAAAACAATCCGATACGAGCACTTGTTTATTATGAGTCAAAACATATAAGTTGTTAGAATTATTAAACTAGTTATGTTATATTTGTTATAATTTTCGGATTTATCTATAATTAGGAACACTTATTAGAGTTAGTTTATGATATGTATTTATAATGATCAAGGGATAAGCGGGAGTTCGTTTTTAAACAACTGTTATAAGCAGTTACCCGCCAAAAATCCCGGAACCGCCAAACACTATGTATTTATTCAAGTGCACCGGCAATTATGTTGGGCACCAAGACATTTCTGTTCTTTTAGATTTGTCCTTTCGATTTTCGATTCTGCACACACTCTTTGTCATTCATTTCTTGTTATTCATTTCTGCACTTGACAATGGAGAACACGGAGAGAATGATGTCTGCAAATTCCGCTGCTAATATGGGTCATCTTCCCCAACATAGTGGTATCAGAGCGATGCCGGGAAAGATGAAACACAATGAAATCAAACCAACCTCTACGCTACTTCCTTGTCAACACTGCACGGATGAAGCAAAGAAAAGATACAACCGAAATCAAATGGAAAAGATATGCTATTACTGCCGTCAACCGGGACACAAGATCCATGCGTGTAAAAAGAAGGAAACTGATGAAGCAACACAATTAATAAGGCAGGCAATAAACGAAGGAGTACAGAAACAAGATGGAAATATCGGCAGTCATCAAGAGATGATCGTTGTTGGTACCGAAGGAGGATTATGGAACGATATTTGGTACGTAAGTTCTGTATTCAAACATCATATTGCCGGAAATTTAAACGTATTCAAACGTATCAAACATATAATTGGGGTGAATACACGCACGGGGGAACATAATTTTCTGTTCACAAGGGGGGTTGGATCGATAGAAATAAAAAACGGAAATGAAAACATGAGGATTCAAAGCGTCTTTTATTCACCGGAACTCGATCGAAATGTATTGAGTTTAGATCAATTGACGTTACAAGGATTCACGGTCAAGAAGGCCGGTGATACTTGTAGAATTTATCCAATGTTTTCATGTCCGGTGAACAACTCATTTAACGAAACAAGTGGGATGACTCGGGAAGAAGAGTTGGGTTTGCAAGAAAAGCAAAAGATCATTGAGGAGAACGTTCTTGATGAAGAATTCAAACAACGATATTTGAATTCTTATTTCGAGGACCTCAATCTGTCGTCACAAGAATCAGATTGGAGTGTCATGATAGTTAATGCCATGGAATTTAGAGAGTTTGAAGACTGCCGAGCCTTCATGAATTTGCTTGATGATCGAGATTTTGTTGTCAAGTATAAACACATACTTGATACAAAATTTGAGGAATTAGTAAAATGGTTCCTATGCAGTTATATGGGCATAAGATCTAGGCAGGTTCCACCGGTAGATTCATATAAGAGGAAGGTTAATTTACTTAGCCTATATCTACTTGTTGCCATGGATGGGGGTTATCAAACAGTGACAACCGAGAACATTTGGCCAGCAATCGCAAAAGACATGGGTTTCAACTATGAAGATGGTGACTACATAAGAGCCACATACGCTGCATACCTTGATGTTTTAGAGTATTACTACAACTTCAGTCATGTACAACAGAGCATGCAGGATAAGAGGATGATTCGGGACGAAGGAACTTCCTCAGGCATGCAACAGGAAAGTTTGAAGAATCCAGAATCGGACAAGGTTGCAGAAACTGGGAATAAAGGTGCGGTTGAGATGGAATCTGTCGTATTGTTTGCTGGAGTAGATGATGATGACTGGAACAAAGGGAAGCGAAGAAAGCGCTTCAACTTTAATTATGCAAAATGGGCGATGGACGAAGCAAATCACAGCGTAATGGATCAAGCTCGTAAACATAACCTAGTTTAAGGGGGGTTATGTTAGAATTATTAAACTAGTTATGTTATATTTGTTATAATTTTCGGATTTATCTATAATTAGGAACACTTATTAGAGTTAGTTTATGATATGTATTTATAATGATCAAGGGATAAGCGGGAGTTCGTTTTTAAACAACTGTTATAAGCAGTTACCCGCCAAAAATCCCGGAACCGCCAAACACTATGTATTTATTCAAGTGCACCGGCAATTATGTTGGGCACCAAGACATTTCTGTTCTTTTAGATTTGTCCTTTCGATTTTCGATTCTGCACACACTCTTTGTCATTCATTTCTTGTTATTCATTTCTGCACTTGACAATGGAGAACACGGAGAGAATGATGTCTGCAAATTCCGCTGCTAATATGGGTCATCTTCCCCAACATAAGTTTGGGAATTTGTACCTTAGCGGGATGCCATCCAACAAGCATTTGTTTATTATGAGTCCACGGATCACATGTCTTACAAATTTGAGATCACAAGGCTACATCACCATCACAAATTCGCAATCATAACTCTCCAAAATTTCATGTGCCAATGTCCTATTTTTTTCGTTTTTAATGATCTTAGCTAGCATTCTCATTTGAATGATTATTAAACCTATGCATTAACAAAATTATAATTTCACTATGAATTGACTAAAGTATATATGTGCATGCGCACATTAAAGCAACAATTACTTAGACACTATTTGTGAAGTGGTCAATATTACTCTCGATTAGTTATTCTAAAATTTAATTTAAAATTGGTCTTTTGATTTTTTATTCGTACTAATGATAATGTTGATTGGTTTGAAAAGAATACTAAAAAGATGATCGCTAATGAGTTCTAGGTATTGTGAAGCGGATCATGTAACATTGTTTGTTATCAATTGGAAATCACATAAACATGATTCGATGGACTGCTTGATTTGATATACAATTAAAAGAAAAATTATTTGATTGCAATGATGTGAAACCAAATGATTGATGCAATTAAGAATTAACCTAATTAATTACCAGTTCTATGTTATAAGAAAACAATAGTTTTACTGGTTAGTGGTAAACGAACCATTAATAACAATATAGAACTCAATCCTAATCGATGATGACTCGACATTAGATTCCTTGATCCGTGTGTTAATCATTTGATACGATGTAATATTCCGTAGAAACCTCTATGTAAACGACACTAATCTTATTCATTTTCATTCAACTTCTATTCGTTTTTTCTATAAATCTTTGTATTCAAATTATATTACGTTATCAATGTCGTGGTGGACCATTTTCGGTAGTGACTCGGCTAACGAGTCGAATCAGGAGAGTTCAGAATAACAATCCAGTTGTGTTTGATCTAAATGTTCCGTTCTATCTCAACCTTGCGTCTGATGCAAGTCATGATCCTTGGGGTTTGATGTCTTTCAACCTAATTATGCTGGTTATTATCCATTGCCGCCCATTGGTTTTTAACCCCCTCCTGCTACTGGTGGACCGATGCCCGGTAGTTTTCAACCTCATCCCGGTAGTTTTGAATCTCCTCATGGTAGTGCTGGACCGCCTGAGGGTCCAAACGTTGACCAGAAACCCAGTGAGTTTACAACATATCAGGTATAAATTTGATATTGTTGTTTATACGTTTGAAGTCAAACAAACGACCAGTAAATAAACACGAAGCAAAATCAAAGTAAACTTAATCTCCGAACAAATACCGAGTACTATTTATTCAATTTCACCTATACGAATAATATATAAATATATATATAAATATATTTATATATATATATATATATATATACATATATGTTACTTGTATACGGGCCGTACACCACTATACGGCCCGTATACAAGCAATAAACAGTGCTCGTATATTGACTATACGAGCGAATAAAAAATAATAAACGTTGTATACGACCCGTATAACCTTATACGGGCCGTATACATGCATAAAATCTCACATATAATTGTTTCGTTAGAAATTCGATAGCATGGATATATTGGTGGAGTCGTGTAGAGCAGTCGGACGCCAAAATGGGTACGCCATAGTCACCAAATGCACGATCTACGACAAACACCCAAGCGAGCAGCCGTTAAAAATTTGGCTAACATGCGATTATGCCGGCCAACACAAGCCAACAGCCATGGTGAGACGGACCGGGAGCAGGAAAACCGGTTGCAAGTTCCATCTGATTGGAACATACAGAAAGAGGTCACAGTATTGGGATCTAAGGGTTGGACATGCTCAGCATAACCATGAACCCTTTCTGTATCCAGAGGGTTATCCGTCCCTAATGAGGCTGACTCCAAAAGAAGACATGACGTTGGAGCAACTGACGTCCCACAATATGAAACCACGAGACATTCTTAATATCATTAAAGAATAGAACCCTGATAATGTCTCAACAAGATACACCATATACAACGCCCGTGCCAAATTGGGTCGAATTCAGCAAGCCGGCGAGACACCAATGCAGATACTTTTCCATCGTTTGACGAAAGTTGGGTTTGATTTCTTCCACAGAACATATGGAAACGACGATAGGGCACATGATGTTTTCTTTATCCACCCGGTGTCGAACAGGTTGTGGCGTGCCTTCTCGCATGTGTTGCTTATAGACTCCACCTACAAAACGAACCGGTACAACATGCCGCTAGTTCATATAGTCGGTGTCACATCCACATCCATGTTGTTCTGCGTTGCACATGCGTTTATAGCCAACGAGAAAGAGGAAAACTTCACGTGGGTGCTACAGAGGTTGAAAGACTCACTGGATGGTGTTATGGAGCCCCATGTAACAGTAACAGACAGAGATCTTGCCCTCATGAACGCATGTGCACGTGTGTTTCCCAACGCTAGACACTCACTTTGTAGGTGGCATATACAACAAAACATCACAAACATTACAAGCCAAACATTAGAACGGAATAAGCGTGTGACAAGTTTTTATACAAGTGGAAGAGGCTGATTAACACAACGACCCAAAACGACTACAACTACTGGTACGAGCGTATACGAGTAGGACTGCCAAGCAAAAGACGCGACCATAAGTTTCCTAGTAATTTTCTAATTAACCGTACTTATCTGACTTGTCCTGACTGCACTTCACTTTGTTTTCAGAGATCATGGACTACTTGTTCTCAAACTGGTTACAACCATATGGAGACCGGTTTGTGGCTTACTGGACTGACCAACATCTGAACTTCGCACAACGCACAACCAACAGGTAGAGGGTCAACATGCGCTCTTTAAGCAATACCTCGGTGAACCCAACCTCACACTTGATAAGGTTATACCGCTTATCGATTAACTAATGAAAAACCAGGTTACTGAAATAAAATCCAGCATTGAAGCAAGCAGGAGCCGGACAATGGATCCACATAACAAACCTTTTTTTGATCTCATTCGAAAGAAGGTTTCACATAAATGCCTAGACCTGTTAAGAAACGAAGTTGAACAAATAAAGATCTTAAAAGCAGCTAACGGTATATGCGTGTGCCGATTGTTACCGTGTATATAAAATCGTAATACATTCTTCGACTAACCACGTCTTTTAATAAGCGTATTTTATCACGCAATGATTTTAACGTTTTCTCTTGTTTGTGTTTTATTTTTATGCAGGTCAAAAGATTCCGTTGGAGCTGATAGAGCCCTTTTGGCAGAAGCTAGATTTGATACCTTTAAACAAAGAGTGCGAGGAGGAGGTCTTTGACATAGACAACGAAATGGCTAATCTTAAACAACATTTTTTGGGGCAGCCGAGGGCGATTAAGAAAAATATGTTCAGAAGATAAAGGAGATGGTTAACCCCATTCAGACAAATGTCAAACAGCCAGTCGTGAAGAAAAATCCATGGGGTCGTCCAACGTTAAAGGCTCAGCAAGAAAGGAAGGTTGATTCTTTTACGGAGCCTGCTAGGCACAGTTTTATCTCTCTTCGGTCATCTTTAGACTCACATGGTGATTCACCAGGCATTGGTACACAAGACCTGCAAGACATAACTCATTTGTCCACTCACAAATTGATCATCGTGGAGTGCCGATGTTCATCGATGAGATTGCGAAGGGCGCTAGGCAATGGAAGGGTAAGCAAAAGGTGGAAAAATCAATGGAAGAGGCACTGTCGTTACCTTTGCTGCCTGCAGTTAGGGGTGTTCATGAGCCGATCCGATCCGATCGAGGGTCTGCTCATGCTCGGATTGAATTACAACCAATCTGATCCGATCGGATCGAATTTGCAAAACCGAGCGCAAAAGTAATGCTCATGCTCGGATTGAATTTGAATTGATCGGATCGTTTTCGCTCAGTTTCGCTCGGTTTTTATCAAATCCTAAAAAATTCGAGCGGATCGTTTTCGTTCGGTTTCGCTCGATTGAATTATAAGGATTCCTTCAACAAAAACAAATCCTGACTTAATTAAAAGTTAAAACATGTCCAACACTTTACTAACAAAAGCAATACATAACTCAAATCATGATTCTAAAAATGTTCTTAACAACATCAAGAAGCACAAAATAAAGTGCGAAATACAAATTGTCATTTAGTTCAAAAGCCATAAACTTCTTCTTTAAGCTTGATCATCTTCATCCACAAAATTCAACTTCTTCTTTAGATTTCGTGTGTGTGTGGAGACTGGAGCGGCGATTATGACTGAATATTGTTTTAGGAATAGGATTTAGGGTTAGATTTTCATATTAAATATTAAGTTGGGCTGAATATTTTTTGGGCTTTTAATTTTTTTGGGCTAGTATATTTTTTGGTTTTTAATCTTTAAAATCTATAATATATATATATATTATATATATATATATACACATATATATATATTATATTAATAAAAAATAATTCGAGCGAAACCGAGCGATCGACGAGCGAGAGAAGCTTTGCTCATGCTTTGATTGAATTTGAATCGAACCGATCCGAGCGGCTCATTTACAAACTGAGCGGGAATCGAACGAACATTTTTAGAGCGATCGTCGAGCGATCCTCGATCATCGAGCGGTTTGAACAGCCCTACCTGCAGTACAACTTCAATTATACAAAATATACGGAAAGTTCATACCACCTTGCTTCGATTTAATATACCTTATTCTTCACGCATTATTCTTTTTTTAAATATATATACTGTTGTGTTTAATAAAACTTAAATATCCGATTCTATGAGTATTTACGGGTGATAACTTAGTAAATATATAAATGACAACTATTATATGAAGAGGGGGATGCTCGTTTGATAAAAAAAAGTATAATTGTAAAACATTAAATAATTTTCTCTTATATCATTTATTATTATTATTATTATTATTATTATTATTATTATTATTATTATTATTATTATTATTATTACTACTAATTCATCAGTCATAAAGACTATCATCCTTCACACTAAACTTTTTTGCCTACATACATTAAATTTATCCTACATGTTTCGAAATTTATCTTACACATATTGAAATTTATCATACACAACTTGTAATTTTATCCTACACTCTAAGTTAATTATTTTGGAAAAAACAAATAATATTTTTTGAAAATAAGTTATAAATATAATGTAGTTAGCTATTAAAGAGAAAGATTATAAATTAATATCTATGTAAGTTTACCAATATACCCTTATAATTACATTAAATACAAATATTAAATAAAGCAAAATGAAATATTCTTATTGGTTGAATTTTTTTGTTCTTAAAGAGAATTTTTCTCATTTGAACAATCCACTATCTGAAAATTCTATTCAGCTTAACTTAACTGAATCATTTTAGCTCGTTTTCTTTTTCAGCCTATAAAATATAAAAAAAACACTTTAAAGTAGAGGCTCTTGCCTCTTAATGGGAGGTCTTGGTTTCAATCCCAAGCAAGAACTAGATAATGACTTATTTGGTGTAACTTAGGAGTATGTAAACATTTTCATTAAAAAATATATATTATACGAATACCTATGCATTTTTATTATAACTAGTCTTAAGACCACGCGTTGCGTGCCGAGGGCGTAAAACCATGCTACCAGTGTAGGGGGAGGGGGAATCGTGCTAACTGAACCACGACCAAAACTGGGAGAAAACGTAAAACAAATACACGAATTCATAACACCAAGTGATCAACTGAAAACATACATAAAAATAAGGATGAAAACATATTATATTTGACCTAGCGGAACTCAGTAAAATATCTACGTCGAAACATAAACCAAGTTGTATTTATACCGGCACGTACATAAAAGAAATCATGTAAAACTCCAAGGAGTAAAAATGACACTTTACAAAGTTCTTAAAAATTTGATGGGCTATAAATGTCAATGTTAAAAGTTAAGATAAAAATAAAAAACAAACCCAAAAAAAGGAAAAAAAATACAAATTATACACAATTCATTGGTATGTTATGAATTAATATATATAATGAGTAAAGATCCCATACAAATACGATCATCATACAAAACGTACGAATATGGTGGAAAAGTAAAAAAAACACGATGACATTTTCGTAATTATTTATTCGTCAAATAATTATCAAAATTACTCTAAAAGTGTATCATAATTACTCTACCAGTTCATCAAAAAAACATACCATACATAATTACTTTGCAAGTTCATCAAATAACATACACTTCAAAATTACTCCGCAATTGCATCATAATTACTCAACCATTTCATCATTAATACAATACTACAAGATATCATTCGAAATTACTCAAAAGCGCATCAAACAACTAGTTATTCAAAATTACTTTACAAATGCATCAAACAACTAGTAATTCAAAATTACTATATAAGTGCATCATAATTACTCTACTAGTTCATCAAAATAACATAACATACACAATTACTCTACAAGTTTATCAAACAACATACAATTCAAAATTACTCTACAAGTGCATTATAATTACCCTACTAGTTCATCATTATTACTCTACAAGTACATCATAATTACGCTACAAGTTCATCAAAAAAATAAAAAAAATAAATAACTGACACATTTACTCTACAATTTCATCAAAAAACATAAAATTCAAAATTACTCCACAAAGGCATCAAACAACATAAAATCCAAAATTACTCTACAAATGTATCTTAATTACTCTACTAATTCATTAAGATAATTACTTTACGAATAAAATAACTACTGTACGGATAAAATAGTTACGAAAATGTAACCGTGTTTTTTTTACTTTTCCATTTCATTTATACGTTTTGTATGATAACACTGTTTGTATTTTATTATAATTATATAACCACTTAAAAGGTTATGGGCACAAACCATAGCTTAATAGGTTACTGACTAGTAGGGCCGGCTCTTGGGCCGATCAATCCGTGCCGTCACTCGAGCCCCAAATTTTTAAAGGGCCGGAAAGATTTTATAAGCTTATATATATATATATATAAACGGGATCAGGAGAAAACGCTCAAAAGTGTGAGAACGGTGAGAATGCATCCTGGCCTAACACGTGTCCCGCGGCATAGAGAAGGGCGGAGGGGCTTTTTTGTCTTTTCATTCTTATTTTATTTCCCAACGCGGTATAATATTTTCTAGCGTCTAAGGTTTTTTTTGGCGTTAATTGTATTTATTAAACTTTTTGGCATTGAATTAATTGTTTTTGTGTCACATATATAATTTTGGCGTTATAGCGTTTTCTGGTTAATTTTTTTGGCGTTTGGGGCGTTTTGTATAATAATTCACTACGAGCCATTAATATTTGCATAAGATTACAATACGACCAATTTTTTTTGGCGTTTAGTGAATTTTTTGGCGTTTAACACCTTTTATAAGGTGCTTTGCCAGCAGCTGTTCTCCCAGTTTTCATACTACTAGCGTTTTGGTGTTTGTAGTTTTTAGCGTTTTATATAATAATGTATTTTATTTATAGAGAATTAGATAACAAAACAACATATAACTTGATATCAAAACAATATAAAATGAAAACAAAAATAATAAAAAATGGTAATCTAATTTTTCTTCCGAATCTTCACCGTCATCAGCCTCTTCCTTCTTGAATTTGTTTTTGGCATTTTGAACCTTTTTTTGAATACTTTAGCTAGATGCCAACTTTACTTCGTAATCCCCTTCTTTTTCAGAAGAAGCTGCTTAGTGGCAACCTGTTTTTTGGTGTGATATTCTTGTTTGGTGGCATGCCATTAAAGATCAACTCTTGATTGATGCTATTTGTAATAATGGAGTCCAAAATAGCATTTTACACTTGTGTTGATCCTTTTATTCCATACCTATAATAATCAAGAACAAAGCTCACATGATGGCATATCACTGTCATCAGTTTTTTTTTCTTGAATATTTGTCCATCTCATTCAGCAAAATATTATTGAGTTAACCCCCTCAGAAGAAGGATCCATTTCAGCGAAAGCTTTGCCATCTGTGGCGTTTAAAAATGAGTGGTTTCTAGAGGATATGGCGTTTGTGTTTTCTGGGTGTGATTAATTTCATTGTGTATAGACCCATATCTTATAGGAGTTTTTGGCACGTAGTTTAGGCGAGACTTTTTATTGTAATAAATGATAGTAATAAAGTAACTGTCTTTTCAGTTACAGTTTTTGTATTTACTGTGTTGATCAGCTTTTATCAGTTTTATAGGTTATAGACTTCCCATCTTCTAAGTTTGGCGTTTTTTTAAATGGCGTTATGCAGACCAAGATGACAAAATACAATAACGGAGTAAATAAAATATTAAGCGGGAAAAATATTTTTTTGTTATTTTTGGCGTTTTGTAAGGGTTAACCATTTTTAGTATTTTTTGGCGTTTTGCTAATAAAGATAGAAATATATCATTTAATTATCGTAAAAAAGAATATTATATAGAAGAAAAAAAAGAGGAAAAAATTAAAAGCCTTCGTCAGAAGGTACTTTATCCGAAAAGTATCCATCACTTGCGTCATCTTCTTCCTCCTCGGGGTCTTCATCTGGATCTTCATCCATGTCATCACCTTCACCTTCATCAGCTTCTTGTTCCTGAAGATTCTAAAGCCTCCACCTGAACATATCTTGCATTAACTCTAATTTTGAGTCTATTTCTGTGTTGGTACAAGTGGCGTTATGCAATTCTTCCATGAAACCCAGACGCTGCTTTGTCATGATTTTCTCTAGCCAGTAGACTTCCTGCTCTCCGCTGTCGTATGTAACCGTCACCATGTCTGTTTCATCATCAAAACGCCATGATGTCATGACAGGGTCCGGCTTCACATCTGCTTGGATTGGTCCAAATTTGCTGGTTAATGCTTTCATAAGCATATGTGTTTAATGGCATTCGTTGTCTAGAGCGATGCCAATGGATAAGATTCGCCTCTGCATCTCTTCTTCCATCTTCACAATTGCCCAGACCGTCTTAACATACACCCTCCTTCTGTTGTCAAAAAGGAGGACGTATCGCCTGATTCCCAGAGTGTATCTCCACGAAACGATTGTTGCCATTTTTGACGTTTTGTTTAAGTTGGCATTTTTGGTTAAAGATGTTTTTTTTTGCAGAAAATGGATAGATTTAAGTGATTATGGAAGCTATGTTTTACCTTGTTTATATAATGATGTTTTTGGCGCGTAATTTAGGAGGGAATTTTGTAGGATCATTTGCACGACCAAAACGAGTCGTTTTGAAGAGTTCTAATCAATACGAGATGCGGAAACAAATGTATCGACTTTGAATCAGCTTGATATACACTTTAATTGTCTTGTTTATTGATATAACAACGTTTTACAGCCTGGAGACACTTCGGCAGCACCTCGGTACCGGAATCAGAAGGTTACAAATGAATTTGAACAAGGCACGTATTTATAGGCAAGCCCATTTCGCATGAGATGACTCACACGAAATGGCCAATCCCATTTCGTGCGAAATGGACATTTTCCATTTCGTGCAAAATGGCCCATCCTCCATGTTTTCCCAATTTTCTTGAATATCGTGCCCTGATCTATCTAAACTAATACAAGACTCGATACAAGACGAAGTCGACAGACATATGCACCAACATACTCCCCCTTGGATGTTGACGAAGTCTTCAGTGTCGAGTCTTCGGTATGTCACATCTTCAGTCTTGGTCACTCTTCTCGTGCTCTTCCAAAGTATCTGACACTGTAAGCATCCTCAATCTCTAACTCTTCCAGAATCTCATCCTGACTCTATCTTCTCTTGATCAGATCTCTTGATTCCTTAAGTTCTTCAGCATCATCAGCTAACTTCCCCCTTGGATGTTGATCTCATAAATTCCTCATTATCAGCAGCTCCTATCTCGAGCTTTGTTCCAAGATCTGAATCTGGCTCTTATGTCCTCAGACTCCCCCTTTCGATAAGCTGGGATCGCAGTCTGAAATTCACTACCTGCACAAACTCTACCTCAAAATAAATTTCACAAATTTAAAATTTGACAAATTTATATACCACTTGCAGATATCGTTCAAAATGATTTAACATTTATAATCTCGAATGACCACTTGTAAGAATAACATTCAGATTTGACATTTACATTTCGAAATCTTTTCTTATTTCAAACAAACTCTCCCAAACCAGTTGTTCATCATGTTTAGCATTCTGGAATTTTGAAAATCAGCTTTCCAACATCAGTTGTCGAAAATCTTTTTGAATTTTCAAATATTTATGCTAAAACACACTTAAAATCTTTTTGGATTTTTTATTATAATGAAAAGCAGTAAAGAAATATTTACAGACAATATTTTTGTGAATTTGTGTAAGTGGGTCATATTAGTTTTTGAGACAAATCACAAGCACCATTAAGCTTTAAACATTTTAAGTTCTAAACGATTCACGTAGATTGTCAGTATACTGATCCACTTAATTTTTCACACAAATTTCAACTGTTTCGAGATACAGATTTAGTGTTTTAAGGACTTAAACTTATTCGCGTGTCCCACCTCTGAATATACTCTCGTATCCAGATCCCAATATTCAGTCTTACATGTGAGTATACCTAGATGATATCTGTAAGGGGTTAAATGCGAGACCATGAGAGCTCAGGCTATTGCTTTCGCAAAATCAGAGAGATGATGGTTCGACTTTAGGTGTGTCCCGTTTGGGGATCTTTTCTTCAACAGCACATAATTAGCATTTTTCAATGTTTCATCATTTTTTTATGCTGAGGGAGGTGCTTTTATTTCAAGCAAGCGAAAAGTATTATACGGGGACTAGGCCATTGCTTCCGCAAAATCAGAAGTCCCGGGATAATACCCCAGATATCACTAAGCATAAAGACCTAGTATCTCAGAAAGAGGGGTCTTTCAAACAAGATTTCGGGGGTTACCCATATATCCGAGAGATGTTCCCCACGAAATAAGTAAGTAAGATTTTTAGGTTTATATCTCGAACACAATCTACTGAACGTGTAAAAACCTACTAGCATATCATCAGTGAGACCGTTTATCACATTTGACTTTCCAATTCTTTAGCGTGCTGTGATAGTCTACTGATGTACTATCATTTCCTCTTTTTCACAACAAAACTCGTTTTGTTTTTTCAATGTTTTTGGCTTTTTCAAATTTTCTAATGTTTTTGGATTTTCTGAGATTTCTTACTCCCCCTAAAATTCAAAATCATTTAAAGAAAATTTGATAAACCGATGTGAATTGCTTCAATTCTCCATTCACTTGGCATAAACAATCAGAACTCCCCCTGACAACAAACTATTTTCCCATTATGATTTCGAAACACTTAAGTTTGTTTTAATCAAAATGGTTTTTCCGGAAAATAAGTTTTGTTGATTTTACAAACCACTTGTAAGATCGGGGTTTAATTCATCACATTGTTTCAACCATTTTGTATGAAAGTTAAATCAAGTTCAATTTAATGACCTTGATTAACCACTTGTAAGTGAAAACTCCTTTTTCAACCACTTGTAGGTTCACTTATCAACCATACCATTTGTAAATTGAAATATGACAATTTTCAATTTTGAGAAAGATGTCGATTCATGCTCCACGATTACCAACTTGGGAGCTCCGACAAGTCAGGATTTTTACATATGAAATACAGACACCCAAGCCTGACCAGCTTTGGGTGTGACCTTTTCAATTTCACTTGGGGTTTCAACATTTCTTTTTGTTTCATAAAATTCTTTTACACCTTTTACCTTTCCCTCAACCATCTTTCCAAATATATTTTTAACTTTCCCATTGAACGCCTTTTCGACATCAAATTCTTTCTTTTCAGAATAGAATTGATTCGAAATTTCCACTTTACCAACTTTTGATTTTAAATTTTCAGCCCGCAATGGTGGAAAGTTTACATCATCCATTGGCGGAACTGAGTTTTCTCTTTTTCCCTCAACTTGTGGCTCCTCTGACTTTGACGAGTCAGATTCATCGCCAGATTTTACATCTGATTTCTTAACAACCCATGTTTGGTTGTTAAGATTCACCCTTCTTTTGTAAAACCTTTTCGAACATTCACCAACTTCATATGTTGAGTTTTTAAACACTTTGAATTTTTCAGTTGGTGGTTCAGTTTTATCAACAACTTTTTCTTTCAGTTTAGAAACAACTTCTTGTTTTGTGTTGGTTGCCTTTGGACAATTCCAGGCGATGTGACCAACTTCTTGACATCGATAACAGGTTCTTGTTTCCTTTTTGTAATTAGCTCTATTTCTTTCAAACTTTTGTTTTTCTGCAAGAAATGCTTCGTTCGACTGCTTCCAGAATGAGTTTTTCTTCTCTTCTTCAGAACTTGACCCTGAAACAAATACTGTTTTTGTTTTAGAAATTTTCTCATTTTTATGATTTTCGGGTGAAGTAAAATCCAATCCTTTCTTTTTGAAATTACCGTTATGGTTTGGTTTCTTTCGATAACCTGAACCAGAACTGTAACCCTTTTTCTTGTTTAATCTTTGTTGAACTCTTGAGGTGTAAGATTTAGGTTTTTTAGCAAGATTTACATCTTTTATTTCAGAAATATTAATTTCTGTTAATTTGAAAACCTTGTTAATCATTTCAATTTTAACACCTCTTATTAGAAATTCCTCATCAGAATATAATTTGTCTGAATCATTCAATGTATATGCCACTTTGATTGATTCGTCATTCAAATTAGATTTTGATAAAAAAAATTCTTTATTATAAACCCTTTTGACCGATGATTTTGAACTGTTGACTGACGAACTCGAACTCTCAGATTCAGACTGTGACTCTGACTCCTCATCTTTATCCAACACCTGATCGACCACTTTCTTTATTAACTCAGACTCATGATCAGTGTCAGACGATGTGAATGTGATGTCAATGTTTCCTGGTAATTCATCAGTTGTTTCAGACTTTAACTTTATATTGACTGCCTTTTTGACTTGTTCCTCATTTGGTTTTCTGGGAGAATAACCTTCCCAGATCAGAGGCGGACACTTGTTATAATTTGCACTTTGTTTCATACCAGTATCCTTCTCTTCTGTCTTCTTATCCTAAAATGATTCAAAACCTACAACAATTGGATAAATTCTGTCAATCAAATAATCAGAACTTGAATAACTTTGCAATAATCGTCTGATTCTTTCATTGTCTATCTTTTCAGTCTCCAACTCTTGCTTCAACTTTGCACATTCTTCAATATAGTGATTGATAGCCTTCTGCTTAGACATCATCACTGCATTCATCATGGTTAAAGCATCTTCTCTTTCAGAATTCGTCTTTTGCAGACTATTCAGCGTTCTGTTCAACACATCATACGATTCTTTCACATACTTGACATCGAACAATAATTTTTCTTTCATCTTGTCAAGCTCACTAAACTTCTCATCTTTCTCTTCACACTGTTTGCATGGTTCCAAATATTTTAGACAAGGTTTCTTGATCTCAACAATTTTTTCAACTTCAATAATCTTTTCAACTTTCTTTTCAACTTCAACCACCTTATCAGCTTCAACCATCTTCTCAGCAACTTTAACTTCTTCACTCTGTTCATGCTTCTCTTCCTGATCAACATTCTCACATTTTTCGTTTTTTTGTTCTTTTGCAGCTCGCTTCTCCTTTAGTTTCTTCAATCTATCTGCAAAATAAAATTTAAAACTTTCAGGAGATAATTGGGTTTTTTCCAATGTTTATTTGTATTTCTTCTTCCTCATCATCACTGCTATCAGTTGATGATTGATCAAAGACTATTGTCTTTCCTGAGCTTTCTTCTGAAGACACAGACTCTCCATCTTGATTTTTCTCACTGTTGGCAAACACATCCATCCATTCCTTCATTAATTCTGGTTCTTGAACTATTTTTGCAATGAATGCTCTAAACTTTGAATCATCAGGAATGTATTTGTCCCAACTAAAACCTCCTGGCAATTTTTCATCATCTTGATTAACCAGAAAAGCTTTCTTCTTTCCATCTTCAATAGCATGAGATGATGACGGTTGTTGAGCAACTTGTTGATATATAGCTTTCCGATAATAATCATTATTCCCGAACGGATTCTAAGCTCCACCTGCTTCTCGATTGGTACATTCCCTCTTGAAATGTCCTTTTTCCCTGCATCGAAAACAAGTAACTTTAGATTTATCAAAACCTAAAGTAGAAACATTAGCATCACGGAAGTCATCTTTTCCTGTAATCAGCTTAAATTTCTCAGCTCTCCTCAACACACTCGCTAAACACCACTTAATATCCATAAGCTCCATTTCCTCAGCATCAATCTGATCGTAATCCTCTTTTGTTAGCATAGGATTTCCGATTCTTCCTGCAACCAAGCCCTCATATGATTCTAACACTGTAGCTAGTAATGCCATATGACCTTTAGCAACTTCTTCAGAGAAATTTTGACCGTTCTGAAGATGCAACGCGATGTTGCAGTGTAACACATGACCATTACCATTGTTTGAGCTTTGAGACTGATAACTTGAGGTTGAAACATTCGGGTTAACATTTGAGTATGAAGAAAATCCACTGTTGCTGATTTGACTTTGATTAACTAATCCAGATGAGTATTCTGTGCTGAAAGCGGTTTGAACCTTTGGACTTGCTTCAACATTTTGAACATTTCCTTTGTAATACATCTTGATGTCTTGTTGACCACTTAGATTGTTCATTCTAGCAATCTTTTGTTGTTCAAGATCTTGTCCTTCAAGTTTTTCAATGAACTGAGAAATTGTCAATTTATCATATTCTCCAGTGTTCTTTAAGATCATCAGATATGTACCCCATTCTTTCTGAGGTAAAGCATCAGCTAATTTATCAACCTATTCTTCTCGATCTTTGTTGATATCCAACAGGGACATTGAACGCACTAAATGGCAATATCTTTCAATGAGTTTCTTTGTAGTTTCGCCCTGCAAACTTGTAAACAAATCAAATTCTTTCTTTAATAATGATTTCTTACTCCTGATCATCTCTGTACTTCCCTCAAACTTAATTCGAAGTGTTTCCCAAATCGAACGTGAAGTACTATCATGTTGAAGTAATATGAAGATGTCTTCTTTCACAGCTTGCTGAAGTAAACTAATCATCATTTTTTCTGCCTTGTACATGTCTCTCTCTTTATCCGACAATTCAGAAATAATTTTGGTAACTCCCACATCTGTACAAGGTTTAACATACTTTTTCTCAATACACTCCCAAGACCTCAAATGATTTGCTTGAACCCAATTTTCAAACCGGTCTTTCCAACCATAGTATTCTTCAATGCCCATCAACTTTGGAGGTTTCTGTAACGTTTCTGTTTCATTTTCCATGTTCACACTCTGAGCAATGGTAACAGGAGTACTCGGGGCAGTAACAAGCGCGTTGTAAAACTCTTCTTCCATGTTTCAGTTTCAAAAATTTCACAAATTTAGACTTTCAAACGAAATGATATCTCAAACGAAATGGATCTGGTACGAAATGCCTTTTGGTGCGAAATGGTGCAATTCGTGCGAAATGGTATCCTTTTTGGTGCGAAATGAACTTTTGATGCGAAATGAGGTTACTTTCAAACGAAATGGCAATTTCAAGCGAAATGGAGATCTGATGTGTGTAAAATGCAACATATAAATTACATCAAATGAGGCCTAAAACTAACCCTTTTTTAGTACTAATATTGGAAAAAGAGTGTTTTTGTCTTCCTTTTGTATTTTCAGGATTAAATGAGCTCAAAAACGCAAAAGAAGCAAAAAGACAGCTAAATCCAACATAAATACATGAAAAGGAACATTAGTGGACTGCCCGAACCCTCAACGGCACCTTCCAAAGCAAAAAGGAGAAAACAGAAGGCTGAACACGCCCCGTGCTCAGCCAGCACGGGGCCGTGCCCAAGAAGCAGCAGAAAAGACAAACCTATAGAAGCTTCTATTGCCCACCACGGGCCGTGCCCAGCGGACACGGGGGCGTGTCGAAAGTACAGCAGGCGCATTTATTGTAATTGCGAATTACAATTAATGAGGAGAGAGAGTGTCAGACGGGCACGGGGCCGTGTCCAGCGGACACGGGGCCGTGTCCAGCTCTCTGTTCAGCCTATAAATAGGAGTGCTTGGATTCATTTCATCTCATCCCTTGGCACACCACCTCTCTCACACTTCATCCACCACCCACCACCATCACAACACCATCATCCACCACCATCATCCATTGTCCATCGTAGAGTGTGTGAGTCGTCTCGGGATCCAAGATTGATCGTAAGAGTTCTTGACAATCAAGGCCATGTTTGCCTAAGTCTCTTACATCACTTGGTGAAGACAAAGTGTCTAGTATAATACTTTTTATTTCTAATCTTTTGCACTTTTTATTTGGTTTTGTATTAATGACTTTAATAACTAGTTACTTATGTTGAAGGTGATCTTTCCTTATCGTTTGTCCGTGGTGTCTTGGCATTATTTTACTGTCTATATAAAATAAAGGATTTTCACCATTCATATCTCCACGGTCTATATGGAGGTATGTTGGCTACCTGGTAGGGGGTTAAGGGAACGGTTTGGTAAAGGTCTTGCCATTGTTCAGCGTTTAGAGGTCCTGCAATGGACCTGGGTCAAATTTAGTAGGACCTCCTTCAATACTTCACGGTATTGGATGGCGGGGGTCCAAACTCTTTGATCCCCTCATAAGTTAACTACTATTAATACTATAACCCGGCTATTTAGGACTGTATCCCTGCTGACTCAGACTACTTAGTCGAGGGTAACGTCACCGCCAAAAGCGGGGCCTACCACAATACTGCATTAATAACTTAATTCATTATCTTCCAATAATCCACCCTTTTAGGATTGTATCCCTGCTGACTCAAACTACTGGGGTGAGGGTAACGTCACCTTCAAAAGAGGGGCCTACTACAATAACTAAGATAATCTCTTAATTATGTGCAAAAGTGCGGAAATAATCAAAGGTTATACTAGATACGAGTCGGAACCAAGTGATTCATCTTGTCTATCTGTTTTTTCTTTTATTTTTATTTTCAGCATTTTAGTTAGCTTTTATTTTTCTTAGTTTAAAACATTTTTCTAAACTTTTGTTTTGGTTAGACGTTGAGGATAAACCGGTACTAAAAGCTCTTGTGTCCTTGGACGACCTCGGTATCTTACCAACGCTATGCTACACTCAACGATGGGTGCACTTGCCCATATGTGTGTTTAGTGTTAGTGAAATATCGTGTTTTATAAATTTAAAACTTGGCTAAAATAAGTGTTAAAAAGGGCTTAAAATATACACCTAATATATACGACACTTTATCGCACATCAAGTTTTTGGCGCCGTTGCCGGGGACACAAGGATTTTAAGAAAGTTAGGAATCAACGGCCTAATCACCTTTTATTTTTCTTTTTATTTTTTAGGATTTTCTTAGTTTTTCAGCTTCTGCAGAGCTCAGCACGGGCCGTGCCCGCTGAACACGCCCCCGTGCTCAATCATTGGAACTGGCAATCCTGTTTTACATCAGACAGTAAGCTGAACACGGGGCCGTGTCCACTCAACACGCCCCCGTGCCCAAGTTTCAGTTACTGAAAACAGAACCGTTAGATCCCGACGGTTGGTAATTTCTGACATAAACATGAGTGATAGTAATTATTTTTACTTTCGGCACTCTTATGGTAAGTGGTGTCAATTGTGTGGTGGCGAACATGAAGAAGTAAAATGCTACTTCCTAAATTATAGGCCCCACTACATGGACCCACCATCTTCTCACGACCTTAAGAGGGGCGAAAGTAAAAATAAGCACTATTTCTCCCTCGAATGCGCCCAGCCAGATATTCTAGGGGAAATGCTCCTTAGCGAGTTATTTCAACTAGAAGAACTAATTCTAAAATGGATAGAAGAGATTGGGAAGGATTTTATTGATCCACCCCAAGACAATACCCATGAAGAAATGTTGGGACCGCATTCCGACAACCTCGTTGCTCCCGAAAATGCCTTCGTACCTAGCAAAGACTTGGACGATAGTCGTCCCTGTGTCGATTGTGCCGTGAAGGACTCTCCATCGACTTCGTTCGGTGCATACATAGACCTGAGCGATTCGGCATATACCTTCTTTAACAAGAGCCCGGAAAAGGGTTGGACTTGTCCACCTAGAATAAAAATAGGAATTACCCTCACCGACAACCTCTTGCGTTCTCGCCTTAGTCTAGGACAATTAAGGTATATTAGGCACTTTGGGGTTGTTCCAACCAGCAAGGAACCACCCGATATCGGGGAGATCCTTGAAATAGCAAAACTCCATAAAGCAGCCTCCAGACACGGGGCCGTGTCCAGGTCAACACGCCCCCGTGCTCACTAAAAAGATTCTCTGCTGATTTGGTCAGAATACGGACAAAATGTGTCAGGATTTCCTCTGAACACGGGGCCGTGTCCAGTCAACACGGGGCCGTGCCCAGGACGCTGTCGTTTTCTTTAAATGCAGCCTGATTCCTGCTCCTTTTGACCACTTCAATTGACAGAGATCCCTGGGATTTTCACTCATACCATCCTAGGTAAGTGTTAAAAGAAGGTTCCAAGGGACCCTCTTGTCCCTTCCACTTTTATTCATTTCCTCCTCTTTCAAAATTTTTCAAAAAGTTCCTCCATGGAAGCTTGGAAATCCCTTGATTCCAATCCTCTATGTGAAGTTTGTAAGATTATTTGCTAAAGATTCTGGGCTAAAGTTAGTTGTATAACTTTATTTTAAATTATCTGAGCTTAAAACCCAGATAGAAATCACAAAAATAATTTAAAACTCCAAAATTCTTTAGCCAAAAATCCTGCAGACAAACGGACACGGGGCCGTGCTCAACGAGCACGGGGCCGTGTCCAGGGGCTCTGTTTTGTAAAAATTCAGCTTTCTTCGGTTTTCTTCGCAGAAAATGGCAAGCAGAACAAGCGGATCATCTTCAAGGAATAACCGACAAGGGAGGAGATCTTCAACGGCAGAAGACTCTCTTGTAAACTATGTTTACGCTCTAAGGGAGGCTATTGATGAAATGACGGGAGTGGAAGAAGCATTGGTCGACCGTATCAACCATCTTACTGTGGGGCTGGAGGGCTGTCTCCATGAAGTAAACCTCTTGCACCAGAGGTTGAACCTTCTCGCCTCCCCGCCTTTGGTACCCATAATAACCCAAAGGGCGTGGAACATGGTGCCCGAAGTTGTCATTCCAGCCGAATGGTACGCCATGCACCAAGAGCTCCCGCGAAGAGTGGTGCAAGGAGTCCCGGTGAATGTTCACCCTCAACCACCAGCAGCAGAGGAAAACGAAGCCGCATTCTTCCTCCCTAGAGAGATCGAAGAATGGCTTTGAACAAAGTTTAGGGAAGAATTCGTTCGGCTAAAAGTCCTACTATATCGGGAAATCATTCTCGAAATTTTCTCAAAATAGTAGAACTCCTTATGATAACCTCGTGTACCTGCTGACCTATCTAGATAAGTTTTAATTTTATTTTAATTTAGGATTATGTAAGTTCTCTCTATGATGAAATGAAATGATGGTTTTAAGGTTTGGATGGTTTAAAATGAATAAAACACACTCATGGTGGTAAAGGATGAAAAGAGGAACGAGAAAAATGATCCCATGCACAGGAACGAGGCAACCCGACAATTTTCTCCATTTCAGAAGGTTCAACACGGGCCGTGCCCAACCAACACGGCCCCGTGTCGAACCACCTGCAGAAAACGCCCAGTACAGGTACCTGGACACGGGCCGTGTTCACCCAACACGCCCCCGTGTCCAGACTTCTGTTTCTCTTATTTCAATTTTGTTACTGGCACTTGAACACGGGGCCGTGCCCGGATAACACGGGGCCGTGTTCAGTGCCCAGTAACACAAATTTTTGCTTTTTAAACACTATTTTACACATCTAATCAAACTAAAAATTTATTTTTGACACATTGAGGACAATGTGTAATTTAAGTGTGGGGGGGATGCTAAAACCTTGAATTTTGCAAGTCCTAAATACAAGCCTTACACAAAACTCTATTGGAACCGCTAATCACCCCAAATTTTTTCAAAAATTTCATTTTTTTTTCTTGTCTAGGTTTAACTCGGGAAATTCAAGTTCTCAAAAAGGTTATATTTTTACAAATTTACAACCGATAGCGTAGTGATAAAAAGAACCAACATAAGAAAATTATGAAAAGGCATGACAAACTTATTTAAAATTTGATTATATATACTTGATCACATAAAAACCCATTCCCACAAAAGTGAGTTTTGAGCCTTTATTGAGCACACAATTTCATATCATTTTACTAAATGCTCATTTTTCGTTTCTTGTGTGAATAGCCGCTTGGTTCTTACGACTCTAGAACTTGCCATGACAATACATTCCCGGTCCTTATCAACTTAAACCCGAGTAAGTACATGATGGAGGCATTAGGACTAACCCTTTTTCATTTCTACACCATTATTTTTCTTTTTCTTTTACCACCTACCCAAAAATCCCCCTAGTTAGCCCCTTTGAGCCTAAACCTTTTCGTTTCATCACCCAAAACAAAAACCCTTTCACCCACCAAAACCTTTTTCATTTTTAACCCTTTATTTTAGTAACAAGTTCGGTTCTTCGTGAAAAAAAAAAATTTAATGAAGCAAAAAGAGAATAAATAAACAAAGTAATCAAAAATAACTTTGTTTGAATAAAAGCTTCATTAAAAATAAAAAGTTGCAAAAATACGATAACCGACACTTGTTACGCTTTTAGCCTTTTTACTAACCACTAACCCAACCACCTACCTTTAACCCTAGCCAACCCATAACCCACAAAGTCCTCTTGATATCTACAAAGGTATAAAAGTTAAAAAGGAGGATGATTGATTTCTTGGCAAGCCTATGGTAGGAATAAGTTTCGTGCCGCTCTCGAGTGATTCACTAAAAAATACACCTTCGGCCGAGTGTGAGTGATTTCCCCGCGAGGTATGTGAACTTGTATATAAATAGAATTTTAAAAAGGCATGTTATGCCCAAATAAGTAATTTCTTTTATGAACAGTTCTAAATAAATCATTACGAATAGGAGTGTAAATAAATAAAAATAAAACCCAAAAAGATCTTGGAAATCCCGACACTCTACGACAAGCCCAAAACCTTCTCTTCTACCTATTCCATTTGGGAGTGTAAGCCACATATTAAAGAGTTTTGCTTGAGGATAAGCAAAAGTTAAAGTGTGGGGGTATTTGATGTGTGTAAAATGCAACATATGAATTACATCAAATGAGGCCTAAAACTAACCCTTTTTTAGTACTAATATTGGAAAAAGAGTGTTTTTGTCTTCCTTTTGTATTTTCAGGATTAAATGAGCTCAAAAACGCAAAAGAAGCAAAAAGACAGCTAAATCCAACATAAATACATGAAAAGGAACATTAGTGGACTGCCCGAACCCTCAACGGCACCTTCCAAAGCAAAAAGGAGAAAACAGAAGGCTGAACACGCCCCGTGCTCAGCCAGCACGGGGCCGTGCCCAAGAAGCAGCAGAAAAGACAAACCTATAGAAGCTTCTATTGCCCACCACGGGCCGTGCCCAGCGGACACGGGGGCGTGTCGAAAGTACAGCAGGCACATTTATTGTAATTGCGAATTACAATTAATGAGGAGAGAGAGTGTCAGACGGGCACGGGGCCGTGTCCAGCGGACACGGGGCCGTGTCCAGCTCTCTGTTCAGCCTATAAATAGGAGTGCTTGGATTCATTTCATCTCATCCCTTGGCACACCACCTCTCTCACACTTCATCCACCACCCACCACCATCACAACACCATCATCCACCACCATCATCCATTGTCCATCGTAGAGTGTGTGAGTCGTCTCGGGATCCAAGATTGATCGTAAGAGTTCTTGACAATCAAGGCCATGTTTGCCTAAGTCTCTTACATCACTTGGTGAAGACAAAGTGTCTAGTATAATACTTTTTATTTCTAATCTTTTGCACTTTTTATTTGGTTTTGTATTAATGACTTTAATAACTAGTTACTTATGTTGAAGGTGATCTTTCCTTATCGTTTGTCCGTGGTGTCTTGGCATTATTTTACTGTCTATATAAAATAAAGGATTTTCACCATTCATATCTCCACGGTCTATATGGAGGTATGTTGGCTACCTGGTAGGGGGTTAAGGGAACGGTTTGGTAAAGGTCTTGCCATTGTTCAGCGTTTAGAGGTCCTGCAATGGACCTGGGTCAAATTTAGTAGGACCTCCTTCAATACTTCACGGTATTGGATGGCGGGGGTCCAAACTCTTTGATCCCCTCATAAGTTAACTACTATTAATACTATAACCCGGCTATTTAGGACTGTATCCCTGCTGACTCAGACTACTTAGTCGAGGGTAACGTCACCGCCAAAAGCGGGGCCTACCACAATACTGCATTAATAACTTAATTCATTATCTTCCAATAATCCACCCTTTTAGGATTGTATCCCTGCTGACTCAAACTACTGGGGTGAGGGTAACGTCACCTTCAAAAGAGGGGCCTACTACAATAACTAAGATAATCTCTTAATTATGTGCAAAAGTGCGGAAATAATCAAAGGTTATACTAGATACGAGTCGGAACCAAGTGATTCATCTTGTCTATCTGTTTTTTCTTTTATTTTTATTTTCGGCATTTTAGTTAGCTTTTATTTTTCTTAGTTTAAAACATTTTTCTAAACTTTTGTTTTGGTTAGACGTTGAGGATAAACCGGTACTAAAAGCTCTTGTGTCCTTGGACGACCTCGGTATCTTACCAACGCTATGCTACACTCAACGATGGGTGCACTTGCCCATATGTGTGTTTAGTGTTAGTGAAATATCGTGTTTTATAAATTTAAAACTTGGCTAAAATAAGTGTTAAAAAGGGCTTAAAATATACACCTAATATATACGACACTTTATCGCACATCAAGATCCATTTCGTGCGAAATGGAGATCCATTTCGTGCGAAATGATGTCTCTATGGTCCAAATCGTGCGAAATGAAATGCTGATGTCACCCAATCGGTCAGATTTTTGTCAAATTGATCAAGTTTTAGGTTGATTTTAGGTCTAATTCTTTCAAGGATTGATTAAAACAGTATTACGCGTGTTATATGTGAAAATCAGTTCATTTTAACCGTAAAATCTCGATTAATTTTGGAAAAATGTGAAGAAAGTGAGTAGAAGTGAGATTTTCAGATGAAATCAAGCTGAATCGGTAAGAACTCTTCCTCCTGAGCTCTGATACCACATGTAGGATCGTTTGCACGACCAAAACAAGTCGTTCAGAAGAGTTCTAATCAATACGAGAGGCGGAAACAAACGTATCGACTTTGAATCAGCTTGATATACACTTTAATTGTCTTGTTTATTGATATAACAACGTTTTACAGCCTGGAGACACTTCGGCAGCACCTCGGTACCGGAATCAGAAGGTTACAAATGAATTTGAACAAGGCACGTATTTATAGGCAAGCCCATTTCGCACGAGATGACTCACACGAAATGGCCAATCCCATTTCGTGCGAAATGGCCATTTTCCATTTCGTGCGAAATGGCCCATCCTCCATGTTTTCCCAATTTTCTTGAATATCGTGCCCTGATCTATCTAAACTAATACAAGACTCGATACAAGACGAAGTCGACAGACATATGCACCAACAAATTTCTTCTAATAAATGTCAATAACTAAAATTCAGTTACTGTGTTGTTTCATCTTCCTGTAATATTCAACGCGTTTTATTACTAATTTTTGGCGTTTTGTTTTTACTGGCGTTTTATTTTTTTGTATGGCATTTTATCATTTGATGACGTTTTGAATATGAGCGGTAAAAGACCCTTTTACCCTTAATGAAGCGCGTCCCACATAATAAAATTGATGTTATTTACGAAAACACCACCGCGCAATCTAGTCCATGGATTGTTTTGATCGGACAACCCATAAGCGTTCTCACACTTTTCACCGTTTTCTCTAAATCCTGACCCTATATATATATATATATATAATATATATATATATATATATATAGGGTGGGGTTCGGCTACAAAGTCCATTTTTCCTACAATGTGTATAAAGCCATAAAACACCACACTTTCAACCATAAAACACACTTAAAACCCACAAATAACAGAGTGAAGATCACTAAAGCACAATATTCAAACCTTAACAGTCCATAGAAACTTCAAACAGACCATCGTAAAACTATGAATATAAAACACAATATGATAATCAATATAAAACACACTAATATTAGTCATTCGATAATCAAAGCCTTATCATCCAAAACCCAACACAAAACCCACAAATATGGCATTTTAGTAGTCTACACTTTGTTATTTGTGGATTTTGAATGTGTTTTATGGTTGACATTATAGTATTTTATGAACTTTTTATACATGCTCAAAGGTGAAAGCTGAACATCAACGTCCCTCTGGTCTATGTGAACAACCAGAAATTTCTGTCTGGAAATGGGAGAGTAATGCTATGGACTTTATCACTAAACTTACTCGTACTTCTTCTGGTTATGATAGTATTTGGGTAATCATCGATAAGTTAACCAAGTCCGCTCACTTCCTCTACATTCATGAGGACTACAAAGTCGAGAAATTGGCACGTATCTACACGAATGAAGTCATTTGTCATCATGGTATCCCCATTGATATCATCTCGGACCGTGATGGTCGTTTTACCTCTCGTCTTTGGCAAATGTTTCAATCTGCTCTTGGTACTCGTCTTAACCTTAGTACCTCTTTCCATCCTCAGTCTGACGGTCAAACTGAGCGCACTATCCAAACTCTAGAGGATATGCTTCGTTCATGCGTAATCGATTTTGGTGGCAACTGGGACACTTGCCTTTGATAGAATTCTCGTACAATAACAGTTACCACACGAGTATTCAAATGGCACCATTTGAATCATTGTATGGTCATAAGTGTCGTTCGCCTATTTGTTGGCACTAGATCGGAGAAGCTCAAATCACCGGTCCCTAGCTTATACAAGAGACAACGGACAAGATCCTGCAGATTCGTGACAACTTGCTCAAAGCCAGAAGCCGACAAAAGTGTTATGCTGACAAGCGACGCAAGCCTTTGGAATTCAACATTGGTGACTTTGTACTTCTCAAGGTATCTCCTTGGAAAGGAGTAGTTCTTTTTGGTAAGAAACGAAAACTCGCTCGCCGCTGCGTAGGTCCTTTCAAGATTCTCGAAAGGATTGGCAAGGTAGCGTATCGACTGGACCTACCTCAAGTACTCAACAACGTGCACCCAACGTTCCATGTCTCAAACATGAAGAAATGCTTAGCTGAAGAAGGACTTCAAGTTCCTCTTGAAGATCTTCAAATCAACGAGACCTTACACTTCGTGGAGAAACCAGTCGAAATCATGGACCGAGGAGTCAAGCAATTAAGGCATAGTCGAATTCCCATAGTTAAGGTACGATGGGAAGGAAAACGTGGTGCTGAGTTTACTTTGGAACTCAAGAGTGAAATGAAGACTAAGTATCCGCATTTGTTCGTTGAGTCTTCCTCTTGAATAAATTTCGGGGACGAAATTTCTTAAAGTAGGGGAGACTGTAACGTCGCTTTTTTTGGTACTTTCCTTATTTAGAAACTATGTTTGTATTTCTATTTTTGGAAACTTGTAATTCTCTTGTATTTGTTTTCCTTTCCAAACCTTGTAATCCGAGGCATTGACCATAATAAAACTCGATCATTTTATACATTTTGTTAGGCATACTTAATACATACTCGTTACATACTTATGATACGTGTAAACATCGATACATACTTATACGCAAACTCATACTTGAAATACTTGCAATATCATTTTATACATGTATTTTATTCATACTTATACATATACACTGCACATGCATGCTTAAAATACTTAAAACCGGTTAGAACATGCAAAACGAGCAAACTTTAACTCTTCGAGCAACTGAACCAGCCCCTTCGCACGAATGGTATTCGTGCGAATGGCTCACTCGTCCCAAACACCCACTCGCTCCAAATCTCACTCGCACCAAACTTTGTTTCGCCCTAAAACTACAAACCTTCACCCTCACTTCACACATTCCACTCACTCTACAACTGCATCAAACAACTAGTATCAAAATTACTGTATATGTGCATCATAATTACTCTATTAGTTCATCAAAATAACATAACATACACAATTACTCTACAAGTTCCTCAAACAACATAAAATTCAAAATTACTCTACAAGTGTATCATAATTACTCAACTTGTTCATGATTATTACTCTACAAGTACATCATAATTACACTACTAGTTCATCAAAAAAAAATAAAATAAATAAATAACTGACACATTTACTCTACAAGTTCATAAAAAATTCAAAATTACTCCACAAAAGCATCAAACAACATAAAATCCAAAATTACTCTTCAAGTATATTTTAATTACTCTACTAGTTTATTAAGATAATTACTTTTCAAATAAAATAATTACTTTACGAATAAAATAGTTACGAAATGTAATCGCATTTTTTTTACTTTTCCGTGTCATTCGTATGTTTTCTACGATAACTCTGTTTGTATTTGATCTTTTGTTTTATTATAATTATATAACCACTTAAAAGGTTATATGGGCACTAACCGTAGCTTAATTGGTTATCGACTAGCCTTTTAAGGATGACTTAAGAGGCTATATCGACTAGCCAAACTTTTAAGGATGACACTCCGGGTTCAAAGTTGACGGCGCCTTTTTTTACCGTTTCATCTACTTTGGGCTAGGCCCAATACTTGAAAATGCTTTAATTATTTGGCGTAGTATAAACGTATGATAAAAGTTTATAAACTCACTTCTAGATAGGCTAAGTTATGCTATTTTCAATAGCTCCTCGAGTTTATATTTTCATAAATTTGCGGGTAATTAATTGTAATCAAATCACTATTTTGAATAACTAAAATTTAAATGATTTTTATGGTGCTTTTTTGTTTATCGTCACGAACTGAATGAATATCAACCGCAAAACATCAATTACGGTACCATATACGTTTTTATGGTTTTCTCGACTTGGTGATACAAAATTCATTGAATACATAATTGTATTTGCAATAGAGCATTTTTTTGTAAAGTAAGCTATATTAAGTGCCAACAGGGTACTGATACCGTGGCCAACTGAACTGATATCGAACGAAGAACATCGGAACCACACTGTCATTCGTTTTTATAGTTTTCAAACGATATAAAATACGTGTTGATTGCTATACCGAGTGTCGGTATCATACTGTTATTGTAATTAACAGAACCGATACTTACCGAAAGCCCGCCGCAAAGCGCAGGGAATCTCACTAGTTAATATAAAATAGAGTATACCTAAAATCCACCGATCAATCGACTCGCATTGAAAACCATAAAGAAGAATATTGGTACCTGTAACAATGGTGTTCGGTCGGTACCGACTTGGTTCGGTGCAATAATGGCACAACACTAGTAGTAAAACAGTAGCGGTACTCGGTACAGTTTACAATACAATTTTTATTTATTTTTTTTATTTTGAAAACAACTATGTTTCAACATAACTTTTATCTAAATGTTGACTATTAAAAAAATAAAGGTAACTGTGTGGTTAGATATATTTTTAAATAGTTAACTAATGCAAGTTTTTAAAGAAAAATCAAATTAAATAATAAACAAACTATTAATATCCAAAAACTAAAAGAAATACAAATCTAAATAACATGTAACTAGATTTGACAGAGATAACCATTATGGTAATACTAACGACCCAGAGCATGAATTGTAATTAGTAGTATTTTCTTATTGATAATGTGAGAAATTAAAAGTTGTATTTTGTGTATGGACCCAGATTTTAATTTCCAAACAAACATAAGAAAACCCTAAAACCTCTCAAAAATCCTCCAAACAAAACCTAACCACACTGACTCTCCTCACTACACTCACTAGCATCAGTTGGCCAACACCACCAACTTCCTCTTCAACAAAGTCCCACCCAAAACCTCACAATTCCTATAAAATCTTGCCACCAAAATTTCAAACAAAACCAACAAACAAGGCTTACCATGGCTATACCACTAGCTCTGGCAGTTTTCATGGCCACGATCGCGGGCATTTCGGCTGATCAAACTTCAGCCACCGCGCCTTCACTCGTCACCTTCATCTTTGGTGATTCTTTAACCGAAGTCGGCAACAATAACTACTTGCCATATTCTCTTGCTAGATCAGATTTTCCGTTCTATGGTATCGATTACATCAACAATAAACCAACTGGCCGGTTCACTAATGGCCGGACCATCGGTGATATCATATGTACGTAAATTATCATGTTACTCATTGTCACCGTCGTCATAAACTTTTTGTGGGTCTAAAGCGGATAATTAAATTTAGGCCTTTGTCGTTAAAAAAAATTGCTTTTGATCATATGATTCATGTATCATCACATATGCATAATTAAAAACTACATGCCCACGGGTAGCAATCCCAAAGCCTAAATTACTTGCGTGTAGTTATTTTTCCTTTTTTCTTTTTTAACTTTTGGGGCGGGAAGTGAAGCCTAAAACTCATAGCTTTATTTCACTCCCACTTGAGGCGCCGCTACTCGTTATAAGTTGAAACTCCGTATTTTATAAACAGTTTTTTGCTATCGTTGCAGCCGAGAAGCTCGGAATACCATCTCCACCGCCTTATCTTTCGTTAAATCCGACTGATGATTCAATCTTGAAGGGGGTTAACTATGCATCTGGTGGCGCTGGGATTCTGAATGACACCGGGCTCTATTTTGTAAGATTTCACTTGTTTATTTGACTCTAAATTTTTGGATTTTGTTGCTTTTCTGGGACTTGACCGTTGGTAATTAACAGATTCAAAGAATGTCATTTGACGATCAGATAGATTACTTTGAGAACACAACGAAGGTGATCAAGGCAAAGATAGGAGAACAGGCTGCTAATAAGCTTTTAAATGAGGCAATCTACTTCATTGGAATGGGTACAAGGATAAACAAATATGAAGTTTCACTACTAGTACACTGGACATTTGCTACCGTTATTCAGTCGCAAATCAGTTGCAAATATCGGAAACCTTTTGTGGGTAATCTATTTTGCGACGGGATATTGCGGTTGCAAAATTTGCGAATGCTTTTTGCGACCGTTTTGATTTCAATCGCAAAGGCAGTGGCGGATCTAAGAACTTTTTTCACTTGGTTCTTTTTTGTAGATTCTCACGAATTCTCACTATTGTTTTTTTCTAAATCATATGAGGTTCTCACTATTTTTCTCCATTTTTTCCAAACCAAATGGGTTCCTGGGAACCCATAAAAGTGGCCTAGATCCGGCCCTGCACAAAGGGGACGCTATTTGCAACTTTTAATCCTGTCACTAATTTCGATCGTAGTTGCCCAGTTTTCTAGTGTTGCTTATAAGAACTTTGTGCATCACAAGTTTATGTTTCGCGGTTTTCGACAGGTAGCAATGATTACATCAACAACTTCCTGCAGCCGTTTCTTCCAGATGCTCAACAGTACACCCCAGATGAATTTCTAGCGATTTTAAACTCGAAACTAGCCGAACAATTCACGGTAAGAATATTAGAAAGTTTGGAGATAATATACAAATTGTTGTTCTTTGGCTCTTAAAAAACTGATGAATATTTTGTTTCCGGTGGTGAAAGAGGCTTTACTTGCTCGGGGCACGAAAGATGGTTTTTCATGGACTGGGGCCTCTCGGGTGCATTCCCTCGCAACGAGCTAAATCAAGCAGGAACCAATGCTTGCATCAAGTGAACGAATGGGTGCTTCAGTTTAACTCCAAAGTGCAAAAGTTGATAAACGTTCTAAACATCAAGCTCAAAAACGCGCAACTCACGTTCGCAGATACTTATCAAGATGTTCTAGATTTGGTTGATAACCCTTCAAAGTATGGTAAGACCCTTAGCACAAAAACTCCTAAATATCTTAAGTTGAGAATATTCGTGGAGCTAGCCCAAAAATTTAGGGGTATCCAAAAAAAAAAAAAAATGGGATCAGGGTATCATTTGTATAAAAAAGTAAAAATTTTACACTACGTAGACAGAGTTGAAGGATATTGTTACACTACGGAGACGGAGTTGAGGGGTAGCCCCGGCTACCCCTCCTTATACATTGCCTCCACCCCTGGTTGAGCAACAACAACCTTTCTAAATATGGTAATATTCCTAACAATTGTCATATGTTGTATGTGTGTTATTGTTTAGGTTTCAAGGTGTCGAATACTTCATGCTGCAACGTTGATACGACTGTAGGAGGATTGTGCTTATCGAATTCAAAAGTGTGTAATAATCGTAAGGAATATGTATTTTGGGATGCCTTTCATCCATCTGATGCTGCAAACGCGGTTTTAGCTGATCGTTTCTTTTCAAAAATGTTTGCGACAAATGGTTCCGTGGCTTTTGCACCAGGCCATATGGGATAAGAGTTTATATGATGTATATTTTGTACCTTGCAAGATCAAGGCCACAACCTTTTAAAGATATTAGAACCAGCACTTTATATGCAAGCACAATATAGTAATAAATTTTGGTACTTGGTTTAAACAAGTGAGGAATGTTGTGTATTGGAACAGAACATAGTTTCCTTTGTGAAATAATAACTACTATAAGGTATCTTTGTTGTTCCTAATAAATAAAGCAATGTTTTTTTTTTTTTTTTTCTTTTCTGGGAAATATGAATTTTGTAACATATTTGTGTTTTTTTCTGATAAATAGAGAAATGGTTGATCTTTGTGAAATATAAATTATGTAACGTGTTTGTGTTTTTCTAATAGATAGTTTTTTTTTGTGAGATATAAATCATGTAATGTATTTATGTTTTTCTAGTTTAATAGGGAAATGGATGTTTTTCGTAACAAGATAAATCATGATAAATTAATAAGAGTTGTTTTGTGTATTATATAGCGACAAAGGCGTCATCAGAAATGCTGTTGAAATTTCAAGAACTGCGAGGATGAAAAGCGCCCCTAAAAAAGTACTAGCCGTGTTGTTGCTCTTATTAAATTTTGTATAAAATTTAAAAAAATATTGAGCTAACGAGGTTAGTTGAAACCCTTCAGCTAAATAGTAGAATAGTAGAATGGCTGGTCGGAAAGCCCCTATTCCGGCCAACGTTTTACGAAGAATAACTAAGGTTTTCATTACAAATCTCCCAGATAATTGCAGTGGCAATGATCTTTCGGATTTCATTCGGTCCTATGGAGATATTTATGATCTCTACATCGCTCGTAAGAGGGATAAAGCAGGGAATCGTTTCGGTTTTGTTTCGTTTCTAGATGTTAAAGATAGCAAGGAATTGATCAGAAAGATATGTAATACTCGTATTGGTGATTGTTGGTTAAGGGCTAATATTGCTCGTTTCACTCTTGAAGAAGGAGAAATTCGGCCTGAACCGGATATCTCAACGAAGAAGACCAACAACGAGAATGTTTTTCAGAGAGAAGGCAGACCTACTGTTCAGGCTTCATCTTCTTTTATTAACGAGAACAGATCGTTTACGGATACTCTTTTGGGGAGACAAGGAACCTTGAACATCCGGAAAACGGTAGTTGTCAACAGTCATTTAAACGCTTTCCAAGGTCTGCATGGGAGGGCTTTGGTGGCTAGAATGATCGATTTGGAAGCCTTGAAGAACATTTACCTGATCTTGGACGACTTGTGTCCAGGGTCGGGTAAGGTGCAATACCTTGGAGGTTTATCTATTCTTATTTCGTTTGATAATAATTCTTTGGCTACGGAGGTTCTTGAGGCTGCTAGGAAGGTGACTGGGAGCTTTGCTTCGGTTGATCTGTGGCAAGGTCAGGTGTTTGGTTACGAACGATTGGCTTGGCTTAAACTTATGGGTATTCCTCTTCATCTCCTTTCCGGTGAAGTTATAGAAGCTGTGGGGAATGTTTTCGGGAAGGTGATTCACAGGGCATCCAGGTCTGATGAGGATAGCGATCTCTTGTATGATTACATCGGAGTACTTGTTGGAGAGGGTAAGAGGATCGGTGAAGAAGTAAAGTTATCATGGAATGACCGGAAGTTTCTTATTTGGGTTTCCGAAGAATCTGGTGAATGGGTTCCAGAATTTTATAAAGTGTCTAAACCCATGCCGGAAAATGGTTCGTCTCCTGAGGATGTGGAAATTAATAATGGAGAAACAGACAACTTGGACGACGAAGAGATTACCAGCGACGGTGAGGAGGTTCCGGTAGTGCCTGACGATGATAGGGATGACGTGGCAACGGAAAACGTGGTAACTGATATGGAAACAGTTGTCAACATTGATGAAGGAATTATTCCTCCAATTAATGTGGAGGAAATCATGGAAATTAAGGGGGATTTTATTCCTGGCAATTTATTTAATTTTGAAAAAGGTGGTCAAGAAAATGTGGAGGTTGAAGTAACTGGGCTTGTTAACAAACGTAAGAAAAAATCTATGTTGGGCTCAGTGGGCCGGCCCAATCCGGCCTACTCTAGCAGCTTGGAGAAGACTAAAATTGGAAAGAAGCCCAAATGCAATGAAGATCCTTTTGGGCTTGATCCTTTGCTTGGAATTGAGCCTGAAGGTTATGAGGAAGACCATAGAACTGACGATTCTCTTTCCGATTTGGACCTGAATTCCCATCCCATCTCGGGTAACGGCGACTTGTTGGTGAAGGATGGAACAGTGTTTGAACCGGCTGATTTTGTCACTCCATCTCATGTGGGTGAAGTCGAAGCTACCATAGCCTTGGGTGGTAAGTTGGGTGCTAATCTGTTCAACTCTCATGATTTGATTTTGGATTCGATAGCTAATGAAGGTTTACAGGGAGGTAAGTTATGAATTGCTTGTCGGTAAATATTCGTGGGGTTGGGGTTGATGGTAAACCGGGTTGGATTAGAAAACTGAGAAAAGATTTTGGTATTTCGTTTATCGGGATGCAAGAGACTATGGCTAATGATGTTCAATTGGGTTTGGTATCTTCTTTTTGGGGTGGGGCTGATTACGATTTTGATTTTGTGGGTGCGAACGGTAATTCGGGTGGTATTTTGAGCATTTGGGATCCCAAAGTGTTCTTAAAAGATTCGGTAACTAGAGATTGCAATTTTCTTCATGTGGCGGGGACGATTTTGGCTAACTCAGTTCGGTTAAATATGTTAAATGTTTATGCCCCGCAATCTAATATTGAGAAACGTCTTCTTTGGAGTAAGATTGAAAGCCTTATTAGTTCCAATCAAGGGTGGTGGATTCTTTGTGGTGATTTCAACACTGTTAGAGATCGCGGGGAAAGAAAGAACTCGAAGTTTGATCAGGTTTGTGCACGGGATTTCAATGATTTTATCGATGTTAATGGCCTTCGGGAGTTCAATTTGAAAGGGTTGAGGTTTACATACATGTCTAATAGAAGGGGTATTTGTACTTGGAGCAGAATTGACAGATTCTTGGTATGTGAAAATGTCTTTAACAAGTGGCCTAACGCTTGTGTTCGGGCTTTATATAGAAATCTTTCGGATCATTCTCCTTTGGTTTTTTCGGTTCTTGACACTAACTTTGGTCCAAAGCCGTTTAGAATGTTCGATTCGTGGCTTGATCGCCTGGGTTGCATTGACACGATTAACTCGGTGCTTGAAAATTGGATAAACAGGGGGCCGGCCGATACTAATTTGTTGAATAAGTTAAAGAAGCTCCGTGGTAGCTTGAGGAATTGGTACGATTCTTACAGGGTTAAGGAAAAGGAAGACGAGACCCGGTTACGAAAAGAAAAGGAGGACTTAGAGATTCAAATGGAACTTAAAGATTTGGATGAGACGGATTTGTGGATTTGGTCGGAATGCTTGAAAGAAATTGAAGATATGGAGAGGCATAAGACGCGAGATATTAGACAGAAATCTCGTGTTAAATGGGCTGCATTGGGTGATGAGAATTCCAGTTTTTTCCACAATATCGTTAACGGTAGAAAGGCGCGTAATTCCATCCTGGGTATTTTAATTAATGGGGATTGGGTGACTAAACCGGCTCTAGTTAAGAAAGAGGTGTTAAGATTTTTTAGAAGCCACTTTAAAGAAAAAGTTCTGGTTCGGCCGACTCTTGTCTGCGACGGCTTGAAGAAAATAAAGGAACAAGATGGGATTGAACTGGTCGCTACTTTTTCTAAGCAAGAAATAAAAGATGTTGTCTTCGGGTGTGGGTCGAACAAGGCGCCAGGTCCCGATGGTTTTAATTTTCGGTTCGTCAAACGTTTTTGGAATTTTTTCGAGGAGGATTTTTATAACATCTTGGGAGAGTTTCACGAAACAGACATTATTAATACCGGTTGCGGGTCTTCTTTCATCACTTTAATCCCAAAGGTGAAAACGCCTTTGGGGCTTAGAGATTATAGGCCGATTACCCTTATTGGGATAATTAGTAAAGTGATCACTAAAATCCTTGCTAATCGTGTCAAAAAGGTGTTGGGGCAGGTTATTTCGGAAGCTCAATCGGCCTTTTTATCTGATCGTTTTATCCTAGACGGCCCTCTCATGGTGAACGAAATTCTGGATTTGTTAAAGAAAAGAAGTAGGAAGGCTTTTATGCTTAAAAAAAAGATTTTGAAAAAGCATACGACAACGTTAACTGGAATTTTTTTGATCTCTATTCTTACTCAAATGGGGTTTCCCCCTAGGTGGTGCGATTGGATCAAAGGCGTTTGTCATTCTTCCAGAGCCGCAGTCCTAGTCAATGGTTCGCCTACATTCGATTTTAGATGTGAAAAGGGCCTTGGCAAGGTGACCCCCTCTCCCCATTTTTATTCTTGATTGTGATGGAAGCCTTGTCTTGGTTACTTGACAAAGCTAAACAGATTGGCGTTTTTAAAGGTATTTGTTTGTCGGGTGATGTGGCGGATTTATCTCATTTATTTTATGCTGACGATGCTCTTATTTTGGGAGAATGGTCTCGGGATAACATTCTTAGTATTGCCAGGATTCTTCGTATATTCTATCTTTTCTCGGGGCTTCGGATTAATATCCACAAGTCCAACATTTTTGGGATAGGTACGGAGGATTCGGAAGTTGATGGTATGATGGATTTCTTGGGATGTAAACGTGGTGACTTTCCTTTCACCTATCTTGGCATACGAGTGGGGTCACAAATGACTCGCATTCGTAGCTGGGACCCTGTTATCGAAGTGGTTCGTAAGCGCCTTGTTTCATGGAAAGCGAAGTGTCTCTCGATCGGTGGTCGTCTAGTGCTTATCAAGTCGGTGCTAGAAAACTTACCGGTTTATTACCTATCGCTTTATAAAGCGCCCAAAGCGGTGATTAATGCTATTGAAGCTATTATGAGACGCTTTCTTTGGGCGGGTTCTAGTGACGAGAAGAAGATTCCTTGGGTTGCTTGGGATATTGTCACGGCTTCGAAAAAGAAAGGAGGATTGGGCATTTCAAGGCTTCAAGATGTCAACGATGCGCTCTTATTAAAATGGACGTGGAGGTTCTTAAAAGAAAAAAATAGCTTGTGGAAGAAGATTATTATGGGGTGCCATGGATTTAGTAGACCGTGGGCTTTGGTTCCTTGTGCCAAGTCTTCTCATGGGTGTTGGAAACATATAGTTAAAGTTGGTGAAGGTATCGCTCCGAACGGCTCGAAGCTCAATTCTTTTTTCGTTGGGGTGATAGGTGACGGCTCCTCTATAAATTTCTGGGGGGATATTTGGTTGAGAGATGAACCTCTTCGAGATAGATATCCTAACTTATTTAGACTCGAGAAAGATAAATGGGTTAAGGTATCTAATCGGATCCTCTATTATAACAACTCCAAGTCTATGGCATGGGGTTGGCGGTCTAATCCATCTACTCCAGAAGAAGTTACCGAATTATTTGGGTTGTTAAATGATATTCATGACTTTGTTTGGCGTGGCGGTGAAGATGATTGGAAATGGAAATTCGACAAAGACGGCTTGTTCTCTGTATCTTCGGTTAAAAAGCTTCTGTCCAGCAACAATATGGGAGATCCAAACTCGAGTTTTAAGTGGAAAGGATGGGTGCCTCTCAAGTGTAAAATTATGGTATGGAGGGCCGCTCGTAACCGTCTGCCGACTATTGCGGAGCTGATAAAACGAGGAGTCTCAATCCAGCATTGCTGCTGCAGTTTTTGCGACGAAGTTATGGAGACAACTCTTCATCTTTTCACCGGTTGTATGTTCTCCCAAGAAGTTTGGTTCCTTATCGAAGCTTGGTGTCGTATTCAGCATGGTTGTTTTTTTGATATCTCAGATCTCCTTCAACTTCCGGAGCGTAATGCTAGCTCTAAAGAATCGAGGATTAAGATTGTCGATTGGAAACAATGGTGTACTTGTCCGTGGGTTTGATGTTTGTTGTTAGTTGTTTGGCTCGTTGGTCCTTGCTTTGAGGACTTGCGTTGCCTTTGTTTATTGAAATTCTCTTTTAAAAAAAAAACGAGGTTAGTTGAGTAAGTAGGTTTAATTGTTTAATCGACCTAAACCAAATTAAAAGTTAATTTGTTGCTAATATTTATGGAAATTTAAACAAAATTAAAAATATTATAAATATAGATTAAACGAAATGTTGATAAAGTAAAAAAGAAAAAAGAAAAAAGTTAGCACTTTTTTCACATTGCAGTATACATTTTTTTTAATTTAAAAAAAATATTATTATTCACCTATAAATATATACTAGTTTTTTTTTTACGTCACGCGTTGCGGGCGAAACCATGCAAATGATAATATAAAACAGACGTGATTTGAAAATAAAGCATGTTGTTTAGAAATCCAAACCATTATAACGGTTTATTTTATCATCGTATCATATTATGATACCAAGTAAATAGTTATTTAGAGTATAACTTCGTTTTAAAAAAAAACTTATAACAGAATGTTGGGGGAAAAATTAAGCACAACTACGTACTTAAGTTTTTAGAAAAAAGTTATAAACGTAAATTATTAAAGAAGTATCAAATCGATAAATTAATATATGTTCTAAAAAAAGAAAAAAAGAATTATTAAAAAAATGGTATAGAAAATATATGGTTTCAAAAAAGGGAAAAATTAAAAATATATTATTAAAAGTAAATATAATAATAAACTATTATAATATATTATAAAAAAACAAAAAACTATATATTATCAGAAAAATACAATTACTATTTATGGTACTTTGTCAACAATATTTATATTTATATAATACAATGGATTACATGCATTTTTTTTTTAAAATTTTGGACGGAGTTCTATGGGGGCAGCACATAAGGCGTGCGGCTTGTGCGGTCGCACATGTCTCAAAATTTTTGGGGCCAAAAGAACTGGTTTTCTATATATTTATATAAATATCAACTAAAATCAATAGAAAAATAAACTTCTTGTTCATATTGTTGAACACATCAATATATCTACCTCGCCTTTTCTTTTCCAATCGACATCTCGCATAAATCAAAACTCACCCATAGTGTCGGGTCCCTATTTGTGGTCAAGATCCTCTTCACAAACAACTCGCTAGATGAACCAACAACGGTCGAAGCATCGCCACTCGAACTCGCCATTTGAAACGTATTTTGTAAGTGTGTTTTTGAGCTAGAATTGAAGTGGGATTAAACATATGCATTGAAATCTTATTGATAGATGTTATGGTGGTCTAAAACTCATCCAAACTAGTCACAAAACGGTAATATTACCGTTCTTCACTTCCAAACGGTAACAAAAACAGGTCCTGCAGGTCTGCATTGCTTTTTCTGTTGAAGTCTTGAAGATAAGATCGGTTAACCGGTTATTAATTCTAAAAAAAAAACCGGTTTTTAATTAACCGGTTAGAAACCGATCGTTGATATGTGGAACGAAAACCGGTTACGAACCGGCGGTTATTATTTAACCTAAACCGGTTATTTTGGTACCGGTTAAAAACCGGTTTCGGTTACGGTTAAAAACCGGTTACGGTTAAAAACCGGTTACGGTTAAAAAACCGGTTTATTTGCCCATGTCTAGTTCTAACCATGGTTTCTCTTTAATTTTTTGAACTGTATCTTTGGGCTTGGCCCCTTAACTTAGTAGTCCAGCAGATTTTCATTTGCTTTGGGCTTTACTTTTGGCCCCCTTGACTTGGTAGAAATTAATACATAAGATTTGGTACGACTAAATAACTAATACAAAGAAAGATATTAACCATACACCATAGTAATGGGGTGATGGTCTATTTACAAACACAAAACCTTTAAACACCTTGAGAGAGAAAGGTTTTGGGTTCAAATCTCATCCAAAGCAAAACCTTTAAACATCTTAAGAGAAGGAGGTCTTGGGTTTAAGTCTCGTATACGACAGGATTAAAAAGAAATTTGTTAAAAAAATAAAAAATCCATAAACCATATTTCAAATTAATAATACTAATAATTAGAAAAAAAAGTCTTTTAACGTTTTATTATAACAAAGTAAAAAAATCTGATCATTTTGCACTATATATTTATTTATGTCTTTATCACCTTAAACATAACTCAGCACTATATATTTATGGGTAAATTACATTTTTCGTCCTTTATGTTTGTACCGGATTGCAACGGATAGCCTTTAACTTCAATAATTACAGTCACAGTCTTTTATTTGCAAAACCCGTTACACTTTACGTCCTTTAGTACTAACCAAGTTAAAAATTTCAGTTAAGTTTATTTACTTAAGAGTATTTTGGTCAATTCATGTTTTTATTTAAATGTTTAATAAATAAAACCAAAAAATTGCATATACACTTGTCTTCCTTAATTTCCTAACCCTAAAATCTAAACCACCACATCTTGCCACCACCACCTCATCATGCCGCCACCACCACCACATACTCACACAACCACTCCGGCCACCGTTCATCAGTCGGGCCACCACCACGTCACACCCACCGCCACTAACCCTTTGCAGATCTGCAACCCAGCATTTTGGGAGGTGGAGGTTAAAAAAAATAAACAATTCTTATATATGCACCATTTATTTGAGATTAAGAACAGTACTACAAAATCCCACCTCCTAGCTCAACCGGCATCTCCATGTGGTTTGGGTTGGGCCGGCTTCCTCCTTGGAGGTCGCCGGTTAGACTCCCGGGTGTTGCATACGGGGGGTGGGACGTCCCAATGATAGATCGTATCCTACCGAGGCATGGTGCGGTCTTGAGGGCAACCCGGTTTTACCCAGCTGTTACCCCAGCGAGTCTCTCGTGTGGGGGCAGTATGGTTTCCGGGCGGAAGTCAGCTTGCGCGGCGGCCGGGGCCCCATCGAACATCGCGCCCGAGAGTGCGGGGCTGACGGGGGATGAACAGTACTACAACTTATTTATTGTCAATTCTTAAAAAAAACTATATTCAATTCTTAAAAAAATAAACAGAAACATAACTACAGCTTATTTGCGATTAAGAACAAAACTACAGCTTAAACAAAATAAACACTTCATATACAATTCTTAAAACAACCCAGTAAGGCACCGTTTAAAAAAAAAATAAACAATGCAAAACACCAGTCGGGCATCCTACATTTGAGATTAAGAACAAAAGAAACCTTAGGAGACCCATTACAAAATTGAGGGTTTTGATGGCCAATTTTGCATCCTTGAAGAGGTGGTTCCACGCATATTTTTGGGAGGTGGTTCCGCTAAATTCGTCATCAGATTTCAAGGTGATATAAAATTAGGGGTTTTGTTGAGATTAGGGCAGTAGCTTTGACGCAATGAAAGAGAACAATACGTATATTGTTAAAGAACCAGGGCTGGTTGAAAAAGAGATGCAGCGGCGACGGTGTAGAGATGCAGCAGCGGTGGTGTAAGGATTGCAGCGACGACGGCGGCGGTGGTGGTGCAGGGATTGCAGCGACAGCGGTGTTGGATTGCAGTGGCGGAGGTGGTGGTAGGGGTAGGTGTAGGTGATTGTGGTGACAGGTGGTTGGGGTGGTGTAGGATGGTGGTGGTGGTGGTGGGTGGCTGTTAGGAGGGAGGGGAAATTACGAGGAAGAAAGAGATTTGTTTATAAAGAGTTTTAGATCTTGATTTTTTTGTGTTGTTTATTAAAATAATTTTTAAATAAATAGGTAATTGGTAAAAAAGACTAAATTACCCTTATGTGATTAAAGTTAACTAAAACTTTTAACCTGTTTAGTACTAAAGGACGTAAAATGTAACGGGTTTTGCAAATAAAGAACTGTGACTGTAATTATATTGAAGTTAAAGGTTATCCGTTGCAATTCAGTACAAAAATAAAGGACGAAAAATGTAATTTACCCTATATTTATTTATGTCTTTATCACCTTAAACATAGCGCAGCATTATATATTTACTTATTTCTTTATCAATAATAATGATGAAGTTGCTAGGTTGTTTACTTTTCTTTATGTCTTTATCACCTTAAACATAGCCAAGCATTATATATTTATTTATTTCTTTATCAATAATAATGATGAAGTTGCTAGGTTGTTTACTTTTCTGCTCTTACATGTATCGAATGCAACTTGATTAAGCTCTTGCATGTTTCGAATGCAACTTATATATAATGTAGTATAAACATAAAAATAAATGTCAAATACTATAAAGTTTCAAATCTAGATATCAGAATGACGTATCTAGCTAAGTTTATATTTAGCGGTCCCTTTTTTTCTACTCGCAAGGGCCCCGAAAGGTTCCCATATTCTCACGGACGGCCCTGGATTCTCACAGGATGGTCCGCGTGATGCGATCGGAATTTTATATGTTTAAGTTTGTAAGTTAACATGTTAGAGCATTCACATTCTAACCATCAAATGATGTGAGGAGTGGTTTTTATATTATAAAGGGTATAAAAAGTGGTTGTGAGTAGAGGAGAGATAAAATGTTACTGTTAAAGAGTATAAAAAGTGGTTGTGAGTAGAGGAGAGATAAAATGTTACTGTTCATCTGTATATTTGGGGGACACTGTTCACCCGTTATAATTTTTTAATATATTTTGAAAGTGGTTGTGAGAGAAAAATGTAATGATAATATTATTTAATTGAAAGGAGAGAGAAAAAAGTATTTGTTTTTAGTGGAAATATATTTATATAGAAGTTGTTTTTTAGTAGAATAAATGTATAATTTGATGGTTTGGATGTGAATGCTCTTAGTACTCACAGTAGGTTTTACCGACTCAATGCATCGGAAAACATGTATATTACCATACATATTTACGCGCAACCATATGCAAATGAAAAGAAATAATAAAATACGATATTTATTAAACATAAGCGTATAAAATATTTAAATTAAATAAATATCTATTATTCATTGTTGCCAGGTAGTCGAAGTTATCAATCCAAGCACGTGCAAAAATTATATACGATACTAAAAAGGTACTTGATTTGACTAAACATAAACGTAAATTAAAAAGAAAACAAACATCGATTCTTCATCATTGTGGTCAAAGTTCTTGATTATATTCTGTTGAAGTTACAAAATAAAATAACAAGTACTCTTCACCTTCGTATTGTCGTCGAATTGCGCAACTATATTCCGTCAAAGTAACCTATCCAAGCACATGCAAAAAAATTCCGCTAAAGTTATGGATCTAAAAAATACGAATAAACATAAATGTGAGATACAAAACAAAAATACACTCTTCTAGTTCATCATTGTTTAACTCAAGCGTGTAAGTATATTTTTCCAAAAGTTATGGATCCAAAAACATCCAAAAGCCGATTATGATACAAAAAAACTACTTAATAAAGAAAAGTCAAATTAAATGATAATGAAAGAATACAACAATTACTTAGATTTGTAAGTGTATTGTATGGAAATATTAGAGTATACTGCCAAAGTGGTATCTGAGATTTGGTCACTTTGGCCACTTTAGTACAAAACTCAAACCTTTTTGAATCTGGATCCCTGTGGTTTCAATTTTGTTGCCATTTTAATCCAAAATCAAAGTCTGGTCATATTTTTCAGTTAACATCCAACTTTTTTTTATCCTTTTCCTCTCTTTTAATGAAGGGAAAAATTGTCTTTTAACGTTTTATTGTAAAAATTAAAAAAATCTGAAAATTTTGCACTATATATTTATTTATGTCTTTATCACCTTAAACATAGCCCAGCATTATATATTTATTTATGTCTTTATCAATAATAATGATGAAGTTGCTAGGTTGGTTACCTTTCTACTATTATATGTATCGAATGCAACTTGATTAAGCTCTTGCATGTTTTGAATGCAACTTATATATAACTAGAATTAAGTACCCCGCGTTGCGGCGGGGGCATAAACCGTGCCAAGTAGCACTAATGCTACACAACTACCAGCGATCAACAACACCAAAAAAGCTCGTAAAAAATAAACAAAAAGGAAAAAATAACACCAAAGGAAAAGCATCTATAAAATCGTTGAATCGCGCATGCCCGTTGTGGCATGATAATGCGAAAAAATTAGGCTGAATCGTAAAAATAGAAAAGAATAACTAAGTCGATCTAAGGCCACGCGCGTTGCAACGAACCTGTCAAACAGGGAAAAATAGACGCGTTGTGACAGTCCTATTAAACATGAAAAAAATAGACGAAAAAATGTTGAAACCCACACGCATATTGCGGTGTGTTCACTCGCAAAAATAAAACGAAACATATAACGAAGAATTTGCAAAAGATGAAAAATACGGGGATCAAAGTTGAAAATAAAAATGTGTTGAGATTAAATTGCAAAAGATGGAAAATTTTATGTTAAAAGTAACAAAATAAAACAAAAGATGTTAAAATGTAAAAAATGAATACATTAGGATTGAAAGTGAAAACTCACAAATTTTTTTGATAAACTCCCTAAGTTTGGAGTATAAATCACTAAAGCACCAACATGATGGTAATTTATAGTATGGTAATGTAGTATAAACAAAAAAAATAAATGTCAAATACTATAAAGTTTCAAATCTAGATATCTGAATGATATGTCTAGCTAAGTTTATATTTAGCTGTCCCTTTTTTTCTTCTCGCAAGGGCCCTTGAAGGTTCCCAGATTCTCAGGGACGGCCCTGAATTCTCACAGGATGGCCCGCGTGATGCGATCGAAATTTTGTATGTTTAAGTTTGCAAGTTAACATGTTAGTACTCACAGTAGGTTTTACCCACGCAATGCATCAGAAAGGTTTTACCCACACAATGCATCGGAAAACATGTATATTACCATACATATTTACGTGCAACCATATGCAAATGAAAAAAAAAAGTAACAAAATACCATATTTACTAAACATAAACGTATAAAATATTTAAATTAAATAAATATCTATTATTCATTGTTGCCAGGTAGTTGAAGTTACCAATCCAAGCACGTGCAAAAATTATTTACGATACTAAACAGGTACTTTATTTGACTTAACATAAACGTAAATTAAAAAGAAAACAGACATCGATTCTTCATCGTCATGGTCAAAGTGCTTGATCATATTCTATTGAAGTTACAAAACAAAATAAAGAGCTAACTGCCATTTTCGTCCCTATGGTTTGTCCAATTATGTCAGTTCAGATCAAATTTCAAATTTGTACCATTTTTGTCCCTGACATTATTTAAACATGCCAGTTCTGTCCAAAAAAGTATGAGTTAGCTGCCATTTTGTCCCTGTGCTTTGTCCAATTATTCGATTCATCCTTAGTTTTTGGACGAAATTGGCATGTTTCAAGAATGTCAGGGACAAAAATGGTACAAATTTGAAATTTGGTCTGAACTGACATAATTGAACAAACCACAGAGATGGAAATGACATTTAACTCATCTAAAATACAAAGAAAAACTCTTCACCTTCATCTTGTCGTCGAATTGCGTAACTATATTCCGCCGAAGTAACCTATCCAAGCACATGTGTTGGATCTAGTGAACCCCACAAAAGAACAAATGATTGGAAAGCCAAAATGGTCTACAACCTTTGATCACAAATAACAGTGCTTTGAATATTTGCTCCTCCCAAAGACAAAGAATCAATATCTGCTTCTCTAAAGTCTGCTAAAGCCAAATGTCTGCCAAAGAGAACCTTTGTTGATGAAGACAAAGTCTGTTAAAGCAAAGGTCTGATCATCCTATGCAAAGAAGACTAAAGTCTGATGAAGCTAAGGTCTGCTGTGGATTAACAGATGATGAAGTCCAACAGAGGATCTCCAACAGATGATGATCAACAAAGTTTATCAAAGTAACAGTGATTAGGCTCTAGCAGATGTTAGGAGTTTGTTAGGCTGTTAGATGTCGCTGTCTAGGTGACTTCAGCTTAGATGCTTTAGATGTTTCGTTTGTACTATAAATAGAACAGTTACTGTTCTATTCATCACTTTCACCTTGACATTTTTTGTACGGATAAACTAAGAGTGATCAGTCTGAGGGGGAGTTATAATTCTTCATGCATAGATAAACTTGTAATTGCAAATTTATAAAAGCATGTTGATGAAAGTAATGTCTTCATTGTTGTGATTGAAAAGTTAATTATTCCGCTGCATATTTTATCTCGGTTTTATCTTCATTCATTATTTCCATCTTAACTATCACAACAATCAAACTCAGATCCTAACAATTGATATTAGAGCTTGGTCAATCAAATTCGATCTAAACAATCAATTTGATCTAAACAGATCAACTTCTACTACTGTTAGGAAACTTTTATGTAAGTATTGAAGAGAAAGATGATCAACCTGATCATATGCTGAAGATACAGTCAAGAAAGATAAAAAAAAGGTGCTTACAAGATAACAGGACAAGAAGAAATGAAAGACACATCTTCAACTAAATATCAGGAAGTGATCAAGACAAAGAATACGATTAGAAAAGACCATTCTGATGAGTCTAATGATAAATCTGGTATTTATCATTAGAATCTGGTAAGTCTGATCATCAGAATTTCTGATGATCAATTTCATCAGAATTCTAGTAAGCTAGTCATTTGAACTTCTGATGGACCAACTTGTCTTGAAGATAAGCCCTGACACAATTGAAAAGTAGCAAGTTGACAATAACGGATTTAATGAATATGCAAAAAAGCCATTTTGTGTAGAGCAGGTGCATGAATAAACAAACGTTTATTCATGATCCAGACTCTCTATAAATAGAGATGTCAACCCCGAAGGTTAAATGAGTTGATATAAGCATTTAATACACACACCACAAACTCCATTACCCTTCCCACATAATTCTTTAAGCATTCATTTGTAACAATCAATAACTTTGTTTTTCAAAGTGATCAATATACTTGAAAATTCTGTAAGTTGTTTCTTGAAAGTTTAATTTCTAGTTCCGCACAATATTTTCCTACTTGTTGAAATCTATTTGCCATACTTAGTCTTTGTGAATATTATCTGGGCTCAACAATTGGTATCAAAGCAGATTGAATAAATCATTTTCAAAAAGATCAATTGCTCATTTTTTGATAACTATCTCTCATACTAACTATGGCAAACTTTCAAACTTGGAACAATGCTTTTAACATTGGATCTATGTCAAAGCCTCTGACTTTGGTCAGAGAGGGGTACCCCCAATGGAAAATCAAGATGTTCAATTTCCTTAATGGACATGATCAAGCTCTGTTTCAATCTATTGTGAGAGGCCCACATAAACCCACTGTTGAAATTCCTGCTGTTCTAGCAACTGAGCTCACACCAGCAATCCCTATCTCTTTGGCTCCTAAAAATGCAATACATTGGAACCAAGAAGATAAGGATCTGGTTACAGCTGATGAAAGGGACAAATCACTCTTGATTATGGCACTTTCAAATGACATATTCTCACAAGTAGATGCATATGCATCTGCTAAGGAGATTTGGGATCAACTAGAAAATCTTTGTGAATGAGGAGAGAGAATGAAAAGAAACAAGAGAACAAATTGTGTTTCTTCATATGAAAGATTTAAAAGTCTCTAATGTGAGACACTTTCAGAAACATATAATAGGTTTACTAAACTTTTGAATGAACTTAAAAAGTTTGGTATTGAGAAATCTAATGATGAAAAGAATGTAATGTTTCTTGATGCATTGCCAAGAGAGTGGAGAAGTCTCACTATGACCTTGGCATCCACCCTTGAATTAGGGAACATGAACTTACATGATCTTTATAGCATCCTTGTCCCAAGAGAGGAAGAAATTTATGAAAACTCAAACCACAAAGCTGGACCTATTGCTCTTGTTTCCAATACAGAAAGAGTACCAATCATAGATCCACAAGCCTCTCACTGCCAAAACTCAGAAAATTCTGATACTTCATCAGATTTTTCAGCCTTTGCAGAGGCAATAGCTTTGCTCATAAAAAAATTTGAGCAAAGGCTGAGAGGTGGAAGTGGCAAGTACCAGAAGAGTGATAGGGGAGGATGGAAGGTAAATCAAGGGAAAAAGGAAAGGCAGAGATTGTTTACTATAGATGTAAAAAAAAGGGGCATTATGCATCTGAATGCAAAAACAAGAAGTTAAAGGATGTAGCCTACTATGAGAAGAAGCTTGAAGAAGCTAAGAGACGACAACAGAAAGTCGGTTTAATAACAGGTACAGATACCTGGCTAACAGATGACTCTTCTGATGAAGAAGAGGAGGAAATGGCTAATGTTTATTTAATGGCTGCAACTTCTGATGAGTGTTCCAGTTTATCAGAACCCAAAGTAAGTTCAGACAACAATGATTTAGAACAACAACTGAACAAATTAATGAAAGATTTTGTGATTCTACAAAACAAATAATCATCAGAAAACACAAAATCCGATGATTTGCAAAAAATGCTCAACAAAGTCAAAATTGAAAACCAATTATTAATTGATCAAAATTTAACAAAAGATGCTAAAATTGAATTTTATGAACAAGAAAGAAAAGATCTTTACAAAAAATTCAAGATAATGAGATCAATGTAAAAGGATTTCAACAAGCCAAAGAGTTCATACACTTTATTGAAGCAACACCAAAGAACAAAGGTGAAGGATTAGGATATGTAAAGATAAATATCAGAAATCCTACCACCTTTGTAAGGGCATCAGAAAACTGTTCTGGTAAAATAATATCAGATTCTGATGCTGACTCTTGCAAATCAAGCAGTTCTGATAAACTATTTTTGTCATCCAAAGTTTGCTTAAAAATGGATGAAATTCTGAAATTATCTGAAAAACCAAAAATACATCCCAAATTTCAAAAAGGCAAAAATCTTCCATCACAATCACATTTATCTAAACAAATAGACAAAACAAGTTGTATGTGTGTTGAAATTCTGAAGCTAATTCAACACCATCTCTCCAAAGAAAATCATTCTGCTAATGGCTCAGCATTAAGCAGAAGTGCTGATGAGAACTGTTCCTTTGATGAAGAAATCTCTAGTGTATTTTCATCAGAAAAAGTACCCAAGCAAGTTTGGGTACCAAAAATCTCTAACTTTATCATTTCAAGACCGTCATGTGCAGCAGATCTGGTACTACGACTCTGGGAGCTCCAAGCACATAACAGGGGATAGGAGCTTACTCAGTAATTATCAAGAAAAACTAGGTAAATTAGTAAATTTTGGAAATGGGGTTAAGGGAAGAACTATGGGTTATGGTACCATAAAGTATGGATCATTAAACATTGAAAAGGTTGCCTATGTTGAAAATTTGAAATATAACCTACTAAGCTGTGGGCAATTTTGTGACAGAGGCTTCCAGGTAACTTTCTTATAGACAAAACAAGTTGTATGTGTGTTGAAATTCTGAAGCTAATTCAACACCATCTCTCCAAAGAAAATCATTCTGCTAATGGCTCAACATTAAGCAGAAGTGCTGATGAGAACTGTTCCTCTGATGAAGAAATCTCTAGTGTATTTTCATCAGAAAAAGTACCCAAGCAAGTTTGGGTACCAAAAATCTCTAACTTTATCATTTCAAGACCGTCATGTGCAGCAGATCTGGTACTACGACTCTGGGAGCTCCAAGCACATAACAGGGGATAGGAGCTTACTCAGTAATTATCAAGAAAAACTAGGTAAATTAGTAAATTTTGGAAATGGGGTTAAGGGAAGAACTATGGGTTATGGTACCATAAAGTATGGATCATTAAACATTGAAAAGGTTGCCTATGTTGAAAATTTGAAATATAACCTACTAAGCTGTGGGCAATTTTGTGACAGAGGCTTCCAGGTAACTTTCTTATAGACAAAACAAGTTGTATGTGTGTTGAAATTCTGAAGCTAATTCAACACCATCTCTCCAAAGAAAATCATTCTGCTAATGGCTCAACATTAAGCAGAAGTGCTGATGAGAACTGTTCCTCTGATGAAGAAATCTCTAGTGTATTTTCATCAGAAAAAGTACCCAAGCAAGTTTGGGTACCAAAAATCTCTAACTTTATCATTTCAAGACCGTCATGTGCAGCAGATCTGGTACTACGACTCTGGGAGCTCCAAGCACATAACAGGGGATAGGAGCTTACTCAGTAATTATCAAGAAAAACTAGGTAAATTAGTAAATTTTGGAAATGGGGTTAAGGGAAGAACTATGGGTTATGGTACCATAAAGTATGGATCATTAAACATTGAAAAGGTTGCCTATGTTGAAAATTTGAAATATAACCTACTAAGCTGTGGGCAATTTTGTGACAGAGGCTTCCAGGTAACTTTCTTACCTGAAAATGCTTACTGGTTGGTTTAGATGACAAAAAGGTATATTTAAGTGGAAAAAATAAGAAATTCCATCTATTACTTTGACTTCGGAGAAGAAATTTAGCATCCTCAATTATACTTATTTTCAACAAAAAATAAAGGGAATAGCTGGTTATGGCACAAAAGATTGGCACACTTAAATTTTAAAATTTTAAACCAACTAGCAAGCAAAAATCTGGTAAAAGATTTACCTTTCATTTCATCCAAAATGATCAAATGTGTGAAGCATATGAGCTTGAAAAATAAAAAAAGAGGCTCACATAAAATAATTTCTGAATAATCAATTTATGAAAATTTAGAACTTTTACACATTGACCTTTGTGGACTTGTAAAAACAACAAGTTTTTTCTTGAAAGAAATACATTTTAGTCATTGTAGATGACTAATCCAGGTACACTTGGGTTGAATTTCTCAGAAAGAAGAGTGAAACCCCAGATCTGATCATTAATTTCATCAGAAAAACTGAAAATCTATTGAAATTACCTGTAAGAAGGATCAGCTCTGACAATGGAACAAAATTTAAAAATGCAAAACCTGAGACCTTCCTTGTAAGCAAAGGAATCTCTCATGACTTTTCTTGTCACACCCCAACTGATGGCGGAATCATCGGGGCATGGCACTGAGCGAAACAGATTGTCCAGAAGTTTCCATAACAATTATCAAAACCATTCAATTTAAATAATACGTCCCATACCGTATCTCAAACAGTAAAACAATTATTACAGACAAAAATCTAGGAAAATATTCTGTTCCGACAACTCAGATTTCAAAATAGAGCAATTGTTTATCTGCTTCTAGAGACCCTTAGTTTGACCACTACAGACAACTATTTGTTGGGCTCTAAAGCTTTATTCTAGCTTCAAATTCCTACCAAGTGTGCGTCCTAAGCACCTGCCACATACGTTAAAATAAAGTCAATACATATAATGTAAAGGTGAGCATACAAGTTTGATAATAGCATATAGAGTTTGAATTCGTTTACGCATAACCAGCACGTACACATAGTGAAATGAAGCACGTTAGTTATCGACATAGATCCATCGATACCAATGACTGCGGGTTGACTGCCCGAGGCAGTTCGCAATACATGATTACCACCGTAATCCATGCAAGTAATGATCCTTAACAACCCCCGTGTGAACGGGTGCTGAGTCCAAACTATAGTACTATCGTTGCTAAGGCAGGTAGACAACATTCCATGTGTAAACATAACAAACAAGCATTCATAAGCCACGTATAACATGCATTAACGGTTAGCGTTCAAATAGTATTGTGTAGTGTGATTGATGTGATTTGAATAGTTGTAACGTATGTAACACCCAAAAGTGCTGAAAGCAAAAAGGGATCGAGTATACTCACAGCGGTTGATGGATTGAAGGGAGCGCTTAGCGAGTAAGATTAGCCTGAGTAGATTAGATTGTATAACGATAAGTGATGCGTAGAACGTCACAAAGTATGAAAAGGGTCGGATAGTGGTTCGATCGGATGGTAATCCAATCGGACAGCAATCCGTTCGGATGGTCATCCGGTCGGACAACTTGTCCGGTCGGATGACGATTCGAGTGGATTGTTTCTTCCTATAAGAAGGATGTGCTTGTGTATGATGGTTTGACCTTTGAAGTTTTCGTTGTAGTATTTTGAAAACACGAAAGTATCTCTATCTATCAAGTCAGACGATCGGATGACTGGTCGTGCGGATGACAATCCGTTCGGATGGTCATCCGGTCGGACAGTGGTCCGGTCGGACGACGACTTAGTGATGAGGTTACTTACTGAAGGCAAGTTCACAACAGAAGTGTCATTCGATCGGATGGCAATCCGATCGGATGGCAACCTTGTTATTGAACATGTTGAAAATTGTTTAAGTCTTTAAAGTCTTAGTATCTCATGATCCGAAGAGTAATCCAGTCAGATGGTCGTCCGATCGGATTACATTTCGTTCAATACTCAAACTTTAGATAAGGTTGTTTTAAAGGTGGGACCCAAGTGTGATCCGTTCGGATGACCTATCCGATCGGACAGCAATCCGGTCGGACAGCAATCCGTTCCGATTGTTCCGTTCGTCCTACACTTGATCGTTTTGATGGTTTGTCGTTATGTCGAGACACTTTGACAACGTGTCAGCCAACAGAACTCCGTTTCGACCCAGATGACTTAACCGACCAGGAATCACCCTAGCTCGGTCAGTTACCGGCTCTAGACGGTTGTTTTGGTTTAACCCGAAGTCGGTGATCTCGTGGGCGGAATCCAGATCTGAGCCAGTACAACACTAAGAGTGAGTAGGAGACTAGATCAGAACCCGATTCTACCGGTTTTGAGTGTCTTGAGTGTAAAAGAGTTGAAAGAAAGTTAGAAACCATCTTTCAATCCTTTTTCACCATTCTTGTGTCGAGATCTTTACAAGATCCTTGTATGTTTGCGTGGAAATCGGTTAGATCTCGGTTGTTCTTGGTGGATTGAAGTCAAAGCATGAAGTTCTTGAAGAACACATGATGACGTCACCCTAGAACACCCGAAATCTAGCGATTTCACGGTTAAAATTTAAGATTTAAAAGATAGAAGGGTGTAGGAGTGCGTGTAGATCAAGAAAGTACAAGATTTAGGGCGAGATCTTACCTGGATTGAGAGAAATCGAAGAAAAGGTGAGGAGCACGAATGGTTCGGACAGAGGGTTTCCAGAAATGGAAAGAATGATAATGACAGGGGTATTTATAGGATTCCAAAAGAGGAAAGGGTTATCCGATCGGATGACACACCGCTCGGATGGCTTATCCGGTCGGATGACATCCTGGTCGGATGACTCCTGTTTTGTAGCGCAGTGGCTATCCGGTCGGATGGCTATCCGGCCGGATGTCACTTGATTCGATTGTTGACACGACGATTTTTGATGTTTCGATTTCGATTGCGAGCGCCTGGTTACGATAGGGTTTCCTAGTCAAATTACTTTCAGTCCCAACTACTAATTGTCATAGCTCGAGTTTGATTCGGATTCGGGTTCGATTACGTTTCGAGTTTCGATTGAGTTCGATTGATTTCCACAACAACATATATATATATATATATATATATATATATATATATATAACACGCACAAGTAACACATAAGGCACACACACACGTATAATTAACCAGATTAAGTCGAGTTGCGGTTCGTATCACGATTCGACGTCGAGTAGCATAGCTTGATTATCGATTAGTTAACTTTATCGCATTGTTACTTCCTATAATTCTCAGTCGTAAGTCAATTAGATAGCGATTAACACACATCGATTTTAGCAGTTAACAACACTTACTCCACATAATACAATTAAAATAAGGAAATCACTATATGTCAAATTTGTACAATCGGTCGTTGACTTTGACCTTGACTTTGACTTTGACTTCCGAAAACACGGGGTGTTACAGCCTCCCCTTGTTTAGGGAATTTCGTCCCGAAATTAAGCCGTAAGTCGTACCTCACCGTGAATTACATTTGAGAACTTTCTGTTCGGATCGGTTTTGACTCCGAAACGATTGCGAACCGAACGTGTGACGTACAGAATTCGTACACGAACGTGACCAAACACACGAGACGTAATATAATCGGTGATTCTATTGCTTGATATGAAGTCGTACAAAGCACTAAAATCACGATGTCACTTTCTCTCTCTAGCTTTTCTCTCTAAACAACTGCGGGTACTTCGCCTTCATGTCGCTTTCGAGTTCCCAAGTGAACTCTGCGCCTCGTTTGCCTTCCCTTCGGACTTTCACAATAGGAATGCGAGAACATCTGAGTTGCTTGGTTTGGCGATCCATGATTTCGACAGGCTTCTCCACGAAGTGTAATGTTTCGTTTACTTGTAGATCATCGAGAGAGACATGTAAGTCATGGTCGGCTAGGCACTTTCGGAGGTTTGACACATGGAAAGTCGGGTGGACGTTACTAAGTTCCTTCGGTAGTTCGAGTCTGTAGGCTACTTTTCCGATCCTTTCCAGAATCTTAAAAGGTCCAACATATCGAGGCGCGAGTTTTCCCTTTTTGCCGAATCGGACTACACCCTTCCAAGGTGATACCTTTAGGAGTACGTAGTCACCAACGTCAAATTCCCGGGGCTTGCGTTTCCTATCGGCGTAACTTTTCCGTCGATCCCGAGCTTTCACTAGGTTGTCCCGGATTTGGAAAATTTTGTCTGTCGTTTCTTGCAGTAGCTCAGGACCGGTTAGTTGCGAGTGACCGATCTCGTGCCACACAATAGGCGATCGACATCTCCTTCCGTATAATGCCTCGAATGGTGCCATTTGGATGCTAGAATGATAAACGTTGTTGTACGAGAATTCGACTAGCGGCATGTATTTATCCCAATTACCACCGAAGTCTAAGACACACGAACGGAGCATGTCTTCAAGAGTACGAATCGTTCTTTCAGTCTGACCGTCGGTTTGAGGGTGGAATGCGGTACTTAGATTAAGCGATGTACCGAGTGCCGTTTGAAACGTTTCCCACAGTCGTGAGGTAAACCAAGCATCACGATCAGAGATGATGTCACGAGGCGTCCCATGATTACAAATGATCTCGTCGGTGTAGATTCGGGCTAATCGTTCTACCTTGTAGTCTTCTCGTATCGGCCGAAAGTGAGCCGATTTAGTCAAATGGTCAACAACAACCCAAATGCTGTCGTGACCTGATGACGTGTGCGGAAGCTTCGTTATGAAATCCATAGCTATACTTTCCCACTTCCACATAGGAATTGGTGGTTGTTCGAGTAAGCCAGAGGGTCTTTGATGTTCTGCCTTGACTCTTGCACAAGTTAGGCATTTTCCAACATAGAGAGCGATATCCCGTTTCATGCCGGACCATCAGTACCTGTAGCGAAGATCCTGGTACATTTTATCGGCACCGGGGTGAATAGAATAATGGGATTTGTGGGCTTCGTCCATCAGGATCTGTCGCAAATTGGTCCACTTAGGGATCCAGATTCGGTCCAGAAAGTGGAATATCCCATTGGATTTGCTCACCAGTTGGGCTCCATCGTGGTAGATTCGTTCCCTCTTCAGCGTGCGTTCGTTAAAACACGCATGCTGGGCTTCACGAATAAGGGTTTCGAGATCGCGTTGGGCTTGAACATTACGAGTGCTAAGCAGATAACTCCGTCTGCTGAGTGCGTCGGCAACAACATTCGCCTTGCCTGGGTGATAACGGATCTCACAGTCGTAATCGTTGAGAAGTTCTACCCATCGGTGTTGACGCATATTAAGTTCCTTCTGATTAAAGATATGTTGTAGGCTCCTATGATCGGTGAAGATCGTACACTTGGTACCATACAGGTAGTGTCGCCAAATCTTTAATGCAAAAACAACCGCGCCTAGCTCGAGATCATGGGTTGTGTAGTTCTTCTCGTGGATTTTGAGCTGACGAGACGCGTAGGCTATAACCTTGTTCCGTTGCATGAGGACACAACCGAGACCAAGGTTGGAAGCATCACAGTAGACAATGAAATCATCGTTTCCATTGGGCAAAGTGAGAACAGGAGCATTGCAAAGCTTGTGCTTGAGGGTTTGAAAGGCAGTCTCTTGTTTGGTTCCCCAGATAAAAGGCTGATCTTTATGCATAAGAGAGGTAAGCGACACAACAATCTTCGAGAATCCTTCGATAAATCGGTGATAATAGCCCGCTAGTCCAAGGAAAGAACGGACTTCAGACGGGTTCTTAGGCGTAACCCAACTCTTAACAGCTTCAATCTTCGCAGGATCGACGTGAATGCCTTGACTATTAACAATGTGACCCAGAAACTGAACTTCCTCCAACCAGAATTCACACTTGGAGAACTTGGCATAGAGTTGGTTCCCCTGGAGTAACTCGAGAACCAAACGTAGATGTTGCGCGTGTTCGGTTTTCGATTTGGAATAGATCAAGACGTCGTCAATGAATACGATGACGAAACGGTCGAGATACGGTTTACACACGCGATTCATCAGATCCATGAAAACCGCTGGTGCGTTGGTTAAGCCAAAAGGCATAACGACGAATTCGTAGTGGCCGTATCGGGTGCGAAACGCGGTTTTGGGTATATCCTCCTCTTGGAAGCATAGCTGGTGATATCCTGAACGTAGATCAATCTTCGAAAAACACGTAGCACCTTGTAGCTGATCAAACAAGTCGTCGATTCGAGGTAGGGGATAGCGGTTCTTGATAGTTAACTTATTCAATTCCCGATAGTCGATGCACATCCGGATCGACCCATCCTTCTTTTTGACGAAAAGGACTGGAGCGCCCCATGGAGAGGTGCTCGGGCGAATGAAGCCTTTCTCAAGTAGTTCCTGGAGTTGGTTTGAGAGTTCACGCATTTTGGATGGCGCTAGTCGATAAGGGGCTTTGGCAACAGGATTGGCTCCAGGAATGAGGTCAATACGGAAGTCGATATCATGACTTGGTGGTAAACCTGGAAGATCATCAGGGAACACATGAGGAAATTCTCGAACCACAGGAACGTCTTTCACTTCCTTCTTCTCTTTCTTTTCCTTCTCTGCTACTACAATGTTCGCCAAGAAAGCTTGGTATTCCTTGCGGAGATACTTGCTAGCTTGGACACATGACATGAGCTTGAGCCCTTTCGAGGCAGTTTCACCGTATACACACAATAAATCACCATTTGCGAGCGAGAATCGAATCATCTTATCATAACACACAACTTCAGCATGGTTTTCGCGTAGAAAGTCCATGCCTACTATGACGTTGAAACTTCCGAGTTGCATCGGAATGAGGTCGATTGGGAAGATGTGATTGCTGAGCTCAAGAGTACAATCACGGATAACAGAATTAACGGCGACAGTTCTTCCAGTGGCGACTTCTACATCGAACGTCGAAGAGAGATTGGAGCGTTTACGATTAAGGAGCTTCTCGAATTCGAACGACACAAAGCAATTATCGGCTCCAGTATCAAACAAACATGATGCATAAATACCATTCACAAGGAACGTACCATTAACCACGTTGTTGTCGGCTTGGGCTTGGCACACGTTGATGTTGAAAGTTCTGGCGCGTGCGGCCTGTTGTTGCTGTTGCTGGTGTTGCTGCTGCTGTTGAGGCTGTTGCTGCTGGGGCTCTTGTTTCACAACCCTGTTTGGGCACATGTTGGCGAAATGGTTAGGATCGCCACATGCGAAGCAGGCTCTGGCTTTGACCGCGGGTGCCGGAGGAGCTTGTTGACCCTGTGGGGCGGTGAGTAGAGCTTGATGAGCAGGAGCTTGTCGAATACGACATTTGGTAGTAAAATGGCCGTATACATTGCAATGAGCACAAAAACGGCAAGGAATTGCAGTCGGGTGATGGTAGGTACAAGTAGGGCAGAGCGGATATGGCCCAGTGTATGCACGCTTAGCAAGAGGTGCATTGGTCACAGGCGCTGCCACTTGGCGCTGTTGAGCTGGTACGGATTGAACTGGTGCAGCAGTGATCGCACAGTTCTTGTTGCTGGAGCTGTTCTTTCTCTTGTTGCTCGATGAGGTGGGTTCAGCAGTTGGTGCCGTAGCGGTAGCTTGATGCAGATGCTTCGAAGTCTTATCCCAGACACCAGCCTTAACCCGCTTGTCGTTGATTTCAGCGGCCAGCAGATAAGTTTCCTCAATCGTCGTAGTCTTAGCCGCTTGCACGAAATCAGCAACGCAGTCGGGCAGGGCCCGGATGTACTTCTTGATTGCCATGTCTGGAGTCTTGACTTGGTCGGGACAGATAATGCTGAGCTGTTTGAAACGAGCAGTGAGACCAGCATTGTCACCATCCTTTTGCTGTATGTGCCAAAATTCATCTTCTAGCTTTTGACGTTCGCGAGGAGGGCAGAATTCCTCTAGCATAACTTCCTTGAGCTCGTCCCACGACAGACCGTAGGCTGCATCGTTCCCTCTCTTGGTCCTCTCGGCCATCCACCAGTCTAGTGCACGGGACTGGAAAACGCCGGTAGCATTCAGAGTACGGAGGTCATCAGGGCAACCACTCTGTCGCAGAGTAACCTCAATGGAATTAAACTAGTGGAATAAAGCAGTAGGACCTCCTTCGCCAGTGAATTCTTTTGGCCCACACGACTTGAATTGCTTGAAACTGAAGGTCTTCGCGGTAGCTTTAGGAGCTTCGGTTCTCGATTCCTCAGACGATTTGCTGGCATTCTCATAAACATCACTCACGGCCTTCGCCACACTCTTAGCGATGATGGCAGCAAGACGTTTGTCTCTCTTTTCTTGCCGAGAAAGTAAGGGATGACGGGATCCAGACGACATTGTCTGCAACAGACATCGTCACAGGACTCAACACAAAATATTCGAATCTCACCTCACACGTCTACTACTACTAAAGCTCAGTAACACGTACCACGTAAACACATAGACATATAACCACGTAGAACACAAAATCACATAAGCACATAAGCATGTAGAGCACAGAATCACATTATCACATAAGCACGGAATCACAGAAACATTTTCAACACAAGAGGCAGTCAGAATACAGAAACCTATCATTCAAAGTTCACGAGCGTTCGAATATAGCGTGCGTGTTTTAGTATATCGAATAGTGTAGTATAAGCGTACATCGTAGCATAAGGTTGTCCAAAATTCAGCGATTTGTTGGCGATTTAAGATAGAAAAGCAGTGCGAGTCGTTCGTGTCGATCGAAGTGGAAGCGAAATCGAGTAAGTTCCAAAAATTTAAACACATAAACAGGTAACACACATATAAACTCATAAAATCGACGAATTATCAGAGTCAGCAGTTGCGGGCTCAGAATTTGAAACACGCAAAAATCGAGAGATAGACTGTCTGCGGCTAGTAGACTTCGACTAACCAAAGCGATTCAACTATTCGCAAGGACTTGTTGTCTACGGTTGACTTTCAGGACTGTGCCCCCGTTGAATCAAGCGTTCGTTATTGAAAAAGTAGAGGAGATTATTCATCAAAATATGGATTTCACTCCTGATTTGGTATAATTCCCCCGTTGAATCAAGCGTTCGTTATTGAAAAAGAAAGAAGAAATCATTGATTAGTTGATAAAACAACATTAATTCAAGCAATTTAGTCAAGAGTTTGTGGTTTTCACCCCTAATCTCGACTTTATCGCCTACTTATAGCTGTAAATTCGAGTGTAGTGATAGTGTAGCATAAGCGAGAATAACGAGGAATAAGCTCGTACATAATCCCTACTGGTTATGCACAATTTGGTCTGTTGGTTCCTAACTATAGACTAGGTTTCTAAGACATCGACCCGGACTAGGTCGAGTCCTGCCTAATTCCCTATAGTTATGGCTCTGATACCAATCTGTCACACCCCAACCGATGGCGGAATCATCGGGGCATGGCACTGAGCGAAACAGATTGTCCAGAAGTTTCCATAACAATTATCAAAACCATTCAATTTAAATAATACGTCCCATACCGTATCTCAAACAGTAAAACAATTATTACAGACAAAAATCTAGGAAAATATTCTGTTCCGACAACTCAGATTTCAAAATAGAGCAATTGTTTATCTGCTTCTAGAGACCCTTAGTTTGACCACTACAGACAACTATTTGTTGGGCTCTAAAGCTTTATTCTAGCTTCAAATTCCTACCAAGTGTGCGTCCTAAGCACCTGCCACATACGTTAAAATAAAGTCAATACATATAATGTAAAGGTGAGCATACAAGTTTTGATAATAGCATATAGAGTTCGAATTCGTTTACGCATAACCAGCACGTACACATAGTGAAATGAAGCACGTTAGTTATCGACATAGATCCATCGATACCAATGACTGCGGGTTGACTGCCCGAGGCAGTTCGCAATACATGATTACCACCGTAATCCATGCAAGTAATGATCCTTAACAACCCCCGTGTGAACGGGTGCTGAGTCCAAACAATAGTACTATCGTTGCTAAGGCAGGTAGACAACATTCCATGTGTAAACATAACAAACAAGCATTCATAAGCCACGTATAACATGCATTAACGGTTAGCGTTCAAATAGTATTGAGTAGTGTGATTGATGTGATTTGAATAGTTGTAACGTATGTAACACCCAAAAGTGCTGAAAGAAAAAGGGATCGAGTATACTCACAACGGTTGATGGATTGAAGGGAGCGCTTAGTGAGTAAGATTAGCCTGAGTAGATTAGATTGTATAATGATAAGTGATGCGTAGAACGTCACAAAGTATGAAAAGGGTCGGATAGTGGTTTGATCGGATGGTAATCCAATCGGACAGCAATCCATGCGGATAGCAATCCGTTCGGATGGTCATCCGGTCGGACAGCTTGTCCGGTCGGATGACGATTCGAGTGGATTTTTTCTTCCTATAAGAAGGATGTGCGTGTGTATGATGGTTTGACCTTTGAAGTTTTCGTTGTAGTATTTTGAAAACACGAAAGTATCTCTATCTATCAAGTCGGTCGATCGGATGACTGGTCATGCAGATGACAATCCATTCGGATGGTCATCCGGTCGGACGGCGACTTAGTGATGAGGTTACTTACTGAAGGCAAGTTCACAACAGAAGTGTCATTCGATCGGATGGCAATCCGATCGGATGGCAACCTTGTTATTGAACATGTTGAAAATTGTTTAAGTCTTTAAAGTCTTAGTATCTCATGATCCGAAGAGTAATCCAGTCAGATGGTCGTCCGATCGGATTACATTTCGTTCAATACTCAAACTTTAGATAAGGTTGTTTCAAAGGTGGGACCCAAGTGTGATCCGTTCGGATGACAATCCGTTCGGATGACCTATCCGATTGGGCAGCAATCCGGTCGGACAACAATCCGTTCTGATTGTTCCGTTCGTCCTACACTTGATCGTTTTGATGGTTTGTCGTTATGTCGAGACACTTTGACAACGTGTCAGCCAACAGAACTCCGTTTCGACCCAGATGACTAAACCGACCAGGAATCACCCTAGCTTGGTCAGTTACCGGCTCTATACGGTTGTTTTGGTTTAACCCGAAGTCGGTGATCTCGTGGGCGGAATCCAGATCTGAGCCAGTACAACACTAAGGGTGAGTAGGAGACTAGATCAGAACCCGATTCTACCAGTTTTGAGTGTCTTGAGTGTAAAAGAGTTGAAAGAAAGTTAGAAACCATCTTTCAATCCTTTTTCACCATTCTTGTGTCGAGATCTTTACAAGATCCTTGTATGTTTGCGTGGAAATCGGTTAGATCTCGGTTGTTCTTGGTGGATTGAAGTCAAAGCATGAAGTTCTTGAAGAACACATGATGACGTCACCCTAGAACACCCGAAATCTAGCGATTTCACGGTTAAAATTTAAGATTTAAAAGATAGAAGGGTGTAGGAGTGCGTGTAGATCAAGAAAGTACAAGATTTAGGGCGAGATCTTACCTGGATTGAGAGAAATCGAAGAAAAGGTGAGGAGCACGAATGGTTCGGACAGAGGGTTTCCAGAAATGGAAAGAATGATAATGACAGGGGTATTTATAGGATTCCAAAAGAGGAAAGGGTTATCCGATCGGATGACACACCGCTCGGATGGCTTATCCGGTCGGATGACATCCTGGTCGAATGACTCCTGTTTTGTAGCGCAGTGGCTATCCGGTCGGATGGCTATCCGGCCGGATGTCACTTGATTCGATTGTTGACACGACGATTTTTGATGTTTCGATTTCGATTGCGAGCGCCTCGTTATAATAGGGTTTCCTAGTCAAATTACTTTCAGTCCCAACTACTAATTGTCATAGCTCGAGTTTGATTCGGATTCGGGTTCGATTATGTTTCGAGTTTCGATTGAGTTCGATTGATTTCCACAACAACATATATATATATATATAACACGCACAAGTAACACATAAGGCACACACACACGTATAATTAACCAGATTAAGTCGAGTTGCGGTTCGTATCACGATTCGATGTCGAGTAACATAGCTTGATTATCGATTAGTTAACTTTATCGCATTGTTACTTCCTATAATTCTCAATCGTAAGTCGATTAGATAGCGATTAACACACATCGATTTTAGCAGTTAACAACACTTACTCCACATAATACAATTAAAATAAGGAAATCACTATAAGTCAAATTCATACAATCGGTCGTTGACTTTGACCTTGACTTTGACTTTGACTTCCAAAAACACGGGGTGTTACATTTCTGCTCCAAGAAATCCACAACAAAATGGAGTTGTTGAAAGAAGAAATAGAACCCTAGTAGAGGTAGTAAGAACAATGCTTGCTTATCCCAGATTGCCCACTTACTTTTGGGCTGAAGTAATTGCAAATGCATGTTTTACACAAAATAAATCTATCATCAACAAGAGACATCAGAAAACTCCTTATAACATTATCAACCAAAGGATCCTAAACATCAAATTTTTACACACCTTTGGCTGTAATTGTTTTGCCTTTATTGATTTTGATAGTCTGGAAAAATTTGACAGAAAAGCTGAAAAAGGAATTTTTCTAGGTTACTCATTGTCCTTTAAAGCTTACAGAATCTTTCTTGTAAACACAAGGGCAATAAAAAAAAGCTTATATGTGTCATTTGATGATTCATCAAAAACAAAGATTTCAGATGAAATTTTACAAGATATAAGCTTATCAAAACAACTAGAAAATTCTGAAGATGTTCTTAACAAATTAACTGAAGAACTTTTAGAACATGACTACATGCAAACCATTTCAAATAAAACCATGTCATGTGCTAACCCTGCAGATGATCTGGGACCTCCATCAGAGAATGTACAAAATGATCAGAATTCTGGAAATTCACCAGAAAATCAAATTGAACAGCAGAATTCCGATCCTCTTAAAAACACAGAGGTCACATATCAGGGGGAAGTTTCAAATCCATCAGGAAGCACAAGTTCACACAACAATTTAAGATGGATCAAGGGGTACTCACAAGCAAACATTATTGGTGACCCTGAAGAAGGTGTTAAGACAAGATCAGCATCAGCACATGAATGCCTATATGCTGGATTCTTGAGCATAATAGAGCCAAAATCTATTAAAGAAGCACAAAATGACTCAGATTGGGTACAAGCAATGCAAGAAGAGCTTGACCAATTTGAAAAGAGTCAAGTGTGGGATCTGGTACCCAAACCAACTGACAAATCTGTCATTGGATCAAAATGGGTATTTAGAAACAAAGCTGGTGAACAAGGCATAAAAACAAGGAACAAAGCAAGACTGGTGGTCAAAGGTTACTATCAACAAGAAGGTATAGTATGATGAAACCTTTGCACCAATTGCAAGGCTTGAAGCTGTAAGAATATTCCTTGCTTATGCTGCCTCAAACAACATCAAAGTTTATCAGATGGATGTAAAATCTGCATTCTTAAATGGTAAGATTGAAGAAGAAGTATATGTGCAACAACCTAGAAGGCTTTGTTGATTCTCAATTTCCAAAACATGTTTATAAACTAAACAAATCCTTGTATGGGTTGAAGCAAGCTCCAAGAGCATGGTATGAAACTTTGTCAAACTTCTTAATCAATTCTGGCTTCACCAAAGGTACAATTGACACAACCCTATTTCTGAAATCACACAAAGGGCACACACTGTTGGTCCAAATCTATGTTGATGACATCATATTTGGATCAACAAATGAGAAATTTTGTAAAAAGTTTGAAAATTTAGTGACCATTCACTTTGAAATGAGCATGATGGGTGAATTGAGCTTTTTCCTTGGAATACAAGTAAAACAACAAAGTGATGGCATATTTCCGAGTCAATCAAAATATGTCAGAACAATTTTGAAAAAAGTATTCACTTGAAAACTGTTCATCTTCAAGAACTCCCATGGCAACTGGAAACAAACTTGATACTGATGTAGAAGGAAAAACAGTTGATATAAAAACTTATAGGGGAATGATAGGATCATTGTTATACTTAACAGCCAGTAGACCAGACATAATGTTTTCCACCTGTTTTCTGGCAAGATATCTATGCAATCCTAAAGAGTCCCACATGAAAGCTGTTAAAAGAGTTTTCAAATATCTCAAAGGAACATCAGATCTTGGTTTGTGGTATCCTAAAAATACAAATTTTGAATTAATTGCATACACTGAGGCAGATCATGCAGGATGCAAAATTGACAGAAAAAACACATCTGGTGCCTGTCAAATGCTAGGAAAAAAGTTAGTATGTTGGGCAAGCAAAAAACAAAACTGTGTAGCCACATCAACAGCTGAATTAGAATATGTAGCAACAGCAAGTTGTTGTTCACAAGTTCTGTGGATACAAACTCAGCTAAGAGATTATGGAGTAAATCTGACAAAAATTCCAATTCTATGTGATTCCATGAGTGCAATTGCAATAACATCAAACCCAGTGCATAATTCAAGAACAAAACACATTATTGTCAGATGTCACTTCATCAAAGATCATGTGAATAAAGATAACATTGAAATGTATATGTCCCAATTGAAAACCAATTTACTGATATTTTCACTAAACCTTTTGATGAAAATAGACATAACTTCTTAATCAGCAAATTAGGAATGGTCAACATGAAAATTGAAGAAAGCAAAGAAATTTTGTCACAAAATGAAGAAAAATCTTATATGCAATCATTTGATCAGATTTCTGGTACAAATTCTGATAATCTATCAGAAAACTCAATAGTCACCAGGAAATCTGATAAATCACCAGAAATTAACCAAATCAACGGAATTTCTGATGAAGCTTGAAATATCAATTTTCCACTCTTTTCACGTGCATGAAAATAGTCCATATGTAATCATTATTTCTCTTCGTTTTTGTAAATGTTATTCGTTCATATCTCTATTCTTTTATTTTCTTTAATTAAAAATTCAAATTTTATCTCTTTAGAATAGGGTAGATCACATCATGAAAGGAAAATTTCTGGGCTAACGTTAATGGCTGTTTTCTCTTTCTCCTACATTCATTGCTTACTCATCAATATTAAGGGAGAAATAAATGAAATCTGGGCAGCTCATAATGATAATTATCAGAAGCTGGCCGCCTAGACCATTAATGCAGGAGATATTATCTCTTAAAATTCTCTTTGTTTTCTAACAGACAAAATTAAATACATAGAAAATAGATATAACAAAATCTAAGTAGGTAGATACCATTTAAGACAAGCTTCACTTTCACTATAAATGTCTACTACTTGGAACTTAACCAGTCACTTTCAATTACCTGAAAAACCCTAAAAATCTCTTCATCTTCTTTCATGTCTCACCCACCAAAATGGCTAGAATCTATCCTGACTTCTTTCCACTACCACATCACCCACATCACAACCTGAGGATCAGAACAAACTTTGATGGTCCCACATGGGAAGGATGCCAAATCATCCTTAACATGCTCATGCAAAGTCCCTTAACCTATGCCTTGTCTACACACATTATGGTCTATCCAGAGATCTTGCAACAATTCTGGAGGGAAGCAAGACTCTTGCTTCACGAAGGAAGGTTTACTTCCATAGGAAGTTATGTGCTGGGGAAATAAATCATCCTCACAGAGTGTGTTATCAAAGAGGTTCTAAACCTAAATGATGACAACAATGTTCTCACCTTCACCAGAGAACAGATTGATGATACCCTAACTCAAATGGGGTATAATGTGGAGAATCCAAACAGACTAATCTCCAAGTCTGACTTCATCAAGCCATGGCAGTATTTGGTGACTCAGCTCGGGGTTTGCTTTTCAAAGAAAATCATAAACTACCATGAGATCTCATACAGGTTGATGGAACCTGTACATGCCATTGTACAGGATGTTCCATATAATTTCTCTCATTATCTGATGAAAGATCTTACCAGCAACCTGTGGTCTAGCAGGCCATTTTTAGTTTATCCTCGTTTCATGATAAGGGGAATTACTAGCCAGCTAGGGTTTGGAGGTATTCCTGCATGGTATCCCAGAGCTGAGGTGGTACTTCAATAGAATATTCGTAATATTCTGTTTGTACCAAGTGCCAACAATACTGGACATGAGACCCATCTCTGGTTGTTTGTTGAGCTTATCTATGGAGAAGATTTGATGTAGTTTTTTTTGTTAATGTTTGAAGTTTTTTTGGGTTAACTTAGTAAAAGTTTATATTATGTCTTTACATACTTGCATTCTGTTGATTTGATTAGGGGAAAGGAAAAACAAAAGGGTAAAAAAACATATGGTAAACAAGAGGGAGTTAAAGACACAAAGCAACTTGTGTTTATCAGAAACAAAACATTTGACACAAAACTTCAAGTGGGAATTCTATCTCAGACCCTTCAATTTCAAACTCTTATTCAATAGCTAACCCCAAATATTTCTCTAGTGAAGTTTTAGAGACTTTAAAATCATACCCTAGGTGTATGGGAAATGCAAACATAACTCAACGGTGTGATAAGAAACTAGATGCCTCATGGATTTTTTATTCTGGGGCAACCGATACCATGACGTATGATCTTTCGGATATTGTATCTAAAGCTCAACCAAAAAAGAGACGTATTCGGACAACCGATAGTGGGATTTGTCATGTCGAAGGAAGTGGGACAATTGAAATATCTCCTACCTTAAAACTATCAAATTGTCTTTATATACCTTCCCTGTCACATAAACTTTTATCCATTAGCCATGTCACGAAAGAGTTAAATTGTACAATTCTAATGCATCCTACCTTTTGCATCTTACAGGATATCAGGATAGGAGTGATCATTGGGCGCGGCACTAAACGCCAAGGGCTGTATTATGTGGATGAAGTGACTCATCAGGGGACTGTGATGTTAGCTCATGGAAGTATTGATAGAGAAGCATGGTTTTGGCATAGGAGGCTGGGACAACCAACCACTGGTTACTTACATCTTTTGTTTCCAAGGTTATTTCCTTCAAAAAACAATTCAGTTTGTGAAACCTGTGTTTTGGCCAAAAGCCATAGACATACCTATTTACCGAATAATACTAGAGCTGATATACCTTTTTTGTTGATTCACTCTGATGTTTGGGGACCAACGAAAGTTGTGGGGGGGGGGAACTTTCGATATTTCGTTATATTTGTTGATGATTGTACTCGTATGACGTGGAGGTATTCTTTGAAACATAAATCCAAGGTCTTTGAAAAATTCAGTGAATTTCATACTATGGTAGAAACTCAATTCCATAGCCTCATTCAAATTCTCCGATCTGATAATGGAGGAGAATTTATTAATGACTCTATGAAACGTTTTTGTAAATCAAAAGGGATAATTCACCAAACTTCATATTCCCACACCCCTGAACAGAATGGTGTGTCAGAATGGAAGAATTGAATCTTGTTAGAAATAACTCGTGCCCTACTGATAGAATCCCAAGTTCCTACTTCATTCTGGCCCGAAGCTTTAGCTATGGCTACATATATCATAAATCGCCTCCCAACCAAAGCACCCTAACTTAAAACCCCAATTGACACCCTAACCAAGTTCACCAAACTCCCTCTGCCACTTACTCTTGAACCTAAGGTATTCGGTTGTATTGTCTTTGTTCACATACCCAAAATCAACCGAAACAAACTTGGGAAACTTGGGCCATGTGCAGAAAAATGTGTCTTTGTAGGATATGGAGTTACTCAAAAGGGATACCGTTGTTACAATCCGAAAACGAGGCGCATATATACTACAATGGACTGCGACTTCCTTGAAACAAAATATTTTTATAACTCCCAACATAATGGTCAAGGGGAGAAGGAGCATGTTGACCCATTAAGTTGGTTGGTTTGGTTGCCTTCGTCAGAAGAAACTTCCCACAATGAGTCACTAAGATCCACACAGCCTGCGGAACCATCCGTTAGTGTAATTGAACAAGGTCCTCTTGACTTGGTACCCGAGGTAAGTGAATCCCCCTACTTGAATCTTCCATACTTAAACCAAATGATAACTCTTTTGTTGGTCCTAGTTTGGACTTAAAAACTTATTTTCACGTAATATGGCAAGTGATTTCAACAAATGTGAAAATAGTGTGCGGAAATAGAAATCAAACTTGTAAGAAACAAGACCTACATAATTTTCAAGTTTATATCACTTTGAAACAAAATGGTTTACAAGGTGATTATAAGATTATTATCTATTACAAATGAATACTTGTGTAATTCTGAGGTGAAAGGACAATGGAGTTTTTGTTGTATGTGTTGAATGCTTGGCTTAACTCATTGTTCTTTGCTTTATGAGCCTTCTATTTATAGAGAGCTCGGATACATGAATAAACATTTGTTTATTCATGTATATGTCCTGCAAAAAGTAGCTTCTTAACATATTCATTGAATCCAATAATCAAGTTGCCTTTGTCATCATGATATCCAATAATGTCAAGTTGCTTCGGTTATTTGTGGCAGGGTAGAACTTATTTTAGACAAGTGGGGTTTTATCAGAATTTCTGATAACCACTTCATCAGAAATTCTGGTGAACAAATCATTAGAAAGTCTGATGATCAGAATTGCCAGAAACTGATGATATTTCATCAGAAATATCATCAGATCCATCAGAATAGCCTTTTCTGATAATCTTCTTGAGTTCTTGATCAACTTCTGATTCTTTGAAGTAGATGTTGTTCTTTTCAGTTGTCCTATCCGGTCTTCTTCCTGTTGTTTGATCTTCAAGACTTTATCTTCTTCATAGATCAAGTTGAATTTGATTTTCTTCAATACTTACAAATAAAGTTTCCTAACAGTTTCCCCCTAATTATTGTAAGAAAAACAACTATCTATATAAAACATAAACAAACTTTAACCAATCCTTAAAAAGAGAGTTCAAACAACTAAATTCAGAAACATGAAACAGAATCAAACCAACCATTGTTCAAATCAAACAGAAATAAAATATTGTTTTCAAAAATAGAAATTAAGTTCATGAATTCATTAATTGATCTTCACCCCACTTCTGAACTTGTCTCCTGGCTTCAACCTTTTCTTGTAATCAATTGTTTTTTTGAGTTGTTTTGTAAAGTTCTTTGTACCAACCTCTAGCTTCCTTACATTTTTCAATGTTTTCTTCAATTGCCATCCTCAGCTGTTCATTGTTCTTCCCCTTCGTCTTGAGCTACTCTTGTTTCTCATTCATGCAGTTCTTTATATAATTCAAAGTTTGATTTGAATACCTGTTTATTTCACTGATTCTGAACAGAGCTTTCTCATCATAAGCATCTTTGAAAACCACACACATTTCTGGTTTATCAAAGATAGCTCTAGTTCTTACTTTGGAGAGAGGAATTTCAGCTGGAATGGTGTTGTTAGGAGGAGGTGTTAGTACTTTGCTGCTATACTCAAAGTTGATACACAAGTCAAAGTCTGTTAGTGCAGCTCTTTGATATATCTTCTCTCCTACATTCTTGATGCTGTCAAGAGCTCTTCTGATCACAACTGAGCTGCTTTAGTCTTTATCAATGAGCTGCTTCAATTTTACTATGCCTAGAGGGTGAATATCATCAGCCAGATCTCCATCAGTAACAATTGATGGAGTTCTATCTTCTTTGATCAAAGTGTATTTGTTCTGTCCATAAGTACCTAGGACACTTCCTGGAATATTTATAGTGCCAATCTTCTCAATGGAAACTATTGGATTTGCAACAGGTTTGTGCAAGGGTTCCCGGTTTCCTTCATTTATGAGATCAAGGATTCTTTTGCTTACTGGAGAGAGTGGCCTTTCTTGTTTATCTTCTTGATTATTCCAGTAGTAATGCTTCAAGTGTTCTTCAGGGTACATAATTGTATGTAGATCACCTTTCAGCATTGTGAATTCTTTAGGTTTTCCATCTGGATCTTCTCCAATCACTGTCCTTGGTCTTTTTGAGGATGTTACTTCATCTTCCCTTCTTCTCTTCTCTCTTTTATTAAGATGTTTGCTGAATTCTGTTTCACCAGTGAGAGCCATGGAAGATGATTCAACTGGAATTGCCTTTTGTTTTGGAACATTTATTCTGTCTGGTTTTGGTAAAGTTGTTGGAGGACCCATGAGTAATTTTGGCATACTTGAAGAGGACCCATGGGTTGCTTCTGCTTTTGTGTTGCTGAAGCTTCTGATTGCCTGGTTGGATCTTGTTGAGTGACTTCTGGTTGCTTGAATTGTTGTTGAGGAGTTTCTGACTCTCCTGCTGGTTCATCTTATGGAATTGGAGCTTTCAGTTCATGTAAATCAACATTTGCCAGTCTGGCAACATTGTACTGCAACCTCTTTATTAACACTTGAACATTAGCAAGAGTTTGAGCATTTGTTTCTTCTTGTTTCTTCATTTCTGAAACTCCAGTTGGTCTTGATTCTTTTGGGTAGACCATTCCATCATCAGCTTTTCAAGAGCATCAGCCATGTTGTTGCTGTTGGCTCTAAGGAACTAAATTTCTTCAAGGATTCTTCCAGAACTTGAGCTTTCCCTTACACTTGCAACCTCTGCCATCTTTGTCTTGATTTCTTGTAGTTCTTTGAGAGCTTTCATAAATTCTGATGAATTCTCTCTGTTTTCTGATGACTCCTGTAGTTTGTTGAGGGCTGCAGTGTTATATTTTGTTTGTTTCTGTACAGCTTTAACAGTTTTTGATAAAGCTTTAATGTCAGACTTTTGATTTATGATCTCTTCCAATATTAGATCAAGCTTTTCTTCTGTGGCTGTCTTCCCAGTACAAATAGCTGCGATATCATCAAGCTCCTTTTGTAGTTGTTCTATTGACATAGTTTAATGTTCTTGGGTGACAGGAGGAACAACAGATGTTCCACCACTAACACCAGCAGAAAACACATTTGCTGCTGTTCTAAGGTTAAGAGGATTGAAATATTCCAAATTCTCTATACCCTTACCAGAAAATTGAAACTTATTCAAATCTTGGTTTTCCTCATATCCTTGAACCTTTTCAGATTCTCCATGAGTTGTTGAGAAACTCTTATTTTTCTCATCCAGGTTTCCTTGATCAGTAGACTGATCTCCACCTGTTGCCACCGCATTCTCCTCCTCAGTATCTGATTCAGAGAATGTGTCTTTGGATTTACACACATCTTGTTTTTCAGAAACAGTACTTCTATGTGCAATTTCATAATTTCCATGAACTGATTCATCAGAATCACTTTCAGAATCATGAACAATATTAAGTTTAGAGTGTTGTGCACCTGTTTCTCCCATATGTGAGATTTCTGCATGATGCTCTTCTGCCACAGGACTAATGTACACATCTTCATCAGCTTGATGAGGTTCTGATTGAGCCTCCTGCTCTATTCTTGGTGCACTTAATTCTTGTGCATCATGCTCCATAGGGGACACACTATCAAAAACTTCTTTATTCTCTGGCTTCTTGCTTAACATCTTTAGATACTCTGCTCTGTAAGTTGAATCCTCTGGTATCAGATTCATCATACTTTCTGACAGAACAGATACATCAAAATCTGATTTCCAAGACCCCAAAGCAAACCATGGTCTCATCACTTCTGTACTCCACATATTTTCTGATGCAGGAATTTCCATATTCCTTTCAAAAAATGCATCAGAAATTATGATTGACAAAAATCTGGGAAAAGGTAGATGTGAATCTATCCTTCCAGTGTTTGTCAAAATTGATCTTTTGATCAGAGTAAATATTTCTGTTCCAAAATCAATATTCATCCCTGTAATGAGGCTGAACATTATTGTCAGAACATTCTTATTTATCTGATATGTTCCCAACATGATTGTCAGAACATTCTTATTTATCTGATCTTTTCCCCCCAATCTTTGATGATAAGCACTTGTTCAGAATCTCCATTAGCACTTGATCATGAGTGAATAGAAAATAAAAAATGTACATAGCAGTTCCAGCTGAAATACTTGGAATAATTCTACCCTCACTAAAGAGAATCACACGTTTGAGGACCCAGACGGAATGGTAACCAACTCCCCTTAGTTACTTTCCTGAATCTTAGCCAGAATGTAGGCAGTTGATTTCTCTTGAATTCACTATTCTTTGAGATCTTTGTCTTGTAACCCATTACATCATCAAGCAGTGCAAACATATCTTCCTTTTCTAATGCTTCTTCATAATTTTGGCTTAGGGTCAATTACAGACATTCCCTTATCTTCTCTGGTGTGATTGCAATGAAGATATCTCCCCATACATGTGCTGTAAGCTCGTTTGGATTTGAGTGTTTGAGTGTCTTTACCACTTGTTGTATAAGTTTTTTTGGTACTTCTCTGGTCTTTGTAAGAGCTTGAGCTATAGGACATCTTGTCAGAAATTCGATCAAAATTTGGCACTCTGTATCATATTCTTCTATGTTGTTGTTCAGGGCTTCATTGTTGCTCTTCAATGGTAGGAATTCAGCTTCAGTGATGAGTTGAACAGAGTGTTCAACTGGTGGCATGTTGATGTTGATAGCAGCCATTGAGAATTGAGGTTTTTGCTTCGAAAAAGGGTTTTTAGGGTTTTGATTTTGAAGAGAAAGGTTGAAGATGGAATTCTCTATTTTTGAAGGATGTATCTATAGTGTTTTGAGACAGAGATCTTTGAGTGTTTTTCGTGGGTTGTTTGTATTTAAGGTGGTTTATGACACGTTAATGATGTTTTAATCCGTTTAGGAAACAACTGTTTAAAAAAAACTTTGGTTTATCTCTAATTTAATATAAATCTTTTATTGAAAATCGGAGATTCCAAGGATTTAGTAGATAAACACTAATGTCCAACTTGCACATTTTCTTCATATAGGACCCTTTTATTGTAAAAGGTCCAATAGAAAACCTTTTTGAAACTGACTTTGTTCCCAACTTGTTCTTTTGATGTTGTGTATCAGAAAATCCTTGAACAAAATATTTGAGTGTTGGATTTTCTTCATACTTCACCAGAATTCATTTGATTCATATTTAGAGGTTGAATCACCTTTTTTTTAGATGAGAGGGAATAAGTAGAGTTTTGGAGATTTCACTTACATAGCATTTCTGACCTTCACATCTTTGTTCTGATCTTCAAGGAGTGTTGTTGTGCAAAAGATTTTCTCATTTTTTTAACCTTACATTTTGTTTCATTCTCTTTTGAAGATAGATTACCCAGAAAAAATTATAATTTTGACAGAAACTTTTTATAAATCTTTTTCTATGTTGTCACAAGTTTCTTTGAATCTGGTTTTAAAACAATGTTACCTAATATTTCTTCTCATTTTACTGTTGATTTAGCAGTTATTCTGGTTATCTTAACACTTTTCTGATGTATTAGCACATTTTCTGATGATTTATCAGATTTTCTGATGTATCATCAGATTTTCTAATGAATCATCAGATTTTCTGATTTCTTATCAGAATTTCTGATGTTTCATCAGATCCATCAGATTTCATTTGACCTTCATCAGATTTTTCTTGACTTTATCAGATATGCCATTTTAATTCCCCCTAGATCTATTGTGATGTTTTTGAGAAAAACATAAAGCAAATATATATATTTTTCAAAAAAAAAAAAAAATTACAACTAAACAAACAAGAAAAAAACTACTCATTGTAGATACCCTTAACATACAACCAAAGGTAGGTTGTATGTTCACTGTGATTTGGTGATGGAACAAGGGAGGGAACACTCATGCTCTCTTGTAAAGCCACCTGGGCCCTTGGGTACCAACTCCTTACCCCTCCAAAGTCCAGCTGACTTGTTATCACCTTGGTCACAAAGCGAGGGTAGATCAGGAAAGGTTGACGGGTGTGCATGTTTGATTCCAAGTCTCTCATGAGAAACTTGGAAAAGTTGTACGGTCTCTCTTGTACAACTGCATGGACCACCTCCATCTTCCTGTAAGACAACTCATTGAAGTGTCCTATCTTCTTTGAGAAGCAGGCACTGAGCTATGTCACCAAGTACTGGAATGGTTGAATGAAACCAGACTTGCTGATCTGCCTTGACACATTGGGTGTTCTATAACCCATGTTCCTCAGAGTTTCTTCCAGCATTTTCTTCTTGAAGAAGGTGGTTTCTGGATCATCAGCCAGCTAGTGGGCATCCCTGAGAGTTTCTTCCTTCAGGATGATTCTGAACCCCATCACCTCGCTTTCTATCCACATGTTTGTGCCACTAAAGACCGTTTCAGCATTCCACCAAAATTCTTAAAGGAGTGCTGGGTAGATGGTGACGTATGTTGATACAGCATAGCCTAAAGGACTTTGCTTAATCATGTTGTACACATACCTGCAATCTTCCCATGCAGGACTTTCCAGATTAGACCTAAGTCTAAGGTTGTGATGTTTGTGAAAAGGGAGAGGAAAACGTTCTGTCTTCATTTCTTTTGCCATTTTCTTTTTAAAGATTTTGAAAGTGAAGTTTCTGAGAAAGTGTCTGTGAAAGTGGTTGTTTGAGATGAAGAAAGTCTTCAAGTGTTGTTAATATTTATAGATGAAAGTGATAGTTATGCCATAAATTGTATTAACAACCAAAGATTTTCTTTTCCATTTCTATCTCTTCATTTAAGACCGTATCTGGTGAAGTGGATATATGGCAGAGTTTGAAGCCCCCATTTATGAGTAAGCATTGAATAACTAGGCGGCTACTTTCATAGCCCCTAATCATTTTATGCCCCCGTGTCTCTCTATTCTCTTATGAAGTATGACATTGCATGCATTGGAATTATAAGAAAAATTCAATTTTCTGCAAAAAAATTTCCTGTGATGGTTGATTTTCCCTGCTGTGGCTTTGAATTTATCTTTATGCAAGTTACTTTCCCACTTTTTGACTTTTTTTTAATTTTAAACAAAAGAAAAAAAATTCAAAAACAGACTATCTACAGTTATGAGTTTATACAAATATGAGATATGAATAAAGATGGTAAATTTATGAAATTTTCTGATGATCAGTGGTGATTCTGATGTTTTAACAAAGTTTCTGATGTTTTATCAGAATTTCTGATGATTCATCAGATTTTCTGATGATTCCTCAGATTTTCTGATAAATTATCAGATTCATTGATAATTTATCAGATTTTCCAATAAGCCATCAGATTGATGGATTTCTTTATCAGAAATCTGTTGTTCCATTCTTTGATTATCAGAATTTCCACCCTGATTTTCATCAGTTTGGTTTTCAGGTTGTGACTTTTTGTTTTTTGAAACATCTTCATCTTTTATGTTAACCATGCCAAGTTTGCTGATTAGAAAATTGTGTCTCTTTTCATCAAGAGGTTTTGTAAAAATGTCAGCAATTTGGTTTTCTGTTGGAACAAAGTACATTTCTATGTTACCTTTTTTAACATGATCTTTTATGAAGTGATATCTGACATCTATGTGCTTGGTTCTAGAGTGATGAACTGGATTTTCTGTAATTGCAATTGCACTCTTTGAGTCACATAAAATGGGTATCTTTGTCAGATTTACTTCATAATCCTTCAGTTGAGTTTGCATCCACAGTACTTGTGAACAGCAACTTGCTACTGCTACATATTCTGATTCAGCTGTTGATGTTGCAACACAGTTTTGTTTCTTACTTGCCCAACATACCAATTTTTCTCCCAAGATTTGACATGCACCAGATGTGCTCTTTCTGTCAATCTTGCACCCTGCATAATCTGCATCTGTGTATGCAATTAATTCAAGATTTGTATCTTTAGGATACCAGAGACCAAGTTCTGGTGTGCCTTTTAGATATTTAAAAACCCTTTTGACTGCTTTTAGGTGAGATTCTTTAGGATTGCATTGATATCTTGCCAGAAAGCATGTAGCAAACATAATATCTGGTCTGCTTGCACTTAAGTATAACAATGATCCTATCATCCCCCTATAGGTTTTAATATCTACACATGTTCCTTCTTTATCAGAATCAAGTTTGTTCCCTGTTGCCATGGGAGTTTTTGAAATTGAGCAATTTTCAAGTGAGTATTTGTGTAAAATTGTTTTCACATACTTAGATTGACTCAGAAATATTCCATCATTTCTTTGTTTGACTTGTAAACCTAAGAAAAAGGTTAACTCACCCATCATGCTCATTTCAAAATGGTTGGTCGTCAATTTTTGAAACTTTTTGCAAAACCTTTCATTTGTTGATCCAAATATAATGTCATCAACATAAATTTGGACTAACAAAGTGTGACCCTTGTGTGTTTTAAGAAAAAAATGTTGTATCAATAGTACCTTTTGTGAAGCCAGAATTGAGTAAGAAGTTTGAAAGTGTTTCATACTATGCTCTTGGAGCTTGCTTCAAACCATACAAGGCTTTGTTTAATTTGTAAACATGGTTTTGAAATTTAGGATCAACAAAGCCTTTAGGTTGATGCACATAAACTTCTTCCTCAATCTTACCATTCAGGAATGCAGATTTCATATCCAATTGATATACTTTGAAGTCTTTGGATGCAGCATAAGCAAGAAAGATTCTTACTGCTTCTAATCTGGCCACTGGTGTAAAGGTTTCATCATAGTCAATACCTTTTTGTTGACAATAACCTTTGACCACTAACCTTGCCTTATTCCTGGTTATTATGCCATTTTCATCTGATTTGTTTCTAAATACCCATTTTGACCCTATGACTGACTTGTCATTTGGCTTAGGCACCAGATCCCATACCTTACTCTTTTTAAACTGATCAAGCTCTTCTTGCATTGCTTGAATCCAGTCAGAGTCATTAAGAGCTTCTTTGACAGACTTGGGTTCAATCTTACTTAAGAACCCAGCAAAAGCACATTCATGTGCTGTGGCAGATCTTGTTCTTATACCATCTTCTGGATTACCAATGATGTCAGAATGAACATGTCCTTTTATCCATCTCAACTTGTTGTGAAAAGTTGTTGGTTCTAATGGATTTGAAGTTTCCCCTTGAACATTTGTCTTAGTTGTATGGAATGTATCAGAATTTTGACTGTTAGATATATTTTTGTTGTTCTGATTCAAGGTTTCTGATACATTTTCCATTTGTTCTGCAGGGTTAGCACATGAATTATCTATAGATTTGTTTGTGAGAGATTGATCATCTTCTAGGAAATCTTCTGTTATCATTTTAAAAAGATGTTCAAGTTTTTCTTGTTTATCAGAAAAATTTATTTCCTTCATATATTCATTAGAAACTTCTGTTTCTGATGAATCATCAAAAGATACATATAAACTTTCTCTGATTGTTCTAGTGTTTAGAATAAAAATTCTATATGCTTTTGAGGACATTGAATAACCAAGAAAAATACCCTTCTCTGCTTTTCTGTCAAATTTCTGATGACTTTCAAAATCATTGAAAACTAAACATCTACAACCAAATGTGTGTAAAAATTTTACACTTGGAATTCTTTCATTTATAATGTTGTAGGGTGTTTTATTATGTCTTTTGTTAATTATGGACCTGTTTTGGGTAAAACAAGCATTTGCTATTGCCTCTGCCAATAAATGAGTGGCCAGTTTTGCATGAGCAAGCATTGTTGTAGCTGCTTCCACTAAGGTTCTATTTCTCCTTTCTACCATTCCATTCTGTTGGGGTGATCTTGGAGCAGAAAAGTCATGAGAGATTCCTTTGCTTACAAGGAAGTTCTCAACTTTTGAATTCTTAAATTCTGTTCCATTGTCTGTTCTGATCCTTCTGACTGTCAATTTTAACAGATTTTCAATTTTTCTGATAAAATTAATGATCAGATCAGGAGTTTCACTTTTCTTTCTTAAAAACTCTACCCATGTGTATCTGGAAAAATCATCTACAATTACAAGTATATACTTCTTTCCAGAAAAGCTTTCAGTGCTTATGGGTCCACAAAGATCCATATGCAAAAGTTCTAAATTTTGTGTTATTGAAGATTCAGAAATCGTTTTGTGTGAGCTTCTTTTAGATTTACCCATTTCACAAGCTTCACAAATTTTATCCTTCTTTGAGGATATGAAAGGTAATCCTTTTACCAGGCATTTGCTTGCTAATTTGCTTAAATTTTTAAAGTTTAAGTGGGCTAACCTTTTGTGCCACAACCAACTACTACCTTTGTTAATTTTTGAAAATAAACATAAATTTGGATGTTCATTTTCCTCTTTAAAATCAAAATAGTAGATTGATTGTCTTATCCTTTTTCCACTTAAATAAATCTTATTATCATCCATACCAATTAACAAGCATTTTTCTGGTAAAGAAGTTACCTGAAAACCTTCATCACAGAATTGACCACAACTCAGCAGATTGTACTTTAAGCCTTCTACATAGGGTACTTTTTCTATGGTCAAACATCCATACTTTATACATCCATACCCCAAAATCCTCCCTTTTACTCCATTCCCAAAATTAACCATTTTACCTAGTTTTGAAACAAAGTTATTGAGTAAGCTCCTATCCCCAGTCATGTGCTTGGAGCTTCCAGAATCACAGTACCAGATCTGCTGCACATGATGGTCCTGAAATGAAAAAAATAGAGGGTTTTTGGTACCCAGACTTGCTTGGGTACTTTTTCTGATGAGATTTTAATCAGATTATCTTCTTTTGATGAAATTTCATCAGAGTATCTGTTGCATGCTGAGCCATGAACAGATTTTTCAACTTTTATTTGGAGATGGTGTTGAACAAGCTTCAGTATGTCAACACACATACAAGTTTCCTTATTAGAATTCTCTGATTTCTCTACTTATAATGGAATTGTTGGATAATTTTGAAATCTTGAGTGAATCACTTCTGGAGTTTTTAAATATTTTTGTTTTGATTCACCCTTTTTTGCTTTTAAGTTGATTTTTGAGATTTCAAAAGAGTTCTCAGAACTTGTTGATCTGCATGATTCAGAATCAGATTCTGATGTACATTTATCAGAAATCTGATGTGTTGCTTTCACAAAGGTGGTGGGTTTATTTTCACTTGTTTTTACATACCCTAAACCCCCACCTCTGTTCTTTGGTGTAGCTTCAATAAAGTTAATGATTTCCTTAGTTTGTTGAAAACCCTTTACATTTATTTCCTTATCATGAATTTTTTTGTATAGATCTTTTCTTTCTTTTTCATAAAATTCAATTTTAGCTCTATGATCTAAGTTTTCTTCTATCAGTAACTGGTTTTCAAGTATAACTTTATTCATGGTTCTTTGCAACTCATCAGATTTTTTGCTATCTGATTTCCATTTATCATGCAGATTTAGAAAATCTGACATGAGTTTGTTTAATTTTTGTTCAAGATGAAGATTATCTATATCTACCTTTTGTTCTGATGTTTCAGATATTTCATCAGAAAGTGCCATAAGGCAGAAATTAGCCATCTTTTCTTCTTCTTTATCAGAAGAGTCATCTGACAGCCATGTATCTGTCCCTGCTATCAAACTGACTTGTTGTTGCGTCTTTGCTTCTTCCAGCTTCTTCTCATAGTATGCAACATCCTTCAGTTTCTTGGTTTTGCACTCTGATGCATAGTGACCCTTTTGTTTACATTTGTAACACACAACTTCAGCCTTTCCCTTATCCTTTGATCTACCTTCATCCCTAGATCTTCCTTCCATCCTCCCTCTATCACTTTTATGGTATCTTTGGCCTCCTCCCCTTAACCTCTGCTCAAAGGTTTTGGTGAGCAATGTAATTGCTTCAGCAAAAGCTGAAAAATCTGATGATGTATAAGAATTTTCAAGATTTTGACTGTTTGAGGTTTGTGGATCATTGGTAGGTGTTCTTTGTGAGTTTGAGATTAAAGCTAAAGATCCCCCTCTCTGATTTGATTCTTCAAATATTTCATCTTCTCTGGGGACCAGAATGTTATATAAGTCATGAAGACTCATATTACCTAGTTCTAAGGTTGAGGACAAAGTCATGGTTAGACTTCTCCATTCTCTGGGCAAGGCATCCAGAAATTTTATATTCCTTTCATCATTTGATTTTATAATCCCAAATTTCTTTAGCTCATTCAAAAGTTTTGCAAATCTGTGATATGTTTCATATAGTTTTTCATTTGGTAAACTTTTGAATCTCTCATAAGAGGAAACATAGTTTGTTCTTTTGTTTCTTTTCATCCTTTCCCCTCCTTCACAAAGATTTTCCAACTGATCCCATATCTCTTTGGCCGATGCACATGCATCAACTTGAGAGAATATGTCATTAAGGAGAGCCATCATTAAAAGTGACTTAGCCCTTTCATCTGCAGCCACCAGGTCCTTGTCTTCTGGGCTCCAAAGATTTTCACTTTTGGGAGCCTGGGAGGCAGGGATTCCTGGTGATTGACCAGTTGCTAGGATAGTTGGTATTTCAGTTGTTGGTACATGTGGACCCCTTTCAATGGATTGAAACAGAGCTCCGTCATGTCCATTAAGGAAGTTGACCATCCTGATTTTCCATTGTGGGTATTCCTCTCTGACCAAGGTCGGAGGTTTAGACATTGAATCAATGTTGAAAACATTATTCCATGCTTGAAAGTTTGCCATATTTAGAGAAAAAGAAGATGAGCAAATGATCTTTTGAAAATGATTTATTCAATCTGCTCTGATACCAATTGTTGGTCCCAGTTTGGACTTAAAAACTTCTTTTCACGTAATATGGCAAGTGATTTCAACAAATGTGAAAATAGTGTGTGGAAATAGAAATCAGATTTTCAAGAAACAAGACCTACATAATTTTCAAGTTTATATCACTTTGAAACAAAATGGTTTACAAGGTGATTGTAAGATTATTATCTATTACAAATGAATACTTGTGTAATTCTGAGGTGAAAGGACAATGGAGTTTTTGTTGTATGTGTTGAATGCTTGGCTTAACTCATTGTTCTTTGCTTTATGAGCCTTCTATTTATAGAGAGCTCGGATACATGAATAAACATTTGTTTATTCATGTATATGTCCTGCAAAAAGTAGCTTCTTAACATATTCATTGAATCCAATAATCAAGTTGCCTTTGTCATCATGATATCCAATAATGTCAAGTTGCTTCGGTTATTTGTGGTAGGGTAGAACTTATTTTAGACAAGTGGGGTTTTATCAGAATTTAGATAACCACTTCGTCAGAAATTCTGGTGAAAAAATCATCAGAAAGTCTCATGATCAGAATTGCCAGAAACTGATGATATTTCATCAGAAATATCATCACATCCATCAAAATAGCCTTTTCTGATAATCTTCTTGAGTTCTTGATCAACTTCTGATTCTTTGAAGTAGATGTTGTTCTTTTCAGTTGTCCTATCCGGTCTTCTTCCTGTTGTTTGATCTTCAAGACTTTATCTTCTTCATAGATCAAGCTGAATTTGATTTTCTTCAATACTTACAAATAAAGTTTCCTAACATCTTCATTTACTCCTAATCATGATGTTCAGCAAACAATAGTTGAACAGGGGGAACAAACAACTGATGATAGTGTTTTTCAGCAAAAAGTAGTTGAACAGAGGGAACAAACAACTGATGACAATGAGCAAGGAGTACATGAAACAAATAATCGTTATGTGCTACCTCCAAGGGTAAATAGAGGAGTTCCTCCTAAATGGTACTCACCAGAAAAAGAGTCTCGGAGCTCCAAATATCCTATGGCGAACATTGCCGAAGGAAATCTGTCTAAAGAAGCCAAGGCATTTGATTCCTCATTATACTTAGAAGAAATTCCAGCCAGTGTTGATGAAGCCTTATCATCAGAAGTATGGAAAGATGCAATGGAGACAGAGATGAAGGCGCTAATTAAAAATGATACATGGAAAAAAGGGAAGCTTCCAATAGGAAATAAAGCGGTAGGATGTCGTTGGGTGTTTCCTATTAAACACAAACCCGATGGTACCATTGAAAGGTATAAAGCCCAATTGCTGGCCAAAGGGTACACACAAACTTACGGGATTGATTACTCAGAAACCTTCTCTCTAGTAGCAAACTCGATACAATTAGGGTGCTTCTTTCTATTGCGGCTAACAAGGATTGGCCACTGCACCAGTTTGATGTAAAGAATGCTTTCTTACACGGAGAATTAAAGGAGGAGGTTTATATGGCAGCTCCACCAGGGTTCACTGGAGACTTCAAAATAGGAGAAGTATTTCAGTTGAAGAAGTCGATCTATAGGCTTAAACAGTCTCCACGGGCTTGGTTTGGAAGGTTAATATTGCTATGAAAAATATGGCTTTAAACAAAGCAATTCCGATCACACCTTGTTCTTAAAAAGAAGGGGGTCTCTTGTGAGTTATTTAATTATTTATGTTGACGATATGATAATTACAGGGGATGATCGCGAGGAAATGTCAAGATTAAAAGAAAACCTGTTCACAGAGTTTGAAATGAAAGACTTGGGAAAGCTCAAGTATTTTCTTTGAATTGAAGTTCTAAGATCTAAGCGAGGAATATTTATTTTCCAGAAAAAATATATTATGGATTTGTTAGCTGAAACTGGAATGATTGAATGCAAACCAGCAGACACTCCAATGATTGTAAATCATCGATTACACATGGAAGAAGGAGCAAAACTAGCTGATAAAGAAAGGTATCAATGAATGGTGGGGAAACTAATATATCTCTCTCATACTCGGTCAGATATAGCCTATTGTGAGGACCGTGAGTTCGGGTCTTCGAACGCGCTCAGACCGGATCTAACACCTATAGACTTGTGCGGAATCCAAGAAAGTAGTAGGATAGAGAGTAACACTGAAGACACTGTTTAACATCATTCTCATTAATAATAGAAACGACTACAAGAACCTGAGAGAATTTCGACAGGCGTCACAGCCCCCGACCCCCTGCCCCGGGAGGCGGGTGTCGCGAGAGTTGCGCAGAGCGGGTGGTATCGGTGTTTATTAATTTGGCAGCGGAAATGTGACATCAGGACCGTAGTTAGGAAATATTTTTATCAGAGTTAAACACCAAACTTTTTATAACAAATCATTGGGATAAAACCCAAATTCATCTGACAATACATCTGTAGGGATGAACCCTAATTATTGAAAACAAAGACTCCTTTTTATTTAGGTAACTTTTATAGTCACTTTTCCAAGCCTTCAGTGCTCTCCAGCTGGCTTCTATTGGCTTTCACATTTTGTTACCTGAAACGAGTTTTGAAAACATTTATCAGCAAGAAATATTGGCAAGTACATTCCATTTTGTAAATCATCAGTTGTTACACATTACAGTATTAAGGGCGATTACAATGTTTATATCTACACAATTACTCGTTCAGTACGTGTCACTCGACGGATCTGTGACTATGGTCATATCACACATTGGATACCCGTGCCCAATTGTGAAGGTTATCAAGTACTGTATACAAACCCCATAATACTGGCAGCAATTGTAGAATTACAAAGACTTAATCACTGTAATTGTATTTGAAAACATTTGAGGTTTTGGTAAAACATTTTGACTCACAAAAAGTGTTTATAAAAGAAGAATGTACTCACATTGTTGACTTAGGTGATACTACTATAGCTTCCTTGTGATTCTCTTGGTTATTATCTATTAAAATTAAACAATGCACAAGTGTTAGTAAAATAACCCAAATCACATTAACTGTACAACTCGAGACAGAACTCCAATGAGTGAGTCAGGCAGAGCCTTGACATGCATTACGGAGTCCTAGATCAATCGGGTATAACACGAGACAGAACTCCAACGACTGAGTTAGGCAGAGCCTTGACATGCGTTACAGAGCCATAGATCGATCGTGTAGGGTTACAGCAGGGTTATAATACTTACAACGAGGCAGAGCTTCGCTTTATAGGGGTATAATATCCTGGGTATAATAATAACTATCAGAAAGTTGAGAGAGAATTCGAATTTTGAACGAATTACAAATGAAGCCTGAAGCCTCTATTTATAGGCTTGACGGAAGGCAGCTCGCGGCCCGCGAAGCACACCTCCGTCCCTTACGCGGCCCGCGACAAAGGTAGGTTAGGCCATAGGCTTGGCAAGTCAGCGAATCTAGACCTGCCACGTGTTGACACGTGGCGGCATGGGTGTCCGGCAAGTAACCACGGCTCGCGCCCCGCGAGAGACCAAGGGGGGTCCCCTGTCAGGGCCCACGACAACCCCATATTTTTGTTTTTTCTTGATTTTTATAAATATAAAGGTATTTCGGGCTCGTTTCTCGCATACGGGGTATATTAGGAACATTTAGGGTCACGTTTAAGGGTTCTAGGAGGGTTGTTATATCCTCCCCACCTTGTTTTAGATCTCGTCCTCAAGGTCTACTGGAATAGGTATGGGTATTTCTTTTGCATCTCTGACTCGAGTTCCCACATGTACTCTGGTCCTCTCTTGGAATCCCATTTCACTTTGATCAGAACTAGTCTCTTGTGTTTGAGATTCTTGATCTTTCTATCTTCAATCTGAATGGGTTTCTCGATAAACTTAAGTTTCTCATTTACCTCTATGTACTTAAGAGGTATCACTAATGATTCGTTTGCTAAACACTTTTTGAGATTGCAAACATGAAACACATCATGTATTCCTGCCATTTGCTCTGATAGTTGTAGCTGATAGGCTACGGGTCCTATTCTTCTAATAATCTCAAAAGTTTCAACATACTTGGAGCTTAGCTTTCCTCTTTTAACGAATCTGACTACTCCTTTCCATGGAGAAACTTTTAATAATACCTTATCTCCCACTTGAAATTCCAAAGGTTTTCGTCTGTTATCTGCATAACTCTTTTGATGATCTCGTGCTGCTTTTAGCCTTTCCTTGACTTGAATTATCTTATCTGTTGTTTCTTGCACTATCTCTGGTCCAGATAATCGCTCTTCTCCAATTTCTGCCCAACAGACTGGAGTTCGGCACTTTCGTCCATAAAGTGCTTCAAATGGTTCAGCATTAATGCTAGTATGATAGCTGTTATTGTAGGAAAATTCTATTAATGGTAAATGATCGTCCCAATTTCCTCCGAAATCAATTGCACAGGCTCTAAGCATATCTTCCATTGTTTGTATTGTCCTTTCACTTTGTCCATCCGTTTGAGGATGATAAGCTGTGCTTAGGTTTAACCGGGTTCCCATTGCTTTTTGGAAACTTGTGTAGGATCGGATTGTGACCCAAACGAGTCAATCAGAAGAGCTCTTGTCTGTTTCAGAGGCGGAAACAAAGAAACAGACTTGTAAAACAGCTTGTTTTACTATTAATCGTCTTGTTTTATTGATATCACAGCTTTACAGATCAATTGACGCGTCGGCAGCAGTTCGGTACCGGAAACATGAAGGTCTTAAATGATTCCGCTTGGGTGGCTATATATAGAGATGTAATTCCGTTTGAATGTGGCAGGGTGTCAGTTCAAGCGGAATTAACTATGTTAATTTCACTTGAAACTGCGCATGCCTCTTTCAAGCGGAATTACATGCTTCAAGCGGAATTAGCTCAAAACACCCTAAAACCTCCTATTTTCTCGAACAACACGCCCTGATCTAACAATTCTAATACTAGACTCGATACAAGACGAAGTCGACAGACGTATGCACCAACAGAGTCCCCCTCGGATGTTGACGAGTCTTAAATGTCGAGTCTTCAACGTCTTCAGTCTTTATCAGTCTATGGGCTTCCAAAAACTCGATCTGGCTCTTATCACACTCTAATTCTTTCTTCATGTAATCTCCCCCTCGGGTGATGCTCTATCAATCTCTGGCATCTTCATGATCAAATTCCTAGCTCTTGCATCTTCATACTCTCTCTCTCTAACAGACTCCTCCTCAACTTGTGCTGGGATCGAAATCTGGCTTTCACAGGTTCAAGAATCGCAACCTGGCTCACATTCCTTCTCAGGATCAGGATTGATTCCTGGCTCACCTGCACGTTCTCTACCCAAAAATAAATTTCCAGATTTAAAATTTTAACAAATTTAAACTTTGCTAACCACTCGTAGACACAAACTGAAAACATCATTTTCAAGTATTAATCAATAATGATTTATCATGTTAATCTCTGATGAACCACTTGTATGTATATTAATTTCATTTCAAACATCTTCAAACAAACTTCCTAAACCTGTTCGTCATGTTCAGTACTCGGAATTTTGAAAATCAGCTTTTCAATATCAGTTGTCTAAAATCTTTTTGAATTTTTCAAAATTTACGTTAAAACACACCGAAAATCTTTTTGGATTTTTTATATAACAGAAATGAAATGCAGTAAAGAAATATTTACATACAATATTTTTGTGAGTTTGTGTAAGAGGATCATATCAGATTTTGAGACAAATCACCAACATTGTTAAGCTTTAAACATTTTAAGTTCTAAATGATTCACTTAGATTGTCAGTATACTGATCCACTTAAATTTTCACACAAAGTTCAACTGTTTCGAGATACGAGATTAATGTTTTAAAGACTTAAACTTATTTGCGTGTCCCACCTCAGAATATACTCTCGTATCTAGATCCCAATATTCAGTCCTACAGGTGAGTATACCTAGATGATATCTGTAAGGGGTTAAACTGCGAGACCGTGAGAGCTCAGGTCAGAACTTCCGTTCAGCAGAGAGATGACGGCTCGAATTTAGGTGGGTCCCCTTTAGAGGATCTTTTTTACAACAGCACATGATTTACATATTTTGCAATGTTTTCTCATTTTTTATGCTGAGGGGAGGCTATATTTCAAGCAAGCGTAAAGTATTCTTCTGGGACTAGGACATTGCTTACGCAAAATCAGAAGTCCCGGGATAATACTCCAGATATCACTAAGCATAAAGACCTAGTATCTCAGAAAGAGGGGTCCTTCAAACAAGATTTCGGGGGTTACCCATACATCCGAGAGATGTTACCCACGATATAAGCAAGTTTGAATTTTAGGTTTATATCTCGTCACAATCTACTAAATGTGCAAAAACCTACTGACACATCATCAGTGAGACCATTTATCACATTTTTAAACTTTCCAATTCTTTAGCATGCTGTAATCGTCCACTGATGTACTATCATTTCCTCTTTTTACAATAGAAACTCATTTTTTTTTAAATTTTATCATGTTTTTGACATTTTCAAATTTTCTAAAGTTTTTTGGATTTTCTGAAATTTTTTACTCCCCCTAAAATGCAAACACATTTAAGGAAATTTGAAAACAAACTATACAAGCAAATTAACAACTGATATCAAATCACTTCAAATCGCCATTCACTTGGCATAAACAATCAGAACTCCCCCTTTCAACAAACTATTTTCCCATTGTGAATTTAAAACACTTAAGTTTGTTTTAATCATATGGTTTTTCCGGAAAATAAGTTTCGTTGATTTTACCACTTGTAAAGATGGGGTTCATCACATTGTTTCTCAACCATTTGTAGTAAAGACAAGCACAATTTAATGTCCTTGATTTACTACTTTGAAAGTGAATACCTTCTTCAACCTCTTGTAGGTTCACTTCTCAACCAAAACCACTTGTAAATCAAAATATACCAATATAAAGATATCACCTGTAGATTTATCAACCAAACATTTCAAGAATGATGCCGATTCCTGCTCCACTCTTACCAACCTGGGAGCTCCGGCAAGTCTGGATTTTCAGTTAGGAAAAATTTTCTCCCAAGCCTGACCAGCCTTGGGAGATTCTGGTACACATCTATCCCACCAACATTTTGATTTATAAAAATATTTTGCACTTTTAACCTTCCCATCAACCATCTTCCCGAAAATATGTTTAACTTTACCATTAAACGCCTTTTCAGCATCAAAATCTTTCTTATCAACAAAGAATTGACCTGAAATCTCAGTTTTACCCACTTTCAACTTCAAATTTTCTTTAGACAATTTAGGAAAGTTTTCATCGTTCACTTCTGGAACGGAATTCTGATTCTTCTTCTCAACAGATGACTCCTCTGATTTTATGGAATTAGATTCATTGTCAGAACTACTTTCAGATTTTACAACCCATCTTTGTTTATTCAAATCGACTTGTCTTTTGTAAAACCGTTTTAAAGTTTCACCAACTTCCACAGTCGATTTTTCAAACATTTTAACCTTTTCTTTTAATTGTTTAGATTTGTCAACATATTTTCTTCTCATTTCAAAGTTAGAAGACACTCCCTGTTTTGAATAAGTGGACTCTTGGCAGTTTCAAGCAATGTGTCCAGCTTTTTGACACTTAAAGAAAGTTCTTCTATCAACTCTTGGAGCAAATTTCTTTACATTCTTCTTTACTTCAGCAAGAAACTCTTGATTGGACTGTTTCCAGAATGGTTTCTTATGCTCATCTTCAGAACTACCTCCTGCAACAAATGTTGTTTTTGGTTTATAATTTTTCTCATTTTTATAATTTTCTGAAGAACTAAAACCAAGACCTTTCTTTTTGAAGTTACTGTTATGGTTTGGTTTCTTTTGAAAACTATAACCAGAACCATAACCTTTTTTCTTGTTGAATCACTGTTGAACTCTTGAAGTGTACTTTTTAGGTTTTTCATGAAGATTTAAATCTTTTATTTCAGAAATATTAATTTCTGTTAATTTGAAAACTTGTTTTATCATTTCAGTTTTAACACTTCTTATTGGAAATTCCTCATCAGAATATAATTTGTCTGAATCATTCAAAGTATAAGCCACTTTGATTGATCCATCATTCAAATTAGATTTTGATAACAGGAATTCTTTATTGTAAACCCTTTTAACCGGTGAACTCGGACTCTTTTCTGACAAACTCTAACTTTCAGACTTAGACTCCGGTTTTGACTCTTCATCCATATCCAACACCTGATCGACCACTTTCTTTAATAACTCAGACTCATGATCAGTGTCAGACGCTGTGAATGTGACATCAATATTGTTTGGTAATTTATCAATGATTTCAGACTTTAACTTGATGTTGACTGCCTTTTTTAGACGCTCCTCGTTAGGATTCCTGGGGGAATAACTCTCATAGATTGGAGGCGGACACTTGTTACTTGACACTTTGTGTCTTACCAGCATCTGTGTCTTCCGTCTCTTTATCTTTGAATGCTTCAAGACCTGCAACAGTAGGATAAACACGATCAATCAAATAATCACAAGTAGTATAACTCAACAGTAATCGTTTAATCCTTTCACTCTCAATCTTTTCAAGTTCCAACTCCTGCTTTAGTTTAGCACAATCTTCGATATACTCATTGATGACGCTCTGCTTTGTCATTAATGTTGAGCTCATCATTGTCATAGCAACATCAACCTCTTTGTTTGTCTTGTTCAAACCATCAACTGTTCTATTCAGAACATCATACGACTCCTTCACATACTTCACATCGGACAATAAATATTCTTTAATCTTCTCTAATTCAGCAATCTTTTTATCTTTCTCCTCACAAGCTTTGCAAGATTCTAAACACTTCAAACATGGTTTTTCAACTTCAACCACCTTTTCAATTATCTTTTCAACCTCGACAGTCTTTTCAACTTCAACATTTTTTTCTATTTCAACAATTTTCTCTACTTCGACAAGTTTCTCAACTTCGACTTCAACTAATTTTTTCACCACTTTCTCCACTTCAACGAGTTTCTCTACTATTTTCTCAGTTGCTGGTTCAATATTAGCTTCTCTATCTTCTGTCTTTGCCTTTTCATCAGCTAGCATTCTTGCTGTTTCCAACTCTCTCCTCAATCTGGCAATCTTTTTATGATTCAGCATCTCCATTTTATCTGCAAAAAAAAAAAAAATTAAAACTGTCAGGATCTATGCCTTTTCTAGCTTTGTTAAGATATTCTTCTTCATCATCGGTATCAATATCACTTCCTAGATCTGGAAAAATCGGGATTCTTTTCTGATTAGCCTCATCTTCACCGAGAATTCTAGCAACAAAACCTGAACCTGGTGGAATGTATTTATCCCAGCTAAATCCTTCAGCAACAAATTCATCATCTTGATCAATGATACCAAAATAAGCTTTCTTATTTGCATTTTCAATCATTTTACCATGAGCAGTTTTTGAATCCTTTAGTTGAGGTTGTTGATCAATCTGATGAAAAATTGATTTCTAATAATAATTGTTCTTTTCTTGATTCCCGGTTGCTTCTTTATTTGTACATTCTCTCTTAAAATGACCCTTTCATTTACACCGGAAACATGTAACCTTTGATTTGTCGAAACCCAACGGAGAAGTAGCCATTCCTCGAAACTCATCTCTACCAGTAATTTGTTGAAACTTTTCTGCCCTCCTATAAGCACTAGCCAAACACCACTTCACATCCATCAACTCAAGTTCCTCTGCATCAATTTGGTCATAATCTTCTTTTGTAAGCATCGAATTTCCAATCTTGCCAGCAATCAAACCATCATAAGATTCCAACATAGCAACGAATGATGCCATGTGTTGCTTGGCTATTTCTGGAGACAAATTCTGACCATTTTGAATGTTCAAAGTTACGTTGCATTGAAGATTTGTTGAATTCTGTCGTTGAGGACTTGATGTTGTATGATTCGGATCAAAGCTTGAATATGAAGATGAAGATCCACCACTCTGTGTCACATTACTACCCTTTGTTCCAGACGAACTGTCAGAACTAAATCCAGTTTGGATCTTTGGGCTAGGGCTGGGATTAGCCTCAAGCTTGTTCCCTCTGTAATACAAACTGACATCTTGTTGAGCATTTGGATTCGTCATGATAGCAGTTTTCTGAATATCCAATTCATGCTCTTCAATTTTCTGAATGAACTGTGCCAAATTCATACTCTCGGACTTTCTCATATGTTTCACAATCATCAAATAAGTTCCCCACTTATGCTGTGGTAGTGCATCAGCAAGTTTATCAACCCATTCATCATCATCTTTCTCAATGTCCAATCTTTTCATTTCCAATACCAAATGACAATATCTATCAATGGTCTGCTTTGTTGTTTCATGGTTGAAAGCTGAAAACATATCAAACGATTTCTTCAATAATGCCTTTTTGTTTTTGATCATATCTGCGCTTCCTTTGAATTTCTGAATCAATGCTTCCCAAATTGATCTAGCTGTACCATTATGTTGGAGCAGAACAAAGATATCTTCTTTAATCGCTTGCTGAAGAATACTGATCATCATTTTCTCACTTGTAAATTTCAATTTGTCACCCTCTGAATAGTCACAAATAGCTTTTTCAATCCCACGTTCATTCTTTGGTTTCTCATAATCTTTCAACAATGAACACCATGCGTCCAATTTATAAGCTTGCACCCAGTTCTCGAATCGATTTTTCCATCCTTGAAAATCTTCAATGTACATGAGCTTTGGTGGTTTCTGATAAGTTCATGTTTCATTCTCATTGTACACTATTTCAGCAGCAGTAACAGGTGCAATTGGTGTAGCAAACGCATTGTAGAATTCCTCGTCCATGTTTCGGAAAATTTTTCACAAAAACTCAGGTTTCAAACGGAATCACAAATTTCAAACGAAATCAAGCACTGAAGCGGAATTAGATTTGAAATTATCCCCTCAAACGAAATAACCTTGAAGCGGAATCACTGATTTCGCTTGAACCAACACACTTTCAAACGGAATGCTACCTTGAAGTGGAATAATCTAATTTCGCTTGAAACTGCTCAAACAAAATTACCCACTGAAGCAGAATAAGGTATTTTCAAACGGAATAAGGTGAACTTTTCAAGCGGAATTCCACTTTCAAGCGGAATCACAGGCTAATCTCGTTTGAAATGCTGCTGACATCATCAAATTCGATCTGAAATTCAAACGGAATTACGTTTTTTTACCAGTTTTAGATCGAATTAAGATCCAATTTTCTTAAGGATTCATTAAAACACAGTTTCGCACATAATATGTGAAATTCAAGACTTTTTGACCGTGAAAACTAGTTCAATTTTGAAAAGAAGGTGTAGAAGTCAGAAATAACGGCTGTTTTGGTAAGAACTCTTCCTCCTGAGTTCTGATACCACATGTAGGATCGGATTGTGACCCAAACGAGTCAATCAGAAGAGCTCTTGTCTGTTTCAGAGGCGGAAACAAAGAAACAGACTTGTAAAACAGCTTGTTTTACTATTAATCGTCTTGTTTTATTGATATCACAACTTTACAGATCAATTGACGCGTCGGCAGCAGTTCGGTACCGGAAACATGAAGGTCTTAAATGATTCCGCTTGGGTGGCTATATATAGAGATGTAATTCCGTTTGAATGTGGCAGGGTGTCAGTTCAAGCGGAATTAACTATGTTAATTTCGCTTGAAACTGCGCATGCCTCTTTCAAGCGGAATTACATGCTTCAAGCAGAATTAGCTCAAAACACCCTAAAACCTCCTATTTTCTAGAACAACACGCCCTGATCTAACAATTCTAATACTAGACTCGATACAAGACGAAGTCGACAGACGTATGCACCAACAACTTGTCCAAAAATGAGAAGTAAAATGGCTATCTCTATCGGATACAATAGATAAAGGAATTCCATGTAATGAAACTATTTCATTTACATATAGCTTGGCTAACTGTTCCATACTGAAAGTTTCCTTCATTGGTAAGAAATGAGCAGATTTGGTCAATCTGTCAACAACCACCTAGATTGTATCATTTTCTTTTCTTGTCTTGGGTAATTTGGTAACAAAGTCCATTGTTATCAGTTCCCATTTCCATATTGCCATTTCTAATTGTTGCAATAACCCTGAGGGTTTTTGATGCTCAGCTTTAACTTGTGAACAGGTTAGACACTTAGCAACATAGTTTGCTATATCCTTTTTCATTCCTATCCACCAGAAATTCTTTCTTAGATCTTGATACATCTTATCACTTGCGGGATGTATTGTATACTTAGACTTATGAGCTTCTTCTAGAATTCTGTGGCGTAGGTTTCCTTGTTTATATCCACATCCTTTTCTTATGGAATTTCCAAATTCCATCTGTTCCTTGTTCTAATTCCTGAATCATTCCTTTTAAACTTTCAGCATCGTCCTTAATTGTTGTTTCCTATATCTCTCTAATTTGATCGTTTAAATCTACTTGTAGAATTAGTCTGAGAGAACGTACTCGTTTCGGCTTTTCATAATACTTTCGACTTAAAGCATCAGCTACTATATTAGCTTTCCCAGCATGGTACTGAATATCACAATCATAATCACTAAGAACTTCCATCCAGTGTCTCTGTCTCATATTTAATTCTTTTTGCCCAAAAATATACCTTAAACTCTTATGATCTGTGAAGACCATGAATTTATTTCCATATAAATAGTGTCTCCAAATCTTAAGGGAAAAAACTATGGCTCCTAACTCTAGATCATGGTTCGTATAATTCTCTTCATGTTTCTTAAGTTTTCTAGAGGCATAAGCTATAACCTTTTGACGTTGCATCAACACACATCCATATCCTAACTTAGACGCATCACAATAGACTATAAAGTCTTCAGTTCCTTCTGGTAATGCGAGTATGGGTGCGTTGGTTAACCTTTGCTTAAGAATTCTAAAGGCTTCTTCCTGTTTCGGTCCCCATTCAAACTTAACTGATTTGCAAGTCACTTTGGTTAATAGAATGGCTATTCTAGAGAAATCTCGGATAATCCGTCTGTAATATCCTGCCAGTCCAAGAAAACTTCTTACTTCTGTTGGCGACTCAGGGACTTTCCACTTAGTAATCACCTCGATCTATGTGGGATCCACATGAATCCTTCATGATTAACCAGATGTCCAAGAAATTGCACTTCTTGTAACCAAAATTCACATTTTGAGAATTTAGCATAAAGCTTCTCTTTTCTCAATAATGTCAGAAGTGTATGCAGATGCGCTCCATGTTCCTCTTTACTCTTAGAGTAAATTTGAATATCATCTATAAAGACAATTATGAATTTATCCAGGTATGGTTTACATATCATGTTCATCATGTCCATAAATGCGGCTGGGGCATTGGTTAAACGAATGGCATGACGGTAAATTCATAATGACCGTACCTTGTTCTGAAAGCAGTTTTAGGAATGTCCTCTTCCTGTACTTTCAGTTGATGATATCCTGAGCGTAAATCAATCTTAGAAAAGAATCGAGCTCCTTGAAGTTAATTGAACAGATCATCGATTCTCGGTAGTGGGTACCGATTCTTAATCGTAACCTTGTTCAATTCTCGGTAATCAATGCACATACGCATCGATCCGTCTTTCTTCTTAACAAGCAACACCGGTGCTCCCCACGGTGATGAACTTTGTTGTATAAAACCTTTGTCAAGAAGTTCGTCCAATTGTTTCTTCAGTTCTTGCATCTCCGTTGGTGCTAATCGATATGGTGCTTTGGCAATCGGTGTCGTTCCTGGTATTAGGTGAATTCTAAATTCAACCTCTCTACCAGGCGGTAGTCCAGGTAACTCTTTTGGAAAGACCTCTGAGAATTTAGATATCACAGGGATATCTTTTAATTCTTTTCCTTTAGTATTGATGATTAAAGAAATCATATATACTATTCCTCCTTTTCTTTCATAACTTGCGGCTTTCATCACAGAGATGAGTTTTGTCGATCTGGTTGGCTTATCTCCTTTAATTGTGATCTTTTCACCTGTTGGTGTACTTACTAGTACTGACTTTTGATCACATAAAATACTGGCACGATTGGCTACCAACCAATCCATTCCTAATACGACATCGAATCTAGCTAGATTCATTAGATAAAGGTTAGCTGCAAAGTTATGATTCAAAATTTCTATTCTTACTTCCTGCAAGATTTCACTTATCTTAATGGATTCTCCGTTTGTTGTCTCTACCAGACAATCTTGCTGAAGTTTGGTTAAGGGTTGGTCAAGAAGTTTGTAGAAAGAAGTATTGATAAAACTTTGGTTTGCACCAGAGTCAAATAATAATTTGGAAAATATATTATTAGCTAAGAACGTACCGGCAATCACATCCGGAATCATCTTGGCTTCCTCAGCTGTCAGAACAAACACTCTGGCATTTTTCTTAGGTCCTTTAGTTGTCTTAGCTTTGTTAGTTGCTGCTAGAGCTAGTTTCGGACAGTTCGATTTGATGTGACCAGCCTCTCCATAATTGTAGCATATTCTGGCACTAGCCTTTCTCCTACAATCTTCTTCCTTATGTCCTGGGTACTTGCAAAAGTTGCAGGACACGGCACACTTTCCTGAGTGCTTCTTTTTACAAAACTTGCAGTGGGGTGCAGAAGAACCTGTTCCTTTTCCACGGTAGGAATTACCAAAACGAAATTCCTATGTAAGCTTTTGGGCTAGGTTCTTTCTCTGGTTTTTCTCTTGGGTGCGTACCAGTTCATCAATCAGGGTATTGGCTAGTTCTACTGCTTCTTCTATGGTTTGTGGTCTAGCTGCCTTAACTACATGTCTAATCGCACTAATTAATGCCCAAATATAACGGGAGATTAACACTGTTTCAGGTGAGGCTAAGGTTGGCACTATTCTAGCATATTCGAAGAATATGGTAGTGTAACCTTTGCAGTCTATTCTAGTCATTCTAAGATTTAGGAACTTATTGGCGATTTGTTACTTTTCATTAGGAGGACAAAATTTTCTTTCAACCATTTCCTTAAAGTTGATCCATTCCAAATTATAAACTCTGTCACTTCCCCTAGACTAGAGAATAGTATTCCACCATTCTAAGGCTGCATTTTTTAAAAGATTAGAAGCAAACATAATCTTATCTTCGTCTGCACATTTACTTATTTTTATGACTGCTTCTGTCTTTTCTATCCAACGTAAGGCTGCAATGGCTCCTTCATTGCCTGAGAATTATATTGGTTTGCAGGCCAAGAATTCTTTATAAGAACAACCGTAAGAAGCGGTTCTTCTTCTTTTAGGAATTGGAGCTTGGATTATAGGTCCGTTATTATCGTTCACACTGTGACTTGGCTCAGTGTGTTGGCGTTTACTTCCATTTGCAGATTTATTATTTTCTGCTTCTTTAACAATCTTGATAATATAAGGCATAGCATCTATAATTCCTTGTGCTACTATATGTTGGATGACACTGTTATCTATTTGGTTTCCATTATTCTCATTATTCTGATTTTCCTGATTTACTTCGTTGTCCATCTGAATTATGAACATTTTATCAGATATTAATTATCATAGAATAAAATTTAATACAAATATTTATACACAATCACACAAACAAATTGATCAAAAACGTCGATCATTGCGACTTTTATTCTTTATATATATATATATATATATATATATATATAGGGAGGGGCTCATGCGAGAACTCCATTTATTGTGAGAACCATGAGAACCAATGTGAACACAACCTAAAATAGCTAAAAAACCTAAAAAAAAACCTAAAAAAACCTAACCCCCCCCCCCCCCCAAGCTAAATGCTAAAAACTAAAACCCCCAAAAAACCTAAAAAAAACCTAACCCCCCCACCCAAAAAAAAACCTAAACCCCCCTCCCCCACCCCCCAAAAACCTAAACCCCCCCCCCCCACCAAGCTAAAATGCTAAAAACTAAACCCCAAAAAAACCTAAAAAAATCTAAAAATTTTTTTTGATTTTTTTAATATTTTTTAGGTTAAAATCGCTACTTTTCGAAGCAAAAAAAAAAATTTTTACAAAAAAAAAAAATTTTAATTTTTTTTTTGATTCGAAAAGTAGCGATTTTAACCTAAAAAATATTAAAAAAATCAAAAAAAAAATTTTTTGTGTGATTTTTAGCTATTTTTAGGCATTTTTGGTTGTGTTCACATTGGTTCTCGCAATAAGAGGTGGTTCTCGCATGATCTTCTCCCTATATATATATATGCATCGGTTACATACTACAGCTGAAAATAAAATATACTAGTAGTTATGCATCCGTATCTATTTTAGTCTATCTAGTCTATTATTTTTTTTATCAAAATACAAAATTACACATATATCTAGGCATTTTCTAAGTACCGTTCATCCAGTACTGCATTTCATTCTCATCATATTTCCAAACTAGTTTTTCCCCTATCTGTCGAATTATGTTCCCTTCATTCACTAAACTTTCTCCATACTGACGGAGTTCCTGCACACATTCTCGACTCATTGGTGGGTTTACTGGGTCAGGGTTATGAGGTATGGGTTCCTTGTAAGGGTATGCGTTATTCATTTCAAAAAATGGTCTATCATCATCCCACCAGGGATCACGTTCTAGAGGGATTGGGGCCGGGATTCTAGGTAACTCGTTGGGGTCAAATGCAGGTATCGGGAATTGGTTTTCCTTGTTGGGTTCTAGCATTTGTTGGTCTGGGAATAAAGGTAACAGTGGCGGTTCAGCTATTTGGTTTTGGTTAGCGTCTACTTCTGTAGTGGCTAGCATATGCAAATCTGCCAACTGTTTATCTAGTTCCTCTTCCCAAGGTGGCCTATTGACTGTTTCCTGAGTTTGTGCATTTGCTTCCCTATTAGCTCTGACTATCGCTCTTTGTTGTTGTAATTTCTTCATTCTCTTTCTTCTCTCATGTGCTCCTCTATTAAACCAACCTCTCTTTTTAGTAGTGAAGGGTTCCTCAGACTGTGCCTTAAAAATAAATATCCCTTCCTCAGTATCAGCTGAGTAACCTGAGGGATTTGGTTGAGATGATGTTCCTTCATCTTTTGGTGAACTAGCTAAGTGACGATAGGCGTCCGAAGTAACTTGCTCACTCATACTGTAAACTAACAAATAATCAAATAACACAAAACAATATTTACACGTAATCGCTTAAGTTTATTTCCTAACACAAAATTTAATTGTCAGCAGAACACTTCCTTGGCTTAAACCAGTGGCTGTATCTCTGATACCACCTCCTGTCACAGCCCCCGACCCCCTACCCTGGGAGGCCGGTGCCGCGAGAGTTGCGCCAGAGTGGGTGGTATCGGTGTTTCTTAATTCGGCAGCGGAAATGAGACATCAGGACCGTACTTAGGAAATATTTTTATCAGAGTTAAACACCAAACATTTTATAACAAATCATTGGGATAAAACCCAAATTCATTTGACAATACATCTGTAGGGATGAACCCTAGTTATTGAAAACAAAGACTCCTTTTTATTTATGTAACTTTTAGAGCCACTTTTCCAACCCTTCAGTGCTCTCCAGCTGGCTTCTATTGGCTTTCACATTTTGTTACCTGAAACGCGTTTTGAAAACATTTTATCAGCAAGAAATACTGGCAAGTACATTCCATTTTGTAAAGCATCAGTTGTTACACATTACAGTATTAAGGGCGATTACAATGTTTATATCTACACAATTACTCGTTCAGTACGTGTCACTCGACGGATCTGTGACTATGGTCATATCGCACATTGGATACCTGTGCCCAATTGTGAAGGTTATCAAGTACTGTATACAAACCCCATAATACTGGCAGCAATTGTAGAATTACAAAGACTTAATCACTGTAATTGTATTTGAAAACATTTGAGGTTTTGGTAAAACATTTTGACTCATAAAAAGTGTTTATAAAAGAAGAATGTACTCACATTGTTGACTTAGGTGATACTACTATAGCTTCCTGGTGATTCTCCTGGTTATTATCTATTAAAATTAAAGAATGCACAAGTGTTAGTAAAATAACCCAAATCACATTAACCGTACAACTCGAGACAGAACTCCAATGACTGAGTCAGGCAGAGCCTTGACATGCATTACGGAGTCTTAGATCAATCGGGTGTAACACGAGACAGAACTCCAACGACTGAGTCAGGCAGAGCCTTGACATGCGTTACGGAGCCCTAGATCGATCGTGTAGGGTAACAGCAAGGTTATAATACTTACAACGAGGCAGAGCTTCGCTTTATAGGGATATAATATCCCGGGTATAATAATAACTTTTAGAAAGTTGAGAGAGAATTCGAATTTTGAATGAATTACAAATGAAGCCTGAAGCCTCTATTTATAGGCTTGACGGAAGGCGGCTCGCAGCCCGTGAAGCACACCTTCATCCCTTACGCGGCCCGCGACAAAGGTAGGTTAGGCCATAGGCTTGGCCAGTCAGCGAATCTAGCCCTGGCACGTGGCGGCATGGGTATCCAGCAAGTAACCAGGGCTCGCGACCCGCGAGAGACCAAGGGGGTCCGGGTCGCGGCCCGCGACAACCTCATATTTTTGTTTTTTCTTGATTTTTATAAATATAAAGGTATTTCGGGCTCGTTTCTCACATACGGGGTATATTAGGAACGTTTAGGGTCACGTTTAAGGGTTCTAGGAGGGTTGTTATAACAGGGATTCGCCTAGGTGCCGAAATGATCAGTAACAAATCAGGGCCCAGGCACCTCTATTTATAGAGGCTGCCTATCCGGGTGAAACCACTAGACTGCCCATCCGTCCAGATGGGGATGTCCATCCGTCCGGAAGGACTCCATCCATCCAGATGAACTTACAACATGTACAAAACCTATGTTTCGACCCGGATTACATACAAAACATACTACAAACATTACACAAACATCAGACAGATAAAACAAAGACTCGATACAGACGAAAGCTACAGACTTAGTGCATTCATAGACTCCCCCTTGGATGTAGTTGTAGTCTTCTTCCTGTATAGTCTTGATCAATCCTTCCTGCTGCGTCTTCTCTCCCTGTACTTTCTCCTTCTCTCTTTTGCACGTTCAGCTAATATTCTCTTTCTCTTGGGCCTTCCTTCGCTTATCCACCATTCACGCCATTCCTTGATTCCATCCATTGTCTTTGACCATTTGGGAATTTTTCGTTCTTCAGATTCAGTCAGAGTTTGATCAGTCTCAAAACTCCCCATTCCCAGTCTCCATTTAGCACGCTTAGCTACTTTAGCCATCTTCTTATCCATTCTTTCATTATGCCGCGCTTGCTTGAGAAACTCTTCCAATTCTAGATCTATCCACTTTGACTCCCAGTAGCGCCCTGAATTGATGTCTTTTTCGAAGCAAACGTTCACCAACTTCTAATATCTTAGCGCCTGCTCTTTGTCAGCCTCATAGTACATAATCTTGTTGAAGAATAGGCATTCAATATCTTTCTAGGAGCAGTTAATGAGCCACATAGGATCAAGAAGGTGAATGTATCTCCAGAAGCTAGTCTTCCCATCTAACAAAGTTATCACAACATCACATGTATGTGGATTGAAGATCCACCCTTTGAAATCCTTGTAAACGTCTTACTCCATCGCTTTTAAAGGCATGTTCTTCATACATCGTGGTCGTCTCACATGTAACGTGATACCCTTCTTACCTATAACAGGATCAATCTTTTCTATATGCTTTGGACGGTGAGGCTTCCAGTCTGGAAAGTTCAATGTAGCTTGGTACTTTATGTAATCCCACAATCTTCGTTCGTGAAATCTTACTTCTGGACCATGAAGACATTGTTGAATATTCTTGGTTTTCACCAATTCTTCAACATCCCATCAAGGTAGTGTTTTGATATCCTTAAGAAATTCTAAGTATTGAACACCATATTCTCATTTAATCGCATATACCTTCATGTCTTCTAGATAACCCCACGACAGAATGTCTCCAAGAGATTCATCAGGATGTCTGGTGAAGAACTTCAATGGTCGTTTAAACTTTCGCTTTTCCGACATAGGTTTGAACCACTTCTTTCTTTCTTCTCTAAGCTCTTCCTTTGACAATGTCTTTGGAGGACCATCTGTACTTATCTTTTCAACAACTTTTTGTCTGAGGTCATCTTCATTGTGAGTGTGAAACAATTCCGCAAAAGTAGGAAAATCATCATCCTGACCAGAATAATGAAATGGAACATCTTGGTCGGAATCTGATCCTTCTTCAACAATCACTTCATCGAAATTGTCTGCATCTTCTACAAACTTGAACACATATTCACTTTCTGAAGCTGTTGGAATTTCATCTCTATGCGAAACTTGAATTGTTCATCATTTAACCCCAAAGCATCCAACATAGACTCCCTCGTCCAATTTTCAACCAGTTCTCCCTCTTCAACATCATGACTAAGGTAAACAACTTTGGGAGTATTAGAGAGTACTTGTTCAACATCTTTTGCACCTGATGTAGACTCCCCCTTAGGCTGTTCTTCCTCTCTTTCCTCGTTCTGAGTATCATCAAGATAATCATTAACTTGATTACCACCAGGTCGTCATACAATCAGTGCACCACCATTACCACCCTGATCATCATCATCATTATCATCATCTTTACCATCATAATGATAAACATCAACTTCACCAAACCATTCTTTTAACTCTTCATCATCATCATCTTCATCAACCATCTCATACTTTCTTGGCTTAGCTCTTAGTCGACGCCTTTCAACTTCTATTCTTCTCATATTATCTTCCCTGCTGTAAGATACCGTCTTTGGTTCACCAACAAGAGTAAATAACTGAGCGAGGACTAGAGCATTTTCTTCATTAACTTCAACCTCGGCAACATTGACTTCAACATTAACATCAGCATCAGCAACTTCAACATCTGCAATTTTAACATCAACATCTTCAACATTAGCTTCAACCTCTGCAACATTAGCTTCAACAGTTTCAGCATCTGGTTGTTGTACTTGTTGACTCGATGAACCAAGAATCTCTTCCTTGTCAACTACGACACCTTTACCTTTATCCTTTAAAGCTTCAGCGGCTTCTTCAGCATCTTTCTTTTCTTTCTCCATCCTCCGAGCCTCAGCTCTTTGGATTTCAATCTCATCGAACGCCGTATGCACATTGGATTACAGAGCTATGCCACTGATTCTGATGATGATACTGCGATGTCAGCTGCACCATCTCCTCCACACAACCCCGCGCCTTGTCCTGAGCCAGACATTGCTCCCGTTGATCAGCCTGATGTTGCACCTGTTGACCCTGAGCCCATGCCTGATCATGAGCCTATTCCTTTTGGTTTACCAGACATTGCACCCCTCATTCCTGACCCAGTTCCTGCACCCGTTGACCCTCCTGTTATTGAGCCACTTATTCCTCCACTGCACCCGCACCCGCTGATGTTGCTCCTTTTCCCCTATGGAGTCCGACGTCCATCGCATTGATTTGCCTATTGTTTTCCTTCAGGATATACCCGCACCCCGTCTAGGGGAAGGTACTTCAGGCCAGCAGCCTAGTCATGATCCTTATGTTTCAGCAGCTTTTCCACAGATCCCTCAGTCTACACCGTTTGCTCCTTTCACTTCTTCACCACTTGATGAGCCATTTCGATGGTTCCCACCGTATTCTATGCCGATTTCAGACCCCTACCATCCCTCTCATTTTGTTGGCTAAACACGGGATGAGTTACTTTTATCACTTCAGCTCCAGTTTGAGATTATGAGTCGCAGGATTTTGGATCTTGAGCTGACTCCGCGTCCCCTACCGTGTCCTTGTCAGCCTACTTTTGTTCCCCCTCGTTCATCACCGTCTCTATTTTCACATCCACCTGCTCCTCTTACTCCTTTTCCAGAGTTTGATGCTCGATTTCTTACTGTCGAGCAGCAGATCAGTTATCTGCTACGTCATGTATATGAGCTTGAGGAGGAGCTTGCGCATGTGCACAACTTGCTTTTCTTTCCTCCACCTCCTCCTCCACCACCATCAGCATAGTTGGTTTTTGGTTTTATGTAGGTTACATTACTTTTGATGAGAGCACCGCTATTGAGCCGAGCATGTGAAGCCTTTTTGGAGACCACCTTTTGATTGTATGACTTTCATAGATTGATAGACTTGCTGGACAAGGGTAGTGTGACCCTGTGCTCCTTTTGATATGATACACTTTGTAAAGCATGTAACAATACTTTGTGGTTGATGATTAATGAAAGCTCAATCGTCATGTTCTCATTAAATACGTTGTTGATTTACATGTTTGTGCTATGATTGTGATGTTATATGATTGCTTGCTATAATGAATGCTATTACTTATACGTACTATATATTTATTATTTAGCGAATAAGGCCTGACCTATACAATCTTCTTCTTAGAAGATGCCTCCTCGAAGGAACACTCAGTTGCCCACAACCGAGGCAGAACTACAGGAACGCATCTTATATGCAATCACACAACATGAGGCCCTACGCTCCGAATACAGCGGAGGCACCTCAGGGAATAACCCACCTAACGGTAATGTTTAAGTCACTTAAGACACATTACAATATGTTTGGATATTTCCAAGTGCGTTTTGCTAATGCTTTCTGTGAATGATGTTGCTTGTACAGGCTGTACTTACAAGCAGTTCCTGGACTGCAAGCCTCTGAACTTTGACGGCACTGAAGGCGCCATAGCTTTCGTAAGATGGGTTAAGAAGATGGATTATGTGCTGCGGATGAGTAAATGTGTGCCAGAGTACCAAGTCACTTACATTTATGGACTATTCCTAGATAGGGCTCTGTCATGGTGGAACCTTCAGGTTCAAACTTTGGGTGAAGCAGCAGCGTACGCGTTGTCATGGGACGAGTTGAAAGAGCTGATGCGTAAGAAGTACTGTTCCCGAGCCAAAATTCAGAAGTTGGAGACTGAATTTTGGAATCTGAAAATGGAAGGTCCCAAAGTAGCCGAGTACGTGCAAAGATTTCATGATTTGTCTCGTGTTGTCCCTTATTTGGTAGAACCAGAATTCAAGAGGGTTGAACGTTTCATTTAGGGATTGGCACCCCAAATACTCAGCATGGTAATTGCTTCCAAGCCACCAACGATCACTGAAGCCATCGACTTGAGTGTGGCACTGACTGAAGAAGCGATTCGTTTGGGAAAGTTCTCAATTTCTGAGACCAAGAAGAAAGAGACTCATGTAGAGCCGTCTGGAGAAAACAAGAGGAAGTTTTCGAACTTCAAGAAGGGTACCCAAGGAAACAACAACAGTGCTAACAAGCGAAGAGATGCTAACCCACCAGCCGAGGTCAGGACTGGTGCTGCGAATGCTGAGAACAAAGGGAAAGGATACATGGGTACTCTGCCCAAGTGTGATATATGTCAGTTTCATCATGCCGGCCAGTGCAGGTTTAGGAAGTGTGGTAACTGCGGAAAGAATGGTCATTCGAAGGAAACGTGTTGGGCTAGTACTGGTCGTGGAAATGGTGGTCAGAGAGGAAATGGAAATGGAAATGGTAATGGCAATGGCAACCGTGGTGGAAACGGTTATGGGAATAGAAATCAGGGAGGAAACAATAATCAGGGAGGTAATGGAAACCGAAACAGAAACCAGGCGGGAAATGGAAACCGCGGGGGAAATAATAACAACAATCAGGGTGGTACTGGAAACGGCCAAGGTTGCTTTAGTTGCAGTGATGTAAGGCACTTCAAGCGGGATTGCCCAAAGAATAACCAAGCTCAGGGAAGAGTCTTCAACATTGGAGCTAGGGAAGCTCGCCATGATCCGAACGTAGTCACTGGTATGTTCCCTATTAATCAACATTTTGCATCTGTGCTATTTGATACCGGTGCCGATTATAGCTTCGTATCTCTAGAGTTTAAGGATATATTTGGGTTAGTTGCAAGTAAGTTAGATATTCCGTACGCGATAGAACTAGCTAATGGGAAGCTAGTTGTCACACCCTGACTTTTTCGGAAGCGTGATTATGTGTGACTTGCTTAATATCATTGCATTCAACCATAACAAACATCTATACGATAAAACCAAGATGTTCATCCATAGATAGTTTGAAAACGTTACAAGCAAAATTGTTTTAAATCCCAAAACACAGAATTCATGTTCAAAATACAATACCAGCAAGTTTTAGATCCATAAGGACTTCACAAAAGACACATACAAACTAGGTTTTGAGCCATGTATCTTATCCAAGATAAAATACATAACCCAAACCCTTCGACTTCGGATGACACCTTTTATTAGAGACATGATGTCACGACCCCCGACCCACCCTGGACGGAATCGGGTGCCGTGAACAGTCCAGTGGTACCGGTGATTATTTTGAAAACGTTGCAGCGAAAATTTCCTCAGAACCGTGAGTTAGGAAAAATATCAGAGTTTAGAAACACCGGATTTTATTTTAATAAATAAATGGGATAAACCCATGTTTTATAATGGTAGCTTTAATAAAGATAAATTTTATTATATAAAACAATATTTCTAAAAATTTAATTAATAAAATAAGCCACTTCTGGATGCCTTTTTGTGCCGTATCCATCTCTTACTCCAATTCTACTGTAATTACCTGAAAAGTGTTTAAAAAGGTTTTGTCAGCGGGAAATACTGAGTGAGTTCATTCATTTTACTAAAACGACCCGTTTGTTATAATATACAGTATTAAGAGCGATTACAATGTTTCTGATATCAAGCCAACTACCCACGGTACTTGCCACTCGACCCATTGGCCCATTCGTCCAATGGTGTCTGTGACTATGGTCATATCCCCCATTGGCTGCCCCAATGGTGACGATTATCAAGTAATGTATACAAAACCCCACATACCGGCTGTAACTTGGTGATTACAAAGACTTAATCCCCGTAATTATAACTTTGAAATAAACATGCTTTTGTAAATAGATTTGATAAAAAGAGAATGACTCACAAACTGTGAGAAAAAGAAGAATGACTCACAAACTGTGAGAAAAAGAAGAATGACTCACAGATAATCAGGCAGATTCATACGGACAAAGTTTAGTCTACAGATAAGCCTTTGATATATTGCAGATTTGTACAAGCAGAGCTTAGCCTATTACTTAGCCTTGGAACCTAATGCATCCGAACTAGGTAGATAACTTAATACAGCATTTACGATAACTCACGAGATCAAATTCTCACAATGAATGTCAAAATGCAATACTTTGTCCATCGAATTAACGATGATCCATTGAATTAACAATGAACGACAAGGTATAATACTTTACCCATCGAATTAACGATAATCCGTTGAATTAACAACGAACGATAAAGTATAATACTTTACCTATCGAATTAACGACAATCCGTCAAATTAATGACGAACGATAAAGTATAACCCTAATGTGGGCGGCACTTAAACATCCCTTGGATAGTTTAATCGATCGGATAATGAATCGTAAGAGCGATTGAGTTAATACCCTGTTCTGCAGCACCCCGCTATACTTAATTAGGGTTTCGTGTGTGTTAATTGTAGTATTCAGATGATAACTCGACGGAATTTTGGAGTTTGAACGTCGCTCAATCGCCAGAAATCAAGTCCCAGACGCTGCTATTTATACACAAAACTTGACTAGCTTACGGACCGTAAGCTTATCAATGTTGAGGTCCGTAAGGCAGCATACGGACCTTAAGCTTGGTGACCTTACGGTCCGTAAGGTACACTTCATACTTAAATTGTTGCCACGTGTGGGACTAGCTCAGATGAGTCGACAGAATTCGAATTTGAAACTTTGTCAGCACGTAATTTGGATAATCGTCAATAGGGTTTAACCCCCCCTGAGTTTTAGGGGCCCTAATCCTGATTCTGAAAATTATGAAATTTTTAGGGTTTGCACAGAATCACTTGGGTGTCTCAATTAGGGTTTCCTTTTGGTTAAATTAAAATAAGAAATATTATTTTAATGAGAGTTGTTTTATCAGGGGTCCGGGTTCATACTTACGGAACGTTTTTAGGATGTTTTTGTGTGAGTCGTTACATTCTACCCACCTTAATAAAAATCTCGTCCTCGAGATTTACTGGAATAAATAGGAATACTTTTTCTTCATCTCAGATTCCAGCTTCCAAGTGTATTTGGGTTATGATATTTCTTTTGGAATTATGTCACCTTTTAGTTAATAGTATTAGGGTAGATGACCCAGAATTGAAATATTAAATTTTATGAATATGAATTGTATAATAAGTAGGATTCAATGGTTCAACTGAATTAGTTCAAGAAATCGATGATAAACGAATGAAATGAAATGATAAAATGTTCAAAGTGACTAGGTTCAAACCAAAAGATATATGATCAATAAATTCTTTAAAATGAATGTGAAGGACTTTTAGAATCAATAAAATTCTTTGTCAAAAGAAAGCTTACTTTGATTGAGGAAGACGTAGAACTGACAGGTTCCAAATGAAATCAAAGCATGAAAAATGATTTGTCAAATATTTATGATATGAGAAATCAAAGTGTTGAAAGGAATGAATTGCAAAGATATATCAAAAGATAATAGAGTTAGTGCATTATTTTAAAGTTTCAAATTGTTTTAATTGTGAAACATTGTGATAGTACACTTTTAATGACTATACTTTTCATACTATCTCCTAGAAATTGAAATATAATAAGAACAAATTATTTTGGTTTGATCAACCATTATACTTTTGTAAAGCAATTTGAATATATATATTATTTGTTATGCATTTTTACTATATGTAAATGGTCACCACTTTTAAATAAATATTATTTTAGTATTTTATCATACTATGTAAAATAATTATGTAAGATATATTACAAAATACCGTAATGAAGTCATTATGTTTACAAAATATTATTTTGTAAAAGAAATCATTATTATTTATAACGTTAAATAAGATTGGTAAAAATATTTATTATACAAAATATTTATACATATATTATACTTAGTGGGTCGATTCTATGGGATTACTTATTTGCCTTTGGAAATCATATAACTTTTGTGAATGTATTTACAAATGTTGTAAATAAGTGAAAACAGAGACTATTCTTATATAGTATAAGGTTCCCTTAACCCAGCGTAGTTGATGACTTTTGTATTATTCTTATATGGTTATTTTCTTGCCCGAGTGTTATGGTACATAGTTACCACAAAATATGTGATACATAATTATTTATATAATTTTATTCGTCCCTCTAATTCTGGTATTGTTTTATGAAAATATATCTTTCTCCCATGTATATATATTTCCATATAAAATTAAAATTTACTAAATATATATGATGACTAGTCATTATCATAGTTGGATATTGGTTAGTGCTGCCTTGTTTAAGCATAGGTGGCCAATCCATGCCTAACTAAGGCTAGGTTACCCAATATCTGCCCTTGACAATAATCCTAGTATTTTAAAATAATACTAACACTTATTATTATTAATATTTTCTTACTAATAATAAAACTGATATTAGTATTATATACTTAAATGGAAAAAATTTTAAATAAAAATGGTGAAATTGGCCGTCCCCAGGATCGAACCCGGGTCTAGGCCACACCCTTTCGCGCTCTTAGCCAACCGAGCTAAGTGCCTAGTTTGTGAAAATTTCTATTTTGGTTAAATATAAGCACATGTACAATAAATTCGGTACTTTTTATTATAATTCACTCACTTATTTTGACTAAGTATTTGCTTATCCTCCTTATGGTGACTAATAAGAATATAGTAATACTATTAGGTAATCACTTATGTAAGTTTCCAAAAATAATGTTTTTCGATTGAAGATGTTAAAGTAATAATTATCACGAAAGGCTAGATTGATATTTGTAAAAAAATCATTTAAGAGATATAAGATATATTAAAATATGACAGGAACTTGTGTATCATTATCTTATCACACGATTTGTGTTAAGATAACTTTTATAAATATTCGTATATGATATATATAAAATGAGATTAGTGCAAGTTTTAAATTTTATGAAAACGTTAGTACAAGGTGACCGTGATCAAAGAAATGATTTTAGTGAAGTCGAAGACCAATTAGGCATTTTATAGTTCTAGAGAATTGAAGTGTTTGTTGGAGAATATGATAGCTTTAAATCCATCATATGGGAATTTGAAATGAGCAAGTTTAAACAACTGAAATCGGTTTAAACAAAACGAGTTTAAATAAGAAAGTTCGGACATGGTCATAATAGAAACCATGGATGCCAAAGAAAATTGAGTTTTTCAAAAATTTATTGACTTGATATTCTGAGTCATTGTTTAGCAATAATGTGGTTTACCGTACCAAAATCAAGTCTAACTAAAGGATATTTGAGTTTGGATAAAACGACAAATTAGAATGAATCCTTTTAGTGGAAATTTAGAAATTAAACGAACCATATGTGTAACAGTGGATTTACCAAGAAATGAAATGAATCAATATCCGCTACTATGAAATAAATCCTTCTGGTATGATGACCGTTAAGAAAAGTAGAAATGCGAAAGTCAACTTTTTATATGCAGAAGTCAGAATTTTTAACAAAAGAAATATAAGAACTTCTATCTGGAATTTCGAATGATAACCGTTATTTAAATGATATTATCAGGGAATGTCAAAAATAAAATGAAAATAGAGAATTTGCAAAAGTATATGACTCCTTTTTCAGTGCTAATACTTATGAATCTGATTAGACTGTGCACCGATGTTTTTGTGAAATCTTGTTCTAATATACCTCAGCGAAATTTTATGTTGGTTGTAGGATCATATGATAAAGTGTTGTTTTTAGTTCTTCTACTGACAGAATTTTAACATTAGTGTCATTGTGCCCAATTTATATTTTCCAAAGATCTTGCCTCGAAAGTTGTGTGTGATATATTTTAACGTCTGCGGACTTATAATTAAATTTTCATGTGCATTAGCACAACTTTTCATACTTCTTATTTGCGTTAATAGTTTATGGTAACGTATTAGAAATTCTTTATGCTTTCAATGGTATCCCAACTTAATGGGTTTTTATTATTATTGTCGCTCAAGTTTTTAGGCAGATAATTAAACAAAATAATGTTTGATATCAGAAAAGAAATTCCTAATAAAGAATTCTAGACATAGATGCTTATGCTTTATTTCATATTGACTTTTTGGAATTTCTTATAGATATATCTATCTATATAATCACGTATTTTACATGCTGAATTAAACATTTCATCTATCAGGTAAATGTATTTAACAAATTCATTTTTCCAAAACCAGTCAAATATCTGATTATGATACTATTTAGGGAAATCTTGTCACTCGTGTGATATATTATATATTCCGTCTTATCCGATTCGCGCCGGAACGGTAATTCCAATATATCCGAACAAACTGGAGAGTCTTATTACCTCATACCCAGTCTTGCTGGAGAAAATTTTCTATTTCCCATAAATAGTATCTTTTCAAAAAATGCCTATCTTATTAGGGTTTTTATTCAGAATTAAGGAAATTTGTATTTCCATAACATATCTTATTATTATATTGATCACTACACGATTCCGGTGACAGTGTCAATTTGATCATTTTTCCAATTTGTGACTCAGGTCATATTACTGTTGATCATTCTTTCAACTAGTAATTCTGGACTTAGTTATCCCGTGATATTACTTTATCAAATATATTACTTATGGCACAAAACCATTTAACCCAGAGAATGACATATATCATTTTATTTCAAACTACTATAACTTATCAAATATAATATGTTAATTTACTTAAATAATTGTAATATCGTTATTTGATTTAATTTAAAAAATATAATCTCCGTATAGTAGAATATATTATACTTGACTATTTTATTATGGGATACATTAATTAAATTTATTTTAAACATTTATTAACTTTATTAATGATTCAATGTTTAAAATAATATTAGTCATAGGCTATGGTTACTGATACGTAGTTTCTATTGTGATTGTGGTTATGCTATTATTAGCTAAGTTTCTATTAGAAAATATATATAACTTTAATTACTGTAAGTATAACTGATAAATATTTTAGGATTTTGAAAAGTCTTTGTAATTATAATTGTATCACAAAAAGGTGATAAAACTATAAAAATAGAGTGGACTTACAAACTGTGAGAAAAGAAATGAACTTACCAAAATCCATCATATTTATTTACACAAATACTTAGCTTATTGTGAAGCTAATATTAAGGCATCTTTTCTTAAGTTTGAGTCTAAATGCTACCAATTAACATCAATCCCCTAACTCTTTTATATAAATTTAGGTATTATTATTACAACACCTAAAGGCGTAAAGCAGTGGCTTTGCTTAGTGGCTCTGATACCACCTTCTGTCACGACCCCCGACCCACCCTGGACGGAATCGGGTGCCGTGAACAGTCCAGTGGTACCGGTGATTATTTTGAAAACGTTGCAGCGAAAATTTCCTCAGAACCGTGAGTTAGGAAAAATATCAGAGTTTAGAAACACCGGATTTTATTTTAATAAATAAATGGGATAAACCCATGTTTTATAATGGTAGCTTTAATAAAGATAAATTTTATTATATAAACAATATTTCTAAAAATTTAATTAATAAAATAAGCCACTTCTGGATGCCTTTTTGTGCCGTATCCATCTCTTACTCCAATTCTACTGTAATTACCTGAAAAGTGTTTAAAAAGGTTTTGTCAGCGGGAAATACTGAGTGAGTTCATTCATTTTACTAAAACGACCCGTTTGTTATAATATACAGTATTAAGAGCGATTACAATGTTTCTGATATCAAGCCAACTACCCACGGTACTTGCCACTCGACCCATTGGCCCATTCGTCCAATGGTGTCTGTGACTATGGTCATATCCCCCATTGGCTGCCCCAATGGTGACGATTATCAAGTAATGTATACAAAACCCCACATACCTGCTGTAACTTGGTGATTACAAAGACTTAATCCCCGTAATTATAACTTTGAAATAAACATGCTTTTGTAAATAGATTTGATAAAAAGAGAATGACTCACAAACTGTGAGAAAAAGAAGAATGACTCACAAACTGTGAGAAAAAGAAGAATGACTCACAGATAATCAGGCAGATTCATACGGACAAAGTTTAGTCTACAGATAAGCCTTTGATATATTGCAGATTTGTACAAGCAGAGCTTAGCCTATTACTTAGCCTTGGAACCTAATGCATCCGAACTAGGTAGATAACTTAATACAGCATTTACGATAACTCACGAGATCAAATTCTCACAATGAATGTCAAAATGCAATACTTTGTCCATCGAATTAACGATGATCCATTGAATTAACAATGAACGACAAGGTATAATACTTTACCCATCGAATTAACGATAATCCGTTGAATTAACAACGAACGATAAAGTATAATACTTTACCTATCGAATTAACGACAATCCGTCAAATTAATGACGAACGATAAAGTATAACCCTAATGTGGGCGGCACTTAAACATCCCTTGGATAGTTTAATCGATCGGATAATGAATCGTAAGAGCGATTGAGTTAATACCCTGTTCTGCAGCACCCCGCTATACTTAATTAGGGTTTCGTGTGTGTTAATTGTAGTATTCAGATGATAACTCGACGGAATTTTGGAGTTTGAACGTCGCTCAATCGCCAGAAATCAAGTCCCAGACGCTGCTATTTATACACAAAACTTGACTAGCTTACGGACCGTAAGCTTATCAATGTTGAGGTCCGTAAGGCAGCATACGGACCGTAAGCTTGGTGACCTTACGGTCCGTAAGGTACACTTCATACTTAAATTGTTGCCACGTGTGGGACTAGCTCAGATGAGTCGACAGAATTCGAATTTGAAACTTTGTCAGCACGTAATTTGGATAATCGTCAATAGGGTTTAACCCCCCCTGAGTTTTAGGGGCCCTAATCCTGATTCTGAAAATTATGAAATTTTTAGGGTTTGCACAGAATCACTTGGGTGTCTCAATTAGGGTTTCCTTTTGGTTAAATTAAAATAAGAAATATTATTTTAATCAGAGTTGTTTTATCAGGGGTCCGGGTTCATACTTACGGAACGTTTTTAGGATGTTTTTGTGTGAGTCGTTACACATGACTTGTAAACTTCAATGCCCGCCAGATCCATACTTAATTTCCTGAAATACATGTAGTTTGAAAACATCAACAAAAGTTGAGCGAGTTCATGTGTTTAGTATGTGTGCACGAATAAACCTTGAAAACTCTTGTAAGTATGTATGTATGTACTTGAAAACTGGTATGAAAGCAACAAGGAAACATATCAATTAATGTGTAGCTAATACATTAATATATGTGACATGGTGCAGGAAGACTCAATCCTAGCAGATTTGCACCGGGCTTTAGTTTGAAGACATAGTCACCACATGGCCCACTCGGCGGGCGCATAGGTGGGGCTCGCTACACCCAAATAGATCTATCACTCATGTCCCTTGGTCCTACTACGAGGATTAATGGTCTTACGTTAATCGCCTACCCATTCACATGATCTAGCAGTTCATTCCTTAGCTAACCATACCATTTGTAATCATCGAAACATTTGTAACATGTATTTCACCCCCGAAGTTGTAAAACTGAAAACAGTTAAAAGAAAAGGGGGACATGAACTCACAGTTTGCGTTCTTCAACGGTAACTCAAAGCTCCTTCGGATATACATAACTACCTACAACGTACTAAGGTCTATTAGACGATCGGGTCGTGCCTTGATTTAATATTTGTTAGTGTCTTTGAGTTACGTTCTTTGTGTCTTCAATATTATTCCAAGTTATATAATTATTTGTTAAAATAATAAATATTTTAACTTAAATTATATTTATTAAATTTTGGAATAATTGTTAAAACAATATATATTAACTTGATACTTTTCACATATTTATACATGTATTTCCTTCCCAAGGATGGGTGTATTTGTATTCGTATTCTAATACTTGTATATTTTTGCCATGTATTGGTGTCGTATTCCGGAGTGTATTTATACGTACGAGAATACGTATTTTCTTGTAATTGCTAAGTATTCTTATTGTTGGTGCATCCGTCTGTCGACTTCGTCTTGTATCAAGTCTTGTATTGTTTGTAGATAGATCAGGGCACGTTATACGAGAAAAATGTCAAATATAGGGTGAGAGGCAATTTCAAACGGAATTAGAAGTTGTAATTTCGTTTGAAATCACCATGTCACGTTCAAACGAAATTACTAATTCCGCTTGAATGTAATTTCGCTTGAGGCAGTTTCAAGCGGAATTACTTTGCCTATATATATGTGTCTGCTGATTTCGTTTAAAGTAGTTCTGAGATTCCGGTTTGAGAGACGAAGTGCTGCCGAAGTGTCTACTCGCTGTAAATCTTTGTCAAATCAATCTAAAGACAGTTTAAATTGTATATCTAGTTGAATTGAACTTGATACGTCTGTTTCCGCCTTTCGTATCGAGCAAAAACTCTTCTGATCGACTCATTGGATCAGTAAACGATCCTACAAGTGGTATCAGAGCTCAGGAGGAAGAGTTCATACCAATTTAGCTGCAATTTCTGATTTCTACACCTTCTTTTTCAAAATTTACAAGTTTTCACGGTCAAAAAGTCTTGAATTTCAAGTATTATGTGCGCAATAATGTTTTAACAAAGCCTTGAAAGTTTCAGATCTTAAAACGGATTAAAACTTGATCAATTTGACAAAATTCAGTTCGAGATGATGACTTCAGCATAATTTCGCTTGAAATAGCATCTTGATTCCGCGTGAAATCTGCTATTCTGCACCAAATCATTATTCCGCTTGAGTAATTCCATTTGAATTCACTAATTTCGCTCCAATCTGTCATTCCGTTTGAGGATTTCACACGGAATTAGTGATTCCGTTTGAAAGGGTGTTAGTTCACACAAAATTAGTTATTTCGTTTGAAAGTGTATTCCGCTCCAAAGTGTTTCTTTGTGAAGCTGGTATTTCGTTTGAACGGATTCAGTGTGAAGCTGGTATTCTGTTTGAACAGATGATTTCGTGTGAAAGATTTGATTTCGCTTGAAAGTGACAGAGTTTTGTGAAACTGATTACCGAAACATGGAAGAGGAATTTTATAACGCATTTGCTACTACCCCGACTACTCCGGCTAGTGTTACTCAGAACTTGACCATGGAAAATGAAACTGGCACTATGCAAAAACCGCCAAAGCTTATGAACATTGAAGAGTATAAAGGATGGGAGGAACGATTCGAAAATTGGGTGCAAGCAAATTATCTGGATGCTTGGGAGTGTGTAGAAACAAAGTATGTTAGACCAACGAATGATGATGAAGAGGAGATTGCTATTAAAGATCTAAGTGCTGATGATAGAAAGAAATACAAAAATGAAAAGATGATGATTAGTCTATTGCATCAAGCAGTTAAAGAAGATATCTTGATCTTACTGCAACACAATGGAAGTGCGTATTCAATTTGGAAAGCATTAAGATCAAAGTTTGTTGGAAGCCAAGAGATGGTCAAGAACAAAAAATCACTTTTGAAAAAAGAATTCGATTTATTCCGGGGTTTAAAAAATGAAAACACAAAGCAAATCATAGAAAGATATTGCAATCTATTAGCAAACATGAAGAGGTTAAGCATCACAAAAGATAATGAAGAGTTGATTGAAAAACTGGCTGATGCGTTGCCACATGAAACATGGGGCACATATCTTATGATGTTAAGAAACAAGAAAGGATTTGGCAGTTTAACACTCAGCAAGTTTATTGAAAAGATTGAAGCTCAGGAGATGGAACAAAGAAAGATCTCAAGAATGAAAGATTTTGATGGTGAACAAGATATTGGGTTGTATTATAAAGGAGGAAGCAGTGTAAAAACCAATATGTCACCAAAGATCGAAACTGCATTCAATGCTAAAAGTTCATCTGGTGGATCATCTCAAGGATCAAACATCAAAACAGGATTTTCTCCATATCCATCATTTGATCCAAACTTTTCTACAACAAAGAATGGCAAAAGATTACAATGCAACATTGTTTTAAATCTCGAGAATGGTGAAAATTTCTCGGAAGAGGTTGCTAAAGGTCACATGTCGTTGTTGGGAACCGTTTTGGAATCATATGAGAGTTTGGTTGCAGGTCGGATCGGGAATCGAATGCTGACAAAAGAGGATTACGATCAGATTGATGCTGAGGAGATGGAATTGATGGATATAAAGTGGTGTTTAGCGAGTGTTTTGAGAAGAGCCGAAAAGTTTAAACAAATTACGGGAAGAGATGATTTCCGTGATGCAATGTTTCTACTTTAGGTTTTGATAAATCTAAAGTTATTTGTTTTCATTGCCGGGAAAAAGGACACTTCAAGAGGGAGTGCACAAACCGCGAAGCAAGTCGAGCTCAAAATCCGTTCAACAATAATGATTACTATCGGAAAACAATTTATCATCAAGTTGCTCAACAGTTACATCAACAAGAACCACAAACTGCACATGCCAGGAAGACAATCGAAGATTCATCAAAGAGAGCTTGTATGGTGAATCAAGAAGATAACAAATCATCAAAAGGATTCAGTTGGGACAAATATGTTTCAGCTGATAATAAAGCATGTCTGATAAATCAAGATGATGAAAAATTACCAGAAGGGTTTAGCTGGGCAAATTTCAGTTGGGATGATTATGATCCTAACAAAACTCCAAATCACAAAGCTTTTGTTGCTCGAGTTGCTGATGACAGTGATAATGATGATGATTATTATGCAAGAAGAATGGAAAAGCATTTAAAAATGATGGAAGAAAGTGACAGTGATGATGAAAAAGCGAAAAAGAAAAAGTTAAAAAACCTGTCAACAGTGATGATGAAGAAGTTCCAGTGATAAGGAAAAAGGTCAAAGATATTCCAGTTTTCAAAGTTGAAGCTGAGGCTGATGCACAAAAGATTCCGGTGATATGTGAAAATTGTGAAACAGTGAAAAAGCAAAATAGTACTTTGATTCACAATATGAACAGATTGAAAGAATCTTATGATGTTTTGAACATGCCATGAATCAATACAATCTGTCTAGCAGTGAACAAGCTACAACAATGAAGACACTTCAAGGAGCTTTCATGACAAAGCAGAAAGTTGTCAATAATTACATTGAAAAATGTGCTGTGCTTGAACAGAAACTGGAAACACAAAGAATTGAAACAGAAAGAGTTAATAGGTTGTTAAAAAGTTACTCATATACTTCTTATGTTATTAACAGGATTTATCCAACTGTTGAAGGCATGAAGGCATTTGATGAAGAGGAAGTATCTGAAGACAAGAGTTCTGAAAAGAAGAAGGATACTGAAGTGAAGATTTCTGGTAAGAAACAAGATGCCAGTTACAACAAGTGTCCACCCCCGCTTGAAAATGGATATTCTCCTAGAAATCCAAATTCAGAAAGAGTAAAAAAGGCAACAAATTTACAGTGGGAGTCTGAGTCTACAGAAAATTTGCCAGACAACATTGATGTTACCTTCACATCGTCTGACACTGATCATGAGTCCGAATTAATAAAGAGAGTGGTCGATCAGGTGTTGGATAACGATGAAATCGAGGAGTCAAAGTCGGAGTCAAACTCAGAGTCAAAGTCTGACAAGTCAAAGTCAACAGTCAAAAAGGAGAAAAGGGTTTACAATAAAGAATTTTTGTTATCAAAATCTAATTTGAATGATGAAACAGTCAAAGTTGCTTATACTTTGAATGATTCGGACAAATTATATTCTGATGAAGAATTTCCAATAAGAGGTGTTAAACCTGAAATGATAAAAAAAGGTTTTCAAACTAACAGAAAGTAATATTTCTGAAATAAAAGATGTAAATCTTACTGAAAAATCTAAATCTTACACCTCAAGAGTTCAACAAAGAGAAAACAAGAAAAAGGGTTACAGTTCTGGTTCAGGTTATCGAAAGAAACCAAACCATAACGGTAATTTCAAAAGAAAGGGATTAGGATTTATTCCACCGAAAAATCATAAAAATGAAAAAACTTATAAACCAAAAACTGTGTTTGTTTCAGGATATCAACTGAAGAAGAAAAGGAGCAGTTGTTTAGAAATCAATCAAACAAAGAATTCCTTGCAAAGAAGCAAGAGGAACTGAAGAAGGATGTTGCTCAGAAAAAGGAAACGAGAACCCGTTTTCAATGCAAAATTGTTGGTCATATTGCAAGGAATTGTCCAAAGGCAATTCAAACAAAACAGGGAGTTTCTGAAAAACTGAAAGAAAAGATAATTGAAAATGAACCACCAATCAAGCAATTTAAAGTTTTCAAAAATTCGAAGTTTGAGGTTGGTGAATGTTCTAAAAGGTTTTACAAGAGAAAAGCAAATCTTGACAACCAAAAGTGGGTTTTTAAGAAATCTAATGATAGTTCTAGCAATGATTCTGATTCGTCAAAATCAGAGGAGCTATTTTCAGGTGATGAATCTGATTCCACAAAGTCAGAAGAGCCACATGTTGAGTTAATGTTGGAAACATCAGTACCTCCAATGGATGATGCAAATTTTCCACCATTGAGGGCTGAGAATTTTAAACAAAAAGTTGGTAAAATCGAGATTTCAAATCAATTTTTCTCAGAAAAGAAAGAATTTGATATTGAGAAAGTTTTTAACCCTAAAGTGCAACATATTTTTTGTAAAATGATTGATGGGAAGGTTAAAGGAGTGAAGGAGTTTTATGAGAAAAAATTGAAGAAACCAGGTAAGTGTGAGTCATCCCAGGTTTGTGACTGGGATGGAACCTATTATGATCAGTAAACTCTGGACTTGCCGGAGCTCCCAAGTGGGTAATCGTGGAGCAGGAATCGACATCATTCTTGAAAATGTTTGATTGGTAAACCTACAAGTGGTAGTTTATCTTGAAATTGTTATATTTCGTTTTTTCATGTGGTTCTGGTTGATAAGTGAACCTACAAGTGGTTGAAGAAGGTTTTCACTTACAAATGATGAATCAAGGTCATTAGGTTGAACTTGATTTGATCATTCTTACAAGTGGTATTTGAAATGAGAACAATGTGATGTATTGAATCCCATTTTTACAAGTGGTAAAATCAACAAAACTTATTTTCCGGGAAAACCATTTGATTAAAACAAACTTAAGTGTTTTGAAATCATAATGGGAAAATAGTTTGTTGTCAGGGGGAGTTCTGATTGTTTATGCCAAGTGGATGGCGAATTGAAGCGATTCACAACAGTTGTCACTTTACTTTGTACAGTTTGTTTTCAAATTTCCTTTAAATGATTTTGAATTTTAGGGGGAGTAAGAAATTTCAGAAAATCCAAAAACATTTGAAAATTTGAAAAAGTAAAAAACATGATAAAATTGAAAAGGAGTTTTGTTGTGAACTAAATTTCAAACTTGCTTATATCGTGGGGAACATCTCTCGGATATATGGGTAACCCCCGAAATCTTGTTTGAAAGTTCCCTCTTTCTGAGATACTAGGTCTTTATGCTTAGTGATATCTGGGGTATTATCCCAGGACTTCTGATTTTGCGGAAGCAATGGCCTAGTCCCCGTATAATACTTTACGCTTGCTTGAAATATAGCACCGCCCTCAGCATAAAAAATGATGAAACATTGAAAAATGCTAATCATGTGCTGTTAAAGAAAAGATTCTCTAAAGGGAACACACCAAAAGTCGAAGCCGTCATCTCTCTGATTTTGCGGAAGCAATAGCCTGAGCTCTCACGGCCCTCGCAATTAACCCCTTACAGATATCATCTAGGTATACTCACCTGTAAGACTGAATATTGGGATCTGGATACGGGAGTATATTCTGAGGTGGGACACGCGAATAAGTTTAAGTCGCTTAAAACATTAATGTCGTATCTCGAAACAGTTGAACTTTGTGTGAAAATTTAAGTGGATCAGTATACTGACAATCTAAGTGAATTGTTTAGAATTTAAAATGTTTAAAGCTTAACGGTGTTGGTGATTTGTCTCATAAACTGATATGATCCTCTTACACAAACTCACAAAAATATTGTGTGTTTATATTTCTTTATTGTATTTTGTTAAATTCAATAATCCAAAAAAGATTTTCGGAGTGTTTTAGCATAAATTTTTGAAAAATACAAAAAGATTTTCGACAACTGATGTTGAAAAGCTGATTTTCAAAATTCCAAGTGCTAAACATGATGACAACTGGATTGGGAGAGTGTGTTTGAAAAGAAAAATGATATTTCTTCAAGTGGTTCATCAGAGATTAACATTGTAAAATCATTTTTTTAAATATCTTATCCACAAGTGGTCATCAGAAACATTTTAAATGTTAAATCATTTTTTAGATTAATATCTGCAAGTGGTAATTTCTAAATTTGTCAAATGTTAAAATTGTGAAATTTATTATGAGGTAGAGTTTGTGCAGGTAGGCCAGGTAACGACCTGGAACTGCTGATGCTGATGAACTTAAGGAATCAAGAGATCGGATCAAGAGGATTAGAAGACTCAAGAGCCAGATTGTGATTCTGGAATTGAAGATTAGATCAACATCCGAGGGGGAGATAAGTTGATAAAGAGAAGAGAGAGATGGAGAATACTTACATTGTTAGATACTTCGGAAGAGAGGTCGAGAAGACTGATAAAGACTGAAGATGTGAAGACTCGACACCGAAGACTTCGTCAACATCCGAGGGGGAGTCTGTTGGTGCATCTGTCTGTCCACTTCGTCTTGTATCAAGTCTTGTATTGTTTGTAGATAGATCAGGGCACGTTATACGAGAAAAATGTCAAATATAGGGTGAGAGGCAATTTCAAACGGAATTAGAAGTTGTAATTTCGTTTGAAATCACCATGACACGTTCAAACAAAATTACTAATTCCGCTTGAATGTGATTTCGCTTGAGGCAGTTTCAAGCGGAATTACTTTGCGTATATATATGTGTCTGCTGATTTCGTTTGAAGTAGTTCTGAGATTCTGGTTTGAGAGCCAAAGTGCTGCCGAAGTGTCTACTCGCTGTAAATCTTTGTCAAATCAATCTAAAGACAGTTTAAAGTGTATATCTAGCTGAATTGAACTTGATACGTCTGTTTCCGCCTTTCGTATCGAGCAAAAACTCTTCTGATCAACTCATTGGGTCAATAAACGATCCTACACTTATACTTAATTTTGTATTAATTTTTCCGGAATAACATGTCTAGTAAAAATACATCAATATATATTTCCAAAATATATATTTTGAGAAGTATTACTTAGAAAAATTATTTATAATTTTTTCTTTGGCAAAAATATTTATAAATTTCATATAAGTCTTAAAAATAATATATTTCCAAGTCTAACTTAGAAAATATATATAAACTTATTTTTCTCCAAAATAATATATTTCATATTTATTTGAGAAAATATATATTTCTTCCAAAGGTAATATACCTTCTAATAATTCCAAGAAAATATATATTTTTTTATTCACCCAAAATAATATGTTTTCTTCTTGTCAAAAATATGATAGAAATTCGTAATAATTGTAAAAATCATATTTTTATTCACTTGGTGTCCAAAACATTATTTACCAAAATATACTTACGAATAAATTCTCCAGAATATTTAGTAAGTTACATTTGTTTGTTTGGTTTCACCAATATTTTGTGTATTCTTTGTATATTTATTCCTTGGAATTTTGGTAATATTTTGGATTGTAATTTTTGGTATTTTGATGAGTTATATTATTTCAAATCCTAGAATAATATAACTAATACACATAATATACAAATAATCAAACACATGGTGACATCTAAATATATATATTTCCTAAATACATATTTAGTCACTTTTATTTACAAAAACCAACCTCCAATATTTATATTTTTGTAACAAAATTCATGGCAAACTTTATGTGAAAAATCCATGGTTTGAAATACACTTGTAAATATTTGTTTTGAAATATTTTTCTAAGTGTTTAATTTTTAGAAAATTTTTGCTATAGTTTCCCCTAAAAATGGAGGTTTCCATGCCTTAAAGGCATATCATTTTCTTTTTTAAATCAACACAATCAACCAATAATCAACAATAAACAATCTACACTTACCAATTTTGCCAAAAACAATCATAAACTACCACTTCATGAACTTGAAAATTTATAAAAAAGTGTAGTAACTTACTAGTGTATTTAGTAAGTCTTGTTACCCTTCAAGGTGTGATTAATTCTTTAAAAACATCATTTTTAAAGAAAATAGATCTTTACAACTCTTGATCACATTTTCTAAAAATATTTCTTCATGGATTTTTCTTGTTACATAAGTGTTTCTACATTTTATTAACCACCAAAAATGAGGTTTATTTTTTTAAGAACCAAGATTAAGTAAAACTTATATTTTTAACTTGGTTTCTTGAAAAATCACTCTTGAAATCTTAGATTTACAAGATTTACAACTTACTTTAGTCATCATTTTACAAGAACACAACATATTATTTCAAGTTCATGTCTTTCACGAGGATGATTCATTAAACTCTAACATGTTCATCCTCTCATCTTGCTAGATTATGTTTTTAATCATGATCTAGCAAGATCATATGATGATCTACATCATTTATATAAGCAAACAATAATCAACAAGTAAATCAACACATAAACAACATGATTTCTTCATGATTTAAGCTTATGTTCAAGTTTTATCCTCTTGATTCTTAGTGTTCTTCAAGTTTAACATTATGTATCATCTTTTAACCACTTGAAATAGATGTAAAATGGAAAGATTAGTGTTCTTACCACTAGCTCAAGGCTAGGGATGATCAAGAGAAGAAAATAGATGGATAAAAGCAAATAGAGAAGGTCCTTGAACTTCCGAAAGCTCCAAGCTTCCTTATGAAACCTCTAACACCTTTGTATAAGCTTCGAATTGTATGAAGATGAGTGAATGATGGTGGTTGTGGTGTGGTTGTTTACGGCTGAATCCAAAGAAGAAGAAGAAAGAAAGATGAAGTGTTGGTGTGTTGGAGTTATGAGAAGTTATGTCTTAGTGTGTATACTTATAATCCAATTTCCATGTAATTTCCATTGTATATTGTGACAACTCGTATTTCCGAACTTATCTATGTGCTTAATGTAACGTATGTGAACTTGATGTGATTATCTGATATGTTGATTTAATGAATGTTTATGAGATTTTATGTTTGTAATATGTGAATTTGTGTATGTATATATACATATGACTCGGATCGCACAACACAACCCAGTCGCACAAGCCCTTGTTGGGCCACACTCCTTGTACTCGAACCACAAAGGCAAACCGTAATGGTTTCGGCCCATCCTCTTATTTGCGCATAACACTATGGGGAATGGGTATACTCCTCATAACTTGCAAAACACTTTACACATCAAATCCATAAATCTCTCCTCTCTCTCCCTCTCAAACTCGACGGCAACACCTTCATCTCTCTCTAAGCTTTCTATTCAGATCAATCCTTGTTCTTTCTCCAACCGGTTAGTGTTTTAGCTATTGCTTTCATGATTGTATGATGTTGTGCTATACATGCTCTACATGATGATGTAGGAATGATATATGATTGATGATGATGTAAACTGTTAATGTTGATGTTCATATAATCGGCTCACATGTATAGTGTGTACGAATCATATAGGGTTGTTAATCATTTGATGTTGTTAATGATCTAGAATCGATTGCATGATTAATCGGCTGTAGACTAATATATATGGATGAATTGGTTGGTTTATTACATTATTAAGCATGCTAGTGATTTAGATTGTGAGCCATGATTGAGATGTTTAAGTGTTATGATTATTGTTCATGTGTTATTCATAATTAGGATTCATGAGAAATCGGTTAGAATATGCTTGCTTGATCGATTATTGTTTGGTTTGGAAACTGTTAGTTGTTGATTGATAATTTCATAAATGGAAACAATATAACTGAATGCATGATTTAAGGAAATTCACAACCGATCGTACAAGATTAGTTGCACAAGTGCCATCACACAAGCTTTTGAATCACACAAGAGCTAAATCGCACAAGGCGACTGATCACACAAGATAGGTACATCACACAAGGCAGCAGTGTGCAACTAGAGTATGCATGATCGCACAAGACCTTGTGGATCGCACAAGACAGAGCCGATCGCATAAGGCTTGGGCCTCACACAATCAACATAAACTGCATTACTGTTGGGCCTTGAAGCCCAAACTTAATCGCACAAGTCCTGTTTAGTCGCACAAGGTTAATTGGATCGCACAAGTTAAACTATTTGCTTAATTGTTGGGCTGCACAAGTCTTGGACTGTTTATATTATTTGGGCCGGGTTTATGGCTGATCGCACAACCCATTGTGGATCGCACAAGTTGTGCTGATCGCACAATAGGTTGGGCCCGTCTATTCATATTGTGCTTTGTTGTTTACTTGTCTGATATCGTTTACGTGTATGTCGTGTATACCATGTGTTTGTAACTTGCTATCTTGGTGTAATCATATGTGCACTATTTGAACCTAGACCTGACTTGTATGGTAACCATGTTAGGGCGTGGTTGACCTCTAGCAGCTCGATTGACCTTTTGTTTATCTGCCGAGCTAACCTAAGGTGAGTTCACACTTTCTACAAAGCATGGGATTCCCAGGGGTTGGGAATGGGTTAAGGAATATGGATTCCTCGTCCTTCTTGGGTAGGACAGTACGGGTTCAGGAATATAATTCCTCGTCCTCTTGGACAGTTTAAATTTCACTAGACCAAAACTCTATCACGAAGTCCCTCCTTTTATATCGACTTAATTGCCGGGCCAATGGCGAGCGGGTCATTAGTTAGATAGCGCTATTTAGGTCTGACAAGCCTCACACCGTGCCGCAGAGGACGGGCGTGAACTAATGGATCTGGGCACGTCAATGATGATAGACATTGACAGCTAAGGGCACATAAACATGACTAAAGTCAGTGGTCGATATGGTAACGAGTCTAGTAGTATAAACATGGGGTAGCCCCCACGGCCAGAGAGCCAGATAATCAAACATGGGGTAGCCCCCAGGGCTGGATTGCCAGAGTAAATGGGATAAACAAATCACGTTTTCAACTATGGGGTAACCCCCACGGCAGGGATGCCAGTTAAAGGAAACTGTTTTTGGAACAACTTAAAACCAACACCCATCTGTGAACTCGCTCAACTTTGTTGTTGACTCGTTACTACATGCTTTGCAGGTCAATAGGTACTTAGCTGGAGCTTGCATGGGGAAGAGTCGTTGTGGGACATGGACAATTGTGTGCCATGTTAAACATTGAAACATTTGAACTTATATTTTGTTTGGATTTAATCGCTATGCTTCCGCTTGCAACTTAAACTATGTTTGTTTGGACACCAATTGTATTGGTTGGACTTTATAATTACTTACATGCTTGTTCAATATGATTGGTGGCTTGATCCTGGTCAGTCACGCCTCCAAGCGGTGATACTCCACAGGTGGATTTTGGGGGTGTGACAGATTGGTATCAGAGCCATTGGTTATAGAGAACTTGGTTTTAATAAGGGAAAACGTTTTTGTTAAAACCAGACTATAACCTGAACAGTGCTCAACGATCCACAACGACGCTTCGCTCCACGTGCAAGACTCGACATTCTAGGTGATATGGTTTATGTTTTATTGCCTACTTGCTAGATTACATAGAACATTGCGTATGGTATGCTTAGATAAACTTAGCAACTATAGTCTGAAAACACATGTGTGCTTACTCTCTTCTGTCATCGCACTTTCACGAACCTCTCTCACTCATGTTTTCCTTTGATTTGAAGATCATGAGTGGACGCGTTAACATGACTCAAGCCCAGTTGACGGCTCTGATTAACCAACAAGTTGCTGCGGCACTTGCAGCCGCACAAGCAAGAGGTATACCCTGCAGTCTCAACTCACTCTAGGATCTTTAGGTCCTACCCTCGTAAACCAAAACTTGTGCTTAACCTTTGTTGATGCACAAGAATGTTTGTTGACTGCATCTTCATCAAGTCTTAAGTCAAGAAAGTCAAGATGAGAGTTTGAAAGTCAAGATTAGGGTTTATAATGTTATTTCACTTATGTGAACATTGTTTAGAAGTGATTTCGCTTTTAGGGACTTGATGATTTCGCTTTAATGACACATGGTGATTTTGCTCATATGGTCATGACATATAAGCGAAATCAGTTACATGTGATTTCGCTCATATGGTCATGTCATATAAGCGAAATCAGATCTAGTATAAATACCTCACATGTGTTCATTAGGTAGGACATTGGAGCGGAATCATCTCATGTAATTTGGAGCGAAACTCTGTCAAATTGATCTCAGAAAAGCAACAAAGTGAAGGAATTGAATAGGAAAGCTGTTGTTACGTTACATATACTGATTCCGCCTTTATATGTGATGATGAACTGCCTTGACTGATCGTTTAGGGTCACGACACGGTCCAACAAGTGGTATCAGAGCTTCAGGACGAGGAGTTCATATTACTTTAGCTGATTCGGCATTATTCTCTCATTTCTACTCTATTTCTCTTTTATTTTTCCGAATTATACAAGTTTCTACGGACAGAATGATTTGAACTTCAAGTATATTGAGCGAAATTGTTTTTTAAACAATCCGTAATAGTATCAGTTTTTAAAACAAAGTAAAAATCAATCAATTTTAACAAAATCTCAATCGGTTCACGAACAGAAATTTCAATATCAGATCTGGAACGAATTTGCGGTCAAAATTGAACTTTAATCATATCATTGTGATCGGAATTAAGTGTAGTACAACCCTTGAAAGTTTCAGATTGAAATTTGGCTTAAAAATGGGTAAAAAACGTGATTCCGCTTTTGTGAACATCGAGCTTTAAACGTCTGATTTCGCTCATACGGACAAGTAGTGATTTCGCTCATACGGACATAGTGATTTCGCTCTTGTGGACTTAGTAATTTCGCTCATAAGGACAGTCTCCTGATTTCGCTCATATGGACATAAGTGATTTCGCTCAAAGGGACATCATTTGATTTCGCTTATACGGACAAAAGTGATTTCGCTTATACGGACAAAAGTGATTTCGCTTTTGTGTCACTTTGATTGATTTCGCTTATCAGTCATTCAGACTGATTTTGTTTATTTGTCAAGGTGTTCAAAAATTTAGAAAAAAAAAATTACTAAGTGATTTCTGATTTTTAGGTACACTTAAGATGGATGATCTTTTCATGAACCCGTTTAGCGATATGTAAGCGTTCGCTGGAAATTCTGGAAACGATGATTCTTCGTCAAGCAATGTGAATGATAACACGCCAAAAGAGAAGAAAAAGGAAGCTTGGGAATCGGAAAGTGCTTTTGGAACATTCAATAAACCCCCAAAGCTAATGGCTATTGAGGAATACAGTCGGTGGTCCAGAAAGTTTGAAGATTGGATGATGGCATTTGCATTTCCAAGTTGGAAGAGTTTGAAAAACGGTTATGAACATGGAAAGAAATATGGTGAAGTCTTAACAGCTACTGATGAGGTTGAATCTTTCGTAGCCGAACAAAAGTGTGTGGCATTGTTATTTCAGTCTGTTCGGGAGGATATCATCTCATTGATAGACTATTCAAATGCTAAAGATCTTTGGGCAAAGTTAGAAAAGAAATGTATAGGTAGTGAAGAAATCAAGAAAAATAAAATAAAATTACTTAGGAAAGAGTTTGATATGTTTGGATGCTTAAAGAATGAATCAGTGTCAAAAATGATTGAAAGGTTTGGGCACTTGAAGCTGGAGTTAGTTAGACATGGAATTAAGTATTCTGATGATGAGCAAGTAGACAAGTTGTTCGACTCGTTGCCAGACGAGATGGAGTGGAGATATTATGCTCTCATGCTTAAGAACACTATTGCTTCTGAATTGTTGAAACCAGATTTGGTGATTGAGAGACTTGAAAGTCATGAACTGGAATTGAAGAAGACGTACAAAGTTAATCATTCATCTTATCAACAGAATTTGGATCTATATTATCCAAAGAGCATGATGCCGAAAGCTACTTCTCCAAAGACTGCGTTTTCTGTTGAAAATGTGTCGACAGCCAGCAAAGAAAATCAAAGTGGTCAAAGCAGTGGAAGTCATAGTGGTTATCACAGTGGATCTTCATCGTCTGGAAATCATCCAGATGCAAAGAATCGTTTTCAATGTAACATCGCGATAGACTTGAAGAATGCTCAGAACTTTGATGAGGAATCGGCCAAGCAGCAGATGATCTTTCTAGCATCGGTGTTGGAATCGTATGAAGGGTTGGTAGATGGGAAGATTGGCAACACAAATCTGACGAAAGAAGATTACGATCAGATTGATCCAGAGGAAATGGAACTGATCGATATTCGTTGGGCTATGGCAAGTGCTGTTCGTCGTGCACAAAGATTCATGGAAATTACTGGAAGGAAAACAATTGGTGGTGCTTCTACTAAGCTGGGGTTCGATAAATCGAAGGTGACTTGTTTCAAGTGTAAGCAGAAGGGTCACTTCAAACGAGAATGCCGAAACGCTTATGCTGATGAATCGGAGAACCTTTTCAGAGATGATTACTACAAGAAGGCAATTTATCACCAGAATAAATACGAGCCGCCTAGATTGAAGCAGGTTGAAGACAACAAAGAGAAATCTAGAGCTCTTGCAGTGATTTACGATGATGAGGGATATGATTGGAGTCAAGAGGTTCTACCGGAAGAAGATGCGGTTGGTTACGCATTCATGGCGAAAAATGAACCTATTCCATGGAAAGATGATAGAACTGAAGAGCAGAAGTATAGATACAGAAAGATGATTTCGGAAAACAAAATGATAAGACTTTCTGGTATCTATTTGGAAGCAAAGAGAGCAAAAAGATGGGATCCAGATAGGGAATGTTATCTTGATGAGTATGGAAATATTGCAATCGATCACAAAACTCTCGATCTGGAAGCCTTAATCAAGGAAATGAAAGATAATGATGAGTATTGGCAACACAAATGGTGGGGAACTCCAACAGAGAAAATGAAAGAGGAAGCGAAGAAAGAAAAAGAAGAAAAAGAGAAAGAAGAGATCGAAAAATCAAAGAAGATTGATACTGGAGTTATCGATACTACGCAAGAGTTGACTGCAGAGAACCTGGGAAAAATGGCTGACAAAGTGCTGGCTGCTAAAGCACTTGAGGTAGATTCTAACTCCGTGTCTGAGTCAAAAGGCCAGGTCAGTCCAAACTCGTCAACAAATGCGTCAGGTAAAAAGATCGAAGGACATGCTGATTGCAAAAATTGCAACAAAGAGTGCAAATTTTGTAATACTGTCACGTATCTCAACGGTGAGAAAATTAAAGATCTGACAGCAAAGGTCAGAAGCGTTGAGAATCAGATTCTTGGTCGTGACAAAACAGTTAAAGCTTCAACTGAACGGATAAGAGAATTAACTGTTCAAATTGAAACTGATAAAATTGATCATGACAAAATTAAACAAGAAAATGAAAAGTTGATTCTTGAAAACCGTCAGATTTCTGAAAAATTTGAAAAACTCAAAAGCACAATGAAAGATTGTGATGATCGAAACGGTAAAACTTTTAAAGAAAATGAACATTTGAAAGCAGTGCTTAGAGTCAAAGAAGAATCAATCAACCAACAACTGGATGAAATCGCTAAATTGAAACTTAAAGTTCAAGAGGCTGTAATCGAAAACGAGCGAATCCAGTTGAAGCTTAACAGTTACAACTCCGCAAGCTTTGTATTGCAACACATTATTCCCAAACCCATCGGGAAAGACAAAGCGGGCGAAGATGTGTATTGTGATGGAACTGGGGTGGGGTTTCATCGAGTTCCACCACCTGTTCTTGATAATTACACTAAAAAGCAGTCTGGGTTGGTTGAAATTGAGGAAGAAAGTGAAGTTAAACTTCCGGAGAACATTGATGTTACTTTTTCTACATCATCTGATGATAGTGTTCAGACAGAGATTGTTAAGAGCACAGCTGAAAGTGTTTTGTTATCTGATTCAGCTGAAGATGATGAATGTTTCTTGGACAAATACATTCAGAAATCAAAATCCAAAAACAACTTAAGTGATGAACCGGGTCTTGTGATGTACAAGATGGCTGGATCTGATAAGTTGTATTCGGATTCTGAGTTTCCCATTGAGAATGTTAATGTGAAAAAGTTGACAAATGTTTTCAAGTTAGTTGAAGTTGAGTTGTCAGAAGTGAACAGTTTGTGTCAAACAAAAAGGCAAATGAATTTTGAGAAAGATAAAGCTTATTACAAGAAATCTGTTAATCCATCACGTTTTTATAATAACAATCGAAAAAACTGGTCGGGTGGTTATCAGGGTGGAAAGAATTATCAGCAAAGAAGGTTTCAAAACAAAAGATTTGCTGAAAAGAAGGTGTTTGTGAACAGTTCAAGTTCACTTGCTGATGAAGAAAATGAGATTTTTTCAAAATCGAATGAAGAGTTCTTTGAGAAAAGAGCTTCACAGTATCAGTCTGAAGGCACAATTCGAGTTATTGATACTCGAACATGTTTCAGATGTAACCAAGTTGGTCACATTGCACGAAAGTGTACCAATGTGAAGCCTAAGACTGAAACTGTGAAGATTCAACAGAAGAAAATTGATGTGAAGGGTAAAGCACCAATCGTTGTTGAAAAAAAGAATGTGAAAAATGACAACATCAAAGTGAAAAATGAACCCGTAAAGAAAGTGGTAACTAAAAATGACAAGTTTTATAAACGGGTTGCATTAGCTGAACAAATTTGGAAACCTAAAACAGAGAAGAAAATTTCAACTTCTGAGGTGAAAAAGGCTGAAGAACCAATTCAGGTTGATTATGATGCAAATTTTCCACCTTTGAAGGCTGAAAATTTCAAAATTCAAATTGCGAGAGTCAAGGTTACACCTAAGGCTGATGAGGCCTGGGTGGACACCATGTTCGAATAAACAGTTTGAATTGCCGGAGCTTCCTTGTTCGCGAAGCATGAATCGGCATCTTTATTGTAGTTAGTTAAATTGAAGTTTGTTTTGTGCAGGATCTTCCACAACTTGTATCCAGATGGATCATGGATAGTGGAGCATCTCGACATATGACAGGGAAGACCGCGTTGCTGTATGATGTGAGAAATATTAATGGTGGTTATGTGGGATTTGCTGGTCATGAAGGTGGTCGAATTGTTGGTGAAGGAACGTTATCCAATGGGATTGTGACGTTTGAGAGAGTTAACTACATCACTGAGCTGGAGAACAATCTGCTTAGTATCTCGCAGATTTGTGACAATATGTATACTACTCACTTCACAAACAAAGAATGTTTGATCTTGAAACCAGGTTTTGTTATCCCTGAAGAATGGATTATCATGAGGGCATCTAGAGTGAATGATTTATATGTGTTAGATATGAGTGTAGCAACTACAACTACAGGTCAAGCACATTGTTTTGTGTCTAGAGCAACTGAGAAAGAATCAAGATTGTGGCACCGCAAGATGGGGCATATACATCTTAGGAAGATGAATCACTTGGTGCACAACGATTTGGTATTGGGAGTTAATATCAAAGGTTTTCATCTAGAAGGGGAGTGCATTAGCTGCATCAAAGGCAAGCAGAAGAAAAAGTCACACCCTACAAAGCAAGTCAATTCAGTTTCAAGACCTTTGGAAACACTTCACATGGATTTGTTTGGTCCGGTGAATGTCAAAAGTATTACAGGAGATTACTATTGTTTGGTCGTTACTGATGATTATTCCAGATTTTCGTGGGTTTCTTTCTTGAAGACAAAAGATGAAACATTTGACAGTTTGATGGGGCTGTTCAGGAAGATTGAGAATTTGTACCAAAGGCGTATCAAGAGAATTCGAAGTGATAATGGTACTGAATTCAAGAACAGCAAGATGGAAGAATTTTGTGATGAAAGAGGTATTTTGCATGAGTTTAGTGCTCCGTACACTCCGCAGCAGAATGGAGTCGCAGAACGCAAAAACCGGACACTAATCGAGACGGCTAGAACTATGCTCGCAGATTCAAAGTTACCGATTAATTTTTGGGCTGAAGCTGTTTCCGCCGCATGCTATACGCTCAACAGGGTTCTCACTATCAAGAAGTTCAACAAAACATGCTTTGAGCTAATCAATAACCGCAAACTGAATTTGAAGTATCTAGAACCGTTCGGGTCACCCTGTACAGTTATAGAGCCTTTTGGAAAGTTTGGTCCGAAGTGCATTGAAGGAATATTTGTTGGTTATGCAAATCAGATGCGACGTGTCTTCGTTCCAAGTGAGAAGCGGATTATTGAAGCTGCAAATGTTGAATGTCAAGGTTATACTATGCCGCCATAGAATCCTGGTGATTCATGGCGTTATCATTATGACAAACTTTGGGATTCCTTTGACATGAGAGAAGAATCAGAGGATGATGAAGATTTCTTTGATGAGTTGGATATTTTGCGTGAATATGAGTCGCAGTTAAGGTTCCCAGCTGAGTATTCGACGAGACCACGGGAAACGTCAAATGACGATGAAGCAGGTCCAAGTAATGCTGGTGAATATGATGATGTCCAACAGAATGAAGTTGCTCAGGATAATCAGTCGGTTCAGAATGATAATCTAGAAGCTGAAAACATGCCAGTCTTTGATCATGGTGATTCAGATTCTGAGGGGGAGCAAATTCAGATTTCAAGTCAAACAAACCAAGTTGGTGAACAAGATGCAGAGCAGAATGTTACTAATCTGGAGGGAAATGTAGATGTTCCAAGTGAAGTGATGCCGTGAACTTTTTCATATCATCCAGAGGAGTTGATCATAGGAGAATTGCAGACAGGCGTTCGCACTCGAAATCAGATTGATAAAGGGCTTACATGTTTTTATACAAAAGTTGCTCCTTTGCAAACTGAATTCTCATTGAGTTGTTTTATCTCGCAGGTTGAGCCAAGAACTTACAAAGAGGCGCTTACTGAAGATTCTTGGGTCAATGATATGCAGGAAGAACTTAGTCAATTCGAGAAATTGGGAGTGTGGAAGTTAGTTGATTTGCCGGATGGTCAGAGAAAGATTAACACCAAGTGGGTGTTCAAGTGCAAGAGGGACGATAGAGGAGTTGTTGTAAGGAACAAAGCTCGACTCGTTGTTCAGGGTTTTAGTCAACAGGAGGGGATTGATTTTACCGAAGTCTATGCTCCTGTAGCACGACGAAAGGCAATCAGAATTTTTTCTTGCATTTACGTCTTGGAAGAACTTCAAAGTATATCAGTTAGATGTAAAATCGGCTTTTCTCTACGGGAAGGTTAAAGAGGAGGTTTATGTCGGTCAGCCACCGGGCTTCACCGATCCAATCCACAAAAATAAGGTCTACTTATTGGACAAAGCGCTGTATGGTTTACACCAGGCCCCGAGAGCCTGGTACGAGACTTTGTCTCAACACCTACTAGCCAACAAGTTCATTCGTGGAAAAGTGGATGCCACTCTCTTCACTAAAGAGGTCGATGGTCATCTTCTGATAGTTCAGATTTATGTGGACGATATAATCTTTGGGTCGACAAATGAAAATCTATGCAAAGATTTTGAATCAGTGATGAAGCAAAAGTTTGAAATGTCATCAATGGGGGAGATGAAATTCTTTCTGGGTTTACAAGTTGAATAACTTCCTGAGGGAATTTTCATTCATCAGTCAAAGTACGTTCATGATATTCTAGAGAAATTTGGGATGTCAAGTTCTACTCCAGCTGCTACCCCACTTGCAACAAATCATGGGATTCACCCAGATCTCACCGGAGACAGGGCTGATGAAACGTTTTACCGATCCATGATAGGTTCTTTGATGTACCTAACTGCTTCACGTCCTGATATAATGTACCCAACGTGCCTCGCAGCAAGATTTCAGTCTAACCCGAGGGCATCGCATATGATCATTGTGAAGAGGATATTGCGCTACCTGAAAGGAACTCCTTCATTGGGGTTGTGGTATCCTAGGAAAGGCGACTTTACACTCGAAGGGTATTCCGATTCGGATTTCGGATGCTGCAAAGTCAATTCAAAATCAACAACTGCAGGATGCCAGTTCTTTGGTCCTAGATTGGTTACCTGGCAGTGTAAGAAACAAACGTCTGTGGCGTTATCTACATGTGAAGCGGAGTATGTTTCTGCTAGCAGTTGCTGCTCTCAGATCTTGTGGATACAGCAACAGATGCGCGACTACGGTTTGCAGTTTCTTAACACATCTCTTTTTGTTGATAATGAGGCCGCTATAAATATAACAAAGAATCCAGTACATCACGCTAAAACTAAACACATAGAAATTCGTCATCACTTTATTCGTGATTGTTTTGAGAAAAAGTTGATACGAATTGAGAAAATCCACACTGACGAACAGAAAGCTGATTTACATACCAAAGCTTTTGATAAAAATCGGTTTAAATATTTGTTAAAACTGAATGGTATGAAGCTTCTTTCGGTGTCGGATGGTATTGTGGGCATTGATGAGAGTACTGTTGCGGATGAAGACGAGAAACAATCTGCAATGGTTTGTCGATTTTTTACTTGTTTTGGTATTTAGGGGGAGTAGATAGTTGTATATAGTTTTTTTTCAGAAAATACAAAAACAGTAAAAAATGCAAAAATACAAAAACATGATAAAATCTGAAAAAGAGCTTGTGTATATAGGGAAAATGATAGTACATCGGCTAGACGATTACAGTATGCTAAAGATTTGTAAAGAATAAATGAGTTAAACAGTCTCACTGATGATGTGTCGATAGGTTTTCGCACATTTAGTATATTTATTCGGGATATAAACCTAAATTTCAAACTTGTGAAATTCGTGGGGAACACTACTTGGATATATAGGTAACCCCTGAAATCTCTTGAAAGGTCTCTTAATCTGATATACTAGGTTTTTATACTCAATGATGTCTGGGGTATTATTCCGGGACTTCTGCTGAACGGTGGTTCTGACCTAGTCCTTGAATAATGCTTGCTGCATTGCTTGAAACACAGCATTAAACCCTCAGCATGCCGATGAAACAATAAAATTGATAGTCGCTGCTGTTGTAAGCAAAAAGATCCTCTAAAGGGGACACACCGAAAAGTCGAAGCTGATATCTCTCTGCGTATACGGAAGTATCGACCTGAGATCCCTCGGCCCTCGCATACCTAATTTATATACAGATATCATTGTAGTATACTCACCTGTAAGACTGATTATTGGGATTCTGGATACGGGAGTATATTCAAGAGGTGGGACACATGAATGATCTAAGTTCATAATTCATCTAAATCGTATCCTGAGTAAATTGAAATTTGTGTGGGAATTTAAGATGGATCAGTATATCGACAATCGAGGTGAATTGTTTAAATCTGAGTATGAAATGAAGCTTAACGGTACTTGTAATTTGTCTAAAAAGCTGATATGATTCCCTGACACGCTCACCAAAAATATGTTTGTAAATAGTTTACTTAGTTTACTTTCTGCAATTTAAGTTTTCTGTATTTCATTTCTTAGTTTAGAACACTTTATAAAATCCAAAAAGATTTTATTTCTGCTTTATTTTCCGACAAACCAAAGTGGAGAGTTGATTGTTGGATTCTCAGATGATTGAAGCAGATGCAGAAGATTCTGGACTGAAGAATGAGGAGAGCTTACTTTGATGAAGTTTGAATTGTTTGAAAAGTCAAAAACAAGTTTATTAATTTGATACTTGTTATTTTCAGAAATTGATTGAAAAATGTTTTCAAAATCAGTTTGATTCGTCAAAAGATCAACCAAGGTCATTAATTTGGACTTGGTAGATTAATCAAGTGATCAGGGTCATTAACTTGGACCTGAATACTTGAGTGGATTTCTAAAACTGATTAAGTTTGTGAGTTATGTTTGAAAGATAGATTTGTAATGTTTATTGGTTGAGTAACAGGTTTGGACTTCATTATTCCCAAAGGAAGCTATTTGTCAAAGATTGAACCAGATATCTCAGATTCTAGCATATCGAGAGGGGGAGTCTGTGAAAGGGGGAGTCTGGATCAACAGTCAAAGGGAAGATGGAAGTTAGAGACAGGTTGTGTTTCTGAAGCTTGTAAAGATAGAGTGCTTATGATGAGAAGACAGAGAGTTGGAGAACAGACTAAGACTGAAGACTCAGGAGCTGAAGACTACGTCAACATCCAAGGGGGAGTCTATTGATGCACAAGAATGTTTGTTGACTGCATCTTCATCAAGTCTTAAGTCAAGAAAGTCAAGATGAGAGTTTGAAAGTCAAGATTAGGGTTTATAATGTTATTTCACTTATGTGAACATTGTTTAGAAGTGATTTCGCTTTTAGGGACTTGATGATTTCGCTTTAATGACACATGGTGATTTCGCTCATATGGTCATGACATATAAGCGAAATCAGTTACATGTGATTTCGCTCATATGGTCATGCCATATAAGCGAAATCAGATCTAGTATAAATACCTCACATGTGTTCATTAGGTAGGACATTGGAGCGGAATCATCTCATGTAATTTGGAGCCAAACTCTGTCAAATTGATCTCAGAAAAGCAATAAAGTGAAGGAATTGAATAGGAAAGCTGTTGTTACGTTACATATACTGATTCCGCCTTTATATGTGATGATGAACTGCCTTGACTGATCGTTTAGGGTCACGACACGGTCCAACAACCTTGTCCCTTCTTACACCCACGACAGGTCAACATGCTCAGCCACCTGTGTGCACCTTCAAAACTTTTATGGACTGCCGACATACTACTTTCAGCGGCACTGAAGGAGCTGTAGGCCTCCTCCACTGGTTTAAGAAGCTCGAATCTATCTTCGAGATGTGTGAATGCCCTGAGGCACGCAGGGTGAAATATGCTACTGGTACTCTTGAGGGTATAGCGCTTACGTGGTGGAACGCTCAAGTCCAAATGCTGGGGTTAGTTGCTGCTAACGCCACCCCCTGGAACGATTTCAGTGAGTTGATCAAAGAAGAATACTGTAGCCCTGATGACATTCATAAGCTGGAGGTAGAGTTTTTCAACTTAAAGATGACGGGGTCAGAAATCGAAGCATATACGAGAAGATCAAACGAGTTGGCTATTCTGTGTTCTACTATGGTAGACCCTCCCATCAAATGTATCGAATTGTATCTCAAGGGTTTGGTGCCAGATATTCAAAGTCACGTGACCTCAGCAAATCTTGGCACCATTCAACAGATCATCAAGTTGGCTCATCGTCTCATGGATCAGGCGGTGGAGCAGAACAGGTTACCAAAGCGCATTAGTGCTACTACTTCTAATACACCCAGCGACAACAAGCGTAAATGGGATGGAACTTCAAGCAAGGGTTCAACTTCTGTCCAGTCTCACTCTCAGCAGAGAAGGACTGACGACTACAAGAGCCCTAGTCAGCAATCAACTGGTAACCAAAGTCAAGGTGGGTACAGGGGAATTCACCCCAAATGTAATCACTGTAACCTACACCACAGCGGGCCATGCACCAGGAGTAACTGTCATCGGTGCAATAAGCCAGGCCACGCCGTAAAGGATTGTAAGAGTTTTTACCCTGCAAATCAGAATCGTCAGCAACAACAAGCCTCACAAAATCAACGCCAGCAGTAGCAGCAGCAAGGCATCAACAAAGGGTGCTTTCAGTGTGGAGCTGAAGGCCACTTCAAGAGAGATTGTCCCCAACTGAACCGGAACCAGAACAACAACAACAATAATAACAACCAGGGGAATGGAAACAACGGGGATAACAACGGCAATGGTGCAAGGGGTCGTGTGTTCGTTATTGGCCAGGGTGAAGCAAGGAATGATCCCAATGTTGTGACGGGTAAGTTCCTACTGGATGACTTTTATGTTACTGTCTTATTTGATTCGGGTGCCGATACTAGCTACGTGTCCTTAAAAGTTAGTCAAATGCTTAAGCGTATCCCAACACTTTTGAACACCAAGCACACTGTAGAGCTAGCTAATGGTAAGAGTTTAGAGGCTACACACGTAGTCAAGGGTTGTAAACTTGTTCTTGCTAACCAGACCTTTTCTATCGACCTCATTCCTATCGTTTTGGGTAGTTTCGACGTTGTCATTGGGATGGACTGGTTATCCCAACACCAAGCAGAGATTCTTTGTAACGAGAAGATCGTCCGTATCCCTCGCTCAGGTGATGAACCTCTCATGATTCGTGGCGACAAGAGTGGTGCTGTTGTGAGCATCATCTCTTTCCTTAAGGCCCAAAACTGTTTACGAAAGGGCCACACTGCTATTTTGGCTCTCGTTACTGACACCTCGAAGAAAGAGAAGAAGATAGAAGATTTTCCGATTGTACGTGACTTTCCTGAGGTATTCCCTGAGGAATTACCTGGCCTTCCGCCTCATTGCCAGGTCGAGTTTCAAATCGAGCTAGCTCCTAGAGCAGCACCTATAGCTCGTGCACCTTATCGCCTAGCTCCATCAGAATTGGAAGAACTATCCATGCAACTACAAGAGCTTTTGAATAAGGGTTTTATTCGTCCTAGCTCTTCGCCATGTGGAGCTCCAGTGTTGTTTGTGAAGAAGAAAGACGGTACCTTTCGTATGTGCATAGATTACCGTGAACTCAACAAGGTAACCGTGAAGAATCGCTATCCTCTTCCACGTATTGATGACTTATTCGACCAGTTGCAAGGGTCGAGCTTCTATTCAAAGATTGATCTGAGATCGGGATATCACCAGCTGAGATTCCGAGAAGAGGACGTCTCCAAAACAGCCTTTAGAACTCGATATGGACACTACGAGTTTTTGGTTATGCCTTTTGGGCTGACAAACGCACCTGCGGTTTTCATGGACCTTATGAACAGAGTGTGCAAGCCTTACCTGGACAAGTTCGTTATTGTTTTCATCGACGACATCCTGATCTATTCGAAGAGTTAGGAGGAACACGAGCACCATCTACGACTCATTTTGGAATTCCTTCGAACAGAACAGCTTTATGCAAAGTTCTCGAAATGTGACTTCTGGCTTCGTGAAGTCCATTTCCTAGGCCATGTGGTAAACAAGGATGGGATTCATGTCGATCCATCCAAGGTAGACTCGATCCAGAACTGGCCTGCACCTAGAACACCAACAGAAATCCGCCGATTCTTGGGCTTGGCAGGTTATTACAGAAGGTTTATCAAGGATTTCTCCAAGATTGCGCAACCTCTCACCTCACTAACTCAGAAAGGTGTCACCTATCGTTGGGGTGATGCACATGAAACTGCGTTTCAACACTTAAAGGATAGACTTTGCAGCGCACCTATTCTTTCATTGCCAGAGGGCACAGACGACTTTGTGGTTTACTGCGACGCATCAATTCAGGGTCTTGGTTGTGTATTGATGCAACGGGATAAAGTTATTGCGTACGCCTCACGCCAACTTAAAGTTCATGAAAGGAACTACACTACACACGATTTAGAGCTGGGAGCTGTTGTTTTTGCACTTAAGATATGGAGACATTACCTGTACGGTACCAAGTGCGCCATTTACACCGATCATAGGAGTCTCGAGCATATCTTCAAACAGAAGGAGTCGAACATGCGACAACGTCGATGGGTCGAGCTACTGAATGATTACGAATGCTCGATCAGATACCTTCCGGGCAAAGCCAATGTTGTGGCCGACGCCCTCAGTCGAAAGGATACTACGCCTAAACGCGTACGAGCTTTACAACTCACTATCCAATCTAGTCTTCCTGCACAGATACGAGATGCTCAGGTAGAAGCATTGAAACCAGAAAACATCAGGGCTGAAGCCCTACGCGGCTCAAGGCAACGGCTAGAACAAAAGGAAGACGGCGCCTACTACGTAACCGGACGCATTTGGGTCCCACTTTATGGAAACTTAGGCGAACTTGTGATGGATGAAGCACACAAGTCTCGTTACTCGGTACATCCTGGTTCGGATAAGATGTACCACGACTTGAAAACTACGTATTGGTGGCCTAGCATGAAAGCTCACATAGCAACCTACGTTAGTAAATGTTTGACTTGTGTGAGAGTCAAAGTCGAATATCAGAAACCCTCAGGCCTACTTCAACAACCAGAGATACCACAATGGAAATGGGAGCAAATTTCCATGGATTTCGTTACTGGCCTACCTAGATCTCAGCGCGGAAATGACACCATTTGGGTGATCGTGGATCGACTCACAAAGTCTGCACACTTTTTGGCTATCAAAGAAACAGACAAGTTCTCTACTTTAGCATACGTCTACTTGAAGGAGGTAGTTTCGAGGCACGGGGTGCCCACCTCTATTATCTCTGATCGTGATGCACGTTTTACTTCAGAACTGTGGCAAGCAATGCACAAGTCCTTTAGCTCACGTTTAGACATGAGCACAGCTTATCACCCGCAAACGGATGGGCAGTCTGAACGCACCATCCAGACACTTGAAGACATGCTTCGTGCATGTGTTATCGATTTTGGCAACGGTTGGGAAAAACATCTGCCACTAGTGGAATTCTCGTATAATAACATTTACCACACCAGCATTCGGGCCGCTCCATTTGAGGCATTGTACGGGCGTAAATGCCGATCACCTCTTTGTTGGGCAGAGGTGGGGGATAGTCAGATCACTGGCCCAGAACTTGTGGTAGACACAACAGAAAGGATTGCTCAAATACGACAACGAATGGCGGCAGCTCGTGACCGTCAGAAAAGCTACGCTGATAAGGGCAGGAAACCACTCGAGTTCCAGGTTGGGGATCGAGTGCTACTCAAAGTCTCACCCTGGAAGGGTATTGTTCGTTTTGGCAAACGAGGCAAACTTAACCCACGATATGTTGGACCATTCGAAATTATAGAGAAAATAGGCAAAGTGGCCTACAAACTGAACCTACCAGCAGAACTCAGTGGAGTTCACAACGTTTTCCACGTGTCGAATCTGAAGAAGTGCCTGTCAGATGAGACCCTCATAGTTCCTTTGAAGGAGCTCACTATCGACGAGCAGTTGCGATTCGTCGAGGAACCAGTAGAGATTACTGACCGAGATGTGAAGATTCTCAAGCATACTAGAATTCCTCTCGTTCGAGTTCGGTTGAACTCCTGTCGTGGCCCAGAGTTCACCTGGGAACGCGAAGATCAAATGAAACAAAAGTATCCCCAATTGTTCGCAAACAGTATAACCACTACTGAGGCTGAAGCTACTGCGGAATTTCGGGACGAAATTCCAGATCAACGGGGGGAGGATGTGACACCCCAGGAAAACCAGGAAACCACGCAACTCAACTAGCTTCCTCAGTGAGTACGTACCAAATTTCGGGACGAAATTTCTTTCAACTTGGGGATAATGTGACAACTCGTATTTCCGAACTTATCTATGTGCTTAATGTAACGTATGTGAACTTGATGTGATTATCTGATATGTTGATTTAATGAATGTTTATGAGATTTAATGTTTGTAATATGTGAATTTATGTATGTATATATACATATGACTCGGATCGCACAACACAACCCAGTCGCACAAGCCCTTGTTGGGCCACACTCCTTGTACTCGAACCACAAAGGCAAACCGTAATGGTTTCAGCCCATCCTCTTATTTGCGCATAACACTATGGGGAATGAGTATACTCCTCATAACTTGCAAAACACTTTACACATCAAAACCCTAAATCTCTCCTCTCTCTCTCCCTCTCAAACTCGACGGCAACACCTTCATCTCTCTCTAAGCTTTCTATTCCGATCAATCCTTGTTCTTTCTCCAACCGGTTAGTGTTTTAGCTATTGCTTTCATGATTGTATAATGTTGTGCTATACATGTTCTACATGATGATGTAGGAATGATATATGATTGATGATGATGTAAACTGTTAATGTTGATGTTCATATAATCGGCTCACATGTATAGTGTGTACGAATCATATAGGGTTGTTAATCATTTGATGTTGTTAATGATCTAGAATCGATTGCATGATTAATCGGCTGTAGACTAATATATATGGATGAATTGGTTGGTTTATTACATTATTAAGCATGCCAGTGATTTAGATTATCAGCCATGATTGAGATGTTTAAGTGTTATGATTATTGTTCATGTGTTATTCATAATTAGGATTCATGAGAAATCGGTTAGAATATGCTTGTTTGATCGATTATTGCTTGGTTTGGAAACTGTTAGTTGTTGATTGATAATTTCGTAAATGGAAACAATATAACTGAATGCATGATTTAAGGAAATTCATAACCGATCATACAAGATCAGTCGCACAAGTGCCATCACACAAGCTTTTGAATCACACAAGAGCTAAATCGCACAAGGCGACTGATCGCACAAGATAGGTACATCACACAAGGCAGCAGTGTGCAACTAGAGTATGCATGATCGCACAAGACCTTGTGGATCGCACAAGACAGTGCCGATCGCACAAGGATTGGGCCTCACACAATCAACATAAACTGCATTACTGTTGGGCCTTGAAGCCCAAACTTAATCGCACAAGTCCTGTTTAGTCGCAGAAGGTTAATTAGATCACACAAGTTAAACTATTTGCTTAATTGTTGGGCCGCACAAGTCTTGGATTGTTTATATTATTTGGGCCGGGTTTATGGTTGATCGCATAACCCATTGTGGATCGCACAACTATTCATATTGGGCTTTATTGTTTACTTGTTTGATATCGTTTACGTGTATGTCGTGTATACCATGTGTTTGTAACATGCTATCTTGGTGTAATCATATGGGCACTATTTGAACCTAGACCTGACTTGTATGGTAACCATGTTAGGGCGTGGTTGACCTGTAGTAGCTGGATTGACCTTTTGTTTATCTGCCGAGCTAACCTAAGGTGAGTTCACACTTTCTACAAAGCATGGGATTCCCAGGGGTTGGGAATGGGTTAAGGAATATGGATTCCTCGTCCTTCTTGGGTAGGACAGTACGGGTTCAGGAATATAATTCCTCGTCCTCTTGGATAGTTTAAATTTCACTAGACCAAAACTCTATCACGAAGTCCCTCCTTTTATATCGACTTAATCGTCGGGCCAATGGCGAGCGGGTCATTAGTTAGATAGCGCTATTTAGGTCTGACAAGCCTCACACCGTGCCGCAGAGGACGGGCGTGAACTAATGGATCTGGGCACGTCAATGATGATAGACATTGACAGCTAAGGGCACATAAACATGACTAAAGTCAGTGTTCGATATGGTAACGAGTCTAGTAGTATAAACATGGGGTAGCCCCCACGGCCAGAGAGCCAGATAATCAAACATGGGGTAGCCCCCATGGTTGGATTGCCAGAGTAAATGGGATAAACAAATCACTTTTTCAACTATGGGGTAACCCCCACGGCAGGGATGCCAGTTAAAGGAAACTGTTTTTGGAACAACTTAAAACCAACACCCATCTGTGAACTCGCTCAACTTTGTTGTTGACTCGTTACTACATGCTTTGCAGGTCAATAGGTACTTAGCTGGAGCTTGCATGGGGAAGAGTCGTTGTGGGACATGGACAATTGTGTGCCATGTTAAACATTGAAACATTTGAACTTATATTTTGTTTGGATTTAATCGCTATGCTTCCGCTTGCAACTTAAACTATGTTTGTTTGGACACCAATTGTATTGGTTGGACTTTATAATTACTTACATGCTTGTTCAATATGATTGGTGGCTTGATCCTGGTCAGTCACGCCTCCAAGCGGTGATACTCCGCAGGTGGATTTTCGGGGTGTGACATATATTATGTCTAATAAAGAGTAAACAAGATCTATTTAAATATTAGGATAAAATCATAAGTGGGCCCTTAATGTTGGCCGATTACTAGGTGGGGGGGGGGTAGTAGGCTTAGGGTTTAACCATAAGTTACTTCATAGTTGAAAATCAAGTATATAGTTAAGTGTTTAGTTACTAGATATTTATATAGTGTGTTATGATGTTCGGGGACCATAACTAGCTTGGTAATGTTAAAACAATGCTTCTAGTGAAAATTTGGTGTTTCGGGTAGTGTCCGGTTGTTCGGTTGGTTACCGGTTCGTTAAGGTGCTAAACTACGCAGTTTAGTGTGCTTTATGTTACCTTTTGTGACAGTTTTGATTCCCGACACTTAGGAAAGCATTCAGGACCATTTAACCATATTTCTGCATGATATTAAAGTATTTAAATGCTGAATTTGCTGATTTTCTGCAGAATTCTGCAGTTTATGTAAGTTTTAGGCACTTTTCGGCACTTAAACTATCTCTAGGAAGGCAGTTTTGTGATCCTTACTTTCCTACACACTATACTAGTGTAACTCTTGGTTTCTGGCCCATTTTGTACCTCAATACCATATCTGTCTATGTTCTGAACTATGTCAGCATTTTTCTGATTTGTCTGATAACTGTGCTGCCGGTGCTTTGTGCATCATTCGAATCAACAAAGTTTGTATGCAGTAATGATATGTCATTTACAATATATGATGCACATGTATATATATGGTACTAATCAGAAAACAATTCAAGTAATTAATCATAATTTAGTACAGTCATTAAGCACTAATCATTATTTACTAATCGTACGGATGCATGCAAATTTGACAGTTGTCATACTAGTAGAGGCTAGTGAAGTGATTAGAGGCTGTGTGATAGAGCTTGGAGAACGTGAGTTTGCAATAGATCTTCTGCCAGTTGAGTTGGGAAGCTTTGACGTAGTAGTTGGAATGGATTGGTTGTCGAGTAATCAAGCTGAGATCGTATGCCATGAGAAGATTATCCGTATCCCGATGGCGAATGAAGAGTCGATCGTGATTCATGGGGAGAAGCAGGATACGCCTCTACGGATCATTAGTTGTTTGAAGGCACGGAAGTTTTTGCGTAAAGGATGTGTTGCCTTCTTGGCTCATGTCGTGGACAGGGAAGCCGAAGGACCGAAGCTCAAAGATATCCATGTGGTAAAGAAATATCCTGAAGTCTTCCCCGAAGACTTGCCAGGATTACCTCTGCAATGACAAGTCGAATTCCATATTGACTTGGTTCCAGGCGCCGCGCCTGTAGCCAAGGCACCTTATCGACTTGCGCCTTCAGAGATGCAAGAGTTGTCAGTGCAGCTTCAGGAGCTACTGGACAAGGGATTCAAAATAACAGGTATCTGTACAATTATTAAACAATGATTAGTGTTTAATGACTGTGCTGAATTACAATTAATGACTTGAATTGCTTTCTGATTATTGCCATATACACACTTGTGCATCATATATTGCAATTGACATACCATTATTGCATGCAAACTTTGTTGATTCAAATGATGCACGAAACACAGTTAGCACAATTATCAGATAAATCAGAAATATGCTGACGGAGTTCAGTATATAGCAGACACTGTATTGAGACACAGAATGAGCCAGAAACCAAGTATTACACTGGTATAGTGTGTAGGAAAGAAAGGATCATAAAACTGCCTTCCTAGAGATAGTTTAAGTGCCGGAAAGTGCCAAATACTCACATAAACTGCAGAATTCTACAGAAATCAACAAAATTCAGCATTTAAACACTCTAATATCATGCAGAAATATGGTTAAATGGTCCTGAATGCTTTCCTAAGTGTCGGGAATCAAAACTGTCACAAAAGGTAACATAAAGCACACCAAACTGCATAGTTTAGCACCTTAACGAACCGGTAACCAACTGAACAACCGGACACTACCCGAAACACCAAATTTTCACTAGAAGCATTGTTTTAACATTACCAAGCTAGTTATGGTCCCCGAACATCATAACACACTATGTAACATCTAGTAACTAAATAACCTAACTAATACTTGATTTTTAAGTACATAACCTAACTTATGGTTACCACCTAGTCTAGACCCCCCCCCAACCTATTTACGGTTTCTTGTACCCCACCACACAAAATTTTCTTTTGTTATTTTATTTGATTGTGTCTCATTTTACTAAACATGAAAACCATTAGTTAAACATGGGTGAAGGATATTATATGTAACCATAAGTGCCATACTTCTCATTTCACAACATCACCAACATTGAGCTCTCTCCCTCTCCCTCTCCCTCTCCCTCCTTCACTCTCGGCCGAACATCACCACCCACACCATCATCATCATTTTCATTCTTCATACAATCCATACATATATAAAGGTGTTAGAAGGTGTACAAGAAAGCTTGGAACTCTTGGAAGGTAAAGGACCTCTCACACAAGCTTTTATCCATTTCATTTTCATCTAGTGATCATCCCTAGCCTTGAGCTAGTAGTAAGATCATTCTACTCTTCATTTTACCTCTTATTTTGGTGGATAAAAGAAGTTACAAGTTGTTAATCATAAAGAACACTATGAATCTTGACCATGAAACTATAACATAAGACTAAATACATAAGAAATCATGATGTTTATGTGTTGTTATGCTTGTTGAATGTTGATTGCTCATGTTATTGATGTAGATCATCATGTGATCTTGCTAGATAGTGATTAAAGACATAATCTAGCAAGATCAGAGGATGATTATGTTAAGATCAAAGTAGTCATCCATATGTAAATCATGAACTTGAAAGTATAAGTTGTTTTTCTTGTTAAATGATAATCAAAGTAAACATAAAGTCTTGTAAATCTATGATTTCAAGAATGATTTTTCAAGAAATCAAGTTTAAAATACAAAGTTTACTTAATCTTGTTACTTAAAGAAATTAACCACATTTTTAGTGGTTAAATAAGTGTAGAAATACATATGTAACAAGCAAAACTCAAGAAGAAACATTTTTAGAAAAATGATTTACAAGTTGTAAAGGACTAATTTCTTTAAAAATGATGTTTTTAAATAAACAACCACACTTTAAAGGGTAACTAGGCTTACTAAATACACTAGTAAGTTACTACACATTTTTGTAAATTTTCAAGTTCATGAGGTAGTAGTTTATGCTTGATTTTGGCAAATTGGTAGGTGTATTGATTTGTTGTTGATTGTGTTGATTTATAAAAGAAAACGATATGCTTTGAAAGCATGGGAACCTCTATTTTTAGGGGAAACTATGGCAAATTTTTTCTAAAAATTAAACACTTAGAAAAATATTTTTGAACAAATATTTATAAGCATCTTTTAAACCATGAATTTTCATATAAAGATTGCCATAATTTTTGTTACAAAAATTATAAATATTGGAGGTTGGTTTTTGTAAATAAAAGTGACTAAATTTGTATTTAGGAAAATATATATTTAGATGTCACCATGTGTGTGATTATTTGTATATTATGTGTATTAGTTATATTATTTTAGGAGTTGAAATAATATAACTCATCAAATACCAAGAAATTACAACCCAAAATATTACCAAAATTCCAAGAGAATGAATATATAAATTATACCCAAAATATTGGACAAACCGAACAAGGAATATAACTCACAAAATATTCCGGAATTTAATTTATAAGTATATTTTGGTAATTAATATTTTGGAGACCAAGAGAACAAAAATATGATTTTTACAACTATTACAAAATATATCATATTTTTTACAAGGAGAAAATATATTATTTTTTGGTAGATAAAAATATATATTATCTTGAAATTATTAGAAGACATTATTTTTTGGAGAAAATATATATTTTCTTGAATAAACATGAAATACATTATTTTTGGGTGAAAAATAAGTTTATATATATTTTCCAAGTTAAACTTGAAAATATATTATTTTTGAGGTTTATATGAAAATACAATTATTTTTGCCAAAGGAAAAATTATAAATACTTTTTCTAAGAAATATTTCTTAAAATATATATTTTGGGAATATATATTGATGTATTTTCATTAAAAATATTATTCCGGAAAAGTTAACACAAAAATTAAGTATAAGAATACTTAATAATTACAAGAAAATACGTATTCTCGTACGTATAAGTATACGCTGGAATACGCCACCGATACTTGACAAAAATACACAAGTATAAGTTATGAGTATGAATACACCCATCCTTGGGGAAAATACAAATACATTAGTGTTAGGGGAGGATTTTCTAAATCCTAAGGATCACGGGTCCTCAACTGCTATCTGGATCATGGATCCTCAATTCTGTTTGAATTAAGGATCCTCAGCAGGTGTCGCAGGATCAGGATTCAGGATCACTGTTGTTATCCTACTGCTAACAATTGTCTTCTTTGTACGTAAACTTGTTTTGCAGGAACAAGTGCATGGACCAAGTCTCACCGAAATTCCTGGAGCATATTCTCTACAGATTCCGCACGTGTTTGACCATTATAGACGTTGTGGAGATCGTGGGGAGCTTGCATGATTATCGGATAGTTAGTTAGACTAGTTATTTTCTAATTTAAAATGGGGATAACAAGCTTGATAGAAACACTTAGCTAATTTTGGCATACACACACACTCCTAACAGCTCTCAGTCAGCTCTCAAGCAATACTTGGCGATTTCGTACACTCTTTTGCACATTGCACATTAGTGATCCTTGTAACAAGCTTGTTATCATCCCGAGTTGTAATCTTAATTTTGTTTAATCTTAGTTGGTGATCGTTAGTTTCCATCACCCGAGGTTTTTTGTGCCGGAGATCAACTCTTGATCAAGGGCTTTTTCCTCGTACAAATCTCTGTGTCATTTGTTCATTACATTTCCGAGTGATCCTTAATATTGTTCATTGATTCAAGCATCACACCTCACAACAGAAAGTTTGGTTGCTTTATCTTTGCTTGATTTTTGACCAAAACAGTTTGGCGCCCACCGTGGGGCAATTGGTGCTTCGTTCTTGAGAAATTATTGTTCTTGTGATCATTTCGGTTCAGTACAACCAAGCAGATGGCTTCTTCAACAAAGAACACATCAAGCTCTATGCCGGCAATGAGTTCTTCACAGAGCGTTCCTCCTTTGCCTCCACCACCTTCTGGATCCCAGAAGAATGCTGAAAATGCTGCGAAGAGACAAACCCCCATTTTCCCAAAACCACCAACTTCTTTTGTTTCCTCTAATCCTACTACTAATGATCTTTTTACTCTGATTTTGCAGATGAGAGATCGCATGCAAGAGCAGGACAAAACCAATGAAAGGATCCTCCAGGAGATTGGTGATATCAAGAAACAGAAGAAATCAGTGGAGGATCACTCTCCTCTGATACCAAGGTCATTGGATTTCGATACTCCAGCTATAACAGCATTGCAAACTGTAGCTTCGGACATCCAGTATCAGAGTGGACCATCAGGAAGGCGTTATGGAACAGCAACTATGAGTCAAGCATTTGGCTCTCACTTCCAGCCTCAAGGATCCTGTTTTCAGCCATCGGGATCCTCTTTTCAGCATCAGGGATCCTTCGTCAGCTCAGGAGGATATTTAGGAATGCACACGGTTCAAGGATCCTCCCAGGTCCAAGGATCCTCCCAGGTCCAAGGATCCTCCCAGGTTCAAGGATCCTCCCAGGTCCATGGATCCTCCATGGTTCCAGGATCCTCCCAGGTTCTAGGATCCTCTCTGCCCTAAGGATCCTTTCAGGTTCAAGGATCCTCTCAGCTTCAAGGATCCAACATCTTTCAGGATCAAGGATTCTTAAGAAGTATACAACCCCCAAGCACAGATGTTCATCAAGGAGACTTCATTCCAATGCAGACCATTGCTTCCTCTGGTCCTTCAATCATACCGGAATCCCGTCAATATGGATTCACATCTGCAATTCCAAACATGAATCCCATGGGAGGTAACACTTTTAACAATTCATATAACGCTAACCATGGCTCTATGCAGGATACATGTATCAATCAGGCTATGGCTAGGGAGTTACAGAAGCTTAAGGATATGATATCCAGCGTACCATGAGTGGTTAAACCCATTCCTGAAATTGCAGATGGTAGCCATAGAATATCTCGCTTTGCACCACCTATTTGTGATGCTGAGATACCCAAAAGGTTCCAGATACCCACTATGAAGCTATATGATGGTTCAACGGACCCAGAGGAACATGTAGCTCAATACAGGGAGAGGATGGAGATCAACCCCATCCTAGAGAGGTTAAAAGAAGCATGTCTATGCAAGGGTTTTGGATCCACACTTACAGGATCTGCTCTTAAATGGCTGCTAAGTCTTCCCCCTTACTCTATTACTTCATTTGCTAATTTAGTTAATCTGTTTAATAGTCAATTCTCATGTAGTAGAAAATTTGAACGATTAACTAGTGATCTATACAGGGTAACACAAGGTCAAAATGAATCACTTAGAGATTACATCACTAAGTTTAGTAAAGAATCCTTAGATATCCCTAACCTGGATATAGCCACGGCTGTGGAAGCCTTTAAAATGGGTTTGCTTAGGGATTCATTATTCTATGATGATCTTGTTATGACCCCATGCAGGAATCTTGATGAAGTGAGAACCAGGGCCTTAGGTTCATCCATTTAGAGGATGACAAAAGGATCCAGGAGAGATTGGCAGGATCCTCAAAACAGGAAAAGCAAGGATCCTACTTTAAGAATAACAAGTTCAAGTCCTACAACAAGTCTGACAACCAAAATGTGCATGCAGTAGAGCAAGAAGAGGATGATGAGGATTATCCTCCAATTTCTGAATACTGTTTTTCTGTTGATAACAATGAGCTAATTCTTGCAATGCAGAATCTAGGTGAGAAAGCTAGGTGGCCAAGAAAAAGTGATAAACCAGCCGCTACAAAAGACAAATCCAAGTGGTGTGCATATCATGAGGATTTTGGACATCTCACTAAAGAGTGTATTGCACTTAGAAAGGAAATTGGTTACTTGTTAAGTAAGGGGCACTTGAAGGAGCTTTTGGGACGAAAGAAATCAAGGATCCAGGATCCTGAAAGGATCCCGGAAAAGGATCCTGCTCCTCCAGCAGATGCACAAGTTATAAACTTCATATCCGGAGGTTCAGACATTTGTGGTACTTCCTATTCAGCAGCCAAAAGACATGCCAAGGAAACCAAGATAGATAATGGAGACAGACCCATCCGGACCTCCACTGCTACCAAGGATAAGATTATAACTTTCGATGAGGATGATCGTATAGATATTCAGGATCCTCATCATGATGGTCTTGTTATTACACTGTTTATTTCTAACCACTTTGTTCGCAGTATCCTGATAGATGGAGGAAGCTCAGTGAACATCATTCAGCTTGATGTCCTTAAGAAAATAAACATTCCTAAATCAGACATTGTCCCACGATCCTCTGTTCTTGTGGGATTCAGCGGAGAAACCAAGAATACATTGGGGGACATCAAACTCCCTATCTATATTGAAGGACTTCATTCTTATCAAAAATTTTGTGTCATAGATTGCTTATCCTGTTGTAATGTTATCCTTGGCAGGCCTTGGATACATGACATGAAGGCAGTCCCATCTACCTATCATCAATGTGTAAAGCTTCCTAGTCCATGGGGAGTGGTGAAAATTGAGAATGATCAACAAGAAGCTAAGAATTGTTATACGTCATCAATGAAGCCAGCCTCAAGACCAAGGGAGCAATAGCAATTAAAGCATCCTTCAAGAGATGTCTTGGAGGCAAGAGAACAGGATGTGAAAGAAATCCTTATGGATCCCCATGATCCTGAATCCATCGTCTTCATAGGATCAGGGATCCTCAGCAACATTGAACAAGATCTAGTATCCTTCCTTAAGAGGAGGAAAACCACCTTTGCTTGGAAGCATGAGGATATGACAGGTATATCTAAAGATATAAGTACTCATAAGCTTGGCATTGACAGGTCATTCAAGCCTATACATCAGAAGAGGAGGAAATTTGCACCTGAAAGGAATGCTATTATCCAGGAAGAGGTAGATAAACTACTTCGGGTAGGTATGATAAGAGAGGTTAAGTATCCAAGGTGGTTAGCCAATGTGGTTGTTGTTCAAAAGAAAAATGGAAAGTGGAGGGTATGTGTCGATTTTACTGATTTAAACAAGGCATGTCCCAAGGATCCTTTCCCATTACCCCACATTGACTCCATGGTGGATGCTACCGTGGGTCATGAGTTGTTGACTTTTATGGATGCTTCATCTGGATTTCAACAAATTCAGATGGAACCATCTGATCAAGAGGATAAAGCCTTTATGACCCCAACTGGTATATATTGTTATATTGCTATGCCATTTGGACTAAGGAATTCAGGTGCTACATATCAAAGGCTAGTTAATATGATGTTCAAGGAACAAATTGGACACACTATGGAAGTCTATATAGATGACATGGTGGTTAAGTCCAAGAAAGTTGAGGATCACCTTAGAGACTTGGAGGAAGCATTCAATATCCTTGATAAATTTAATATGAAACTAAATCCTTCCAAGTGTCATTTTGGTGTTAAAGCAGGTAAATTCCTAGGCTATATGGTGACAAAATGTAACACCCGTCTTAATTACTACTTGAAATTAATAATAATTCACAAGGGTTTATATAAAAGATGTCTAGGTTAGGACTTAAGTTCCAAAAACAAATTTCTAAGGTAACAAAACATTAGTCAACTACTAACTAATTTAAACATTCAAAGTTATTCAGCAAGCTGAATACATCATAACATTGTCTAAACAGAATTAATCGACGCGGAAGCTTCAAAAGTTTGTGTTCGGTTCTTCAAAAGCTTGCTTGACCGTCATCCGTAATCCTTGAATACCTAGAAACTGAAATGTCTACATTAAACATTAGTATTAGAGTACTTAGAAATAATACATAATCGAAACTACGTTTAGAACGGATTCGATTTAACGAGGAAATGTAAAATTTATCATAAATGTCAAAGCTCTACCTAACTTACGGTAGTTACCGTAAGTTACGGTAGCTCCTGGAAAACTTTGGTTCCACCGTAACACAGGAGGAATCCACCGTAACTTTTTGGTCTCTACCGTAAATTACGGTATATACCGTAATATACGGTAGACTCTGGAATGTTATGTTTTGTTTGATTTGTTTGTTTACTTGTGCCAAGTTCTCGGATTTCATTTCTAATATGTCATTTGTCAATGATAACAAAAGACCAATCAATCATATTACGAAGCAATATCCATGCTTTAATTGATTATTCGACCCGTTTGGCTCATCTACGGAATCTTCCAATATGATGACTACCAACGAGATCTTATCCATCCTTGATCCATTATTCAATTTAGCGAACATCGTCACTTTTAAAAATTTACACAACTTCTATTCTACAATACGACTATACGTAATTTAACAAAATTTCACTTAAGTAACGGTCAAGTTACATACCTTTAGTGCACGCCCTTCAACCGCAAATCACCACCGGCATGTCCACTCGACGTTCCGGTATCCTTTCCTATAGAGTTCAATTATATCATGTTTAGAACTCTTTTTAATCACATTTCGCATAATAGCCAAAACATCACAATTAGGTGTTTTAACTTCAAAATTCCAGTTTCTAGCCTTCTTTGAGGCATTTCAACAAACACTTTAAGGGCAGAATTTTACATGATTATTTAGCAAATCCCTAGCTTATCATCTAGCCCGAATTTCACATCAAACAACCCATTTTACACGATTGTTAGCTTCTAAAATTCTGAAGTCACTTCACAATTGTCAAATTACACTAAAACAACACCCAATTCCCTAGTGTTTATCAAGTTCTACATAACCCACTAATCACCTACAATGGTGTTCATGGATTTTACTAAAATTTCACATGATTTCAACTTGTATTTGTCTAGGGTTTGTCCCTAGACACTATATTGTCCCTAATTCATCATAAAACAAACATGCAACCATGAATTTCAGATTATCCCAATTTCATGAGAATTTCGAGTTGAGAGTTTTCATCAAATTTTACATACCTTGTAATCCTCTTGTGATGAGGATCAATAATCTATGCTCGATTTTTGTTTTTGATCAGATTTGGACCTTCAATTTGGTTGTTTTGTGGATGTTAGGGTTTTTGAGAGTGGGGGTGTCACCCCCTCCTGTTCTTGATCGACCAGACATCTCAATTGAGATGTTTGGTTTTGTTTTTTAATTAAAACTAATAATACCACTTTCAATTTTATCAACATTGGCCCTTCCACTTTTGTTTAACATATAGTTTTGGTTATTTTAACCCTATTTCAAGTTATTTCTAGACTTGTAGTTAACTAGGTTAAAATTCCTAGTTAGTAAATTCTTGTATATTTATACTTTATAATTCTAACATAAAGTTTTATATTTTTCGGGGTGTTACAAGTCCACCCCCCTTAAAAGGGTTTCGTCCCCGAAACCGAATTACGTACCAATTAAAGTAGGGTAGAGACGTCGCATCTCCTTGATGTGCTGAAAGTGGTTTAATAAAAACAACTAAAATTAACCATAATCTAGACACTCTAAGCTTTAAATTTATAAACTTAGACTCGATCTAAAACTAAAACCACACAACCGACAAGTGTACCGATCAATGTAGTATAGCTAAAGTAAGTCCGAGTATCGAACCCACGAGACTCTAAGGATAACGCTAAGACTCTATTTAGACTAAAACTGACACGACTTAACTAATTGTTTATTTGATGAAGGGGGGTTTCTAAAAGTCCTAAATAAAATATTAAAATAATGCTAAAAGACTAGACATGAACTCGAACGAAGGCTTTGACCAGTGGCGATGAAGACTACCTAGGCTAGACGCAAGTTTAATTCAGAATGGATTTCAATTCGATAGTTTTGTGGTATGGAACCGGGATCTTTAAATGCTAAACCTATTAAGATACCAACTAAGCCCCTCAATCCTTCTCAAGGTGATTCTTGTGGCACAACCTAGGCTGTTACGCTTACCGGTTTTCTAGATTTCCTCACAGTTCTCTAGTTTCTTGAAAGTGCCTAAATAAGACAATCTACCTCACAGCGCGAAAGTCTAAGGCAACTATGGGTTTTAATCTTGGTTTAATAGACAAGAGAATGTTTAAGGACTAGACCGATTTCTTAGACCTAGCTATAAACCAAACCGAGACCTATTAATAACCTCGAGCCTCACAGCGACAAGATTAGCAGAACACTTGATTTTATTAAATTACCGAATATTACTTCTAAGGTTAGTTACGTAATTTCAACTTAAAGAGTTAAAGATTTATTATGTGATATAGACACTCACCTAAATCAAGAACCCTAGCACAACCCTATTATGTGATATAGACCGTCACCAAGGATTATACGAAGCAATAAACAGCGATGAAACAAATATCAAGCATGCATATACACCAAGTTAAAATTCCATAGCCTTTACAATACAAGAAAATCCATAAACCACGCCAAAAACCGAATAAAAATCCAAAACTTTATTTAAACTATTGTCATGCCTAGGTAGTTAAAAAGTCTAGCCAAGAATCATAGTCGCTAAAAAAAACAAGTCTCAAATAAATAACAAATCATGTTCATTGGTTCAAATAGCATATAGTAAATTAAAACCAAAACACTAACTCGTTGTGAACCCGGACTTGAATCTTGATCGCCGCTTTGAATCTTGAACCAATCACCTTTGTCGCTTGAAATCACCTCCACTAATTTGCTTGAAATCAACTCAAAGAATAATAGCCACCAACAACCTTGCTTGCGTCTGATGATCCTTCTGTTCGATGTCGCAGCCGTGCGTCTCCTCCCAATCGTCTGATTGTATGCGTATATGTTCTTTTTGGATTAGGGTTCATTCATATATTCACAACCTTGAACAATAAATGCTTTACATGGCCCAAGGCTATTCACGTTCATATGCTATGCTTGGCTTGCATGTGTTTTTGTGGCCCACTAGATTTTTTCTTGTAATTCGTTGGCCCATGTCATCTGATGTTGACTTATATGCGCCCCTCACAAAAATTGGCTGCCACCTTCCTCTATAAATTAATAATTAACTAATTAATTAATTGCAATGCAATTCTCCTCTAACTGCAGCCGCCATGCAAAAATATTCATGTTCTTTTATAATTGGTCCTTCATTATTGCCTCTAATAATAATAATATAAAAGTAGTGGGCTCGACCAAATCACGGAAAATAGCGGCAATTTTACTTTGATTCCTTGCATCCTACTCTGCCCAATTGGCTGGTCATTTTCATATTACTCGTTTTTGCTTCATTTGCACCAGGACCTGGCAAAACACAAAATAATATAATATAATACTAAAACTAAATAAAAATAAATAAAACCTATACAAAAATCATATAATTTACACGGGACAAGTATGTATATTTTATCGCATATCAAATATCCCCACACTTAACATTTTTTCGTCCCCGAAAAAGAATTATGCAAAACGGAATCATAGTCGGAATAATCATTCGGGACAAAAGCTTAAATTTCTTATTAAAAACTGAAACTTGTGTTAGCCGCGATTGCAAGTATTTTGATCCTCTTAAACCCAAACCCGGTTCCAAGCCCTTATCATGCAAGTTTAGTTCAAGTACGGTCAAACTACCTAGGGTCTCACACTAAGAATCGCAAGTCCACCTAATCCCCCCTCAAGCTTATAGGACAAAAGGAACCACCACTGGGTTATTTCTTAACCGTTTTATACCAAGATCAAGAGAGTTTAGAATCAAATCTATTTTTTTTTCATCACTTTTTTCATTTTTTTTTCTTTTTTTTTCTTTCGAGCGTAGACGTTGCATTCCCTAACCCAGAGGCATTCCGGTTGTAGAGTCGCTATCCCCAACCACAGATTACATAGGCTTCGGTACTTTTTATTTATTTTTTTTTCTTTGCAAGGTCGATTTCACACACCCTAGCGGTAATCCGGCTGTAGAGTCGCTATCCCCAACCACAGACTACATAGAAATGGCTACTTTTATTTAGTTTCTAGCTCGTTTTTTTTTTTCATTTTTTTTCACGAGATAATGACCAAAAACTCTAACAATCTTAGCTTATAACGGCATCCCTTATACTATTATTGGCGGTTTCAATTTCCCCGCTTTCCCTAGATGAGAACCCACTAGTAGACCGACAGTTAGGTATATTAAGATCAAAGGAACCTAGAACCGAATCAGGCCTACCCGCGCATCCCAAACTAGACACAAACTCAATTAAATTATCTCATATTATTATTATTTGAACCCGAACAAAAACCCGACTTTTCTATCATTTTCCGTTTTATTTTTGCAAACTTCTTATTTCAAAAGACATTTTCTGATTTTTTCAATTTTTTTTTTTTTTTTGAATTTTTTTTTGAATTTTTTTGTATTTTTATATTTTATGACTCAAGACTCTACTAACTAGACACTAAACGATAGTTCCCATCCCCACACTTAAACTTTACATTGCCCTCAATGTAAGATGGAAACGGACTCAAAAAAACTAAAAATAAATAAGAAATAAAAGACCAAGGGCAAATCGGAAAGGACTTAGCTGGTTTAATTCGTGCGTAAGCTCCAAAATCTCGTCCAATCCAGCTCGATCGTATAGCATTTCGTTCGCGATCGGCTTTGACACTGACTGGTACACTTGATAAATGCCTGAAATTCGAACAGCAGCTCCAAAATCACCCGAATGAAGATTGAGTACGGGTGGTACATATTCAAACCTGCATAAACAAAAACAAGAAAAAACCAAAGCAGTACCGACTCTAAAATAAACGACTCAAAAACAACTAATTTAGACTCATGGTACAAAATAAACGACTCAACGCCACAAACTACCGAAAATATACCGAATATATATAAAATTACAAAACTCTACAAAACCTCCCCACACTTGAATTTAATCATGAGGCTTCTCTTTGATTTGGACCCTATCTAACCCGTTTAATTCCACCCGGTCCTCAAAAATATTTAAAAATTTAATGGTGGAATTATAAAAGATTTTAAAAATTTCAAACGGGTCTGACCACCAGAATTTAAACTTACTTGGCATTAACCGAATGCGTGGCATGAAACGATAAGAGCGGTCGTGGTTGTCCTTCAATTGCTCCATCTTCTGTTTTGCCCCTCTTCGGACCCGGAACCATATCCGGTTTCCAGGTTCTTTCTTTCTTGCCCTCTCCCGTGGCCTTGAATCTTCAGTTACCCCTACCATGGGCCAGCTGTGGTGCTCTTCCTCTTCCACCACCACTTCTTCTTGTTTGATGTCCATCATTGGGCTTCCTTCAAGTAAAGCTTCTAAGTAAGCAAGGTCTCCCTCCGGATCAAACTCCTTTACCTCTTCATCTACCGGCAACCCATCTAATTCTTCCATAAATTCATTTTCCCAGTACATCTGATCTTCATTAGATGGTTGCTCAACTTCTTCTTCCTCTTCTCCTTTTCTTTCTATCTCTACTTTTTCTGCTTTACTCTCCACATATCCCCATATCGTCTCCCCATCAGCAAGCTCGGGGATCACTATCGCCTTGTAATTTGAGCTTTGAACTGTAATCCACTCATCATCATAATCGCCCCATTGTATTTGTTGCTTCTGCTCTCTGTTTCCCTAACCCATTTCCAACCGAGCAGCGATCGCATATTCTTCATACCAGTGTGGTCCACCACATTCTTCACACCTTAGATCCCTTTGCCGACTGAGGTCATACTCTATAATTGGGCCTATTAGCCCGATCATTCGCTGAAGTATGCCGATCATTTTCGGAAACCTTGGATCCCCGCACTCCTGAAATTCTTTTATCGTCTGCACGCAAATCATAATTACTTCCATGAGCTTGAAAAAATGGGGAAACCTCTCGCTAGTATTTGTGGAATACCCCTACGAAGAATATTGCTGTGGCTGCACAAAGGGGTTAGTATCATAATCTGCAGGGGACCCCTCATATTGGGGGCATTTAACTGTAAAGTGAGGCCCTCCACAAATTTCACACATATCTACTAGACTCAAGAAAAATAAAATAAATAAGAAAACAAAAAAACACGGACAATTAGACTCCTACGACTCAATCTACAAAAACACTAGCACGTATAATGTCAGTTAAGTCCAAACAAAGTAATCAACGCAATCGCCAAGAGTCCCCGGCAACGGCGCCAAAACCTTGATGTGCTGAAAGTGGTTTAATAAAAACAACTAAAATTAACCCTAATCTAGACACTCTAAGCTTTAAATTTATAAACTTAGACTCGATCTAAAACTAAAACCACACAACCGGCAAGTGTAATGATCAATGTAGTATAGCTAAAGTAAGTCCGAGTATCGAACCCACGAGACTCTAAGGATAACGCTAAGACTCTATTTAGACTAAAACTGACACGACTTAACTAATTGTTTATTTGATGAAGGGGGGTTTCTAGAAGTCCTAAATAAAATATTAAAATAATGCTAAAAGACTAGACACGAACTCGAACGAAGGCTTTGACCAGTGGCGATGAAGACTACCTAGGCTAGACGCAAGTTTAATTCAGAATGGATTTCTATTCGATAGTTTGGTGGTATGGAACCGGGATCTTTAAATGCTAAACCTATTAAGATACCAACTAAGCCCCTCAATCCTTCTCAAGGTGATTCTTGTGGCACTACCTAGGCTGTTACGCTTACCGGTTTTCTAGATTTCCTCACAGTCCTCTAGTTTCTTGAAAGTGCCTAAATAAGACAATCTACCTCACAGCGCGAAAGTCTAAGGCAACTATGGGTTTTAATCTTGGTTTAATAGACAAGAGAATGTTTAAGGACTAGACCGATTTCTTAGACCTAGCTATAAACCAAACCGAGACCTATTAATAACCTCGAGCCTCACAGCGACAAGATTAGCAGAACACTTGATTTTATTAAATTACCGAATATTACTTCTAAGGTTAGTTACGTAATTTCAACTTAAAGAGTTAAAGATTTATTATGTGATATAGACACTCACCTAAATCAAGAACCCTAGCACAACCCTATTATGTGATATAGACCGTCACCAAGGATTATACGAAGCAATAAACAGCGATGAAACAAATATCAAGCATGCATATACACCAAGTTAAAATTCCATAGCCTTTACAATACAAGAAAATCCATAAACCACGCCAAAAACGGAATAAAAATCCAAAACTTTATTTAAACTATTGTCATGCCTAGGTAGCTAAAAAGTCTAGCCAAGAATCATAGTCGCTAAAAAAAACAAGTCTCAAATAAATAACAAAACATGTTCATTGGCTCAAATAGCATATAGTAAATTAAAACCAAAACACTAACTCGTTGTGAACCCGGACTTGAATCTTGATCGCCGCTTTGAATCTTGAACCAATCACCTTTGTCGCTTGAAATCACCTCCACTAATTTGCTTGAAATCAACTCCAAGAATAATAACTGTTAGGATCGGAGGCTCTCATGATTGTGTTTGTTTGTATGTTTGGAACGATTTGCGAATATGAAACATGTAAAGTGCAGCGGAAATGAAGACAAACTTTGTAAACACAATCAAATGGAGAAAATAGTTTGATAAACAATTGCTTTTCATAGAGTCAAAAGATTTACAAATCAAAGCAAAAGATTACAGATATGCTTACAAACTAAACTCCCCCTCAGCCTGATGCCCCAAGGTTGGTTGCACACAAGATGAAAGGATTAGACATGAGGAGAAGAACTCGCTCAGTCAATCAAATGTAACAGTACTGGGTACTGTTACATTTATAGGCAAACCAAACCACTGAGGTATCACAGCTGACGTCACCATGAAAGCGACGTCTAACAGCCTAACAACCTGTATCTACTGTCCTTACACAAACACTGCTAACCTAACCACTGACTATACATAAAACAGATATTTCACTAAACAGCTGCTTTCTCTTTATGTAGTGCTTTCCTCAAGGTTGATCAGTCCTTGACTGGGCAGTGCTTTATCATCAGTAGATAGGACCAGCAGTGTTGGATACTTCAGGGTTTTCATCAGCAGTTGAAAGGACAGCAGCAGTTGAATATGAACAGCAGATAGAGACCATCAGTTGTTATAAATCACTTTCAAGGGGAGAGCAAAGTGTAAACTGCTGCTTATTGTGAATCCTCTGTTGTGACCTGGTTTTGGCTTTACATTATCTGTTCCTCTGGTAGGGTTCAATCCCAACAATCTCCCCCTGGAACAGATAATGCCAAAACCCTTCATTATTCAGGACCTTTATTACCCATCAAGAGTGCCTTAGCTTGTTCTTTGAATTCAGCTTCAAATTCCTTTGCACTCTGGTCATCCTCATCCCTACACAATGAAAGTTCAAGGAGATCCTGCAAATCTTGAACACTAAGGCCTAGTGCTTCTTTCCTTGATATGTACTTCATATTTCCATTGGATCTGACAATAGTCAATACATGGGTCTTTTGGTCAGACATCCACTTTAGTACTTTCGAACCCAATGGATTTCTTGGGAGAGATTTATTTGAAGATGAGTTGAGGGATGATGGCCTTGAAAACACCTGCAGACTTTCAGACATTCTTTTGAAAGCTTCTTCAATGACTTTGTCTGTTGCAGCTATATCTTCTGCAGTTTCTTGTTCAATAAGTTCTTGTCTTTCAGCTTCTGTCTTGTCTTTAGCAGTGTTTGGAGATGCAGGTTTGTTTAATGCCTTAAAAAGGCTTTGAAGCTTTGTTGAAGTTTCTTCTTTTAGACCCATTTTCGTGATGGTATCTTTGAAGTACTCTGCTTCCTTTTCTATTACCTCTTCTTCAGTCAGCTGTTCTCCCTCTTCTTGATTTGTTACAAAAGTAGACCGGAACAGTGTGTCGAGGTTTCCCATCTTCTGTTCAAGCTTCATCATTTGTTCATGCTTCTTTGAGGTGCTTGAAACAGTTATCTTTCTTTTCTTTAGCCTTTCATAGGCTTCATCTGTCTGCTGTTTTGACCATTTTGATATGGCTTCAGCAGTATCCATTTTTGCATCCACCAGCTCCTTTTTCTTTCTCTTATATTCAGCAGTTAAGTCAGCAATGAGCTTTTCATGTTTTCTCCAGTTAGGAGCATTCCTCTTCTTCGTAGGATCATTCTTAATCTTTTCAATCCTTTCTGCCTCACGCTTAAGAGCTACTACTGGCCATTCTTTGAACTGTTGTTCTTCAGCAGAATAGAATTTCTCTTTCATGATATAGGCTAGATATTGTTTTCTTAACTCTTTCTTTTGATCAGCCTTTTCTTTGTTTAGGTCTTGTGCAAACCCTTCTATCTGCTTTACTTTTGTGAAGTAGAACTCCAGTCTTTTAGCAATGCCATCTTCGCTTAACTTGGTGTGCCCGGACCATATCAATCTTTTCATTAGTAGCTCGTACTATATCTTGGTGGGCAAGTTCACGTGGGCCCACTTCACCCCAACATACCGGGGTTCGGCATTTCCTACCATAGAGCATTTCGTACGGTGCCATCTTAATACTAGCATGGTAGCTGTTGTTATACGAAAACTCGACCAAGGGTAGGTAAACATCCCAACTTCCTCCAAAGTCGATTATACACGCCCGTAGCATGTCCTCCAATGTTTGTATTGTTCTTTCACTCTGTCCATCTGTTTGAGGATGGTACGCAGTGCTAATGAACAATTTGGTTCCCATTTGCTCTTGGAAATCTCGCCAGAAATTTGAAGTGAACCGAGTATCCCTATCAGACACGATGGATACCGGTACTCCATGACGTGCTATTATCTCATTAGTGTAAACTTCTGACATCTTTTCTGACGTATAAGTCTCACGAATCGAAATGAAGTGAGCACTTTTCGTCAATCTATCCACCACTACCCATATGGCATCGAAACCGCGGTTTGTCTTTGGTAATTTGGTTAATAGGTCCATCGTAATATGTTCCCATTTCCAAACCGGAATTTCCAATGGTTGAAGTTTACCGTAAACATGTCAAGCATTTTTCCACGTACTTCACCACATCTCTTTTCATTCCGGGCTACCAATAGTTTTGCTTTAAGTCGTTATACATTTTGGTCACTCCCGGATGGATGGAATAACGAGACTTATGAGCTTCATCGAGTAGAAGCTTTTTAACTCCACATGTGTTAGGAACCCAAATTCTGTTGAAACGTGTTTTCAAACCGTGGTTGCCTACTTCGAGATCTTTAACTTGGCCAACAATCCTTTCCTTTCTCCAGTTTTCCGTCTTTACTGCTTCATCTTGTGCTTCTCGGATTCGTTCGAGTAAGCCTGAGGTCACAATGAGTTGTAATGATCGTACTCGTATCGGGACATAATCCGCCTTTCTGCTTAGGGCATCTGCCACCACGTTTGCCCTTCCGGGGTGATAGTGTATTTCACAGTCGAAATCTTTCACCGTTTCTAACCATCGCCTTTGTCTCATATTTAACTCCTTCTGATCGAAGAAGTATTTTAAGCTTTTGTGATCGGTGAATATGGTGCACTTTACTCCATATAAATAGTTCCTCCATATTTTTAATGCAAATACCACCACAGCCAACTCGAGGTCGTGCGTGGGATATTTCTTCTCGTGTATCTTCAATTGCCTCGAGGCATAAGCTATAACTTTTCCCCGTTGCATCAAAACACATCCGAGCCCCGATAGTGAAGCATCCGAATAAACCACCAAGTCTTCGACCCCGTCCGGCAAGGTTAGTACCGGAGCTTGAGTTAATTTCTCTTTTAGCGTTTGAAACGCTCTTTCTTGATCGACACCCCAAATGAACTTTTCTTCCTTCCGGGTCAGCTTTGTTAGCGGTGACGCAATCTTGGAGAAATCTTGGATGAATCTCCTATAGTATCCCGCAAGCCCCAAAAAGCTTCTAATTTCCGAAGGGTTCCTCGGGGGATTCCATTTCGACACAGCCTCGATCTTTGACGGATCTACCAATACTCCTTCGGCACTTATGATGTGGCCGAGAAATTGCACTTCTCGTAGCCAAAAGGCACACTTAGAGAATTTCGCATACAATCTCTCTCGTCTAAGTGTCTCTAACACCTCTTGTAAGTGGTGCGCATGCTCAGCTTCACTTTTCGAATACACCAAAATATCATCGATAAACACGATGACTGATTTATCTAGCATTGGCTTGCAAACCCGGTTCATGAGGTGCATGAATGCCGCGGGTGCATTTGTCAGCCCAAATGACATCACGAGAAATTTGTAATGCCTGTATCGCGTGCGGAAAGCCGTCTTCGGCACATCTTCCTCCTTGACCTTTAGTTGGTGATACCCCGATCTAAGGTCAATTTTCGAAAACCAGTTTGCATCTTGCAGTTGGTCGAATAGATCATCTATTCTCGGAAGCGGGTATCGATTCTTTATCGTGAGTTTATTTAACTCCCGATAATCGATACACATACGCATGCTTCCGTCTTTCTTTTTCACGAACAGTACCGGTGCGCCCCAAGGAGACACACTCGGCCTTATGAATCCTTTGTTAAGCAGGTCTTGAATCTGGGACATCAACTCTTGTAATTCTGAAGGTGCGAGTCGGTACGGTGCTCTAGCTACGGGTTTTGCGCCTGGAATCAATTCGATCCCGAACTCTACTTCCCGTTCAGGCGGTATTCACGGTAGATCTTCCAGAAACACATCTTCGTAGTTCCGTACTACTGGTACATCTCCAATCTTCAATGATTCTTTCTCGGGCTCATTCGCGTATATCATAAACGCCTTACATCCTTGCTTCATAAGCTTCTGTGCTTTCAACATCGAGCATATTATGGGGTTACCTCCTTTTTCGCCATAGATAGTGACGTGTTTCCCGCTCGGAGATGTTAGCTTTATCTCCTTACGAAAACACACGACCTTCGCATGGTGTTGAGATAGCCAATCCATCCCAACGACTACTTGAAATTCCCCCATTGACATCGGGATTAGGTCTATCAAGTATTCTTCATCGTCAATGCTTAATTTTTAGCCTCGATAAACATCACAAACTATAAAACTTTTGTTGTCCCCTATTTCAACTTCTAAGGGCACAGATAATTTTGTCAATACAAATGAAGGATGTCGAATAAATCCATACGAAATGAAGGATTTATTCGCACCCGTATCAAACAATACACGTGCAGGAATTGAGTTAATCGTGAATATACCTGAGACCACGTCGGGTTCTATCTTTGCTTCAGCCGCGGTAAGTTGGAAGGACCTAGCCTTCGCCTTTTGAGCTTCTGTTGGAGACTCTTTTGTGTCTCTATTTCCAACCAACTCGGGGCATTCAGACTTTTTGTGGCCGGGTTGATAACATTTGTAACAAACGGAAACTTTTTCGGGACATAGCGATGCAGTGTGCCCCGTCTTCCCACATACCGGACACGGCTTGTCTTTGAAGCGGCACTCACCTTTGTGCCCCTTTCCACATACTTTGCAACTTGGCGACCCGCCTTTAGTCTCCACTTTCTTCCCTGATTCAGCACTTCTAGCTTTCTTTGTGGGGATTGGATTCACATCCTGTGCCCTTCGCTCACCCCTTTCAACTTGTTTCTTTAACTCGATTTCCCGCTCCCGGGCGGTGTTGATGATTTCTGTGAGAGTTTCATATTTTGAGGGAGTCATAAACTCCTGGTATTCAGCACTCAGCATGTTGTAATAGTAATATATCTTCTGCTCTTCCGTGGTGACCAACTCGTCACAGAATCTCAGCTTATCCATGAAGATACCCGTGATTTTATCAATTGATTCTCCCTTTTTTCTTAACTGGATAAATTCCTCTTTGATCCTGTTGATAACTGCTTTGGGACTATGGTGTTTAAGGAACGACACCTTAAACTCATCCCAAGTCATGACCCTTGCCGCTTCGGCTCCTATTTCCTTCTTTTTATTGTCCCACCAATCTTTGGCTTGACCCCTCAATTGACCCGTTCCGTAAGCAACAAAGTCACCTACGTCACAATGGGTCCGTTCAAACACTCCTTCGACGTCACTTATCCATCTTTGACAGATTATTGGGTCAACTTCCCCATTATAGATTGGCGGTTTGCACGCCATAAATTATTTATATGAGCACCCTTTACGATCTCCCGTTTTCTCCTTCATAAGGTTGACTCTATCCTCCAACATTTTAACTCGCTCTTCAACAAGCGACAACACCGTGCTTTGAATTTTGTCTATAAACCCGGATAGACTACCTTCAATTGCCTTCCCTACTTCTTCGGCAATTATTTCTTTCATTTGTTCGGTGCTTGTTTGCACCGGATTATCATCGTTTCCATCAGACATCTTGAAACTGAAATGTTTACATTTAGACGTTAAACATTTCATTTATAATATTACTTCATTTGTTTCGGTTTAGCCAAATTCCCAACTTGCTTTAACCGTTCACATTCGGTGCACTTTCCGGGTTTGAGTGTGTTAACACGCTCTTCCCATGTGTTTTGGTCAAAAATTACCGAAGCAATTTAGTGATCAAATTAGTAAAGTGAGGTAGTGTGCTAGAAAGTGTATTGAAAATATGCTTGTTAAGTTATTTAGAAAATCAGTATTCAGGATACGGCTCAGGATATTGAGCTGTATCTATGATCAAACTATGAGCAAAAGTAAAGTAAACGACACGAGATGTACGAGGAAAGTCCTTGATCAATCTAGATCGCCGGCATAAAACCTCGGGAGCTGACAATCGCAGCTGCCTTGTTCTTCTTATTACTTCAAACGTCAGGATACAGTGCAGGATATAGACCAGATCGCTAAGTGTTACAATGCCTTTGTATGAAAGTGAGAATTGCTTGAAAGCGAGTGTTAGAGTGTAGCGAGTGTGAATGTGATGTCCTATTCGATCTGGTATACCCACCTATTTATAGTTACAAATTAGAAACTAAAATTCCTATAAATATGGGATGCTCCCGAATAATCCATAAGTAGCCGTTTGGAGCCAAATAAATCGGGCTTAACGTCTTTCTTCGAACAACTTGGACCGAGTCTTCCGCGGAATGAGTCCTTGTGAACGTTGCTAGCTTCTATCCCACGTACCTGCACATAATCCGTTAGTAATCCTGAGGATACCATTCAGGATGTTACCAATATCCTGAACCAGCATCCCGGATGTAAACAGATACTATATAACCAAGATATAAACCAAGATACTTTCGAGGATATGGGCTCAGAATTTCACCCATAACAATTGTCCCCAAAAATGTTACCGTTTGATATCCTGCACTAACGGTTACATTTTTCACGGTGGCCGAGGTAATTAATAGATAAGACTAATGATGTGACCGTTTTCAACTACCCAGCCTATATTTACTCATCATGCCCTATATCTTCTCATCCTCATCTCCTTTTTAAATCATAATCGACAAGGAAAAAGGTAATATTCTCTCCCTCATCTTCATATTCATCTTTATCATCTTTCTCCGGCGAAAAATTCAGGCGACCAAATTCCTAGGCAAACAAGGTCCAGTTCAGGTGACTCGGCTCCCACATTCATCCACCAGAACCTTCTCCAAGAACCGGAGAAGGAAGCATGTACCTTCGATAGTGCCCACCTGTCGGCCTTGAAATCCTCCGGCATCTTCCCGGTAGGAACCGTATTTAGACCCTTTGACCGGGAAATCCGGTCGGATATGGTCTCCAGCGAGTGGATATGCTTTAGTGCTTTCCCTTTTACCCTAGGGCTACAATTCCCCTTTCCGGATTTCATCACCGAATTCTTTAATATCACCAAAATCTCTTTCAGCCAAACCATGCCAATGCTCTGGCGTGTTTTGTCTGTTCTTGACCAAATCAAGAGAAACCACATTCCTGATCTTTCTGTCCATGATCTGCCCCTAGCTTACAAACTTAGATGCCACGGATCATGCAGATTTCTGTTTTACTCTACTTCCGGTGACCCATTGATACTTCGTGCCACAAGGAACGAGGATAGTTGGCAATCCAAGTATTTCTTTGTAAAAAGGGATTCAATCCCTGGTGGAACGGATTATCCGATGAGATGGTTGAAGAAGGGTAGGATTTAGGGTTTAAAGATGATCCTGCCTCTTATCCTGCTTTATATCCTGAACTAACCAATTTCATTTTCTCTGTTGTGTATGCAGCTGATTTCAGGAAGATTGCACCTCCCCTTGCTGATTCTCAAAAAAGAATAGACGCCATCAGACTGCTTTCAGAAGCAGAGAGAAGCTTTAACCCATCTCCACCAACTCCAAGCCCTCTTTCAAGCGCAAACATGTCTGGTAAGAATCCTGCAAGATATCCTATACACACATTTTTTTATTTGATATTCTTAGGAGAGATTTAGAATTTTACTCCCTATGTGTAGATTCCAGCAAAGTTCCAGTCTATCTAGACCTTGATGAACTCGACAGCTATCCAACTCCAGCCACAGTCAAGAAGGAAACTCCTGCTGCTACTAGCTCCAAGCCACTCCCGGCTCCCAAGGCCAATCCAAGAACTCGTGCTTCCACAGCAAAAAAGAGGAAAGGTCTTGAAGTCACTGCTCCAGGTTCAGAAGGGTTCTCCTATGATGAACTCAGCTTCTCTGATTCCTTAGAGCCAATGACATCCTTTCTCAACAAGGTAATATCCTAACTCATATCCTGCACGTATATCCTGCACGTATGTCCTAATAGGATATCCTGGTCAATATATATTCTAACTTATACCTGTAATTGATGTGCAGGACCTCCAGCATTTGCTCCACTTGTATAATGATGCTTGTGGTACTGTTGCACTTCATGAAGCCATGATCAAACAGCTTGAAAGCACCGTCGCTGACCAAGGTGCCATTGCTGAAGCGAAGACCCGGCACTACGAAAGCCTGCTGAAGAAGGTCACCCAAGATGCTGAGGTCAAACTCGCCACTGTTCAAATGGATCATGATCAAGCCTTGGTCAACTTCCGGGAGGGAATCAAGGCTTCTGCTATCGTCTCCCTGTTACAAGCACGCATCAAGATGGCCTACGAGGCCAAGGAGACGGGCCTTGTTTGTCCATCTTGGCCAGTCGAATCCTGGGTGGCCAAACTAAAGGAGCTCGGAGGCAAAGCTGTGCCACTTCCTGTTGAAGCTGGTGAGTCTTCTAAGTCAGCAGAGGTGGTGATCCAGGCTGGAGACAAGAAGGATGCTGGAGCAAATGCTGGGATGGATGCTGGTGAGGATGCTGCTCAGGATGCTGGTGCTGAGAAGTCTGAGAAGGTTGGAGAGGATGCCGCTGTGTGAGGGCATTTAGGTGGGCGATGACGGATATACGTGCCAAGGCCAGAGCCCACCTTTTTGAATTTGAATGTTGGTCTGTAATCCCTTAAACAATTTACTTTTCTGCACCTTACTTTTCTGCACCTGAACAATTTACATTTCCTGCATGCTTTTTAAACAATACAACAGTTGGAGGTGGATGGGTCTCGGTTTGAGATGAAACCTTCAACTGTTGGGTAAATATGGTAAGGAACTATTAGTGCTCTTAGTGGATGGGCCTTGTTTTGAGGTGAAACTAAGAGCACATCTTTTGGTATGTTAATAATATAACTTCTCTTTTGACTTTATTATTGTTGTCATTGATATGAAAATTGTACTTGTGAAAACTATTTGGTTTGTACATTTTTAGGAATATATATTACAAACGAATCCAGAAAGATATCCTGAAAGATATCTTGATCAGGATATTGAAATACAACCTATAAATTGTCCAAATAAAAAGGAGAGATCATACCAGAGATTCTTGGAGAATCAATTTCAATCCTCCATTATAAGTTTGTCCCCAGTGCATACTTATAAACTTGGATCCTTTGAACAGTATAATGTATGTTCCCTGTGTTCGACAAAAACGCAAACGTATTTATATTTTGACTCGAATGAATTCGGAATACCCCAGGGCAAAACCCATGATATCCTAAAATGAATCCTTAGCATACTTGGGATAAACCTTTAATATCCTGGGGATAAACCCTGAATTTCATGCGCTACAGGCGAGAGTGTATAAACTCCAATTCTTAGAAAGGTGAAAACCTTTAAACCTTAGAGAGTATGAAAATACTCTTTCGTGAGAGAGGGTGATCAATCCTCATATACCTTCAGGATCCAGGATATAGCCAACAGTAACGAAATTGTCAGCCACTTTTACATGAACTGGTCCCGCTACCTTGAACTATACCTAGATAACTTGCGCTCCAGGCGAGGTGTTTAAACCCAATTCGAAAGAAAGGTGAATACCTTTAAACCTTTGAAGGGACCAGGGTCCCTTAAACGTGAGTGAGGGGGCCAATCCTCTAATCTTTCGACTTATCCTGAGTACATATCCTGGAGCTATATCCTGCAAAACAATTGTAAACTAAGGTGGGTGTTAGCTTGGCTAACACCCCTCCGATGCTTAAGTCAGTATTGGGTTCAAGATAATAAACAAATATATTAAAATAGAATACATACCATTCTGAGATAGAAAACAAATTCTACTCTTACTTGAAATAGAGCTTTAAATGTATTGCATTCCAGGATCTTGGTAGCATATCCCCTTCCATATTTTTGAGTCGATATGCTCCTTTCCCTGCTTCTAACTCGACTTCATAAGGTCCTTCCCATTTCGGAGCTAGCTTGCCATCGGCAGGATTAGTGGTATTTTGAAAAGCCTTTCTTAGCACCCAATCACCAACTCGAAATCTTCTAGTCCTTATGTTCTTATTATATGATCTGGATATTCTTTGTTGATATGCTGCTATCCTTAGTCTTGCTGCGTCTCTTTTTTCATCTATAGTATCCAAATCTTGGCACAAGACTTCAGGATTTTGTTCAGGATCCTGTAGCATAGATCTTGCAGTAGGTATCGTCATTTCTGTTGGAATCATTGCTTCTGCTCCAAATACCAAGGAAAACGGGGTTTGGCCGGTTGCATTCTTTACCGTTGTCCTATCAGCCCACAAAACAAAGGGTAACTCTTCCACCCATCTTCCTTTTTTGGCTCCAAGTCTCTTCTTTAAGTTATTGACTATTATCTTGTTTGAAGATTCAGCTTGTCCGTTCGCTTGAGGATGTACCGGAGTAGATGTGATCATTTTGATTCCCCAACTTTTGCAAAAGTCAGTAGTCCTTTTGCTTATAAACTGGGACCCATTATCACAAATGATCTCAGCTGGTACCCCAAACCTAGTCAGGATATTCCTCTTTATGAAGGATACTACTTCTTGGTCCCTAACTTTGACAAATGCTTCAGCCTCAACCCACTTGGAGAAATAATCCGTCATAGCTAACATAAAGACTTTTCCTCCCGGAGCTTTTTGTAACTTCCCTACTATATCCATCCCCCATTTCATGAATGGCCAAGGGGAAATTACAGGATATAGTGGTTCAGCTGGTTGATGTAGTATGTTAATATGCCTTTGGGATGCATCACATCTTCGAGCATATTCTGCAGCATCTTTCCTCATCGTTGGCCAATAATATCCTGTCCTTAATACTTTCGAGAACAATGATCTGCCCCCAGTGTGATTACCACAATCCCCTTCATGTATATCCTGAAGTACTTCTTTGGCTTCAGGATCCTCCAAGCACCTTAAATACGGTCCTGCAAGAGATTTCTTGTATAAAACGTTATTTATAATAGTGAATCGTGATACCTTCATCCTTAATGCCTTAGGATTTTCATTTCCGGGGATGTGTCCTTCTTTGAGATATTTCACAATTGGAGCCGTCCAGGATTTAGGATCCTGTTCAGGATATTCCGCTCCAGGATCCTGAATACCCGCTACTTCTTTATCCTGAGGATTCGTTGCAGGATATAAGACATGTAATACTGGTATTTGGGTCCCTTCCGGTATCCTGATTGATGATCCCAGATTTGCTAAGGCATCCGCTTCAGCATTATCCTCCCTTGGTACCTGTTCAAGTGTAAAAACATCGAAATATCCTGCTAATTTTTTAAGAATATCAAGGTATTCAATTAACTTCTCACCCTTAACTGCATAGGATCCATTAAAATGGTTAGTAATTAACAGGGAGTCAACATATACTTGTAAATTTTTGATACTCATGCTCTTAGCCAACTCTAATCCTGCAATTAAAGCCTCATACTCTGCTTCATTATTAGTAGCAGGAAATTCACACCTAATAGCCTGGGGTAATATGTCCCCCTGTGGCGATTTTAGTAGTATTCCTAATCCTACTCCTCTTATATTAGATGCACCATCAGTATATAATGTCCAGGATCCTGAGGATTCTCCTAACTGTTGAACTTCTAGGTCTACCTCATCCTGAATGTCACTACTAAAATCAGCCACAAAGTCAGCTAAAGCCTGAGACTTTATGGCATTCCTAGGTTCATATACTAAATCATAAGCACTCAACTTTACCGACCACTTAGCCATCCTGCCTGACATTTCTGGTTTCCTAAGCACACTTTTGACAGGATAATTTGTTTTAACATGAATCCTATGTGTCTCAAAGTAATGTCTAAGTTTCGTTGATGCCATGACTAATGCTAGTATCAATTTTTCTAAATGAGAATATCTAGTTTCGGCATTTAACAAGCTTTTACTAACATAATAAACAGGATATTGCTGACCTTCATGGTCCTTTACAAGGACGGCACTTACAGCATTCCCTGATACCGCGAGGTATAGGGATAATGGTTCACCATTCTCAGGCTTCATCAGTAGAGGTGCGGTTGAAAGGTATTGCTTTAAATCCTATAGGGCCGCTTCATGCTTCTCACCCCATTCGAATTTTTTGTTCTTCTTCAGGATATCATAAAAATCTTTGCATTTCTCTGAAGATCTTGAGATAAATCTGTTTAATGCTGCCACTCGCCCCGTTAATCGTTGAACGTCCTTCATATTTGAGGGCGATTTAATATCCAAGATGGCTTTAATCTGTTCCGGGCTCGCCTCTATTCCTCTTTTGGTCACCATATATCCTAGAAATTTTCCTGCCCCCACTCCAAAATGGCACTTAGCAGGATTCAGCTTCATGTTATACTGATCCAGGATATCAAACGCTCCTTTAATATCCTGGAGGTGATCCTGAGCTTTCTTTGATTTTACCACCATATCGTCGATGTACACCTCCATGGTGTCCCCCAGTTTGTCTTTGAACATCATGTTTACCAATCTTTGGTATGTTGCACCTGCATTTTTCAAACCAAAAGGCATAGCTGTATAACAATAAATACCTGTTGGTGTCATGAAGGCAGTATCCTCCTGGTCAGAAGGCTCCATTTGGATCTGTTGAAATCCCGAGGATGCGTCCATGAAGGTCAGCATTTCATGCCCGGCAGTGGCATCTACCATTGCATCAATGTGGGGAAGAGGAAATGGGTCTTTAGGACAAGCTTTGTTCAAGTCTGTGTAGTCTACACAAACTCTCCATTTCCCATTTTTCTTCTGTACCACAACCACGTTTGCTAGCCACCTTGGGAACTTAACCTCTCTGATCATCCTGGACTTCAATAATCTCTCAACTTCCTCTTGGATAATCGTATTCCGCTCAGGAGCAAACTTCCTTCTTTTTTGTTGAACAGGCTTGAATGATTTATCAATTCCAAGCTTGTGAGTGATAATGTCTTTGGATATGCCTGTCATATCCTCATGCTTCCATGCAAACGTTGACATCCTGCATTTCAAAAAGTTAATTAATTGTTCTTCAATATCCTGAGGGATATTGGTCCCTACGAGCACCGAAATATCGGGATTATCCTGGTCCAGGATAATTTTCTTCACATCCTGCTCCGTATCCTCCACGATATCCTGGGCCCACGTCTTTAATTGCTATGCTACACTAGGCTTGGTTGAGGATTTCATCGAGGATGAGTAGCATTCTTTCGCCTCCTGCTGATCACTATCAATTTTGACAACTCCCCAAGGGGTAGGGATCTTGATGCATTGGTGATATGTTGATGGCGCAGCCTTCATATCGTGAATCCACGGTCTTCCCAGTATGATGTTATAGCAGGATAGAGAATCCATCACACAGAAACGTTGTATCGAGTTGACTCCTTCAACGTATACTGGCAACTTTATCTCTCCCACCGTGTTTCTAGCCTCTCCACTGAACCCAACAAGCACGGTAGACTTTGAAGTGATATCCATTGGAGATACATCCATTCTCTTCAGCGTCTCTAGTTGGATTATGTTGACGGAGCTGCCATTATCAACCAATATCCTGCGTACAAAATGGTTAGCCACATATAATGTTATTACCAGAGCATCATGGTGAGGATCCTGGACAGCATCCCTGTCATCAGCATCAAATGTGATCACTTTGTCAGTTGTGAGGGTAGTCATTCTGACAGGTTTATCTCCCCTTTCGGCCTTAGCTTCTTTTGCATGTCTCTTTGCTGCCGAATACGAAGTCCCACAAATGTCGGATCCTCCCGAAATGAAGTTGATTATCTTGGCATCCGCGGGAGGTGATGCTGCTCGCTCAGGATCCTTCTCAGTATCCTGACCCTTATTCTTCTTTCTTCCCAAGAGATCTTTCAAATATCCCTTGCTTAGAAGATAGCTTATTTCTTTCCTTAGAGCAATGCAATCCTCAGTCACATGTCCGAAATCTTCGTGGAAAGCGCACCATTTTGACTTATCTTTCCAATCAGCCTTTTGTTGATTCTTTCGAGGCCACCTAGCCTTGTCTCCCAGACCCTGCATGGCATACATCAATTCAGGAATGTTAACAGAAAAGCAATATTCAGACAACTCAGGATACTCTTCAGGATCCTCATCTTCAACAGCATTCACTCTCTTGTTTTCATTTCTACCATATGGCTTAGGCCGATATGACTTGAATGAGGATTCTGACTTCCTGTTAGTTGACTCATAAGTGTTAGATGAGTTCATCCTTTCTTGCATCTTTCTGTCATCCTCCAATCGAATATATCTTAGGGCCTTGTTTCGAGCTTCATCCAAGTTCCTGCATGGGTTCATTACAAGGTCTTGATAAAATTGAGAATCTTTTTGCAGCCCCATCTTGAAAGCTTGCACAGCTGTTGCAACATCAAGATGAGGAATATCTAGGGATTCCCGGCTGAACTTGTTCACATAATCCCTGAGGGATTCCTGAGGCCCCTGTGTTATCCTGTAGAGATCACTTGTTAATTTTTCAAAGCTTCTACTACAAGAAAACTGACTATTAAATAAATTTACTAAGTGAGCAAAAGAAGTAATCGAATGTGGAGGAACATTCAAGAGCCATTTCAAGGCTGATCCTGTTAAGGTTAAACCAAAACCCTTGCACAAGCATGCTTCCTTGAGATCCGGAGGGATAGGGTTAATCTCCATTCTTTCCCTATACTGAGCAATATGCTCCTCAGGATCCGTAGTTCCGTCGTAAAGCTTCATGTTGGGGGTTTGGAATCTCTTTGGGATCTCAGCATCACAGATAGGATATGCAAAACGAGATATCTTGTGGCTGTCTTGGGACACTTCCGGGATCGGTTGGACCACCCCGGGTACACTAGATATCATGTCCTTCAACTTCTGAAGTTCCCTAGTAAGCGCTGATGTCAGACCTGTATCCTGCAAAGATCCACTATTGTTAGTAGCATGAGTATTATTATTATTTGACACGTTACCCGTTGGAGGATTTTGGCCATATCCTGAAGCATATCCTGAGCTCCTCATGGTTGACATCCTGATCGAGGAGGGTATTTCAGGAGTATTATTCTGAGGAAGGCTGGGCACAATATTCCCCCTGTTATCCTCAGTATACACAGTTGAACTGAAGTTCAAAGTTCTGGGATGTAATGGAGTGACAATATCCTCAGCAGATATGCTCGAGCCAGACTTCAGGTGTTGTATTTCCCTCAATAGCATTTGGTTTGTTTCCTGTTGCTGCCTCATTTGTTCCTGCACACTTCCAAATAAGGTTAGAATTTCATCATTAGAAGCTAAAACGGGAGCAGATTCCTGAACACTCCGAGTAGGGATAGTATCCTGAGGTCGTGAAGAGGCTGGCATCCTTGGAGGAGGTGGTGGAAGCACCGAACCGGTAGTAGCAGAAGTCATAGCAGACACAGTGGAGGAGCTCATGTTTGATCTTGAAGCCATTGTGGACAACGTGGCAAAAAGTTTTGAAAATAGAAAGCCGATTAGCGATTTCACAAAAAAATTTAGTAAAGAGAGCACCACTTGCCCCACGGTGGGCGCCAAATTGTTTTGGTCAAAAATTACCGAAGCAATTTAGTGATCAAATTAGTAAAGTGAGGTAGTGTGCTAGATAGTGTATTGAAAATATGCTTGTTAAGTTATTTAGAAAATCAGTATTCAGGATACGGCTCAGGATATTGAGCTGTATCTATGATCAAACTATGAGCAAAAGTAAAGTAAACGACACGAGATGTACGAGGAAAGCCCTTGATCAATCTAGATCGCCGACATAAAACCTCGGGAGCTGACAATCGCAGCTGCCTTGTTCTTCTTATTACTTCAAACGTCAGGATACAGTGCAGGATATAGACCAGATCGCTAAGTGTTACAATGCCTTTGTATGAAAGTGAGAATTGCTTGAAAGCGAGTGTTAGAGTGTAGCGAGTGTGAATGTGATGTCCTATTCGATCTGGTATACCCACCTATTTATAGTTACAAATTAGAAACTAAAATTCCTATAAATATGGGATGCTCCCGAATATTCCATAAGTAGCCGTTTGGAGCCAAATAAATCGGGCTTAACGTCTTTCTTCGAACAACTTGGACCGAGTCTTCCGCGGAATGAGTCCTTGTGAACGTTGCTAGCTTCTATCCCACGTACCTGCACATAATCCGTTAGTAATCCTGAGGATACCATTCAGGATGTTACCAATATCCTGAACCAGCATCCCGGATGTAAACATATACTATATAACCAAGATATAAATCAAGATACTTTCGAGGATATGGGCTCAGAATTTCACGCATAACACCATGCACATCAATTCATTTCTCATTTCTTACATAAATATAATCTGTTAAAATAATAAGCTAATTCTTACCGGACGATCGATCAAGCTTGAACCGAACACTTGTTGACAACCTTAAGCTCTGATTACCAACTTGTAACACCCGTCTTAATTACTACTTGAAATTAATAATAATTCACAAGAGTTTATATAGATGTCTAGGTTAGGACTTAAGTTCCAAAAACAAAGTTCTAAGGTAACAAAACATTAGTCAACTACTGACTAATTTAAACATTCAAAGTTATTCAGCAAGCTGAATACATCATAACATTGTCTAAACAGAATTAATCGACGTGGAAGCTTCAAAACTTTGTGTTCGGTTCTTCAAAAGCTTACTTGACCGTCATCCGTAATCCTTGAATACCTAGAAACTGAAATGTCTACATTAAACATTAGTATTAGAGTACTTAGAAATGATACATAATCGAAACTACGTTTAGAACAGATTCGATTTAACGAGGAAATGTAAAATTTATCATAAATGTCAAAGCTCTGCCGTAACTTACGGTAGTTACCGTAAGTTACGGTAGCTCCTAGAAAACTTTGGTTCCACCGTAACACAGGAGGAATCCACCGTAACTTTTTGGTCTCTACCATAAATTACGGTATATACCGTAATTTACGGTAGACTCTGGAATGTTATGTTATGTTTTGTTTGATTTGTTTGTTTACTTGTACCAAGTTCTCGGATTTCATTCCTACAAACCAACATGTTAAATCCTCGTATTTCTAATATGTCATTTGTCAATGATAACAAAAGACCAATCAATCATATTACGAAGCAATATCCATGCTTTAATTGATTATTCGACCCGTTTGGCTCATCTACGGAATCTTCCAATATGATGACTACTAACGAGATCTTATCCATCCTTGATCCATTATTCAATTTAGCGAACATCATCACTTTTAAAAATTTACACAACTTCTATTCTACAATACGACTATACGTAATTTAACAAAATTTCACTTAAGTAACGGTCAAGTTACATACCTTTAGTGCACGCCCTTCAACCGCAAATCACCACCGGCTTGTCCACTCGACGTTCCGGTATCATTTCCTATAGAGTTCAATTATATCACGTTTAGAACTCTTTTTAATCACATTTTGCATGCCAAAACATCTCAATTAGGTGTTTTAACTTCAAAATTCCAGTTTCTAGCCTTCTTTGAGGCATTTCAACAAACACTTTAAGGGCAGAATTTTACATGATTATTTAGGAAATCCCTAGCTTATCATCTAGCCCGAATTTCACATCAAACAACCCATTTTACACGATTGTTAGCTTCTAAAATTCTGAAGTCACTTCACAATTGTCAAATTACACTAAAACAACACCCAATTCCCTAGTGTTTATTAAGTTCTACATAACCCACTAATCACCTACAATGATGTTCATGGATTTTACTAAAATTTCACATGATTTCAACTTGTATTTGTCTAGGGTTTGTCCCTAGACACTATATTGTCCCTAATTCATCATAAAACAAACATGCAACCATGAATTTCAGATTATCCCAATTTCATGAGAATTTCGAGTTGAGAGTTTTCATCAAATTTTACATACCTTGTAATCCTCTTGTGATGAGGATCAATAATCTATGCTCGATTTTTGTTTTTTATCAGATTTGGACCTTCAATTTGGTTGTTTTGTGGATGTTAGGGTTTTTGAGAGTGGGGGTGTCGCCCTCTCCTGTTCTTGATCGACCAGACATCTCCATTGAGATGTTTGGTTTTGTTTTTTAATTAAAACTAATAATACCACTTTCAATTTTATCAACATTGGCCCTTCCACTTTTGTTTAACATATAGTTTTGGTTATTTTAACCCTATTTCAAGTTATTTCTATACTTGTAGTTAACTAGGTTAAAATTCCTAGTTAGTAAATTCTTGTATATTTATACTTTATAATTCTAATATAAAGTTTTATATTTTTTCGGGGTGTTACACAAAAAGGGGCATTGAAGCAAGTCCAGAGCAAATTAAGGCTATTGTGAATATCAAATCTCCTGCCTATGCTAAGGATGTGCAAAGATTGACAAGCAGGATCGCAGCCTTGAACAGGTTCATATCCAAATCCTCAGAAAAATGCAAAGAATTCTATGACATTTTGAGGAAGAACAAGAAATTTGAGTGGACTGAAAAGCATTAAAATGCTCTCAAAGCTCTTAAGGATTACCTATCCTCAGCTCCTGCCTTGATGAAACCAGAGAAAGGGGATATATTATCCTTGTATTTAGCGGTATCCTCTAAAGCAGTAAGTGCGGTCCTTGTTAAGGATCACGAAGGTACACAACATCCTGTCTATTATGTAAGTAAGAGTTTGTTTGATGCTGAATCCAGGTATTCACATTTAGAAAAACTTATCCTTGCATTGATTATGGCATCTACTAAATTAAGACATTATTTTGAAACTCATGCCATTATTGTTAAAACTAATTTTCCAATTAAGAATGTTCTCAGGAAACCTGAAATGTCAGGAAGGATGGCTAAGTGGGCAGTAAAGCTTAGTGCGTATGATATAAGATATGAACCAAGGACTGCCATCAAATCCCAAGCCTTAGCTGACTTTGTGGCATATATTAGTAGTGACTTGCAAAAGGAAGCTAAGCTGGAAGTCCAACAGCTTGAAGAAACTAAGGATCCTTGGATACTCTTCACTGATGGTGCTTCTAATGTCAAAGGAACAGGACTTGGAATACTACTAAAATCGCCACAGGGGGACATAATACCCCACTCCATGGCTTGTGAATTTCAAACTACCAACATTGAGGCTGAGTATGAAGCCTTGATAGCTGGTTTGCAAATTGCTAAGCATATGAGGATCAGGTATCTTGAGGTACATGTAGATTCGTTGTTAATTACTAATCACTTTAATGGATCCTACGCTGTTAAAGGTGAAAAGCTAATCAAATATTTAGAGACAGTCAAAGAATTGGCACTCTCTTTTGTTTCCTTTAGTTTGACATAGGTACCAAGGGAAGAGAATGCAGAGGCTGATGCATTAGCCAATCTAGGATCATCCTTGAAGATCCCGAAGGATATTAGGATCCCTATTATCCACATCCTGACCCCTGCTATCGAGGATCATGTAGCCATGGAGATAGGAGAGGATTCTGCAATCATCCCTAGTGATGATACTCAATCTCATTCAGGATCATGGATCCTTCCAATCATGAGATACATACAACATGGAGAAATCCCTACAGGAGAAAACCCCAGAGCTTTCAAAATTAAGGTATCTCAATTCACAATATTAAATAATATGTTGTATAAATGATCTCTTGCAGGACCATATCTAAGATGCATTGAGGATCCTGAAATCCAAGAAGTCCTAAAGGATTTCCATGAAGGAGATTGTGGAAACCACACTGGGGGCAGGGCATTATTCTCGAGGATCCTGAGGACAGGATACTTTTGGCCTACTATGAAGAAGGATGCTGTGGAATATGCCAAGAAGTGTGATCCTTGTCAGAGACATAGTAATATCCTTCACCAACCAGCAGAACTTTTGCATCCTATATCCTCTTCTTGGCCATTTATGAGATGGGGAATGGATATAGTTGGTAAGCTTCCTAAGGCACCTGGTGGAAAAGTATTCATGCTTGCTATGACTGATTACTTCTCCAAGTGGATAGAAGCTGAAGCCTTTGCTCAAGTTAGAGAAAAGGAAGTAATATCCTTTATTAAGAGAAACATTATTACTAGATTTGGTATTCCTTCTGAAATTGTTTGTGATAATGGATCCTAATTTATTGGGAATAGAACTACTAACTTTTGTGACAGCTGGGGGATTAAGATGATAACATCAACACCAGTTCACCCACAAGCTAATGGTCAGGCAAAATCATCCAACAAGATCATCATCAAAAATTTGAAGAAGAAGCTTGGATCCAAGAAAGGAAAATGGGCAGAAGAACTACCTTATGTACTTTGGGCTGATAGGACAACTCCCAAGAATGCTACTGGCCAAACTCCATTCTCTTTGGTATTTGGAGCAGAATCAGTGATCCATACAGAGATGGTGGTTCCTACTGCAAGAACAAGCATTCGTAATCCTGAAGAAAATGCTGAAAACTTGATTCAAGACTTGGATACTATAGAAGAACTCAAGGATTTGGCAAGGATAAGGATGGCCAGTTATCAACAAAGGATGGCTGGAGCCTACAACAAGAATGTCAGGATCAGGAAATTCCAAGTTGGTGATATGGTATTAAGGAAAGCATTTCAGAATACCACCAATCCTGCTGATGGGAAGTTAGCACCAAAGTGGGAAGGCCCCTATTTAATTGAAGCTGAAGCAGGAAAGGGGGCATATCGATTGCTAACAATGGAAGGTGATTTGTTACCAAGAGCTTGGAATGTTGTCCACTTGAAGAAATACTTCATGTAATAAGGATCCATGATCCTTAGCTAATAAGTATCCTTGAAGGATCCTTACAAGACAGAAGATCCTCAATTTGGTAATGATCTGATCTTAAACTATTTCACTCTTTAATTATCCTATATATATAAGGATAAGGATCCTGGATCCTTTATCCTCCTTTCACTTGAATCTGAGTTTTGCAGAAGGATTAGGTATCCTTAACAAAGGATTGAGTATCCACAGAAGTATCCAGTTATTTGGGCTTGACCCCAGTTATTTGGGCTTGACCCCAGTTATTTGGGCTTGAACCCAGTTATTTGGGCTTGTCCCCAGTTTTGGGCCTGTCCCTAGTGTTATGGGTCATTTTCTGAGCATACATATATTGATCAATATCCTGCTTTTAATTGTTTATTTGTGATCAGGATACTGGACGGGGATATTGCTAACATGTTGGGCGATATCCTAAGGAATATTGAATTAACCACGTGCAGGTTAAAGGCTGGGACTTGCCAACGGTCAAATGGACTTCGTCTCCTCAAGACTCGGACGTATTTGTTATGGGAGAGACGTTGAACCCGAAAGACCAGGTCTACAACGTTCGACTGAGGAATATTCGCTGGATCCCGGTTATTTAGGATAGTTTGTTACATTTGTTTTACTATAAATAGATGGGGGCGGATTAGATTAAGGCACTCAACTTTCACATTTTCAAACACTTTCTCTCTAGCTCACTGCAAACACTACACACAACACTTGTATTCGAATTACATTGTAACACATAGTTGATCCGCACCACATCCTGCACTGTATCCTGATATTTGAAGCAATAGAAGAACAAGGCAGCTGCGATTGTCAGCTCCCGAGGTTTTATGCCGGCGATCTAGATTGATCAAGGGCTTTCCTCGTACATCGCGTGTCAACCTTTACTTTTCTGCTCATTGTTTGATCATAGATACAGCTCTATATCTTGAGCCGTATCCTGAAACTGTTTTTATAACTAACTTGGTTAACATATTTTTCACACATAATTTTAGCACACTACCTCACTTAACTAATTTGATCACTAAATTGCTTCGGTAATTTTTGACCAAAACAATTTGGCGCCCACCGTGGGGCAAGTGGTGCTACCTTTACTAAAAATCTTTGTGAAATCGTTAATCGGTTTTCTATTTTCAAAACTTTTTGCCACATTGTTTACAATGGCCTCAAGATCAAACATGAGCTCCTCCACTATGTCTGCTGCAACCTCCACTACCACCGGTTCGGTGCTTCCACCACCTCCTCCAAAGATGCCATTTTCTTCACAACCTCAAGATGTTATACCTACTCGGAGTGTTCAGGGATCTGCTCCCGTTTTAGCCTCTAATGATGAAATTCTAACTTTATTTGGAGTGTGCAGGAACAAATGAGGCAGCAACAGGAGACTAACCAAATGCTGTTAAGAGAAATACAACTCTTAAAAGCTAGCTCGAGTAGACCTGCTGAAGAAACTGTCACTCTTATACAGCCCAGGGCCTTGAACTTCAGTTCCACAGTTTACACTGAGGATAACAGGGGGAATATCGTCCCAAGCCATTCTCAGAATCATACCCCTGAGATACCCTCTTCGGTCAGGATGTCCACTATGAGGAGTTCAGGATATGCTTCAGGATATGGCCAAAATCCTCAGACCGGTAATGTGTCAAATAATAATGTTCTTGCTACTAACAACAATGGCTCTTTGCAGGATGCAGGTATGACGTCAACATTTACCAGGGAGCTCCAGAAATTGAAGGACATGATATCCAGTGTACCTGGAGTGGTCCAGCCAATTCCAGAAGTATCCCAAGACAGCCACAGGATATCCCGCTTTGCATATCCTATCTGTGATGCTGAAATCCCAAAAAGATTTCAGACTCCCAACATGAAGCTGTATGATGGGACTACGGATCCTGAAGAGCATATTGCCCAGTATAGGGAAAGAATGGAGATCAACCCTATCCCTCCGGAGCTCAAGGAAGCATGCTTGTGCAAGGGTTTTGGATCTACCCTGACAGGATCAGCCTTAAAATGGCTATTAAATGTTCCTCCTCACTCAATTACTTCGTTTGCTCATTTGGTTAATTTATTTAATAGTCAGTTTTCTTGCAGCCGGAGTTTTGAGAAACTAACCAGTGATCTTTACAGGATAACTCAAGGGCCTCAGGAATCCTTGAGGGATTATGTGAACAAATTCAGTCGAGAATCCTTGGATATCCCACATCTTGATGTTGCAACAGCTGTGCAAGCTTTTAAGATGGGGTTACAAAAGGATTCTCAGTTTTATCGAGATCTTGTAATGAATCCCTGCAGGAATCTCGACGAAGCTCGTAACAGGGCTTTGAGATATATCCGTTTGGAAGATGACAAGAAGATGCAGGAGAGGATGAATTCTACCTCAACCTATGAATCAACTAACAGGAAATCAGAATCCTCATATAAGCCATATTTCTCTAAGCCATATGGCAGAAATGATAACAAGAAAGTGAATGCTGTTGAAGACGAGGATCCTGAAGAATATCCTGACTTATCTGAATACTGCTTTTCTGTTAATATACCTGAGTTAATGTATGCTATGCAGGGTTTAGGGGACAAAGCTAGGTGGCCTCAAAAGAACCAGCAGAAAGCTGATTGGAAGGATAAATCCAAATGGTGTGCCTTCCATAAAGACTTCGGACATATGACCGAGGATTGCATTGCTTTAAGGAAAGAAATAAGTTACCTGTTAAGCAAAGGGTATCTGAAGGACTTGCTGGGAAGAAAGAAGAATAAAGGGCAGGATCCCGAGAAGGATCCTGAACGAGCAGCATCACCCCCAGCAGATGCCAAGATAATTAACTTTATTTCAGGAGGATCTGACATTTGTGGGACTTCGTATTCAGCGGCTAAGAGACATGCAAAGGAAGCTAAGAGTGAAAGGGGAGACAAACCAGTCAGGATGACTACCCTCACAACTGATAAAGTGATCACTTTCGATAGTGATGACAGGGATACTGTTCAGGATCCTCACCATGATGCTTTGGTAATAACATTATATGTGGCTAACCATTTTGTATGCAGGATATTGGTGGACAACGGTAGTTCTGTCAATATAATTCAGCTGGAAACATTGAAAATGATGAATGTATCTCCGATGGACATTACTTCGAAGTCCACTATGCTCGTTGGTTTCAGTGGAGAAGCTAGAAATACTATAGGAGAGATAAAATTACCAGTATACGTTGAAGGGGTCAACTCGATACAACGCTTCTGTGTGACGGACTCCTTATCCTGCTATAACATCATACTAGGCAGGCCATGGATCCATGACATGAAGGCCGTGCCTTCGACTTATCACCAATGCATCAAGATTCCAACCCCTTAGGGGGTCGTCAAAGTTGATAGTGATCAGCAGGAGGCGAAGGAATGCTACACATCCTCAATGAAATCCTCGACCAAGCCTAATCCAGCATAGCAATTAAAGATGTGGGCCCGGGGTACCTTGGAAGCTTCAGAGCAGGATGTGAAGAAAGTTATCCTGGATCAGGATAATCCTGATATCTCGGTGCTCGTAGGAACCAATATTCCTCAGGATATTGAAAAACAGCTAACTGACTTTTTGAAGTGCAGGATGTCAACGTTTGCATGGAGGCATGAGGATATGACAGGTATATCCAAAGACATTATTACTCACAAGCTTGGAATTGACAGGTCATTCAAGCCTATTCAGCAAAAAAGAAGGAAGTTTGCTCCTGAGCGGAATATAATCATCCAAGAGGAAGTTGAAAGATTGTTAAAGTCCAAAATGATCAGAGAAGTCAAGTTCCCAAGATGGTTGGTGAATGTGGTCCTAGTGCAGAAGAAAAATGGGAAATGGAGAGTCTGTGTAGATTACACAGACTTGAATAAGGCTTATCCTAAAGACCCGTTCCCCCTTCCTCATATCGATGCAATGGTGGATGCTACTGCTGGGCATGAAATGTTAACGTTCATGGACGCATCCTCAGGATTTCAGCAGATTCAAATGGGGCCTTCGGACCAGGAGGATACTGCTTTCATGACACCAACAGGTATTTATTGCTATACTGCTATGCCTTTCGGTTTGAAAAATGCAGGTGCAACATACCAGAGATTGGTGAACATGATGTTCAAAGATAAGCTGGGGGACACCATGGAGGTGTATATTGACGATATGGTGGTGAAATCTAAAAAGGCTGAGGATCACCTCCAGGATATCAAGGGAGCATTTGATATTCTGGATCAGTATAACATGAAGCTAAATCCTGCTAAGTGCCATTTCGGAGTGGGGGCAGGAAAGTTTCTAGGATATATGGTGACGAAAGGGGGATAGAGGCAAGCCCGGAGCAGATTAAAGCTATCCTGGATATAAAATCACCCTCGAATATGAAGGACGTTCAACGGTTAACAGGCCGAGTAGCAGCTTTGAACAGATTTATTTCAAGATCCTCAGAAAAATGCAAGGAATTCTATGATATCCTCAAGAAGAATAAGAAATTTGAATGGGGAGCAAAGCATGAAGCAGCCTTGCAGGATTTGAAGCGATATCTCTCAACTGCACCTCTATTGATGAAACCTGAAAATGGTGAACCACTATCCCTATACCTCGTTGTATCAGGGAATGCTGTAAGTGCCGTTCTTATAAAGGACCATGAAGGTCAGCAATATCCTGTTTATTATGTTAGTAAAAGTTTGTTAGATGCTGAAACTAGGTATTCTCATTTAGAAAAATTGATACTAGCATTAGTTATGGCATCAACGAAGCTTAGACATTACTTTGAGACACATAGGATTCATGTTAAAACAAATTATCCTGTCAAAAATGTGCTTAGAAAACCAGAAATGTCAGGCAGGATGGCCAAGTGTTCAGTAAAGTTAAGTGCTTATGATTTAGTATATGAACCTAGAAATGCCATAAAGTCTCAGGCTTTAGCTGACTTTGTGGCTGATTTCAGTAGTGACATTCAGGATGAGGTAGACCTAGAAGTTCAACAGTTAGGAGAATCCTCAGGATCCTGGAAATTATATACTGATGGTGCATCTAATGTAAGAGGAGTAGGATTAGGTATACTACTAAAATCGCCACAGGGGGACATATTACCCCAGGCTATTAGATGTGAATTTCCTGCTACTAATAATAAAGCAGAGTATGAGGCTTTAATTGCAGGATTAGAGTTGGCTAAGAATATGAGTATCAAGAATTTGCAAGTATATGTTGACTCCTTGTTAATTACTAATCATTTTAATGGATCCTATGCAGTTAAGGGTGAGAAATTAATCGAATATCTCGATATTCTCAAAAAATTAGCAGGATATTTCGATGTTTTTACACTTGAACAGGTACCAAGGGAGGATAATGCTGAAGCAGATGCCTTAGCAAATTTGGGATCATCGATCAGGATACCAGAAGGGACCCAAATACCAATATTACATGTCCTATATCCTGCAACGTATCCTCAGGATAAAGAAGTATCGGGTATTCAGGATCCTGGAGCAGAGTATCCTGAAAAGGATCCTAAATCCTGGACGGCTCCAATCGTGAGATATCTCAAGGAAGGACTGTTATGGGTGAAATTCTGAGCCCATATCCTGGAAAATATCTTGATCTATATTTTATTTATGTAGTATCTGTTTACATTCGGGATGCTGGTTCAGGATATTGGTAGTATCCTGAACGGTATCCTCGGGATTACTAATGGATTATGTGCAGGTACGTGTGTTAGAAGCTAGCAACGTTCACAAAGACTTATTCCACGGAAGACTCGGTCCAGGCCGTTCAAAGAAAGACGTTGAAACCTTATTACTCGGTCTACAACGTTCGTGGTGGAATATTCGGAGCATCCCATATTTATAGGAATATTTGTTTGTACTTCGTTACTATAAATAGGAGGAACACCAGATCAAATAGGACACAACAATTTCACTGCAATCACACTCACTACACTCTAACACTTGTTCTTTCGCAATTTGTACTCTCACACGAATTTATTGTAACACTTAGCGATCTGGTTGATATCCTGCACTGTATCCTGAAGTTTAAAGCAATAAGAAGAACAAGGCAGCTGCGATTGTCAGCTCCCGAGGTTTTATGCCGGCGATCTAGATTGATCAAGGGCTTTCCTCGTACATCTCGTGTCGTTTCCTTTACTTTTTGTTTATTATTTGCTCACTGTTTGATCGCAGATACAACTCAATATCCTGTGCCGTATCCTGAATACTGATTTTCTAAATAACTCAACAAGCATATTTTCTATAAACTTTCTAGCACACTACCTCACATTACTAATTTGATCACTAAATTGCTTCGGTAATTTTTGACCAAAACAAGGACACATCCCCGGAAATGAAAATCCTAAGGCATTTAGGATGAAGGTATCACGATTCACTATTATAAATAATGTTTTATACAAGAAATCTCTTGCAGGACTGTATTTGAGGTGTTTGGAGGATCCTGAAGCCAAAGAAGTACTTTAGGATATACATGAAGGGGATTGTGGTAACCATACTGGGGGCAGGTCATTATTCTCAAAAGTATTAAGGACAGGGTATTATTGGCCGACAATGAGAAAAGATGCCGCAGAATATGCTCGAAGATGTGATGCATGTCAAAGACATAGTAACATATTACATCAGCCTGCTGAACCGCTGTATCCTATTGTTTCCCCTTGGCCGTTTATGAAGTGGGGTATGGATATAGTGGGAAAGCTTCCAAAGGCTCCGGGAGGGAAGGTTTTTATGTTGGCAATGACAGATTATTTCTCCAAATGGGTTGAAGCCGAGGCCTTTGTCCAAGTCAGGGATCAAGAAGTAGTATCCTTCATAAAGAGAAATATCCTGACCAGATTCGGAGTACCAGCCGAGATAATATGTGACAATGGTTCTCAGTTTATAAGCAAGAGAACTACTGACTTTTGCAAGAGTTGGGGAATCAAAATGATAACATCTACTCCGGTACATCCTCAAGCGAATGGACAAGCAGAATCCTCAAACAAGATAATTGTCAATAACTTAAAGAAGAGACTTGGAGCCAAAAAAGGAAGATGGGCAGAAGAATTACCTTTTGTTTTGTGGGCTGATAGGACAACGGTAAAGAATGCAACAGGCCAGACCCCATTTTACTTGGTATTTGGAGCAGAAGCAATGATTCCAACGGAAATGGCGATACCTACTGCAAGATCTATCCTACGGGATCCTGAACAGAATCCTGAAGCCTTATGTCAGAATTTGGATACTATAGATGAAAAAAGGATGCAGCAAGGCTAAGGATGGCAGCATATCAACAAAGAATATCCAGAGCATATAACAAGAATATAAGGACTAGGAGATTTCTAGTTGGTGATTGGGTGCTAAGAAAGGCTTTTCAAAATACCACTAATCCTGCCGATGGCAAGCTAGCTCCAAAATGGGAAGGACCATATGAAGTTGAGCCAGAAGCGGGGAAAGGAGCATATAGACTCAAGAATATGGAATAGGATATGCTACCAAGATCCTGGAATGCAATACACTTAAAGCTCTATTTCAAGTAAGAATAGAATGTAATTTCTATCTCAAGATGGTATGAATTCTATCTCTTTTAAATATGTTTGATTTGATTTGTTCTTTGAAACCCAATACTAACTTAAGCATCGGAGGGGTGTTAGCCAAGCTAACACCCACCTTAGTTTAAGGATGTTTTGCAGTATATGATCCAGGATATAGCTCCAGGATGCTCACTCAGGATACTTCGGAAGATTAGAGGATTGGCCACTCTCTCACGTATAAGGGATCCCGATCCCTTCACAGGTTTAAAGGTATTCACCTTTCTTCCGAATTGGGTTTAAACACCCCGCCTGGAGCGCAAGTTATTCGGGAATAGTTCAAGGTGGCGGGACCAGTCCATGTAAAAGTGGCTGACAATTTCGTTACTATTGGCTATATCCTGAATCCTAAAGGTATATGAGGATTGATCACCCTCTCTCACGAAAGGGTATTTTCATACTCTCTAAGGTTTAAAGGTTTTCACCTTTCTAAGTCTTGGAGTTTATACACTCCCGCCTGTAGCGCAGGAAAATTTGGGATTTCCCCCAGAATTCAAGGGATTTATTTCCAGTACATTCTTGGGTTTTACCCCTGTAACATGAAAAATTGTCTATACAACGGGAATTGATATCCAGAAGATTTCTAAGTATTTGAAGACATTGTACATAGGGGACATTCCTACTAAGGCAATGATGTAAAGTTCAAAGGATAAGGCTCGGAACTAATGCACTAAGTGTCTCAGACAGGGGACATCTTCATTGGAAAAGTTGCAAAGGGATTGAGGTTTGATAATAGGGTTACACCCTATTCCTGGTATGATCTTTCCTTTGTAAACATCGTTTAAGTTTTTAACAGTACTATGTTTGGTAAAAGGTTAAACATCCTGATTAGGATAAATTGTCAGAATATATTTTCAAAATATATTTTCGAAATACTTTTCAGGATATTTGATTAAGTTATTTGACGCTGGTACTGGTTTGAAACTTTGATCAAGCAAGAATTGTCAAAACAGGTTTTGGAAAATGAACTATCTTTTAATTTTCTCTAAAGGTGATTGAATTAATAAAAGTTTTGGTAATATATCACTGACTATATTTTGCAAAACTAAGGTCTATAATAAGAAAGACAGAAAGTGATAGCAAGAAAAATGAAAGATGAAATTACTGGAAATAAACGGTACTAGCTGATAACCAAAGGCTTCATCCTGAAACCCAGGACCCATCCGCCTTCGGTTATCAAATTGTTTTAATGCAGAAAATAAAAATTGTTCATAAGACATAAAATTGCTCGAACAAAAGGAAATAAGTTTTAGGGGGCAGTGCTATCTTCGTTCGCGGTAATGTCAGCAGCATCCGTCTCAGGATCCACCTCCGCATCCCTCTCAGCATCGTTAGCTTTTTCAGCTACTTTGGAGGATCCTTCGGCAGCTGGTGTGGTAGAAATGCCGCCAAGATTCTTTAGTCTCGTTTCCCAGGCACCAACGTCCCAAGAAGGGCATTCAAAACCTAGTGTTTTGGCTTCATGGGCCATCTTCAGCCTGGCCTGGAGAAGAGAAATGACGACGGAACTCTTAAGGCTATCCCGGTAGGTGACCATAACCCGTTCATGTTGCACATGGGCAGCTTCAAGATCGGCTTGGGCTTGAAGAGTAGCTTTGTTGAGAGCAGTCTGGTGTTCTTGAATCATAGCTTTGAACTTCTCCTCGTAATGACGAAATTTGGCGGCTGCAATCATGCCTTGATTGGAGATCGTGACTTCTGCTTCCGTTAACTTGGATTCAAGCGTCTGATTAAGCCCGCAGGATTCTTGATACAGATGTACCAAACGTTCAAGACCCTGCAAAGATAAGAAGAAAGGGAAATGTGTCAGAAATAACGGGGGAATCTGGCTCTTTCCTTTTACGAGAACTGGAGCTCCGGGGCTTGGTAGTTGGCAAGGGTTTGCTGATGACAATGGCTTTGGAACCTCTGGGTTTGGATGAGGCTGTGGCCCTGGGACTAGGTGTTGATGCATTTTTAGTGTCTGTAACTAGTCTTGTACTTAACGATGTATTTTGTACGGTCTTTATGAATTATCGAGTATGTATTTGACGTCGACCAAGTCGGATATCCTCCTATCCGCTTGTGTCTGACTTATTTGTCTTCGTTTGGTATGTAATGTATAACGAACAATGCATGTTGCATGTTAAGGGTAGAATGGTCATTATGATGTTTATATGTTCTATCTGTTTGCTGTCTGTTTACAGCAAACAGAACATCTGTTGCAGACCTCGACGAAACAGGCTGTTTCGTCGAACTCATCACGACGAAACAGAATGGTTACCAAATGAATCTGTTACGTTGACATAAATGACGAAACACAAATGTTTCGTCGTGTAATGGGCTGCTTCAGGCCCAATCACTGGCCCATATGCTGTTTCGCCGTATCACCTTGTGTTTCGCTGAGACTTGGGCCCAGGGAGTATATAAACACATCCTGCTTTCACTGTGAAACAAGATGAGAGCATACCCTTAAAGAAACTCTGTCAAAATTCTGTCTAAACTGTGTTTGTATCAGTTTGTTATCGTTCTCATCCCGTTTAATCAATCGAGTGTGTTTCATTGATTAATACTGTGTCGTTACTGTTTTATATGTTTGATTTGGCATAGTTACGTGGATTCCGCACACGTGACCATGTTTGCTATAAACAAGTGATTCGGTTCGTTATCGATCCTCAGATATCGGGACCTACAATTGGTATCAGAGCATTTGGCTCTTATCCTTGTTTAAAATCAAACATAGTTCGGTTTTTATCAAGTATTTGTGATTGGTTTTCTGAAAATTTGTTCTTGAAAAATCATAATTTCTGGAAAAATATTCATAAAATCTGTTGGTTTCTTGTTGTATGCTAAAGAGTTTTATAAAAAACCTTGTTAGATTGTTTGTTTATGCTTTAAACTGGGTTTTTAGTGAAAGTCTTGTGCATTTACGTGTTTCGGAAAATTATAAATTACCGGAAAACTCATTGTTCTTGAGTGTGTTCTTCAAACCTTCAAACGGTTCATTCATATCTGTGCATTTGATCTTTCTATTGCATGAATCAAAGTGTTTGTTAAATAGAATACATTAAGTGGACTTTTGTGTACATGTGTGATCATTAGTTAATGGGATATAGATAAAGGTGCTTTGAAACTATAAACCTGAAAGCATGGGGTGTTGAAATTGTGTTTACCAACTTGCTTTGTATCACCAACTTGTCTTGTGTCAGATAAATATCTAACCAGCTGTCTGAGACTAATCCTCAGCGAAACAAGCAGGCGACGAAACAAAAGCGTTTCGTCAAAAATATCTTCGACGAAATAAAATCCGTTTCGTCATAATATCTTTAACTAAACAAGTCTGTTTCGTCATCATCCATATCAACGAAACAAGTTTGTTTCGTGGAAAGTGTTTCGTCGTCTGTTGTAAATTTTACACAGAGGACTTGCAAAAGTGTTCTAACTTTGTGTTTTCAAGTGTGTTAACAGGTATTATCATTCATATAACAAACATGAGTAACAAAGGTCTGTGGGATTGGAGTTCGGAGCCACAACCAGCTCAAAATCAACCTTCGTTGGCCGAATTGTTAATGAATTCATTGCCTCAAAAACAACAAGCAATAAATGCAGGTCAATGGGCAATGGTTTCTAATCAAAATCAAAACATTCAAAATCTATTGCTCAGTGAGAGTGAGACGGGTAGCAACAATCGCCCGCCAAAGCTAAATCACATGAACGACTATCCATCTTGGAAGGGTCGTTTTCACACATACATTCTAGGGAAAAACGTTGAACTTTGGACGTGTTTCACTACTGCATGTAACCCGGAACTCGAAGCAGCATCATCAACTGCCGCTGGTATTTCTCATATGCTTGAAGATGACAAGAAAGCCTTTGATTTAGAGAAGAAGGCGTTTGCTTTGCTAACACAAGCTCTTCATAAAGACATCTATCATCAATTCTCTTATAGTAAGAACACGAAAGCTTTATGGGATGCATTGGAAACAAGAGGAGAAGGAAATGCAGCTTCTAGAAAAATACGCCATGATCTTTTGAAGAAAGAATTTGAATCATTTCAATCTTTGGAAAATGAAACCCTAAATGATATGACTTCTCGTTTCTATCATTTGATAAGTGAAATGAGTTCTTATAAGGTTGTTATAACTCATGTGGAAATGATTGCATGTTTAGCTGATGCTTTACCTCCAAGGTGGAGTCCATTCATTGAACTTCTAAAGCACACGGGTGCTCTGGATGGGGAAAATGTCACTATCTATGGATTCGTTCAGAAGTTGGAGCACAAGAATGAAGAGGAAACTCGAAAAGCTAAAAGGATTGGAGCTCCTCAAAACACAGAAATATATTTGCCTGGTTTTGCTCCTTCAGCTAGTTCTAGTTCTGTTCAACAACCGAAGCTTCAAACGGCGTTTGTTTCCAACTCAAGTACTCAACCACAGTTCGATTTAGGCACTTATCTTTCACAAACAATACCCCAATCTCAAGCCCAATCTCAAAGTACTCAACCACAGTTCGATTTAGGTGCTTATCTTTCACAGTCAATACCCTCATCTCAAGCCCAACCACCACCACAACAAGCACATTATACCAACAATCCTCCACCCCAAAACACGAACACTGTTAAAGTTGATACTTCGAACCTCTCAAAAGTTAGCATTGAAGTAGCAAAGGAGCACATGGAACTCATTAATACAATGGTCAGTGCATACTGCGGTTTGGTTGCAGGTCAAATTGGGAACATCAGTATGACCAACGAAGATTATCAACAAATCGATCGTGATGAAATGGAGTTGATGGATATAAAGTAGGCGTTTGCAAGTGCAGTTAGAAGGGCAAGGGATTTCATGAGTCGAACAGGAAGAAGTTCTTTGGATAGTAAGCAGGATACGAAGTACGGGTTTAATAAAGAAGCGGTTACATCTTTTAATTGTGGCGAAAAGGGTCACTTCAAACGTGAGTGCACCCGACCACCCAAGCAAGGCAATCAGAACCCTTTCAAAAATCAGACAAGTACTTCAAATGCCACTCAAGGCACTCAAGACAATCGTGGGAAAGGGATAGTAGCTGTGAACAATACCACCAACCAGAACCAATCTGGACCACCAAACAACACTCGTGCATTGACTGTTCAAACAGATGAAGGGTGTAATTGGTCTTTACAATTAGGGGGAGGTGATAATGAAGGAGGAGGAACAGCGTGCTATGCAAAGATCATCAATCACATCAAGCACGTTCATAAAGAAGAATTTTCTGAAAGTGACGACAATTCGGGTTATACCGGGAGTTCGGATGAAGAAAGTTCTATTTCGGGAGATGTGAAAGAAGAAGCGACTTCTGTTGATGACTTGTTGAATGAAGCAGAGGAGTTGAAGTCTCAGAAATCTGTTCTTATCAAGAAGGCTGGGATAGCATCTAAGGAAATGGAGAAGTTCTTCTCTGAAGACGGATCTTTTTCTTTTCAAACTGCATTTATGGCAAATGTTTCAGTCTCTTCGAGTCAGGTAACATCTGAAACTCCTAGAATATGTACTGATTGTGCTTATATGAAACAGGAATGTGATAGAGTGAAACTTGAATGTGACACAATTCATGGTCACAATCAAAGTTTGGTTGTTGAGATGTCAAAGTGCAAAGAGGCAAATATGGCTTTAACAAGAAACGAAAAGGACTTTAAATCTTTAATTGAAAATTTAAAGAAAAGTGTTTCCGAAACTACCAAAGTTGTTTATCATAAACAAATTAGTATTAACAATTACATTAATATTGTTGAGGAAACCAAAAAAGAATTAGCCATTGCCAAGTGCGAGCATGATGCTATCAAGCAAAAATTGGAGAGTTATTCTAACTCCCGATTTGTGCTCGATCACTTAATTGATGTTCAACAACTGAAGAAAAACAAGAGTGGTGTTGGGTATAAGAAATGTCCGCCCCCTTTGAGACACAATTATGCTTCACCACCTGATGAAGAGGATATGCCTCGTTTTGAACCCAGTGTGCCTCTTAATTATGAGGAATTTACTACTGGATTAGGGTTCAAACCGAACAATTCCTCGGGAACCTCATCTGTTGAAATAGAAACTTCAACAACAGTGAGTCAAAGTCCTCCAACTGTTGAGGATTATGATTCATCTGATGATGAAACAGATGCTAATGACCAGGATGAATCACTTGACAAGAAAAAGGGAATAGAAATTCCAATTGAGAATCATATTCTTTGTGATCCTCCTATTCCTGATGTGCAACAAGTTGCCAAACAAGTGATTAATCCTGTCAAGGATGACAAGAAACCTGTGTCTACCATTAAGAGTAACAATGTGTTGTATACTTTGGTTGGTGATTCTAAAATTTATTCGGATAATGATTTTCCAATTAAAAACGTCAATCCATCATTGATTGATAAAGTTTTTGAAGATAACACAAGCAAGTTTTTGGGAAAGACGATCCCGGGAGTTATTGTGACTCAATGTGATCCAATTCCTAAAGCTGAAATCAAAAAGCAATTTGGAAATCAAAACTCCCCAACAAAGCAACAACCTTTTGCTCCTAAGGGTAAACAACCATTTCAACGAGCTCAAAGGCCAAATGTTTCTAAATCAAAATTTGAAACAAATGGAGCTCGTTATCAAAAGAAAAACAATGATGTCAGATTTGTGGCATCTGAGGGTACTGATAAAATTGAGATTTTTCCTAACAAATCAAACACTGATTTTGTACAACAAGTCAAAATTTTAAAGCGTAACAGTCAAAATAATTACACTCAACATTCAAACGGGTGTGATGAAAAGGCAAGTACCTCAGGTTCTACAGGTTTGACATATGAGCGTCGATCTGTTTCTCCTAAGTTTGTTGAGAGGAGAACGTGTTTTAAATATGGAGAGTTTGGGCACATCATCAAAGATTGTGTAAACACTCCAAGAGATAAATTTGTTGAGAAAGCACCACCTGAAAAGATTCACACTCAATGTTGTCCCATTTCCCAAAAACATGATAACAAAACTTTTAAAGAACAGGAAACGAAACAACGACGTCAGAATGTCAAGAAAATAGAAAAGGCCTTAAAAACTGAGGTCAAATATGTTCCAAGGGAACCAAGTTCACCGTTAAAACCAGAAGTTTCAAAATCTGTTTACAAAACTCAATCTGGTAAACAAAAACAAACTTGGAAACCTAAGATGAGTGAAAGTTCAGGGGGAGCTGTTAGTTTGGAAAATCATCAACAGATCGAGATCATTATTCGTGATGCTCAGGGACGACCCAAGACCACTATGGCTTGGGTCCCCATTCTTAACTAATCATTGGATGATATGTGCAGGGTGTTCCAGGAGGAACTATCAGTAGTCATTGGATTGTTGATAGTGGGGCATCCAGGCACATGACAGGCGACTTACGGCTTCTGTACGATGTGAGAAATATTAAAGGAGGCTATGTCGCGTTCACAGGAGACAAAGGCGGATATATCACCGGAGAAGGAATGATCTCAAACGGTGTGGTATGTTTCGAAAAGATCAATTATGTTCGTCAACTTGATCATAATCTTCTCAGTGTGTCGCAAATCTGCGATAAGAAGTTCACCGTGCATTTTGATGATGCCGGTTGTTACGTGCTTAAACCTGGATTCAAGATTCCTGATGAATGGATTCTCTTATCGGCTCCAAGAATTAATGATCTTTATATTCTTGATATGAGTCAAGCTATTACGTCATCTGCGCAAGTAACATGTTTTGTCTCAAAAGCCACAGAGAAGGAGTCTATTTCTTGGCACAGGAGAATGGGGCACATTCACTTGAGAAAAATGAACCATTTGGTGAAAAATAACCTTGTGAATGGTGTGCCTGTGAGAAGCTTTCATCTACAAGATATCTGTGTTTCGTGCCAAAAAGGGAAACAAACAAAGAAATCTCACCCTCTGAAGAAAATCAACACTGTTAGCATGCCTCTCGAACGTCTTCATATGGACCTTTTTGGACCTATGAAGCACAAGACAACATTCGGAGATGCTTACTGTCTTGTTGTTACTGATGATTATTCTAGATTTTCTTGGGTAGCTTTTATGGCACACAAGAGTGATACTCCTGGAATCCTCAAGGATCTTCTTACAATGTTGGAAAATTTATACACGTTGAAAGTGAAGAGGATCCGAAGCGACAATGGAACTGAATTCAAGAACCGTGTGATGGATGAGTTCTGTACTTCTAAAGGCATTCTTCATGAATACAGTTCTCGCTATACTCCACAACAAAACGGTGTCGCTGAGAGGAAGAATCGCACGATTATTGAGACTGCAAGAACGATGTTGGTAGAGTCGGAGCTTCCTGTTCAATTCTGGGCAAAAGCTGTGTCGACTGCTTGCTACACTTTGAACAGAGTTCTTACAGTTAAGAGGCATGGCAAAACTTGTTTCGAACTTCTACAGAAAAGGAAACCGGATCTTTCTTTCCTTGAACCTTTTGGCGGTCCATGTACCATGATTGACCCAGATGGAAAGTTTGGCGCAAAAGCTATCGAAGGTTTCTTCCTTGGATATGCAACTCCAAATTTTCGTGTATGGAATCTGACCACCAAAAAGATTGAGCTTTGGGGTGAAGTAAGGGTTCAAAGGTACACAAATCCTGTTAGATCTCCGGGTGATCCTTGGATGTTCGATTACGATGGGATATTCTACTCCTTTAATCTGCCAACCTTTGATGAAGAATCTGCAGCTGTTCAAATGTTATTTGATAGTGACAATGCTGCCGGCTCGTCTTTGGTAAGACCAATTATTGTTAACCCACAAGGTTCTAATTCAGTTAACAATACTGCTCAAAATGAGGTATTTGAAGATGCTACTGACTACAATGAGTCATCGGAAGATGATGAACATCTTGATGCGACTGAAGGCACTTCTGCCCCGGTTGTTCTTGTTCATGGCACTTCTTTAGAAATTCCTCAAGTGCAGAATGATGATACTGCTGAAGGAAATGCATCCACTTCCACTCATATTCCCGGTGCGGAGTTGGTTGCTGATCTTAATCTTAACAATTTGGGTATTAATGCTAGTGTTCCTGAAAATCCTGAATTGAGGATTCACAATACCCATCCACAGCAGAACATTATAGGAGATGTCCAAAGCGGTGTGCAGACGCGTAATCAGCTGAGAAATAACCAGAATGTTGGTTTATATTCAGCCATTAGAGAATCTGGTCTTCAAAACGATTGGTCCTTTGCGTGTTACGTTTCACAAGAAGAACCGAAGTCTTGGAAGGATGCTTTAAAAGATAATTCTTGGGTTGAAGCCATGCAGGACGAACTGCAACAATTTCAAAAGCTTGGTGTTTGGAAGCTTGTTGAAAAGCCGGATAACTACAAGAAAATTGGCACACGATGGGTTTATAAATGCAAGAAGGACGACCGTGGAATTGTTATTCGCAACAAGGCGAGATTGGTTGTTCAGGGTTTTCGTCAGATTGAAGGCATTGACTACAATGAAGTTTATGCACCTGTTGCACGTCTGGAAGCTATTCGAATCTTCTTAGCTTATGCTTCTTTCAAAGGATTCAAAGTTTACCAGATGGACGTCAAAAGTGCTTTTCTTCATGGTATCGTTCAAGAAGAGGTGCACGTCGAACAACCTCCAGGTTTTGAAGATCCTATTCACCCCGATCGGGTTTGGTTGCTCAACAAAGCTCTTTATGGTTTACATCAAGCACCTAGGGCTTGGTACGCAACCTTATCCAACTATCTTCTGGAGAATGGATTTCGACGAGGTCTTATTGATTGCACACTCTTTATCAAGGAACTAGATGGAGATCTTCTGCTGGTGCAGGTATACGTTGATGATATAATATTTGGTTCTACTAATGAATCTTTGTGCAGGCAATTCGAACGTGTTATGCAGGAAAAGTTCGAAATGAGCGCTATGGGGGAGATGAATTTCTTCTTGGGCCTACAAGTTCAACAAACAGAGTCTGGGATATTCATCCATCAGACTAAATATGTTGGTGACATTTTGAGCCGATTCCAAATGTCAGATTCAACGCCCATTGGTACTCCACTTCCGCAGAATCACGGGATTACTCCGGATTTGAAAGGAGAAAGTGTCAACTCTTCTTATTATCGCACCATGATCGGATCTCTCATGTATCTCACCGCTTCGAGGCCTGACATAATGTATCCAACATGCCTGCTTGCAAGATATCAAGCAAACCCGAAGGCCTCTCATCTGTCAGCTGTCAAAAGGATTTTTCGCTATTTGAAGGGATGCCCGGACCTTGGTCTTTGGTACCCTAGGGATGATAGCTTTGAATTAATTGCATACAGTGATTCTGATTTTGGTGGTTGCAAAATCGATGGCAAATCAACAACAGCAGGATGTCAGTTCTTAGGAAATCGCCTGGTCACGTGGCAGTGCAAGAAGCAAACGTGTGTTGCTACATCAACATGTGAAGCAGAATACATTGCTGCCTCGAGTTGTTGCTCCCAAGTTCTTTGGATACAACAACAAATGCGCGACTACGGTTTAGAATTCCTATCTACTCATATTTTTGTTGATAATAATGCTGCCTTACAGATCACTAGAAATCCTGTGCATCATTCCAAGACTAAACACATCGACATTAAATATCACTTCATACGTGATTGTTTTGACAAGAGATTAATCGATGTCGTTCATGTCCCCACTGATCACCAACGTGCCGACCTGTTTACAAAAGCTTTTGATAAATCACGTTTTGATTATCTACTTTTGGTCAATGGCATTAAGGTGATACCCGAGTAAACTTCTTTGGCTGATCGTTTTTGTAAATATTTTCTTTATAAACTCTAAAAATTCAAAAATATTTTCATTTTCATAAACTTCTTTTAGCATTTTAGGGGGAGAAATTTCAAGAAAATACAAAAACATTGCAAAATTTCAAAATCCAAAAAGATGTTTTTACTTTCTGTCTTTACGTTTGAAAAATTAAAAAATTCAAAAAAAAATATAGAAAAACCAAAAATGAGTTTCTTGGATAAAGGAAAATGATGAAGTTCACTGGTGTGGTCGGTCAACGTGCTCAAAATGTAAAACAAAAACTGAGAAATGATAAGTATCTCTACTAACGATGTATCGGTAGGCTCACAATCAGACTAAAATGTGCAGGATGATACAAACCTAACAGACTTCAAGTCAGGTGGGAACCATTCATTGGCATATGGTCTTAGTACCGAAATTTCGTTTGATTGATTGCCGAGATCTGAAATATTCGGTCTTTATGCTGTCTTATCATCTGGGTATCATGGTTGTATCAAACCGTAAAAGTAACGGAGACGAAGTCTAAGATCTTCCATGATACTATACATACGTGTACATATTGTATTCGACCTCAATAAGTGATCAACAATCACATGTCCAAACAAAATAAGTGATATTATATCACAGATTCTTTGCGGGAGTCAAGTTCGTCTCTCTGCTGTACGGAAGTACTGACCTGTTCACGGACTTGCTCCTGTGCCCTCATGCATCGAAAATCAAGTTCCTCTTCAATAAGTGATTCTATCACATAGGGCTTGTTTTCAATCAAAATAAGTGAGTCTCTCACATTTTTATACGGTCAAACGGATGATAAACGGTATACTCACCGGTAAGATGAATTCTCGTGCAAACCTTGATACGGGAATGTGTCATGAGTGGATTCACATCGACAAGTAAGTATAATCCTTACCGTTAATCGCATCTCTTAAATTATGATTACGTCTGATCAGTTTGAGCTTATGTGGACCACAATACCGATAATCGAGGTAGTATACTTATCCAGAGCTTTAAACAGAAATCAAAATCATGTTGACTAAGAGCGTAAGCTGGTATGATTCCTTATCCTTGAGATTCGCAAAAAGATTGCGTTTGTATAGTTGCTTACTGTTTTTCACAGTTTATTGCCTTTTCGTTTAGTTTACCGCGCTTTAAATTCGTTTTTAGTGTTATTTGTAAAGTTCGTTTTTGATTAAGCCGAAGTTGTTGCTTGGTGTTTTCTGCCGGAAGCCTGAAACCTACTTAATAAAACGTTCTTACACTTGGAAACCAAATCAAAGTGGAAAAATTCTATGCTGGATGTTTGTTAAGGATATACACTGCGTAGCCGTTAAACGTGAATACGGTATACAATACTTCCGGTCATTGCTGAGCATTTTATCGTTGCCATTTTATGATGTTGCAGCGTTGACGAAGCTTGAGCTTGTTAATCGTTCAAACTTCGACGGCGCTACTTTATTTGAGCGACTGATAAAAATAAACAAGAAGTCGGGCTGGAAGGATGAATCATATAAGCCACAGTTCCCCATCTATGAACAGATCAAGTTTACTCTTAATCCAGAAACGAACACGGGTCGCTACAGACTTGTTTATCAGCCACCGCGAGTCGTAGATAAAATCCCATTAATGCCGATGCAGCAGGATTTTCTTGAAGATATGGCATTATGGTGCTACGACTCCGACACTCATGAAGCCGTGATTGTGTGTAGAGATAATCGTGCAAATTACCGGATGTTGGATCCGATGTGGATCGTCAACATGTCCGAGGCTGACATTAACAGATTATATCATCACGACATTTTTGATGAAGATCAGGATGCACGTCAAGCTTTGAAGTTTCAGCGCGTAGCGTGTTTTTGCTTCTACCGGGGAATACATTCGGGCAGTTCGTGGTCCGAACAACACTGAGATGGAAGATTAGAAGACCGAAGACGAGTAACAGACAAGGGGGAGTTTGTTGATGCATTTTTAGTGTCTGTAACTAGTCTTGTACTTAACGATGTATTTTGTACGGTCTTTATGAATTATCGAGTATGTATTTGACGTCGACCAAGTCGGATATCCTCCTATCCGCTTGTGTCTGACTTATTTGTCTTCGTTTGGTATGTAATGTATAACGAACAATGCATGTTGCATGTTAAGGGTAGAATGGTCATTATGATGTTTATATGTTCTATCTGTTTGCTGTCTGTTTACAGCAAACAGAACATCTGTTGCAGACCTCGACGAAACAGGCTGTTTCGTCGAACTCATCACGACGAAACAGAATGGTTACCAAATGAATCTGTTACGTCGACATAAACGACGAAACACATATGTTTCGTCGTGTAATGGGCTGCTTCAGGCCCAATCACTGGCCCATATGCTGTTTCGCCGTATCACCTTGTGTTTCGCCGAGACTTGGGCCTAGGGAGTATATAAACACATCCTGCTTTCACTGTGAAACAAGATGAGAGCATACCCTTAAAGAAACTCTGTCAAAATTCTGTCTAAACTGTGTTTGTATCAGTTTGTTATCGTTCTCATCCCGTTTAATCAATCGAGTGTGTTTCATTGATTAATACTGTGTCGTTACTGTTTTATATGTTTGATTTGGCATAGTTACGTGGATTCCGCACACGTGACCGTGTTTGCTATAAACAAGTGATTCGGTTCGTTATCGATCCTCAGATATCGGGACCTACACTAGGTTCCTTCTTGACCTGAACCTGATCAGAATAACTGTCCAACTCGTCGAGGTCAAAGACTTCAGGGATCTTGGCCGGTGCTGCATAAAGGAAAAAGTTTTGCATTATTATTACTTTTCATTCTATTATGCTATACTAACTAACTATTTTAAAAGTAATCCTTACCAGACATTTCAGATGACGAGTATTGACTGGAACTCGGGACGTGTGTGGTGAAACTCCTGTTTATTGCAGGTAATTGGTAAACAGTTTTGATTCTTTCCTCTGATTCAGCGGTAGGGGGAGCTACTTCCTTGAAATTCACTGCATAAGAATCAAAAAGAAGGATATTAGTAAAAGATAAAAATCTAAAGGTACATGAGAACATTTATGACCCTACCGGTGGTTAACCACTCCACCGGAAGGCTGGCACCCTCAGCAATGGAGTCTCGTTTGACAAAGAAAAATTTGCGTTGCCAACCATCTTCGTTTTTGGTGGCTTTAAGAATAAGGGGTTTGCTAGAGGTCGAAAAAAGCAAGAACTGGCTAGAGCCGTGGGATCGGAGGCGATAAGCAATAGGCAGATCCTCGATGCAGAGGTCGGGGCAATGAAGGTTTTTGATTTGGTTAAGTACGATTAATACTCTCCAAACCATGGGCATGGTTTGAGCAAAAGAGATGCCGGTGGTTCGGAAGAATTGCATCATGAATTCGGGAAAGGGGTATCGAAGACCCAGCGAAAAAGGGTATGCTGGAAAGCAGACCCAATCTGTGGAAGAAACATCCGATCGAATTGACCGATCGAACGATCTAAAGATTGTGTTATCAGGGAAAGCACCGGAAGCTCTCAAAGCCGCGATGTCTGCGTTGTTGAAAGCGCAGACCTCCTTTTCAGGATTTTTGAGGAGATTCTGCTGGGTGAAGGTCTCGGCAGCCATTACGAATAAGGCAAGAAAAATTGACAGAAAGTGAATGAGAAATGGGGAATTACCTGAAGACTCTGTTGGAGATATTTGCTTTTCAAACAAAAAGAGAGAAGATATAGGGGCATTGTGGATCTCTATTGAGCTAAAAGCGCGTTGGAGGTTATGATGTGATCTTGACCGTCGCTTCGTTTTAAATGCCTTGAATTATGGGATAAAACTTTTAAAATATATCCGTTGGATTGGTATACCAACCGATATATTTGGGGACAATTGTTATGGGTCATTTTCTGAGCATACATATATTGATCAATATCCTGCTTTTAATTGTTTATTTGTGATCAGGATACTGGACGGGGATATTGCTAACATGTTGGGCGATATCCTAAGGAATATTGAATTAACCACGTGCAGGTTAAAGACTGGGACTTGCCAACGGTCAAATGGACTTCGTTTCCTCAAGACTCGGACGTATTTGTTATGGGAGAGACGTTGAACCCGAAAGACCAGGTCTACAACGTTCGACTGAGGAATATTCGCTGGATCCCGGTTATTTAGGATAGTTTGTTACATTTGTTTTACTATAAATAGATGGGGGCGGATCAGATTAAGGCACTCAACTTTCACATTTTCAAACACTTTCTCTCTAGCTCACTGCAAACACTACACACAACACTTGTATTCGAATTACATTGTAACACATAGTTGATCCGCACCACATCCTGCACTGTATCCTGATATTTGAAGCAATAGAAGAACAAGGCAGCTGCGATTGTCAGCTCCCGAGGTTTTATGCCGGCGATCTAGATTGATCAAGGGCTTTCCTCGTACATCACGTGTCAACCTTTACTTTTCTGCTCATTGTTTGATCATAGATACAACTCTATATCTTGAGCCGTATCCTGAAACTGTTTTTATAACTAACTTGGTTAACATATTTTTCACACATAATTTTAGCACACTACCTCACTTAACTAATTTGATCACTAAATTGCTTCGGTAATTTTTGACCAAAACACCTAGTATCGCCAGCAGCGCACGATGATCCTGGTACAGTTCGTGGCAATGGGACCAATACTCGCTTTAGGGGCTGACAATTTCATTGTACTGGCTGTATCTGGGATCCTACATATAATGGTAGCCGTACCATACATTTGTTCCTAAGGTTTCTAACGTTTTCACGTTAGCTAAGGTTTTGGCATTTTCATGTCACTAAGTTTGGATAGTCGCCAGTGAGGGCCATACTCCAGTTTACACAAGATTCTTTGGGCTTGTCCCCAGTTATCCTTTGGGCTTGTCCCCAGTATATTGGGCTTGTCCCCAGAATTGTTGGGCTTGTCCCCAGTTACTAACTCTTCTCTTATATTTGGCTTAGTCCCAAGTTATGTTCTGTTTCAGGGTTTTGACGTTATACAGCCAAGGATCCTTGATCCTTACCTTTTACTAAGGTTTGTCTTTTGGTTATCCTGATTATGAGTGTTAAAGGGTTAGGATCCTAACTTGGATTCTTAGGTATGATCCTTAATTACTTTGATTTTATTCATTATTCATATAAGTGACCCTTATCCTTTGACAACGGAACTAATGATCCTTAAGTTGCATAACTTTTCTGAATTTATGGGATATTTGATCCTTGATCATATCCTAAAATTTTTAAATATGATTTATTAAACTTGATAAATTCAAACAAAGTAGATAACTATAATAAGAAAATAAAGAATGCACAAGGATAACAACACGGGAAATAGCCAAAAAAGTTGAAGTTATTTTTATTCACAAAAGGTAACCCTTCAAAA